>OY728159.1:664616057-665995631 GCA_963277665.1 Viscum album | reverse complement strand
ATTGAGGATGACCCTTTCATGGGCTACTTACATGTTCTTTAAACCATCCACCAGTCTAGCTGAATCCATTGCCTCAAAAAGAACCAAATCTATTTTTCAAAGTGCATAGCTACTCATTGGAATCCGTATGGTTTGGAAAAAACATGGACAACCCATACACATCCCCTTTATCCCATATGTCATAGTGCATGGTTTTCTATAAGTATTTAACTGTTTTCGTAAACCCTAAACAACTTGTGTACATGTAGGAATGTGACAAAACATTCCAAAATGTCCCCAATCCTTCCCAAACATACCCTATATACTTTACAAACATAATATGCATAAGGAAAGGGTTACTTATCAGTAATCATGGGTACTAAATTATCTAAACTATTAGTCTTTCTATCATCATAATGTAGAAAACCATTATTTCCTTGAAAGAGTTCCATACATGGATCTTTCATTTACTTCTCATGTTTCCATGTCTCTTTCAGAACATGACCATGTATCTACAAAACTCGCCCTAGGCCGATGATTTTCCCATTCAAGAGTTTCTTTTTCCTATTTACAATACAAAATTGAATATATAGTAGTGAAGCATATGACTCTTGGTCAATGTGATTATTTATGATCACCAGTTCGGGACCAGGCTGATACTTTTTCAACTCTGATATATAGAATACATTATGTACCGCACTGAACCATGGCGGAAATTATAAATGATATTCCACATATTAAACATGTTATAGTATCTCAAAAGGGACAATGTATCGACGAGATCAATTGACCTACCTGAAAAAATAAAGATCTAAAACCCTTGGAGAGATCCTTAAGAACACAGGATCACTCATGGTGAATGACATCAAACATAGACGATGATTTTCTTTTCATTTTTGATGACTTTAAGATGTCTCCATAATCGTTATGATCAATTGAATCTTCTTCGTTGATTCTTGGACAAGGATCGGCCCAATTAGTAATTTATAACCTATTTAGACACAACACAGTGGAGAAAGACCAGGATGACCATACTGTGATTCAAGAGGATCCATATGTATCATGGTCTGATTCATGTTATTATATGAGAACTCCACCAATGGTACATCCTCTACCCATGAACAACCAAAATCCGTCACACTATCCTGCAACATGTATTCCAAAATTTGTGTCATCCTTTTTGATTTACCATCCATCTAAGGATGACACGCCACTGTAATAGTGAACTGAGTCCCAAAGGATTATTTTTGAGGATTTACATAAATGAGACGTGAAACTTAATATTTATTTGAGGCTATATATACTGGTATTTTGTGTCTCTTTAACAATTATTAGTTATAGATTTTGGACAGATTATCCACCGTTTGAGTTTCACTAATAGGGATGTAATGAGCCGACTTTGTGAGATGATCCACAATACCTCATATGGCATCATGTTTTTGAACCATTTTTGGGAGACCTATCACCAAATACATCACTATATGATCCCGCTTAAACATTAGAATAGGAATAGACTACAATATACCAACTGGTTGCTGATTCTCTTACTCAAATTCCAAAAAATTTATAAACATTCAAATGAACTCAACCACATTCCAATTTATACCATTCCACCCGAACTATGATTTCAAATCCGTATAAATTTTTTGTATTCTTAGATAAGTAGTTCATCACTACTGGTGATTAGAACTGGGAAGTTTCTCGAAGAAATCCATTTGTAAAAACATCCGATTCCAAAAGAAAAACACTAAACATCAGTCCAACCTACATCCCTCAATGGTCTCACCACCATTGGGTTATGAAATCATAACCACACATTCTACATTGGATGATTGTTCCTCCTTAACAATATTTACCAAAACATGAATCATGAAAACTAATAATAAAATTAAAACATCACCTATATCTTCCCATTCAACAAGCATATCAGCTAAGATCAACATCAGCTACCACTCATTTGAAGCTTCTTTTTCCAACAGAGCATATGAATTGCTGCATATTGAATTGGACACATAATTTCTTTTTCTCGATGTATACATCAAGTCAAATTTAAACATTTGAAGATATTTCATCCATCTCTTTTTCCTCAATATCAAATACCATCGTGAGAGAATACGTTTCAATCTCTTATAATTTGTGATCATAGTAAATTTATTACCAAATATATAATGATTCAAAGTCCTCAAATCAAGGATGACTTCAACTAACTCCAAATCACGTGTTAGGTAATTCATCTCATGAACTATCTAATGTATTGAACCATAAGAAAAAAAAGGTCTCCATGCATAAAAAGACATCCCAACCAAGATGTTGAAGACTCAAAATGCACCACATAACCCAATATTGATTCCAAAAAATTAATCTAGGTGTATATGTAAGGTGAACTTACAACTCTTTTAAAGACATCTGGAATTCCCCTGTATATTGCAATGGGTACTTTTTCTTTTTCAATTCTGTCAATGGTGAATATAATCCTGATAAATCATAAAAAAGTGTCAGTAATAACAAGGGAGACCGAGAAAACCTCATATCTAGAAGACATTCATTGGTGTTATCTGAGAGATAACATCTTATATGTTTTCTAGATCAATAGAAAAATATTTTGAGAGATTAAATGTCCTATAATGCATACCTCTTGTATCCAAAAAACAAACATTGAAAATTTGGCATAAAAATGATGGTCTCTCATGATTTATAACAACGTCTCCAGGTGTTTTTCATATTCATCCTTTTTCCATGAATACACCAATATGTCGTCCACAAACACCTCAAAAAATGAATCCAGATATCTCTAAAATATCTGATTCATCAATTCTATAATGACTACTAGTTTAGGTGAAAGACCAAAATACATTACCACATATTTATAATGGCCATTTCTGTTCCTGAATGCTGTTTTCATAATATCCTTCTTCGGTAGTCGCAGTTGGTGATATCCTAATCGATAGATAATTTTTTAGAATAACTGATCTCCCATAAATTGATCGAATATATTATCAATGATGAGAAGTGGATATCTATTCCTTATCCTAACTTGGTTATTCTTATGATAATCAATGCACAACCATAGAGTTATATATTCTTTCTTTACAAACAAGACTGTTATTTCCAATAGAGATATGCTTGGCCAAATAAAACCCTTTCTTTCCATATCTTCCAACAACACTTTATGATCCATTAATTCTGTTGGTTCTATTCTACAATAAATAATGCAAAAATGATTGTTCTATAGAGGGAAATTAATCGTAAACTCCACTTCCCTTATAGGTGGTAAACATGAGATGTTCTTTGAAAAAATATATAGAAATTTATCCAACACTTTTGGAAACCTATAATCCTTTATATCTTACAAAGATGAGGAAATCAATAACACAAAATAATAATATATAGTTCTACTAATGGTTCCATCAATCCCAATGAATGTTCTTTTACAATATTTTCTCTTGTAAAACGATTCTCTACGTTTTCCTTAGTCACAAAACTAACTATTCTACTAGAACATAAAATGTGAGCCTTGAACATTTTCAACAAATCTATACACATTATTACATTACAAAAATCATTTTACAACATCAAGAATTACCACTTCATCTCATATATGTTAATAGTTATAGAACATTCTCTACACACAAAGGCTTGACATTATCATTGACTATGAGGAGTTAAAAGTGTAAACATAGAAGGAATCACCTCAAGTTTTTAACTCAAATAATAAACAACAAAAAAATAAATGAAGGAATGTGATATAACAGTATCAAAAAACACTTGTATATGGGTAGAATTAAAAATAATTATACCTCTCACTATATATGGTCTAGACTAATAATCTTCAATCACCTGCTCAATGCCACATAATTTCTTCATCGCTGCATTCTTCTCCTTATTGGCTTAATAAAATATTCCATGTTGAGGATTCATGGAATTCCTAGAATAACCGGGGCTAGATCTATTATACTTCACTGATTTATTATGTTATCCTTTCCACATTGAAGCATTAAATTTTTAAGACACATGAGAAGTGTCTCAAGTACCTGACCATAAAGCACTACGACAATGGCTCTTTAGATATACCATTTGGTTGTAATAATGGAATACTCTTTGTGGTGCTATACACAATGTCTTCTTGTGGTTGAAGTAAACACATCAGAAACTTCCCTCATTTGTTATATATCTTGGATGAAGATTCATGGATCAACCTATCTAATTCGGATTCTTTCTCCCACTTTAGAAGTAGGTGACCGTCTTCCTATTCCTCCTCAAATTAGAGTTTCCACCAATTATTATTGGTATCAACATATTTCCTCACCCCTTACCTCTTTCAAAGTTATTTTCTTCTTCCACTATCTCTTTAATTGTTGTTTCCATACCAAAATAATAACTCTAGTACCTTATACATACTGTGATTTTATTATAAATATTGTACAGCCATATTAATTATTCTATCCATCCTATGAATGAAAAGTCACCAAACATGTGTACGTACGACATACCGTCTCCATGTCATGGTGTGATTTATTATTCAAGACATCATTATTTGGATGGATATAATAATGAGTATAAATGATCAAAATAATAAATACACCATGTTAATGATTCTGTATATATAATATACAATCCAATTATATATGATTTCACCATCAATAGAATGATATTGTCACTCGTGCGTACGTACGGATTACCGTCTCTACAAACGCGATGAGATTAATTCTCCATCATAACCATTCAAGAATAATTTTCACTTTATGATTAAAAATAATTTTTAAATACTTAATATGTTTCTAGACATGAATCAAAAACATTCAATCCATAATATACATGTCTTAGGTAACAAATAATATAATGTAAAACTTATTATTTAACACCCAAAAAAATCATACTACTGAAATATTATTAACAATGAAATATTAGAAGATCACATATGATATCATATTTATGTATATGGTCCATGTATAATTTAATAACAAGGATTTAACTATTATACATGAGGTTAACATACCATCAATCAAGGAAAAGTAAAAGTTATGGTTTAATTATACTATCTCTTAATTATCTGAGGTTGTTTATACATGAGTATATACTGGGACCTCTTTAAAATCCACATATGTGTTTCATAAAAATCTATTACAAAACATTTTTACTATTTCCCAGAACATGGGTTAAAGTCATTTAAAACCTTGTATTAATTTTTATAGAATGTTTTTAATGAAATATTTCCATTGTTTTCCAAACAAGGTCCTTTACTACATTTTCTACAAAATTATGTAAATCGTGTTTTTAACTAATATGGCGAGTGAAACTATTTGTTGTCATTATAACATCTTCAAATATTCTCTTAAAATCTTATAAGAATTTTTTTCAAAATAAATTTTTTATTTTATATTTATGTGGATTTTAAATTATTTCAAAATAGAAAGAGATATTACTATCAAATAGTTCTGATTTCATCTATGTCAACATACTTTGATAAATTGTACACTTGTTTCAAGTTGATTTATTATGATAGAATCTTCAATATTGTACTGAAGGTTTTGTGATATGTTTGACTATGGATGTGTTATTTTTATACCATTCACGGTTTACGGTTAAATTATTAACATTTTTTATACTATTTTTAATATGAATGTTTTTGTTATGTTTCAACTTTTTCATATGGGGATTGCATTGGACTTAGGAAGTGACGGGTGGAACCCGCTATAGCTCTTCTATGCATCTGTAGGTCAAATGAGACAAACTAGTGTCTTGGAACAAGGCCTTGAAAAAATATTATTTTTAGTCTTGGAAGGATTCATTGACTATGTGTTTATGATGTCTGGCATTATGCATTCCATCATTATGAAATTGGATATTGATATTACATGTGATTATTCGACTAGTAGAATATCTATGTGAAAAAGTAAATGGAATTATTTGATTTATATTTCCATATTATGATGAATTTTATGTTTAAAAAACTAATTTTATAGTCTTATGAATTTCCATAAAGTATATTTATTGACGTTTTGGCTATATTGTTATCCTTAATGAGCACCTAATCTCACCCCTTTGTTTTATTTTTCCTAGGATGCGAAGAAGTATAGTACGATTAACATGTAGGAATAGGCTAAGGGATGTGAGTGTGTTCAAAGGGGACACATTGTCATTATTTTTACATTTCATAATGTAATGTAAAACTTATTTATGTCTCCAGTACATCCAAGGCTACTAAATTGATCGGTATTTTGGGATTTGATCTCTTATGATCATGCCAATGTTATGTAATATTGCACCGACTCTGGGTAACTAAGGTCGGGGCATTACCCAAAACCGATTTAATGAAGACTAGAAATTTGTTCGTCTCAAGAGACTATTGATGCATTTTGGGTATATATATAATGAGGATCCACCCATATTTTTATGTCTGTATCATTCATCATATAATTTATAATCAATTTAATTAATGAATTATATGACTTATCAATAAATTTCTACATTGAGTATAGAATATAAATTAAAAATAATTTATCCAGTAAATCATATAACATTTAAAGTAAAATATCAAATGTTGAATTTATATTGAGTGTAATTAATAAGAATGTCCATGATATAAAATATATATATTTAGGGGAAATTTAATGTCCAATGACCAAATGAAATTGAATATTTCTTGGAAAATCTAATGAATAAAAAATTTAATTAAGGACGTAAAGATGAATACCATCCTTGATTGAAATAATAAAAACCCTTGATAGGAAGAATAATTATGGTATCAATACAATATCCATAGTATATTATATTTAAAATAATTTTTTTTTGTTTTTTATAAATAAAAATATCTTTTAAAAATCATCATTAAGAAATTAAATTGTAGATTTTTAAAATGATTTTTTAAAACTAAATATTCATAAAATATTATAAAAATAATTTTGTTTGAATATAAAATTTAAAAAATATAAATTATATTTACAACATTGAGTATTAATGATGGTGTGAATTTCGGTTGTTGCCAGACAAGTTAAAATTAAGGATTCTTTCACATTTAGCAAAAAAATCCTAATGAGGCTTGTTTAAGAAATGAAAAAAAAAATCATTTCGAAAAATATTTTAAAAAATAAAATAATGTTTAAAAATTGATTTAATAATTAATTTATAAATTTTTTAAAAATGTTATTTAAAACATTTTTGGAATATATGGTTTTTGAAGAAAAAGGTTTTCTGAACGAACAAAGAAATGAATTTAAATTTTAATGAAATAATTCTTAATAGTATTCCGTACCAAATATAGGAAAATGGTATTATTACTTTAAAACATAATGAATAACCATATACTAAAAAAAATTAAATGGATTTATCATCTATTTATAAAATAATTTCCTTTAATGTATATTTAATGATAAAAAGGCTCAATTAAAATGAAATTATGAAATCAACACCTAAGATCTTAACATTGAAGTGAGATTCAAAAATTGAGTCAATTAATTATATTAAATTTTATTATATGTAAAATAAGTGGAAAATAAAATAATACAAAGTAAAAATTCATTACACCCATAATATTATATTATTAACGACATTGAAGAAGTAACATAATGGAATGAAAATAAATCGAGTTATAAAATTATTTACAACTTTGTAACTTTTAAATATAATACATAATGTTGGAATAACTGAAATTAATGCTTAATATTCCATGGATTATTACTTAATAATTCAATTACATTTCTAATGTTTAGTATATACACCATATAAAATAAATCTGGTAAATAACATTACAATATACCTCAACGAAGGACAAATGAGATAAGGTCCCTCACCTCACATTTCCTTTTGGTAGAATGTGATTTAGTCTCCTGTATAATAATATTAATAATGATTTTTATTAATAACAAAACCATATCAATATTTTATAATATCCAATATGATCTTTTTATAACATTTTAAATCACATTGGTCGATAAAATTTTACTATGTTCAATGTTTTTGGTTTTAATATGCTTGCTTTCTCACTCGTATTTTTTCACGAGTGTTCCAATTATTTTTTATAGAATATAAAAAAAATTCTCTAAAGAGTTATATTAATATTTTAAATATAATTTTGACTCATTATAAAACAATTTACAACTATTCTTAAACATTAGACATTGAAAATGAATCACATCACTTCATTGAGACGGTTGGTCGTATGTACACACAAGTGATGATATCATTACATTATTGTGTGAGGGGGTATGGAATTGAGTAATATATTAATTTTAAATAATAAATATCAGTCTTATATATCACATATATTTATTAAATTTTACATTACTACATTATATGGAAGGAATAAGTGAAAAAATAATCACATTGTTTCATGAGATAGTAGTCCTCTGTACACGCGCACGATGTTATAGTATTTTAAATGTCCTAGAAATTAAGAAGTTATATATGATATAATAAATGAAAAATTATAAAAAATCATAAATATTACAAATATACATTAAATCCATAATTATAAACAATTTTGAGATATGTTTATGGAAAATGAGTTACATTAGATCATGATGTGGTAGTTCGTTGTACGCATGATTAATGATTTGGTTGACCAATCGATGAAGAAATATTTTTAAATATAATTAAATAAAAATAAAAATATCATTATAGGAGATTTATATTTTTCATTATATTTTATGTGTTAATATATATTTGATGGTTAAAAAATAAGATAGAAATAAAACTCAATTAAGAAAAGTACCTTCTATTAATGGAACCACATTTGGATCTCATTTAAAGGCCCATAGGGTTGGTATTTTGGGAATAAAAGAAGATATATAATCTTTAAATGTGTTTTAGGGATATATTTTGGTAGGTTTTGGTCAGGAAAAATGGATATATAAGTTTGAATATGTGAGGGGTGGGAGTGGCATTTTATAAGTTGGGGATAGGAGACAGATAAATCTATTGAAATGAATAAATTAATATAACATTTAAACATGAAAAATATTCCAAAATGTTTCATTATTGAATATTAGATCTTGTACGGTTTATATATGGCCATAAAATGGGGGCTGTACATGTTTTTCGTCATTTTAAACCTAATATTTTTAGTTTAACTACACAGGAATATAATATTCACTTTATCTGAGGTAAATAATTTTTATTGTTTTAAATAATAATTATGATACAAATTTATGTTTTAGTTTTTTGATATTATATATTATTATTATTAAAAAAAATTAATCCATATTCTAAAATTCAATTCCCAAATGTGTCTTAATATATATTAAAATTAAACTGGTAAAAGAGATGAACAAAATGATTTCCATAGTAAATACATTCAAATGTTTGAAATTTTTTTATATATAACGTCAATATGAAAGTGATTCATATGATCTAATTTTTATTTATAAATATATAAGTGAAATAATTTTACATTTAGCGCCATATTATAATAAAATTAGTCTTGTACATTCATTAATAGAAAATGTTGTTTTTATTAAAAATAAGGACTTTTTACTATTCATTGAAGAATGAAACTTTATAGAAAAATACTAATACATCACCCAAATATAATTTTGATATTATTATTTAATTTTTTTCTCATTGTTTAATATAAATATTATAAATAATTTTAAAATTAATATTAAAATAATTTCTGAAAATGTGATGAAACCATTTTATTTTGAAAAATATAGTTTTTCAGAAATAATTTTTTCTTTCAAGATAATATTTTTTATTTCTTATAAATTTATATACATTTAATTTATTTTGTACATGTGCAATGAATATTTTTTTTATAATTTATTTACAATTATTCAGAACCACAGATTTAATGGTCATTTTATAATGGTATTCTATTTTATGGTTACATTAGACTTGTGGTTGAGTGCGTGACATGTTATTAAAGAGATTAAATTTAAACAATATATTTCATGGTCTGCTAAAAATAAACCATTTATGTTGATTTTTTTTTGAAAATAAATATTTTTCTTTTATAATTTTGGGGTGTTATATCTTATGTTTTGAGAGAAAAAAATTTATTTAGGAAGAAGGTCATGGCATAACTATGGCGTTGTGGCATTGAGTAGTGTTCAATGAGATTAGTTTTCTGTGGTTTGGGGGAAGGAAACGTCGTAGTGTGCAGAATAATGCCATGATTCCATGATATAAGAGTATAATTTTGAGTTTGGGGTTGGGTTTCAACACAACAGACATATTTCACCATTAATCTATATAATCAAAGTGGAATCCATTCTAAAATATTGGATTTAGTCATGTCGTAGTAGAGGGGTTGAGTTTAAACACCTTAAACCATTCCATAATGATTTTTCTTTAGATGAGGACTTGAATATGATGTAGGGAGTGTCCGTGTGAGTCCTCAATAATTTTGTAATGATACATACACCTACGGTAATTTTGATACAATGTGTGTGGTCTCTCTATAGTGTGGTCCCAACTGGGAGAATTTCACTACGACACCTAGGTCCACACCACAATGAATAACTACAATGTTTCATAAAAAGGGAATGTTTAGAAATTTATAAGGTGTCCTATTATGGATCCCTATTGTTCACCCTTATATTTACTCAATCAAAATAAGGGGAAGATTCACTCCTTGGATTTCCTAACATTACCCTCTAACTCCACTTGATTTTGAAGTTTCAAAAGGGTTTCATCGCATTGTTTCTTGGTAAAATATTTTCATTATAATCATTGCTTACTCATTGTATTCCTGTAATTTTAACCCATTTATTGGGATTTTGGTAAGATTATTCCTTCAAATTATGGTAATATTATTATACATTAGGTTGATTTCATGTATAATGCATAGTGAAGGCCCCATAAGGTGATTTTAATGTCTTTGTTAAAAGGTTCATTCATGAAACCTTGGATGAAAATTTTTAGAGACACTCTTTATAGATTGTTTGGTTGCACGAGTTGGATTCCCAATATTAATGGGTTTTTATTTTTTAATATGGACATAAAAAGTGTTATTTTATTAAAAATGGGTTTCTAATGTAAATTGTTTTAAATAGAACTTCAAGATGATAATGGCTGTTTCATGTGATTATTTTGATAGTTAATGTTATCATATAGTCCTAGTGTGATTAAATAAAACATTTCATGCATTTTTCAAATTGGTTATAAATGGAAATTTGACTATTTTTTAAGGTAATTAAATATGGGATTGGTTGAAGATTTGTTTTTATCTCCATGATTTCAAGTGGGAATCACCTTATTTTCTAAATCTTGTGTTCTTGTTCACGAATTATGAATGTTATTTTATAGTATTTTGTTCATTTTTTGTAATGAATCATGATTTTTAAGGTGGTCCTTATAATTTTATGAACTTTATATGTAGTTATATGGTCGTTCTTTAATGATGTTGTGTGCAATGGCCCAATAATTAGCTAATTCTATTATAAAAGTGCCAAAGTTGATCAGAATTATTGTAACTGAATCCTTAGAGGGTAGATATGGGTAAATTTTCACAGGTTATTTGGAACCATTCCTTGATACATAAAGTAATGTTGAACTATCCTAAGGTGTAAATTTGTCATAGAGTGACATATTCATGATTAATTAGGGTTTGAGGGACGTAATGGTTTGGAATATTTTTTTTGATTGATAAGTCATTCAATATTAAGTTTCTCGGTATATAATCATAGAATGTGTGATTAATCTATAGGGTTTGGATTAAAATAATCCTATGAATCATCCTTCTGGTGTTTGCATTGGGAATATTCATTAAGATAATAGTTAACTATTTGAAGATACTTGATTTTGTATGTTCCTTTTTCTTTATTATTTATATTTGAGAAATAAGGGTTATGACCACATCCTATGTTAAAGGATAGTTTGTTCTGATGTCCTGGTGTAGAATTACAGATATTAATTCATGCCTTGAGTGTGAGAGGATGGTTCGAGACTGTTCTTTATGGAATTCCCTAAGTGAGTGGTTATGGTCTGAGATATCAATTTGTTTCCTCCTTAGAATGAGAGAATATGCTTCTATATTTTTATTTCTGGCCTCCCTTATGTGATTGGGTGTGGTACGACATGATGATATTGTCCCATATTGTAAATTTATTTCAACTTCAATTGATAAAGTGAATTGAAATCAAAATCAAACATAAAATTATCCCTCTCAATAACAAGATCTATTTGGAAGTTATAAACTCTAAAATAAATAGAGTAAAATAACTTAAGAATATGGTGTACTAAAACTATTGGAGAAAATAATTATATTGAGGTAATCAATAATAATAGAATAAAAAACAATTAGAAAGAATATTACCACATTGGGACATATAAAACATGGTGTAGGTTTTTGTTGGTGTCTATTTAAAAAATTTAAAAACTTTTATCCCATTATCTATTCGATCAGTTCAAATCATGAATCAATCACTTTATTATATATTTATTTCTATATATATGTATATGAATAAAATTAAATGAAGGGAAGTTATGTTTTTATAAGGTTCACTACTAGACATGAATAGTTAATTCTTTTTGTCTAGGGAAGTATCCAATACATGTATTTCCATTTTAATGAAACACTAGTTATACTGGGTTGGAAAGGTAGTAAACTGAACTTGAATTGTGGCTCTCTATCCATAATAATATGAGGGCACACAATAAGTTACCCCCTAGACCAATAATAACCTGAGTGGGCCACCTAATCTCGACTCCATTAGGTCCGAGGATAATGATTATCGTTGAGTAGTAAAATCACACACAAGAGATGCCTTATCCTATTCCAAATTATAATGGAATCATATATAAAACTCATAAGGTATGAAAATTCATAAAAATGATATAAAAATGTAACCAATGGAACTAAATACAACACATTCATGAGATATCAACTCATATCTTGGTAGGTAATTGGGAGGAATGAGATAATGTAAAAAGGGGAAAAATACGTGCATTATAGCCAAAAAGGAAAAAATGAAAACTATCTAAGAGGTAGAGGCCCTAAATGAAAGTTAAATCCAAAAAATAACATCACAAGATACCATAAAATATCAATCATAATAATATCTTTCCACACTGAATCCCTCAATGATTCCTGATGCCAGATCTATGAAATCCACGACAACTCCAGATCTACAAGAAGAGTATCACTAGTGCACCATCTACATTGACAAAGCATGTGTAGACATAAGGCCTATGAATGTTTCAGTGTAAAAACTCATAGTAAGGATCATAAGAATCCATCAGGAATAATTAAATACATAAGTTCACCACTATATACATGTGGATACAAGGATGGAGAAAAATAATTAAATACTAGATCGCATGTTTTGTGAAAATAACACAAAATTAAATGATATCTAGACGGAATTAATGAATGAAAATTAAGATATTCTATAATTTAATTAGTAAATGGGACTCATATATCACTCAATCATATCGTATCCATCATTAACATGGTAGTCAAAAAATAGATATAGGCACATAGATTACAAAAGATTCCAAATAGCATGATGTTTATGGCTACCTACAAACTGTCACCTCGAAGGAAACCCCAAGGGGTTATATTGAACCAAAAATCCAATATATATTAGTATTGAACATGATTATAGTAGCTCAAATTTCTTCAGAATATTATAAGTGGCTCCCACTCATTCCTAATTAATTATCACCTTTTGAGGGATCATGTACTTCCTATGTTTAAAGGATAAACCTTTTCATGTTCACTGGTGGAATCAAGTTGCCTAATAAGGCCTCAAAACTCACAACCATCAAAATAAATAACATTATTAATTAATATCCATAATTCCCCAATATCTTTAATGAAACCCATGTATATAAACAAATGTCTATTGGGAAATACACACATTTTCAGAAAAAAAAATATCACATAGAGAAACCCTTGATCTTGAAATTCAACTCTCAGATAGAGAATCACACCCTGGAATGTAGGGGTATTCATGACTCATTCTATGGTGTTAACTTATTAGATAAAGGACCATGACATGGGATTTAGTGGAATACCTGGCCCCATCTATACTATCTCTTAGGAGGCTTTCAATGGTATGGATTTTGGTAACAAGATATTGGATCCAACCTATAGAAAATAATCACAACCATATACCCACAAGGGGTTACTTATGCTTATCCTCGATTGAACAATATACAAAGTATCTTATAGCATGAGTTGTAGGGTAGGATAACTAACCCTATATCAAGGGGTTGACAAATTTCCCATAATCCCCATGGGGTAAACTTCTTGGAAGAAACAATTTAATGACCAAAAAATGATTTTGAACAAGAAGGAACATCTAATAGGTGGTTTTGGGAAGGGAACATGACATGTACCCTAGGTCCCATGACATGTAACACTACAAGGGAGGCACATAGAATGTCCCCATTCCCAAATTAATGTTCTATTGAGTTCACACAACATGTTTCTTATCTACATGAGTTGTGAGATCACTCAAGTTCCTTGGTATATATGCTTTGTAGATGTCATGTTTTCTAACTTTGGACACATGATTGATGGGCCCGTCCATATGGAAAAGAAACGTTTTGCTTGTTTTGAATATCATAACACCAAATCACTTGGATTACTTGATATAAATGTTTATGAACTACATTCCATGAATTATATTTTCTATAAAATCAGCATCTTCAATGTGTAATCAAAATTTTTCAACTCATATACCAATTCTGTATCCAATAATAGAAATAACTTCACTAAACATATTAAAAATTGATCCTCCATAATCAAAAAATTATTCTCATACACCAATTTTTAAAATCAATATTCGCCATCAATGCCTCATCATCCTATAAAAACCACACATTAACTAAGCATGTCTTCACTAGGAGTCCTCAAAATCTACCCATATCCATTCCATCATAATCATTCATAATCATCCTCAAGCCACAATCCCTAAAGTCAACCCCACATAAAATATACAAGAAACTAATATCAAAATGTAAAATGAAGAAAGTCTGTGAGTGTGTTTGAATAACTGACCAAGACAAATATTGTCAATGAACACATAAATACTAGAGTGGGAACCAATAAAACACCACAGTTGGAAATTAATGATGAGAATACATGACATAGAGATAATATATGGGTACAAATAAGAGAACTAAGAAACTGATCTCAATTGAAAATGTTGAATGGTCTAAAATCACCAATTCTTGAAAAAATCATGTTTTATGGGGACATGAGATTATCCAAAAAGGAAACCAAAAGGAAGAGATTTATTATTGTGTGTATAAAGGTGAAGAATGTGGTAAAATTCATAACTAAAAAAATTACTAAAATAGAATTATATCGATCACTCAGGAATCCAATCCACATGGTAATTATATTCAACACCCTAAAGTTCATCGTTAATACTTTGATTTATTTTATGGTCTCATATTATCAATTCAATGTGAGAAAATCTGTATTCAATTTATTAGACTATTAAACATCACCTTACACACCTGATGTGTAATTATTATGGGAGAACATTCCCTATTAACACAAACATGGACACATCATGATACCCAAAATGGGTTATCACATCATTCAGAGGAAGGTACCATCACACCTATTCCCTCTCATGAAAGGGTTTTCTAAAAATTCATTTTCCTACTGCATTGGTAAACATAACACACTAGAAGGATGGGAGGATAATACTCGACATTAATGGAATTTCTATGAGTAAAAATGATATAGTTCAAGGCTCCCCTAGATTTTATAACGTTCACATATAATACAGTAGGTGATCAATATGTTCTTATACCAAACAAACTGAGAGTCTATGGGAAAATATATAGAACTGTGACTCCATTCCAATTTAATTTCCACTTTATTATATGAATCAATTACATGAGTTATCCTGCAACTCATGCTGTCAGCACTCTATAGTAGTTAGGATCCAATCAGAGGGTGGTGGTCATGAAGAAGAATTAATTTCTCTCCCTAATTCCTAAAGAATATCTCACCACCTTTTCTCAAAATAAAATTCATCAAATCATCTGGTTATTTAATAAGGAGATTCTAATATTCACTATTTATAACATAGAATTCTATCCATGTCTCTAATTTAGCTTCCCTAATGAAAAATGTTGACCCGCACACACATATCCAGGGTAAATCTTTGTATGACTCACTTGGATTACTCAAAAAAAAATAGAATTTAAAGAATTAAAAATTGTAGATCAAAATCAATTAATAACGATTCTTATCAAGCCAGTGAGATAAAAAACCACAATCAAAACATACATGGAAAAAACCTCACAAATCCTATGTGAGCCAATATAATCATAGACATAGTTATACCACCCTGTGAATGGTTCAATGTTATCCATTAAAAAACCCAATATTTGACATGGTCTCTAAAAACCAACTACGGTAGAGACTTTCCATTGATAGTTCGATGAATTCATTTTCCACTAACATATCATTGTTCAATATAGAGAACTCATTACATGAAACAATATTTCCAAATAAAATTATAAAACAAATAAAAAATTTAGTCAGAAACACTACATGATCCCCTATCACCCAAGTATTAATATCGCATCACAAACTCTCTAGGATTCTATGATTGAACACATGCAATATAACAAGTCTACTTTTAGTTTTGTCAATCCCCATGGGGACTGACATGTATTCTATGGGAATGATTTCTACTATGCATAATGGATGATAGACTTCATAAGATCATAGGGTGAGAAAACCTTTGAACCAATCCTATGGAATAAACACCTCTTCTCTCATTATCCAATGGTTATAGGAGCATCCATTGACATGTTATTGTTCTATACCTACATCTATATATTGGCTAGAATTTAGTGGGTAGAAATACACACACAATATAATTCACCATAAAGGGTTAAAGAATATCTGGACGTGCTGAATGCGTAATGACATGAATGATCATGAATTACCACCATATGATTCATGTACCAACATACTCATTCAAAATAATCAATGTATTTGGGTTTCGAGTTTTATAATAGGTTTCCAGTGTCTTGGAGAAAGGATATGTTGACTTATGAACGTATAAAGGATTCCCTATTCCATTAACTATAACCAAGACCCCCTTATCATCATTAACTGATGTTTTGAAACTAATCCTCAAATGACTACTAACTCCAATCACCATTCCTAGGATAGAACAACTTTGATACTACTCTAAAATTAAATTACTCACTTCGGTCCTAATTAGATTAGTGGTAAGCTATGTGTTCCACCCAAATCCCGACTCTAATAGACCAACGATTGTGGTTAACATAGATTATGAAAATCACACACATTGGTGTGTTTTTAAAATTAAAACATATAGTTGGATCATATATCCATTGAAGAAGTTATGAAATAGAAAAACCAAAAAATAAAAATTAATCTTGCAAAATTGAGGAAAAAATATATATGGGAGATCCGCTATGATCCAAAAATATAAACAAATGGAAAAATATACTATAAAAGAAGGAGAAATACACACCTAATAACTATAATGAAAAAACATAAAAACAATCATGGAATAGAGTCAATATCTATAATGTAGCTCCAATCATGAACATCAAATCCTACCATAAACTCTAAGAACCAAAAATCTCCTCTTACATAGTATATCCTAAATTCAGTGGCTATCATATATATATAAACTACATTAATTCCACATCCACCAGACCATATTTGGATTATACACCATCTGTATAGAAATTATATGTGGGGCCTTATATCATGTGAAAGGGTGACTATAAACATACATAATATAACACCCAAAAATACATAAATAATTAAAATGAAATTTGACTACTCGAACTTTGGTGATAGTGGTGACCAATAGGAATAAAAATAATAAAAATATAGAATAAAATTCTTCTTAAATATTCTAAAATTATGGTGTTTTTTTAAAGGAAGTCATGAATAATAATCTAGATAAGCGTAAACATTAAACATCTTATGGACAAAGAGAAGACTAAGTCTTCTCATATGAAACCAATATATCCATGTTATATAAGAAGATAGAAGTTCAGGTCACTAACGATTCCAAGAATCCTAATGATGATATCCATTTATAAAATAAAAAAAATGAAGGAATCCCAATGGGGTGATGATAAATAAAAAATCCCACAATATTTAGTATTGAATAAGTTTCCAATTTCCACGGTACAAGTACCTAGTCATAATCTGTACATATTCATGATTTTTAATCAAGAAATTACATTCTTTCACATTGAGAGTCCTTTCAGGTATAGAGTTTTAGGAAATTTGATCATAAATCATATATACAAAAATATAGAATACAAGGTGGAGACTTCAGATTAGTATCCATTGTTCCACAATATAAATATTTTAAAATACTACATGATCTCTTTTCTTAAAAAAGGATGATGACAATAAACATGAGTTCTTCCTTTCCCTCACCCACCATTTAAACCTTTATTTTTTAAAAATTGGGATGAGGATAGACTCTTGGTAGGGGATACAAAAAGAAGGGAATCTATTAGTCTAGTAAAAACATTATATCTCATATAATATTTTCCTTTTCATTTAAATTTATTTAATAATTTGAAAGAAAACTCTATCATATGAAAAATAGACACCCATTTTTATAAAATAAAATGATTAAATCACATAGTAAGAAATTTAGACCTATTTTTGTGAATTAGAGAATCATATTAATTAAAAAATTTTAAAAAAACTTTTTATTATAATAACCATAATGCCAAAATCCAATAATATCACTCTTATAAATGGAATAACCATATTATCAAATTACATACACAACTAATTAGAGGTATAATAGACCCAACATTATTTTAAGCAATAAAGGACTCACCAAACACCATTAGGTAACCCCATAAATAAGATATAATGGCCTCACCAAATTCTATCTTCACCACCCCATGTAAAAGCTATAAGAGGCTCACCCGATGCTATTTGGGCCACCCCATGTATAAGCTCTAATAGGGTCAACCATCGCTATATGGGACAGCCCCTGTATAATTTGTGATGGGATCAAACATTTCAGTTAATTATCAAGTAACTATAATTATCAAAACAACTTCAATGTAAATAAATTTTCAAATCTCTTTTTGATCCCATATCAAAAAAACTTTTAGATAAAAACATGTTGCCTTTTGAAAACAACTTTTCAATTGAAAAACACCAATTTATTTGAAACAACATTTTCAATACCAAAATATCAAAAAAATGAAAGAGGTTTTTCATTTAAAAAAAATTTAATCATTCATAAGAAACTAGAAATCAAATAAAACATGTGATAACATGAATAGTCATTGACACCAAAATTAAAATAATTAATAAAATATCATTATTTTATTTAAATATTAGCTAACTAATCCATTCATTGGCCTTTCATAAGCATAAAATTAAATTATATCACCTATAAAAATTAAATATAAATTAATATAATGATAAAACTCATTTATAATACAATTTAATTTATATATCTTGAACTTTGTTCCTTCTTCCCTACTCCAAAAAATTATAAGTGTTAATGGTAAAGAAGGTTCATTTTTTGTCTTTTTCTTTATTTAACATATTATATATGTAACATTAATTTAATAGTATCAAAATAAATCATAAAAATAAATAATAAGGTTGAGTGGGTATAAATAATTCACATACATGTGTTTTCGAAATGATTGGGGTCATTAATACATCATAACTGCTATGATTAATCATTAAGTAGTCTTGTTCTTACCTTAATCAGTATAACTATGGTTAACTATTTATAGTAATATTTGCTATCAAAAAATTATGAAGATATTATTTGAATAAAAAATTAACTTTGATTAAAAAAATTTATATCAATTTTTTACTAATTAAATTCACTTAATTCGATAAAAGAAATTTTAAATTAATCCCACAGATGTTGAGAAATTTTTTTTAAGAGAGGAATGTTAAAAATATTGATATATTTTTATATCCAATTTAATTATAAAATTGAATCCATTGAAATTAATTAGATTTATTGATATATAATTTAAATAATTATTATTTAAAACTAATTAAAAATTTAATTTACCTATATAAATAAACTAGATGAAAAATTAAATTTCAATAAAAATGTTGTGTTTTACACTATTCATCAAAAAAATGAAACTTCTTAGAAAAATACCAAAAAATAACCTAATGTTAGTTTTATATGAATATTTCAAAAAATTTATTTTTTAAGTAAAATTTATAAAATACTCAAAATATATTAATAAAGTACGTCTTCTATTTGATGACTATAAAACTTATTTTTTAAAAAATATATTTGTGAAGAGTAAAAATAGATTCATTCTTATATTATGCCTTAAAACTCTATTGGATGAGTGTAATTTTTTTTAAAAACATGGGTAAAATTAATATATATAGTATTATTTACATCCACCAATATAATGGATTAGTGATAAATTCTAGATTTAATAATGATATAAATAGTATATTTTTGTTTGGTATGACTCGACATTGCGTGTAACAGAATTTATCAAAAAAGTATACGTTACAAGGAATGAAATATAAAATTGGTGTATTATATAATGAAATATTGACTAAGCAATTTGTGTAATTCAAGTTATCAATGAATTTAAATTAATTTTAGTGTATATATTCATAAAATATCAGGATGTTACATCTTACACCCTTTAAAATGAATTTCTCTCTAAATATTTATCTTTGTTATTAAAGGTTTATCATTTTGAGAATTAATTAATAAAAAACAAAATAAAGAAAAGGGTTAATAAAAAAAATACTCTTTGTGAGAAATAAAAGGATGTGAAAATTTCATATGGAAAAACATAGTCAAATTTTTTTAATTTGGAAACCTTGGTGAGAAATGAATATTTTTTCTTAGAGGAAAACCATAAATAATTATAGAGTGTAATTGAGGTAATTGGTAACAAAAAATTGAAATACCAATGGAAATTTGAGGGTCTAAACACCCTAAATATGTGATGATAAAATATAAAAACATTTCATCATAAATATTGGTACTTGGATGACATTTTTGTTTGAATATCCCCTTTACAGAGTTATGGAATTTATTTACTATCTACAAATATAATGAAATATACATAATTGATATATTTCAATTCCATAAGAACAATTTTATTATCATAGCATCCCTAAAAACATGATTCAAATCCCTATAAATACCCTTAATCATTAATGATAACATAAACCCTTAAGGTTATTTACACATTAAAAATTATGTCCAAAAGAAAAGAATTTCTTCTCATTAAATGGAAGTCTTACATAAAAGTAAAACCATATAAAAATATACCAAAAAATCCATAACCTCTTTATGATTTCATCATTTAAAACCTCATAAGGTGTATTTAAAACAATGAAATCATAGATTACCATTGAAAAATACAATATCCCTAGAGCTTCATTAACTTCACCAGATAACCCAACATCAAATGAAGTAGCTACGAAAGATATTCCCATACCATTCTTTTTTTGATCATGATGATTTCCACCTTGAGTATGTTTCTATTGACACATTTAAAAATAATTAACCAATTGATTGTAGGTAAAATATAACAATTTTGACCCAATATCTTTTATCTCAATCTTGGATTGCTCATAAATCTTCTATTTACTGTAATGAACCTTATTACCCGACATACCACACCAGAAACCCTTTGTAGATCTTTGATTATGTTAAAAACATACATTTTACCACAATTAGAATAAGTTTTGGGCTTAACTATGGGCTTCTTACATGGTTGATTCTGTATATCATTCTACCTTAATGATATCCTACTCTTATCATCTAGTGGCACATACGGGTTGGAAAACACCATTTAAACATTCTCATCAAAATGAACCACTTTATCATAAAATTTTAATTCATATGAGGGAAAAATTATTTATAGAATTGGTTTCAATGTTGAGAAAAATATATTAATTTTACTCTTAGTATATTGAATGAAATATGGCACATTACTAGGAAATCATGTTTGTTTTCTTCATATGAATCTATGGAATCTTTATCTTTCTTCCTCAATTAAAAAATTTGTATTTCCATCCAGATTTGAATAACCCTACAGAATTTTTTTGTCATGAAAAATATGCTTAAATATTTCCCATTCCATGGAATTATGATCATATTTTTCACTTGAATTATTAACCGTAGACCCCCATCGATTAACATAACCTTTAAAATGATAAAGGGAAGGAGTTATTTTTCAACATTTTGAATATCCCATGACATCAAATATCTTTTCCAGGTAATTTATCCATTATTCCTTTAGCACATGGTGAGATGATCCTTTGAAATATGGGTTATGTTTCCTCAGGAAATTATCCACAAGAGAAATTTTCATTCACTGTATATTGGTTTCATCTCTAGGATGAACACGACTATAATATATCACTTTATAAAATTAACCCATCACTACAACAAACTATTATATTCTAATTTTGACCAACAAGGTATTTTTATTTAAAATGATATTTTCCTCTTACTTCTATACCACTACAACACCGATGTTTCCTCTATGTAAATCCATTTCAAACAGAAATTATTTTCTAAAGAAACATGGAAATGTTAATATGATCTGTCATTTTAACATAACCACAATGTAAACTCTTCTTAGGGAATGATATCAACACTATCTTAACCTATATATTTGTGTAATACATCATTTAAAACCCACTATAAGTACATGGACTTAGTCATTATAGAATCATTACTTTTAGTCTTGGAATTACTTTCTTTCAATTGGTAGATATTTTTAGGATAATATTTTTAGAGAATTATTCCCTAACTCATATATAACAAAACCATAAAATAAAAAGTGTAATATTTTGGATAGTTTCCATTTATACTAAAAAATAAAATTTTAAAATAATGAATTATATATCATAATGAATATTATTTAAGACTTTTAACATTAAATATTACTTTACCTTACAGTTCCTTAAAACCTGTAATAACACTTTTAAAAACATGTGGCATTCATAGAATCACAGTAAAGGATATCAAAAAAAAGGAAACCATCTATCTTTTAAAAACTGGAAAATTCATATAATGTTAACCTTTTTCATCAATGTTCTTTGAGCATATGAAATAAAACATTATCGCATAAAATATAAATAGCAATATTTTCCAAAGAAAATAAATAAATACCATATAATTAAATTTAATCTTCATTTGATGACCTAAAGAATAATAATCACTGAACCCATTCAAAAACATTTTAATTGGAATAACTATATAAACGATTTCCTAACATTAAACTCTTACAAATAGAATAACCATATGGTTGACTTCCAGTCCAAATGAATTAGAGGGATATCATGGACCCAACCATCCATTAAGCTATAAGTGGCCCCACTCAATGATATCTTGGCCACCCATGTATAATATTTAATGATCTCACCCGATGCTGTCTGGTCCACCCCATGTATAAGCTACAACGGGCTCACCTGGCACTGTCTGGGCTAAACCACGTATAAGTTTTAACAATCTCATCAAGTGCTATATATGACACCCCATGTATAAGATATAACGAGATCCCTGATTTTATATACCAAAAAATTATATTATCATTAATAAAAAAATTCATCATAAAATATTTTTAAAATATATTTTTAAACCCATATGAAAAACTCTTTCAAATAAAAATACACATTTCAATTAAGATCACATTTTCAATAAAAATCACCATTTTTTTTGAAAATCTATTTTCCATACCAAAATTCACAAAAAAGTAAAGTGGGATATTAGTTTAAAAAACAAGAAATATTTTAATGTAATATAGAAATTAAATAAAAACCACAGTGATAAGAAACATCATTGTCACCATACATTAAAAAAAGAACACTTCATTGGTCATTTTTCGAAACATTCTATTTAAATCATGTTAAATATTAATTTTGAAAAAAATTAAAAATAGAAATTAAATTAATTTAATTATCCAATTTAATCAATATAAATAGACTTATATACTAATATCAAGAATATTTACATGGAGGAAATTGTTTTGAAATTAAATCATTAAACATTTAAAATTGATTTTTGAAACAAAGTGTTCCATACCACTATGAAACATTTGAATCACAATTCCCATGAAAAAATAAAATTAAATAAAATATTAAAAACCATGAATATAAAAAAAAATTATTATATAAATTTTCAATAGGATCTATACACACCTTACAAAAGAATAATTCAATATAACATGATGAAATTGTTTAACGAAAGGAAATTGAGATGAAGTCTCTTACATTAAGACCGACTTGTCACATATGTGTTTAAATTCCTTAATAATGACCTTATATTTTCTATTTAATATGTTGAGAAAATTTTTAATGTTTATGAATAATTTAACTTTACTTAATAAAACATTGTTTAGATGTACTTAATCAATTATGTTTATATAGGGTGTTTTGACTATATTCGGTTTACGTGTGAAAAATGGTTTAGGTGTGTTGAAAAAGGTAAATGATTTCATTATTTAAACATAACATAAATAATAAAAAATTAATTATTATGAAATTAATTCTTCAATTATATATACATAAATATATATCATTTTTTTGATGTGCTGATGAAAAAATAAGAAACATGTCACTTTAAGGAGGCGATATTCCACCCATCCATATATGATGATATGAATTTTTTCAGTGTGTGAAAAGTTAAAAAAGAAAGTAATTTATTATATTTATAAGGGATAAATTTGCAATTAAAATAATATATATATTTAATTTATATTAGAAATGTTTTGTTAAACCCATCATTAATACATTTTATTTATAGAGTAAATGAATCACATCGCTTTATGGAGGTAGTATTCCACACGTCCACAAAAGTGTAATAGTATTCCCACAAAATGAAAAGTATAAAGGTATATGTGATACATTAATTATATAAGCATAATAAAATTATAAATACAATATATCTCCTAGAGAAATAGTATTTCCATCATAATTCCAAACTATATGATGCGGTAAAGGAAAAACAAGGGACATCGTTTCATGAGGCAGTAGTCTACAGTACACACGAAGGAAAATTTCATTACACATTTTATGGAATTGTGTGCAGGTGTGGGTATAAAATTCATCATAAAAATATTTTAATATATATAGAATACTGATGTTTTTATATAATCATGTTTTACGAATAATTTCTGTTTTGTAGAATGTAACAAAACAAAATTTCTCATTGAAGATTGAAACGTCTTCTTCGGGTAACTCATTTTGATTTGAATATGAAGACTTAATTAGTTTAATTTAATCATAAAGTGAGGATTATATAATACTTTGAGAGATTTCTGGAGTTTATTAAGATATTTCTTGTATGTGAAAAATTTATCTAGAGGTGTAATGATAGGATATGATTGAATGACTTTTTATAGTGGAAGAAGTGTTCCATTATTGTAAATACCCAAAGGTAAAAACTATTTAGAAGGAATCTCTTATATAATGTTATTAAAAATTAAAAATAATTTATTAAATGTGATTAATTTTTTATCTAAACTCAGAAAAATAATCATTTTCATCAGCTGTTCTTTAGTTATTAAAATTCCTCATGTTTTTTTAATTTTGGTTTTCATTTGGTACCCAGTTTAATAAACTATATAATTAATATAATAAAAATAAATTAAAAATAAACTTATTATGATAATTAGGAACCATTATAAAAAATTATTACATATATATTATAAAAAAATTCCCATATGTGTCAGAAATTAATTGTAACATAAACACATTTAATGCAAAAAAACACTACATTAACCCTAACTATGCTAAAAAGGTTTTTACTATTTATGAGACAATATGGTCGAGTCTTACTGAACACTAAATAATACTCACCTATTGAGGTAACATGAGATTCTATAGGGTAAATGATAAACACATATATGTTCATATGAAGATTTAAGTTTCCTAGTAATTCTTCTATATTCATAATGAATAGATGAAATAAAATTATTCATATAGTTCCATGAATCGAAATATTGGAAAACAAACCACTAAATAATCTCTTGGAACTCAAAAAGTCAAATACACACCTCATGTAAAGACCCATAAAATTTCTTTGTATTTTTTAATTATATGGAATATTTTGAGTCTTTGAAAATTGAAGCTGCGTGATTCCGAGTCCCGGTGTGCCCAGAATGAATTTATGGACTTTTTTTAGGTATGTTAAGTAAACGTGCGAGTGGGTTTTTTAACTTTTGAACAGGTGCTCGGAATTGAAATCTGAGGGAGCTGTTGAACTCCCAGAGTCGATATTCTCTTAAGGAGACTTTCACCTTGACCGTAGTTGGTCGAGGGTATAAGATAGTTTTTCTATTTTTCATGGAAGAAGAAAAATAAAATCTTTAACATTTTAGTTTTCTCTTTGAAACCCTTTCATTTGAGTTATGGGGGTGGGGACCACCCGAACTAGAAAAACCCCATTTTGGATTCTAGTGGCGGGGACCACCTGAACCCCTATTTAACATGGGAAAGTCCTTTGGAATCCTCCCATTTAATTATGTCAACGCAATACAATTAATTGTTCCATTTAATTGTGCCAACACAATACAATTAATTGTGCCATCTTTAATTGTTCCAATATAAATTAAATTGATAAAACTATTTTATTTTTTTGGATCCTCATTTCCTTGGGGAAATCATTGACGAAAGGGAGGCTTGTGGAGAACATTGGAGAAACTCTTTATCCAATGAAGAACACCCTCTCCAATGAAGAACATACTTCAGAATCAAGAACGGGGAAGACACATGAGCCCGACTTCGGAAGCGTGTTGTGGAAGCGACAATCGTTGGAACCCTCATTGCATTCACCAAATTCTTCTTGTGAAACCTCCAACGAGAAATTGAGGTAGGGATTGTTGTTTGTTTACCCCTTTCCCCATTCTTGACGTTCATATTGATTTAAGAACATTTATATTCTTATTGATTGAAGAACAAATAAGCCGCTTGCATCCAATCTAACGCACAGGGTGCAGGCCGAACAAACACAACCCCACCTCTCCGCAACCTTTGTGCGATTTTGATGGTCTTTAATCGATGAAAACATCCCAAGGTGAGTGATAAAGTCTATAGAATGAAGAACGAGGCACCGCGGCGTGCCCGCTGACCTAAGGAATGTCGTCGAAAGGGATCGGGAGCAGCAGTCGGCACCCCAGACGGCCGAGATGATGGCTGTAGCGTGACAACACCGCCAGAGAGGTGTGGCAGCCTATCGGCCACAGTGGAGTAAGGGTGGCGGATGGTGTATGTCCAGCCACATGAAGGGGAGGTGGCGGCCTGCGTTTTCACCACCGGGTGGGGAGGAGCCGCGACCTTGGGCCCCGACAGTGAAGAGAGGGCTACCGGCTCGCTGCCAGATGCCGGTGACGGCACAATGCGTAGGTAGGCAAGTCGTCCGGGCAGCTGGAGCTGAGTGGGCTGGGCCATGCTGGCGGGCCAAGGCGGCCCGAGCGGGCTAGGACAGACCCAGTGGGCCGGTTTGGATCACATGGTTTGGGTCGTCCTAGGACGGGTGGGTCGGGTCAGTCCGACCAGGTCGGACCAGACCCAGTCCAGCTTCGACCACTTTTTGTTCGTTAAACCATATCTTGATCTATGTAAGTCTGTTTGACAAACCGTATGTGGTGCCAGAAACCTTGGATCGAGACTGTCCTTTTAATATACCTCATTTGAGATTTGGATAATGTTGGTGTATGATAGGGTTGGATCAAACATGAATCTAAATGTGCCCTCAGATCTAAAAGGCCAATAACATACAGACCAGACATCTGATTGATGCATCGTTTGCTGTGTTGAGACCCCTTTTACGTGGTGGAACTTTGAGATAAATATTCATGGTACTTTGTTGAAGATGGAGTATCGACCTATGGCATGAGGATCAGACCCTCCCGGAATCAAGCGAGCTTAGTGCGGGAACCCTATAGCTGGCTGTAACCAGAGAAAGGGATCCAATGTGGGTCTGTTCATTGCGGTCCTATGTGGGTCCGTCTTCGAGAGTCTCACCATGATATGCTCTAGGAATCCATGTGGGTCTTATCTATGTTCCTATGTGTGTATTCTGTACTAGGATCCTACGGGGGTCTAATGATTTTAGATCCTACCTGGGTATTTTAATTTTGGATCTTACATGGGTCTGCCTCTTAATAGAGTAAAATTTTTTAGTAGTTACATCTAATCATCTTTTCTAGCATACATAAGTTATACATCGTGTGACCTGAGTCCTTACCATTGTGGTAATACTTTTGCAGTATTCTTCGGTGTGGCATAAAATTGTGGTACCTACATTCGTGGTGATACCTTTTTTATATTCTTATATGTGGTGTACCTTTGTGGTACTTAACATTGTGCTGATACCTTCGTGGTATTCTTCTGTGTGGTGATAACTTTGTGGTACTTACCCTTGTGGTGGAACCTTTATGGCATCCTTTCCTACGTGGAACATTTATACTTTGGCTAAGAGTTGGTCCTTGTGTTCCCTCATTAATGAGATGGGTATACTTGATAACTTAGGTATATGTCTGGGCATATACCTAAGTAGGGTTGTCAGATGTTTTCATTCTCTTTGGTTTATATTTTGTGGGTTTTGTGAGACCGTCGAAGGTCTCGGGGTTCCTACTGAGTATCGTTATACTCATCCCTGCACGGGCTACGCCTGCACCTTGTTGTGTTTGGTGCAGACGACAGACATCTTTGACTGAGGATGAGAGTACCAGGAATTGAGGTAGCATAGAGGTGGACATTAGACGAGTCGTAAAATAGAGATGACCATTCGAGAGCTGTACCTACCCTTAAGGTAGGATCATTGGTGGGTGTTCTCAAGTGTTGTTCCAGTTTACTTATACTTCCTAGTTTTCTTTTACATTCTAATTGGGAATGTATACTAGCCCCTTTTTCTTTCTATACACACCCTGTTTACTATATAGTTTTACTCTGGGCTTTTATACTGATTTTTATTCAGTTATGTGAGATACAGGTTATAAAGACAATGCCTTCCTAGTTTTAGGGAATACGCCATTTGGTGCTAGTTGCTTTCCCCTGACCTATGGAAGGCGGACATAGAGTAGTCAAGGAACAAGCCTCAGGGGACGGGTCGTGACAAATTGGTATTAATGGAGTCGGTTATACCATAGAACTCTGGACTCTGATATTTTTAATTGCAATAGTATTAAGTGTAGTGAGTGTGGTTATCAGTTTATGGAATCCAGTGTTGATGTGGTGGCTGACTTATCCAAACATCCGGACCCTGACTTTTGATTTCTAACTCAGTGCACGAAAACGCTGGCTGCGTGTATGTTTTGAAATGTTTTCTTTCTAATATTTTTGAGTCATCTCGCTAGTTATAACTTATTGAATGTGGCACACCTAATTCTTTTCAGGATTCCTCCACGCAGGCATCCAGCTAGGGTTCTGGGTATAGTACGTAATGATATCCCACTGAGCGACGAGGCCTCGGTGCAGGGGCCTTTATCATTAGGGGAACAAGTGGAGGCACCAGTGGTACCATTACCTATTGGGCCACTGATGACACCAGCCCCAAAAATATAGGGTGCACGCCTCTTGAGTGTGTTGCACGAGTTCCAGTGGTAGAGTCCACCCAAGTTCACAGGTGAGACGGACCCACAGGCGGTTGAGGATCGGCTGGAGGTCGTGGTTAGAGTCTTTCGACTAGTTGGGACACCAGCTGATCTCATGGTGATCTTTGCCTTTAGTATTCTATAGGTAGTAGCAGGAAGACGGTGGGGATTGATGCCCCAGGTTCATGATGAGTTGAATCTTCTCTGGGAAGACATTAAGAGCCTGTTTCGGGAAGAGTTTGTCCCATGAACCCTTTGTGCAGTGCGCATACATGAGCTTATTATTCACCAGTAGGGAAACATTAATATGGCCCATTAATCCTCGAGTTTCATCGAAATCTCACACTGCTCCACTGATATGGTGCGGGACCCATTATTTAGGGCCCAGACCTTCGAGTAGGGACTCGGGTAGAAGATCAGGGCTTCGATGATTTCTATCATCATCCTGACACAGGAGGGGGTGTTAGAGCGAGCCAATTAGTGAAGAGTTTTCTTACTAAGCAGTGACCAGCAGTGACACCCACCACAAGGAATCAAGTAGCGGAGTCTTATGCAGATGACATCAGACCGATGTCACATAGGTCTAAGAGGACCAGACCTACAGGTGGATGACCACATGATTCAGGGTCGGTTGTGCAGGGCACCGGAGACAAAGCCAGTCATGCGAGGTGAAGACATTGTTACACATGAAGAAGGTAGGGTTACATGGCTCATGACTGCCTGACCCGCTGTACAGAGGATCAGAAGATGGTTGAAGGACCGCCCATGAAGATATATATGTTTGACTGAGGAGGTCCGTAGGGATCAGGCAGAGGTGGCAGAGGAGCAGGCTGTGCAGCTGGCAGTGGTTGAAACTTCGAGATGTTACCTCCACCACCACCAGGTGGTCCACCAGACAATAAGGAGAAGGAGGACATGGGTGATCTCAGCTCCAGGCAGATGAGGCATGTGACCATGGAACTCCAGAGTTGATACGAAGTACTATCTGTGTCTACTCCACCATAGCTGCAGTACTTATAGACACAAGTTCCAGTCATTCTTTTATTTCCACTGCCCTCATTCGGAGCTCGGAGATTCCAACGGAGAAGTTGGCAAGTTACTTACGATTGGAGACTCCTACATGAGAGGATTTCATGATTTCACACAGGTAACGGAAGTGTGATCTTCCTCTACGAGGCGGGAGATTCTTTTGGGATCTCCTAGAGGCAACGTTGAGGCCTTTTGACGTCATCTTGGGTATGGACTGGTTATCTACAGTCCATGCTCATATTGACTGTATTAGGGAAAAAGTGCAGTGTATCCTTGAGAATAGGTCTATGTTTACCTTCACCGATGATAAGGGAGTCTTTTTAGAACATAATGGACTTAACTAGAGTAGAGTGCAGCTGATCAGTCATCAGTTGTCTTGCCTTACCCTCAGAGCGGTTGATGTGGAGAGTCCGAGTTATCCTATAGTGGTGGACCAATATGCGGATGTCTTCCCTGATGATTTTCTGGGTCTACCTCTATGCAGAGAGGTGGAATTTTACCTTATCATAAACCCCGTGATGACACCAATATCTACCCTAGCATATTGGTTGACTCCCATAGAGCTTCAAGAGCTGCTAGTATAGCTGAAGGACTTACAGGGGAAGGGGTTCATTTAGCCCAATGTTGCTCCTTAAGAATCCCCAATTTTGTTTTCCAAGAAGGCGGATGGGAGCTTGAGACTTTTTGTGGACTATCTACGCATGAGACAGGTGGTCATGAAGAACAAGTTCCCACTCCAGAGGATTGCCAACCTCTTTGCTTAGTTGAAGGGAGCACGGTGGTTCTCAAATATATACCTCAAATCAGTCTATCACCAGCTCAGAGTAAGAAACGAGGATGTGCAGAAGATGGCTTTGAAATGTCAGTCCGACCACTTCGAGTTCTTGGTTATTCCATTCTTCATGACCAACACTCCAGTAGTGTTCATGAGGCTCATGAACTGGATATTCCATCCATAACTTGATCTCTTTGTAGTAGACTTCATCGATGACATTCTGATCTACTCGACTACCTAGGAGGAGCATGACTATCATTTTCAGATAGTTCTGGACACACACGGAGTGCACCAGCTTTAGGGTAAGCTCTGAAAGTTCCAGTTCTGGATCCGAGAGGTTCACGTTCTGGGAAAATTATCTCAGAGGCTGTAGTTGTGGTGGATCGAGCAAAGATTTAGGTTGTACATGCTTGGAACCCACCCAGATATGTGACAAAGGTACAAAGTTTCCTGGGTTAGGATGAATAATATCAGATTTTTATGCCAAATTTCTCCAAAGTTGCATCACCTTTATCAGCGTTGACTAAAAAGGGATAACCCTTCATGTGGTCGGAGAAATGTCAGTAGAGTTTTCAAGAGCTATGGATGTGGATGACTAGTGCCCCCATCTTGCGCCTTCTTGATGTGGGCATTGGGTACGTAGTCTACTGTGATTCATCAAGGACCAGGCTCAGATGTGTCCTAAAGAAGGAGTGAACAGTTATCGCATATGGTTCTCGACAGATAAGACAACATGAGAAGAACTATGCTACCCATGAAATAGAGTTAGCAGTAGTGGTTTTTGGCTTCATGATGTGGCAACATTACTTGATGGGTGAACATTCTATGGTCTACTCAGACCGAAAGAGTCTTAGGTATATCTTCTCTTAGAAGGACATGAATATAAGACAACGACATTGGCTCGAGTTCCTTATGGTGTATGAATTCAAGTTAGTCTATACTCCTGGGAAGGGGAATGTTGTTGTAGATGCACTCCATAAGAGATCTGGTATACTACTTCTAAGTGAGGCGACGGGGCAGCTGGATGCTTTGCAGATATCCTTTGCGGATTGTGATGGAGAATCCTTTCTTCAGTCACTTACAGACACTCCCTCAGTTCTTTAGTAAATCAAGGATACACAGTGTGAGGACATTGACTATGAGGCTCTACATGCTCAGATATCCACAAGACATGCACTTTATGGATTTAATGAAGGTGGGGAGGACATCATCCTCTTCTAAGGATGTACCTTGGTACCAGTGTCACTTTGGGAGGATGTGCTGAGGGAGTTCCACACATCCCCTCTAGTGGTACATATAGGAGTGGTGAAGATTTACTAGGACCTCCAACGACAAAACTGGTGGTCGAGAATAAAGAAAGTAGTAGAAGAGTTTGTCTCTCAGTGCCTCACTTGTCAGCAAGTGAAGGCATAGAATCAGGTACCGGTAGGCTTAGTTCAGCCTTTGGAGGTCCAAAAGTGGAAGTGAGATGAGATATCCATGGAATTCATGACAGGACATACATGTAAATCTTGGGGTCATGATTCTATTTGGGTGATCGTCGACTGACTCACCAAGTCGTCCCACTACATACCAAAGAGAGAGTAGGGTTCAGTAAAGAGCTTCAGACGCCCCTATGTGTAGGAGATTGTGTTGCTACATGGAGTAACTTCGATGAGTTTCTCCAATCGTGATGCACGTTTCACTTCTCGTCTATGGAAGGGGTTGCAGGAGGCTTTCGGGATGCAACTTCATTTGAGCACTTCCTTCCATTCTCAGAAGGATACCCAAACTGAGTGGACCATTCAGACCCCCAAGGACATGTTGCGTTTTTGCATCCTTGACTTCGGCTGCTGATGGGAGGATCACTTTCCCTTGGTGAAGTTTTCATACAACAACAACTATCACTACACCATTGGGAAGGAACCTTTCGAGGTGTTGTACGATCAACCTTGAAGATCATCTTTGTGCTCTACTGACCTAGTGGATTCAGCACTCATGGGGCCAGATATGGTACAGGCTACCTTGAAGAAGGTGCATACTATCCAGGAGTGGATGAAGATTGCACATATCAGGTTTAAGTTTTATACCGAAAGGAGACAAAGACCTCTGGAGTTAGAGGATCGTGACCACATCTTTCTACCGGACTCACCACAATGAGCTTTTTATAGATTTAGCTAGAGTGAAAAGTTATCTCCAAGGATCATCGGACCCTTTTAGGTCCTCAGTAGAGTTAGCGAGGTGGCTTACTGCTTAGCTCTTCCACCTCAGTTGCACCAGGTGCACGACGTTTTCCCTAAATCCCAACTGAGGATATACGTGCACGACCCATATCAATTCATTTACCCCTGCGAGCTAGACATCAACAATGGGGTGAAATTTACGGAGGTTCTAGGGGAGATTGAGGATCGATATGAGTGGGTCCATCGTGGGCTGTCGATACCTTTGTTCAGCATACGTTGGCAGCACGAGAACCTCTAGGATAGAACATGGGAGCAGGAGGCACATATTCATGCTCAGTACCCCCACTTGTATTCCAAACATTGGTGATATGGATTTAGGGGACACAAAGCCCTAAGGTGGGTAGAATGTAAAGACCCAGAAAAATTCCATGTAATTTTTTAATTATATGGAATATTAAGCGTTCTCGAAAATTGACGGCGCCTGATTACAAGTGCCGGTGTGCCTAGAATGAATTTCTGAACCTTTATTTAGGTATGTTCAGTAAACGTGTGATAGAGTTTTTGTATGTTTTGAACAAGTTCTTGAAATTGAAATCTGAGGGCACTGTTGAACTCAAAGTGATGATATTCGCTTAAGGAGACTTTCTCCTCGACCATAGTAGTCGAGTGTAGAAGATATTTGTCATATTTTGATGAATGAAGAAAAATAAAATATTTAGCATTTTATTTTTCTTTTGAAACCCCTCCTTTTGAGTTATTGGGGTGGGGACCACCCGAAATAAAAAACACCCATTTTGAATTCTAGTTGTGGGGACCACCTGAATCCCTCTTTAATGTGCGGAAGTCCCTTGTAATCCTCCCATTTAATTGTGTCAATGAAATAGAATTAATTGTGCCATTAATGTGTGCCAAAACAATACAATTAATTGTGCCATTTAATTGTGCCAACTTTATGACGGTTCCAGGCGCATCAGAAGCACATGGGTGAATGCACCCACTTAGCCTTTTTCCATTAACAATGATCAGTTCGGGATCAATACAACGATAAATGCCAGTCTCCACGGATCAAATCATATAAAAATACAAAGAAAAGGAATGTCCCTGAACCACAATGTAGGATCGTTACAGGTTGATTATAATTGATTTAATCAATTGAAAAGAAGTACCTTTTGGTGTTATTTCTTCATTGATATTCTTGATAATGTTTTTATGTGATTCATCATAGCGTTATAGAAGCAAAGTGTAGACTTCCTCTAACAGTGATCCACATGTGAACCACATATCTCTGGACGTTGCCAAAGGAGTCTCTAGGTGCTAGCATGGATAAACCTTTGCTTGTGTTTTCTGCCTTAGATCGTTTTGATCTGATGGAAGGGGATCTCTCTTGATCATGAGAGAATTCTTGGAGGAAGAGGTTCTTTCGGCCATGAAAGAATTCTCAAGATTTTTTGTGCACAATGATTCTCTTGTCTAAGGAAAAGAGTTGCGGTTGTGAGGATATTTATAATCAGGTTTGAGGTTGTAGAGTTATGACAATAAATAAACTCATTACTCATTTTATTTATGTCATTAAATCTTTTGAAAACACCATGTCGAGTCATTAATTCCTTGACATGTGCGCAAATTTATTATAATAAATATCATTTAATAAAATGATATTTCCTCAAAATCCTGACTGAAAAAACTACATGGCGTGTAATCATAAATAAACGGCATGTACTTGTTTATAATTGAAAACTACATGGCACGTACATTCAATATACACGGCGTGTATATCTTGTTTTCATTTATTCATTTCATTTCTAAAATGAAATCTACATGGTGTATAGATTTAATAATACACGGTGTGTACTTGTTTTCAAAATAAAAACTACACAATTTGTAATCATTAATACACGGCATGTACTTGTTTTCATTTTATTCTTCCTCCAACATTAAAATGATTTATTCTTCCTTAAATAATTATTAAAACAAGTACATGAATAATCTTTATTCTACTTGAGATACTTGAATGCACTTTGTGTGTGAAACTCTAGGCCCCTTTCTTGTTGGCATTAGGCGGGCTTGCCTAAAGTCCAAGATTACAGTCTAGCAACGGGTCAAGGCACCCAAGAGAAATAAGTTGATACCGCATTGACGTATCACCTCATATGAAAGCTTACTATGTAATTTAATCCCTTTAACTCTATATCTCATCAAGCAGGTTTCATGGAAGTATCATAAACCTATATGCTTGATCTGTCATTCTTTGAATTCCAGAAATAAACTCGTCGTATCACCATGGCCAAGGAATTTGTTTGAAAGTTCTATTTCAATCAAAGGGAACGAGATATCTACATCCATAAATATGGAAGGGAGAAATCCTTCCTCGACTTATCCATTAACAACATGACATTCATGACACACCCAATGTACCCTACTTCCCGCCAACTCTCTTCGTGATGGTTTTTGTTAGAAAATATAAGTGCGCGAGTCATGACATGAGTCAATGATAATATTACAGTTTAAGGACCATTACACTAGCTCATAGATAGCAATGTCCGATGAAACCAAGATATGTGGAATTTCTACTAGCAGGTCTATTCTCATAATCTCCCATCTTGGAGTTTACCAAGTGGGAACTCCATGGGAGGGAGTCTTGTCTTTTTATGAGTACTCTCACATGACGGTCTATATACTATGTGTCCTATCATAGTATGTCATCCTACCGTAGAACTTTATTTAAGAATATTGTTATAGCATTTCAAGGTTTTCATCATAGCAGGGATCTTCCATGACCTTATCAATGTAACAAATATTCCAATTTATTATAATATTATAGTCATGTAGAACAATGAAAAATATATAATAAGTGAACATTCATGTAATTAAAGTACAAAATAGTCGGTTCTCAGGACACCAACCCTAACAAACTCCCACATGGACTAGATCCAACTGCCAACAACTTTTAGTTCACTAGACCTCACGTGATGATCATGTTTCTGCTGAGTCAAGGATTTAGTCAAGGGGTCCACCACGTTGTCTTTCGTGGAAATACTGCTCACTGCAACTTCACCCCTCTGAGAAAAATCCCTCAAGAGATAATAATTCCGATGTATGTTCTTTGTTCGCTGATGTGAACTTGGCCCATTTTCAAGTGCCACCGCTGCATCATTATCACAATAGAGTGTGATAGGATCTTTACTGCTCGTTACTACATCCAGCTCTTGGACGAAGATTCACATCCATACCGCTTATTTATCTACCTCAGAAGCTGTGATATTCTCAGACTCCGGTATAGAATCTTCCACCACACGTTACTTTGAGATCTTTTAGATCACCGCACCTCCATTCAAATTGAAGATGTATCCATTCTGTGACTTCATGTCATCCTGATCAGTCTGAAAACTAGCATCTACATGTCCTCTTATGACTAGTCCCTCATCTCCTCCATAAACCAAGAACATATCCGTAGTACGCCACAGATACTTAAGGATAGTCTTGACTGCCAACCAATGGTGGTCTCCTGGATCAGTTTGATATCTTCCTACCGCACTTAATTCGTAAGCAACATCCAACCTCGTACATAGCATAACATATATGACTGACCAAATTGGGGATGCGTAAGGGATCCTTGCCATTTTCTTTCTTTCCTCATGTGTCTGAGGACACATTTTCTTGGAAAGATGAATGCGATGTGACACTGCCAACAATCCCCTCTTGGATTGTTCTATACTGAATCTTTACAGTATTTTTTCAATGTATGTACTTTGACTCAGGCCCAAAATCTCTTGGATCTATCACGATGGATCTTGATCCCTATAATATATACTGCCTCACCCAAGTCTTTAATGGAGAAGCATTTATGCAACCATTCCTTAACTGACTATAAGACGGGTACTTCATTTCCAATTTGTAATATGTCATCAACATATACAATCAAGAAAATGACTACACTTCTACTAAACCGTTTTTAGACACAATTCTCAAATTCATTCTTAACAAATCCAAATTCCATTAAAACTTTATCGAAGCGAATGTTCCTTGACCTTGATGCTTTCTTTAATCCATAAATGGATTTTTGCAACTTACATTCCTTGATGGCATCCTTTGGAGTCAAAAACCCATCAGGTTGTGTCATATAGACATCTTCCTGGAGGTTCCCATTAAGGAATGCTATTTTGACATCCATTTTCCAAATTTCATAGTCATGGTAAGAAGAAATGGATAATAGAATTCTGATGGATTTCAGCATCACAACCAGTGAAAAGGTTTCATTATAGTCAATTCCTTGATGCTGCCTAAAACCTTTTGCAACCAGTCATGCCTTATAGGTGATGACTTGCCCCTCCATGTCAAGGTTCTTCTGGAATACCCATTTATTACCAATAGACTTTACATCAACTAGATGATCTACCAAAATCCAGACTTGGTATTGGTACAAGGAATCCATTTCAGAATTCATGGCTTCTTTCCACTTGGCAATGTCTGTGCCTTCAACTGCTTCTTTTTAGGTAAGAGGATCATCATTTTCAACCAATAATGAGTCACCATCCTCAGGGACAATGAAACCATATCGTTCTGGTTCTCTCACCTATCTTGTGCTCCTACGCAGTTCTTATGTCTCTAGAACAGACTGTTCTTCCATGGAGTTTTGTGGAATCTGTTCTTGTGCCAACTCTTTTGTATGTTGAGCCTCAACTTCATCGAAGTCTATCTCTCTCCCACTATCTATTTTGGTGATGTGCTCCCTCTCAAGAAATATGGCGTGTCTTGGCACTGTAAAAATTTTGTTTGAGGGGTTTTATAGGTAATATCCCATCGTTTCCTTGGTATATCCTATAAATATACACTTTGTGCCTCTGAGAGCAAGTTTGTTAATTGAATAGGCCTTAAAAAATTCTTCACTACCCCACACATGTAAATTCGATAACATGGCTTTGTATCCACTCCATAACTCGCATGGAATACCATTTATCGATTTAGTTGGTACTTGGTTTAGTATGTGTGCTGAATTTTGTAGTGCATATCCCCAAAAGGATAATGGAAGACTCGCATGACTCATCATTGATCTCACCATGTCCAACAAGGTGCAGTTCCTCCTTTCACTTACACCATTCCACTGAGGTGTGTAAGGAGGAGTGAGTTGAGATAGAATCCCAAACTCCCGTAAGAAATCAATGATGTCCTGATTAAGATATTCTCCTCCTCTGTCTGATTGAATTTTCTTAGTCTTCTAACCAATTTGGTTCTCAACTTCATTCTTGTACTCTTTGAACCGATGAAAAGAATCTGACTTATAACTCACTAAATAAATATATCCATATCAACTAAAGTCATCAGTAAAAGTTATGAAGTACAAGAACCCACCCCTTGCTTCAATTGGAAATGGTCCACAGACATCTGTGTGAACTAATTATAGAAGCTATTTAGGCCATTCACCTTTCCCACTAAATGGGACTTTGGTCAATTTTCCTTGTAGACAAGCATGACATACACCAAGTGGTTTTAGTTCGAAAAAATCTAAATACCCATCTTGATGTAATTTTGTCAAATGTTTATCATTGACATAACCTAGCTGGTGATACCAAGTTGGGTGTGGTATGAGTCATCTTAATTGACTTTGTAATCGATTTCCATTACATGGTTTTTGTAGTCTAACACATAAATTCCGTTATATAAATGTGCCATACCAAAACAAATGCTATCTTTATAAAAGAAGCAACATTCATTTCCAAACATGAACATGAATCGATCAGTATCTAATATGGATACTGATATTAATGTTTTTAGTAACATAAGGAACATAATAACAACCCTTTAACACCAAGATCATTCTAGTTGGCAATTTGAGGTGGTAGTCCCCAACAGCTACAACATCAAGTCTTGCTCCGTTGGCTGATCGTAGATCTACCTCACCTTGATCAATCTTTATGAATCTTCTTGGTTCCTATATTTTGATGCAGATGTGAGCACCACAAGAAGTATCTAATACCCAATTGGTAGAGACAGATAGATTGCATTCAATAACAAATCCACTTGAAGCTTCCCTTTGCTTCCGTTTATGGGTGAAATTTTTCCTCCAGTGGCCCTTATTTCCACATGCGAAACCAACAACCTCTTGTTCTCTTGCCTTCCCTTTGATCTTCCTATTCTTAGAAGGACTTGAAGAAGCTTTGGGCTTAAATATCTTTGCCTTCCCTTTCTTTTTATTTACCATGAGGAAAGAAGGATTTTCATGATTCATGTCATTTTCCACTTGGCGAATGAGGATATGAAGATCAGATAGAGACTTTTCAATGTTTTTCCTGTTGAAGTTGACAACAATGTTTGAGAATATCTAGTGGAGTGATACAAGAATGAGATCGGAACCTAGTTCTTCGGGGGAGTTTAAACCATAGAACCACCAAGTGATCAATGTAGCCAATGAGCTTGACTACATGAGGCCTGGCTGGGGCACCCTCTCCATGGTTTCAATGAAATAGAGCCTTGGAGATCTCAAACCTTTCCTATATTTCTCTCTCATGGTATAGACCATGGAGGTGCTCAAGCATGCTGTAGGCATCCATGTCTTCATGGAGACTTCATGAGATCACTAGACATTGATGACAACATCAAACATTGAATGTTGAGTGCATCGCTTAAATGTTGATCATAGACTAGTAAATCTTCATCACTCGCCCCCTGTGCCGACTGATCAGGAAGTGAAGACTCGAGCACGTAAACCTTTCATTCATGGAATAGGATAACCTGAAGGCACCTAATCCATTCCTGAATGTTACTGCTGATGGGGATATTGTCTTTATCTAGAATTTATTGCAGATAAAATGTGGAGGATGAGTTTTTCATATTGATTCTACAAATTAAAAGAGATGATTTATCAGTACTTTCTTGATTACATTTTATGAGAAATAATAAATGAATTTATTAATTCCCCCACTATTTTATCAAGTCCCAATGGACCTCACCATTGAACTCGGAATGTCCAGTTGCTTTGACATTCTAGTGTTAAGGATCCATATTCCCCTTAACATAACCCCAACAAGGGTTGGTAAAGCTATTTGAAGGTATTTAGGTCGGCAGGTCTGCCAACTGTGAGCTTACAGTTCCACGATCTGTTGAGTGGAATCCCCGATCCTAAAAACCTGACTTGGATTTCCTCAACTCTTACCTCCAATATTACCTCAAGTCTAGCTAGGGATACTCCTCTTGATGTAATATGGTTAAGTCTACCCGAAACCTTTCATAAGGGCTTACTTTATAAAAGTAAGTTTCCCAACAACGGTTGGTCAAACACATAGTTTTATTGAGTCTTGAACTGAATCAAGTAATAGAAGGCTTGGTCTAACTTTATGTGGTATTGAGGGATTTTAATCATTTATGCGTAGTTTTTCATTATCAAATGCATGTTAATATCAAGTGATGCTAGCTTAAGTGATTAACCATGTTCTGATAATGTTTACGCATAGTCTGTTTTTATTTTATTCCATATTTGCATGCTTGTTTATTAATTATGTGATCGCAACAACACATAAATAAACCTTGCAATAAGATAGAATTAAAATATGATGGCATGATCATGAGATTTTATCGGTTATCTTATCTAGTGGTTTGATAAGATAACCCTGACCAAGGTAAAAAACATATTGAACCCGATGGTTCGTGTTTTGTAGCTCCCACCTGTCCACATTTGTATATTCTTGTGTTGGTTTCGCCTTAGCTTCGGATTTTGATCTGTCTCCTCTGGCATGGGAGATCCTCCATGACATGGGTTTACATTAAAGAAACTATGGGCACGCATGCCCTACATTTTATTGGACGAAGGCTCATAGGCCAACGAATTTAAATGAACCCAATTTAAATGAAACCATACAAACATACAAAGGGTATTTGGTCTAGCTAATGATCACCCATAGCATGCAACAACATTTACGCATATTTAGAATTCAAATTTATTTAATCGTTCTATTATTAATGATAATTCACGCTTCAATTAAATTAATTATGATCTAATAATTAATCAGTTCTTTATCTTAAATTCCTTTCCAAATTTCCTTGAGATTCTTCTCAACCATATTCCTTGTATGGTGTCTTTGTACATTTGGAGGAAACCTGGTGAAATTGTATTTCTAGAAGGTACACAGTGTATAGTTTATATTTACATGGCTTGTATTTATTTCAACTTTTATCCAAAGTACATGCCAGGGGCTTTGGAGTGTTTTCTGTACTTTTGAAATTTTGGAGTACACGACGTATAAATAAATTATAAACAGCGTGCACTTCCTTGTTACGTGGTAACCATCCTGGAAATCCCGTGTACATGGTTCGTGACTTCTCTTTTGTACACGGTTTCACATGGGATGGATCAGACTACATGGCGTGTTGCTCCAACATACATTCCTTGTATTCTGTTTCCCACATGCCATTCAATTATGGTCAACACAACATAATAAATACTTAGGCATATTTGATTCACACGATGTGGTTTGGAGGACCAATGCCGGTTCGTTGAAGATAAGTACACGACGTGTAGTTTTCATTACATGCTATGTATTCCCGTGTTGTACAAACAGAAAGAGCGACTACTCCAGATGAGTTACTGATTTTTATTTTAATAAAAATTAAAATTAGAAGGCCATTTCTATGATATAAATAGAGAAACGAAGGAGGAAGAATAGATCTCGGTGATTCAGATTTGTAGAACGGTTTATTTATAATTGAATCAAATATAAACGCGTAATTTATCAATGATAAATAAATAACTATAATCAAAGTTGTAACCTCCCTCTGAGACCAACTGAAGATTCCGAGTGCAGCGGAAGCGAGTGGGTGAATTTTTCCACTTGCCTTTTTTTCATTAACAATGATCAATTCAGGATCAATATGATGATAAATGCCAGTCTCCACGGATCGAATCATAGAAAAAGAGAAATAAAAGGAATGTCCCAGAACCACAATTTAGGATCATTACAGGTTGATTATAATTACCTTAATCAATTGAAAAGAAGTACCTTTTGGTGTTATTTCTTCATTGATATTCTTGATCACATTCTGATGTGATTCGTAATTGTGTCGCATAAGCCAAGTGTAGAATTCCTCTAGCGGTGATCGACATGTGTGCCTCGTATCTACGGACTTTGCCAAAGGAGTCTCTGGGTTCCGTCATGGAGAAACCTTTGATTTTGTTGTCCACCATAGATCGTCTTGATTCGATGGAAGAGGATCTCTCCCGGTCTTGAGAGCATTCTTGGAGGAAGAGTTTCTTTCGGCCTTGAAAGAATTCTTCAGAATTGTTGTGCACAATGATTCTCTTGTCTAAGGAAAAGAGTTGGGGTTGTGAGGATATTTATAATTGGGTTTGAGGTTGTAGAGTTATGACCATAAAAAAATGCGTTACATGTTTTATTTATTTCTTTAACTCTTTTGAAAACCCCATGTTGAGTCATTAATTCCTTGACATGTGCCCACATTGATTATAATAAATATCATTTAATAAAACAATATTTCCTCAAAATCCTGATCAAAAAAACTACACGATGTGTAATCATAAATACATGGCATGTACTTGTTTTCCATTGAAAAATACATGGCGTGTATATTCAATGTACATGGCGTATGTATCTTGTTTTCATTTATTCATTTCCTTTACAAAATGAAAACTACATGGCGTATACATTTAATAATACACAGCGTGTACTTGTTTTCAAAATAAAAACTACACGACGTGTAATCATTAATACACGGCGTGTACTTGTTTTCATTTTATTCTTCCTCCGACATTAAAACGATTTAACCTTCCTAGAATAATTATTTAACCACATACGCGAATAATCATTATTTTACATGAGATACTTGAATGCACTTAGTGTGTTACCCTCTAGGCCCCATTCTCCTTGGCATTAGGTGGGCTTACGTAAAGTCCAAGATTACTGTCTAGCAACGGGTCAAGGCATCCATGAAAAAGAAGTTGATGCCGCATTGATGTATCACCTCATAGGAACACTTACTGTGTAATTTAATCCCTTTGTCTCAATATCTCATCAAGCAGGTTTCATGGTAGTGTCATAAACCTATATGCTTGATCGGTCATTATTTGACTTCCAAAAATAAGCTCGTCGTGTCACCATGGCCATGGAATTTGTTTGACAGTTCTATTTCAATCAAAGGGCCTGATATATCTACTGACATACATATGAAAGGGACTAGTGCTTCCTCGACTTATCCATTAACAACATTTCATTCGTGATGCACCCAACATACCCTACTTCCCACTAACTCTCTTCATGATGGTTTTCGTCAACAAATCTAAGTGCGCGAGTCATAACATGATTTAATAATAATGTTCTAGTTTAAGGACCATTACACACACTCGTAGATAGGAATTTCTGATGACACCCAGACATACAGAATTTCTACTAGTGGGTCTGTTCTCATAATCTACCATCTTGGAGATTACCAAGTGAGAACTACATGAGAGAGAGTCTCGTCTTCTTACGAGTACTCACACATGAAGGTCTGTATACTATATTTCCTATCATAGTATGCAATCCAATCGTAGAACTTTATTTAAGAACATTGTTAGAGCATTTCAAGGTTCTTATCATAGAGGGGATCTTCCATGACTATATCAATGCAACAAATCTTCCAAGACATTATTATATTATAGTCATGCTGAACAATGAACAATATATAATATGTGAACATTCCTGTAATCAAAGTACAAAATAGTTGGTTCTCAGTAGACCAACCCTAACACTTTAATTTTTCCAACGTAAATTAAATTGATAATACTATTTTAATTTGTTGGATTTTCATTTACTTGGGGAATTTTTTTGTGAAAGGGAGGCTTGGGGAGAACATTGGAAAAAAAAATTTTACAACGAAGAACACCCTCTCCAATGAAGAACAAACTTCAGAACCAAAAATAAGGATGACACACGAGCCCGACTTCAGAAGCGTGTTGCGGAAGCGACGAACATTGGAACCATCATCATCTTCACCGACTTGTACTCATTACACCTCTAATGAGCAATCAAGATAGGGATTTTTTTTTGTTTACCCCTTTACATATATTTGATGTTCGTCTTGATTTAATAACATTTATATTCTTCTTGATTCAAGAAAAAATAAGCTGCTTGCTACTGATCTAACACTGAGGGTGCGGGCCGAATGAACATGGCACAACATCTCCACAACCTTTGTTGGATTTTGATGGTCTTGAATTGATGGAAACATCCCAAAGCGAGTGTTGGAGTCTACAGAATGAAGAATGGGCCACTAGGGCACACCTGGTGACCCAAGGAACATCACCATAAGGGATCGGGAGGGGCGGCCACACCCAAGCCGGCCACAATGATGGAGGCGGAACAACCGAACCACCAGAGAAGGGATACTGCTCGTCGGCCATGGCGGAGCACGGGTGGCAGATGGCACATGGCCAGCCACATGAAGGAGAGGTGGAAACGCACGTCCACTCTACCGGGTATGTAGGAGTTGTGACCTTGTGCTGTTGTGGTTAAGGGAGGGGGTCGACTTTCTGTCGGCCCCGGTGATGGTTCGGTGTGTGACCACACCTTACGGAGGAAGGCTAGACATATGACTAGCTGCGAGCTAAGCGGGCTGCCAATCACAGGCTGCCCAGCGGGCTGGGTCAGATCCTCTAGGTCTGGTCGGCCCAGGCCTGGTTGGGCCGGGTTGGACTATACCTGGACCAGCTTCGACCCCTTTTCGTTCTTTCGATCATATATCGAGCTACATGAATCCGTTTGAAAAATCGTCTGTGGTTCCCGAATCCTTGGATCGATATGGACCTTTTGTTGTACCCCACATGAGTTTTGGATAATGTTGGGGTACAACCGGGTTGGATCAAACATGAATCCAACTGGGCCCTAAGATCTAAAAGGAAACTAACTTACAGACCGAGCATCCAATTGACGCACTGTCTGTCACGTTGAGACCCCTTTTACGTGGAGGTACATTAAGATACTTCTTCGTGGAACTTCTCTGCTATTATAGTATCATCCAATGTCTTGAGGAGAATACCCTCCCGAAATCAAGCGAGCTTAGTGTGAGAACCTTGTAGCTGGATGTAACATGAGAAAAAGATCCTATGTGGGTCTGTGCTTTCGGATTCTATGTGGGTTAGTGTTCGAGTGACTCACATTGATCCACTCTTGGAATCCAAATGGGACAGCTCTAGGATCCTATGTGGGTATTCTGTACTAGGATCCTATGTGGGTTTGATGATTTAGGATCCTACGTGGGTTTAGTGATTTAGGATCTTACGTGGGTCTGCCTCTTAACAGAGTAAGATGAATTATTAGTAAAATATAATCATCTTTGCTACCATACATAAGTTATACCTATTGTGAGATGAGTCCTTACCTTCATGGAAATACCTTTGCAATATTCTTCTATGTCGTGTACCTTTTTTATACTTACCTTTATGGTGATACCTTTGTGGTATTATTCTGTGTGGCTTACCTTTGTGGTATTTACCTTCGTGGTGATACCTTCATGGTATTCTTCTGTGTGGTGTTACCTTTGTGGTACTTACCCTTTTGGTGTTACCTTCGTGGTATTCCTTCCCACACGGAACAGTTTTACTTTGTCTAAGAGTTAGGCCTTGTGTTTCCTCATGAATGAGATCGGTATACTTGATAACAGAGGTATATTTATGGGAATATACCTAACTAGGGTTGTCAGATGTTTTCATGCTTTGTAATTTATTATTTGTGGGTTTTTTGAGACCTTCGAGGGTCTTAGGGTCCCTACTGAGTATCGTTGTACTCACCCCTGCATAGGATACACCCACACCTTGTAGTGTTTGGTGCAGACGACAAACAATGCTGACTGAAGAAGTGATTACAAGGACTAGAGGTAGCTCAGAGGTGGACATTAGACGAGGGGTACTGCAGAGATGGCCCTTTGAGAGCAGTACCTACCCTTCAGGAATTATCCTTGGCGGGTGTTCACATGAGATATTCCAGTTTACTTGTACTTCCCAGTATTCTTGTACATTCCAGTTGGGTTTGTATTCTGTCCCCTTTTATTTCAGTGCACAACCTGTTTACTATATATTTTTACTTTGTGCTTATATCCTACTTTGTGCATCATTGTGTGAGATACATGTTATAAGGGAAATGCCTTCCTAGTTTTAGAGAATATGCCTTTCGGTGCTAGTCGCCAGCCCCTGGCCTACGGAAGGTGGTCTTAGGGTAGTCATGTCACTCGCCCTGGGGGACGGGTCATGACACATTACTGGTAAGATACACATATCTCAAACACATATCGTATGATAGAATTCAGCTATGATATATGGGATCATTCCATTGTATATATGTGGATACTTTAATCTATTTATGGATTTCAACTCTTTGATATAGGATCATGCCCTTCACCACATGGGCTTATCTATCTCTTGGTACACTATATCATAGGAGAGCATAAAATCACTAGATTTAGACAAAGTGATACATAAAACTACCCAAGAAAAATAATTTGGGATTGGAACCCTAATACCATGGGGGTTATTTGACCCTATATATGATTTACCTATATACAATGGATCATGCATCCTAAGTATCAGGGTGGAAAACCAAACCTTATATTGGAAGATTTGTCACCATTAAATCACATACCACATTAAAAAACCATTGATATATCCCTCACATGTCCAAAAATAAGTTTTAGTAAGACGGAATGACCAATGTGAGGACACGACATGCCTTTTAGGTCACACAATGAGTTGTACCTGATGGGAGGAATAGAGTATGACCCCACTTCCAGAGTCCTTTCCCATCATGTTCAGATGACATATATCCTATGTACATTAAAAGAGATACCACTAGTTGTCATCGATGTGTACCATGTGAATAGTTTCTCCGGATACCTTATAACAATTGATATATGGTCCAGTCTACCCACTGGTGTAATATTTATAGTGTAACACTTCTAGAAAAAATGACATGTAAAAGACTAAATGTTGCTTCACATTCCAATTAGGTGAACTTTATTCTCAATACCCTATCTTATTAAAACATAATAGTTTAGAATTCTTGTCTAGGAGTAGTGCTCTGGAGGGTTACCTTTGGGTATGTTACATTGGATATGTATGTGTGAATCAAAGTAGACTAAATGAACATGTGTGGGCCTATGGGGACAGTCATTATCTCTATATGTTAATTTAGAGGGCAATAAATTATGGTGTGTTAGTAGGGTAGCCATGGTATTAAAGGATTCTAATGCTGTTAGATGATTGGGTTCATTGAACAAGGAGTCCAGGTTTCGAATGATTATATTAGGGGAAACACTCAACAGGAAATGTAGAGTCACTATATGAGTTCAAGGTCTAGGGTCCACATCTAGGGTGTTTTACTAGAATGGTGTAGTTTAATACTTTTGATGAAGTTAGGATAACTGATAGCTTCCCAAAATGATCATAATAACATAAAACTCATGGATCGACCATACTGTAGAAGAGCTAGCAGAAAAAACTGAAAGGGAACTATAGTTATGAAAACATATGATAACAACATGATTCCTAACACTGAAGTAGTGTGGACTTTGATATGAAACTATATTAGCATGTTAATGGAAATAATAACTAATCATTGTAGCTCTGCAGACTTATTTCCATCAGATACTGTAGCATAGTGTACTTAGTATATGTTTTGTGGCTCAATTGCATTATCTATATTCAGTGATTACTTGATGTAAGGATTGATGTTATCTGAAGTTCTAATTTTAATTTTTCTCTTAAATTAGTTAAGGGATTTTTACTATCTATATACATATAGTTTTTTCCTAAACCATGTAAATTTATATGCACCATGTTGATATTGTTAATAATATTTTTTTTCTTCATCAAAAAATAATTCTACCACTGTGACTACTGGGGTTTCCCAAACATTTTTTCCATAGGGGGAGGGGTTACTCTAACACCCCTAGAAAAGCGAGTCTTAAAAATTTAAATTATACTAAAAAATTTAATAATTTATGTCATTATTTTTGGGAGACTATCTAATTAACAATAAATTATTAAGCATTCTTTTTGGAGAGTTTTGTTTTGATGGGTGACCTCCTAGGATGCTTACTATGTTGTTTGTGAGTGACTATGAATAATACTAAAATAAAATATGTTTTACGGTAGGGATCATAATTAGTCTGATTAGTAACCCTAGAGGGTGATAGAATATGGTGTGTAGTATAAAAAACCATGATATTGAAGGAGAGAAATGGGAATAAATGACATAGTTCTTGGACTAAAGATGTTGGGTAATGAAACTTTAATAGAGGATATAAAAATATCCACATTCCCTTGGGGTATTGATATCTTAATCCAAATTAATCCTCCTACCATATCTTTATAATTCCACCTGAATGCGAGATTCGTTATTATGAAAATGAAACAACAGATGAGCCTGAAACTAGTTGAGGCTTTAGTTTTTCAAAGGGATACATGGGTCCCCTAAATATGATTATTTGAAATTCATAAAAAATGAATGAAATTATATCCACTTAATTTTTTATGAACAAAAATTTATGTGCACCCTTTCAATCACACACACACACATAACTTTTTCACTTTTTTTAACAAGTAGTAATGTTTATACTTATTATTCATTTTTAGGTAAATTTCACTTCAAAAATAATATTTTATTCTTATTCCCTTTAATATATGCAATTTATCTTCTTCATGAGTAATATAACCTACATTAGTTCATGATTAATCTCTATTTTCCTCCTACACAGAATGAATTGTATAATTAATCCTTATTCTTCAATTATTTTTCTAATACAAGAATCATCTTCCTACATATTGTTTCTCTTATCGTGCAAACATTATTGAAAAAGAATTTACTTAACTCCGCCTTTATAATATTAATCATCTTTATTCATTGAAATCAAACTAAAATTGCTATTCTCCATCACTCCCTTCGTTGATATTAATCTCTTATGAATTTACAGTATGTATCTATTATCTCATACACCACATGGATTTCATTTATAGAAAAATAGTTCCACACAAAAATATTATCATCCTATTTGACATGTAATAAATATATGTATAATGATATAGTAAAAAAATTATTTACCATTCTCTAATTCTATGATTTCCAAAACATGAAATTATCTACCTCTATAATTCTCAACTGTTATATTCCTAGTATATCCTTAAAAATTCACAGCATCACATAAATACTAATTATTGAATTATAAAAATTTTGGTGATTCAAAATTTTTCAAATTATACAATTTTATATTATGGAAGGTTTATGTTAATACTCATATATGATTATTTTTTATTATTTTTTCTTCTACACAATCCAAAATTTTTTCTTCTCCCTTTGTATAGTATCTGATGCAATTATATTGATTGACACTCATTGATTAACAGACCAATTATCTTGGTTCATCAATAATATAATTTTATCACATGATTTAATCATGATTATCTAAATTGTGATATTTATAAATAGTTAACTTCTTACCTAGAATCATCTTTTTATGTAATAGTTTGTTATGAAATTGCATAGGTAATAGTGTGGAACTATAAATTAAAATTCACACTGAACATTAACTAGGGTGTGGATCTAATAGATTTTATTTATGAAATTCAAATATAATTTACATATTAGACAACTTCACAATGTACACTAAAACTTCTACATAGGGCATCCTATTTGTCACATGTGTAATGTAAATCCACTAATGAGACCAAAACTATCATTACAATTTCACTACAATGTGTTGATCATTATTATCATCATTTTAAACCACATTGTTGAATCCTATTATTTTTATTTCACCTAGAAATTGTATTAACTACTAAATCAGAATGAATTTTTGGGATTCATAAGAATATCCATAAATTATGTTATAATAATTTAGATTTCTTAAGATACATTACATTTAAAAATTATTTAAAAATAATAAGTCACAAATAATTTCACCTTACCAAATTATATAAAGCATATATGTCATACACAATTTTAATACGGCTTCATTATTCCTTATTCAACATAACTATAATATTAATTTATTATATTCATCAATGATTTTTCTTTTTCTGATATCACATGATTTTTTTTCATATTTCTCCATTATACACTTCTGTTCATCCTGTAAGTGTGCACAATGTTCCATTTTTCATTCAAAAACCTCTATAGGAATCCGATTATATGGATCAATTTCTAATTAAACATAATAGTGGAATGTATATTTAAAATTGTTTTCTCATCATGTATTAAATTAATAGATATATATGATATAATACAAAATGACATATTATGATCAATAGCTCACACACCATTAATGGTGAAAAATTACATCAAATTATATGTCACTACTTTAATAAATAATTAAGATGGAGCTTTATTGCATACCTCAATTATTCATCAAAAACACAATAAAATATGATACTATAGATGGTTCTATATATTGTCATTCTAGGCTAACCTATACGGTACATGCTAAGCACCACTTGCTCGTCTAACATCATGCTATATCATTTACCCACATAAGGGATTTACCATGACTATGATTCAATTAAAAGACCACTATAGTTAATTAATACAATATTCTACACATAATATTGATTAGGGTGTATTCTAATTCCATTTTATGGTTGTATGGATGTTAAGGCCTGATTTGGAAGATATGTTTCCCAAACTCCCTGGAAATGTTTCTTAACAACATATTGTATTAAAAAAACTTATAAAAAAACTCCAAACAAATATTATAATCTTCATAACAAATATTTAATCATAAAAAATCATCTAACACATATGTATGGATCTTCATAAATATGTTATTTAGAGTCCCCAATACATTATATATTGAGAAATAAATTTAATCACAATAATTTTAACAAAAAATGAATTCAAAATATTAATGTTGTATTTTACATAAAAAATTTCAAATAAAATAAATATTTTTTTCATTTATAAAATTAGAAGAAACAATAAAATTCCACAGTCATTAATTATCCATGATATAACATCCAATTTACCTATATGATAGAAGACATGGTTACGTCTTCTTAAAAAACATAGGATCTCTTTGAATATTTTAGGATACTTATTGAATACATAAATATATTAACATCACCTCCATACAACATTATTTTTCACAGAAAAAATATTCCACACTATAATTGGGATTAAAACCCCCTTTTAGATTTGTTTTCTATACCCATATAAAATTATTATCAATATATGTGAACCAATCTATTAATTATCATCAGTTATCTATCCCTTTATATTTTCTTCCCTTTTATCTCCAATCATCACATTCTCTCCCCCTTATTGAAAATAAATATATAGTTCCAAGTAAAGTGGTATTATTTTATAATTATGCATTGTGATATTAACTATTTTACTCAATGTCAATGTGATCCAAGCATGATGTAAAAATATTTAGGGTTTGAGAATGCAACAAAATGGACCATCTTCATGAATTTGTTGATATTTTAAATATTTTACATCATCATCATGGATGATTCATTTATTGGATTTTCATTTGGATACCAATTATGAAATCAATCCAGGATGGTTACTTTATCATCTATGCTCTCTAGGATTTAACATCGCTATATTATCCTCAGATTATCAATTAGAGGACAATGTTATCCTTCAATTTCATGAATTTTAAGTTGAAATATATAACCTATATAATAGTGAATATAGTGGATCTTCCTACCATAAATATTAAGAACCTTGTTGAGATAATATTCAAAACCAATTATCTCCATTCATTATGTACTTCATGCTTGTACATCTCAACTTTAAATATGATTTTGTTTAAGAAACCACAGATCTCATCACCAATTCAAATTATTTTAATGTAAAATTTATCTTCTCAAGATACATTAGGGAATATGTAACACTAGGTGAAACCATCATTAGAAATTATTAGTATCATGGGATTATTGTAAATCAATATCTAGGAGTATTTCTCATAGCTTTTCGCTTCAGACATAGTTTATCATTAACAAAAGTAGTGTATTTTGATGAAAAATTATGATTAAATTAATAATATCATTATAGATCCATTTAATTTAATTTAGAACAATATTTTTCTTTGAATTCCTTTATTCGCATTGTGTTCATTAAATATACTATCGTGATAACATATCATTCTTTAGATACCTTGGAAAATTATTAGATTTCCAAAAATTGGACCCATGAAATTATTTTGTTTACATTATTTTATTTAAATAAAATAATCATCTTTATATTCATAAAATTTCCTTGAATAAAATATTATTTCTCTTTTCTATACATCTATAACTCACCCCAATTCTAAAACCTTTTAGGAGAATGACGAACAAAAACTTTAATTATGTCTTTAATTCCTAATAGCGTCCCTCCTACATTCATAAATTATTAATATATTATTTATTTTGTTTAATATGATATTGGATGATATATGCATGCTCTATTTATGTAACCAAACTCATTATAAATATCGTCAAGATTTATATGGAATTAAAACATATTTTATTTAAATAGATATTTTATAATTCATATATGTTTCTTTTTCTATTGATTTTCCCTTGAAATGTGATTCCTTAATATTTATGATGTTTTTATATTTTATAAAATATATAATTACTTAATAAAAATTCTGTTATATCATTAAAGAACCCGAGACAGCAGAATATTTTTTTAAACAACATGACGCCCAAAAATATAGTATTTGTAAATAGGATATTTTTGGGATTCATTCACTATATGTTGGGTACATATTATACTAAAAATAATTTTAACATAGTGTTATGATTCCCATATCGTCTCTTAATCCATTTTTAATTGATTTGTATTTGAAAATGGTATAGAATTTAGAAATATATTTATCTTAAGAAATATAAATTTAAATATATGGTACCAATTCATTTGTTCTAGATATGGTTTGATAATTATATTTTCATAATTCACACCTAACACATAATAGATAATTTATATAATGTTAGAACTCTTATTAACACTAACTGGTTGGATCTAGTATTCCTATTTCTTCATGTAAGTCATCGATTATGTTATTTTTTGATTTTCAAATATAACCTCAAAAATATGACAATTACAAATAAGAGTGTTTTTATAATACTACAATTATTTGAATTCTTTCACACAGTACATTATAAATATTTTTTTATTCTTTATACAAATTTACGTTCTCATACAATGATTATTAATTCTCCTTGACCATCATAATTCTAATCTAAAATTACTAATTCTTATCTTAATTAGTTTATTTTATAATTTTATTCAACTTTATGGATCCACTCATCAAATTATTTAGTGGCCTTATAATTTATTTGAAATGTAATAATACAAAATTAATCATACATGAATCATTCTTTTAAGATTCAATTTTGTAACTTCTTTGTATGCAACATGTTTAGATGGATATAATTAGGATATAACTTTTTCTTCTAATTCCTTGTATATTTTTGCTGAATCCTTTTCAAGATGGGTAATCACTTCATGAATACATTTAATAATTCCACATTCCATAGTAAAATTTTATTTGGAGAAAATGTTGAATTTAATTTAAATTATAAATAATAAAATTTATTGACATTTTATCACTCTCCCTAAATATTAGTTCTTTATTAATAAAGGTTGATAAATTATTTTCACATGACTCATAATCACATTAGTTATTTCCACCACTTATGATCGAAGGGTTATATACATTATTATTGGATGGATAAACTAACAACTCTTTATATATCATGATAGATATTTATTTTAAAAAATTCATTTGATGATAAAGGAAAACTTAATCTTCTTAGAATGAGAGTGAATCCTTGTCCAATCTCTTATTCTATTTGTTTCTCATATTAAATAAAGTCTTGGTATAAGTTTATTTTTAATATGGATTAGTTGATTCTTAACCAAATATATACTTTATTATAATTTAATAAAGATGCTAAAATATTAAAGTTAAATTTAAAAATATAAAAATAAATCATAGGTGACTAAAATTTTTTTTTTATTACTCCAACACTTTTAATGGAAAAATTGTGAAACCATGAGTTCATTGAAAAAACTAAATTAAAAATTCATTAAATGAAATATTAATCCTACCATATTTAATATCCCTGAATAATTTCCATGAGGTATTTTTTACCTGAGTTTCTGGTTCATCCATTAAAAGATATTTGAACAGAAACTCCAGCTTGTCCATATAATGGATATAATCTTCAAGGATGATGTTTTAATTAATTAATCCCCTATAAAAATCAGGCCCTTTTTGTCAATATAGGTGTACTTCATCTCATTGATATTGAACCTTAAGGTCCTCCCCATAAGTTTGGAGGCTTCTTCTTTAGTTCAATTAATATACAGTTGTTTTTTAACCATTCCTTCTTTTGAGTTCATAAGAAATCCTAGGTATTGATCAAGAACATCACCAGAATTCTTCTACTAATAAAACTGTTTTGAAGAATGGTGGGTTTCACTTTCCATCTCCTTGGATGTCAACTTCATCGCTGATCAAGTCTCTATAATAATAGGAAAAATAAGAAATTTTTTATCTCTTTACGAGTTCCCGTCTGGATCATACTTCTCATCGGGCATGGAAGCCTACCATTATGAACCTCATCATCTATTTCTCTTAAAAATACCTATAAGATACATAACTAGACTCAATATTGGGTATCTTCTATGCATACAATGGGTGCTTGATAGGATTCATCCCAAACTATTGAACCAAATCATTATTATTCAATCATTCAATGTGATTTACTTGATCAATGACAACCACCTCTATTATAAGACTTGTCCAGAGATTTGTAGAATTACCGACCTTAGATTCTTTAGAATTCGATGCATGTCCTCTGTCACTAATATCACATTTTGGGAACACAACATCATCATATAAAGCACCCATTGAAGTCTTAAGATCATTAACATCCACCTTTTGAAACATTATTTTATATGTATTCTAACTACCACCATTAGGACCCTCAAGTGAAGGAAAAGGTTCAAAAATCCATCCTCCCTATCCACCTTAGAGCTCCTTTTCTCAAATGAAACATTCATTGAAAGATGAGTATCATCAAGGTCCTTTATCAAGTAGCTAAATATTTCAACCACCAATAGATTTCCATCTCGTGGTTCACTTAGCACTAACATTGTTGTGGCCTCCACAACCACTTCCCCATGACTATAGGGACCATATATAATGCTGGTCACATGAGCCATACTGATTATTATTGTTCCAACACCAGTCTTCTTATCCAGTTGTCTATAACCACGCTTACATGCCACTGATTAGTAACCCATTTTCTTACAAGAAGAAAGAAAATTAACCCATGATTAATAAGGAAATTTATTTCTTCAATGAGACTCTTATTTAACTATAATCCAATTAAAATCAGGAGGAATTATTGGGGGAATATACATCCATAAAAACTTATGGTTTTATATGATGGAAAAGATATTTGGTTCAACTATCATAACATAAGTACCAACCTACGAGACTTCCAAGAATCCTATTAATCAAAGGGGTTTATTATGTATTTTTTACTAGCATGACGACATAGAATCCTCTTTTTTACTTATTTTTCTCATTAGACTCACGTAACATTCTTTCAGGTTCCTTAATGTTTCATAGTTTGATGAATCACTTTTTTCATCTTCTTATATAGACTAAATGACACAATAAAACCTTTATATTCCCCTTCTTTCTTTACTGGAAGTATCCCCTTCCTTCTAACTCCATCTCTTTTATCATGAACTCGGGTTCACGCGAAGCTTATATACCAAAGTGGATTCTCGATAACTTAGTAAAATCCCCTATAAATATCTTCTATCTAGTGGTATACTATGATCACCAACATTGAAAATATTTTGAACACAAACTCCTCAAACCACATACTCAACACCAACCCCTATAGGGGATCTTCTTCAACTATTATTCTCGTACATGAATTCCATGAACACTCACTACTAGATACCAACCTTAATCGTAGTTAGAGATTCCTCTAATTCATTTGGGTAATTGCGTGGAAGTTCTTCCATAGTAATTTTTTTCGAATATCCTTTAACACTTTCATTTAAAAATTATATATACACCAAATAATCAAAAAATAACTCTTATCCTTTTTAATTGTTTCTTAAATATTCTTTAATCTTATAAGATTTTCCAACTCATATAGATAAAACATGCCCAAAATATTATTTTTAGTCCCTAAAATCAAAAATTATTTTTTCTAATTGAACTCAATGGCTTCACATAAAAATTTACTTATAAATATCCAAATCCTTGAATTCCTTTTTTTTCATTTAGAAAATCATAATAAACATCAACAAAATTAAAAAATCAATTTTCCAAGATTCCCCATACAATTTACGAGTGTGATATAAAAATTGAGAACGTATCCTATAATTAAATTATGGTCTCTTTAAAACTTTTAGAACAATTATTGATTACTTATTCAATATGTTTCATCCCCTCAACACAATTTCATGCACCATTGACAACACATATTAAAAACAAAAAGTGGGATCAACAAGAATAAAAAACATTATTTTTTTTCACAACAAAATGATAAATCATAAAAATGATATTATTGAATACAGTTCCTATTACAAGGAATTCTTTGATCATATCATAAAAAATGAAGATTAGTGATTAGATCCAAGGATTAAATGATATTTAGTATGAAAATTGTGAAAATAAATTCTACAAGGTACAATTTCCACAATAAGTATTTATTATACATCCCCATTGGAAGCACGTAACTCTATCCTCAAGATCTCCATCAATAATGTTTATCTACAGAATGTAGAACACCCTATACATTTTCAAACATAGATAAAAAATGTATTAGATCCCACACCTATAATCATGTTAATAAAAAATATTAGAAGTAATTAGTATATGAATAATGTATTAGATAATTTATAATAAACCTCACTTAATCTAAATATTAAAGTAAATAACACTGGGAAATATTACAAATAAAAACCCTTAAAATGAATTGAGGTATTGAAAATATTGTATATAATAAAACATCTATCTCAGTGTAATATGTTTCACATATTTAGTTCCTCAAAACCATTGTATCAATTTATAATCATTTATCCTCCATCAAAAACACATGAAATATTATAATTTAGAAATAATAGAAATAAAAAATATTTATCATCTAAAAAAATGGTTCAATGTGATAAATCAATGATAAATATACTTTATGGATCACTGTATATCCTTATATCATAAAATTATATATCCATTTTACATGAAAAAAGTCTTCTAAAAACAATAAACTAACCTAAATTTAATTGAATAAATTATATTTTGAATTTTGAAACAAAGAATACAAAAGAGTTAATTTGACATTAAAATATCGCCATATTTCACTATTATATGACATAATTTGAAAACATAAATTTATTGAAATTAAAATTTAAACTTCGATAACCTTCGATAAAACATCCCAAATTATACCATTTACAATACTAAAATATTAATTTAAAAAAAATTCGTAGAAACAAAAATTCCATTTATAAAAGGCAAGACTTACTAAATTATCCAATGACTACAAAGTCACCAAAGTCTCCAATTTTGTGATTTTGAAAAGGATAAGCACAATTGAATAGTTTGAAATATTTATGAAATAAAAAAAACAATTATTATAAATTCCATTCAACTTACTCACCAAAAATATGTGAATAAAATTTTCCTAAATATCCCTTCAACTTTTTCAACATCTATTTTACTTTTAAAATGTTTCTAAAATGACCCTTACTTTTAATTCATTTTCATTACAAAAAATTGTGAATACTTAAAACATTTTACAAACCGACGCCCAAATACCATGGTATTCTACTACCTTAAGAAACATTAAACCATAAACATTGATACACATGTGAGTAATATTATATCCCACTTGAATCTTCATTACAAGAACCCTTGCAGGTCACATAAAAAATAATACAAATTTTTATAACATGGGGAAGGAAAAAAAAGCGATGAGATCAAATGCTTAGTAAGGGTAAAAAAGGGAGATATGTATGTGTAATCATCAGCATAAGGTTATGAGAACATGATTACGAAAATAGAAGATAATATATCTGAATCATGTCATAAATCATGGTACTTAATAATAAAAGAATCCTAAGGAAATAAAGAAAATAATAAATGAATGACTAACATAGGAGTAAAACATGGAGTTGTGATAGACATGTAAGAAAATAATATGATTACCATTGTATCCATGGAATTTCTGTGAAGACCATTTTGATAGTATGGGTTCACTACCAATATAATATTTGTAGTCAGGGTTCACTCCCATGGCCATCTTAGTAGCATGAGTTCAGTCATCATACCATCTTGGTAGTCAGGGTTCACCCGCATGACTATATTATTAGTAAAGGATCATTCCCAAAACCATCATAGTCGATATCAATAGATTAAATACATACCTAATTCATTGGAGGTAGATATTTTTCCCACCCATCTTATAAAGAAATCATACATACATTTCCACAAGGTCGTAATTATTCACATCATAACACATGAAATTAAATGGGTATTGTGAACATGTAATCAATTAATTACATATATAAAAAATACTTGTTTCAAAGTTATTTCATCAAAATTATACCCATTGAATAAGAAACGTGTTTCAAAAACATATAAACCTTGAAAGGGAAATGGGTGTCCTAAACATAATTTCATCAAAACCTAATCCATTCATATAAATAACATGAATGAAAAAGATGATTAATATCCTCATAAATGCATAAGTAACACCAAAATATGTTATCTTAGAGGTGAAATTATTTTTAATGATCTTTTTAAAAACATTTCTTGAAGAAAACACCATTTGTTCCATGAAAAACACTTTTAAAACAGAAAAACTATTGAAAATTTATTCTTTGAAAACAACATTAAAAGTTAACAAAATAAGATTTTAAAACCATAAATCAGTTTTTACATCATTTTCCAATGAGAATGGGCTTCAAATATCTTCTAAAAATAATATTGAAGACCTTTTTTAAAACATGGGTTTGAATGCAATAGATATTTAATAGGGGAGAGAGATGGTTTGATTTTACATAAAAAAGTTATATTAAGTACCAAAGAGTGGGAAAATAGCACTAATACATGGTTATATCATAAATAAATAGTGTATAAGTAAACAAAAGAGTTTTCTTGAGATAGGTATCATAATATTTCATTAAATTAAGCATAATCATAAAGAATCTTGAAAATGATGAAATTGTCTCAATAAATTCTTATAACTTTGTAACATTGGGTCATACTATCCATGAATGAAAAAGAAATTAACTGAAGCATAAAATATCAATAAAATAAGGAGATTAATTATATAACATGTAATGTGTATAAATATTAACTTCAAAATAAATTTTTGTGCATAACAAAACTTGTGTCTCAATGAAGGCAAGTCGAGACAAAACTATTTTTTTATGATATGGTACCAATTGAAACTTAAACCCCATGAATGAAATATTATAAAATGGATGTTATAATAACCATTAATTTAATTATAAGATAAATATAATACAATCATGGTCAGTACATACACCACACAAATGTATATAGTGGCCGATATATCAAGTATTTCCTAGAAATAAAAAGTGAGATGAAATCTGCATACCATGTGTCTTGACTCACATCATACTCATTAAAACCATTTCTATAATAAAAATAAATTTAAATTAAATATTTAACAAAACCATATTATTATATATAATACCATATATGGTTTGATCACAATCTAATATTTCCCTCTTGTTATCCATCCTATGTTAAGGTTTCAATTCAAATAATATTTTCTCTGTTCTTCGCTTGTGTCTTGATTTCTTTTATTTTTTGTCATTATACTTATATCATGATTCCAGAATTTAAACCATGATATCAATATATAATATACTCAGAATATGTGTATTATTATAATTTATATAATATATAATTATTAAATGGAATACACTGTTCAGGGAGATGGTAAGTCTTACATACGCATGAACGCTGTTTCAATTTTTATTGTCGTATTGAATGAAAAAAGAAAATGAACTATATGTATATATTTATATATAAAATATAAAATAGAATTATAATTTAGTATATAGAATATAATTTAACTAAACCCTTCCTTATTACATCTCATGTAATGTGTGAATGAATCACATTGTTTTGAGGGGTCAATAATCCACATTTCCTCAAACAATGTTATCATAATTACACGAAATGGATTGTAAAACGTTATTTTTTTATAAATAGAATAAATAAGCTTAAATATGTAATAAATATAATATATAAGATATATAAATATAATTTTCATCATAATTTTCACCATGAGAGGATATAGAGGGTAAAATGAACAATCATCATTTTGTGATGCGATAGTTCGATGTACAAGTAAATAGTAAGTTTGTTTCCCATTAAATGGAATAGTGTGTTAGTTTAGGATGAAACATTAGAATAAAAACATCATACTAAATTTAATATACTTATTTCCTATATAATAATGTAATAATTATAGTGAATGTTGTGGAGAAGGAAAATAAACTAATAGTGCTTTGGAGAAGACGTTACCTCTTAATCGGGCAACTCCTTTTGGATTGTTCCAAAAGGATTCCTTGGATGTATTTTTGTCAAAATAGATTATTCTAGGAGAAGGGTAAGGATTTTGGGATTATTATTGGTTTGATATTGCCTTATTCATTGTGGTTTTAGTGGTGTGAAAATAAGGGATAAGTGGTGACCTTTTATAGGGAAGGTAAAGGACTCATTTGGTATTTTTAAAAATATGTTAGGTGTAACCATGTTTTTTCATAACATAAGTAATAATAAAACATACCTAAATTAATATTTTATGGTTCATGGATGGTAATTTTCTATTCAATTAGTGTTTGAAAAGTGTCTATGTTGTTTTGGATCTTGAATTTAAGGATGAGTCCTTAGATAATCTTTATTTAACCTTAATTGACATAATTAATTTTAATCACATTGACTAATATTTTCAATCAAAAACGTTGTTGACATTCTTTGAAATTATAAATTATGATGATTCCAAAAAGGTAACTCATTTTTACAAATTCCAAACAAAGAAGTGGAAGAAATTAATTTAATATTAATCCCTTAGTTGAATCAACAATTCAAGATTTTAAAGTAAAAATGATTAAAATATTTCAAGGATTTTATATTAGATTTCCACATGAAATTGGTTCCAATTATCGTGTTGGATTAAATGATAAAAATAAAATCTAATTAAAATTTTAAACCATTTTAAAATCAAATTTATCCGCATAAAAAAATTATATGAGAAAGAAAATTTGAATTAAAATTTAGATTTTTTCACTATTCTTACAAAATATGACGTTTCTCATAAAAATAAAAAATAACCCTCAAATAATATAAAAATTAAAAACTCAAAAAATTAGGTTTAATTTAGAAATTTCAATTTCCAAAATTGTATAAAATTAATTTATAATATTTTTGCATTGAAGGATAGGAAAAACTGTTCATTCGAGAAAACTATATTTTTAAACATATAAGGGCTTTACAAAAAATAATACCATTCATTATCAATATGTGATATTTTTTATAGAAAAATTATGAAAAAATATTTGAAATGTAGTTATTAATATTCTTATTACTATGTTTAATGGAAAGTTTACAATTATCTCAATTAAATATTTTAAATTATGTAATGATGTTTCGTAAAAACATCAGTATTTCATGTAACATACGCTAAGTTAGTGTTGTGTGTAACGTATGCTGAGTTGATGTTCCTTGTAAAATATGATTATTTGGTACCACGTAATGTATTCAAAAAATTTCCATGTGAGAGGAATGTTTGACTTAGTGAATTACAATACATAAATGAAAATTTAATTTATTTGAGAAAAAAAAGATCCATAAAAACTCAGGTTGTTACATTCTACCCCCTTAAAATGAATTTATCCCTAGAAATTAATTACTCAGGTAAAATAATTTTCATATTTCTTCTTAATAATGTCCCCAAGTTTCCATGTATCATTATTTAACTATTTATTTCTTTTTAAAACATTTTCCACGAGAGTGTTCTTGTTTTATAGAACTTTCTCTGTATACTTTAAATTTCAACTGATTATTCTTTGTAAGAATCATCCTACACTAGAAGTATTACCTTTGAGTTTATAACACTAGAAGGTCAATTTATGTACATAATTAAGAGAGATACATGGAATAAATAATGTACTTTTGATAGATTTGGAGAATGTTCCTAGCGATAGGCTACCGTCTCGATACTATGAAGAATCTCAAATGGATTGAAATAGCTACAGATATGTTTACCTTTATTTTGGAACCTTATCACTTTATTATAGGGTTATATTTATAGATTTCTTTTTTCACAAATTCAAATTTATATATCATGCCAACGGTTATCAATGTTACCTTTCTACCGACATTGAGTGGCCTAAATATTCTACCGAATGGTTCTGTCTTTCTCAACCATTTTATCAGGGATCTCAAGTCCAAATTTTTTTATTTATTCAACATCATACCAAAAAATTGGATCTCTACATTTTATCCCATAATAGTCCCCACATGGTTCAATCTGATTTCTTGATTGAAAGATATTGTTTATAGAAAACTCAACTAAAAGAAGGTGTTGATCCCATCCACCTTTGAAATTTAGAGAACAAGATATTAACAAATACTATAGGGTTTGAAACATTCTTTTAGGCTGACTGTCTATATGAGGATCATAACAAGTACTAAAACTGAATTTTATGTCATGTTCTTGTTGAATAATTAGTCATAAATTTTAGGAAAACCCCACACCTCGATCCGATAAAATGGGATGTGGTACTCTATGAAACCTTACCACATCGTTAATATATATCTTGGAATGATGATCCAGATAGTTGTATTCTGTGATAGCGATGAATTGTTTATACTAAGTATAGGTCTAGGCTACCAACCATATATCATTAAACCCTTTATAGTTTTTGAGTAGTGAAATGAAAAAATCAACAATTATGTTCTATCATTTCCATTATGTTATGGGTAATGTAAAAAGCATCGCATTTGACTTTAAGTTTTCATCCTTGCTGGTATAAGAATCACTGAGATATAAACTCTATGATAACTCTATTCAGGCTATCCTACAAAAATTATTCATTCAAGTCCCAATAAATCTTCCTACTTCCCAGATGAATAGATAATGAATAACTATGATATTCCCCTAACATCTTCTTCTTAGAATCTAGTATGAAAGGAACACAGACATGGTTCTTGATCTTCCTCATTACATCACGATCGAGGTTACAATAAGGAACATTTATGAAATTATTTTGTAGATATTATTCTTTCTTTACTCCTATTTAATCTTTAATAATATAGAGGGTTTAATATTCATTTTAGAAATATATGATTTCCCCTTTATTCATGAATTCTTGATCCACATTTCTAAAATCCAAAAATATTGGATCTTTTGTGGTCCTCATCATAGATAATCTAGTAAGATCCATCTGACTCAAAGCATCGAACACCTATTTTCTTTCCAAGGGTTGTAAGGTTTTGAGCAGTCATAATCTTTTATCATCTCAAACAATGTTATCTGGATCATGATCAACTCCTTTTGTCTGAAATTATATTTCTATCTTTTATGATAAGTATAAATAACAATCATTTTTCCTATAAATATAAAATTTTAATATCATTAATGTAAAAACAACCACTAATAACTCCAAATCATGAGTTCAATATTTTTTGACCTGAATCTTCAACTACCAAAATGAATGGGTGATAAAAATGTTATTCTAAAAAAGTACACATCCCAATCTCTTCATGGATGCTTATATAATGGTTAAAAACCAGTATCTATTATATGGTAATGTAATAACAAGTTTATTGAATGAACACATATTTAGTTCCTTGAGATGTTCCTTACATTAAACTATCTAGAGGAACTAGACACCAATCCAAGATAGCTTGGTCCGAGGAATATTATGTCGTGAGAAATTATCCCAAATCTTCGATAATTTCCTACTAAACCAAGAAAGCTTCATATATCAAGCATGGTGATAGGTCTTGGCCATAATTTAATATGCTCTATATTTGATGGGTATACAAAATTATTATATATTGAGATTTTTTACCTTAAAATGAATCATTTTTTATCCAAAATTCACACTTTGTAAATTTTTCATTTAGCTTATCCTTAATTACGGTATTTATTAAAATTCTCAAGTGATCTTCATTCTCTTCATTTCTCTTTAAATATATAAGATGATAATATGTAAATACTACCAAAAAATGATCAAGATAATCTGTACAGATTTTATTTATATGTTCCAGAGTGGATGATGAGTATACCATTAATCATGTCGTTATCACCCCCTCATGATAAATAGGAATTGAAAGATATTTCCCATTGTGACCCAGATTAAGAGGTTGCTTATGGAGATCATCATCACCAGCCATTTGGATTGGGATATGGTTAGCATAATGTAAAATCTCCATACACTTGTAACATCTAATCATCAGAGGCTCATTCTATTTTTCTTTTCCCTATTCACAATGTTAGGTAACTTCTTCCCATAACATTGGAAATTAAATGCCTGATGACCTTCCCTTTAACACTTAAAACATTTATTATACCCCTTAATGAAATTTTCTCCACACATATTCCCACACTTAGTGCATAAATGTATGCTCATATTCTTCTCTTCATGTATTTTAGATTTTTCTTTAAACACAATATTCTTCTTCCTGTAAAGTCAATGAGATTGATACATGACCCCAACCTCCATTTCAACCTTGGTTTCAAAAAAAAATCTTTTCATAGATACAATAGTATCTTATGTATAATTCCCTTATACGACATGAAATTAAGCCACTGAAGAACCTATAAACTTTATTTTTGGGTTGGATGATAATTCTTGAATCATACCTCGTAAGTCTCATGAAATTTGCCTAATTGGTAACAACCGAAAATCATCCATTTTATATAACTCAACGAAATATTCACCCATCCTAGTATGAATAATATGATGAATGTACATATGGAAAAATTTGTTCTTCAAATCATATAAATCCGTGGATTCAATCTCATATTTCTACCTCATATTCTTGATTAGAGTCCACCAAAGGTCTTCTTTTCCTTCTAGCTGATAGATAGCCAGAATGAATTTCTCATGCTCTAACACTAGAGAATGGTAAATACATTCTCAGTTTTACTAATATATGGTTCAATAACAATTTAATAATAGGATTCTATAAATGATGGTGGATATTTCCTCATGAAAGACTGAATAGAATATTATTCCCAACTTTTCTCATTTGGATGTCCACCACGATTCATTACCTAAGAAAGTATTGTGAGCATAGAAATTATGGTTTTCATTCCAGTTCCCATAGAATATGGTTTCTATAGTGGAAAGTCATTTCATTTTCCATCACAATAACCATTAACATAGTTCCTTCAAGTTCCAACTATTGACTAAAACCAAAAAATCTTAGAGTAATAAACAATTTTCATAGTGAGGAACCACTTAATCATGAAAAGTCCCTTATAGGATGTCTAAATTTTGACAGCTTCCATTTTCTATGAAACAATATGATTATATGATGTTATTGATAGAAAAAATCTATTTAAATCCTATAAGATGGTTCATGAATATTATTATCATTCCCAAAAGTATCCACTAGGAGAGTCAAAATAGGTGTGAGTAAGGCCCGTTATCATGTACCAAATTACCCAAAGTCCAGGCCTAAATATCATATAGAATTTATTACCCATAGTTACATCTATACCAGATGCATATCCACTTCTAGTATCCAAACTGTGATGTATTTATTTAAATCTACTCCCTCTATCCATTACCAAAATTTCATGATATTTTCCTATACTTTTCCTCATCCTTATATATATCCATAAACATGTCCTTAAGGTCCTCACTAGTGTTTTCACATCTTATCTTCCAAAGGATAAATAAACCTTCTCTCTAAAACCATATATAACAACCCTCTTTTTTCATATATTGAAATTAGATAACATTTGAAGAATATATAAAACAGTATACAAATAGATGTCTAATGACCATATTAGTCTAGTTCATTTGGAAACAAGAAAACATAAACAATGATACATAAGTGAGCTATATTTTCTCTCACTGTGTTCTCATTTACTAGAAAAATTATTAGAAACATCAAATTTAACACATATCCTCAAAACCAAGGGAAGGAAAAATTAAAAGTGGTGAGATTAAATTCTCAATAAGGGTAAACAAGGGATATTTATTAGCATAATCTCATGCATAAGTTCTTGATAACATGATCATAAACATAAAATATCATAACCTATATATCAAAGACCATATATATGAACCATGGAATAAATCAAGGTAGTTCATAAGACATGAATCATAAATAAATAAAGAATATAATCCATGAAACCATAACATAGGAATAAAATATGGAATTGTGGTAGACAAATAACTAGGTAATATTTTTTCTATAGTATCAAATAAATAGCTTCAAATACAATCTTGATAGTATGGGTTCACTCCTCATACCAACTTGGTAGTAATGGTTCACTCCTATGGAAATCTTAGTAGCTTGAGTTCATGACTCATACAATATTTGTAGTGACAGTTCACTCGCATGTCCATTTTTATTTTTCAATTCTCATTAAGAATACCATCTTTGTCTATATTGTGAGATATAAATCTTTAACCATTGAATTAGAGGGAGATATAGGTCCCATAAATCTCATAATGAAACATTACGTACATGTGAAATAGGATCATAATTAATCTTATCAAAACCCATGAAATGAAATGGGTATTATAAACATGTAATCATATCAAAACATATTGAAAATAAATGTTTCCAAATTATTCATCAAAATCATATACCTTTAAAGTGAAATGGGTTTCAAAAACATATAACCCGTGATAAAGAAACAGATTTCACAAAACATCATTCCATCAATACATAATCCAATCTGAGAAATAATATGAATGGAAACATTGAATAATTTTCTTATAGAGGAATGATTATCACTAATGGATGTAATCTTAATTGGGAAATAATTTTTTAAGATTTTTTAAAAACATTTTATGAGGAAAATATCTTTTCTTCATTGAAAAACTATTTTTTAAACATAAAGAATTTTGAAAACATTTTTTTTAGAATATATTCGAAAACATATAATGGAATATTTTAAAACAAAAAAATGTTTTTAAAATCCATTTTCATTGAAATTGGTGTTCAAAGATCTTTTTAAAAAAAATTTAATACATTTCTGAGGACATGGTTTTTAAATATAATAGATTTTCGAAAAGAGAGAGATGGTCATATTTTACATAAAAATGTTATGTTAAGAACAAAAGTGTAGAAAAATGATACTAATACTTGGAAATATTCTGAATAAATAAAGGATAAGGAAAATAATGAGTTCTCTTGATAGACATATCAAAATATTTTATTAATGTGATCATACACATAAATAATCTAAAAAATTATGAGATTGTCTGAATAAACTCATATAACTTGGTAACCTAGGATTATACCTTCCATTTAATAAAATTAAATTACATGAAGGTTAATATATCTTGAAACCATATATATTCATTATATAACATGTAAAATGGGAATATATAAACCACAAAAATAATTTAGTTTCATAACAAAACATGAGTCTCAAAGATAGAAAATTGACACAATTATTTTGCCGATTTGGTAACTTTTGAAACATAGAACCCATTAATGAAAGATGAATAAATGGATATAATAACTCCCATAAATTTATTTATAATATATATATATATATATATTTATAATACAATCACGAGTATTATATAATCCACATAAAAGGGAAGAGTGGAAAACATATCATATATCTCATGGAAATGGAAAGTGAGATGAAATCCCCTTCCCCTGTGTCTCGACTCTCAGCATACTCGTTCACACAACCTGTATAATAAATATAAATTTATTATAAAACTTTTATATAAAATCATTAATACATAAAATTCCATATATTTTTTTTATCATGACTTTATATTACTCTCTTTTCATCCATCCTTTGTTAAGGTTTCACTTCAGATAATATTCTCCTTGTTCTTCACATGTTTGTTAGTTTTTTATATTTTTAGTCCTTATACGTATACCATTATTATATAATGTTTCTCATGATATATATAAAAATTAAAATTCATAGCTTTTTATTATAATAATATATATAATGTATAATTATGGAATGTAGTCCACAATTTATGTAGATGGTAAGTTGAACGTATGCATGAACGCCATTTTCATTTTTATTACCATATTGAAGGAAGGAAAGAAAACGACATATATAAATTATAGTATAAAATGTCATTAAAATATAATCATAATTATATATATCACATAAGTTCACTAAAAAAAGTCCCTAATACATTCCTTGAATTATGTGAAAGAATCACATCACTTTGAGGGGGCGGTAGTCCACACTTCCTCAAAAAAGTGTTGTATTTACATCAAATGGAAAGTAAAAATTTATGAGCCGTACAAAGAATAAAAAAGGTCAAAGACATAATAAATATAATAAATAACATATAAAAATATATTTTACATCATAATTTATATCATGAGAGGTAGTAATGGAAAAAAAGAACTATCATCATTTAGTGAGGTGGTAATTTAATGTACTCGTAAATAATATGTTCATTACCCATTATATAGATGTGTGTGTACGTATATATTGAACCATAATCATAAATAAAAAATATTATATTTAATTTAATTGTTTTGTTAAAAAATAATTGAATAAATATAGTGGAAGTGGTGGTGATGGAAGTTAAAAGAAAGGATCTTGAGAGAAGATGTTACCTTATAATCAGCTAACTCCTTTTGGTTTTTTCCAAAAGGCTTCATTAGATATGTTTATGCCAAAAGGGAGGATTCAATGATTATGTCTATGATTTTTGGATGTGTTTTGGACATATATTTTCCAAATCAATGTCGTTGGAGAGGTATGAAGTAGAGAGAGAATTGGTGGCCTTTTATTGGGAAGAGAAAACACTGACTTGGTATATTTTTAAACAGGTTAGGTGTACCCACAATTTTTCAAAAAATGTCATAAATGAAGAAAAAACAATAATTTAAGGTTTAAGGACTAATTATTTTGAGAAAATGGGTGTTGGACTAGTTTATAAGTCGTTTTCGGTCGTAAATTAATGGTTTTGTACTTTGTTAACCTTAATTTTACCTTAACTAGTGTAATTAATTTTATTTAAATTGAGTAATCGTTTTTCTAAAATACTAATTTGACATTATTATAAAATATAAATTACTTTTATTAAAAATATTTCATCTATTTTTTCAAATTCCAATCACTCAATTGGAATAAATTAACTTAAAATTCATCCCATAGTCGGATCGATAATACGTGTTCTTAAAGTAAAAATGATCAAAATTTGGCTATGTTTAGATATCCAATTTCAATTTGAAATTGGATAAAATTACCCAAATTGGATTAAATAATAAAAATATATTCAAATTTAACTTTTTAAACCAAGTTAAAATATATTACATCGTTATAAATAAATTATATGAAAATGTAGTTTTGTATTAAAATCGGGTATGATTCACTATTCATCCCAAAAATGATGTTGCTCAGAAAATTAAAAAAAAATTCAATATAAGATAATTTTGACATTATAAATTCAAAAAATAAGTTTATTTTATCTAATTAATTTTTTTAATGTGCCTAAAATTAATTTCATTTTCTTCATAGATGGACATTAAACGTAGTCCATTCGAGAAAATAATATTTTGAAACATACAACTAATTTTCCAAAAATCTTATATTTAATTTTCAATATTATTAATCTATATAAAATTTATTATATAAAATATTTGAAAATTAGTTTTTATAATTCATATAACAATGTTTATCATCAATGTTATAATTATCTCATTTTAGTAATAATAATAATAATAATACGATATTTCGTAGAAACATTAGTGATATGTGTAACATATGACAAGTCGGTGATGCGTGTAACATATGATGAGATGATGTTTTGTGTATCATCTGATGATTTGGCACCACATAACATATTCCAAGTCAGTGTTGTGTGAAAGGATTTTTTGACTTATTTCATTGTAAGACATAAATGAAATTTTAATTTATTTGAGAAGAAAAAGTTCCATAAAAACTCAAGGATTTAAAGTTTCTCTTTAAAAAAGATACTTTTTTTGAATTCATCACCTTTTATATTTATAGAAAATAATTACCCTCTTCACATTCCAAAATTAACTAAAACATGTAACCTTTATCCCCCATTCCGAGTTGTTAAAAAAGATTCTGGAATTTGAAATTAACAATATGAAACCATAGTGTTCTGTAAAACAGAAAAAACCCCTTTTAGAAGTTATGTTATTATATTGATAGATGATATTATTCTGATTATAATGATTGTAGAAGTTTTTTTGGATTTTTTTTAACTTCTATAGAGACCCATATATTATAACCCATCTTCATAAGAGTTACAAAAAAAACCAAACTCTCAATTCATGAAGGTCTAAATTAAAAAATAATTTATAAATTTCACAAAATAGAATACAATATAGAAGAAATATCCTAACATTAAAATAAATTTCATAATATATAAAATATTATCGTAAGAATAAATATTCATTCATAAGAATGAAAACCCCACTAAAAATAATGATGTGAAAAATACGTAGGAATAAATTTAAACCATAAAAAAAATCTTCATTATGGAATTCACATTAGATAACATATAACTTCTAAAATATAACCACAAATAATTCCATAAATTTATTGAATTATATAATGTGAAGTTCTGTAATTTTTTTAAAATACATTGTGTAACTTCAATTCAAAATTCCCAAAAAATATAAAGTACCTACATAAACTGTAGTATAATTCTATAAAAAAGAGTAATATACTTCCCATTTCATGATTTTTTTATTATTATAAGAATGGTAAAAAAGAATTGGAATTTGATCAATTGACATTTACCATAACTTCATTCTGTTTAATGTATTTGAAACTTGAATAATGTAATGGTTTAGTAAAAATATAAACAAAATGATCATAAAGTATGATAAATTCAATAATTATATCACCTTATACTGTGTGGGCCTGAAGAATTTATATATATATATATAATTTCTTATGAATGTAATGTTGGGTTGAAAGTTAAATAAATTTAAAAATGGAAATTAGTAATAATAAGTGTCTCCATTAAAATCCACAATAAATAATTGAGTGTTTGAGGCATTCAAAATAACTCCGTGTAACCACATCCAACTACCCCATATTCATATTTATAAGTGGAATGTGAAACTAGATATTGTTTATAGATATAACCATGAGACTAAAAATTCATCATTAAATTAAATTTTTTTATACGTTATCATTTTATTAATTATAAAACCCTTCAAGTCAACTTTATAAAAAATAATAAGTAAAAACAAGTATCCAGATGATTCAAATAGATAAAATATTGAGTTTCCATAATGGAAATATAGGAATTGGTTGACTTCCTTAATATGATATACTTTCACATTTTTTAAGAGTATCACACTTAATAAAATAGAGTAAATTATTTATTTTCTCTAAGTTGTCACATAAAATAAATTTCACATCATCCCTACAAACAATTTAAAATCTACCAGTTTCCTATATTTCTCACGATTAAGTTCATATAAGGAAACTATTGAAATAAAAGAATTTGAAACATTTTTGAAATAAAAATGGTTAAGTAAATATCTAAAAAACATATACTTTGTTATGATATTCACTTTTTTCTTTGTGTTATTTATATGATAACAGGGTAGTCAAGTTCACCCATCAAACTCACATTGGATTCAAAATTCATAAGTATTAAAAAACTATATGGAAGGGTTTTTTGGGATAAAAAGATGTTAATATCATTAACATTGATTGTCATGATAATGGTTTCTTTAAAAAATGTTTATTTATTTGTATATTTCATTTATTTTAAAAATTCAATTTGAAGTAAGAATCTAGATAATATATCATACTAACCTCTCAAAACTACTTTAATTTCTTAAAAAACATTGTTAATTAATAAGCATGTTTTGAAAAATTAATATATTTAAAAAATGAGGTTGTTAAATATAGGATTCTTACTGAATATAAATTTTAAGAAAAAAAGTATTTACATAAAATTTTAATATATTATATTTTATATGATCTATGAATGCTAATAGAATAATGATGGAATTGAATTTGGATACTAATAAAAATGTTTCATAATAGTATATTCAGTCTTCCTTATTAGAACCCTTATCATCAAGCTGTGTCTTGTTATGAACAATTATTCAATTCATATTACACTTACATCAAAAGAACCACTTAGATCCAAAATCTAGACGATGATTAAGACAATAAATACAAGTTCAAACCTTAATATATTTTAATTTATTAATATATCATTGTATAAAAATTATCTTACTATAACCTCCGAGGAAGTCATCTACACTTTTGGGATGAAATTTACATTACAATTTAAAACACATATATTAATATTATTAATAATTACTAGTTATAAATAGTTGATCTACATACAACATGATTTTATTAATAAGAGGATACAAAATATAATATAGTTTCTATGTAAATGAAAGGCTTTTTCTCATCCACTAGAAGCATATCTTCACTTAGAATATCTTTTGGAAATATAACTTTGTATAGATAGTTTCATCATATTGATGGTAATAAGAATTGGTTTGAAAAAATATATATTACATTGATAATTGTGATGTTTAAAATTTATATAAGGATTGCCCTCATCAAAACATACATGTACCATTTCCTCAATGGAATGTACCCATCCTTTGAAAATATGATAAGCCTTATTTGTGGTAGAGAAATAACAAAAAACCGATTCATCATCCTTAAAATCAGAAGTATATAAATTATCACTGGTAATCATGATGAACTCATTATATCCAAACAATCTATATTGACCATGTTTTTACATATATATTTTATTCCGAAAGGTGTTTTATTAAAAAATAGGCAATGTAAAACTCAATATTTAGTGTAATAGGAAGAAAAAATAGTTTCAATATATAAATTCACAGTGAAAAAATATTTAATCAATGATATATGATATATTTCATAGAGTGACCTATTTTTTCTTTCAACTACACAATTATATTATGGGGTTCTTGATTCATTGAAATTAATTTTCATGAATTTATTTCTATAAAATGTTTTCAAAGTAAAATATACAAAAAATATACAATGATTATTCTAGATAATTAAAATATATAGTCTTTTTGTTTTTTAATATAAATAAGAAACTCTTAAAAACATTATAGGTATTATTATTTAATTGTATGAAAATTAACTAAAGTAAAATTAGTATAATACCCTGACACATTTCACACTATAGTACCCATACTAGTTCTCTATGTAACCTCTTGGATGACTCCACTTACTAATGAGGACACTGACTAGGTATATGGGTTTAAGGTAGTAGAATGGGAGGAATGTACCTTCATTTCAATGTGAAGTTAAATAGAGAAAATAAAATTAAATCCATCATCACGGCACCAAATAGATTAAATAATATCATGACCAACATAAAAAAATAAATAGTACAACACATACTATTAAAAATGATCAATATAACATGTGAGATAAGTAAAAAAGAACTCAAAAGATCCCATGGGGTTAGTTCATATACATATCAACAAAATAAAATACCAAAACAACATCTTTCCATGAGTCATAGACCGATTCAATTTCATAACTCTATTGAAGCTATCCACCTGAATTAACCATCACTGGGTCATTTCCTATCCTATAACTATGATTATGAGGTATGATTAGTTATGAATGTGGGATGGATATTAAGTAGACTGTGAGTAAAACTCATTAGGAGACCACCAATTGTTTCCCTAACAAAACTAATAAATAACCCGAATGCGTTTTCTTGTATGATAACATTGTCTAATAAAAAGTGGAGGTTTAGTAAAACAGTCTTTGTCGATCCTACGAATGTAATGTGACACCCAAAATTTATTATAACATGATTATATTATGATGTATGTATCTGAATGATATATATATATATATATATATGAAAAAACTTGGGGGAGATTCACCCCTTTATGGAATCATCTAACGATAGAAAGATCAAGGGTGGATTCACCCCTATAGAATCTTCCCATTGTTACAATTTATTTGGGGAATGACACCCTATGTTTATTTAACCCATGATGTGCATATCCTGGGGGAACAGAGAGCCATGCTGATCTGTCTCACAATAAAAATATTTTTTGGGAATGGTTAACCAACTAGAATTATCTCACCCTAAAAATATATGGGTGTGTAGATGCCTATATAACTCCCTGTCACAATAACAATACGAGTGTGTGGGAAACCAACTCATTTGTGTCTAACCACAATAATATCGATGGAAATGGTTCTCAACACTAATATAGATCACCATAAAATTATTAGGGGTAACAATATCCCTACTTGGATTAGAATATATATCCATCAAGTGGATAAGTTCCCACCCCATAATCGTATCACATCAGGCATCATACTCACATTGGTTTCAACCTTTATGACCCTATCACACATTTCTAAGGTTTGACCATTATCAAAAGAACCCATCCCCATAACCGAGTCTATATAATGATATCACCATAAAATCCTCATTATACTAACCATCTCTAAGTAATACATGAGTTAGGTCAAACCAATTCTATTCCCTAAGTCACTTATTATCACAAAACCCCACCAGGTAATATTCTTCTCTTCTAAATAATTGGGTCATAACTTGAGAATTTGAGGGAACTAAATCCATCAAAATAACATTGAACACTATAGTGATATGACACATGCATCACATATGATATATTACATGAACCATGTATCACTTACAAATTTAATCAAGGTCATTCAACGTAAACAAATCCTATATATAAATATTTTCCATGGAATCCCAACTTAGTTACACACATGTACTTGTAGTGGAGGAACACTCACCCCACACACAACCATCTATACAAGAGGATCAAACGAAGCTCACAATTTAATGTGGTATACGCCTATTCCAACCATTACAACTCTATCACCTTCTCTAATATTGATGGATAAATAATTAACCTATCTCAAGGTCCACTATGTTCATTTTTTCACATATACAGCCATAAGTTCCTTACATCTCGTAATATTTATTATTTGTTTGACCCTCAACCATAAATGAAGAAAGAATAAAACTAGTGTATCATTGTATATAATGTCTTGATAAAAATATATTTCTAGCATTTCATTATGAAATAAAAAACTTATTTATAATCAATGTTGTTCAAACACCAGGGTAAATACCACATATCACATAGATATATCAATATGCATAATCCATTAGGGTGTTTTTAGGGGATACCAGCCTTATTCAAGGATATTACCTTAATTTTAAGCTCTAACATCAATTCTTATGCTCATCCAAGACAATATAACACTATAAAAAATCATGCCTCTATCATAGGACATAACACCAACATAGTAAGTCATTAAAATTTATAATTAATTAATTAAATTAATTAATAAATGAATAATGACCAAAAACTCACAATATATGGTCCACTTTATCTAACCATGATTTATCACAAAAAAATATCCAATGGTAAGCTCCCATTACTCTTATGAACACATATCCTATCATATGACATCCACTCAAGAAAAAATTCAATTTAAATACAGAGGAAACCTTATAAAAATTGAATCATTGAAATACTATAACTAATATATTGAGAAATCAAATAAATCCATCCCCATAGGGAATCCTCAATACATAGAAAATAAAATCTATAATTTATTATTATATCACATCCATAAATTTCACCCAAATTGACTGAAAACTATATATAAGTGACATTAGTGACATGACCTCATAAATATTTACAAGATGTAGTGCGGAAATCCTTTGAATATTTATTTTATTGACGAAAAAAGGCACAAATTTATTTGTGATTTATCGAGGATTCATTGGGATTTAAATATAACCATAGTTCAGGTCATAATATATTATATGTGATGAAATAGTTAAATAATCTAAGGAATATTCAAAGTGGAGTGGTTGATTTACCTCTAGATATCTATCAAAATAATAATAATGGAGATTTGATAAAAATTGGAAATGATATACCATTAACGTGAAGAGAGGTATAAGATGGAGGCCTATATGTATTAGTAGTTTACAATTGGAATAAATATCAAATTTATTTCGTTAATAATTTTATATATTTTTTATGATATATGAGAAAAATTTATTTTTTTAACCAACACCATGACCCTTAAGTATAACCCTGAGGGACCTTTATATATCACCCATGTTGAACATTTTATATCACATAATTCCACAACTGACTCTTATGTATCTAACCTCAAGACCCTTACCCATCATAGAAATCTCCCATACATAGACATCTTTCTGATCGAGGATCTCACTTATATATTAAAAGATATCAAATCTTATACGATCAACTCCATATGAATCTTATATATACGAAGAAGTCAATTATATATATATATATAGTTTGTAATTTTTTGAATAATCAATTTTCCAAATATTTACTCTTAAACAGACAGTTTAACATAATTGTCTCCCTTATATTATCACTTTTCCATTTTTCCTACTATACATAGTGTTTTTTTGTACATAGAGTTTACTTTTATTCATCAACAACTTTTTCTAACATAATAGAGTATAAATTTTACACATTAAAATTTACCATTTTCCAAACATTATGTATATAGGGTATCAAAACCATAGATAATTTTTCATACATTGGATGGTTATATATATATATATATATATATATATATATATATGGAACCCAAATGCAACAGAATATCAACTCACAATTATTCTTATGTATGGTGACTGTTATATATGAGTGTTTACCAAAATTCCATCTCAGCATTGGAACTTCAAAAAACAATATAAATTCATCTTGATGCTTCATCTGACCACTAGGGAACCTAAGAACCCTAACATGTCTTAAATAATACATAAAAATATATATATCAGAAATATTCTAACACTCATAATTTGAATATGAGTGTTAATTATAAGTCCACCTCTGTTTGGACAAAATTCAAATCTCAAAATATTAAAAACAACCCATACAATATAGATATTTAAACCTATCATAATAATAATCTAAAACAAACAAATAGTTTTTACATGTAATACTATGATTATGTGAGATATAAAAAAATGTACAATGAACTAACTATAAAGGTAGGAATAGGGAAATTTCACTATTAGTTTTATTGTTTTACTTCTATTTATTACCATGTTATCAGGGGTTATAAACTATTATATAATTAGAAATAACATTTGGATGTTCTTCAATAAACCCACTTATAGAAATTATAGCTATCATATGTAGATTATAGTTTCCAAACCTCCTTTAGAAAGTTTAAGACTTATCCTGAACTATACTAAGGAAAGGTATATTTTTGCAAAAACATTTCTCTAATTTGAAATTTCATAATGTATAGGACCTATATATAAATTAAATTTTATCTCAATTCACACTTGTGATGGATAATTTTTCACACCAAAAGTTGATGTGGTATTCATAATCTCATAATTGACTAATGTTAAGAGGGCTTTTCTTATATCATGAAGCTTAATGTATATTTGAAATTAATGTATCTTTGAGAAAGGATATATCACCAATATTATCAATCTATCCTTTCACATTTCCTAAACTAGTAATATGTACATGATTAAATTTTTATATGTTTTGGAATTTTATATTTTTTCTAGTCATGTATTAAGAATATCAACTATTCATATACCATATATTTTGGGTACCAGTACTCAACATTTTATATTGATAACATGGAACTAAAATTTTCGAAACCATATTTCCTAGGGTGTTGGAATATTAATTAATAATATATTCAAAAATCATATCTATCCAACTTTATTATGTTTAATAACTTCCAGTTAATTCAAAATTCAATCCCTTAAAGTCCCGAATGAATGAGCATCATTCAAGGAAAATATATTATTCAAGGGGGTTATACTATAATAAATTATATCAAAGGGTTCATTGTTGAAAAAAATATTGAAAATGTGACATTTCAGAAGATAAAGAAATTTTAGACGATATAAAATAAGGATTAAACTAGAAAAGAACCCTATAAAAAGTCTCTATACCTGATATAGATTTAGTTAGAGGTTTCATTATAATAATAACACTAGTCTTAATTTCCTAAACTATGTTATGATTATTAGTAGTTGATATGGAAATATATTATGTGTCAAACTAAAAAGCATGTTTAAAAAATATATTAACAACTTTCGTAAGATATTACTTTTCTGAATCATAATCCATCAATTTTTTTTGTTTTTATTCTCTTAAAATATAATATATATAAAAATCTATTTAAATTAATGATTATAAAATTAAATATTTTTTTGGAGTTTCATTTCCTATGAAGCAAATTTTATTCGATGAAACCATAGTATAGAATCCAGTTTTTCCGTGGATATCATAACTATAATTTTATGAACTATTGCAAGTAAAATAGTAATTACTAGCACCCTAGGGTTCAATATCCTATGTCCCCTACTTCCCATTCCTTTATAAGTTCTCTTAGAATCCCAAATCGTCCTATTCATCATTCTTGAATAGTCTTGTATTATGTGATATTGCTCTTAATATTCATATCAGTTAAAATTTTATGAATCATTTTATTGTATTAATATTTATTTAATTTATATTATCTTTATATAAATAAATATTTTTAATGATGGAACTCAGAAAATATAAAATGTTGATGAAATTTATTTTCACTAATTTCAGAACAAGTATTATAAAATGTACTAAGTGTAACACAATTATCGCCAAAAGTTAAATATCCAATAGTGGATTAAAAAAACTCTTTTATTTTAATTCTCATTTTAGAGTCCCTCTTTATCTGATTATCATACAACATTATGGCTCAAAAAATGTAAATCATGTTCAGAAAAGTAATATTTTTACTAATGTCTATCACTTTCATCTTAGATTCCCATTACACTAATTTTTTATTATCTTATTAATAGGTTTTTAATATGAGGATTATTTTTCATCATGTTGTTGAATCCCATTAACTACCTTCATAGAACACTAATGTTTTTCACTACTTTTTCTATAGGTATAATATAAATTAGTTGACAGTCATACCTCAACATATCTCTTCATGTATCTTGGATATTAGATGTTATAAATTATGTAATTTCTAATTTCCCTTTGATTATATTTGTATTGTCAAAAGGATAAATATGACGTTAGATATTTCCAATTATTAAAAAAATTAAGTTATTTATTAAATTATAATTTTGTCAACACTCTAAATTATTATCTTGGAAATAAATAGAAATTTTCTCCCTATGAATATATTACATTTAACCATTTTTGATAGCTATCCACACCTTTATTAATTAAGAATATTTTCACCTAATCTCACAAGTATTCATAGTTAGATCCATCAAAATAGGGGGAAATATCATAAATAAAATCTTAAAAGTTTTGATTTTTATTATGTCTATATAAAAATAAATATATATTTTATCTTTTCCAATATTATTGAATGGAAGGTAGATATGAAATATATTAGAAATTTAAAAATTGATATGGTTTGTTTGATTGTGATGTAAAAACACTTAAATTTTTTATCATGCAGAGACTTTCACTGATAACATATTTTCTTATAGATATTAAATGTATGTACTCTTCAAAATGTGGGGTGGGGATGGTGAATGCTATTTATAATTTAACATAGAATTTTCACAATCATGAATGGAAAATATTTAGAAGTTATTATATCGAACAAGATTAGAGTATAAAAATTTAAGTAAAAATCATATATAAATTTATAATAAGTTAATAACTAAAATGAGGTACAAATAAATCAAAATATTGGAATAGATAATCTAGATGAAAATAAAACATCTATTTCTAGATAATGATAACAAAATATCAAAAAATCTATTTTAATGATATATTTAATAAATACGAAATATTTTTTATGCCAATGTTGTTAGAAGATCAATACCTGGGTCTAAATTTTGAATGTTCTTAAAAAATTACCCTTTTGTAAAATTAATAATAAGGTTCAAGATTTATATTACCAACATTATCAATAGACCCATCATTGATATACAACTCTTTCAATGATATCCTCTTATATAATCATGATCAACACAAAATGTAATACCCTAGAATTCATTTCATTGAATATTTAGAAGAAGCATATCACACAACTAAAATCTCTTTGATCATAATGATCATAAGTTAAAAATTTAAACCAGAACGTCTCTGAAAATTTTCTATAAACTTCAAATAATTAGACAATATATGTCAAATACACTATAATAGACTACAAATAATAATTAAAAAATAACTAAGTTAGTTATAAGATTGAATGAAATAAAATTTTCAACTGAGTTATAACAGACATAAAAGAATATGTATCCTCACTCAAGATGGTTTAACATGCCTTCATTAAAATTCAGACAATATTTAAATCACTTATTATCAATAGAATATAGAATCAAAAGTTAATATTGTTTAAAAATATATTTTAAATTACTTTAATTAATATTATATTAAGAATAAATAATTATATTTCTTTTTTCAAAACAATGTATCTGAAAGAGTCTATTTGACATAATATTTAGAGTGTTGTATCTCATGTGTTAGTGTTGATGGTTTAAGATATTATTTTGTATCCTCCCCTCTGATAGATAGAATGGTATTAATAGTTATTTTATCGAATCCCCCGAGTGAAATGGGATCATCTGATATATTTCTATGTGGCCTCCCAAGAATGATATATGATGGTTCATGGTATTGTTTTTTGGCCTCCCCTGGGTGATATGGGATGATTTAAGATATTAATGTGTTTCCTCCATAGAGTGAGAGGTGATGGTCTAATATGTTGATGTCTGGACTCATCTAAGCGAGTAGGAATGATCTAAGATATGGAATAATGGCCTCCTTTGACTGATATGGGATAAGATGGGAATGATAGAAGACCAACCATGAGTCAGAGTGTGTGTCTGAGGGATTAGTATGAGTCTTGATACAGAATATGATATTAAAATATTCCTTGAGTGATACAGAATAAAATATGTTTTGAGATATATTATATAATTGGGGTAGCACACTTCCATATGATATCTATAGAATCATATGGGGCTATATTCCATAGTGGACAAGTAAAAATGTACTGACTTGACATGTTTTGTTTCATATGAATATTATTCTATGTTTTTGGGTGAGTATGTTGTAAAAGCATTATATTCACTCTTTTATGTCTTTCATACACACAATCTTGATCCCAATATAATATTGTGATGAGGTGGGTGGGGTAGTCTTACTAGGTCATTTGAATCACCTCTTTCTAGGGACACGACCTCGGTTAATATAAATATGGTAGGTATTCATGATTACATTCTAAAAAAGAATTAATTGATACTGGACACATAGGTTGGGTTTAATATGTTGGCTTGGTTGAGGATTCACTACAGAAGGTAACATGAGTTTTTTTAGAGGCTATATTGGTATTATTTGAAGATATTTTATTAAAATGTTCCATTCAATGAACCCTTTGGGTTTATTTATGGGGATTCTAATTATATTGATTGGTCCTACCCAAAAACATGTGGTCTTCATCCATGAAACCTGTGATATACATTTGAGGGAATAATCTCCACATGATTGATTCTAGATCTCACCACTAGTTGGAAGGATATATTTTATAGGTAGGTGAATTTGAGGTTTAGTAGTACCCACTTATTTGGTTCCATCATTGTGATCTGGGATGAGGCACCACAAAGTATAAAAAACTATTTCATTCTTAAAATGTATTATTTGTTGAAATATTTTATTTTATTGGTATAAATTATAGAGAAAGTGAATTATAAATATTTATTTCTATTTTATCTACAAAAAATAAATTCACTATATTGACAAACATATATTTATTACCATTAATATATATGATATTAATTTATTATATTTTAATACCTCTCACTATTTTATAAAAATACTAACAATGCTAAACCTTTTGATTCAAAATATAATGTTGCATGAATATTCTACTGGGAATGAATGTTGAATGATATTTGCCATGGTATATTCTATTTATATATCACTAAATAGATATTTTTGATAGCCAATTGCATTAACCAATATATCAATGATCTACTAAGTAAATTCCCAAATCCTTCATATCATATCGTTGGATGTACACAACCCTTTTCATATAAAATTTTCACTAAGATAGTTATGGAAAATCATCGATGAAAAAATTAGTTATGTCAACTCAGTACTCATATCTGATATCCCTGGCAGTTAATGGACCCATTATCTATGGAAAATTAGAATAAAAAACTATGATTTCATCAAAATTCATGTTTTGGAAGAAATTAAAATTTATATTACTTTCACGAGTATTTATTTGTTTTACATTATTATAGAATAAAATATAATATTATTTTATTACATATTTATTATTGTATATTGTCACATATTTACAAATAACCATGAATAAATAAAAAAAATTCAACAAATATTTATCCATTTTTATTTTTGGAATCTTCTTAATAGTCAAATGTGATCATATATAATCTATGCATAAATATAATAAATAATAAATGATTTATGATATTATTAAATAAGTAATGAATCGAACATGACATGTATTCTTCATGTTGATCAATATAGGGAATTATGGATCGATTGCGGCACTTTGGGAATTAATTGAGAAAAAAATCAACTTGGTTTATAGTACATGTCATTCAACAATGCATTATTTATTTCCCATATCTAAAAATGTTATCAGCTCGAACCTAGTCATCGCTAGAAACTCCTCCTTTATAGTAGTATACTAATTGAGTAGGTGAGGGGAACATGAGATTATATATTATATTGAATTTAAATAATATGGACATGCAGTCCTAAATAGATTATAAATATGGTCATAAATTATATAGATCATCAAAAACTATTACATGAACAATTAATTATTAGAAACCATTATTCATTAAAATAATTAAATTAAATAACTTTTAACCAAGAATACATGTGTTCTATCATCATTCATGATTTTTCATGAAGCATAAACAAACATAAAAGATATCAAAAAAATTAAACATTTCATGAGGTAATTTTTAATTATTTAGTATAACATTAAATTTTCTATCTCACTAATGATACCTCCCATGGATAATGATCTTTTTAAAAAATAATTCCAATTTTAAATATTTTTAGGAATCGTTATTACATATTATATATTTTTTTTGTTTTAAAAATTGGGTTGGATCGGTAAATAGGCTAGAGTAAGTCAAGTAGACCCATTAAGTCAAGGGAAATTCCAATATCTGGTTCAATTTTTTTTATAAAAAATATTGAAATTCACGTGTTGTTTGTGTTTCAGTTCACATTTCCCCATCAACAAGTATATGGGGTAGTTGTATTTGGTTGGCTTAGGAGAAACATCATTTTCCTAAAACATTATTTGTTTATTTTTTATTTTATTTTTTATTCAATTGAATTTTGTTTCCCAGCATGTGTCCCACCATGCACTATCACCAACCTTCCCTCTCATGACCTATTTTTTACTTTTAAATTTTCATTAATCAACCACTAGAACTCTAATTAAATTTTTATTATTTTTTTGGAAGATATTCAAGTCCTCTAATGTATTACATGAAACATTAATTGAAATTTATAACATTACATGAAAAAAATGATTTCATACAAATTAGGGGATTCTAGGTATAACAAATGTATTTGATAAAGAGAAATTGTTTTTTCAACATGATATATTTGGTAACAAAAGATTTAGCATACCGATGACTAAATTATTTAAAGTATTATATACAAATAAATTATTGAAAATGTGAATATAAAAAAATAATAACATGTTTATTAATGTTACAACAACCTTGTCCGCTCAATGTATATGTTTTTTGGTTTTTAGGATCCTGCCAAAGAGCCCTTATATATTATACAATCATTCAAATATTAATAAAGGTGGAACCATTATATGGTGGTTTAGACCATGTTATAGTCTATGCTGTGATATAATAAGATGTTTTCAATGTCACCACTTTACAGTGAAGTGAAAAAATGTACATATAATGTGATATTTCATTGATCAGTCCTTTTAATACTACATAATTATATCATTAGTAGTTTATATATAAAATGATGATAATACTAGAAGAGTTTCTATGCCATTAATAGATATTTAAAAATTAAACATTTTAGATACAATTTCCATAAGGTGTTGTATCGTTTGAATTTTCATGAAGCGTTACATTTATTAAGATTGACATTTGGGTTCCATGAAGTTTAATTGATTGTTCTATATTAATAGAAAATTATTTTATTAAAAGTGGGGATGTCACTATGATTTAATCACTAAAAATACTATAAGAAAAAATTCTATCCCATTTAGTCTAATTATTTATAAACGATTTTGTTGTAAACTGTGAGGAAATAGAGGATCATTCATATAACTAAGAGATTCTTTTAGAACATGTATACCGTAGGTAGAATATCCCATTTTCCCATTCTTAGTTATCCATATCATGCTATTGTGGCTGATCATGGAATGATTTGGATTGAAAAAGATAAAGAAATTATTTTTTTATATATTTAGTCAATCCATTATAAAGATAAGATCTTCAGTGTTTACAATTTTTTGTTGATTTGTACACTATGTTGGTATGATAGGTATCCTATATAAAACACATAAATAGTATCAATTACACCTCTATTTTTTTATTTAACTAAAAAGGGATAAAGAAACTAAAAAACTGACAATTTTATAAATTATTGGCATGTTTCATGTATTAATGTTTATGCTCCATTATGATTTCTCAAATATGACATAGAAAATTTTTAGAAATTATTGTGTAAGTGCAAAAGTAATTAAACCATGTTGTGGTTTATAAAAGATGATATTATAATATTTACATTAAATAAAGACTCATTTATTGACTAAATGATGATGTAGTTTATTTATCTCTATGAAATGGTTAATTTTCTCCCAGAGCATCACTAAATTATGGAAATATTTTGTTGACAGTGGATTATGATATGTCCATATTTATAAAATGACTTTTACAATATCAAAATAGGTAGAGTGTACCATTTTCATTAGTATAAACTGAAATTTGGAAATGTTTTGCATGGAATAGTGAATGAAATGGTTATAATTTTTCTGGAATATGATATCCATAGTCCACCATAATGTATCAAAATCCACCACATTGTTGTATTCCAAAACAATAAAGTTAGACATAGAAATGGATACAACATTTCCTAAATCAAGATTTATTATTTAGGGAAACACCATGCGATGGTTATTAGAAAAAATGATCTTGGTCCAAATAATATTAATGATAATAAATTTTTATTAAAAATATCAAAAAAAACCTAGGTTTAATATAGATTCACCTGGTATTTGTAGTTATTTAATTTTTGTATATTATAAGATAATGTTAAAGGGAGAAGTTTTAATATATATATATTAATCATAAATAAAAAAATTTACATTAAAGGCCTTACATTAATAACTATAAAAAAATTTCAAATATGTAGTTTTGGTTAAATGGTGAGTGTTTTAAAAAATAGAAACATGTAAATTTTAGATTATGTAAATATTTTAATAAAATATGAAATTTTTATAAAACTATAAATGATATTCTTAAAATTTCACATATTTTATAATAAAAATTAATTTACATTAAAATACATGTTAAAAATGTAAATGAATGAGTTTATATTAAAATAATTATAAAATATTAATATTTGTTTGTGTTAGTGAATGTCCAAATATCATGTTAAATTATAATTTTTTTAATATTTTATTTATTAATTCTTATCCCATATATACATTCAAGAGTTATTTATTTATTTAGTTAATTACATATTTTTATATTGAGAGATAATTTTTTTCATTAATTTATTTCAAATTACATTAAATTCGATTATACATATATATTAAATTATAACAAAGTCTTTTAATGAGATTGATGATATGAATTAATATATATTTTGTTTTCTTATAACCTGACATTGGATTTTTCATGAGCTATGATGCGAAGGCATAACCTTAAATATAAATTAATCAAGTGTTTTTTACACAGAATTCAAATTGAGGATATCTTAAAGTATATTAATTTAGAGAATTAGGCCATAACTCAAAAAATGACTTAAATATTAAAAAGTATACACTTATACACACTATAAATTTTTTTTATAAAATAAAAACTTTTATAAAGATGCTTTTGTTTAATGTTTAATAATCCCAATTTTTTTTATTCCATACATGAATCTATTCTCCTTCAAATATTTTGAGAAAATTTTAAAAAAATTGGATGAGAATAAAAGTCTCAGTTATAGATACAAAAATAAGGAAAATATTAGTCTTTCAAAAACCTGCAAACCATTAATACATTGTTATAACATAATACTTTTCACCTTTAAGAAGTAGTGAATACTCTTCATTGAATATAAGCTCATTGCATAATATTTTTTAATAAAAATATTAAAATAAAACCAATATAAATCACATATAACATATAAAGGTAACTTGGGACATAAATAATAATATGTTCAACATCTAAACATATCACTAAATGTAATATCCATACATCCGACTTCCATTAACAATCCATTGTAGGGAAAAATGTAACCACCCATCATTGATTTATCATAGAACCACACATCATTGGTTTATTACATAACCAAACATATTTGTTTTATCTCATAATCCCCAGACTTTTTCTTATCATGTAACCACCCATTAAATTTCATATTACCATTATATAATCATAATGCAAAAAATATTGCAATTATCAATAGTTCACTCATAAAATTCCATTTATAATCACAAGAAATCATGTCAAGATATTGAAATTGTTTGTCCATTTTCATAACAATTTCCAATACCCAAAATAATCAAAAAGGTAATAAGGTATTTCTATTCCCTTTAAAAAATTGAGGCTTATAAAGGATAACAAGTATCAAATAATGGTTGGGATGAAGAAAAGTTATTATCGCCTCATACATTAAAAAGAAATACATTATTCATATAAAAATATTCTTGTCTAAATACTGGGAGTGAATTAAAAGTCATAGAGGTTTATTATACATCTTATAAAAGAAGGTGGTGTATAACATTAAAATATGTCTCATTAAGAGGAGATTGAGACAAAGTCCCTTACATTAAGTCTGAATCTTCATGTATAATATTTATAAATATAAGTAATAAAATTAGGTTAATTATTTTCTTGCTTAATAACCTTTAGAAATTTTACTAATCCTTTTTATATTATTGTTGTCATGTCATAATAATTACTTAATTAATTATGTTCACATTGGACGTTTTATTAATATTCGGTATTCGATTCAAAAATGGACATTGTAGGATGTTAGTAGTCAATGAGGTCATAAGTAAATCATCTAAAAAATTATATTCCAGAAATTATTAACACATTTATATATCAATTTATTTTTAAATAAAATCACTAATTATTACTGTGAAAAATAAACAACACTATAATCATGGAGATGGTAGGTTGTACATAAACATGAGTACGTTTTTCATTATTCGTTAATCATAATGAAAAGATGGTATGTACAATTGTATATTACCATAATTATAATAACATAATTAACATAATAATAATAAATCAAATGTTCATGTATATATCATAAAAGTTATGTAGTGAATAAAAATGATTCACTTCACTTTGTGGAGTTAATGGTTCACATGTACGTACGAATAACTTTATAATTATTATGTGCTAGGAAATTAAGAACAAAGTTGTATATTATTTTGTTAAATTGATTAATATTTCATTAATATTGAAAAATAACATTATTTTCATCATTATAACCAGTATTTATAGATGATGATGAAAAATTCGTTATATGGGTTCGCGATGCGGTAGTCCATCATACAGTCAAACGAAAATGTCATTTCCCAATGAGGAAATTGGAGATGGATTTAGGTGATGAAATTAACCTAATAAAATCTCGGTATATTTATGATTTTGGAGTTATTATTTAATATTTTATTGAGAAAATTTTACATAAGTGAAAAAATAACTAAAATAAAAATACATAAAGAAAACGATACATCTTATACGGTTTATCACCATTGAAGAACACCTTATCCTCTCAAAAAAGGGTGTTCTGCCTAAACTGTGGCCTAAAGAATGTGGGGATGGATTTTAGGAAGGGTGTTTGGATGATATTGGATGATCCAAATGGTTTTCCATATGTGAGTAATATAGAAGAGTGGGTACCTTTTTATAAGAAAGGGGAAAGACTCCCTTGGAAACTGTTAAAATATTATATTAATATAAAATAAAAATTAAATATGAATTATTCTAATTAAGTTATATTGAAGATAAGATAACGACAGCTTGAAATCCTCACAAAAAATAATTTTTATATAGATATTGATTTTATTTTAATCCTTATTGTTGGGTTTACTCTTAATTAATCTAATTTAATTTTAGTTGTTGTAAAAATAAAATCAAAATTAAGAGGCTATTACCTTTTCTAATATGGTAAAAATATCCCATAAATGGAATATTTATAATATATTAGACATTATAATATCCAATTTTTAATGTTTAATGTTTTCTATGATATTTAATTAATTTAATAAAATATTACGTTTACAAAATATCAATTGTGTCATTTTTGACACTTTTCACATCATTAAATTTAAATAAAATAGAGACAGAGTAGTAACATTGAAGAAAACCATTTAGTATAATTTTAATATGTCATAGTATCCTATAAAATTCATGGGTTTCACTAATAAAATTTCATTATATTTATATTCATATTTCTCATATCATTTATTTGATATTTCTATTAATTAAATAATTACCGAATCACTATTGTGACAGTGGTTGTCGTAATTATTTAATTTAAAAAATTGTAAATAAATTAGCATGTTATATAGAATTTAATTATATTTTTGGATAATATTTATTATTAAATTTTTTACAATGCTTATACCTATATTAATATTATTATACTTATATGAAATAAGAGGGTGACATGTTGTCACATTCTTTTGATTTAATAATATTTATATTACCTTCATGGGAAAAACTCCATCAAATTAGTCAATTAATGAGGTGTTAAGGGCCGACTTTTATTCATCCAATAAGATTTTTGTAGGTTCTAAGGTAATTTTTTAATCCTTATCTTAATATTTATAACCAAAATTTAAATGATTTACCTTTAACAATGGTAAATATAAATTAGCAAAGATAAAAATCAAAAAACAAAAAACAAATAAAAAGAAAATATTTAAATAATTTGGAACACTGATTCCAAATATAGAATCTATTTTTCAAAATAAGAAACATATAATTTTCTGTAGTTAATTTAATATTAAACACCATTGTTAAAATTTGAAAAATGATTTTAAAAGTAAAAACCATCAAAAGATTGACTTTCTTTTCTATCTAATTTCAATGTTAAATTACATCCAATGAAAAAAATTGGATTGAATGATAAAAAAATAATACAATTATACTTTAACCCCATTTGAAATTATAATTTTAAAATAGAAATAAATTAGTAAATAAATGATGTTTTGAATTAACTTGTTGTATATTCACTATTGATTAAAATAAGAATGTTTTCAGAAAAATACAAAAAATATATGAAATTTTTTTGACATTACAATTAAAAATAATAAGTATATTTTTTCAAATAAAAAATAAAATAGTTTCAAAAAAATATATTTAAAATGGGTTCACCATCAAAAGGCCATAAAACATCATTTTTTTGAAAAATAAATATTTTATTAAAAAAAATGAATTTTTTCTTATATCATGTCTAGAAGAAATATAAGATTAATTTTAATCATTAAATAGATAATAATACATATATATTTCAATAATAAAATCTAACAAGAGTGATTTTAGTATTTTATAAACTCACTTATTTTCATTTAAATTTTGTTTTCAGAAAAAACACATCCTTTATATTCAATTGGTTTTTATTTAATTCCCAAATTAATTTGGTAATGAATGAATCATTATATATTACATTTTAAACAATATTTTCATAATTTAGTTAATTATTTCTATTCCTACCTATCTAATTTCTATGTGATAACTATCATATTAAATAACATTATTAAGTTATACAATTAACCTAATAGTGGCTTATCATGTATGCTATCGAACATAGTGTTTCCCTTATAAAATATCAGGGTGTTACATATGATATTGAATTCAATAGTTGATTATATTATATAAATTTTAGGATTTTATAATTTTTATGGAATTTATTTCCCTATTATGGACTATACCTCGGGGTTTTGGACTTTGGTTTAGATGAATGAATAGCTCAGGGGCTTATTCAATGAGTAAAGAACTGGGGTTGGATACCTATTTCTCAATGGTTAATAATATTGGGTTTTTTTCAAATGATTTTATGAACTTACTTGAATTTGATTCATGTACCGTATTCATTAGATGAATTTTCATACGTGTATATATTTTCAAAATTAATTTTTTTTGAAATACAATCCATGAGTAATTTAAAGGGTAATATATCACTATGTTTTGGACATATTAATTTTTTGGAAGGAATATGGATTGAAAAATATAATTCATTATAATCATGTATAAATGTTAAGGGATTACATAATTTATAACGACAAGATAATGAATATATTTGAAATACTAAGTGTTATGTTTCCTATAAAGAAATAATTGTAAAGACATTAACCATCAAACCAGGTAGGTCATGACAATGATTGGTGACCATGGATTATATTGTGTATGGAAAGAAATTAACGAGTTATCCTAATCATATTATGTCCACATATTTGGAATATTATTTGGGTTAAACTTTATTTGGAAACCCTATCTTTAAGATGTTAGAGGAATAATGCTGGGATTATCAAGATGACAGTTTTGATAACAAGTTATCCACTCAATGATCCAAGAATCATTTATGATATAATTGACATGATATTAAACCTAATTAACTATGTGATGGATGAAATTTCATAGTGATCCAATGATTAATGAAATATTGATCTTGTCCATTGATGTATATAATAAAATTTAAAATAATTTATCATTTTAGTGGGAGAAAAGTTAATAAAATTAATTATTAAATAAATAATAGAATTATAATCACACAATAAAAGAATTTTTTATAGAAAAAAACTGCATCATAATTTCAAAAGTCCTAATGATCAGTATAATGAATAATATTAATCGATGATAATTTCTATACTCATATAAGAGCATGAGAAAGGTTCTTAGGAAAAATATTATGTATTAGAGAAACTGCATCCTAATTAAATTAATATTAACATTGATAAAAAAGTGGATATTATGTCATCTTGTACTCATAAATATGATTCAGTTTATTGATTCATAGGAATAATTTAAATGAAATTTTATTGAATTAAGTCCAATATAAAATTATATACTTATTGTGATAGGGAATGTTAACGACTTGTAGTTATTGCAGGGTTTTATTAAGTCTATATTTAGTAATGAAATTCATTTTGTGTTTATTATAGTAAAATTTTTTACAATATGAATAAACTCATTAAAATGATAATTTATTTCATCAATTTTTTAATATATTTGAGATAGACATGGGATTTTCAAAAACTTCTTATTGTGTTAGTAGTATAAATGGGAAAAGTTTAATGTTAGAAGAAGAATATTAGATTGTATAAATTTTTTCCCACCTCATGAAAAATAGAAATTTGGTGTTAAAAAAGGAGCCATAATAATTATAATGGATGGAGATATATAAAATACCTGAAGAAGTTTAAGAAACCCTATAGATATTTAAAGTTATCTATTTATATTATTGAAATATATTCCGTGATGTTGATGGTATTATATAACCAAATATATTTTTCATAAAATGTTTTAAATATACATTATTTGGAAGTGAACATAAGACTTGATGATTCATATAGATCTCATTCGAGTGATTAAGTAATTGTTTTATAAATAATTTAGTTGGATGTAATGAAATTTTTAATTATTATATATATCTATGTTAAGAATGTGTATTTTCTTTTCTTTTTTATTTTATAAGAGTTATTATAAACAATGTTTCTTTACAAATAAAAGAAATGATATTATTATTTTTCAAGGTAATGATTTATCAAATTTTATAACATTCTCGAAAAATGATTTGACAATAAAAAAGTTTTATCTTGTAAATTTTTTTTCCGAGATATGTTTTCAAATATGAGTAATATAAATCTGACCACCAAACAATAAAATATTAAAAATAATAATATTTTATTTTTATAAAATTAATCCAAAAAAATATAGAATATAACATATAGCTATTGATAGTATATTTGAGAAATATTCGCATTAATATAATTAAGTATTAGTTTTTTGACAAATGATTTTATTTATCTTTATAAAATATTTTGGAGAAAATATTCTTTATGAAAGAATAGTAATCATTTTCTCCTTATTAATTTTCAATGTATAAAATTAAAATTTAAATGAAATAGACTCCATGTGAAAGTTACATAATATTCTTTATGACTTTAAGATGTGTTAGTAATGAAATATATTAACTTATTGATTTAAATTTTGATACAAAAAAGATATCAAATGAAAATTTTGAGTGAAAATGATCTATGATGATAATGATCAGTATATAGAAATTTACAACTAATCGAAATAAATCTATTAAAACCCCAACATTGGATTTTGTGATTTATATATATTTAGAATCTATGTTTAAAGAGTAGAATAAAAAAAATATTATTCATATGTATCACTATCCTTAAAACATGATTTAATCATAGAAATTACACATTAACAGTTTTTAGTGAGATGTTTTCTTAGCTGACCACATAGGGATATAAAATAAATTACATAGTGATGTAAAAATTTTAACAGAACAATAAAAGTAAAAAAACACATGTAACGTTTGGTGTTCTATCATATAGGATACTATTTTATGGATTTTTATAGTTTTTATAGTATTTATTAAATTAATATTTTGAATATAAAACAAATCATGTTATAGAAAAGGCAGTATTCACTTTATAATTATTTCATATTAGCTACATGTATTTCATAATGGGAAAATATAGTTAACCCCTCAAAGTTTGAATTTTAGTTTTCATTAACTTATGTTTTTATAAGGAATTATATATTGGTATAAAATGTTTTTCTTAGATTGGTTAGTAATTTTTAAAAGATATATATAATATACTCATTAGAGAAGAAATATGTTACACATGATGGATAACCCTCCATGAATACCACATGGTATGTTATAAACTATGAAACTATTATAGTAGGGTTGAATATTTTATATTTAATCCCCATTTATATGGTTGAAAAAATATATAGCCAGAGATATATTATTTGATGATTCTATTATTATGCCATCTGTGAGGCATTATAGGGTGGTTAGGTATATTACTGATTATATACCTATATGACCCTTCACTAAGTTGGTTTTTATTCTCTTATATAACCGGTGTGACAATTGATACCACAATTTAGATAAAGTGAATAATTCTATTGATATACCTAGATAAGGTATATTTTATATAGTTATTTATTTAGACATGGATACTCTCATGTGATCATCTTCATGGGTGAATGATGAGAGATGTTTTCAATCATATTGTTAGTTTATACAAACATAATCTAAAATATATAAATTATATATAGATTATTGACATACACCAGTTCTCATGGTCACTTGATGTCTAAGATAAAGAGATTATATATTTATGTTTACTTGTATAAAATATGGATGACATAAAAAAGTTTGAAGAAACATGTATTTTATGAGGATCAAATAAATTTTTTTTTATCTTGAGTAACAGTGAATATTTACTAGAGTTCACACATTTAAATAATTATGAATTAGGGAAATCCTATTATTTTTTCAGCATTATAAATTTCTATGGGTAAACATAACATTAGTTTTAATGAGGATTATTTTTCATATAATTGATTTATAAAACATTGATATCATTCTGAGAAATGTTATAGAGTATATCCAAATAATGTTTTGGAATGATTTTCCCAAATTTTTAAATATTATTTAATATGTGTGAAAGATTATTGGTAATATTTTAAAGAAATGGTTTCATAAGATATAAAAAAATTGGTTTGGATATGTTTTCATAAGTCTGTACATATGATTTAGAAAAAGGTGAAAATAATATAAGTCTATGATGGTTTAGTGAAAGTGGGAGATACGATAAAATAACCACTAAATGCATATTTTTTTGGTGGTTAAAGTGTAACATGGTCAATGATGGGATATACTACAACATAGTGAAGGTAACTATGTCATGTTGTAGTGCTTGATAGATTATGAATTAAGAAATAATTCATGACATTGTCATATTTTTTCTACCAAACATTTAATGTGTGGTTTGAGTATCATTCAATGATAATACTATAAGAGTTTTATCATCCAAAACTAATGTTCAAATGTCAAAAATTTTAGGGCCAATGTTTACAAGAAGTGGTAACCCATACTATTTTTATGAAACGTTATAGTTAATTGTTAATATATTTGGTTTTGAATTAGTGTCTATGGATATCATAAATTAATACACTCTTAGATTATGGTTAGTCGGGGTGACAAATTCTTTTTATCACAGGATCGCCTCAATGTTGAATCCTTGAATCTATCCATATCTATACAATAAAAGAGGTTTTTTTTCAATCCATGGGGAAAGGGGGGATCCATAACATGGATTGGGAGAGTCATCCAGTCATGCATACCATAGGAGGAAAGTGATCATTAGACACTTATTAGTGATTTATATCAAACTGTTGTAGAATTTTTCGGATTTGATTTTATTAATAGGTAATGGGTACATCATTTTTAATTTATTTTTCTAGTCTAAAATAATCATATAGTGACTTTATAGGGTTTTTAGAAATTTTCTCTAGTATTTGGTTAATATTTATCTCCTATAAACATATTACTCAAATTATATATATATATATATATATCATGTCTTTTTTCCATTATTCAATTATTTTATTCTAGAATGAATGTTCTAGGCATTTAAAACATATATATGGATTCTGGTAAAATTATTGAATGATTGATGTTATAAAGTAGATAATGTGTTATTTATTTAATTTTTTTCTCACAATATGGTTTAATAGAAATATTAGTGGTAGGGAAAATTCATAAAACTAGATTATCTAACTACACATGGTATAACATTAGGTTTTATGTTAAATATTTTATAATTTCTTTATGGAAAACGTAAAACAATTACAAAATCTTGAAGTTTAAGTTAAAAATTCAATATCATTAATTTTATGATCGTTTTATTATTGAATTTATAAAATTATTTCATTACTAATATATAAAAAACAATATAAAATAAAGCATACAATTTCGATAAGTATCCATTTTTATCCCAATATATACATATTTAAATTAGAAAAATAATTTATTTTCATGATAATTCTTCAATATCTTCAACTTGACTTCTTCAATTACCATAACCATCCATAAAATATATTATTTTTAGAAAATTTTTGATGATCACAAAAATTTCAATAAAGGACACAAAAAAGAAATAAACAGATTTCCTTGAGAAAAAAATGAAAACCCATGAAATGATAAAATATATCTCAGTTTACTTTTCAAGAATTAAATAAACCATTTAATAATTAAAAATAAAAAAACATTCTCCTCAAATAAAATAATTAAACCCAATATAATGAAAAACATTCTTTTAAAAAAATATAGAATCATATTCATAACCTCTTTTATAGCCACTTATGAAATAAAAAGACCCCAAGTTAAATCCATAATAAAAACAATCTGACAACTCCAACTTTTATTCCTGTTAAGAAATGGAATATTATCCAATATATTGGCAATCAATCCTTGCACACCAATTGTATAATCTATATCAGGATCAAATTATGGTATCTGGGTGCACCAATCGTATAAGATATATCGATCACACCAAAGAAATATAATAGGGATAAAACCTTTATATAATATATATCATGTTCAATTTTTTATCTTGTATAATTATAATGTACTATATCTGGAATAAAAAATATTATACTAGCAAATTTTCATCAAAAAACCATGGAAAACTCTTTTAAACCCATATGTAAAACCATTTCAGATATTGAAATTCACTTTATTTTTTAAAAATTCATTATCAATAACAAAGTAAATTAAATGTTGTTTTTCTATTAACAAAAATAGAAATATTATAATATAATCCAAACATTATGAAAGGATTACCGAATATGGAAAACTTTTTGTCACCATATAGGTCAAAATATAACATTCCTCTTGAAATTGGTAATGAAAGTCAAACATTTTTTTACAAAGATAACATTTAAAAAATAGAAATAATGGCCAAAATATCTATTATAAAACTCTAATGTTAATATAATTACATATATGAAATAATTTTAATAAAATTAAAATGGAAGGAAAATAGATTTATAAGTAAAACATTAAAAGATGATTTATTTTAAAGAAAAATGTACGTACAAATTTAGGAACATTAGAATAATAAACCCCATGAAATAATAACGTTAAGAGAACATTTAATATGATGATAATTAGTGAATTAATGATATAACATGTTAATGTCTCTGTATATACTCCTCATATAATAATATAGGTGAATAACATCAAAATATGTCTCATTGAATGGAAATTGAGATGATATAACTTACCATGAGTCCGAATCATCACATACATTCTTAATCTAGAAAATTAAAAAGTTTTTTTAATTATTTAATATATTAATAAAATTTTACATTATTATTACTCCTCTTATTTTATTTATTAAAATTTTATAGACAATTACTTAATCAATTGTCATTACCTTTTTAGATTTTATCGCATTCAGCTTATGTCTCTTCAATGACTTTAGTTGGTTGACTGTCACCATATAGGTAATTATTTAAAAATGTCCATAATAATTATCCTGAAATAATTATCATTTTTATGACTCTGTTTCAACATTGAAACTAAAAAATATTTATTTTTAGGGAAAATGATCTTTTCTACCATCACGAAGATGGTAGGTTGTATGTATGCATGAGTATCATTTCAATTTTGATGATAATTATGGAAATAATGTTAGAAATATTTTATCCTTCCAGAATAAAAATAAAATCATATAATACAATTTAATTCATTAAATATACTTATATATATCTTCAATGAGATGTAGTGATGATCAAATAATCACAACACTTCTTGGAGGCAGTAGTGGACCTATGTGCACGAATTAAATTATCATTTTTCACTGAATCAAAATTTAAAATTAAATGAAATGTAAATTAATCTAATAATGATATATACTTTTTAAATAACATAATTATTTATTATATATTACATATATGAATGAACTATATCCATATTTCCTTCCATGAATAATCAAATAAAAAAACAAATCACATCGCTTTGCGAGGCAGTATTCCACTATACACATGAGGAACATTATCATATTCCTAAGAATTAGAATGTCAGTAGGTATATGTGATATAATAATTACTTATATAAAATTATTTTCAAATAAAATATATATACATTAAATATATCATTATTATAGGATTTCAGAGGTGGTGATTAAAAGTGAATAACATCGGTTCGCGAGGCTGTAGTCCACCATACTCTTTAATAATGATTTTGATTCCCATTTGATGGAAGATGAGATGTATTTAGGTTATGAAATTAATATATTAAAATATTATTATATTAGAGATAATGGTGTTTTTATGTCATTATAATGGAAGAATATTTGAAGGATGTGGAAGAATAAATAAAATAAATATGTTTAGTGAATAACGATACCTCTTCTTCGAACAACCTCATTGATTTAGCACTAAAGCCCTTATTAGGTAGGATATTTGATCAAACCAGGGTAACTAGATAGTGTTTTGTAAAGTAAGGAAGGTGATTTGGTGGATATTTTAAGATAAAATGTATTTTAATTTATTAATATGATATAAGTGGGTGTTTTATTTTACAATTGAGGTGAGTGACACACTTGTAATTTCTAAAAAGAAAATAGTGTACTCACGTTTTTTACATTCCAAAAGGAACCAAAATGGATAATTATAGTGTTATATAAATTATAATGACTAAATATTTCCATAAAATAGGTCTTAGAAATATTTCATTTCAGTTTAACCAATATATTCTGTAATTTAACCCTAAGGAAATATGTTTTTTACTTAACCACAATAATTTTTTTTTTAAAATTTTCACTATTATTTATGACCAAAAATTAATTTGAAAATAATAACAAATATAAATTAAATCTATTAAAATTATTAAATCCATTTTATAATGCTTAATTTAAATAATAATTAGAATTTTATTATAATATAATCGCACACATGCAACAAAAAAGAGGATTTGAAGGAGTGTATTTTTCAAGAATAAGATAATTTTATTTTAAGTTTTTGTATAGTAATAATAATTGACTTAATTTTTATTAATATCTATTTAGATATAATATATATATTTCATTTCAATAATTTGCTTTTAGTATTTTTTTAATTTAATTTAAATAGTGAAACCCAATTCACTTAAAAACAATTTTTAGAAAAAATCACACTTTATGAAACAAAAATAAACACACACTAAAGTACAATATAAAGATGATTCAGATAAAATTAAGTATAGTAAATAAAAATAATGAATAATTATTTAAGATTAAATATTAATATAAAAAATAATGATAATTTTAAATTACATAATTGATTGAAAATAAATGAAATATTTAACAAAATCAATATTTTTCACTATTCACATAGAAATCAATTTTATTCCAAAAAATATAAAAAATTAAACAAATGATAATTATCATATGATGATTTATAAAAAATTAAACTAGTATTTACAATTTATGTTGTTTAATTCACAAATTAAACATTTTTACAAAAACCTTTTAACAAAAGAGGTTAGTTAAAAATATTTAATTTTTGGATTTTATATTTATAAATATTTTTTATGGAATATAACTACCTAATTTAAATTAATAAACATACAAATTATAAATTATATCATTAAATGAGTTGTTACATTCTTCCCCCCTTGTTTAAATTTCATCCCCACTATTTTATTTATATATTATGTAGGTGGAGACACATTTTCCTCATATAATTTTCAGATTACCATGATACTCTTAAAAAATTTAGTTTTTTCATAAAACCTTATCTTAGTGAATTATCATATTCCTCAAAACATTATCTCTTTGCTCAATAATATTAAAATTTTGATTCTCATAATATAGTTTATATTAAAAAGAAATTATTTTAAGGCTCAAAACATGAGATGAATCTTTCACATACATTCTCAACACCAAAACATGAAATACATTGTGTAACTAGGATAAAATCATAAGAACACATACTTAATATGAATTTGATTCATTTTTTTCAAGGATTTCATATTTTCCAATGAAATGTTGATTAACCTTTCTCTTTTTAACAAAAAATAACACATTTCCAAAAGGATACATTAATAAAATGTTGTTTAGATTGCTCGAAAGAAAGATATTTAATTATTTTATCAACATAGATTTTCATCCAATGCTGATGTTACATCAAATTTTGTTAAATAAACTTGACCTTATCATAGATTTCCTCTAAAATATATAGTCCTCTAAACTTACTTTCTCATATGTTATCCCAAAAAGATGGTGTTCAACACTACATGACATATATTACTTCAAAATGTGCCATCAGTATACTGGGATGAAAATGTTGTTATAAGAAAACATAACCAATACAATATATTGATCCAAAAATCCCATGTTATCCATTTAAAAATAAAAAACATATATTCTGTGGTAATATTTTTTTTACACTGAATATTAATCATATTGAAAAGGAAAAGTTATACTAAAATTTAATTCTGTACCCAAAGATTTCTGAATCCCTTTCCCAAATTTTTTGTTGAATCTGAGATCATTATCTATGAAAATGGAGAGATTAATTCCATGTAAACTAAATATAGTCCTATGATATATAATATAATATAAATCTGATTCAAATGAATTGAATCTTGAATGGGATGGAAATGCATATATTTCTTTAGTTGATAAAAAATAATCCAAATTGAGTTGTTACCTTAATATGTCCTTGGAAATACCACCACAAAATCCATTAGTATATTGAAACCATTTATTATATAGAATTTGAAAATATTGGATCATTCCATTTCGTGACATTAACTCTTTATTAAACTACTTAAAAGTAAAAATTTTCATGGAAAATTAGATAATAACACATTCCATTCCATCCAACTAATAATAATACCAAAGGTCTATATACATCTATGTACAATTAGGATTTACGGAAAATAGGGAACAAGGATATTCATATATGAACTCATTCTTAAACTAGAAATAAAAAGAATCACATAATATTTTTCAGAATTTTATAACACCATCCTCATCACCATAAAATCTTGAAGCTTTGAATTCATAATAATTTCAAACATTTTTGAAAAATCATGATCCTATTTATGAGATTGGTTAATTATTCATGTTAAAGTCGACTGAACTGAATCCAAAAAAAGAATAGAAAAGGATTATGTATCCACCAATTATAGGATTATTTTTATCAAAAAATAAAACAAGCGTGATGTCCAAACATACCATGGTTAATTTAGAATTATTTCTATAATTGAAAGAATAAAATACTTTTTTTCTCTTCTCGAATGGTAATAAATCTTGTTGTCATAATATTTAATAATTTCTAACCATATTTACTGTATTGTGTATACTATATCTGGCTAAAAATTTGATTTAAACTATTGTGATCAGAATATATATCAATCATTAATCCATATAAATTATGACTCTAAATTTTTAAATAAAAAATATAGTATCAAATTCTAGATCATGTGTACGATAATTTAACTCTTGAAATATCAGCTGACACGAAGTATAAAAAGTTCCCCAATCATTTTATAATAGGACACAATCAACCCCCTTCAATAATTATTTAATGTGTACAAAACATTTTCAATATCTTGAATGCATGGGAAAAATAGTAGCAGTCACCAATATAATGCTCTGAATTAAATACTCAAAAGTATTTTTGAAGATGAATGGAGCTCTTTTTAAAGTCAACTAATTAAATGGGAAAGAAAACAATTAGAAGTATTCAAAAAACCACTGTTAGTAACTTTCTAATCCAATAAAACTATCAAGATTAATATCATTTGTTGGTCATGGAAAATATTTTACAACATTTATTTCAGTGGGGTCAACAGTAATTCCATCATTAGAAATAATGTTTCCCTGAAATAAAAATTTTACACCAAAATTCAATCTTAATTAATTTACCATATAGTATATTTTGATTTACGATTTTCAAAACAACCCTCAGGTTTCTTTCATAATCCTTGTGAATTTTAGAATTTAACAATAAATCTTCTATAAATATTACAAAAACATTATCCAAGAAAACATTGAAAAATCTATTTATAAGGTCCCTAACTTCAACTGGTGCATCAGAAAATACAACGGGCATAAGTAAAAATTTATTATTCCCACATATTTTCTAAAATTAAGTCTTAATTATGTCTTCCCCCATCACTATCATCTGATTGTAAACACACTTCTGAACAAACTTTAAAAATCTCTAATATCCCCCATATTGATCATAAAAATCATATATATGATTAAAAGTCTAATTTTTCTTAGTAGTGAAATTATTCAAGGAAATATAGTTAGTGAAAAGTCTCATTGTAGTATCATTTTATTTAACAAATAAAATACATTTAACCTATATTTATGTTTTTGATCGAATGAAATATTTATCTAACAACTCATTCAATTTATTTTCAAATTATGAATGTTTTACTTGATCAATTTGATAAGTCGGATTTGAAATGGCCTTAGAATCATCTACTAAGTCAATAGTGAAATAAATATCCCAATATTTAATTATACTAGGTTGGTCATTATAAAAAACCATATATTCATTCACTACATGAACATCATTAATTTAAAAAATTTATTTATTTTCTGTAATTTGATCCAGGTAACCTTCACTACGATATATAATAAATTTCTCACATTATCTTTTATTTATCAATGTTTTGAAATCAAAAATTAAGAATTATTAGTTCAATAATTTATCACAACATGAAAAACTGAAATCCAATCCATATCTAGAATAAAATAAAACTCCACTATTGATAGTTTATGTATATTTTTTGGAAGGACTATTCCATTAATAATAATCGGACAGTCAATATAAATTATTTTTTACTTTAATATATAATCCTTGAGTTTTAAGAACAATTTATATGTTTTATTTTATATAGTGATATTTACAATCTACATAAACATTTCTCAGAGGTAAAAGAACATGAATATCCTGTGTCAACTAGGTATTTGGCATAACTCGATTGGACGAGTAACAAATATATGACAACATCATTAAATTGTTCATCATCAACTGTAATAGTAATAAATAAATGTTCAATGTCCTTTTATTTTTGATCATGATGATTTGAAACTTCTGTAATGATGTTATCATAATGACCAAATCATTATAACCAAAATATGTCACCATTTTATGGATATCATATACCCCATGGTTTGACTTTTTATGACTCTTGACTTCATAGTCACAATAACTTTGGCTAAATTGATCGCATTAAGAAAACATCCTAAACGCTATCAAACATTCCATGAAATTCAATTTAACACACTTATAACATGTTGAGGGATTACATATGGTCTTATTAACTGGTTTCTTCTCCTTTATCTACTACCATGACTTTTCTTACTGTTGATATCTTAAGGTTTATATGTACTGGAAAACTCCCTTTGATCATTCATAGCACAACAGATCACTTTATTATAAATTATAAATTCTCATGTGGGGAGAAATCATTGTAAAAATGGTTTCAAACCATAGGAAAATATAGTAATTTGACTCTCACTACCTAAAAAATTCCATCACACACTTAACAAATCTTTTTACATTTTCTTCACACTCATCAATAGAATCTTCATCTTTTTTTCCATAATTCAAAAAACTGTTTCTCCATAATTAGAAAAAAAACATAAGGAAATATTTCTCACAAAATGTATTCTTAAATGTGCCTCATTACTTTCTATATAGATCATATTTATCTGGGTTATTCTTAATAAAATACCACCATCAACCATATTCACCATAAAAATGAAAAACTAAAGAGTTAACTTTTATAATTTAGGACACCCCATGACTTTAGATACCATATCTAGTGTATTGATCCATCATTTTTCCACCACTGAATATGAGGTTCAATTTAGTGATATAAGATATTGTCTAATAAAATGCTCCATAATTTTTAGGATTCCCTATAGAATATCTTTTTTCTCTTTAGCATGTATTACATCCACATTTCAAGCATGTATCAACTAAGACATTGTAGAAAAAAAATTTCTCAACTCCAATTCCAACTATCTCAGCATACTGAATTGAATATATTTTCCCCTCAGTGGCTTCCTAATATAGATTTTTGTTCTTATATTGAGATACATTCTGATAAATCATATTTTTTATTAAACAATAGTGTAATATTAAAATTATATATCATTTCAACATAATAATACATGGTAACCATTCAAGGGTATATTATTTATTTTATAATCATAGCTAAAGTTTTCAAGACCTTTCCTCTAACAGAAACTGTAAGGACTCAAACATAAAAATTATATAATCCTGATTTTTAATCAAGGATTAATTCTCTTACATTTTAGGATATTTTTAGGTTTAGAGGTTTTGAGAATTAAGTTATAATTCATACAAAACCAAACCACATAAAATAAAGTTGACACTTCTGAATGAAATCCATTTTCCTCATTAGATAGAAATTTTAAAATAAAATAACATTTAATTTCATGAAATATATTCATGATATTTAATTTTAATTCTTCCTTTGCCATACCCATTTATAAATCCGATGAAAAACATTTTTTAAACATGAGATTAACACAAAAACTCAATAAGGTACATAAAAATAAAGAAAAAATTCAACCTAGTGGAAAACATGAACAACCATGAACTTTTTACCATTAACTCAATGTTCATTGAGATAATTAAATAACCCATTTAAACACGAAAAAATATCATTATTTTTGTAAAATAAAATCATTAATTCCAATAGCTAGAAAAGGAAATCCAATTTTTGTAACTCAGAGTATCACCCTCATAACCAGTTTTAAACCTTTGGCAGAAATAACTACATCCCAATTAAATCCATCAAATAAAAATCCAAGTAACACTCTTCATATTTTTTTTGTTTACAATTTAACATTACCAAATGTATTGGAGTGAAATCATAGTGCACCCATTATATAAGATATATTAGGATCACATGAAACTATTTGGGGGCATAATCATATAATCTAATCAGGATCACTTAAGAAATTTAATGTGGATAAACCCTTTATATAATCTGTAAGAGGATCACCCATTACAATTGGATAATTATATTATACTATTCTATGAATAAAACATTTTAATCTTTTAAATTTTCATTATAAAACTTTTTGAAAAACCATATTGAACCCACATGTAAAACCATTTAAGAAATTTAAAATGTATTTTATTTTTAAAAATTCATTTTAATTAACTAAATACCTAAAAATGTGTTTTTCTAATTAAAATAAGAAATAATTTATCGAAATCCAAATATAAAATAACATTTATTGTCATTTGAAATGTCATTGTCCTTGTATATATTAAAATAAAACCTTCGATTTGTAAATTTTGAAGAAATTCATTCATTTTATACAATGATTAATTTTTAAGGCATTAAAATAATGATGAAAATTAACATTATAAAATTCTAATGTATATATAATTACATTCTTAAAAAAATTTCATAAAAATAGAAATGCAATAAAAAAGGGAAATAGATAGATAACATTAAAATATGATTTTTTTAATGAAAATTCATTAACCACATTGGAAAAATCTAAATTGTCAGACACATGAATGAATAACATTAAAAAAATATTAAATATCCTGATAATATATAAATTAATTATGTAATATGTAAATTTTTTTTTATATACACCTCATAAATGAATATTGGTTCGAAACATCAAAATGTACCTCAATGATTTAAAATTGAGATGAAGTCCTCTACATTTAGTTTGACTTGTCACATATGTTATTTATCTTCATGAATAATGAAATTATGCTAATTATTTACTTAATTAGGAACCTTTTTCAATATTATTTTTTTAAAATTTTATCTTGTTATATATGATTACTTCATCAATTAAGTATGTGTCAGTTGTTTTAATGATATTCAACTTATGCGGGAAAAATTACTTTAGTTTCTTGAAAACGGTCAAAGTGATCCTTATTTAAACATTTAAAATGAATAAATCATGAAACATATATCATTTTTATAATTAAATTTTAACTTAAAAACAAACCATGATTTATGGTTATAACAAATGATCTATGTAACAATCATGGAGATGGTAGCCCGTATGTACACATGAGTTACATTTCCATTTCTCAATGATCGTTTTGGAATATGGGTATGTGTTATTTCATATTTTTAGAATGATCATAATATCCTAAAAATTATATTAATACATTAAATATAATTAAATATTTCATCGATGGGATGTGGTGATGAAAAAATAATCACCTCACTTCATAGAGTCGGTAGTCCACAATTACTTATCAACGACGTTATCATTTCTCTCTGAATGGAAACGTAAAATTACATGAAATATATTTTATTTTATGGATGATAAATATCCCATTAATATCATGATTATGTGACATATATCATATATCTTATTTATATTTATCCTTATTACCATCTAAGAAAAATGTTAGTGACAACTAAATCGCATTGCTTCATGAGGTCGTAGTTCATCGTACATATGAGAGATATTCTTGTACCCCTCACATAATGAAAATTAATGTTGTAAATTTGAGATGATAATTAAAAAATCAAAATTATTGTTACAAATATTATCTATATCCACCCGAAATCCATCTTTATAATAAGATGTGATAGGTGATGATGAAAAATGAATTATATTAGTTCGCAATGCGGAATTCCCCCATACACAAGAATGAGGATTTCATTTACCATTTGTTGGAAGAGTATATTGTTTAAGGTTATTAAATTCAAGGAATAAAATATCAACATATATTTGATTTTGGTGTTATTATATCATCATAATTGAAAATTTATTTGAATAAGGTGGAAGAAGTAATAAAAAAATCTTAGTGAAGCACTATACCTCTTATTCAGACAAATTCTATAGGGTATAATAAAAAGAATTATTAAGATGAATTTATGATAAAACCATGGGATCAATAAATGTGGATGGGAATTAAGGATGGTATTTTGCTCATGAGTTTTTATCAAGATGGGATTTAAGGTGTACAAAGTAATAGAGAGTGGGTGACCTATTATATACGAGGTAAGTTGAACATTTGTAAATATAGAAAGGAAAAAAGTGTAACCACATTTATAAAAAAATAAGAAAAGGAAAATTATAAATCCATAAAAATGATAAGGTTGAAATGTTCCTAAAAAATATATATTATATAAGTCTTTAGATCATATTAACCACTATCTTTTTAGTACAACTCTTGATAAATCTATTTTTACCATAACCATGATAAAATATTTTTTTATACTTTAACTATTCATTATGATAAATTTTTTTATTAAACTTATTAGATATTATAAATTTTGATGATTTAAAATATTAAATCAATTTTACCAAAATAAATTCCCAAATGTGGCTAAATATATAAAAAATTTAATCCTATAGACGTGACAAAAAATCTATATTCAGTGAGTGTATTTTTGAATCACAAGATGTTATTAGATTAACTCTATGTCTAGTAATAATCATTGTATTAATTTAAATTAATATACAATGATATATAATATATAAATTTAATTTTAATCATTTCTAATTTTTGTTTTTTAATAAATTGAAATAGAGAAACATTATGCACTTTAAAACAGTTTTATAAAAAAACACATTTTAGAGAAATAAATAAACTTCTACAAAATTAAAATAAAAAGATTCTTCAAATTTAATTAATTGAATTAAATATAAATAAATAGTACTTATGTTACTTGAAATCATATTAAAACATTACTAATAATTTTAAATTACATATGTTTTTTAAAAGATTTGAAATTAAAAAAATGGTATTTTTCATTATTAACTAAAAATGCAATATATTATGAAATACACCAAAAATTTACACTATGTTGATTTTGATATGTTTTATAGAAAAAAGTATTTATTATTATTTTAATCAAATTATATAATTTTTAAATTAATATTTTGATTAAAAATTTATACAAAAATACTTTAGTAAATCTATTTTCTTTCTGAATTAAATTTTAATTAATATTTTTATAATCAATATAGATTTATAGTTAATATTAAAAAAACATAAATATGGTTTATTCATTAATTACCCAGTTAATTACATTCAACCTCCTTTTTTAAATCTCATCCTCACAACTTTATTCACTTATTAATCTAACATTGATATATTTTCCTCCTATAATTTTTAGATTACCACGTTCTTTCTTCAACCACATGGGTTTTTCATAAAATAATAACCTGGTGAATCAACTTATTCCAAAAAAAACAATCTATAAGTTCAATAATATTAATTGTATACTCCTTATAATGAAGGTTTTAATCCAATTAAACTTATTTTTTGCTTGAAACCTGAGATAAATTTGGAACGTACTTCTTTAACATGGAAACCTGAAATATGTTCAATAACTGGGATAAAATTAGATGTAAGTATACTCAATAAATCAATGATCCAAAAATATCTTAGATTTCATATGCTACATTGAACCGTGAACATAACATCCCATTTTTACCGAAACAAATAAAACATTTCCATTAAGTATCTTTAAGTAAAATAAACTCACCTACCTCAAAAGAAAGATATTTCCTCTGGTTATCTATATAAAATTACTAGCTTATCTAAGCCATCCTCATATATTTCTAAATAAAAAATACCTTTTAAACAATTTCTTCAAGAAACTATGGCCCCATAAAATTATTTTCCCATAATTCATCAGAAAAATGATGTTGTTTGACGTTGATTTATATATAATTCCTCAAAATGACTCATTTTTATATTGGAAAGAAAACCATTGTTATTAGAAAATTCAACAATACAAAGATGAAGATCCCAAATTCCCCTGTAATCGATTAAAAAATAAGTTATAATATCATCCTTGGTAAGAATTTTTTTCTCTTATATTCCATCATATTGAGGATGAAAAGATGTACTAACATTAAATTCTATACCAAAAGAGTTCTAGTGTTCATTCGGAAAACAAAATTTGAATATGACATCATGGTTAGAGGCAATAGACATTGGAAATTGATGAAACCCAACTAACACCTTAATATATAGTCATGAAGTATTATCCAAAGACACAGTACACCAAATGGGGTGTAATTACCCATATTTAGTCAATCAATAAATAAAAACCCAAATCACATTATTACCTTGATATGTATTAGGAAATCCATTAATTTATTTTCCCATTTCAAATCTAGTAATTGAAAATATTAAAACATTACCTTGGGTATCTGTGGATATGGTTTAAAATACTAGAAATTAATTTATTTCAGGGTAATGCAATAAATATCAACTTTCATTCCATACCACCAATAATACCCCTAAATTTTTTTATATCATTATACTACGAGGATTAATCGAAAATGGAGAACTCGGAATTTCACCCCATAACTCTCTCTTAACTAGAAACCACAAGGTATATATAATATTTTTCAAAATATGATAACACATTCTTCACAAACATTAAATTTTTTAAAATTAAAAATATTTTTGGATTCTATTTTTTCTTTTAAAATATGACAATCCTTTTGAGGTTGCTAAATTTTTTCCCTGATATTTGACTACACTAAACCCTGAAAAAATAGAGGAGGTTTCTACTTCCACAACTTCCAGGCCTAAATTAATAAAAACAATATCTATATATTAATGTTAAAAATAAAAAATGGTTAATGTTAATTAATCCTTATTACTTAATTATTTGACAATTATACTCTCTTTTCTAGGATAGTAATAAATCCTGAAATCATATTCCTGAATTTGTTTTTACCATTTTTTTCCATAATGTTTAACTCTTTAAGAGTAAAAATATAATGCACACTTTTATGATCATAACATATCTCACACACTACTTCATACAAATGGTGAATATTATTTTTGGAAGAAAAAATATCAAAAATAGTTCTATATAATTTTTTCTCTAATTTCACTCATGTGGTTTCTACTGATGGGATGCATAAAAATTACTTAATCCTTCTTCATCAGGACACTACAAAATACATTTAATAAAGAATCAAATTAGATGTAAAATTAACAATTTCATAAGGAAGGGAAAAAACTAGAGCATCCAATAATAATATTTTTGGTTCATGAGAAAAATCATCACATACATTTTGTCATATGAATTTAGATCCATTTTGAGTGAACATAGTTAATGTGTAAGACAACTGACGACAATTGTCAAAGAAACTCCAATATTATCCCACCTAATGATGAAAAGAAGTATCTCAATTATATTTTTTGGTCTTTTCCCATAGTCAAAAGGTTATTTTTAATAGCACTAATATTAAATCCTTTTTAAAAAATATTGTTCCCATGTAATGAAATTTAATGCAACCAAAATTTAATCAGACTAAATTTCCCATATAGTTATATTTTATTATTTTTTTAAAAACAAATCCTTATGTTTTTCTCTAAACCTCTTTAGTTTTTGAATAAACCAATATTTCATAAATAAAAAAACAAAAAAATATCCAACAACTCCAAAAAATAAACGCATAAGGTCCATAAGTACTCTAGTTGTATTAGAAAACTCAAAGGGATTTACTAGAAGCTCATAATGTCTATATCTAGAATAAAATTTAGTCTTTTGTATATATTTCTTTGTTACCATCATGTTATTTTACTCAGACCATAGATCAAGAATTGAAAAGTATTGATCTCCCTTGAGCTAACCAATCAAAATCATTGACACGAGGAAAAGAATACTATTTTCTTAATAGCGATGTTATTCAACACTCTATTATTGATGAAAATTCTCATTGAACCACCATTCCTTTTAGAAAAAAAAACTAAAACACATCATGGTGATGTGGTAGGTAAAATATATCCTTTATTTAATAATCTCATCCAATTTTTTTCTCAATTCTAAAATTTCCACATTAGCCATTTTATAAGGAAGTTTTCAAATAGGCTTATAATCACTTACTAATTAAATAGTAAACTAAACTTCCCAATATTGAATAATACCATGTGTTTCATTAAGAAAAACATTCATGTGATTATTTAAAATTGTGACACCACTAATTATAAAGGTTAATTTATATTCAATAATATGATATTGGTGACATTCAATGAAATCTAAAATCAAATTCCTATGTTCTTGGTAATTTATCATGGTATGAACTCATTGATTAAAATGATCTTATCACATTAATCTATCTAATTATGATATAATTTAATCCAATATATAGCAATAATAACATAAAATTCCAATATAGATAGTTAAATAATATTTTAAAGAAGAATAGTCCAAATAATAACAACAATAAGATCTCTATAAATCCATACAGTTTTTATAATTACACCTAGAGTTTTCACTAAATTTTTTATCCACATTAAATGTTTTAAAATTACCATTATATTTTATAATTTCCCAGATTTGAAAGAATAATAACATCTATAGTAAATTGATGGATCGACGTAAGTCAAAGAAACAAGTATCATAACTCTCACCACATCAGCCAATAGTCCAAAATAAATTATAGTGTTAGAAAATCACTTTTATAGTCCTTTTTTCCATCTACGATGATTTAAATCAAATAAAACTATCTTCTCATATATGTTAGCATAATAACCCAACTCATCACATCTAAAACATCTCACCATAATATGGATATTAGTTTCCCCATTCTATGATTGGTCAAGAATCTTCTCTTTACTGAAACAATCCATGTGACCAAACTGAGCACACTAGAAACAATTCCCAAATCCTGTTAAATATTTATTGAAATTTCAATTACCCTAGTTAGATAATTCTAGGGGCATACCTTCATAATTATTAGTTTGTTGCTTCTCCATTTCCTTTCACCCTAAAAGTTACTTATCATTATCATCTCAAGGAATGTAAGTGTTAAAAAGCTCTATCTCAAAATTATCATAATAGTGATCCACATTATCATATATTTTAAATTATCAGGTGGCCACAGATCATCATAAAAATCGTTTTAACCATGAGTTAAATATATATATTTTAGTATCACTATCCCAAATAAATCCATTATATATATAGAAATTCATGTGATGTTTTTTATATGGGGACATCAAATCTTCATCATTTTTCATGAATTAAAAATATTATTTCTCTATCCCATGTTAGACAACTATAGGGAAATATTTTTCAATAAATTGATTCTTAAATGGGTTAATTTCCATAAAATAAATATTATATTTATATCTATAATTCTAAGAAAAATGACACCATGTATTATATAGGACTCTGAGTTTTGATACTTTTCTATTTTTGGGCTTTGGGGTTTCTTTGGAGAGGCTTGAGGATGTTTTGTTGTGGCTAGCAATGCAGCAAAGCCAATAATGTAAATACACTAGGAGTAGTTTTTACACAATGTGAGTTTTCTATTCAAATCATGTGTGGATAACTGGTTAATGCTTATAAATCAGTTTAAGGGAGCCTTAAATAATATTCACTTCATGAAGATAAATTTCCTAATGTGTTATTCAATAAATTTGATTTCATAGTATTTTTAGGGAAAATGCTTTTTTGGGAAAAAAATCATTTACCTACCATGTAAGGATTACAATATGTCATAACAAACTATACACAAGTTTAATGTTCTTTTATTGAAATCTTATTTTCACTTGGACATACCCTTTCTTCATTCATAGGTTTTGGGTAACGTTATGAATTTCTGGGAGGAATTACAACACTCTTCTCTAAGAATTTATTTATTTTATGGATTTTTCTCCCAATGAGGAATTTTGCAAGGCCTTCCATATTCTAGGATAGTTTTATTTCATTCTTCCATCTGGGATCCACTATGGCGATGTTTACATGGGTTTGGGAGTGGTTTGTGATAAATTTTTATTATCCTATGAAGTTGGATAGCTTGATCCTTAGTTTTCCATGTGTTTTTGTGGGTTGTAGTAATTTCTTCATCACTTAGTGGTGTATAGATATTCCTAAAAGATTATTTAAGGTATGAAATACCTTGTTTCTCTTTATTTTCAATCATATTAAAGGAGATTACTCTTTTATTCAATGAGAGATAATTATTTTGGATTAAGAAAATATAAATAATTGAAAATTTTAATTTGAAGGTTTAGGGGGAATTATTATCATATTGTTATGTCATTGATATTAATATTAAATGATGAATTCTATAGACTTTATTCCCAACTAGAAATTATGGTCATTGAGGTTTTTTGGCACTTGATGATATCTGTTGAATTTGTTTTCTATTATGATTATTGTGATATCACCATAAAATAGAAATATTATATTTTTATAATTAAATAGTTTCCCAAATTTTATTATTTTTTGGATAACACACGTACAATAATGTAAAATGTGATAAAATAACCTCTGTTAAATATATATGATAATATTTGATGTGATGAGATTTGTGTCCATTCTCTATGGTGTTAATGAGTGTTTATGATGCGATTTGGGGATGATGGATGATATGTGGCAGGGATTTTGGGGTGGTTTTGTGGTGTTTGTAATGATTTTCTATGGGGGTGTAGGTGTGAGGTGGTTGTTTTTTTCCCATGCTTTTCGGGTGGATATGTGGCAGGTTATTGGTGTGATTTTGGGGGCATAGAGAAAATGGTATATTGGATTTTCTTTTGGGGTGATGATGGTGTGACTGATTGGCCATACTTTTGGGTAGGAAATGCTATAGTTTTTTTCCTTCCTTTTGGGGTGAAGTGTAAATGGTTTGATGGAAATGATGAACTTCTTGAGATGTGTGGTTTTGTTTTGTTAGATGCTTGTGTAGTGTGGAAAAGAATTGATTTATAATTATAAAAATGGATAGGGTTTGGTTTGGATACTGAAATTGAAATTATTAAATAAGATAATTAATAATTAGATGATTGGATTACTCTGGTTATTTCTTAATAGTAAAAAATTGGCTGGATAATGGGTTTGGTTGGAAATGTGAAATGTGACTTGTGGCTCACAGATAGTATTGTCTTATCCATTTAGATGTTGTCCTAAAAGTGGGTATCTATTGAGAAGGTTACTATTTGTGTTAAAACCCATATTTGGTCTTGAATACATTTATATTTATATATTTTTATATTCCTCATGATTTTTATGTTAACACTACCAGATTTGAGCACTATATTTGGACACCCATATTGCATCTAGGGGTGTTTTCCGAACATCCTCCTGATGAGGATAGATGGATGAATACCCGCTCATTCTCTCTCTCTCTCTCTTCTAGGTGAGTAAATATGATAAAGCTGTGATTTATGAAGATTTTTTAGTTCATTATGTTATTTATGAGGTGTTATCGTGTGCGATGTGATGACCATTATGTGGTCATGGCCCAGGTGTTTTTGACCAAAATGTGATGACCTTAATATGGGGTGGTGGACCATTTGTTTTTCTACAATATGTGATGTGACTGTGATGTGGGAAGGCTTATGGTGGGTGTTTTTCAAAGTAAGATGATGGAATTAGGTTCATGTTCTTCATGTTCATGATACAATACTTCTCAGGTTATGGTTCTGATGTGATAACCCTATTGTTTTTGGGAATGTTTTAATTTGACCGTATTGTGGGGTGGTGGAATAGGTGTTTTTGAGCATGATGTGATTTGTCTATGATGTGAGGCTGTGGTGTCTTCCATTTGGAAGATATGAGATTTTCGGGATGTGCGATGTTGGGATGTGAGACAATAAAATCATTTTAAAAATAGTGAATTTTATGATCCATCGATACACTTCTTATTATGTTATTATACATGGTGTGAATTATTTGGTGACCTTTCCTTGGTGTGGTTAGGATGGATAGTTGACCTGTTAAGGTATTGTTGGTTCTTCCAAATTTCTCAGGGGGTGAATTACTATGCTTTTTTCTCATGTGTATGAGAGACTTTAGTTTCCAAGTAAATATATTTATATTCTCACCCTATGTATGTAAATTGATATTAAGGTTTCCCTAATGATTATATATCCTTTTATAGTAATTTATATCTCAGATCAATTTAGGGGGTCTATGTCACTTTTTTGTCTTTACATTTTTGTATTTTATAGTTGGAATGTTTTATATGTATTACTTTTATTTGTACATGAATTATGTGATAGTTTTTGTTTCTTTTATAATACCTCATAGTGTTTTATGTGACTTATTCATCTTATTTCCTGATCCTATATGATAGTAGATGGTAATGCCCCAATTGAATTAGGTTTTTTATACCCATGGATATAGTTTCTGTTGAGCCCTATGGAAGATTGTTGATTTCATATCTATGATTGATGTTTTAATAATCACAAATCATCACATACCATTAATGCTTAATCTGGTTTGATTTCTCATAAACTTAATTACAATCTGTTAATGAATATGTTACCACATTTTTGTCTATGCTTATTGATGTACAAAGTATTTTGGAAGCACCGATTCAATATCAACAGACATCGGAAGCACTGATCGCATATCAAAAGACAACGGTCGCACCGATCCAATGCAAATGACTCACCGATGCAAATGAGTCACTGATGCAAATGACTCACCAATGCAAATGACTCACCGATGCAAATGAATCACCGATGCAAATGAGTCACCGATGCAAATGATTCACCGATCAAATGAGCCACCGATCAAATGACTCACCGATGCAAATGACTCACCGATGCAAATGAGTCGCCGATGCAAATGAGTAACCGATGCAAATGACTCACCGATGCAAATGAGTCACCGATGAAAATGAGTCACCGATCAAATGAGCCACCGATCAAATGACTCATCAATGTAAATGACTCACCGATGCAAATGAGTCACCAATGAAAATGAGTCACTGATGCAAATGAATCACCGATGCTGATCAAATGACTCACCGATCCAATGCAAAATGAGTCACCAATGCTGATCAAACTGACTCACCGATGCAAATGACTCACCGATGCAAATGACTCACCAATGCAAATGAGCCACCGATCAAATGAGCCACCGATCAAATGACTCACCGATCAAACTGACTCACCGATCAGATGACAGACCAATGCTGATCAGTCTGATTCACCGATGCTGATCTATCTGAGTCACCGATCATTACTCACTAATGCTGATGACCTACCGATCACTTGATTCTCCAATAGTCATAAACAACTGTTTGAATTTCTTTATCTTTATCTTTATTTAATCTAACCAATGGTCATATTAGGTATATTTTAATGCTCTGTCAAATTATTAATAAAGGTTGTCGGATGTCAGGAAACCGTACCTCGTACCTGCGGAAAGGAAACTTTTTCTGTCTTCCGAAGCACGTGACATAAATACAAGAAGACTCTGCTGAAGATAGAAAAAGGGTGTTGATAGAAGAACACAAGAGAGATACAGAGAAAAAGAAAGAGAAGGAAGAACCAAGGAGAACAGAACCTCATACACAATCAAGCCTATTCAAGAAGAGTTCTGTGCATACAAAAGAACATTGAATAAATTCGTCGACTACATCTCACTACCTTTGAACCTGAAGCATACGACAGTATTCCTCTCAAACAAAAACGAGAAGGGGACTCAGAATAAATTCTGACCAAATACAAAAGAGTCCAGAGCTACACTGAAATCACAAGAGCCATTTCTAAACTCTACATCTCTGCTCTGTGATACATTTGTTTTACATTTTGAGAAGTGTGTGTTATCTGCTGTATTAAACACACACACCGACTCCTGTACTTTCACTGGAGGATCTGTAAATCCTCAGCAAACCTTTCTTCACTTCATTTCCCACTGTGGATAGTGGTAGAGGTCGTATGAGACCTGGACAGCTCTAAGCTGTTGTTTGTTTTCCCACACAGAACTATGGTAGAGGTCTTGTGACCTGGACAGTGTGTTCACTGTTGTTAACCCCGATCCAGGGTGTGCATCATTTTTATATAAACTTTTGAGAGGACTAAGTCTCGGCTTGAGACTGAACCTCTTGGTTAATTCTTTGTGTTTGTAGCTACGTACTATATCCATACTACATATTTATTTCATATTCCGCTACTATTACTTTGAAATATAATTTATTTTCAAAGCTACATTGATAGTTAAACTCGCAAGTGTTTATATTTATTATAGACCAGTAAGTTAGTTTCAAAGGTTAATTTAATCATAAGATTAAGTTAACTGAGAACTAATCAATCTTTGAGAAACTAATTGAACCTTTATAATCTGTATAAATTCACTACAGTTTAATCTGTTTTTGAAATAGGGGGATTTTAATCAACATTGTTTTTAACAGAAAATTTTAATTGGAACTCAATTCACCCCCCTCTTGAGTATCCACTCCGACCAACACTTGGTATCAGAGGTTGTTAATATTTTCTAAAAGTACTCTGTTTTTCAACTGTGATTTTAGTTGTATTTTAATGTTCCTAAAACTTCTGTTATTTCCAAATTTTTATCTCTTTAAAATTCTTTTTGTAATATCATGGATAATAGACTTGAGGGTGCTGCTACTAACCAGCCACCTTTCTTTAATGGAAACAACTATGCTCAGTGGAAGCTAAAAATGAAAATTCACTTAGAAAGTATGGGTTTGATATTTGGACTGTCATTGAAGCTGAATATAAAATTCCCAGTACTGATAGATCTACTTGGGATGAACCTACAAAGACTGCTTAAAATAATAATTATAAAGCTATTAATGCTCTGTACTGTGCTCTAGGAGATGAATAATTTAATAGAATTTCTGCATGTAAAACTGCATATGAAATTTGGGATACCTTAGCTGTTTCTCATGTAGGAACAACTAATGTTAAGGAGATGAGATTGAATACCTATACTATTACGTATGATAATTTTAAAATGAAGCCTGATGAACCCATTTCTAATATGTATCTCAGGTTCAATGAAATTGTCAACACAATGAATTCTCTGGGAAAGGATGTTCCACAAAAGGAGAAAATCATGAGAATTTTGAGATGTCTACATGAACGATGGAGAGGAACCTCTGTCTCCATTAGAGAATCCTGTGACATTGGAACACTGCCTGTCAAGGAATTAATTGGTAAGTTGATGATGTATGAAGAAGAGCATAAAGTAAATAAAGAAGAAGAATATGAACCTAAAAGGAAGTCTATTGCCTTCAAGACTACAACCTCAAAGAATAAGGATAAGGAAAAGCCTCCAGCTATCAATGAAAGTTTAAGTAGTGAGGAAAGTGATAATGATTCTGATAGTGATGCTGAGATGGCACACATTGCTAGAAGACTTATGAAATTCTATAGGAAGAAGATGTTTTTCAGAAAGTCAAACTACAAAGGCAAGTATGATAACAAAGGACATTGGAAGAAGGATTGGAAGAAGTCTGATAAATCAGATGAAGTTGTCTGTTATGAATGCAAAAGAAAAGGACACATAAAAACAGATTGTCCAAATCTGAAATACATAAAGAAGTATGAATACAAGGATAAAAAGTACAAGAAAGCCATGAAGGCTACTTGGAGTGCTTCATAAGACAGCACAAGTGAAGTTGAATCTTCAGACTCTGAAAGGAATCGAGCCAACATGTGTTTTATGACAAACACTTCTGAGGTAACATCAGAAACTCCTACTTCAAATTCATATTATTCTGGAGATGATTCTGAAGGTGATAACATGTCTAAATCTGAACTGTTTGAATATTGTGATATGCTTGAAGAAACCTGTAATGAGCTTAAAGATAAATATAAAGGTTTAAAGAAACAGTATGCTTTAAGTGTTAAGCAGAAATCTGATCTGGATATAGAAGTAGAAAAGAATGCTCAGTTTCTTAAAGAGAATACTGAACTAAAATTGTCTATTGAACAACTCAGAAAAGACTTAGAGAAGTTCACAAATGGCAAAATTACTCTAACACAAATGCTGGGAAAGCAAGTTTCACATAGATATACTACTGGTATAGGATACCAACCTGGACAAATAAAAGTTGCCAAAACTAGATTCATTCCTAAATCTGGACAGAAGATAGTTAATTCTGGAACTTCATATGCCTAAACCAGTTATATTCATAGTTATGGATCTAATAAGGTTTATCTTTCAAAGAATGTTAATTCTACAAATTATATGAGACCCATTAGACAAATATGGGTACCTAAAGTATCATTGGATAACATTTCTGGACCCAAGAATATCTGGGTACCAAAATCATCTTCCATCTAAATCTGTTTTGTAGGAGACCTGCTTGAAGAGCTGTCACAAGAAGATATGGTACTTAGACAGTGGATGTTCAAGATATATGTCAGGAGACTTTTCATGTTTCAAGAGCTTAGTAAAGGTTGATGGAGGCTTTGTCACTTTTGGTGATAATTCAAAAGGAAAAATCATCGGCTTAGGCCAGATTGGTAACACTGATTCAATCTTGGTTTCTGAAGTTTTATTTGTTGATGGACTTAAATATAACTTGTTAATCATTTCTCAATTGTGTGATGATGGTTTTTATGTGAAATTTAAAAATGATTATTGTAATGTTTTTAACTCTAAAAATGTTTTAGTATTTTCTACTTTAAGAAATGAAAATGTTTATGTTGTTGATTTAGATTCCTTAGCTAAGCAGAATATTCCTTGCTTAAATGCTTTTCATAAAGAGTCTGGGATTTGGCACAGAATATTAGGACACTGCAATGTACACTCACTTAGAAAACTTTCTAGGAAGAACTTATTTAGAGACTTACCCAAACTTGAATTTCCAGCAGACAATGTTTGTAATCCCTGTCAAAAAGGAAAGCAACATAAAGTTTCTTTTAAATCAAAGAAAGAAGTGTTAACTTCTCAACCTCTCGAGTTGGTTCACATGGATTTATTTGGGCCTTCTAGAGTTTCTAGTTTAAATGGGAAGCACTATGTCTATGTTCTTGTAGATGAATTTTCTAGATATACTTGGGTATATTTTCTAGCTCACAAAAGTGAAGCCTGTTCTTACTTTGATAAATACTCCAAGTCTGTAAAAAATCTTAGTGGACTCAAGATTAAGACCCTGAGAAGTGATCATGGTCGTGATTTTGAAAATCATGAGTTTGATTCTTACTGCTCACACAATGGCTATAGTCACAATTTCTCTGCCCCTAGGACACCCCAACAAAATGGTGTAGTAGAGAGAAGGAATAGAACCCTGCAAGAAATAGCTAGAACCATGCTCAATGAATATAAACTGCCTATTTACTTTTGGGCTGAAGCTGTAAATACAGCTTGTTATGTCATTAATAGAGTCTTGATCAGACCAGTTCTTAAGAGGACCCCTTATGAGTTATGGAACCATAGGAAACCTAAGGTTAACTACTTCAAAGTTTTTGGCTGAAAAGTCTTCATTCTCAATACTAGAGACATTCTTGACAAATTTGCATCCAAGAGTGATGAAGGAATTTTCCTAGGTTACTCTATCTCTAGTAAAGCCTATAGTGTTTTCAATAAAAGAACCAAATGTGTGGAAGAATCTGTTCACATCAAATTTGATGAAACTGATCCACATGAACCTAAAATCTCTCTTGAAGATGATCTCTCTAGTTTGAATCTCAATGATAAATACAATGGACCTATAGTTAAAGCATCCAGCTCTGGAAATTCTCCAGAACCTACTTCTGTTGAACCTCAATCTGTAGATGAATCTGAAATCTCTAGCCCTATCTTTTCAAGACCATATAGGACTCTAATGAACCATCCTTTAGATGCTGTTGTAGGAAATCTAGATAGAGGAACACATACTAGAGCTTCTCTAAGAAATCGGGTTGAACATCAAGCTTTTCTTTCACAGTCAGAACCTAAAAATATCAATGATGTTATCAATGATGAGTTTTGGGTAATGGCTATGCAAGAAGAACTAAATCAATTTGAATGAAACAAATTCTGGAAATTAGTAGAAAGATCTAAGGACTTTTTGACCATAGGCACAAAATGGGTATTTAGAAACAAAGTTGATGAATCTGGAAACATCATTAGAAATAAAGCTAGGCTAGTTACACAAGGTTACAATCAAGAAGAAGGAATTGAGCATGAGGAAACCTTTGCACCTGTAGCTAGATTAGAGGCTATTAGGATCTTACTTGCCTATGCATCACATCTGAATTTCAAGCTATATCAAATGGATTTCAAAAGTGCTTTTCTAAATGGTTTTATTGTTGAAGATGTTTTTGTAGAACAACCACCTGGTTTTTTAAATCCTCATTTTCCAAATCATGTTTTTAAACTTTCTAAAGATTTATATGATTTAAAACAAGCTCCAAGAGCTTGGTATGAAAGGCTTTCAAACTTTCTTATCTCAAAAGGATTTACAAAAGCAGTAGCTGATCCCACCCTTTTTATAAAAAGGATTTCAAAAGATGTATTAATAGTACAAATCTATGTTGATGATATTATTTTTGGATTTTCAAAAAATTCCTTATGTAATTAATTTTCAAAGGTTATGCAAAATGAATTTGAAATGAGCTTAATGGGAGAACTTAAGTATTTTCTTGGTTTTAAAATTCTTCAAAATAAAGATGGAATTATTTTAAATCAAAGTAAATATACAAAAGATCTTTTAAAACGTTTTGTATTGGATAGTATTAAGGAAAGTGATACACCTATGAGTACTACCTGTAAATTGGATACAGATGAAGCTGTGAAACCAGTGGATCAAACCAATTACAGAGGTATAATTGGGAGCTTACTTTATCTTACTGCTAGTCGACCAGACATTATGTTCAGTGTATGTATGTGGGCTAGATTTCAAGCTAATTCTAAATAATCACACTTACTGGCTGTTAAAAGGATTTTTAAGTATCTTATGTATACTATAAATTTAGGTTTGTTTTATCCAAAAGTACAATCATTTAACCTAACTAGCTATTCAGATGCTGACTTTGCTGGATGTAAGTTAGATAGGAAGAGCACATCTGGAACATGTCATTTGTTTGGAAAATCCCTAGTATCATGGTGTAGTAAGAAACAGAACTCAGTTGCATTGTCTACTGCCGAAGCAGAATACATAGCTGCTGGTAGTTACTATGCACAAATTATGTGGATGAAACACACTCTATTGGATTGTGGATTTGATCTTAAACATGTTTCAATTAATTGTGACAATACTAGTGCAATAAATATATCTAAGAACCCTGTGTCTCACTCTAGAACTAAGCACATTGATGTCAGACATCACTTTCTAAGAGGGCATTATCAAAAAGGTGATATTTATTTGAAATTTATTAGTTCTGAACATCAATTAGCTGATATCTTCACAAAGCCTTTATGCTCTAAAAGAATGAAATTTATTAAACAAGAGTTGTGTATGATTGATCTGTGAAACTGATCTGTGAAACCGATCTGTGAAACCGATCTGTGAAACTGATCTGTGAAACCGATCTGTGAAACCGATCTGTGAAACTGATCTGTGAAACCGATCTGTGAAACCGATCTGTGAAACAGATCTGTGAAACCGATCTGTGAAACCGATCTGTGAAACCGATCTGTGAAACTGATCTGTGCAACCTATCTGTCATACCGATTTTTATTATTATTATTATATTGTAATTAATTAGTAAATTTCTTTTATACTTTTTATGGGAACCCTAAATGATAAAATAAATGATACGCGGCTATTTATCCTCCCTAAACCTTTGACCTTTCTTTTCCCGCCGAAACTTTCAACCTCTCTTCCCCTCTACTTCGAACCTTCGAACTCCTGCCATCCCAAAATCCTCGAATTGATAACCAAAAGAGACCGAGCGAAGGACCAGATATCCCTGTACCTTCAAAGAGTGCTTGAGGCGAGTCGAGTATTACCTCTCAACGATCAGTAAATCCGAACCTGGAAACTCGGATTGTTGCTGTAGAAAAAGAAGTAAGCTCTGCGTGGCTTTTGTCATGTAAGTCACTGTTGCTGCAAGTTCTTGAATCGCAAGGATGGATAGACTAGTTTTCTGACAACTCTCGAATAGACTACCCGAAGCTGGTACATGAGTTCTATATGAATCTGGAAATCACTTTAGATGGTGTGGAGGCTTCCAGGATGTCGTCTGTGGTAAAAGGAAAGAAAATGTCCTTCTCATCTAAGCAGTGGGCTGAGTGCTTGAACGTACCTCATGAAGGTCGGTATGAGGCTTATGCTGGGAATATTCCTCCAACATCTGATTACTTCTCTTATGAATTAGCTCTGGAGCTTCTGACATGAAATAGAGATTCACAGAGAATTACATCTTCAGAATTAGATGGTGAATGTAGACTTCTTTTCAAGTTTATTCAGCACCAACTTTTCCCTAGGAGAGGAGATTTTTCTGCTGTAAAGTACCAGGATGTTTTCATGTTGTTTCTTCTGAAAACACATGATAAAATCAATTTGTGTAGATATGTGATGGTACACATAGCTGGAATGATAAAACCGTCCAAGAAAGCCACTGCCTTGTTTTATTCAAAGATGATATCTACCATGCTCAAGAATCTAGATTGTATTGATGAAGATGATGGAGTTAATGAAACAGATCATACCTTCTGTCTCAACAAAGAGATCAGCAAGAGGATGAAGATAAATTGGAATCCATGGAAGAAGTGCTGGGTTGCAGATGAAGATAAATTCTATGAAGCCTACAATCCCATAGATCATGGCAAGAGGCCAAAGAATTTGAGAGACCCTAGCTTGAAACCAAATGAGGAACCAGTTTATTCTGATGATGATGAGCAAGCAGAAGGAAAGGATGAGGCCATCGAAACCCAAGAGAAAGAAGAAGCTGCGACTGTGGAAGGAAGTATGTCATCTCCTGATGATAAGAGTGATCCTGACACTGCCAGTCCCAAAAGAAGAATAGAATTTGGACCTTCTAGTCCACCCTTAGACCTACCAGAATCAGAACCTATTCTTGGTGATGAAGAAGATTCTGACACTGAAGAATATCACAGTGAAGCTTCTGAGAAGAGTGATGATGGACGTGCAGATGAAGCTGAGGCTGTTGCTGATGGTGATAATAGACCAGTGGATGGTCTTTCTGAAGATCAAATAGAATCACCTCAATCAGTACAAGAAATACATATCAGTGGCAAGGATGATTCACCAAAAATCAGTGGAACAACAAGCTATGAGAAACCAAAATACACCATGTGTGCTGTTGTTTGGGATGACTACCCTGGTTATGCTGTGTTGGGCTTAGAATATTCTGAAGATGAAGAAGTAATGCCAGAATCTGCTGCAGCTGTGAAGAGGAACCTCCCACGAGAAGCAAGGTCTGTTCCTGCTGTTGATCCTACAAATAATAATTTACCTGGTTCAGGAATCTCTCAAGATGATCTGGAAAAGTTTAAGATTGAACTTCTAACCACTGTGAGATCCACAGTTAGAGAAGAAATTTCTAATGCTCTTACTCAAGTGTCTCTCCATGTTTCTGAACACTCATTGGAAGCCTTCTCACAAAGAGTATCAAATGATGTGAATCCAGACCTGGCCAATACTGGTGAACTTATTGGCAGGCAAATAGCCTTTTTGAATCAGACTATAAAGGATCTTCACACTAGCCTGGTATCTCTATCATGCGAATTTCGATCAACCATCTCTGGTATGATGGAAGTTTTGAGAAATTTGATTGAACATCTCAACAAGTCTGACCAGAGGAAGTTGAAAGCTGAGTTAACTCACATAGTTAGCCAAGCCAGTACAGGAAAGGTAACCAAGATCACTACCCGTGAGATAGAAGCTCTAAGAGAAGTTGTGCATGATGAGTTAGCTGTTGTAAGACAAATTATTGATTTAGAATCTTTGAGGAAGATGAAAGAGATCTGTGATAACAGTCATAAGATGGAATTGGTGTATTCAGCAGATGCTAAGAAAGCTCTGCAAGAGATCAAAGAGAAAGTTGATAATTACTTTTCTAAGATTTATAAAAAACATGAGATGACTGAAAGCTTCAAGGTGTTGGCAGAGAATCTGAAATTACCTCCAGTCACTCAGGCCTTCAAAACTCAAGTTCATCAGTTGCAAGATTTTGTCCCTTCCTTGGCACAGTTCATGGAGAATAAAGATGATTTTGAAAAAGCTATGAAGTATGGAGCAGAAGTCATTCAGGACTATATTCATCTTTTGAAGCCCTATTTGCATGCACAGGCCACTGCCATAGTACTTCCTACTTCTGACCCTCTCAGTGACTCTGATATAGCTCCAAATCAGCTATCTGTTGCTCAAGATCTCTCTCAGTTAAGACCAGTTCCTCAGTAAGCTTCTCAATCAGCTACAGTTTCTCAACAACAACCCTCTGTGGTACCTGCTCCTACACCTGCCCAAGTTGTCCTACCACCACTTCAGATTCGCCAAGACCAGCCTGCCTCCAAGCCTTCAAACTTACCCACTATTGATCCCAAATACAAAGTTAAAGCCCCTTTTTATCCCAACAAATAGTTGTGTATTGTTTTTTGATGGGGTGAACAATGTGCTACTTGTAATAGTATGTACTTTCTAAAATATTTTTCTATCTATACTCTCTGGAGACTGCTTTTACTTTCACTTTCTCTTATCTGTTTTCCCTCCTTTTTGATTATCCCAAAGGGGGAGAAGAACAAGAATATTTTATGGGAGAATAAAATTTACGGGAGAAGAAAATTAATGGTAGAAGAAAAAGAATACTTTATGGGAGAAAAGATGTATATATCTTAGGGGGAGAAATCCGTATAATATATATGGGTAATCTAAATTAAGGGGGAGATTTATATATCTCTTAATTTTTTTTATTATTCTTCTTATGGTTTAATTCTCATTATGTTTTTATTAATGATATATCATATTATTTATATTTAATGATAAAGATTTGTGATTATCAAAAAGGGGGAGATTGTTGAGCCCTCTGGAAGATTGTTTATTTCATATCTATGATTGATGTTTTAATAATCACAAATCATCACATACCATTAATGCTTAATCTGGTTTGATTTCTCATAAACTTAATTAAAATCTGTTAATGAATCTGTTACCACATTTTTGTCTATGCTTATTGATGTACAAAGTATTTTGGAAGCACCGATTCAATATCAACAGACATCAGAAGCACTGATCGCATATCAAAAGACAACGGTCGCACCGATCCAATGCAAATGACTCACCGATGCAAATGAGTCACCGATGCAAATGACTCACCTATGCAAATGACTCACCGATGCAAATGACTCACCGATGAAAATGAGTCACCGATGCAAATGAGTCACCGATCAAATGAGCCACCGATCAAATGACTCACCGATGCAAATGACTCACCGATGCAAATGAGTCACCGATTCAAATGAGTCATCGATGCAAATGACTCACCGATGCAAATGAGTCACCGATGCAAATGAGTCACCGATCAAATGAGCCACCGATCAAATGACTCACCGATGCAAATGACTCACCAATGCAAATGAGTCACCGATGCAAATGAGTCGCCGATGCAAATGAGTCACCGATGAAAATGACTCACCGATGCTGATCAAATGACTCACCGATCTAATGCAAAATGAGTCACCGATGCTGATCAAATGACTCACCAATCCAATGCAAAATGAGTCATCGATGCTGATAAAACTGACTCACCGATGCAAATGACTCACCGATGCAAATGACTCACCAATGAAAATGAGCCACCGATCAAATGAGCCACCGATCAAATGACTCACTGATCAAACTAACTCACCGATCAGATGACAGACCGATGCTGATCAGTCTGATTCACCGATGCTGATCTATCTGAGTCACCGATCATTACTCACTAATGCTGATGACCTACCGATCACTTGATTCTCCAATAGTCATAAACAATTGTTTGAATTTCTTTATCTTTATCTTTATTTAATCTAACCAATGGTCATATTAGGTATATTTTAATGCTCTGTTAAATTATTAATAAAGGTTGTCGGATGTTAGGAAACCATACCTCGTACCTGCGGAAAGGAAACTTTTTCTGTCTTCTGAAGCACGTGACATAAATACAAGAAGACTCTGCTGAAGATAGAAAAAGGGTGTTGATAGAAGAACAGAAGCGAGATATAGATAAAGAGAAAGAGAAGGAAGAACCAAGGAGAACAGAACCTCATACACAATCAAGCCTATTCAAGAAGAGTTCTGTGCATACAAAAGAACATTGAAGAACTTCGTCGACTACATCTCACTGCCTTTGAGCCTGAAGCATATGACACTCTTCCTCTCAAACAAAAACGAGAAGAGGACTCAGAATAAATTCTGACCAAATACAAAAGAGTCCAGAGCTACACTGAAATCACCAGAGCCATTTCTAAACTCTACATCTCTGCTCTGTGATACATTGGTTTTACATTTTGAGAAGTGTGTGTTATCTGCTGTATTAAACACACACACTGACTCCTGTACTTTCACTGGAGGATCTGTAAATCCTCAGCAAACCTATCTTCACTTCATTTCCCACTGTGGATAGAGGTAGAGGTCGTATGAGACCTGGACAGCTCTAAGCTGTTGTTTGTTTTCCCACATAGAACTGTGGTAGAGGTCTTGTGACCTGGACAGTGTGTTCACTGTTGTTAACCCCGATCCAGGGTGTGGATCATTTTTATATAAACCTTTGAGAGGACTAAGTCTCGGATTGAGACTGAACCTCTTGGTTAATTCTCTGTGTTTTTAGCTACGTACTATTTCCATACTACATATTTATTTCATATTCCGCTGCTATTACTTTGAAATATAATTTATTTCCAAAGCTACTTTGATAGTTAAACTCGCAAGTGTTTATATTTATTATAGACCAGTAAGTTAGTTTCAAAGGTTAATTTAATCATAAGATTAAGTTAACTGAGAACTAATCAATCTTTGAGAAACTAATTGAACCTTTATAATCTGTATAAATTCACTACAGTTTAATCGGTTTTTGAAATAGGGGGATTTTAATCAACATTGTTTTTAACATAAAATATTAATTGGAACTCAATTCACCCCCCTCTTAAGTATCCACTCCGACCAACAGTTTCCAACCCGAGGCCTACTGAAGGTGGGACTCAGGGGTCATTATCTCTCTCCCCAAAATGTATTTTCTTTAGTGAGAGAGGGACATGGAAAAGTTTTATTATAGATGATGGGTGAGAGATTGTAATGATTTTAGAGTAATACATAGCGATGATTACATGTGTTGGTTTTTAAATTGTAATAACTGACCTTGGTTCACGACATAGGTTAGGGAGGCTAGATATATCATAGGATCTTATGGATCCCTGTGATACCCTGTTTATGGATCCTTGTGATCCAGTGTAAAGGCGTTATGGTGAATTGTGTTCATATTTGAGATGAGTTGTTTTAGGAATGTCAAAATGAAAAAAAATAATTAAAATGAATCTAAATAAAATACAATGCTACCAAGATTTGGATGTTCAACTTGTTTTTATTAATTTATCATGTTCATCATCTGAATGCGGCTCCGGTAGTGGACATTCGGATGGGATATTTAGTAGGTTTCTCCATAGATTATCTGACAGAGGAGTAGGAGGCTTGGAAGGGGGAATTTAACACTTTTCAATGGTCATATTTCGGGAAGTATGAGGGTAGTTTTATCGATGTGGAAATAGAGAGCTGGTTGGAGGAGCTCCAAATTAATTTCATTTTGATTCTGGCCTTGATGGAGTACATGTTCCATTTGTATGTCAGTAAGATTCGGGATCCATGCGTCAGTTGAGGGTACTGTAACTAGTGTTTTGTAAGGAGGTATATGTTTTATGAGATAACATTCAGAAAGAGTTTTAAAAAAAATTATTCAAACACCGTGATGGCAGGGAAGTGGTAGGAGTTTATTTCACTTATATAAGGGTGTATGTCTATGTGGGAGTTGGAAATTATGTATAAGGACATTCTTTGTTTTTTCATGAACTTTTTTCAAATGGGACTATCTTATGGGACATCTTGAAGTGGCACGATATCCTTCAATATATTATGCAGTTACTCTTTTTTACATTTCTAATGTATTTTGATGTTTAAAAGAATGGGAATGTGGTTGAGTGGATGCAATCCTGAGGAGGTTTTCCGTGAGAGTGTAACTAGAATGTTTCTTGGAGGATAAGAGTTGTTAGTGGCAGGTATGAGGCTCCATGTTCATCTAGGTTTTGAATATCTGGGAGTTAAACTCAATAGATTTTGATTTGACTTTTGGGGATAATGTTTTTGGTGTTTTTCATTGAGATATTAGGACAATTTGTTTTTGTTATGGGGATCATTTCCAATTCCAGATTCAATTTCTAATGTTTCAAGAAGATCATTTTGATAGGGATGTACATGTTCAGTACCAACCTTAGTTACAATTTCCATTAGGACCATTTCAGTAGTAGGGGTTGTAGGATTATGATCCATCGATAAGAGATACAGTGCGTAGTGGATGACATGAGGATGGTTATCATGTTCAGGGACCTCCAACATAGTTTGGTTGTATAGGTGGTCATCAGTAGATAGGTAGATGAATTGGGTATGTTTATTTACACACGGTGGAGGAATTATTTAAACAGGGGTAAGATATTGTCAGATTTATGATTAGTTTGTTTTTTTACACTTTGATATGCCCTTTTTTGTTTCAGAAACTTCACACTCCTTTGCTTCACCCACTATAGTCCATGATCTGGACAAATATATAGACAGGGTTACCATTCCCCTATTATTGACTATGCTAGTTGAAGTCTAATGTGTATTATTGGATGTGTGTTGTGGGAATATACTGATGATAGTTCCACATCAATCCTATGAGGAGCATTTATTTCTAATAATGTATGCATATGATGTCATCTAAGGCATCAATTATTTTAATTCAATATTTATTTTTGTTAATTTATTCTAGATGTCAATCATATTTTTTGATGTTGATAAAAAGAATATGATTTTTTAGAGATCAGGGTTGTGAGATGGTAAGTAATCATGTAATTACCAATCTATATTTAAAGGATTATTTATGTATATAAAATTATTAGAGGCTAGGCTGATGGTGGTTCCATGGGAAGTTAGGGAAATTTTTGATTTTTTTCCCGATTAGGTTATGAGGCTACCCCCTCAATATAATATTGAGTTTGGATAGTATTTATTACTAGATATTCTCAAATTTAGATGGATCCTTATCGGATGAAACAATATTATTTTCAGGATTATAAGATTAATATTTATGATCTAATGTATATAGTTTTTATTTGACACTATTTTGTTCTCCAAGAAGTTGAATGCTAGTTTGAGGTTTTGTATGGACCATCGAAGGCCGAATCTGGTGACTGTCCAAAACTGTTTCCCAAGTCTGCAGATAGTTTATCTTTTTGAACAAATGAAAGGGGTGAGTTGGTCTTATATGGATGATTCATGGTATGAAGATCATCTATTGAGGATGATTTAATGTGATATCCTGATGACTAACTTCGGATGTAGGTATTGGAACATCATGTTTGTAGCCATCCCAGTTGTTTTTGTGAACACACCTTCTATTTCAACGTGGATTATGATCTTTGAGTTTTGTGTGTTCTTGGACCATTTTAACAATGTATTCATCAATGATATAATTATATACTCAATGTTAGAGGAGATTCATACAAAAGACTCAGATCAATTTTACACGTCCTTTAACACCACAATATTTATTGAATTTTGTTTCAAATTTTATGTTCTAGGTGAAATAGGAGTGTTTCCTTGGGCATGTAGTGTCTCAACAGGGTGTGGTAGTGGACATAACAAAGTTCAAAGAAGTTTATTCATAGAAATAAATAAAGAATATGGAATAGGTTCATATTTTTCTTTGCATTATAGGCTATTATCAGTGGGTTTTCCTTGATTTATACTGATTTTCATCCTTATTGATAGTGCTAAATAAGAAGAACCATAATTTTGTATCATTTAATTAGTTATAGGAAACATTCAGTTACCTAAATGGGGTGTTTCTCAGTTATCTAGTCAATTAGTAAACTGAAGTGTGTGTTATATTTGAGTTGTTTTGTGATACTTCTCATATGGAATTGGGATTCTTTTTGATGAATCAGATTGAAGTGACCTATTTGGGGTCTTCATAGTTATATCCCCATGGGTGTAACTATTCCACTAAGGATTTTGAGTTATAGGTGGTCATGTTTATACCAATGTTATGGAAAAATTACTTCATTGGTGAGTCTTTATAGTCTGTGTGAATCCTAATACCATTAGGTATGTATTTTATTAGAATGATAAAAATTTTTGGAAGCATAGTTGAATGTATTTTCTTTCATGTTATGATTTTGAGATATCCTATAGATCATGAAAATTTATTTCCAATGTTTATGATATGATTCAGAATTTGAGGAAAGATATTTTTCAAGAGTATGTGGTTCTTTGGAGAGAAATGGGGGAGATGGAAGCCTTTCACAATTATTAAATGGTGGATTATGTAATATGATATTTTTTAGTGTAGGCGAACTCTTATTTGATGTATAAGGTGGAGGTGTCTTAAGGGGGAGACTCAAAGACAAATGTACATGTTGAACTTGGTGACGATTTAGAGGGATGTTTGGAGGATGTTTAGATAAAAAATGTTGTTTTGTGGTAGGTTGTTTTTATTCCTATAGTGATTCATGATGGAGTCAATCATTTTATTCATAGATCAAATTTTGTAGTAAACCGAGGAGTTACTTAGATTTACCACGGTTTGAGGATGAAATTTTGGTGTCCTCGGATTCCATGAGTAGTGGAAGAGTTTATAGAGAAGTGGATTATTTTTAAGAGAGTAATGGATGAGTATCATGTTCATAGAATTTAGTTTTAGAATTTGTGTTTTATTGAGTGGAAATAGGATAAATTATTAACTGATATCATCATAGCGGTGCCCCAATCTCGTGGAGGTTGTGACAAAATATAGTTAATCATGGATCAGTTGATGAAATTGGTTGAATTCATAGAGATCAAGTATTTAGGTACAATTGATTCATTGGAAAAGATATATGTGGATTATGTGATGTGGTTCATAGAGTTATGAGGTCTATTTTCTAAAAATTGAATCCATATATCACGTTGTGATTACAGAGGGGATTACATGAATATTTTGGCACCCATTTATGATTTATAACTACATTCCACCATCATATCGATGGAAAAATACATTTGAATGTCATGATGCTAGAGGATATGTTATATGCATGTGTCTTGGGATTTGGTGAATCTTGGGTATGAAAAATGACCTTGGATGAGTTTTCATACAGAAATACCTATCACAATTCATTAGCATGAATCTTCATTAGGAATGGTTTTGTTGACCATGTTATTATCCATTATATTGGATGGAGGATGGATATGGACTAATTCTTGGTGCCCATGTGGTGCAAGCACGACAAAGAAAGCTCGTATTGTTCATGAAAGGATGATTTTATATTATGACATGCATTAATTATTATGAAAATTGAAGGAGGATACCCTGGGAGTTTTAGGATGGGACCATATGTTCTTAAAGGATTCACCCTGAGGATGTAAGTGCAGGTTTGGAAGTGGGAGTAAGATTTCTCCCTTATTTGTTTGGATCTTTGAGTTATTGAGGCATGTTTTCATGGTGGAATACCAGTTGGAATTGCACTCATGGATAGAGAGGATCCACAATGTCTTCCATATCTATTAGCAATTTTAGTATCTATATTATTAATCCCATGTAATTATTTGGAATAATTGGATATATTGTATGAAACTAATTTCATGGATCATTCATTAGTTATTCCAGATAATCACGAGAAAGAAAATCAAGGATAAACAATCCTTTTTGTTCTTGTTTTGTGGAGGTATTGTGGCCTATAGGAGGGTTCTAGAGAGTAATATATGAATATTCATGCCAAGTACCTATTGTTTTTTTTGGAGTTTTTCATTAATATATTTTTCATATTGATGTGATGTCTAGATCCTTATATTTTATGAGATGAGTTGTTTTCCTTGGTTTGTGATGTATAATGTGTGATAAATCCCTATCATATGAAAAGATGATGACTTTATTCCTAAAATAGATGAGATAAATATGATGTGAATAAATTGATGAAGGAGAGTTGGTGACACCCATAGGGGAGAGTACATTAACATGGATGATGGAATTATATGATTCATATGTTTATGGTAGTATAGTTGGTTGTATGTGGTAGTATATTGTTTGGGATATGTGGATGATGGATGGATATTGGGATGTGGAAGTGTTGTTATATAGTTATGGGATATGTTTTTATTCACATTGTTTATTTTTTTTGGCTATGGGTAGTGTTGAGGAGTAATGAGATCCTTGAGAGGTATCTCATGGGGACGTTTTTCAGATCGGTTTTCTTATTGGATTGGTTTTGTATTCTCTAGGGATAGAATCATTTTAAAGATTTATAATGTATTGATTTGTTCCTCCCTAGTCCATTAAATTGTGATTTTTGCAGGTATAACGTAATTTAGAGGAGTATTGAGGTCTTTTTATGGTGGTTGGAGCTGAAAAAAATATGCTACCAGAAATACATTCCATGTATTCGTTACACAAGATGAATTGGTAGTTTATGGCATGCCTAACGATCTAGTTTATGAATTGTAATTAGTCATTTGGGGAACCGTGAAAAAAATTCATTTTATAAAAATTTAATTCAAAAAATATTGTAAAATAATGTTAAGGAGATTAATTTTTTTTATAAAAATAGTATATTTTTAGTAATCACATGAATTACTTTCTAGGTAAGGTTTAAATAATGTAAAAATTGTGGGATACGTAATTTAATGTCCTTTATGGGCTGATTATTTCCATTCCCTAGTACACTTTCTTCTTTACTTGATTTTGGAAATCCATAGGATGTTTTTGTTGGAATTACATCCCTGTTATCCATGGATAGATTCATTGGATCTAGTGGATGTTAGTTGGTGATTGGTGCTAAGAACATCATACCTATTAGAATGTTTTGTTTAATTTACCCTTAGGGAATTGCTGTGGTGGTTTTGTTTTGATTTGGGGTGTTATTTTCATTTCATTTTGATGATCCTTTGATTTTGTGTAGTTTTATCTATGGTTTTACCATGCTCGATTGTGGTTTGTGGGCATTTCTCCTTCACCATACAAAGCACAATGCGCCAAGAAAGTTTTTTGAGGTAATAATACCACATTTAAATTTTTTCTATATCATTAGATATGGGTTACTATTTTTTATATATAGGAGATGATTGTGTTTTCGTAATCAAATATATGTAATTGGATAACTGAAATTGAACAGGGATGGTTTATTATTTCCATGATTTTATGGCATCAATATTACGATGATATTTTTGATTGTATGGTCTTGATTACCCATTGAAAATTGTGTCCATTGGGGGATTTTATCAGTGCTAGATGAAATGTGTTGTGACATCTTTTTTTTGTTGTGATTATTGTCATACAACCATAAAATAGATATTGGATAACCACTTATAATTGTCTCGTGATGTTATTTTCCTAAGATTATGGCTCGGTGAAAAAATTATTAAAATATTGTCAAAGGGAATAAAATACCCATTTTTAAATAATTAAAATGACAATTGATGTGTTTTTATGTGTGGTAGTTCTATGGGGTTGTGATGTGTCTTTGCGATGCGACATAGGGATGATGGTTGAGATGTGACCATCATTTTGTGGTAGTGAAGTGGTGGTTGTGTGGCAGTTATTTAATGCAGTGCAGTGGTTAATATTTTTGCCTAGATTTTGGGAATGTAAGGTGACCATTGTTTAGAATTACTTTTGGGGAAGTGATGCATTGATATTTCGGCCTTTTTGGGGGTGAAGTTAGGGTTATTTGGTCATGCTTGTTGGTGGTGAGGTGGGGGTTTTTTTGGCCTAGCTTTTGGGGGTGATGGAGTGACGGCGATGATGAGATACTTATGATGTGTGGGTTCATTTTTTTAGATTATCTGTTTGTGAATGAATAATTGTTTAATAATGATTGGAATGTCTGGTTTTTGTTTTAGTTAATCAAGTGGAAATGATTAATGAAAAAATAAATGATGGGCTATATGGTTTAATGTGGTTTATTATTAATATTTAAATGAAAGTGATGGAAAATGGGTTTTGATAGAAACATTAAATGTGTCCAGTGACTCATGGATTTTGTGGTGTTATGAATTTTGATTTGGCATATAATGTGGCCATGTGGTGATTTGCCTAGTGTTTTATTGTGAGCCTATAATCCGATATTGTGTGTATATATATGTATGTATTTTTATATTCTTTTTGATTTTAATATACACCCCCCTATGTCAAAAACTATGTGATTAAATAAGTATCTGGATGCAGGAGGTTTTCCCCAAAATTATAGTGACTAGGATGGATGGATGGCTCCATTTTATTTTTAGATCCCTCTTCTAGGTGGGTAGATATTTTTATTCTGTGATGAAAAATGGAATATTATTGATCTAGGTGATGGCCCTGTTTTTTTTGCGATATATGTGATGACCGTGTTGTGTGGAGATGGCATGGGTTTTTTTGAGAGAGATGTGATGTTCATGATGTGAAGAGGTGGCCTGGGTGTTTTCAAGTGAGATTTGATGTGACCGTTCATTAGGATGATTATTGTGGTTGTAGTTTATAATAGGGGGAGGGAACGAGGTTGGTGTCATACATGTTCACGATACCTTGTTACTCTACTTATGGTTGTGATGTGATGGAAATGGGTTTTTAGGGAGACATGTAATTTGAACATCCATTCCGGCGGTGCCCTGTAACACCCCATGATTTCAATGTATGTACTTCTTCAAAACAATTCAATAACTTTCTTTACACGCAACACCGAGTTCAGGCACACCATGACTAACCAAACAAGCCGTTCAAAAGAGGTTATGAATAGTATTAACTAAATTTTGAACTTTATATAATCCTTATAATTTTAGAATCCATATTATGAGTTTCTTAGATAGAATGTAAGAACAAATTCATTTTTTTCAGATAAAATAAGTATTTTTCAAAAATTCACTTTTACCAACTGTTAATAGTGAACCCTTTTTAAATCAAATACTTTAAACATTTATATATTCAATTTGACTAAATAATTTTATTCTTTAGTATAGGGACATTAAAAATTTACAATGTAACACCCCAAGCTTCTACGGTACTCTTCTCTTTGAATAATATAGTAGCGTGTGTTGTCCTCAACTTCGAGTTCTAACACACACCACAACCAATCAATGTATCACTTATGAATATTAATACCCACTTTTTAAAATTTTATAAATTTTATCTCTCAAATTTGACTTCATTTTTGGATTCGGAATATCAATTTTATCCTAGGGTGAAATTTTGGTACTTTTCGGATAACTTTTATATTTTGGTGAATAGTGAAAATTACTAAATTTTAATTAAAAAACACTTTTTTAATCGAAATAATTAATAGTGATAAATTGTGAATTTTAGTGGTTTTAAATTATACTTAGAATATATTTTTACCATTTAATAAAATGTTGGTCATTGGACATAATTTCATAATTAAACCGGACATGAACAAGTGTCAATCTTTGGATAGTTATTATCTCTTAAAAACACGCTTTTTGTTTTAACAATGGAAATTAATTGTAAATTAATTTATGCCACTTCTGTGTTTTGAATTTGGAAAAATGGATTCCATATTTGGAATCAAGATGACCAAATTGTTTAAATAGGTAACTTTTATTTTTAGACATTTTGAATAATTATTTCGGTAAATATTTTATTTACCATGGTTAAAGGGAAAATCCGGTAAATAAGGGTTAAAAAATAATATATTAATAATACTAAATTACCACAAAACGTGTCCTAACCTTATTGGTGGATAAATTTACGACCCAGGGAATATTGGGGTCGATTTTGGGACCCCATGGAGCCACTTGTAGGTGATAGGGACACATTATTTTAATTAAGTTAAAATAAATACAAAAATGACAAAATCGTATATCTTTTAGCAAAACAATTTTTAAATTGGGTTATATGTTTTATTTTTGACTATAATTATTAATTAGAAATCTAAAACGATTTCCTACATAATGGTATTTTATTTATAATTTTTAGACATTAAATAATTTAATATATTTATGACACAATGGTGATGCAGTAATTACCTAATTAATGAAAAATTAGAATAATTGTTATTATAAATATACAAATAAATGTAATTTGAGACTTTTTATAAATAACAATAATTTTCTAGGTTAATATGACATGTTAGGATTTATTTAATTAACTTTTTTAGAGGTAATAATTCTATTATTATTTTTACAAAAAATCAATTATTGAATAGTGTCAAAATTGACATAAAATATTTTTTAAAACAAATATTATATTATTAACTGATATTAAATTCATAAAAGTATAAGGTTTGGAAAATAGACTTATATAATGATAGGTGTATCATTAATGGACCACTTGTGGGTCTCTTGGATTTATATAGTATGTTTACTAACCACAAAATATAAAAATACAAAAAGATATTATAAAAGTGAAACTAATTAACTAAGAGTTAATAATTAAAGATAAGGTTAATATAGAAAACCAAACCTATAAAAATCCTATTGGTTTAGTGGTTTTGGACCTATCCCCACCTTAAACTTTAAATAATCCACTTTTGAGACATTATAAACCTAATTTGAATTTATTATAAAATAATATTGCTAGCTTTTCCAAAGGTTCCCCTCACCCCTCTTATAAAAGGGCACTCCCCCTTCTCATTAATTCACTCCTTAAAAGCCGCTTGGTTCGGCCAAACCCTGCCCAAATACTCTCTCAACTTCCTTCACTTCATCCTAGAGGCCTTATTTTGATCATAAATCCAACCTAAGGAGCCCTTTTGTTCAAATCAAATGGAACAACCCGAAGAAGAGGTAACACCATCACATCCCTCTTTAAAGTTCCCTTCCTCTTCAACTTCTTCTTTCCATGTTATTTCCATTCTAAAATAATAAATACAGTATCTTCTATATACTTTGACGATATTATAATTATGGAACAAACAAATTCATTATTCTACCCATCCCTAGAATGACATGTCACCATACGTGTGTACGTACGGTCTACCATCTCCATGTTGTGGTGTAATTGTTATTCAATATATTATTAATTATATGGTTATAATAATGATGTATAATTCATGAAAATAATAAATATAACATGATAATTATTCTTTATATATGATATACCATCCAATTATATAATATTTTAATATCAAAAGAATGTTATTTTCGCTCGTGCGTACGTACGGATTACCGTCTCCATGACGCGTTGAGATTCATTTCCAAGTTCACCATTCATCGACTATTGTAAAAATATAAATTATTAATAAGTATGTGATATATGAAATAATAATTATACTAGATATATATATATATATATTTATATATATATACAATTATTTATGTACTTACATTCACTTACTTCTGTTCAATACTATATGAAAACAGAAACCGCATTTTTGCATACGTACATACTACCGTCTCCATAAACGGTTTTTTCCATTTTATATTTATGTCTATTATAAATATTTATATTCTAAATATATACGATATATTTATCATGTTTTATATTCTGGATGTATTTAAATCATGAGATAAGTGATACAATCAAGAGTAACAAGTTAAAACATGTACGATAAAGAAAACGATTATCACCTAAAATGTTAATTTAACATGGGAATTATTATTAAATTGGTAGTATAAAGTCATAAATGAATCATTTATGATATCATAAATATTAATATGGTTCTGTTATAATTTAATAACATACTACGATCTTCGTACAGAAGGTTAAACGTACCCTCGACTAAAGGAAAGTGCAAGGTAAGGGGTTTTCATCTCGCTCCTTATTCCCTTGAGATTCAGGCCATATTGCCACTATTACCTTTTGTGTGGTGTATTTACCGCCCATAATTGTATTATTTGTGTAATATACTTTAATTTATGTGTATTTACATATTCATTGTATGATACCTCTTTAATGGGTTGTATGTTTTGTAAGTTACCAAATTGGTAAGGGTTAATTTCACAATCTCTATATTATCCGAGGTTGTTTTTACATAATATCAACTGGGACATATTTATTATCCATGTCCATTTTTCATTAAAGTGTTTTCAAAAGGATTATTTTTAAGGGACCTTTTACTAAGACATCATTTTAAATGTTTTAAATATTTATTCTTCTAAATCATTCTCATTAATTTCCATGTTTTCAAAAGGGGTTTTAAGGATTTATTTATATGGACATGAATGTTTTAAAAATGTAAATTCCTTTCAAAAGATTCAAAGTGGTATGGGACACATTGATTCAAAAATTTCTTTAAATGTATTCCTTTCTAAATTTTGTAACTTTTAAATGTTTTCTTGAAAAAGGCATATTTATCTCAAAGAGTTTTACAAAACATTTTCATCTATGTCAACAACCTTTGATGGATTTAAGATTATTTAATGTTGATTTATTATGATACAAAACTTACATATTGTATTGAAGGTTTTGTGATATGTTTGACTGTGGATGTGTTACTTTTATACCATTCATGGTTTATGGGTAAAGTATTGACATTTCGTATGTTAGTTTTAATACGAATGTTTATGTTATGTTTAAAACTTTTCATATGGGAATGAATTGGACTTAATAAGTGACGTGTGGATCCCGCTATAGCTCCTCGATGCATCGGTTAGTCTCATGAGACAAACTAGTGTCTTGGTACAAGGCCTTGAAAAAATATTTTTTGTAGTCTTGGCATGAGGCATTGGCTATGTGGTTATGATAGTCTGGCATTATGCATTCCATCGTTATGAAAGTGGTTATTGATATTGCATTTGATTACTCGACTAGTATAATATCCATTTGAGTAAGTAAATGAGATTATTTCATTTAATTTTTTCCATATTATGATAAAGTTATAGTTTAAAAAGGCTTTTTGTTTTAGTTATACATTGCCTTAAATGTTTATGCTTATTTAAGAAAGTTTACACTGTATTATTATCCTTACTGAGCATCTGAGCTCACCACTTTCTCTGTTTTATTTTTCCTAGGATTCCAAGAAGTGTATGGTGATTGATATGCAGGGTTATGACAAGGGAATAATGTCATTCATGAAGGATTGTTTATGTTATTTTGTATGTTATGAAGTGTAATGTAACATTTATTTATGTAATCTATTTTCCAAGACTGCTAAACCGATCGGTCCTTTAGGACTTGATTCCTTGTAATCATGCCAATGTATTAAAATAATGCATCGACTCTGGGTAACTAGGATCGGGGCGTTACATGCCCTGATATTTTTTGGGAGTGATGTGTTGTTACTATACTATGGGACAGTGGTATATTTTATTTGGAAGAGATGGGAGAACTGAGACTTATGATGTAGGGGTGTGAGAGTAGAAAATTAGAGGGAATTTGGTGTATGATACTATTCATCATTGGATTCTTATTATGCCTATATAAATGGATTTCATTATTTTGGTGAGTATGTATTAGGGAAGCTGGGGTGGATAGTTGACACATCTACATATTTTTGGTTCTTCTGTTTTCTCATGGGGGTATAAGTACGCTTCATTCTCATTTGTATGAGAGACTTTTGTTTTCCCACTAATTATATTTTTAATATCACCAAATGAAATGTAAATTGATTTTTAGGATTGTAGGATGATTACATGGACCATTATGGATTTTGCAGGCTCAGATATTTTGATAGTTGTCATGTCGCTGCATTATAATTACCCTACGGAATTTTACTTTTATAGAACATAATCCATATCAGTTTTATTTATACCTGCATTGTTGGTTGTATTTGGTTTCTTTTATATTATTTCATTTGTTTTATATTGGTTGATAAATCATATATCATGATCCTATATTATTATAGGGTACAATACCTCCCACTTTATGAGATTGTTATACCCTTGGACATAGTCTCTTACCTGGGGCCTACTAGGGGTAGGACATGTGGGACATTAACTCTCTCCCCTCATTGTAGTATCTCTAGCATGAGGGGTTTGTGAAAGATAATTTTTAAACTTATCCTTCAAAATAAAAAATGAAAAGAGTTATCATTTGGCATTCAGAACACCCATTGGATTAAAATATATTATAACATGTATGGATGTATATATAGGATACCTTTATATCTGTTGGTCTAAGGAAATATAGAGGGGTTTTTTCAAAAAATTATCTATTATTGTCATTCTCCTCAACAGAATAAAAGGATTCTCTGTTGTATGGATACCACCACTATTTATTGTTTTTTTCAAATGATCGCTCAAAAAACAAGCTACTCATTACCAATTACAATAATCTTGGTATGGTGATTGCTAACGATATTTTCCTATCTATTCCTTCTTATAAAAACATCCCTATTTCCCATTTGAAATACCATTCTGAACATGAAATTTTTAGATGACGTTACATGGTAATACATTAAAGCTATTTCATTTTATCTTAATGTTAAAGTATATTCCATCATGGGTATAACATTAATATTATTCTAAATCCAAATTTATTAGAACATTTCTCTTAAAACTAACTATAAAGAATAGAACATAAATATTACGTAATTCGTAGTTGTAAGTCAAAAACTTTTTCTTTAAAATTTGAGGAAATTTTAAATTTTATACTTTTAGAGAATTAGGTTACAACCCAAACATGAAAAAATATGTAAAATATTGTGGAAACATCTGATAAGTATACATTTTTTATATAATATAACACATTTAATATAAAACATGATTTATTTTAATTAAATTTCTTCAATACATTAAATATGACTAATTACTTTACCTTAACTATACTTAATCTCTTTGAATAATAGTTAAAAAATGTGGGATGAGAAATGAAAAAAATTAGGTTCGTTAATAGAATGAAACCCATTATCATAGTGATAAACATGAAAAACGATTAAAATTTTCACTTTCTGTCAATTTTATATGATAAAAATAAATAAACCATTACCATGTGAAAAAAATAACACAATGTTTACTCAATTAAAATCATTAAACGGAATAGCGGGGAAATGAAACTCATTTTTGAAAAAAATATAACATTACATTTATAAAAATTTTAAAGCCATCATAGAAATGAGAATAGGCTAGTTAAATAAGTAAGATAAAACATCTATTAACTCCATCTTTATTTTTTATTAAGACATGGAATATTAATTAATACATTGAAGATCGCTATGGTTGAAACCGTTGTATATTCTATATCAGGATCACCCAATATTATATGAGAGCACCCATCTTATAAACTATATCGAGATTACATGTGACCAATAATAGTAAGAAACCCTTCATATAACATATATCCACATCTCTTATTTTTAATGTATATTGATGAAGTATAATACCAATAATTAAACAGATTATACTGGAACCATTTCATAATAAAAACCATTGAAAACACTTTTTAACCAATATGAAAAATTTAGGATATTTAAATTTCATTATAATTTTAATAACTAATTTTTGAAACCAAATATCGAGGTAAATAGGTTTTTTATAACATATGATGTCTTTTAATGTAATCCATACATCAAATAATAGTTATGATTGAAATGGATCCACTTATGTTGATGGTTTACTTGGATGATATTGTGATAGTTTGTGTTTTGACATCGCTGATGCTCTTTGTCGGCAATGATGGTGTCTGGTCGAGACTTTCTTGGGCTCTAGTATGGGATTTAGTGTGATTGGGGCACAACTGAAGGTGGGTGTGATTTAATGGTTGCAAAAAAATGTGTTGGTACTTCAATCAATGCAGATTTTTTGTGGATGTCACATGGGTTGAGGATTGGTTTGATTTTTATCCACATAAATTTTCTCCCAATGCTGATATTACTTCAAATTTTGTTAAATAAACATGACCTTATCATAGATTTTCTCTAAAATATATAGTCCTCTTAACTTACTTTCTCATAAGTTATCCCAAAAAGATGGTGTTCAACACTACATGACATATATTACTTCAAAATGTGCTATCAGTATACTGGGATGAAAAATGTTGTTATAAGAAAACCTAACAAATACAATATATTGATCTAGAAATGCCATGTTATCCATTTAAAAATAAAAAAACATATATTCTGTGGTAATATTTTTTTACACTAAATATCAATCATATTGAAAAGGAAAAGTTATAATGAAATTTAATTCCGTACAAAAATATTTTTGAATCCCTTTACCAAATTTTTTGTTGAATCTGAGATCATTATCTAAGAAAATGGAGAGATTAATTCCATGTAAAATAAATATATTCCTATGATATATAATATAATATATATCTGATTCAAATGAATTGTATTTTAAATGGGATGGAAATGAATATATTATTTTAGTTGATAACAAATAATCCAAATTGAATTGTTACGTTAATATTTCCTTGGAAATACCACCACATAATCCATTAGTATTTTGAAACTATTTATTATATGGAATTTTAAAATGTTGGATCATTCCATTTCGTGACATTAACTCTTTATTAAACTACTTAAAAGTAAAACATTTCATGGAAAATTAGATAATATCACATTCTATTCCATCCAACTAATAATACTACTAAATGTCTATGTAAATCTATGTAAAATTAGGATTTGTGGAAAATAGGGAACACATATATTCATATATGAACTCAGTCTTAAACTAGAAATAAAAAAAATCACATAATATTTTTCAGAATTTTATAACACCTTCCTCATCACCATTAAAATCATGAAGCTTTCAATTCATAATAATTTCAAACATTATTGGAAATTCATGATCCTATTTCTGAGATTGGTTAATTATTCATGTTAAAGTCGACTGAACTGAATGCAAAAACAGAATAGAAAAGGATTATGTATCCACCAATTATAGGATTAGTTTTATCAAAAAATAAAACAAGTGTGATGTCTAAACATAACATTGTTAATTTAGAATTATTTCTATAATTGAAAGAATAAAATACTATTTTATCTTATCGAATGGTAATAAATCTTGTTGTCATAATATTTAATAATTTCCAACCATATTTACTGTATTGTGTATAATTATATCTGGGTAAAAATTGGATTTAAACTATTGTGATCAGAATATATATCAATCATTAATCCATATAAATTATGACTCTAAATTTTTAAATAAAAAATATAGTATCAAATTATAGATCATGTGTATGATAATTTAAATCTTGAAATATTAGCTGAAACGAAGTATAAAAAGTTCCCAAATACTTTTATAATAGGACACAATCAACCCCCTTCAATAAATATTTAATGTGTTTGAAACATTTTCAATATCTTGAATGCAAGGAAAAAAAGTAGCAATCACCAATCTAATGCTCTGAATGAAATACTCAAAAGTATTTTTCAAGATAAATGTATCTCCATTTAAAGTCAACTAATTAAATGGGAATGAAAACAATTAGAAGTATTCAAAAAACCACTGTTAGTAACTTTCTAATCCAATAAAACTATGAAGATGAATATCATTTTATGGTCATGGAAAATCTTATACAACTTTTATTTTAGTGGGGTCAACAGTAATTCCATCATTAGAAATATTGTTTCCATGAAATGAAAATTTTACACCAAAATTCAATCTTAATTAATTTACCATATAGTATATTTTGATTTATGATTTTCAAAACCCTCAGGTTTCTTTCATAATCCTTATGAATTTTAGAACTTAACAATATATCTTCAATAAATATTACAAAAACATTATCCAAGAAAACATTGAGAAATCTATTTATAAGGTCCCTAACTTCAACTGGTGCATCAGAAAATACAACGGGCATAAGAAAAAACTTATTATTCCCACATATTTTCTAAAATGATGTATTAAGTATGTCTTCCCCCATCACCATCATCTGATTGTAAAGACACTTCTGATCAACCTTTAAAAATCTCTAATTTCCCTATTATTGATCAAAGAAATCATATATATGATGAAAAGTTTAATCGTTCTTAGTAGTGACATTATTCAAGGAAATATAATCAGTGAAAATTCTCACTGTAGTATCATTTTATTTAAAAAATAAAATAAATTTAACCTATATTTATGTTTTTTATTGAATGAAACATTTATCTTACAACTCATTCAATTTATTTTCAAATTATGAATGTTTTACTTGATCCATTTGATAAGTGGGATTTGAAATGGCCTCAGTATCATCTACTGTGTCAATAGTGAAATCAATATCCCAGTACAGAAATATACTGGGCAGGTCATTAGAAAAAAACCATATATTCATTCACTACATGAACATCATTAATTTGAAAATTTTATTTATTAGTAGTAATTTGATCCAGGTAACATTCAATACGATATATAATAAATTTATCCCATTATATTTTATTTATCAATGGTATGAAATAAAAAAATAAGAATTATTAGTTCAATAATTTATCACAACATGACAAACTGAAATCCAATCCAGATCTAGAATAAAATCAAACTCCACTATTAATAGTTTATGTATATTTTAATGAAAGACTATTCCATTAATAATAATTGGACCGTCCATATAAATCATTTTTTAATTTAATATATAATCCTTGAGTTTTAACAACAATTTATATCTTCTATTTTTTATAATGATATTTACAATCTACTTAAACATTTATCAGAGGTAAAAGAACATGAATATCCAGTGTCAACTAGGTATTTGGCATAACTCGATTGAACGAGTAACAAATATATAACAACATCATTAAATTGTACATCATCAACTGTAGTAGTAATAAATAACTTTTCAATGTCCTTTTATTTTATATCATAATGATTTGAAACTTTTGTAATGATGTTATCATAATGACCAAATCATTATAACCAAAATATCTCACCATTTTATGGATATCATATACCCCATGTTTGAATTTTTGGGACTCTTGACTTCATAGTCACAAGAGCTATGGCTAAACTGACCACATTAGAAACACATCCTAAACCCTGTCAAACATTCCATGAAATTCAATTTACCACACTTATAACATGATGAGGGATTATATATAGTGTTATTAACTGGTTTCTTCTCCTTTATCTACTACCATGAAATTTCTTACTGTTGATATCTTAAGGGGTATATGTGCTGGAAAACTCCCTTTTATCATTCATAGCAAAAAGAACCACTTTATTATAAATTATAAATTCTGATGTGGGGAGAAATCATTATAAAAATGGTTTCAATCAATAGGAAAATATAGTAATTTGACTTTCACTACCTAAAAAATTCCATCACACACTTAACAAATCTTTTTACATTTTCTTCACACTCATCAATAGAATCTTCAACTTTTTTTCCATGTTTCAAAAAATTATTTCTTCATAATTAGAAAAAAAACTTATGTAAATATTTCTCACAAAATGTATTCTTAAATGTGCCTCATTACTTCTCATATAGATCATATATATCTGGTTTATTCTTAATAAAATACCACCATCAACCATATTCACCATAAAAATGATAAACTAAAGAGTTACCTTTTATAATTCAGAACACCCCATGACTTTAGATACCATATCTAGTGTATTGATCCATCATTTTTTTCACCACTGAATATGAGGTTCAATTTAGTGATATAAGATATTTTCTAATAAAATGGTTAATAATTTTTAGGATTCCCTATAGAATATATTTTTTCTCTTTAGAATGTATTCCACCCACATTTCAAGCATGTGACAACTAAGTCATTGTAGAAAAAACATTTCTCAACTCCAATTCCAACCATCTCAGCATGCTAAATTGAATATATTTTCCCTCTCAGTGGCTTCCTAATATAGATTTTTTGTTCCTATATTTAAATACATTCTGATAAATCATATTTTTTATTAAACAATAGTGTAATATTAAAATTATATTTCATTTAAACATAATAATACATGGTAACCATTCAAAGGTATATTATTTATTTTAGAATCTTAACTAATGTTTTCATGACCTTTCCTCTAATAGAAACTGTAAGGACTCGAACATAAGAATTATATAATCTTGAGTTTTTATCAAGGATTATATCTCTTACATTTTAGGATATTTTTATGTTTAGAGGTTTTGAGAATTAAGTTATAATTCATACAAAACTGAACCACATAAAATAAAGTTGACACTTCTGAATGACATCCATTTATATCATTAGATAGAACTTTTAAATAAAATAACATTTAATTTCTTGAAATATATTCATGAAATTTTATGTGAATTTTTACTTTCCCATACCCATTTATAAACCTGATGAAAGACATTTTTAAAACATGAGATTAACACAAAAACTCAATAAGGTACATAGAAATAAAAATACTATCATCCTAGTGTAAAACATGAACAACCATGAACTGTTTACCATTAACTCAATGTTCATTTAGATAATTAAATAACCCATTTAAACACGAAGAAATATCATTATTTTTGTAACATAAAATCATTAATTCCAATAGCTAGAAAATAAAAACCAATTTTTGTAACTCGGAGCATCACCCTCATAACCTATTTTAAACCTTTGGCAGAAAGAACTACATCCCAATTAAATCCATCAACGAAAAATCCAAGTAACACTATTCATATTTTTTTTAACAATGTAACATTACCAATGTATTGGAGTGAAATCATAGTGCACCCATTATATAAGATATATTAGGCTCACCTGAAACTATTTGGGGGCATAAATCATATAATCTAATCAGGATCACTTAATAAATTCAATGTGGATAAACCCTTTATATAATATGTAAGAGGATCACCCATTACTATTGTATAATTATCTTATAACATTACATGAATAAAACATTTAAATATTTTAACTTTTCATTTTAAAACTGTTTGAAAAACCATATTGAACCCACATGTAAAACCATTTAAGATATTAAAAATCTATTCTATTTTTTAAAATTCCTTTTAATTAACTAAATACCTAAAAAAGTGTTTTTCTGATTAAAACAAGAAATAATTTATCTAAATCCAAACATCAAATAACATTTATTTTCATTTGAAATGTCATAGTCCTTGTATATATTAAAATATAACATTCGATTTGTAAATTTTGAAGAAATTCATTCATTTTATACAAAGATTAATTTTTAAGGCATTAGAATAATGATGAAAATTACCTTTATAAAATTATGATGTCCATATAATTAAATTCTTAAAAATATTTCATAAAAATTGAAATGGAATAAAAAGGGAAATAGATGGAAAACATTAAAAGATGATTTTTTAAAGAAAAGTCATGAACCACATTGGAAAAATATAAATTGTAAAACACATGAATGGATAACATTAAAAAAATATTAAATATCATGATAATATATAAATTAATTATATAACATGTAAAAATTTTATTATATACACCTCATAAATGAATATTGGTTTGAAACATCAAAATGTACCCCAGTGATTGAAAATTGAGATGAAGTCCTCTACCTTTAGTTTGACTTGTCACATATGTTATGTATCTTCATGAATTATAAAATTATGCTAATTATTTACTTAATTAGGAACCCTTTTCAATGTTATTTTATTTAATTTTTATCATGTTATATATGATTAATTCATCAATTAAGTATGTGTCAGATGTTTTTATGATATTCGACTTATGTGGGAAAAATTACTTTAGTTTCTTGAAAATGGTCAAAGTGATCCTTATTTATAAATTTAAAATGAATAAATTATGAAGAAAATATTATTTTTATAATGAAATTTTAACTTAAAAACAAACCATGATTTATGGTTATAAAAAATGAACTATGTAACAATCATTGAGATGGTAGGCCGTATCTACACATGAGTTACATTTCCATTTCTCAATGATAGTTTTGGAATATGGGTATGTGTTATTTTATATTTTTAGAATGATCATAATATCCTAAAAATTATATTAATACATTAAATATAATTAAATATTTCATCGATGGGATGTGGTGATGACAAAATAATCACCTCAATTCATAGAGTCGGTAGTCCACAACTACTCATCAACAACGTTGTCATTTCTCTCTGAATGGAAAGGTAAAATTACATGAAATATATTTTATTTTATGGATGAATAATATCCCATTAATATCATAATTGAGTGACATATATCATATATCTTATTTATATTTATCCTTATTACCTTCTAAGAAAAATGTTATTGACAACTAAATCACATTGCTTCATGAGGCCGTAGTTCATCGTATATATGAGAGATATTATTGTACCCCTCACTTAATGAAAATTAATGTAGTAAATATGAGATGATAATTAAAAAATCAAAATTATTGTTACAAATATAATCTATATCCACCGTAAATCCGTCATTATAATAATATGCGATAGGTGATGATGAAAAATGAATTATATCAGTTCACAATGCCGCAGTCCCCCATACACATGAATGTGGAATTAGTTTACCCTTTGATGGAAGGGTATATTGTTTAAGGTTATTAAATTGAAAGAATAAAATATCAACATAGATTTAATTTTGGTGTTATTATATCATCATAATTGAAATTTTTTTGAATAAGGTTGAAGAAGTAATAAAAAAATCTTAGCGAAGCACTATACCTCTTATTCGGACAAATTCTTTAGGGTATAATTAAAAAATTAGTAAGATGAATTTATGATAAAAACATGGGATCAATGTATGTGGATGGGAATTAAGGATGGTATTTTGTTAATGATTTTTTTATCAAGAGGGCATTTAAGGTGTATAAAGTATTAGAGAGTGGGTGACATATTATATACGACGTGAGTTGAACATTTGTAAATATAGAAAGAAAAAAGTTTAACCACATTTATAAAAAAAATAAGAAAATGAAAATTATAAAACCTTAAAAATGATAAGGTTGAAATTTTACTAGAAAAGATATATTATATAAGTCTTTACATCGTATTAACCACTATCTTTTTATTTTAACTTCTGATAAATCTATTTTTACCATAACCAAGATAAAATAGTTTTTCTACTTTAACTATTCATTATGATAATATTTTGTGTTAATATTATTAGATATTATAAATTTTGATGAATCAAAATATTAAATCCATTTTACCAATATAAATTTCCCAAATGTGGCTAAATATATAAAAAAATTAATCCTATAGACGTTACAAAAAAAACTATATTCAGTGAGTGTATATTTGAATCACAAGATGATATTTGATTAACTCTATGTCTAGTAATAATCATTATATGAATTTAAATTAATTTAAAATGATATATTATATATAAATTTAATTTAAATCCTTTCTAATTTGTGTTTTTTAATAAATTAAAATAGAGAAAAATTATGTACTTTAAAACATTTTTCTAAAAAAACCCATTTTAGAGAAATAAATACACTTCTACAAAATTCATATATAAATATTCTTCAAATTTAATTAATTGAATTAAATATAAATATATAGTACTTATGTTACTTGAAATCATATTAAAACATTTATAATAATTTTAAATTACATATTTTTTTAAAAGATATGAAATTTAAAAAATGGTATTTTTCATTATTAACTAAAAATGCAATATATTATGAAAAATCCCAATATTTTACACTGTTTATTTTGATATGTTATTTAGAAAAAAGTAATTATTATTATTTTAATTAAATTATATAATTTTTAAATTAATATTTTGAATAAAAATTTATACAAAAATACTTTAGTAAATCTATTTTCTTTCTGAGTTAAAATTGAATTAATATTTTTACAATCAATATAGATTTTTAGTTAATATTAAAAAACATAAAAATGGTTTATTCATTAATTACCTAGCCAATTACATTCAACCTTCTTTTTTAAATCCCATCCTCACAGTGTATTCACTTATTAATCTAACATCGATATATTTTCCTCCTATAATTTTCAGATTACCATGTTCTTTCTTCAACTACATGGGTTTTCCGTAAAATAATAACCTGGTGAATCAACTTATTCCAAAAAAAACGATCTATAAGTTCAATAATATGAATTTTATACTCTTTATAATGAAGGTTTTAATCGAATTAAACATATTTTGTGCTTGAAACCTGAGATAAATTTGGAACATACTTCTTTAACATGAAAACCTGAAATATGTTCAATAACTGGGATAAACTTAGATGTAAGTATACTCGATAAATCAATGATCCGAAAATATCTTAGATTTCATATGATAAATTGAACCATGAACATAACATCCCATTTTTACCAAAACAAATAAAACATTGCCATTAAGTATCTTTAAGTAAAATAAATTCACCTACCTCGAAAGAATGATATTTCCTCTGGTTATCTATATAACATTACTAGCTGCTCTGACCCATCCTCATATATTTCTAAATAAAAAAGACCTTATAAACCATTTAATCAAGAAACTATGGCCCCATCAAATTATTTTCCCATAATTCATCAGAAAAATGATGTTTTTTGACACTGATTTATATATAATTCCTCAAAATGTCTCATTTTTATATTGGAAAGAAAACCATTGTTATTAGAAAATTCAACAAAACAAAGATGAAGATCCCAAATTCCCATGTAATCTATTAAAAAATAATTAATAATATCTTCCTTGGTAAGAATTTTTTTCTCTTATATTCCATCATATTGAGGATGAAAATATGTACTAACATTAAATTCAATACCAAAAGAGTTCTAATGTTCGTTTGGAAAACAAAATTTGAATATGATATCATGGTTATAGGCAATAGATGTCAGAAATTGATGATAACCAATTAACACCTTAATATATAGTCATGAAGTATTATCTAAAGACATAGTACAACAAATGGGGTGAAATTTACCATATTTAGTCAATCAATAAATAAAAAACCAAATCACTTTATTACCTTGATATGTATTAGTAAATCCATTAATTTATTTTCTCATTTCAACTCTTGTACTTGAAAATATTAAAACATTCCCTTGGGTAACTGTGGATATGGTTTAAACTACTAGAAATTCATTCATTTCAGGGTAAAGCAATAAATATCAATTTTCATTCAGTACCACCAATAATACCCCTAAAGTTATTTGTATATCATTATAATAAGAGGATTAATCGAAAATGGAGAACTCAGAATTTCACCCCACAACTCTCTCTTCAACTAGAAACCACAAGTTACATATAATATTTTTCAAAATATGATAACAAATTCTTAACAGACATTAATTTTTTTAAAATTAAAAATTTTTTAGATTCTACTTTTTCTTTGAAAATATGACAATCCTTTTGAGGTTGCTAAATTCTTTCCCTGATATTTGACTATAATAAACCTTGAAAAAATAGAGGAGGTTTCTGCTTCCACAACTTCCTGGCCTAAATTAAAAAAAACAATATCAATACATTAATGTTAAAAATAAAACATGGATAATGTTAATTAATCCTTCTTACTCAACTATTTGAAAAATATACTATCTTTTCTAGGATAGTAATAAATCGTGAAATCATATTCCTGAATATGTTTTTACCATTTTTTTCCATCATGTTTAACTCATTAGGAGTAAAAATATAGTGTACGCTTTCCTTATCATAACATATCTCACACACTACTTCATACAAAGGGTGAATATTACTTTTTGAAGAAGAAAATCTCAAAAATAGTTTAATATAATTTTTTTCTGTAATTTCACTCATGTGGTTTCTATTGATGGGAAGCGTAATAAATTACTTAATCCTTCTTCATCAGGACACTACAAAATACCTTTATTAAAGCATCAAATTAGACGAAAAATTAACAATTTCATAAGGAAGGGAAAAAACTAGAGCATCCAATAATAATATTTTTGGTTCATAAGAAAAATCATCACATACATTTTTTCATATGAATTTATATCCTTTTTGAGTGAACCTAGTTAATGTGCAAGACAACTGAGCACAATTTTCAAAAAAACTCCACTATTATCCCACCAAATGATGAAAAAAAAAATATCAATTAAAATTTTTGGCCTTTTCCAACAGTTAAAAATGTCAGTTTTAGCAGGGCTAATATTAAATCCTTTTTAAAAAATATTTTTCCCATGTAATGAAATTTAATGCAACCAAAATTTATTCAGACTAAATTTCCCATATAGTTATATTTTATTATTTTTTTAAAAAAATTCTTGGTTTTTTTCTAAACCTCTTTAATTTTTGAATAAATCAATATTTCAAATAAAAAAAACAAAAAAAAAATATCCAACAACTGAAAAAAATAAACTCATAAGGTCCATAAATACTATTGTTCTTTTAGAAAACTCAAAGGGCTTAACTAGAAGCTCATAATTTCTATATCTAGAAATAAAATTTAGTCTTTTTTATATATTTCTTCATCACCATCATGTTATGGTACTCAGAACATAGATCCAACATTGAAAATTATTTATCTCCCTGGAGCTAACCAAACAAAATCATCGACACGAGGAAAGGAATACTATTTTTTTCTTAATAGCGATGTTATTCAAGACTCTATTATTGATGAAAATTCTCATTGAACCACCCTTAATTTTAAAATAAAACTAAAACACATCCTGGTGATGTGGTAGGTAAAATATATCTTTTATTTAACAAACTCATCCTATTTTTTTCTCAATTCTAAAATTTCCACATTATCCATTTTATAACGATGTTTTTAAATAGGCTTATAAATCACGCAATAAGTGAATAGTAAACTAAATATCCCAATATCGAATAATACCATGTGTTTCATTAAGAAAAACATTCATGTGATTATTTACAATTGTGACATCACTAATTATAAGGGTTAATTTATATTCAATAATATGATATTGGTTACATCCAATGAAATCTAAAATCAAATTCCTTTCTTCTCGGTAATTTATCATGGTATGAACTCATTGATTAAAATGACCTTATCACATTAATATATATAATTATGATATAATTTAATCCAATATATAGAAATAATAACATCAAATTCCACTATAGATAGATAAATAATATTTAAAAAAGAATAGTCCAAATAATAACAATAATAAAATCTCTATAAATCCATACAGTTTTAATAATTACTCCTAGAGTTTTCACCAAATGTTTTATCCACATTCAATGTTTTAAAATTACCATTCTATTTTATAATTTCCCAGATTTTAAAGAATAATAACATCCATAGTAAATCTATGCATCAGCGAATCTCAAAGAATCAAGTATCATACCTCTCACCACATCAGCCAATAGTCCAAAATAAATTATAGTTTTAGAAAATCACTTTTATAGGCATTTTTTCCAACTACGATGATTTAAATCAAATAAAACTATCTTCTCATAGATGTTAGCATAATGACCCAACTCATCACATCTAAAACATCTCACCATTATATGGATATTAGTTTCCCCATTCTATGATTAGTCAAGAACCTTCTCTTTATAGAAACAATCCATGTGACCAATCTGACACACTAGAAACAATTCCCAATTCCTGTTAAATATTTATTGAAATGTCAATTACCATAGTTAGATAATTCTAGGGGCTCACCTTCATAATTATTAGTTGGTTGCTTCTCCATTTCCTTTCACCCTAAAAGTTTCTTATTATTATCATCTCATGGAACGTAAGTGTTAAAAATCTGTATCTCAAAATTCTCATAATAGTGATCCAAATTATCATATCTTTTAAATTATCAGGTGGCCATAGATCATCATAAAAATTGTTTTAACCATTCTTTAAATATATATATTTCAGTATCACTATACCAAATAAATCCAGTATATATATGGAAAATCATGTGATGTTTTTTTATATGGGGACATCAAATCTTCATCATTTTTCATGAATTAAAAATATTATTTCTCTATCCCGTGTTACAAAACTATAGGGAAATATTTTTCAATAAATTGATTCTTAAATGGCTTATTTTCCTGAAATTAAAAATTATATTTCTATCTATTATTCTATGAAAAATGACACCATGTATTGTATAGGACTCTGAGTTTTGATAAATTTCTAGTTTTGGGCTTTGGGGTTTCTTTTGACGAGGCTTGAGGATGTTTTTTTGTGGCTTTTAGTGTAGAAGAGCCAATAAAGTAAATACACATGGTGTATTTTTTACACAATGTGAGTTTTCTATTCACATTATGTGTGGATAGCTGGTTAATGCTTATAAATCAGTTTAAGGGAGCCTTAAATAATATTCACTTCATAAAGATAAATTTCCTAATGTGTTATTCAATAAATTTGATGTCACCGTATTTTTAGGGAAAGTGATTTTTTTTGGAAAAAAAATAATTTACCTACCATGTAAGTATTACAATATGTCATGAAAAACTATACAAGGATTTAATGTTCTTTTATTGAAAACTTATTTTCACTTGGACATACCCTTTCTTCATTTATAGGTTTTGGGTAATATTAAGAATTTCTTGGAGGAATTACAACACTCTTCTCCAAGAATTTATTTATTTTATGGATCTTTTTCTCAATGGGGACATTGGCAAGGCCTTACATATTCTAGGATAGTTTTATTTTATTCTTCCATCAAGGATCCACTATGGCGATGTTTATTTGGGTTTGGGAGTTTTTTGTGATAAATTTTTATTATCTTATGATGTTTTATAGGTTGATCCTTAGTTTTCCATGTGTTTTTGTGTGTTGTAGTCATTTCTTCATCACTTAGTGGTGTATAGATATTCCTAAAAGATTCTTTACGTTATGGAATACCTTGTTTCTCTTTATTTTCAATCATGTTAAAGGATATTACTCTTTTTGTCAATGGGAGATAATTATGTTGGATTAAAAAAGTATAAATAATTGAAAATTTTAATTTGAAGGTTTAGGGGGAATGATTCTCATATTATTATGTCATTAATATTATTATGAAATGATGAATTCTATGGACTTGATTCTCTACTATAAATTATGGTCATTGGGGTTTTTTTTCACTTGATGATATCTGTTGAAACTTTTTTTCTATTATGATTATTGTGATATCACCATAAAATAGAGATATTATATTTTTATAATTAAATAGTTTCCCAAATTTTATTATTTTTTGGATAACAGACGTACAATAATGTAAAATATTTGATGCGGTGAGATTTGTGGCCATTCTCTATGGTTTTAATGAGTGTTTATGATGTGATGTGAGGATGATGGATGATATATGGCTGGTATTTTGGGGTGGTTTGTGGTGTTTGTAATGATTTTCTATGGGGGTGTGTGGGTGAGGTGGTTGTTTTTTGTCCATGCTTTTGGGGTGGATAGGTGGCGGGTTTTTAGTGTGATTTTGGGGCATAGAGGCAATGGTATATCGTATTTGCTTTTGGGGTGATGATGGTGTGAACGATTGGCCATACTTTTGGGTAGGAAATGTTGTAGTTTTTTTGCCTTCATTTTGGGGTGAAGTGTAAATGGTTTTATAGAAATGATGAACTTCTTGAGATGTGTGGTTGTGTTTTTTTAGATGCTTGGGTAGTGTAGAATAAAATTGATTGATAATTATCAAAATGGATAGGTTTTGGTTTGGATACTTAAATTGAAATTACTAAAGAAGAAAATTAATAATTGGATGTTTGGATTACTATGGTTTTTTCTTAATAATAAAAAATTGGCTGGATAATGGGTTTGGTTGGAAATGTGAATTGTGACTTGTGGCTCAAGGATAATATTGTATTATGCATTTAGATGTGGTCCTGAAAGTGGGTATGTATTGAGAAGGTTACTATTTGGGTTAAAACCCATATTTGGTCTTGAATACATGTATATTTATATATTTTTATATTCCTCATGATTTTTATGTTAACCCTACCAGATTTGAGCACTATATTTGGACACCCATATTGAATCTAGGGGTGGTTTCCCAACATCCCGCTGATGAGGATAAATGGATGAATACCCGCTCATTCTCTCTCTATCTCTTCTAGGTGAGTAAATATGATAAATCTATGTTTTATGTAGATTTTTTAGTTCACTATGTTATTTATGAGGTGTTATTATGTGACATGTGATGACCATGATATCTGGTCATGGCCCAAGTGTTTTTGACCAAAATGTGATGACCTTTCTATGGGGTGGTGGCCCATATGTTTTTCTAGAAGATGTGATGTGACTGTGATGTGGGAAGGCTTATGGTGGGTATTTTTCAAAGTAAGATGATGGAATTAGGTTCATGTCATTCATGTTCATGATACAATACTTCTCTAGTTATGGTTGTGATGTGATGGCCCTATTTTTTTCGGAATGTTTTAATGTGACCTTGTTGTGGGGTGGTGGAATAGGTGTTTTCAAGTATGATGTGATTTGTCTATGATGTGAGGCTGTGGTGTCATTCATTTGAAATATATGAGATTTTCCGGATGCGCGATGTTGGGATGTGATATAATAAAATCATTTGAAAAATAGTGAATTTTATAATTCATCGATACGCTTCTTATTATGTTATTATACATGGTGTGAATTATTTGGTGACCTTTCCTTGGTGTGGTTAGGATGGATAGTTGACCTATTAAGGTATTGTTGGTTCTTCTAAATTTTTCTGGGGTGAATTACTATGCTTGTTTCTCATGTGTATGAGAAACTTTAGTTTTCCCACTAAATATATTTATATTCTCAACCTATGTATGTAAACTTATATTAAGGTTTCTATAATGATTATATATCCTTTTATAGTAATTTAAATCTCATATCAATGTAGGGGGTCTATGTCACTTTTTTGGCTTTACATTTTTTTATTTTACATTCGGAATGTTTTATATGTATTACTTTTATTTGTACATGCATTATGTGATAGTTTTAGTTTCTTTTATATTACCTCATAGTGTTTCATGTGGCTTATTCATATTACTTCCGGATCCTATATTATAGTAGATGGTAATGCCCCAATTGAATTAGGTTTTTTATACCCATGGATATAGTTTCCAACCTGAGGCCTACGGATGGTGGGACTCAGGTGTCATTATCTTTCTCCACAAAATTTATTTTCTTTAGTGAGAGAGGGACATGAAAAAGTGTTATCATAGACAATGGGTGAGTGATTGTAATGATTTTAGAGTAATACATAGTGATGAATACATGTGTTGGTTTATAAATTCTAACAACTGACCTTGGTTCACGACATAGGTTAGGGAGGCTAGATATAACATAGGATCTTATGGATCCCTGTGATCCCATGTTTATGGATCCCTGTGATCCCCTGTTTATTGATCCATGTGATCCAGTGTAAAGGGGTTATGGTGAATTGTCTTCCTATTTGAGATGAGTTGTTTTAGGAATGTCAAAATGGAAAAAAAATAATTAAAATGAATCTAAATAAAATACAATGCTACCAAGATTTGGATGTTCAACTTGTTTTTATTAATTTCTCATGTTCATCATCTAAATGCAGCTCCGGTGGTGGACATTCGGCAGGATTCTTCAGTAGGATTACACATAGTTTATATGACATAGGAGTAAGAGGCTTGCAAGGGGGAATTTAACACTTTTCAATGGTAATATTTAGGGAAGTATGGGAGTAGTTTTATCTATGTGGAAACAGAGATCTGGTTGGAGGACTTCCAAATTAATTTTATTTTGATTTTGGCCTTGATGGAGTACTGGGTCCCATTATAAATTAGTAAGATTCGGGATCCATGCGTCAGTTGAGGGTACTGTAACTAGGTTTGTGTAAGGAGGTATATGTTTTATGAGATAACATTCAGAAAGTGTTTCAAAAATATTTCCATTCATACACCGTGATGGCAGGGAAGTGGTAGGAGTTTATTTCCCATATATAAGGGTATATGTCTGTGTGGGAGTTGGAAATTATGTACAAGTACATTCTTTGCTTTTTCATGAACTTTTTTCAAATCAGACTGTCTTATGGGACATCTTGAGGTGGCACGATATCCTTTAATATATTATGAAGTTACTATTTTTTACATTTCAAATGTATTATGATGTTCAGAAGAATGTGGATGTGGTTGAGTGGATGTACTCTTTAAGAGGTTTTCCATGAGAGTGTAACTAGAATGTTTCTTAGAGGAGAAGAGTTGTTAGTGGTAGGTATGAGGCTCCATGTTCATCTAGGTTTTGAATATCTGGGAGTTAGACTCAATAGATTTTGATTTGACTTTTGGGGATAGTGTTTTTGGTGTTTTTCATGGAGATATTAGGACAATTTGTTTTAGTTATGGTGATCATTTCCAATTCCAGATTAAATTCCTAATGTTTCAAGAAGCTCGTTTTAATAGGTATGAACATGTTCAGTTCCAACCTTAGTTACAATTTCCATTGGGACCATTTCAGTAGTAGGGGTTGTAGGATTATGATCCATCAATGAGAGATACAGTGTGTAGAGGATGAAATGAGGATGCTTATCATGTTCAGGGACCTCAAACATAGTTTGGTTGTATAGCTGGTCATCAGTAGAGATGTAGAGGCATTGGGTATGTTTATTTACACACGGTGGAGGAATTAGTTAAAATAGTGGTAAGATATTGTCAGATTTATGATCAGTTTGTTTTTTTCACACATTGATATGCCCTTTTTTGTTTCAGGAACTTCACACTCCTTTTTTTCACCAACTATAGTCCATGATCTTGACAAATATTTAGATAGGGTTACCATTCCACTATTTTTTACTATGCTAGTTAAAGTCTAATGTATAATATTGGATGTGTGTTGGGGGAATATATTGATGATAGTTACACATCAATCCTATGAGCATCGTTTATTTCTAATAATGTAGCCATATGAGGTCATCTAAGGCATAAATTATTTTAATTCAATATTTTTTGTTGTTAATTTATTCAAGATGCCAGTCATATTTTTTGAGGTGGATAAAAATAATATGATTTTTTAGAGATCAGGGTTGTGAGATGGAAAGTAATCATGCAAATACCAATCTATATTTAATGTATTAGTTATGTATATAAAATTATTAGAGGCTAGGCTAGTGGTGGTTCCATGGGATGTTAGGTAAATTTGTGATGTTTCGTCCCGATTGGGTTATGAGGCTACCCCCTCAATATAATATTGACTTTGGATAGTATTTATTACTAGATCTTCTCAAATTTAGATGGATCCTTATCAGATGAAACAGTTTTATTTTCAGGATTATAAGATTCATATTGATGATCTAATGTATATAGTTTTCATCTGAAACTGTTTTGTTCTCCAAGAAGTTGAATGCTAGTTTGAGGTTTTTTTTATGGACTATTGAAGGTTGAATCTGGTGACGGTCCAAAACTATTTCCATATTCTGCAGATAGTTGATCTTTTTGAACAAATGAAAGGGGTGAGTTGGTCTTATATGGCTGATTCCTGGTATGAAGATCATCTATTGAGGACAATTTAATGTGATATCATGATGACTAACTTCGGATGTAGGTATTGGAACATCATGTTTATACCCATCCCAGTTGGTGTTGTGAACACAGCTTCTATTTCAACGTGGATTATGATATTTTAGTTTTGTGTGTTCCTGGACCATTTTAACAATGTATTCATCAATGATATAATGATATACTCAATGTTAGAGGAGAATCATACAAAAAAAACTCAGATCCATTTTACACATCCTTCAACACCACAAGATTTATTGAATTTTGTTTCAAATTTTTTATTCTGGGTGAAATAAGAGTGTTTCCGTAGGCATGTAGTGTCTCAATAAGGTGTGGTAGTGGACCTAAAAATGTTCAAAGTAGTTTATTCATAGAAAGAAAGAAATAATATGGTATAGGTTCATATTTTTCTTTGAATTATAGGCTACTATCGGTGGGTTTTTCTTGATTTATACAGATTTTTATCACTGTTGATAGTGCTAAATAAGAAGAACCATAATTTTGTATCATTTAATTAGTTCTAGGAAACATTCAGTTACCTAAATGGGATGTTTCTCAGTTATCTAGTTAATTAGTAAACTGAAGTGGGTGTTATATTTGAGTTGTTTTCGGACACTTCTCATCTGGAATTGGGATTCTTATTGATGAAGCAGATTGAAGTGATCTATTTGGGGTCTTCATAGTTATATCCCCATGTGTGTAACTATTCCACTGAGGATTTCGATTTATAGGTGGTCATGTTTATACCAATGTTATGGAACAATTACTTCATTGGTGAGTCTTTATAGTCTTCATGAATCCTAATACCATTAGGTATGTATTTTATTAGCATGATATAAATTTTTGGAAGCATAGTTGAATGTATTTTCTTTAAGATTATGATTTTGAAATATCCTATAGATCATGAAAATTTAATTCCATTGTTTATGATATGATTCAGAATTTGAGGAAAGATATTTTCAAGAGTATGTGGTTTTTTGGAGAGAAATGGGGGAGTTGGAAGCCTTTCACAATGATTAAATAGTGAATTATGGAATATGATATTTTTTAGTGTAGGTGGCCTCTTATTTTATGTAGAAGGTGGAGGTGTCTTAGGGGGGAGACTCAAAGAAAATTGTACATGTTGGACATGGTGACGATTTAGAGGTATGTTTGGAGTATGTTTAGATAAAAAATGTTGTTTTGTGGTAGGTTGTTTTTATTCCAATAGTGATTCATGAGGGAGTCAATCATTTTATTCATAGATCAAATTTTGTAGTAAACCGAGGAGTTACTTAGATTTACCATGATTTGAGGATGCAATTTTGGTGTCCTCGGATTCCACGAGTAGTGGAAGAGTTTATAGAGAAGTGGATTATTTTTAAGAGAGTAATGGATGAGTGTTATGTATATAGAATTTAGTTTTCGAATTTGTATTTTATTGAGTGGAAATAGGATAAATTATTAATTGATATCATCATAGCGGTGCCCCAATCTCGTAGATGTTGTGATGAAATATAGGTAATCATGGATCAGTTGATGATATTTGTTGAATTAATAGAGATCAAGGATTTAGGTAAAATTGATTCTTTGGAAAAGATATATGTGGATTATGTGATGTGTTTTATAGATTTATGAGGTCTTTTTTCTAAAAATGGAATCCATATATCACCTTGTGATTACAGAGGGGATTACATGAATATTTTGGCACCCATTTATGATATAGAACTACATTACACCATCATATCGATGGAAAAATACATTTGAACATCAAGATTCTAGAGGATATGTTATATGCATGTGTCTTGGGATTTGGTGGATCTTGGGTATGAAAAATGACCTTGGATGAGTTTTCACACAGAAATACCTATCACAATTCATTAGCATGAATATTCATTAGGAATGGTTTGGTTGGCCATGTTGTTATCCATTATATTGGATGGAGGATGGATATGAACCAATTCCTGATGCCGATGTGGTGCAATTCACGACAAAGAAAGATCATATTATTCATGAAAGGGTGATTTTATAATATGACCTGCATTAATTATTCTGAAAATTGAAGGAGGATACCCTGGGAGTTTTAGGATGGGACTATATATTCTTAAATGTTTCACCTTGAGGATGTAAGTGTAGGTTTGGAAGTGGGAGTAAGATTTCTCCCTTATTTGTTTGTATCTTTGAGTTACTAAGGCATGTTTTCATAGTGGAATACTAGTTGGCGTTGAACTCATGGATATAGAGGATCCATGATGTCTTCAATATCTATTAGAATTTTTAGTATCTCTATGATTAATCCCATGTTATTATTTGGAATAATTTGATATATTGTATGAAACTAATTTCATGGATCATACATTAGTTATTCCAGATAATCACGAGAAATAAAATCAAGGTTAAAAAATACTTTTTTTTCTTATTTTGTGGAGGTATTATGGCCTATAGGAGGGTACTAGTGAGTAAGATATGAATATTCATGCCAATTACCTATTGTTTTTTTCGGAGTTTTTCATTAATATATTTTTCATTGTGATGTGATGTCTAGATCCTTATATTTTACGAGATGAGCTGTTTTCCTTGGTTTGTGATGTATAATGTGTGATAAATCCCTATCATATGAAAAGATGATGAATTTATTCCTAAAATAGGTGATTTAAATATGATGTGATTAAATTAATGAATGAGAGTTAGTGACACCCATAGTGGAGAGTACATTAACATGGATGGTGGAATTATATGATTCATATGTTTATGGTAGTACAATTGGTTGTATGTGGTAGTTTTTTGTTTGGTATATGTGGATGATGGATGGTTATGGAGATGTGTAAGTGTTGTTATGTAATTATGAGATATGATTTTGGTCACATTGTTTATTGTTTTTGGATATGGGTAGTGTTGAGGAGTAATGAGATCCTTGAGATGTATCTCATGGGGTCGTTTTTCAGATATGTTTTCTTATTGGATTTTTTTGTATTCTTGAGGGATAGAATCAATTTAAATATTTATAATGTATTTATTTGTTCCTCCCTATTCCATTAAATTGTTATTTCTACATGTATAAAGTAATTTAGAGGAGGATTGAGGTCTTTTATAGTGGTTGGAGCTACAAAAAATAAGCTACCAGAAATACTTTCCATATATTGGTTACAAAAGATGAATTGGTAGTTAATGGCATGCCTGATGAGCTAGTTCATGACTTGTAATTAGTTATTGGGGGAACTGTGAAAAAAATTCATTTGATGAAAATTTAATTCACAAAATATTGTAAAATAATGTTAAGGAGATTAATTTTTTTTTAAAAATAGTACATTTTAAGAAAACACATGAATTACTTTCTAGGTAAGGTTTAAATAATGTATGAATTGTGGGATTCATGATTTAATGTCCTTTTTGGGACACATTTCATGTTTCTATCAAAACCCATTATCCATACCACTCATTTAAACATGAAATGTGTCCCGTGACTCATGTATTTTGTGGTGTTATGAATTTAGATTTGACATATAATGTGGGGATGTGGTGATTTTCCTAGTGTTTTTTGTGAACCTATAATCCGATCCTGTGTGTATATATATGTATGTATTTTTATATTCATTTTGATTTTTATATACACCCACCTATGTCAAAAACTATGTGATTAAATTAGTATCTAGATGCAGGGGGTGTTTTCCCAAAATTATAGTGACTAGGATGGATGGATGGCTACATTCTATTTTTAGATCCCTCTTCTAGGTGGGTAGATATTTTCATTCTGTGATGAAAAATGGAATATTATTGATCTAGGTGATGGCCCAGTTTTTTTTTGCTATAGATGTGATGATCGTGTTGTGTGGAGATGGTGTGGGTTTTTTTGAGAGAGATGTGATGTTCGTGATGTGAAGAGGTGGCCTAGGTGTTTTCAAGCGAGATTTGATGTGACCGTTCATTGGGATGATTATTGTGGTGGTAGTTCATAATAGGTGGAGGGAACGAGGTTGGTGTCCTACATGTTCACGATACCCTGTTACTCTACTTATGGTTGTGATGTGATGGAAATGGTTTTGTAGTGAGAAATTTCATTTGAACATCCATTTAGGGGGTGCCCTTTAACACCCCAAGATTACAAAGTATGTACTTCTTCAAAACAATTCAATAACTTTCACTACACGCAACACCGAGTTCAAGCGCACCATGACTAACCAAACAAGCCGTTCAAACGAGGTTATGAATAGTATTAACTAAAATTTGAATTTTATATAATACTTATAATTTTAGATTCCATATTATGAGTTTCTTAGACATAATGTAAGAACAAATTCATTTTTTTCAGATAAAAGAAGTATTTTTCAAAAATGCACTTTTACCAACTTTTAATAGTGAACCCTTTTTAAATCAAATATTTTAAACTTTTATATATTCAATTTGACTAAATAAATTTATTCTTTAGAATGGGGACATCGAAAATTTACAATGTAACACCCCAAGATTCCACGGTACGCTTCTCTTTGAATAATACAGTAGCGTGTGTTGTGCGCAACTTCGAGTTCTAACACACACCACAACCAATCAAAGTAGCCATTATGAATAGTAATACCGACTTTTTAAAATTTTATAAATTTTATCTCCCAAATTGGACTTCATTTTTTCATTCGGAATATCATATTTATCCTAGGGTGAAATTTTGGTACTTTTCAGATAACTTTTATATTTTGATGAATAGTGAAAATTACTAAATTTTAATTAAAAACATCTTTTTTAATCAAAATAATTAATAGTGATAAATTATGAATTTGAGTGGTTTTAAAGTATATTTAGAATATATTTTTACCATTTAATACAATGTTGGTCATTGGACATAATTTCACAATTAAACTGGACATGAACAAGTGTCAATCTTTTGATAGTTATTATCTCTTAAAAACATGCTTTTTGTTTTAACAACGAGAATTAATTTTAAAATAACTTCTGCCACTTCTGTGTTTTGAATTTGGAAAAATGGATTCGATATTTGGAATCAGGATTTCCAAATTGTGTAAATAGGTAACTTTTATTTTTAAACATTTTGAATAATTTCTTCGGTAAATATTTTATTTACCATGGTTAAAGGGTAAATCTTGTAAATAAGGGTTAAAAAATAATATTATAATAATACTGAATTAACCTAAAACGTGTCCTAACATTATTAGTGGATACATGTCCAACCATGGGCATATTGGGGACGATTTTGGGACCCCATGGAGCCACTTGTAGGTGATAGGGACACTTTATTTTAATTATGTTAAAATAAATACAAAAATGACATAAGCATATATTTTTTAGAAAAACAATTGTTTAATAGGGTTATATGTTGGATTTTTGACTATAAATATTAATTATAAATCTAAAAATATTTCCTACATAATTGTATTTTATTTATAATTTTTAGTCATTAAATAATTTAATTTATTTATGACACAATGGTGATGCAGTAATTACCTAATTAATGAAAAAATAGAATAATTGATAATATAAATATCAAAATAAATGTAATTTGAGACTTTTTATAAATACCAATAATTTTGTAGGTTAATATGACATGTTATGATTGATTTAATTAAATTTTTTTAAGTAATCATTATGTTACGATTTTTAAAAAAATCAATTACTGAATAGTGTCAAAATTGACATAAAAGCTTTTTTAAAACAAATATTATATTATTAACTAAGGGTGAAAAGGGGCCTCCGGACTCGGTGCAGCAAGGTCAGAATTGTCACGACCCGCCCTCGGGGTCCGTGCCGTGACTACCCCAAGCCCGCCTTCCATAGGCCAGGGGCTGGCGACTAGCACCAAGGCGTAAATCCCGGTAAAAAGGGAAGGCATTGCCTTTGTAAAGTAAACAAACACCACAGAGTAAGCAAGCGGAAAGTAACACTAAGAAAAAACAGAGTACAACTAAAAGTGCGGAAAGTAAAAAGGGGCCGGAAATACAAGCCCAACTGTAAAGTACAACTCGAAAGGAAAAACAGCAACTGAAAAGTAAAGCTGCTACGCCGAGCTGACCACTGGAAATCCCACCTGAAGGGTGGGTACAGATAGCTCCTCTGCTCCTCGGGTCCCGCCGTCTGCTCCGAGTATGTCCCGCCCAGTGGTCTGCCTCTGGGTACCGCCTCGTCGTATAGTCCACCTCCGGGTACCGTCCAGTCCTCGAACACTCGGCCTCTGTCAGTACTGGCCGTCGTCTGCAACCAACACAACGAGGTGCGGGCATAGCCCGTGCAGGGGTGAGTATAACGATACTCAGTAGGGACCCTGAGACCCTCAAGGTCTCACTAAAACCAACAAGGATAACCACAAGAAGATCTCAACAGATAAACTCTACTTAGGTATATGCCCATACATATACCTAAGTTATCAAGTAAACCATCTCAAGCATGAGGAAACACAAGGATTGTGAAAACGACGGATAACCACTACCCGGGTATATGCCCATACATATACCAAAGTTAGCAGGTGACCCATCTCAATCATGAGGTAAACACAAGGACAAAAGTCTCAACTCAAACCAGGATTTTCATTATCGAAACCGTAACTGCTGAAGAGCTCCGTCTCTAGAGTGTACAGTGGTCCTGTCACGACCCCGAGGTACTGCTCACTAACCTAAGACTGCTGAAGTACTCCTCCTGTCGAGTACTGCGGGCCAGCCACCCAAACACAGTAGTGCTTCCCGCCGAGGTATGTCACCCAAACACCGTAGTGCACACCCCCTAGTAGCCTGCTGAGGTACTCTCCGGACGAGCACCGCGGGTCAGCACTGTCACACAGCTAGTGCTCCGTCCGCCATGGGTCTGCACCTCAGAAAGTAGTGCTCCGTCCACTGGGCTAGTCGACTCACTCCAAGTCGAGTCGGTCAAACAGTCGTCAGGTCTCAGCCAGCTACACGGTCTCCGTACTTCGCACGCTCGTCACTGGGAGGGTCCGCTCCACGAGCTACAGGTCGATACTCCAAGTATCTCAAAGTCCCACGAAGAAGTGTCTCAAAGGTCCGTCTCGTCACAGGGGTCTCAACGCAACAGACGGCGCGTCGATCGGACGCCCGGTCTGTGAGTTATTAGCCTATTCGTCCCAGGGGCCCGGTTGGTTTCGTGAGCGAAACCAATCCCGGCCGTATCTCAACTGTACCCCGAACTCCCATAGGGTATACTCAAAGGGACCGTTACTCAACGTAACCACCAACGCTGCTGACGGCTCGTCAAGCGGACGTCCTGTCTGTAAGATATCAGCTTTTCCGTTCCAGGGGCCCGGTTGGATTTCGGGTGCGATCCAACCCGGCCACTACTATCTGTAACCAAAACTCGGGCGAAGGATACCAAAAGTTCCGTATCGTAAACAGGAACTCAACGCAACAGACGGTGCGTCGATCGGACGCCCGGTCTGAGAGTTATTGGCATTTTCGTCCCCGAGGCCCGGTTGGTTTTTAAGGCAAAACCAACCCGAACGTACTCCACCTGCGTCCAAACCTCAGGCGGAGTATGCCAAAATATCCTTCACACTAAGAGGAACACAACACAGCTGACGACACGTCAATCGAACGCCCGTAGCTCAAGATATGAGCGTTTCCGCTCCGAAGGCCCGGTTGGTTTCGTGAACGAACCAACCCGGCCGGACTCAAAGTAATCCGAAACCTTGAGTGCGATATACCGAAATGACCGTCTTGATCCAAGGATCGTGTTGCCGCAGACGGTTCGTCATTCGGAGGTCCGAGGCTCAAGTTATGATCCAAAAACCAATTCTGGTTCGAAACGGGGGGGTCCGGGTCCGGGCCGACCCGGCCCGACCCCCCCCCCCCCCTGGCCGGCGGCGGGCCGCGGCGGCGCGGCGGCGGTGGCGGGCCGCGGCGGCGGCGCCTGGCGCCGCACGTGGGTGGCACGCGGGGGGCTAAGCCCCCGCTTCTTGGGTGTCGGCGCGGCATATAGCCGCGCCCCTTTGTTTTTACAAACCGCCCCCCCCCCCCACGTGGGGGGCTTGATTGACAGGAAACGGGGGGCAAAGCCCCCCCCCCCCCCCCCGCTTGTTCGGGTTGGCGGCGCGGCCTTGTGCCGCGCCCTTTGAAGAAAACGGCCCCCACGTGGGGGCCGGTTTGAAGGAATCCGGGGGGCCTCCTGCCTCCCCACCTTAAGGGAACCGCCCCCCTCATTAAGAGGGGGGTTTTTACAGGCTGGCCGGGGGATTTATTCCCCCGGTTTAATGCCTTCCGGCCGGCCAGCTGGCCGGCCGGTTTTCTCCAACGGGACCGGTAATTCCGGTCCCCCCTTCGGCTTCCGACGCCGGCGGCCCGGCCGCCGGTCTTCTCTTCCGCCGCGGCCCGGAACCGGCCGTGGTCTCCTCGTCCCGCCGCGGCCCGGAACCGGCCGCGACGTTCGTCATCCGGCGCGGTGCGACGGCACCGCGCCCCTTCGCCGTGCTTTGATATTCATTCAACGCGGCGCGACGGCGTCGCGTTCTTGTTGTTTCTTCCATGGTGCGTGCGACGGCATCGCGTAAGATATTTTCACGTTCATCCGCGTGGTGCGACGGCACCACGCCACTTGCTTTCCTCCGCAAAATAATTAAACGAGAACGATGGAGGGGGGTTCGGCCATGTTCGTGCGGTCCGGCCCCCCCCTCACGTTAAAAAAAATAACGCAACTTAAAACATTTAAAAGTCTCATGTTTGACATGCGAAATCCAGGATCAAGAAAAGGAATAAGGAAACCAAAATGAAATCAACAACCCCTACCTTGGTATAAGGTTCGAAGATTTGTCTACGTTCCGTGGAAGACGACGTCGCGGTGGTCGGGCGTCGTGGTCGTCGTTCGTCAAATTCGATGACGAAGAGGTGCGTCCGAAGAGGCACGTCGTTGGCGAAACCTTGTACGCCGACGAAGGTTGTCCGAGGAAGATGCGGTGTTCTCTCTCGTTGACACCGAAGACGAAGAAGAGCGGAGCGGCGTTCTTCGTCGGAACTTGAGCGTTCTACGTCAAGTCTTGAGGAAAGTCAAATAAAAAGGAAACAACGAACTCAAGAACCCCTACCTCGATAGTCACACGTTGACGGAGTCGTGGAATATCGGTGTCGATTCCTTTGACGTCGGAGGAAGAGTCGTTGTCGAAACTTCGTATGCCGACGAAGAAGGTCCGAAGAGGAAGCGGCGTTCCCTCTTGTTGACACCGAGGACGAAGAAGAGAGGCGTCGTTCTTCGTCGGAGTTTGAGCGTTCTTCGTTCTTCGTCAGAGTTGAAGATGAAGAGGAAGCTCTCAAAAAGCTCTCAAGGGGACAAACAAACAACCCATAATAAAATAAGATAACATCTTATTTTATTATTACAAAACATAAAAGAATTTCAAAAGTTTGAAATTCAAAAGAGTTTAACCCCCAAAATTAATTAAGTAACTTAAGTCAATTAAGAGGGGGTTAAGGGAATTTGAAAAGTATAGGGGTTCGTGTGGGCCCCACCACACTTAACCATCCCAAGGGAGGTTAAGTGGGTGTGGGTCCCACTTCCAACCTCCTTTGGTAGGTTTTTAATAAGATAAAATAAAATTTGTCTTACACAAATTTTATTTAACTCAACTGAAAACCCCAAAACTAACTTTCAACTCGCAACAAACGCAACTCCCGAAAAGGTCTCTTTAAGCGAATATCGGCGCTGCGAGTTCATCGGTGCCCTCGGATTTCAATTCCGAGCACCGGATCAAAAGTTAGGAATTCCCGCTCGTTCGTTCACTGAACGTACCCGAGCCAAACTTCGGAAATTATTTCCGGGCACTCCGGGCCTCGGAATCAGGTGCCGTCTGAAACCGCGCTCTTGTAAAATTCTAAAGAAAATTAAGAAAAAAAATTTCCTTGAATTTTACGGGTCTTTACATTACTCCCACCTCAGGGCTTTACGGCCCCGTAAAGCTACATGAAAAACTAGGGAAACAAAAGAGGGTACTGAGCACGCATCTGAGCCTCCAGCTCCCATGTGCTCTCCTGGAGATTCCCGTGCCACCATCTGTTGCGCACAAGAGGAATCGATCGCCCATGTAGGACCCGCTTCTGTCGATCCTCTATCTCCACTGGGACCTTCGTAAAAGTCGCCCCATTGTCAACGTCAAGCTCCCCATGGTCAAAGATGTGCGTCGGGTCGTGCACGTATCTCCTCAGCTGGGATACGTGGAAGACGTCGTGCACCCGGTGCAACTGAGGTAGTAGAGCCAGGCGATAAGCCACCTCGCCAATCCTGCTGAGAACCTGGAAGGGTCCAATGAAGCGCGGAGATAACTTGTCGCCTCGGCCAAATCTCCGAATACCACGTCGAGGTGAGACCCGCAAGAAGACGTGGTCACCATCCTCGAACTCTAGTGGCCTCCGCCTCCTGTCAGCGTATGACTTCTGCCGGCTCTGTGCTGTCCTCATCCGCTCCTGGATGACATGGACCTCCTCTGACGTGGCCCGGACCATCTCTGGTCCCACATGAGCTGCAAGATTTCTTCTTTGCCGATAAGAGAAACCTGGTCTCATCCCCTGGATGAACCACATTCTTTGCCTAAAACAGTCAATCCTAACATGGATGATACTAATCCATACCAAGGATGACGTCGTAAGGCCTCGACGCTACTACTAAGAGATCCAACCGTTACTCTCGCCTCCAAGGGTTGAGTCACACTGTCGGCATCAGTGTGTGGTAACTGGGTCTCCTCCAGTAGATGTCTCACAAGTGAGGGTCAAGTCAACAGTCAACTGGAACCTCTTAGTAACATCACAAGAGAGGACAGGAAAGAAAACATCACAGAGATATGCGTCTTTTATTATTGCAGCTCATATTACAAGACGCTACACAAAAGCAACATCAACATGGAACTAGAAGTACAAAAGACGTATCCACTAGTTCCTCCCCTGTCCACCTGCTCCCAGAGCTCCAGCATTTGTCGCTGCCTCAACCTCGGTGGCTCCCTCCAAGCCTGCGGATCGAGGAGTCGGACAGTCACGTGCCAGGTGACCCTTTCCGCCACAGGAGTAACATTGTCCGTTTCTGGCACGCCTGGCTCTGACCCCACCTCGGGTGCCCCGCACCACCGGTCCTAAAACCCGAGATCGCCCAACTACTGGTCTGGTCCTCCTGGACCTCTGCATCATCTGTCTACTGCCCACAGATGACTCGACTTCTGATCGAAAAACACACGGCAAAGGCAGAATCTCCTGTACACGCTCGGGGTGTAGAGATACTGGCACAAACTCCACCCTGAAGAAGGTCTCGAAGTCTTCGCATGCGAAGTTCATCTCATCGCAAAACTGAAACAAGTGGCTCCACCACCTACCTGCTGCTGCCTGAAGGAGGCTGGTAGCAAAGATCACCATGAAGTCTGCCGGCGTCCCCACTAGCCTGAAGACTCTCACCACAGCCTCCAGCCAAACCTCAGCCGCCTGCGGGTCCGTCTCTCCCCGGAACCTGGGTGGCCTCTGGCGCTGGAACTCGTGCAGCGCGCTCAAGCGTCGTGCATCGCCTACTGCTGGGGCTGGTGGCATCGGTGGCCCAACGTATGGTAGTACCGCTGGTGCCTCCGCTGGTGCCTCAACTGCAAGAGGGCCCTGTACCGAAGCCTCGTCGCTCGACAGACTGTCAGCACGCTCATCCCTCCGGGCTCTAGCTGGTCGTCTGAGAAAAGACATCCTGAAAGAAACAACGTAACACGATCAAACGATTATACCTGGTGAGCTGACCTGGTTTGAGCTGTTTTAAGGGGAAAAACCTTTGAAAACACACACGCAATCAGTGTTTTCGTGCACAAAGTCGGAAATCAGTTGTCAGGGTCCTGGTGTATGGATACGTCGGCCGCCCGCACCAACACTGGACTCCCTGAACTGAAAACCACACTCGGTACCCTTAACACTATTGCTTCACAGAAAGAAAGATCAGAGTCTGCGGTAGAACCGACCACCTCTGATACCAATTTGTCACGACCCGCCCTCGGGGTCCGTGCCGTGACTACCCCAAGCCCGCCTTCCATAGGCCAGGGGCTGGCGACTAGCACCAAGGCGTAAATCCCGGTAAAAAGGGAAGGCATTGCCTTTGTAAAGTAAACAAACACCACAGAGTAAGCAAGCGGAAAGTAACACTAAGCAAAAACAGAGTACAACTAAAAGTGCGGAAAGTAAAAAGGGGCCGGAAATACAAGCCCAAATGTAAAGTACAACTCGAAAGGAAAAACAGCAACTGAAAAGTAAAGCTGCTACGCCGAGCTGACCACTGGAAATCCCACCTGAAGGGTGGGTACAGATAGCTCCTCTGCTCCTCGGGTCCCGCCGTCTGCTCCGAGTATGTCCCGCCCAGTGGTCTGCCACTGGGTACCGCCTCGTCGTATAGTCCACCTCCAGGTACCGTCCAGTCCTCGAACACTCGGCCTCTGTCAGTACTGGCCGTCGTCTGCAACCAACACAACGAGGTGCGGGCATAGCCCGTGCAGGGGTGAGTATAACGATACTCAGTAGGGACCCCGAGACCCTCAAGGTCTCACTAAAACCAACAAGGATAACCACAAGAAGATCTCAACAGATAAACTCTACTTAGGTATATGACCATACATATACCTAAGTTATCAAGTAACCCATCTCAAGCATGAGGAAACACAAGGATTGTGAAAACGACGGATAACCACTACCCGGGTATATGCCCATACATATACCAAAGTTAGCAGGTGACCCATCTCAATCATGAGGTAAACACAAGGTCAAAAGTCTCAGCTCAAAACAGGATTTTCATTATCGAAACCGTAACTGCTGAAGAGCTCCGTCTCTAGAGTGTACAGTGGTCCTGTCACGACTCCGAGGTACTGCTCACTAACCTAAGACTGCTGAAGTACTCCTCCTGTCGAGTACTGCGGGCCAGCCACCCAAACACAGTAGTGCTTCCCGCCGAGGTATGTCACCCAAACACCGTAGTGCACACCCCCTAGTAGCCTGCTGAGGTACTCTCCGGACGAGCACCGCGGGTCTGCACTGTCACACAGGTAGTGCTCCGTCCGCCATGGGTCTGCACCTCAGAAAGTAGTGCTCCGTCCACTGGGCTAGTCGACTCACTCCAAGTCGAGTCGGTCAAACAGTCGTCAGGTCTCAGCCAGCTACACGGTCTCCGTACTTCGCACGCTCGTCACTGGGAGGGTCCTCTCCACGAGCTACAGGTCGATACTCCAAGTATCTCAAAGTCCCATGAAGAAGTTTCTCAAAGGTCCGTCTCGTCACAGGGGTCTCAACGCAACAGACGGCGCGTCGATCGGACGCCCGGTCTGTGAGTTATTAGCCTATTCGTCCCAGGGGCCCGGTTGGTTTCGTGAGCGAAACCAATCCCGGCCGTATCTCAACTGTACCCCGAACTCCCATAGGGTATACTCAAAGGGACCGTTACTCAACGTAACCACCAACGCTGCTGACGGCTCGTCAAGCGGACGTCCTGTCTGTAAGATATCAGCTTTTCCGTTCCAGGGGCCCGGTTGGATTTCGGGTGCGATCCAACCCGGCCACTACTATCTGTAACCAAAACTCGGCCGAAGGATACCAAAAGTTCCGTATCGTAAACAGGAACTCAACGCAACAGACGGTGCGTCGATCGGACGCCCGGTCTGAGAGTTATTGGCATTTTCGTCCCCGAGGCCCGGTTGGTTTTTAAGGCAAAACCAACCCGACCGTACTCCACCTGCGTCCAAACCTCAGGCGGAGTATGCCAAAAGATCCTTCACACTAAGAGGAACACAACACAGCTGACGGCACGTCAATCGGACGCCCGTAGCTCAAGATATGAGCGTCTCCGCTCCGAAGGCCCGGTTGGTTTCGTGAACGAACCAACCCGGCCGGACTCAAAGTAATCCGAAACCTTGAGTGCGATATACCGAAATGACCGTCTTGATCGAAGGATCGTGTTGCCGCAGACGGTTCGTCATTCGGAGGTCCGAGGCTCAAGTTATGAGCCAAAGACCAATTCTGGTTCGAAACGGGGGGGTCCGGGTCCGGGCCGACCCGGCCCGACCCCCCCCCCCCCCCTGGGCGGCGCGGCGGCGGCGACGGGCCGCGGCGGCGGCGCCTGGCGCCGCACGTGGGTGGCACGCGGGGGGCTAAGCCCCCGCTTCTTGGGTGTCGGCGCGGCATATAGCCGCGCCCCTTTGTTTTTACAAACCGCCCCCCCCCCCCCAACGTGGGGGGCTTGATTGACAGGAAACGGGGGGCAAAGCCCCCCCCCCCCCCCCCCCCGCTTGTTCGGGTTGGCGGCGCGGCCTTGTGCCGCGCCCTTTGAAGAAAACGGCCCCCACGTGGGGGCCGGTTTGAAGGAAGCCGGGGGGCCTCCTGCCTCCCCACCTTAAGGGAACCGCCCCCCTCATTAAGAGGGGGGGTTTTTACAGGCTGGCCGGGGGATTTATTCCCCCGGTTTAATGCCTTCCGGCCGGCCAGCTGGCCGGCCGGTTTTCTCCAACGGGACCGGTAATTCCGGTCCCCCCTTCGGCTTCCGACGCCGGCGGCCCGGCCGCCGGTCTTCTCTTCCGCCGCGGCCCGGAACCGGCCGCGGTCTCCTCGTCCCGCCGCGGCCCGGAACCGGCCGCGGCGTTCGTCATCCGGCGCGGTGCGACGGCACCGCACCCCTTCGCCGTGCTTTGATATTCATTCAACGCGGCGCGATGGCGTCGCGTTCTTGTTGTTTCTTCCATGGTGCGTGCGACGGCATCGCGTAAGATATTTGCACGTTCATCCGCGTGGTGCGACGGCACCACGCCACTTGCTTTCCTCCGCAAAATAATTAAACGAGAACGATGGAGGGGGGTTCGGCCATGTTCGTGCGGTTCGGCCCCCCCCCTGACGTTAAAAAAAATAACGCAACTTAAAACATTTAAAAGTCTCATGTTTGACATGCGAAATCCAGGATCAAGAAAAGGAATAAGGAAACCAAAATGAAATCAACAACCCCTACCTTGGTATAAGGTTCGAAGATTTGTCTACGTTCTGTGGAAGACGACGTCGCGGTGGTCGGGCGTCGTGGTCGTCGTTCGTCAAATTCGATGACGAAGAGGTGTGTCCGAAGAGGCACGTCATTGGCGAAACCTTGTACGCCGACGAAGGTTGTCCGAGGAAGATGCGGTGTTCTCTCTTGTTGACACCGAAGACGAAGAAGAGCGGAGCGGCGTTCTTCGTCGGAACTTGAGCGTTCTACGTCAAGTCTTGAGGAAAGTCAAATAAAAAGGAAACAACGAACTCAAGAACCCCTACCTCGATAGTCGCACGTTGACGGAGTCGTGGAATATCGGTGTCAATTCCTTTGACGTCGGAGGAAGAGTCGTTGTCGAAACTTCGTATGCCGACAAAGAAGGTCCGAAGAGGAAGCGGCGTTCCCTCTTGTTGACACCGAGGACGAAGAAGAGAGGCGTCGTTCTTCGTCGGAGTTTGAGCGTTCTTCGTTCTTCGTCAGAGTTGAAGATGAAGAGGAAGCTCTCAAAAAGCTCTCAAGGGGACAAACAAACAACCCATAATAAAATAAGATAACATCTTATTTTATTATTACAAAACATAAAAGAATTTCAAAAGTTTGAAATTCAAAAGAGTTTAGCCCCCAAAATTAATTAAGTAACTTAAGTCAATTAAGAGGGGGTTAAGGGAATTTGAAAAGTCTAGGGGTTCGTGTGGGCCCCACCACACTTAACCCTCCCAAGGGAGGTTAAGTGGGTGTGGGTCCCACTTCCAACCTCCTTTGGTAGGTTTTTAATAAGTTAAAATAAAATTTGTCTTACACAAATTTTATTTAACTCAACTGAAAACCCCAAAACTAACTTTCAACTCGCAACAAACGAAACTCTCGAAAAGGTCTCTTTAAGCGAATATCGGCGCTGCGAGTTCATCGGTGCCCTCGGATTTCAATTTCGAGCACCGGATCAAAAGTTAGGAATTCCCGCTCGTTCGTTCACTGAACGTACCCGAGCCAAACTTCGGAAATTATTTCCGGGCACTCCGGGCCTCGGAATCAGGTGCCGTCTGAAACCGCGCTCTTGTAAAATTCTAAAGAAAATTAAGAAAAAAATTTTCCTTGAATTTTACGGGTCTTTACAAGAATACCTACAATGATGACTCACAATGACAGATACATTCAATGCTGAATCAAATGGACCTACTTTTGAACTCTGATGAGGAAATGACTGACAACACGCTGGATATTAAAGAGTTAAAGAAGAGGAGGGTGCTTCAGGTGACCTCTTCTAAGGAGCAGGGTAAGTGGATCGACAAGAAGACCCGCATTTTTCTTAGAGGATGTAACACGGGAAAGATCAGCAAGGAGGAACTCTTGAAATCTTGGGACATACTTGAAAATCTCTGCGAAGGAGTTCTAAAGGATCATCCTGACATCCAGCTTAAGTCTATTCCCTGGATATTATTTAGAGATCTTGACTCTAAGCAACTTAAACTTTTCTTTAACAAATCAGTTGTGACTTTTGATGCCAAACGAGGCAAGGTGTGAGGGCTCTCACTTTTTCCCTTAAAAGTGATTGAAAATAAAAAATTTAACGTTGGATGGATGTATCATTAATGTACCACTTGGGGGTATTTTGGATTTATATAGTAAGTTTACTAACCATAAAATATAAAAATACAAAGAGACATTGTAAAAGCGAAACTAATTAACTAAGAGTTAATACATAAAGATAAGGTTAATATAGTAAACCAAACATATCTAAATCCTATTGGTTGAGTGTTTTTCGACCTATCCCCACCTTAACCTTTAAATAATCCACCTTTGATCCATTAGAAACGTAATTTGAATTTATTATAAAATAATATTTCTATCTTCTCTAAAGGTTCCCCTCACCCCTCTTATAAAAGGGACCCCCCCCTTCTCATTAATTAACACCTTAATAGCCTTTTGGTTCGGCCAAACCCTGACCAAATACTCTCTCAACATCCCTCACTTCATCCTATAGGCCTTAGTTTGATCATAAATCCAACCTAAGGATCCCTTTTGTTCAAATCAAATTGAATAATCCGAAGAAGAGGTAACACCATCACATCCCACTTTAAAGTTCCTTTCCTCTTCAACTTCTTCTTTCCATGTTATTTCCATTCTAAAATAATAAATCCAGTATCTTCTATATACTGTGATGATATTATAATTATGGAACAAATAAATTCATTATTCTACCCATCCCTTGAATGACATGTCACCATACGTGCGTGCGTACGGCCTACCGTCTCCATGTTGTGGTGTAATTGTAATTCAATATGTTATTATTTAGATGGTTATAATAATGATGTATAATTAATGTAAATAATAAATATAACATGATAATGATCCTTTATATATGATATACCATCCAATTGTATATTATTTTAATATCAAAATAATGATATTTTCGCTCATGCGTACGTACGGATTACCGTCTCCACTACGCGATGAGATTCATTTCAAAGTTCATCATTCATCGACGATTCTAAAAATATATATTACTTATAAGTATGTGATATATGAAATAATAATTCTAATGGAGATATATATATTTATATATATATATATAAGTATTTATGTACTTACATTCACTTACTTCCGTTCAATACTATATGAGAATAGATACCGCGTTTATGTGTACATACAGACTACCGTCTCCATAAACGGTGTTTTCCATTTCATATATATGTCTATTATACATATTTATATTCTAAATATATATGATATATTTATCATGTTTTATATTCTGGAAGTATTTAAATCATTATATAAGTGATACAATCAATAGTAACAAGTTAAAACACGTACGATAAAGAAAACGATTATCACACGAAATGTTAATTTAACATGGAAATTATTATTAAATCGGTAGTGTAAAGTCATAAATGAATCATGTATGATATCATAAATATAAATATGGTTCTGGAATTATTTAATAACATACTACGATCATTGTACAAGAGGTTAAACATTACCTCAACTAAAGGAAAGTGCAAGGTAAGGGGTTTTCATCTCACTCCTTATTCTCGTGAGATTCAGGCCATATTGCCACTATTACCTTTTTTGTGGAGTATGTACTGCCCATAATTGTATTATTTGTGTAATACACTTTAATTTATGTGTATTTACATATTCATTGTATGATAACTGTTTCATGGGTTGTATTTTTTGTAAGTTAAAAAATTGTTAAGGGTTAATTTCACAATCTATATATTATCCGAGGTTGTTTTTACATAAGTATCTACTGGGATATATTTATTATCCATGTCCATGTTTCATAAAATTGTTTTAAAAGGGATTATTTTTAAGGGAATTTTTACTAAAACATCATTTTAAATGTTTTAAATATTTATTCTTCTATATCATTCCCATTAATGTCCATGTTTTCAAAAGGGGTTTTAAGGATTTATTTATATAGACATGAATGTTTTAAAAATTTTAATTCCTTTCAAAGGATTCAAAGTGGTATGGGACACATTGATTCAAAAATGTCTTTAAATGTCTTCCTTTCTAAATTGTTTCACTTTTTAATGTTTTCATTAAAAAATAATATTTCTCTCAAAGAGTTTTACAAAACATTTTCATCTATGTCAATATCCTTTGATGGATTTAAGCTTAATTGAAGTTGATTTATTATGATACAAAAATTACATATTGTATTGAAGGTTTTGTGATATTTTTGACTGTGGATGTTTTATTTTTATACCATTCATGGTTTATGGGTAATGTATTGACATTTCGTCTTCTAGTTTTAATACGAATTTTTATGTTATGTTTAAACCATTTCATATGGGAATGAATTGGACTTAATAAGTGATGGGTGGAGCCCGCTATAGCTCCTCGATGCATCAGTAGGTCTCATGAGACAAACTAGTGTCTTGGCATAAGGCTTTGACAAAATATTATTTGTAGTCTGGGAACGAGGCCTTGGCTATGTGGTTATGATAGTCTGGAATTTTGCATTCCATCATTATGAAAGTGGTTATTGATATTTCATGTGATTATTCGACTAGTATAATATCCATGTGAGTAAGTAAATGACATTATTTAATTTCATTTTTTCCATATTATGATTATTTTCTAGTTTAAAAAGCATTTTGTTTTAGTTAAACATTGCCTTAAATGTTTATGCTTATTTATGAAAGTTTCCACTGTATTATTATCCTTACTGAGCATCTGAACTCACCCCTTTCTATTTTTTATTTTTCCCAGGATTCCAAGAAGTGTATAGTGATTGATAAGCAGGGTTATGACAAAAGAATAATGGAATTCATGAAGGATTGTTTAGGTTGTTTTGTATGTTATGAAGTGTAATGTAACATTCATTTATGTAATCTATTTTCCAAGACTGCTAAACAGATCGGTCCTTCGGGACATGATTCCTTGTAATCATGCCAATGTATTAAAATAATGCACCGACTCTGCGTAACTGGGGTCGGGGCGTTACATGCCTGGATCTTTTTTGGGAGTGATGTGTTGTTACTATACTATGGGGCGGTGGTATATTTTATTTGGAAGAAATGGGAGCACTGAGACTTATGATGTAGGGGTGTGAGAGTAGAAAATTAGTGGGAATTTGGTGTATGATACTATTCATAATTGGATTTTTATTATGTCTATATACATGGATTTCATTATTTTGGTGAGTATGTATTAGTGAAGATGGGGTGGATAGTTGAAACATTTACGTATTTTTGGATCTTCTATTTTCTCATGGGTGTATTAGTACGCTTCATTCCCATTTGTATGAGAGACTTTTGATTTCCCACTAATTATATTTTTACTATCACAAAATGAAATGTCAATTGATTTTTAGGATTGTAGGATGATTACAAGGACCATTATGGATTTTGCAGGCTCAGATATTTTTATAGTTGTCATTTCGCTGCATTAGAATTACCCTATGCAATTTTACTTTTAGAAAACTAATTCCATATCAGTTTTATTTCTACCTGCATTGTGGGTTGGATTTTGTTTCTTTTAAATTATTTCATTGGGTTTATATTTGTTGATAAATCATATATCATGATCCTATATTATTATAGGGGACAATGCATCCCATTTTATGAGATTTTTATACCCTTGGACATAGTCTCCAACCTGGGGCCTACTAGGGGTTAGACATGTGGGACATTAAATCTCTCCCCTCATTGTTGTATCTCTAGCATGAGGGGTTCGTGATAGACAATTTTTAAACTTCACCTTCAAAATGAAAAATGAAAAGAGTTATCATTTGGCATTCAGAACACCCATTGGATTCAAATATCTTATAACGTGTATGGATGTATATAGAGGATACCGTTATATCTGTTGGTCCAAGAAAATATAAGGGGATTTTTTCAAAAAATTATCTATTATTGTCATTCTCCTCAATAGAATATAAGGATTCTCTCCTGTATGGATACCACCACTATTTATTGTTTTTTTAAATGATCCCTCAAAAAACAAGCTACACATTTACAATTACAATCATCTTGGTATGGTGATTGCTAAAAATATTTTCCTATCTATTCCTTCTTAAAAAAACATCCCTATTTCCCATTTGAAAGACCATTCTGGACATGAAAAGTTTAGATGAAGTTACATAGTAATACATTAAATCTATTTCATTTTATCTTAATGTTAAAGTATATTCCTTCAAGGGTATACAATTAATATTATTCTAAATCCAAATTTATCAGCACTTTTCTCTTAAAAAAACAATAAGGAGTAGACCATAAATATTACATAATCCGGAGTTGTAAGTCAAAAAATATTTCTTTTAAATTTGAGGAAATTTTAAATTTTATACTTTTAGAGAATTGGGTCACAACCCAAACATGAAAAAATATATAAAATATACCGGAAACATCCGATAAGTATACATTTTTCATATTATATATAACATTTAAAATAAAACATGATTTATTTTAATTAAATTTCTTCAATACATTCAAGATGACTTATTACTTTACCTTAAATATACTTAATCTCTGTGAATGATAGTTAAAAAATGTGGGATGAGAAATGAAAAAAATAGGTTTGTTAATATAATGAAACCCATTATGGTAGTGATAAACATGAAAAACAATTAAATTTTTCACTTTCTGTCAGTTTTATATGATAAAAATAATTAAACCATTACCATGTGAAGAAATCACACACTGTTTACTCAATTAAAATCATTAAACTGAATGGGGGGGAATGAAACTCATTTTTGAAAAAAAAAGATAACATTATATTTATAAAAATTTTAAACCCATCATAGAAATAACAAGAGGATAGTTAAATAAGTAAGAAAAAACCTCTTTTAACTCCATATTTAGTTTTTATTAAGACATGGAATATTACTTAATACATTAGAGATCACTATAGGAGAAATCATTGTATATTCTATATCAGGATCAACCAATATTATATGAGATCACCCATCTTATAAACTATATCAAGATTACATGTGACCTATAATAGGAAGAAATCCTTCATATAATATATATCAATATCTCTTATTTCTAATGTATATTGATGATGTATAATGCCCATAATTAAACAGATTATACTGGAACCTTTTCATAATAAAAACCATTGAAAACACTTTTGAACCAATATGACAAAACTTTTAGGATATTTAAATTTCCTTATAATTTTAATAACTAATTTTTGAAACCAAATATCGAGGTAAATAAGATTTGTTTTTATAAAATATGATATATTTTAATGTAATCCAAACGTCAAATAATAGTTATGATTGAAATGGATCCTCTTATGTTGATGGTTTACTTGGATGATATTGCGATAGTTTGTGTTTTGACATCGTTGATGCTCTTTGTCGGCAATAATGGACTCCGGTTGAGACTTTCTAGGGCTCTGGTATGGGATTTAGTGTGATTAGGGGACAACTAAAGGTGGGTTCGATTTAATGGTTGAAAAAAATGAGGTGGAACTTCAATCAATGCAGAATTTTTGTGGAAGACACATAGTTTGAGGATTTGTTTAATTTTTATCCACATAAATTTTCATCCAATGCTGATATTACATCAAATTTTGTTAAATAAACTTGACCTTATCATATATTTCCTCTAAAATATATAGTCCTCCAAACTTAATTTCTTATACGTTATCCCAAAAAGATGGTGTTCAACACTACATGACATATATTACTTCAAAACGTGCCATCAGTATACTGGGATGAAAAATTTTGTTATAAGAAAACATAACCAATACAATATATTGACCCAGAAATCCAATGTTATCCATTTAAAAATAAAAAAACATATATTCTGTGGTAATATTTTTTACACTGAATATCAATAATATTGAAAAGGAAAAGTTATACTGAAATTTAATTCCGTACCCAAAGATTTCTGAATCCCTTTATAAAATTTTGTGTTGAATCTGAGATCATTATCTAAAAAATGGAGAGATTAATTCCATGTAAACTAAATATATTCCTATGATATATAATATAATAGAAATCTGATTCAAATTCATTGTATCTTGAATGGGATGGAAATGAATATATTTTTTTAGTTGATCAAAAATAATCCAAATTTAATTGTTACCTTAATATGTCTTTGGAAATACCACCACAAAATCCATTAGTATATTGAAACCATTTATTAAATTGAATTGGAAAATTTTGGATCATTCCCTTTCGTGACGTTAACTCATTATTAAATTACTTAAAAGAAAAATTTTTCATGGAAAATTAGATAATATCAGATTCAATTACATCCAACTAATAATACTACTAGAGGTCTATATACATCTATGTAAAATTAGGATTTATGGATAATAAGGAACAAGGATATTCATATATGAACTCAGTATTAAACTAGAAATAAACAGAATGACATAATATTTTTCAGAATTTTATAACACCTTCCTCATCACCATTAAAATTATGAAGCTTTCAATTCATAATAATTTCAAACATTTTTGAAAAATCATGATCCTATTTCTGATATTGGTTAATTATTCATGTTAAAGTCTACTGAACTGAATCCAAAAACATAATAGAAAAGGATTATGTATCCACCAATTATATGATTAGTTATATCAAAAAATAAAACAAGCGTGATGTCCAAACATAACATGGTTAATTTAGAATTATTTCTATAATTGAAAGAATAAAATACTTTTTTTCTCTTCTCAAATGGTAATAAATCTTGTTGTCATAATATTTAATAATTTCGAACCATATTTACTATATTGTGTTTAACTATATCTGGGTAAATATTTTATTTAAACTATTCTGATCAGAATATATATCAATCATTAATCCATATAAATTATGACTCTATATTTTTAAATAAAAAATATAGTATCAAATTCTAGATCATGTGTACGATAATTTAACTCTTGAAATATTAGCTGACACGAAGTATAAAAAGTTCCCAAATAATTTTATAATAGGACACAATAAACCCCCTTCAATAAATATTTAATGTGTATGAACCATTTTCAATATCTTGAATGCATGGAAAAAATAGTATCATTCACCAAGCTAATGCTCTGAATGAAATACTCAAAAGTATTATTCAAGATGAATGTAGATCCATTTAAAGTAAACTAATTAAATAGGAAAGAAAACAATTAGAGGTATTCAAAAAACCACTCTTAGTAAATTTCTAATCCAATAAAACTATGAAGATGAATATCATTTGTTGGTAATGGAAAATCTTATACAACATTTATTTTAGTGGGGTCAACAGGAATTCCATCATTAGAAATAATTTTCCCATGAAATGAAAATTTTAAAACAAAATTCAATCTTAATTAATTTACCATATAGTATATTTTGATTTATGATTTTCAAAACAACCCTCAGGTTTCTTTCATAATCCTTATGAATTTTAGAATTTAACAATATATCTTCAATAAATATTAAAAAAACATTATCCAAGAAAAAATTGAAAAAACTATTTATAAGGTCCCTAACTTCAACTGGTGCATCAGAAAATACAACGGGAATAAGTAAAAATTTATTATTCCCACATATTTTCTAAAATGAAGTATTATGTATGTCTTCCACCATCACCATCATCTGATTGTAAACTCACTTCTGATCAACCTTTAGAAATCTCTAATATCTCCCATATCGATCAAATAAATCATATATATGATGACAATTCTAATCGTTCTTATTAGTGACATTATTCAAGGCAATATAATCAGTGAAAAGTCTCATTGTTGTATCATTTTATTTAACAAATAAAATACATTTAACCTATATTTATGTTTTTGATCGAATGAAACATTTATCTTATAACTCATTAAATTTATTTCCAAATTATGAATGTTTTACTTGATACATTTGATAAGTGGGATTTGAAATGGCCTTAGTATAATCTACTAAGTCAATAGTGAAATCAATATCCCAATACTAAATTATACTAGGTAGGTCATTAGAAAAAAACCATATATTCATTCACTACATGAACATCATTATTTTGAAAATTTTATTTATTTTCAGTAATTTGATCCAGGTAACCTTCACTACGATATATAATAAATTTATCACATTCTCTTTTATTTATCAATTGTATGAAATTAAAAAATAGGAATTATTAGTTCCATAATATATCACAACAGGAGAAACTGAAATCCAATCCATATATAGAATAAAATCAAACTCCACTATTGATAGTTTATGTATATTTTTAGGAAAGACTATTCCATTAATAATAATTGGACCATCGATATAAATCATTTTTTACTTTAATATATAATCCTTGAGTTTTAACAACAATTTATATCTTCTATTTTATATATTGATATTTACAATCTACATAATCATTTCTCAGAGGTAAAAGAACATGAATATCCAGTGTCAACAAGGTATTTGGCATAACTCGATTGAACGAGTAACAAATATATGACAACATCATTAAATTCTACATCATCAACTGTAGTAGTAATAAATAACTTTTCAATGTCCTTTTATTTTTGATCATGATGATTTGAAACTTGTGTAATGATGTTATCATAATGACCAAATCATTATAACCAAAATATCTCACCATTTTATGGATATCATATACCCCATGGTTTGACTTTTTATGACTATTGAATTCATAGTCAGAAGAACTATGGCTAAACTGACCACATTAAGAACACATACTAAACCCTATCAAACATTCCATGAAATTCAATTTACCACAATTATAACATGTTGAGAGATTAAATATTGACTTATTAACTGGTTTCTTCTCCTTTATCTACTACCATGAATTTTCTTACTATTGATATCTTATGCGTTATATGTGCTGGAAAACTCCCTTTGATCATTCATAGCACATCAATACACTTTATTATAAATTATAAATTACCATGTCAGAAAAAATCATTGTAAAAATGGTTTCAAACCTTCAGAAAATATAGTAATTTTACTCTTACTACCTAAAAAATTCCATCACACACCTAACAAATCTTTTTACATTTTCTTCACACTCATCAATAGAATATTCATATTTTTTCCCTAAATTAAAAATTTATTTCTCCATAATTAGAAAAAAACATAAAAAAATATTTCTCACAAAATTTATTCTTAAATGTTCCCCATTACATCCCATATAGATCATATTTATCTGGGTTATTCTTAATAAAATACCACCATCAACCATATTCACCATAAAAATGATAAACTAAAGAGTTACCTTTTATAATTCAGAACACCCCATGACTTTAGATACCATATCTAGTGTATTGATCCATCATTTTTTCCACCACTAAATATGAGGTTCAATTTAGTGACATAAGATATTGTCTAATAAAACGCTCCATAATTTTTAGGATTCCCTATAGAATATATTTTTTCTCATTAGCATGTATTCCACCCAAATTTCAAGCATGTTTCAACTAATTCATTGTAGAAAAAAATTTCTCAACTCCAATTCCAACCATCTCAGCATGCTGAATTGAATATATTTTACCCTCAGTGGCTTCCTAATATAGATCTTTTGTTCCTATATTGAAATACATTCTGATAAATCACATTTTTTATTGAACAATAGTGCAATATTAAAATTATATATAATTTCAACATAATAATACATGGTAACAATTCAAGGGTATATTATTTATTTTAGAATCATAACTAATGTTTTCAAGACCATTCCTCTTACAGAAACAGTAAGGAATCGAACATAAAAATTATATAATATTGATTTTTTAACAAGGATTAATTCTCTTACATTTTAGGATATTTTTAGGTTTAGAGTTTTTGATAATTAAGTTATAATTCATACAAAACCGAACCACATAAAATAAAGTTGACACTTCTGAATAACATCCATTTTCCTCATTAGATAGAAATTTTAAAATAAAATAAAATTTAATTTCATGAAATATATTCGTGAAATTTTATGTGAATTCTTCCTTTCCCATACCCATTTACAAAGCCGATGAATTTTTTTGAAAACATGTGATTAACACAAAAACTCAATAAGGTAGATAAAAATAGAGAAAACTGTCAACCTAGTGGAAAACATGAACAACCATGAAATGTTTACCATTAACTCAATATTCGTTGAGATAATAAAATAAAACATTTAAACATGAAAAAATATCATTATTTTTTTAAAATAAAATAATTAAATCAAATAGCTAGAAAATAAAAACCAATTTTTGTAACTCAGAGTATCACCCTCATAACCTGTTTTAAACCTTTGGTAGAAATAACTTCATCCCAATTAAATCCATCAATGAAAAATCCAAGTAACACTATTCATTTTTTTTCTAACAATGTAACATTCCCAAATGTATTGGAGTGAAATCATAGTGCACACATTATATAAGATATATTAGGCTCACCTGAAACTATTTGGGGGCATAAATCATATAATCTAATCAGGATCACTTAAGAAATTTAATGTGGATAAACCCTTTATATAATATGTAAGAGGATCACCCATTACTATTGTATAATTATCTTATACCATTCCATGAATAAAACATTTTAAACTTTTAACTTTTCATTATAAAACTGTTTGAAAACCCATATTGAACCCACATGTAAAACCATTTAAGATATTAAAATTCAATTTAATTTTTAAAAATTCATTTTAATTAACTAAATAACTAAAAATGTGTTTTTCTGATTAAAAAAAGAAATAATTTATCGAAATCCAAACATCAAATAACATTTATTGTCATTTAAAATTTCATTGTCCTTGAATATATTAAAATATAACATTCGATTTGTAAATTTTGAAGAAATTCATTCATTTTATACAAAGATTAATTTTTAAGGCATTAAAATAATTATGAAAATTACCAATAAAAAATCCTAATGTCCATATAATTACATTCTTAAAAACATTTCATAAAAATAGAAATGGAATAAAAAGTGAATAGATGGAAAACATTAAAAATTGATTTTTTAAAGAAAAGTCATGAACCACATTGGAAAAATATAAATTGTGAGACACATGAATGAATAACATTAAAAAAAATATTAATTATCATGATAATATATAAATTAATTATGTAACATGTAGAATTTTTATTATATACACCTCATAAATGAATATTGGTTCGAAACATCAAAATGTACCTCAATGATTGAAAATTGAGATGAAGTCTTATACCTTTAGTTTGACTTGTCACATATGTTATTTATCTTCATGAATAATAAAATTATGCTAATTATTTATTTAATTAGGAACCTTTTTCAATGTTAATTTTTTTTTATTTTTATCATGTTATATATTATTACTTCATCAATTAAGTATGTGTCAGATGTTTTTAGGGTATTCGACTTATGCGGGAAAAATTACGTTAGTTTCTTGAAAACGTTCAAAGTGATCCTTATATAAACATTTAAAATGAATAAATCATGAAACAAATTTCCTTTTTATAATTAAATTTTAACTTAAAAACAAACCATGATTTATGGTTATAAAAAATGAACTATGTAACAATCATGGAGATGGTAGGCCATATGTACACATGAGTTACATTTCCATTTCTCAATGATCATTTTGTAATATGGGTATGTGTTATTTCATATTTTTAGAATGACCAAAATATCCTAAAAATAATATTAATACATTAAATATAATTAAATATTTCATCGATGGGATGTGGTGATGAAAAAATAGTCACCTCACTTCATAGAGTCGGTAGTCCACAATTACTCATCAACAATGTTATCATTTCTCTCTGAATGGAAAGGTAAAATTACATTAAATATATTTTATTTTATGGATGATAAATATCCCACTAATATCATAATTAAGTGACATATATCATATATCTTATTTATATTTATCCTTATTACCTTATAAGAAAAATGTTAGTGAAAACTAAATCAAATTGCTTCATGAGGACGTAGTTCATGGTACATATGAGAGATATTATTGTACCCCTCACTTAATGAAAATTAATGTAGTAAATATGATTTGATAATTAAAAATCAAAATTATTGTTACAAATATAATCTATATCCACCAAAAATCCATCATTATAATAAGATGTGATAAGTGATGATGAAAAATGAATTATATCAGTTCGCAATGCGGCAGTCCCCCATACACAATAACGAGGATTTTGTTTACTCTTTGTTGGAAGATTATATTGTTTAATGTTATTAAATTGAAAGAATAAAATATCAACATAGATTTGATTTTGGTGATATTGTATCATCATAATTGAAATTTTTTTGAATATGGTGGATGAAGTAATAAAAAATATTAGTGAAGCACTATACCTCTTATTCAGATAAATTCTTTAGGGTATAACAAAAAAAATTATTAAGAAGAATTTATGATAAAAACATGGGATCAATGTATGTGGATGGGAATTAAGGATAGTATTTAGTTAATTATTTTTTATCAATAGGGAATTTAAGGTGTACAACGTAGTAGAGAGTGGGTGACCTATTATATACGAGGTGAGTTGAACATTTGTAAATATAGAAAGGAAAAAAGTGTAACCAAATTTATAAAAAAAATTAGAAAAGGAAAATTATAAATCCTTAAAAATGATAAGGTTTAAAGTTTACTAGAAAATATATATTATATAAGTCTTTAGATCATATTAACCACTATCTTTTTAGTTCAACTCCGGATAAATCTATTTTTACCATAACCATGATAAAATATTTTTTCCACTTTAACTATTAATTATGATAAACTTTTTTGTTAAACTTATTAGATATTATAAATTTTGATGATTAAAAATATTAAATCCATTTTACCAAAATAAATTCCCAAATGTGGCTAAATATTTATAAAATTTAATCCTATAGACGTGACAAAAAAAGCTATATTCAGTGAGTGTATTTTTGAATCACAAGATGATATTAGATTAACTCTATGTCTAGTAATAATCATTGTATGAATTTAAATTAATATATAATGATATATAATATATAAATTTAATTTAAATCATTTCTAATTTGTGTTTTTTAATAAATTGAAATTCAGAAACATTATGCACTTTAAAAAACTTTTCTAAAAAAACCCATTTTAGGGAAATAAATAAACTTCTATAAAATTCAAATATAAAGATGATTCAAATTTAATTAATTGAATTAAATATAAATAAATAGTACTTATGTTACTTGAAATCATATTAAAACATTAATAAAAATTTTAAATTACATTTGTTTTTTAAAAGATATGAAATTAAAAAAATGGAATTTTTCATTATTAACTAAAAATGCAATATATTATGAAAAATCCAGAAATTTTACACTATGTTGATTTTGATATGTTTTTTTAGAAAAAAGTAATTATTATTATTTTAAGTCAAATTATATAATTTTTAAGTTAATATTTTGAATAAAAATTTATACAAAAATACTTTAGTAAATCTATTTTTTTTGAATTAAAATTTACTTAATATTTTTATAATCAATATAGATTTATAGTTAATATTAAAAAACATAAAAATGGTTTATTTATTAATTACCTAGTTAATTACATTCAACCTCCTTTTTGAAATCTCATCCACACAACTTTATTCACTTATTAATCTAACATTGATATATATTCCTCATATAATTTTTAGATTACCACGATCTTTCTTCAACTACATGGGTTTTCAATAAAATAATAACCTGGTGAATCAACTTATTCCAAAACAAATGATATATAAGTTCAAGAATATGAATTGTATACTCCTTATAATGAAGGTTTTAATCCAATTAAACTTATTTTGTGCTTGAAACCTGAGATAAATTTGGAACATACTTCTTTAACATGAAAACCTGAAATATGTTCAATAATAGGGATAAACATAGATGTAAGTATACTCGATAAATCAATGATCCAAAAATATCTTATATTTCATATGATACATTGAACCATGAACATAACATCCCATTTTTACCAAACAAATAAAAAATTTCCATTAAGTATCTTTATGTAAAATAAATTCACCTACCTCAAAAGAAAGATATTTCCTCTGGTTATCTATATAACATTACTAGCTGCTCTGAGCCATCCTCATATATTTCTAAATAAAAAAGACATTATAAACCATTTCATTAAGAAAATATGGCCCCATCAAATTATTTTCCCATAATTCATCAGAAAAATGATGTTGTTTGACACTTATTTATATATAATTCCTCAAAATGTCTCATTTGTATATTGGAAAGAAAACCATAGTTATTGGAAAATTCTACAAAACAAATATGAAGATCCCAAATTCCCCTGTAATCGATTCAAAAATAAGTAATAATATCTTCCTTGGTAAGAATTGTTTTCTCTTATATTCCATCATATTGAGGATGAAAAGATGTACCAACATTAAATTCAATACCAAAAGAGTTCTAATGCTCGTTCGGAAAACACAATTTGAATATGAGATCATGGTTAGAGGCAATAGACGTCGAAAATTGATGAAACCCAACTAACACCTTAATATATAGTCAGGAAGTATTATTAAAAGACATAGTACACCAAATGGGGTGTAATTTCCCAGATTTAGTCAATGAACAAATAAAAACCCAAATCACATTATTATCATGATATGTATTAGGAAATCCATTAATTTATTTTCCCATTTCAACTCCAGTACATGAAAATATTAAAAAATTACATTGGGTATCTGTGGATATGGTTTAATCTACTAGAAATTCATTCATTTTACGATAAAGCAATAAATATCAATTTTCATTCCATACCACCAATAATACCCCTAATGTTATTTGTTTGTCATTATAATACGAGGATTAATCGAAAATGGAGAACTCAGAATTTCACCCCACAACTCTCTCATCAACTAGAAACCACAAGGTATATATAATATTTTTTAAAATATGATAACACATTCTTCACAAACATTAAATTTTTCAAAATTAACAAATAGTTTTAGATTCTACTTTTTCTTTTAAAATATGACAATACTTTTGAGGTTGCTAAATTATTTCCCTGTTATTTGACTACACTAAACCCTGAAAAAGTAGATGACTTTTCTACTTCCACAACTTCCAGGCCTAAATTAATAAAAACAGTATCTATATATTAATGTTAAAAATAAAACATGGTTAATGTTAATTGATCCTTATTACTCAATTATTTGACAAATATACTCTCTTTTCTAGGATAGTAATAAATCCTGAAATCATATTCCTTTATATGTTTTTACCATTTTTTTCCATCATGTTTAACTCTTTAGGAGTAATAATATAATGAAAGATTTCCTAATCATAACATATCTCACACACTACTTCATACAAATGGTGAATATTACTTTTTGAAGAAAAAAATATCAAAAATTGTTCTATATAATTTTTTCTATAATTTCAGTCATGTGGTTTCTACTGATGGGAAGCATAAGATATTACTTAATCATTATTCATTATGACACTACAAAATACCTTTAATAAAGCATCAAATTAGATGAAAAATTAACAATTTCATAAGGAAGGGAAAAAACTAGAGCATCCAATAATAATATTTTTGGTTCATAAGAAAAATCATCACATACATTTTTTCATATGAATTTTGATCCTTTTTGAGTGAACTTAGTTAATGTGCAAGACAACTGAGCACAATTTTCGATGAAACTCCACTATTATACCACCAAATGATGAAAAACAATATCTCAATTAAAAATTTTGGCCTTTTACAACAGTAAAAAATGCTAGTTTTAGCATGGCTAATATTAAATCTTTTTTTAAAAATATTGTTCCCATGTAATGAAATTGAATGCAACCAAATTTTAATCAGACTAAATTTCCTATATAGTTATATTTTATTACATTTTAAAAAAAATCCTTAGGTTTCTTTTCTAAACCGCTTTAATTTTTTAATAAAACAATATTTCACAAATAAAGAAAAATATCCAACAACTCATAAAAATAAACTCATAAGGTCCACAAATACTCTAGTTGTATTAGAAAACTCAAAGGGCTTAACTAGAAGCTCATAAAGTATATATCTAGAATATAATTTAGTCTTTTGTATATATTTCTTTGTCACCATCATGTTATGGTACTCAGACCATAGATCAAGCATTGAAAATTATTGATCTCCCTGGAGCTAACCAAACAAAATCATCGACACGAGGAAAGGAATACTGTTTTTTCTTAATAGCGATGTTATTCAAGACTCTATTATTGATGAAAATTTTATTTGAACCACCATTACTTTTAGAAGAAAAACTAAAACACATCATGGTGATGTGGTAGGTAAAATATATCTTTTATTTAACAAACTCATCCTATTTTTTTCTCAATTCTAAAATTTCCACAGTAGCCATTTTTTAAGGAAGTTTTTAAATAGGTTTATAATCACGCACTAATTAAATAGTATACTAAACTTCACAATATCGAATAATAACATGTGTTTCATTAAGAAAACATTCATGTGATTATTTACAATTCTGACATCACTAATTATAAAGGTTAATTTATATTCAATAATATGATATTGGTGACATTCAATGAAATCTAAAATAAAATTCCTATCTTCTTGGTAATTTATCATGGTATGAACTCATAGATTAAAATGATCTTATCACATCAATATATCTAATTATTATATAATTTAATCCAATATATAGCAATAATAACATCAAATTCCACTATAGATAGTTAAATAATATTTTAAAGAATAATAGTCCAAATAATAACAACAATAAGATCTCTATAAATCCATACAGTTTTAATAATTACACCTAGAGTTTTCACCAAATGTTTTATCCACATTCCATGTTTTAAAATTACCATTCTATTTTATAATTTCCCAGATTTGAAAGAATAAGAACATCCATAGTAAATCGATGCATCGATTCAATGAAACAAGTATCAAACCTCTCACCACATCAGTCAATAGTCCAAAATAAATTATAGTTTTATAAAATCACTTTTATAGGCCTTTTTTTCAACTATGATGATTTAAATCAAATAAAACTATCTTCTCATAGATGATAGCATAATGACCCAACTCATCACATCTAAAATATCTCACCATTATATGGATATAAGATTCCCCATTCTATGATTGGTCAAGAACCTTCTCTTTATAGAAACAATCCATGTGACCAAACTGACCACACTAGAAACAATTCTCAAATCTGGTTAAATATTTATTGAAATGTCAATTACCATAGTTAGATAATTCTAGGGTCTTACCTTCATAATTATTAGTTGGTTGCTTCTCCATTTCCTTTCACTCTAAAAGTTTCTTATTATTATCATCTCAAGGAACATAAGTGTTAAAAAGCTCTATCTCAAAATTCTCATAATAGTGATCCACATTATCATATCTTTTAAATTATCAGGTGGCCAGAGATCATCATAAATTTTTTTTAACAATGAGTTAAATATATATATATTAGTATCACTATCCCAAGTAAATCCAGTATATATATGGAAATTCATGTGATGTTTTTTTATATGGGGACATGAAATCTTCATCATTTCTCATGAATTAAATATATTATTTCTCTACCCCGTGTTAGACAACTATATGGAAATATTTTTCAATAAATTTATTCTTAAATGGGTTATTTTCCATAAAATAAATATTATATTTCTAATTAAAATTATAAGACAAATGACACCATGTATTGTATAGGGCTCTGAGTTTTGATACTTTTCATTTTTTGGGCTTTGGGGATTCTTTGGATGAGGCTTGAGGAAGTTTTGTTGTGGATGGCAGTGCAGGAGAGCCAATAAAGTAAATACACATGGTGTATTATTTACACAATGTGAGTTTTCTATTCACATCATGTGTGGATAGCTGGTTAATGCTTATAAATCAGTTTAAGGGAGCCTTAAATAATATTCACTTCATGAAGACAAATTTCCTGATGTGTTATTCAATAAATTTGATGTCATAGTATTTTTAGGGAAAGATATTTTTTTTGGAAAAAAATTATTTACCTACCATATAAGGATTGCAATATGTCATGAAAAAATATACAAGGATATAATGTTCTTTAATTGAAAACTTATTTTCACTTGTACATACCCTTTATTCATTTATTGGTTTTGGGTAACGTTAAGAATTTCTTGAGGAATTACAACACTCTTCTCCAAGAATTTATTTATTTTATGGATTTTTTTCCCAATGGGGACTTTGGCAAGGCCTTCCATATTGTATGATAGTTTTATTTCATTCTTCCATCAGGGATCCACTATGGCGATGTTTATTTGGGTTTGGGAGTGGTTTGTGATAAATTTTTATTATCCTATGAAGTTGGATAACTTGATTATAAGGCCCCAACATTAAACCTTACTTAATATTGTATTAAATGAATAATTCACATTGAGGATCTTTTCAGGTTTAGAGTTTTAGAGAATTAGGACATGACTATTACATCTCAAAAGATTAAAAAGTATAAACTTCTACTATGTTTCCATAAAATAAAAACTCTTAAAAAGAAACATGTCTAGTTCCATGTTTTAGGTAGCATGACTTTTCCTTGATCCCATCCTTGACCCTATTCCGTGTTAAGTCCTGTGAAAAAAATTTCAAAAACTTGGGATGAGCATAAAAATCTCAGTAAGGGATACACAAAGAATGAAAACTGTTAGTTTTCAAAACAACAAGTAAACCATTTATACTTTATCAAAGTAATACCTTTCAACTTTTGGATGTAGTAAAAAAAACTCTTCAATGAATAAAAGATCATTACTTACCCTTTTGTAACCAAAAGATTACCATAATACCCATATAAAGAACACATAACATAAAAAGGTAACTTGGGACATAACATACTTAAATGGAATAACCATACGGTCGACTTCCACACATACTTAATGGAATATCCATACAGCCGACTTCCACACATACTTAATGGAATAGCCATACGACCAACTTCCATACCCAATGCATTGGAGGTTATAACGTAACCACCCGTCCTGGTATTCACGGCACCACCCGTCATATGGTTTATCACGTAACTACCCATAAAATGTCCAAGTACCATCATTAAATAGAAAATATTGAAAATATAAACATTTCATTAACAACATTTCATTTTCAATAAAAATAAATAATTCCAAGATATTGAATTAATCAATCCATTTTCAAAAATCATTTAAAAGAGATTTTTGAATCAAAGTGTCCTATACCACTTTGAAGCTTTTATTTGAATTATAACTTTAAAACATTAATGTTCATATAAATAAATACTGAAAACCATTTTGAAAACATGGACATTAAAGATAAATATTTATAATAACAAATCTTTAAAACATTTAAAACGATATTTTTGTTAAAGAGTTTTTAACAAAATGAGAGACTCTTGAATACAAATAATTGTGTAATAAAATTTAATCCGAACTTTATAATATCATGAGAATAAAGGGATTCATGATATAATATTTCAAAGGACAGTATACACACCATATAAAAGTGAATTGGTGCATTACAACAATGAAGTCTCAAAAGAAATGTAAAATGAGATGAAATCCATTATAAAGAAGGTATCCTTAAATTAAGGATAAATCAATCTCATAATTATGTGTGAAAAATATAAATACACCCAATATAAGTGGACATTAAGTGTAAAACAATCAAACTTCATTCACACATATTCAAAGGATGACATATTCAATAACTACATGTTGAACCCAAAGAAATCCAAATTGGGTTAAGAAGTTCCTTTGGTAAAATTCGACAGCCTAACGACGTCACATAAAATTTTACAAAAGGGTTGATGAGAGAGATAAAGGGGATCTCATCACATGGACATAAAATTTAAATAAATAAGGATATAGAAGAACATATCCCAACATAATAGTATGTGAATTAAAAGACATAACAAAAGAAGTCTTTAAAAAAGGAGGTTGAAAGGTCCCCTTACCGAGTTTGGTTTCTTTCGAAACGTACACCCCATGGATGAAGGGTCCTACAATGAAGATGTAAATACCCATAAATGAAAGTGTATAATAATGGGCAGTACATACACCACACAAAGGAAATAGTTCCAAACGTAGAATAAATGTCACGGGAATAAAAGTGAGATGAAGAATCCCGTACGGAAACTCGGCACCTAACGACACCACTTAAAACATCCAAAAATGGATTTATGAGATCAAATAGGGTCTCTCATAATATAAAAATAAAAAGTACATTATGAGGAATATAAAATAACATCCCCAAACATAATAAATATTATCTTAAATTAAATGACATAAAATAGAGTACTTAAAAAGAAAGAGAGAGGTTAGATCTCTTACGAAAATTCGGCAGCCTAACGGCGCCACTCAAAACTTCTAAAATGGATTGATGAGAGAAAATAGGGTATCTCATCATATGATAATAAGAATTACAGTTGGAGTAATATAAAATAACATCCCAATCATAAGAAATATGAGCTTAAATGGAATGACATAAAAGAGTGCACTTAAAAAGAATGAGAGGAGTAGGATCCCTTACCTCGTGTCCGACATGACACAATCGTTCTTTAATCTCCTGAATAATAAAAATTTTTCAATTTATAATTTCTTAAGGACATTATTTAAATATTATTATTCAGTTAATATCAAATATTATAATGTTATAATAATTGGTTAATAAATTGAGTTCATATCAGACGTTTTTGTCGATGTTCAGTACATGAGTAAAAATTGAACATGTTGGAAAATAATTTTCCATGTAGTTATAGGTACATCATATCCAAAATAGTATTTATGTTTTAAATATCATATATATCCAGTATATATTCATTTTATACTATTCCATAGCATTTGGAGATAAAAAAAATAAAATCACAGTTCATGGAGACGGTAGGTCGTACGTACGCATGAACGCTACTTTCATTTTTTTGCCACATTAATGGAATTAAAACAAAATGAGATATATATATATATATATATATATTATAATTTCATATTGATACCCATAATTTAGATGTAATATATTACATATATATCCATTATATATATTTACTTATAATAGTACATAACATTTTGAGATAAGAAATGAAATGTACCGTTCATGGAGACGGTAAGCCGTACGCATGCATGAACTCTACTTTCATTTATATTTCGTAATTTATAGAATGGAATCATAATGATATAAAGGTATATTATAATTCCAGTATAATATCATATATAATAACATTAATTACATCTTTTATATGTCCCACATATGGCATTAACGAATCAAATCACTTTGAGGGGGCGGTAGTCCGCACTTCCTAAAATGAAGATATCTTGTTTACTCATAATGGTAACCATAAAGGATATGCCATAACTGAAAAACACAGAAGATTAAGTAAAAAAATAAACATATTATATATAATATATAAATATAGTTCCATCTTAATGGCCACCTTGGAAGGTGTTAAAATAATATGGAACAATCATTGTTTCGTGAGGTAGAAAAACGCCAATCACAGAAAAAGTATGTTCTTTAACAATTAGACAAAGGTGTGTGTAAGTGTAGCTAGAATCCATCTTATAACAACATACTAGTATATTGAAGATAATGTAGTTGTTACAAAAGAAATGAATAAAAAGAGTTTAGGGGGCTGGAGAAGCAAAATAAAACAAAAGGACTCAAGTGAAGACATTACCTTAAAATCGGGTAACACCCTTTTGTTTGAGCTAAAATGCTTCCTTGGGAAGCCTTATGCCCCAAGTGAGGCTTCAAAGAGTTATAGAGGTATTTTTAGAGACAAAATGGGCAGGGATTTGCTGAGCCAAAGTCTTTGGAAGTGTGTGTAAGGAGGTAGAGGTGGGGGCCTTTTATAAGAGGAGAGGAGGGGCACACAAGGAAAGTAAGGAAATGTTACTTTATTTTAGAATGAGTTTCGGATTTTAATGGTCCCACATTGATTTTTTAGAGGATAAGGTGATAAGGGTTAGAAATACACCCATACAATAGGTTTTGGACATGTTTAGGTCTTATATTTTACATTATCATTCCATTTTATTTAAATCGTTAAATAATGAGGTCATCGCTGCATCATCATGATGTCATAAATAATTTAATTTATTTAATGTCTAAAAATTATATAAAAACTAAAATGAAATATGAAATCTTTTTATCTTTCTAATGACTATTTATAGTCAAAAATTTTACTTGTATAACCCCATTTAAAAAGTGTTTTAGTAAAACAACTCATGTTTGTGTCATTTTTACTTTTACATTAAATAAAAAGTTATTTATGTCATTTCCCAACCAAAGTGGATCCATGGGGTCCCCAAGTTGACCCATGGATTTTATTGGACAGCCATGACACATCCAATAAGGGTAGGACATGTGTAAATCTCATCTCATATTATTAAAACATTAATTTTTCCTTAAACTACACTAATTACCACTAATCGCGATTAATAAACTTAAAAGTTACTATTCACCAAAAAATTAGTTTAATTCCATTGAACCACATTTTACTTATTAATGACAACCATGTATGTAAGATTTTTTGAAATTCAAAACACAAAGGTGGCAAAATTTCATTTAAACGGAAAATCAGTTTTTATAAGTACCACTTAGTGGTTTCACTATTCATCAAAAATTGAAGTTCTTCAGAAAAATACAAAAAATTTACCCTAAGCTATATTTGATATTAAGAATTCAAAAATGAAATCTATTTTACAAAATTCAAAACATATAAGTTTCATTAATTAATTTAATAATTAATTCCCGCAGTCAAAACAAATAGCATGTTTTTATGAAAAAATAAGTATCAAAAGATTGACTCTAGTTTAAGTCCAATTTCAAGATGAAATTAATTCCAACGACCACTATTGGATTAAAAGTTAAAAATATATTATAATTTCACTTTAAAACCAATTCATAAGATAATCTAATCATATAAATAAATTATATTAAAATGTGGTTTTGAATTAAAATACAACAGTTTTCACTATTCATTAAAAAATGAACTTTATCGGAAAAATACCAAAAAATTACACAAAGTAAATTTTTATGTCCTGATTCTAAAGAAGAAATTTATTTTTTCAAATATAACACATATAATTGTCAAAAAGTGGATTTAAAAGTGGTTCGCCGTCAAATGGCTGTTAATCGTCATTTTTAAAGAATATTAGAATGTTTACACTTAAAAATTGGATTCATTCACATTTTCAATCCTCTAACATTTATTGTAAAGAGTAAAAATATTTGACAAACATAAATAATCATTTTTAGTTAGTTCCGTTCTTTCCCTCCATTCCAATGGCTAGGCGTTAACTACCATTTAAAATAATATTATTTTATTATTAGAGTGCATCGTAAGATTTCAAAGGAACTCGTTGTCCCGTATTGGGTATGCCATCGAGCATAGCATTCCCTTTAAAGTAATATTAATATTTTTTTCAAAAATAGGGTTAAATATAAAAATTTCATATTCTTTATTTACCTGGGGTGTTACATCTTTCCCCCCTTTTGGGAATTGCGTCCTCACAATTTCAAAATTGGGCTTGGAAACTCCATTGAAAATCCCACATCGGAACAAGAGTTAGTAAAACAATCACATTAAAATAAAGGAGAACTACAAAGTTTACCCGAGTTAAACCATACTAGGATTCAAAGTATGAAAATATGGACATGGAGGAAAAAACAAAGGGTCATGTTCTAAGGGAGAGTGATAGTAAACATGTCTAGGAGAGAGTTAACCATAAGAAAATCGCAAACTTGTGATGGGTTAAACGGTATTGGATTCCCCAGTCGGAAAAGTTAATGGACAACATTTTTTGCTTTATGTTACTTTTCATTGAGAAATTTATTTTTGATCTTAACTAAATCATAATGAAACATAATTACTTGTCACGTAGACTTTCAACTTTTACTAGATTCCTTAATCAAACTCATATTTTCTCCAAAGGACGAGTATTTAGGAAGACTTGTTCGCATTAAGAGTACTATAATCAACTTCTTGAGAATCACCTAATCCACAATAGAGAACTATATACTTCACTTGTCTTTAGACTTTAACCAAAACAAAAACCAAAAAGGTTATTACAAGATCAGATAACCCACAAAAGTATAATCCTTTATAAAAAGATAATCCATTCTTAATCTCCAAAATTTGTCAAAAAAACCCAAAGTTCAATGAAGACCATTCGATAAACAATTTTCCATTAAATCGATAAAAGTAAACCAAACTAAGATTGAAACCCAAATATTTGAAGGATTTAATCACATAGTCTTCCAAGGTACAAATTATATTTTATCTCCAAATAACATTAGTTGCTCTTAAATTCTCATATTGAAAAGTAATTAACCTAATCACATATCCTCCATGATAGGTTAATCATTTCCATAGATAACCCAAAATAAACTTACTCTTGATTCCAAAAATCATCTAACTAAAAAGAATTAGTCAAACTAACCAGGGACTTCACGTAGTCCAGTGGTAGGTGATAAATACCAGTCACACTTTGGTTGTGGGTTCGATTCCCTCAGCTTTGTCCGACGCGACGGGTTGTCACATGGTCTTCATGTTGTCTTTTTTCCAAAACTATAAAATTCTTAAATCATTCCCCAAAACGAGATAAAATCTTCAAAAATAATAATAACATATTTGAACCTCAATTTTATCTCATGCCTTTCATTTTACATCATAATATATAATAGCCCATAATTACCTCAAAATAAAGGATCATATAAACCCTATTGTTTACCTTTATAATTATTACCTGAACTTCCACATCGATTGGTCATCTCGTACCTGATGCATTACAGAACATACCAAGGTAAAAGTGGTTGATCATGACTCCTTGATAGTTGGTTTAGAACAACCAGGAGTTTCCTCATTGAATACCCCATTTCATCTAGTCTCTTAATCAGAGAACCACCACAGTTTCCTTCAAACCTATTGTCACTTTGGTACCTGCTAGATCGATCCATTCAGTAAAAACAGAAATGTCAGTGTGAGTATATCAACAAAAGCATCATGTACTAATGAGGAAGATATACTTACTCGTTCACTTTATATAAAAAATATGACTCTTACTGAAATCCTAACCATTGTGGTAATGTCACTTATACTTAAAGAATACCCTAACCTTTAAAGTTTTCTAAACTGACCTTTGATACCAACTATAAGGCCCCAGCCTTAAACCATACTTAATATTGAATTAAATGAATAATTCACATTAGGGATCTTTTCAGGTTTAGATTTTTAGAGAATTAGGACATGACTATTACATCTCAAAATATTACAAAGTAGAAAATTCTAGTAAGTTTCCATAAAATAAAAACTCTTCAAAAGAAACATGTCTAGTTCCATGTTTTAGGTAGCGTGACATTCCCTTGATCCCATCCTTGACCCTATTCTGTGTTAAGTCCTGTGAAAAACATTTCAAAAACTTGGGATGAGTATAAAAATCTCAGTAAGGGATGCACAAAGAATTAAAACTGTTATTTTTCAAAACAACAAGTAAACCATGTATACTTTATCAAAGTAATACCTTTCAACTTTTGGAAGTAGTAAAAAAACTCTTCAATGAATAAAATATCATTACCTACCCTTTTGTAACCAAAATATTACCATAAAACCCATATAAAGAACACATAACATAAAAAGGTAACTTGGGACATAAAATACTTAAATGGAATAACCATACTATCGACGTACACACATACTTAATGGAATAGCCATACGGCCGACTTCCACACATACTTAATGGAATATCCATACGACCAACTTCCATACCCAATGCATTGGAGGTTATAACGTAACCACCCCTCCTGGTATTCACGACACCACCCATCATATGGTTTATCACGTAACCACCCGTAAAATGTCCAAGTACCATAATTACACATAAAATATTGAAAATATAAACATTTCAATAACAACATTTCATTTTCAATAAAAATAAGTAATTCCAAGATATTAAATTAATCAATCCATTTTCAAAAATCATTTAAAAGGGATTTTTGAATCAAAGTGTCCCATACAAATTTGAAGCTTTTATTGGAATTATAACTTTAAAACATTAATGTCCATATAAATAAATACTAAAAACCATTTTGAAAACATGGACATTAAAGATAAAGATTTAGAATAATAAATCTTTAAAACATTTAAAAAGATATTTTTGTTAAAGAGTTTTTAACAAAATGAGAGACTCTTGAATACAAATAATTATAGAATAACATTTAATCCAAAATTTATAATATCATGAGAATAAAGGGATTCATGATATAATATTTCAAAGGACAATATACACACCATATAAAAGTGAATTGGTGCATAACAACAATGAAGTCTCAAAAGAAATGTAAAATGAGATGAAATCCATTATAAAGAAGGTATCCTTAAATTAAGGATAAATCAATCTCATAATTATGTGTGAAAAATATAAATACACCCAATATAAGTGGATATTAAGTGTAAAAAAATGAAATTTTATTCACACATATTTAAAGGATGAAATATTCAATAACTACATGTTGAACCCAAAGAAATCGAAATTGGGTTAAGAAGTTCCCTTGGTAAAATTTGACAGCCTAACGACGTCACATAAAATTTTAAAAAAGGGTTGATGAGAGAGATAAAGGGGATCTCATCACTTGATATATTCAATAACTACATGTTGAACCCAAAGAAATCGAAATTGGGTTAAGAAGTTCCCTTGGTAAAATTTGACAGCCTAACGACGTCACATAAAATTTTAAAAAAGGGTTGATGAGAGAGATAAAGGGGATCTCATCACTTGGACATAAAATTTACATAAATAAGGATATATAAGAACATATCACAACATAATAGTATGTGAATTAAAAGACATAACAAAAGAAGTCTTTAAAAAAAGAGGGTGAAAGGTCCCCTTACCGAGTTGGGTAACTTTCGAAACGTACACCCCATGAAAGTAGGGTCATACAAGGAAGATTTAAATACCCATAAATGAAATTATACTACACAAAGTGTATAATAATGGGAAGTACATACACCACTCAAAGGAAATAGTGGAAAACGTAGCCTAAATGTCACGGGAATAAAAGTGAGATGAAAAATCCCTTACGAAAACTCGGCAGCCTAACGGCGCCACCTAAAACTTCCAAAAATGGATTTATGAGATCAAATAGGGTCTCTCATAATATAAACATAGAAATTAAAGTATGAGGAATATAAAAGAACATCCCCAAACATATGAAATATTATCTTAAATGAAATGACATAAAAGAGTGTACTTAAAAAGAAAGAGAGAGGTTAGATCTCTTACGAAAATTCAGCAGCCCAACGACGCCACTCAAAACATCCAAAATGGATTGATTAGAGAAAATAGGGTCTCTAATCATATGATAATAAGAAGTAAAGTAGGAGTAATATAAAATAACATCCCAATCATAAGCAAGATGAGCTTAAAAGGAATGACATAAAAGAGTGCACATAAAAAGAAAGAGAGGAGTAGGATCCCTTACCTCATGTCCGACATGACTCAATCGTTCTTTAATCTCTGGAATAATAAAATTTGGTCAATTTATAATATCTTAAGTACCTCCTTTAAATATTATTATTCAGTTCATATCACATATTATAATGTTATATTAATTGGTTAATAAAGTGAGTTCATATCATACGTTTTTGTCGATGTACAGTTCATGAGTAAAAATTGAACTTGTTTGAAAAGAATTTTCCATGTAGTTATAAGTACATCATCTCCAGAATAGTATTTATGTTTTAAATATCATATATATCCAGTATATATTCATTTTATGTTATTCCATAGCATTTGAAGAAAAAAAAATTAAAATCACCGTTCATGGAGACGGTAGGCCGTACGTACGCATGAACTCTACTTTCATTTTTTTCCATATTAATGGAATTAAAAAAATGAGATATATATATATATTATAATTCCAGAATGATAACCATAATTTAGATGTAATATATTACATATATATTCATTATATATGTGTACTTATAATAGTACATAACATTTTGAGATAAGAAATGAAATGTACCGTTCATGGAGACGGTAAGCCGTACGTACGCATGAATGCTACTTTCATTTCTATTTCATATTTTATAGAATGGAATCATAATGATATAAAGTTATATTATAATTCCAGTATAATATCATATATTATACCATTAATTACATCCTTTATATGTCCCACATATGGCATTAACGAATCAAATCACTTTGAGGGGGTGGTAGTCCGCACTTTCTAAAATGAAGATATCGCGTTTACTCATAATGGTAACCATAAAGTATATGACATAAATGAAACATACCGAAGCTTAAGTAAAATATAAAAATATTATATATAATATATAAATATAGGGACATCTTAATGTCCACCTTTGAAGGTGTTAAAAGAAAATGGAACAATCATCGTTTCGTGAGGAAGAAAATCACCAATCACAGAAAAAGTATGTTCTTTAACCATTATACGAAGGTGTGTGTAAGTGTAGATTGAATCCTTATTATAACTACATCCTAGTATATTTAAGATACTGGATTTGTTACAAAATAAATTAATAAAAAAAGTTTAGGGGGTTGGAGAAGAAAAATAAAACAAAAGGACTCAAGTGAAGACATTACCTTAAAATCGGGTAACACCCTTTTGTTTGAGCTAAACATATTCCTCGGGAAGCCTTATGCCCAAAGTGAGGCTTCATGGAGTTATATAGGGATGTGGAGAGACAAAATGGGAAGGGTTTGGCCGAGATAAAGGCTTTGGGAGTGTGGTTAAGGTGGTAGAGGTGGGGGCCTTTTATAAGAGGAGAGGAGGGGCACACTTGGAAAGTAAGGAAATGTTACTTTATTTTAGAATGAGTTTCGGATTTTAATGGTCCCACATTGATGTTTTTTGAGGATAAGGTGATAAGGGTTCTAAATAAACCCATCCAATAGGTTTTGTACATGTGTAGGTCTTAGATTTTACATTATCTTTCCATTTTATTTAAATCGTTAAATAATGAGGTCATCGATGCATCATCATGATGTCATAAATAATTTAATTTATTTAATGTCTAAAAATTATATAAAAAATACTATGAAGTAGTAAATCTTTTTATATTTCCAATTAAAATTTATAGTAAAAAATCTGACTTGTATAACCCCAGTTAATTTTTTTTAGTAAAACAACTCATGTTTGTGTCATTTTTACTTTTACATTAAATAAAAAGTAATTTATGTCATTTCCCAACCAAAGTGGCTCCATGGGGTCCCCAAGTTGACCCATGGATTTTCTTGGTCTTCCATGACACATAAAATAAGGGTAGGACATGTGTCAAGCTCATCTCATATTATTAAAACATTAATTTTACCTTAAACTACACTAATTACCACTAATCGCGATTAATAAACTTAAAAGTTACTATTCACCAAAAAATTATTTTAATTCCATTAAACCAAATTTTAATTCTTAATGAAAACCATGTATGTTGTATTTTTGAAATTCAAAACGCAATGGTGGCAAAATTTCATTTAAACGGAAAACCAGTTTTTATAAGTACCACTTAGTGGTGTCACTATTCATCAAAAATTGAAGTTCATCAGAAAAATACCAAAAATTCACCGTAATCTATATTTGATATTACGAATTCAAAAATTAAATATATTTTAAAAAATTAAAAACATATAAGTTGAATTAATTAATTTAATAATTAATTCCCACAGTCAAAACAAATAGCGTGTTTTTAAGAAACAATAAGTATCAAAAGATTAACTCTAGTTTAAGTCCAATTTCAAGATGAAATTAATTCCAACGACCACTATTGGATTAAAAGGTAAAAATATATTCTAATTTAAATTTAAAACCAATTCAAAAGATAATCTATTCATATAAATAAATCATATTAAAAAGTGTTTTTGAATTAAAATACAACATTTTTCACTATTCATTAAAAAATGAACTTTATCGGAAAAATACCAAAAATTTACAAAAAGTAAATTTTGATGTCCCAATTCTAATGAAGAATTTTATTTTGTAAAATATAACACATAAAATTTTCAATAAGTGGATTTAAAAGAGGTTCTCCATCAAAAGATAGTTAATCGACCTTTTAAAGAATATTAGAATGTTTACGCTTAAAAATTGGATTCATTCGCATTTTCAATCCTCTAACATTTATTGTAAAGAGTAAAAATATCTGACAAACATACATAATCATTTTTAAGTTAGTTCCGTTCTTTCCCACCATTACAATGGCGAGGCGTTAACTACCATTAAAATAATATTATTTTATTATTAGAGTGCAACGTAAGATTTCAAAGGAACTCATTATCGCGTATTGGGTACGCCATCGAGCATAGCGTTACCTTTAAAGTAATAGTAATATTTTTTTTAACAAATAGGGATAAATATAAAAACGTCATATTCTTTTTTTACCTGGGGTGTTACATTGATCCTTAGTTTTCCATGTGTTTTTGTGGGTTTTAGTCATTTCTTCATCACTTAGTGGTGTACAGATATTCCTAAAAGATTATTTAAGGTATGGAATACCTTGTTTCTCATTATTTTCAATCATGTTAAGGGATATTACTCTTTTTATCAATGGGAGATAATTATTTTGGAATAAGAAAATATAAATAACTGAAAATTATAATTTGAAGGTTTTGGGGGAATGATTCTCATAATATTATGTCATTGATATTATTATTAAATGATGAATTCTATGGACTTTATTCCCTTCTAGAAATTATGGTCATTGGGGTTTTTTTTACTTGATGGTATCTGTTGAAATTTTTATCTATTATGATTATTGTGTTATCACCATAAAATAGAAATATTATATTTTTATAATTAAATAGTTTCCCAAATTTTATTATTTTTTGGATAACACACGTATAATAATGTAAAATGTGATAAAATACCCTCTGTTAAATATGTATGATAATATTTGATGCGATGAGATTTGTGGCCATTCTCTATGGTGTTAATGAGTGTTTATGATGCGACGTGGGGATGATGAATGATATGTGGCTGGGATTTTGGGGTGGTTTTGTGGTGTTTGTAATGATTTTCTATGGGGGTGTAGGGGTGAGGTGGTTGTCTTTTTCCATGCTTTTGGGGTGGATATGTGGTGGGTTTTTAGTGTGATTTTGGGGAATAGAGGCAATGGTATATTGGATTTTCTTCTGGGTGATGATGGTGTGACTGATTGGCCATACTTTTGGGTAGGAAATGCTGTAGTTTTTTTTGCCTTCATTTTGGGGTGAAGTGTAAATGGTTTGATGGAAATGATGATCTTCTTGAGATGTGTGGTTGTGTTTTGTTAGATGCTTGGGTAGTGTGGAAAAAAATTTATTGATAATTATAAAAATGGATAGGTTTTCGTTTGGATACTTAAATTCAAATTATTAAGGAAGAAAATTCATAATTGGATGTTTGGATTACTATGGTTTTTCTGAATAATAAAAAAATTGGATGGATAATGGGTTTGGTTGGAAATGTGAAATGTGACTTGTGGCTCAAGGATAGTATTGTCTTATGCATTTAGATGTGGTCCTGAAAGTGGGTATGTATTGAGAAGTTTACTATTTGGGTTAAAACCCATATTTGGTCTTGAATACATGTATATTTATATATTTTTATATTCCTCATGAATTTTATGTTAACCCTACCAGATTTGATAACTATATTTGGACACCCATATTGCATCTAGGGGTGTTTTCCCAACATCCTGTTGATGAGGATAGATGGATGAATACCCACTCATTCTCTCTCTCTCCCTCTTCTAGGTGAGTAAATAGGAGAAAGCTATGATTTATGAATATTTTTTAGTTCACTATGTCATTTATGAGGTGTTATTGTGTGACATGTGATGACCATGCTATGTGGTCACGTCCCAGGTGTTTTTGACCAAAATGTGATGACCTTGCTATGGGGTGGTGGAACATATGTTTTTCTACAAGATTTGATGTGACTGTGATGTGGGAAGGCTTATGGTGGGTGTTTTTCAATGTAAGATGATGGAATTAGGTTCATGTTCTTCATGTTCATGATACAATACTTCTCTGGTTATGGTTGTGATGTGATGGACCTATTGTTTTTGGGAATGTTTTAATGTGACTGTGTTGTGGGGTGGTGGAATAGGTGTTTTCGAGCATGATGTGATTAGTCTATGATGTGAGGTTGTGGTGTCTTTCATTTGGAAGATATGAGATTTTCGGGATGTGCGATGTTGGGATGTGAGATAATAAACTCATTTGAAAAATAGTGAATTTTATAATTCATAGATACGCTTCTTATTATGTTATTATACATGGTGTGCATTATTTGGTGACCTTTCCTTGGTGTGGTTAGGATGGATAGTTAACTTGTTAAGGTATTGTTGGTTCTTCCAAATTCCTAAGGGGTGAATTACTATGCCTGTTTCTCATGTGTATGAGAGACTTTAGTTTTCCAACAAAATATATTTATATTGTCACCCTATGTATGTAAATTGATATTAAGGTTTCCATAATGATTATATATTCTTTTGTAGTAATTTAAATCTCAAATCAATGTAGGGTGTCTATGTCAAATTTTTGGCTTTACATTTTTGTATTTTACATTTGGAATGTTTTATATGTATTAATTTTATTTTTACAGGCATTATGTGATAGTTTTAGTTTCATTTATATTACCTCTTAGTGTTTCATGTGGCATATTCATCTTATTTCCTGATCCTATATTATAGTATATGGTAATTCCCCCATTGAATTGGGTTTTTTATACCCATGGATATAGTTTCCAACCCGAGGCCTACTGAATGTGGGACTCAGGGGTCATTATCTATCCCCCCAAAATGTATTTTCTTTAGTGGTAGAGGGACATGAAAAAGTTTTATCATAGATTATGGGTGAGAGATTGTAATGATTTTAGGGTAATACATAGTGATGATTACATGTGTTGGTTTATAAATTGTAACAACTGAACTTGGTTCATGACATAGGTTAGGGAGGCCAGATATAACATAGGATCTTATGGATCCCTGTGGTCCCCAGTTTGTGGATCCCTGTGATCCAGTGTAAAGGCATTATGGTGAATTTTGTTCCTATTGGAGATGAGTTGTTTTAGGAATGTCAAAATGAAAAAAATAATAATTAAAATGAATCTAAATAAAATACAATGCTACCAATATTTGGATGTTCAACTTGTTTTTATTAATTTCTCATGTTCATCATCTGAATGTGGCTCTGGTAGTGGACATTCGGTAGGATTATTCAGTAGGTTTCCGCAAAGTTTATCTTACATAGGAGTAGGAGGCGTGGAAGGGGGAATTTAACACTTTTCAATGGTAATATTTAGGGAAGTATGAGGGTAGTTTTATCTATGTGGAAACAGAGAGCTAGTTGGAGGAGCTCCAAATTAATTTCATTTTGATTCTGGCCATGGTGGAGTAATGAGTCCCTTTGTAAGTCAGTCAGATTCAGGATCCATGCGTCAGTTGAGGGTACTGTAACTAGGGTTGTGTAAGGAGGTATATATTTTATGATATAACATTCAGAAAGAGTTTCAGAAATATTTCTATTCAAACACCGTGATGGCAGGGATGTGGTAGGAGTTTATTTCCCTTATATAAGGGTGTATGTCTATGTGGGAGTTGGAAATTATGTACAAGGACATTCTTTGTTTTTTCATGAACTTTTTTCAAATGGGAGTGTCTTATGGGACATCTTGATGTGGCATGATATCCTTCAATATATTATGCAGTTACTCATTTTTACAATTCAAATGTATTTTGATGTTCAAAAGAATGGGGATGTGGTTGAGTAGATGTACTCCTGGGGAGGATTTCCGTGAGAGTGTAACTAGAATGTTTGTTGGAGGAGAAGAGTTGTTAGTGGTAGCTATGAGGCTCCATGTTCATCTAGGTTTTGAATATCTGGGAGTTAAACTCAATAGATTTTGATTTGTCTTTTGGGGATAGTGTTTTTGGTGTTTTTCAGGGAGATATTAGAACAATTTGTTTTAGTTATGGGGATCATTTCAAATTCTAGATTCAATGCCTAAGGTTTCAATAATCTCATTTTGATAGAGATGTACATGTTCAGTGCCATCCTTAGTTACAATTTCCATTGGGACCATTTCAGTAGTAGGGTTTGTAGGATTATGATCCATCGATGAGAGATACAGTGTGTAGAGGATGACCTGAGGATTCTTATCATGTTCTGGGACCTCGAATATAGTTTGGTTGTATAGGTGGTCATCAGTAGAGAGGTAGAGGCATTGGGTATGTTTATTTACACACGGTGGATGAATTAGTTAAACATGGGTAAGATATTGTCAGATTTATGATCATTTTGTTTTTTACACTTTGATATGCCCTTTTTTGTTTCAGGAACTTCACACTCCTTTGTTTCACCCACTATAGTCCATGATCTGGACAAATATTTAGATAGGGTTACCATTCCCCTACTGTTGACTATGCTAGTTGAAGTCTAATGTATATTTTTGGATGTGTGTTGTGGGAATATATTGATGATAGTTCTATATCAATCCTATGAGGATCATTTATTTCTAATAATATAGCCATATGATGTCATCTAAGGCATCAATTATTTTAATTCAATATTTTTTGTTGTTAATTTCTTCTAGATGTCAGTCATATTTTTTGATGTGGATAAAAAGAATATGATTTTTAGATATTAGGGTTGTGATATGGTAAGTAACCATGTAAATAACAATCTATATTTAAAGGATTAGTTATGTATATAAAATTATTAGAGGCTATGCTGATGGTGGTTCCATGTGATGTTAGGTAAATTTGTGAAGTTTTTCCCAATTAGGTTATGAGGCTACCCATTCAATATAATATTGACTTTGGATAGTATTTATTACTATATCTTCTCAAATTTAGATGGATCCTTATCGGATGAAACAATATTATTTTCAGGATTATAGGATTTATATTGATTATATAATGTATATAGTTTTCATCTGACACTGTTTTGTTCTCCAAAAAGTTGAATGCTAGTTTGAGGTTTTGTATGGACTATCGAAGGTTGAATCTTGTGACTTTCCAAAATTGTTTCCCTATTCTGCAGATAGTTTATCTTTTTGAACAAATGAAAGGGGTGAGTTGGTCTTATATGGCTGATTCATGGTATGAAGATCATCTATTGAGTATGATTTAATGTGATATCCTGATGACTAACTTTGGATGTAGGTATTGTAACATCATGTTTGTAGCCATCCTAGTTGGTGTTGTGAACACACCTTCTATTTCAACGTGGATTATGATCATTGAGTTTTGTGTGTTCCTGGACCATTTTAACAATGTATTCCTCAATGAAATAATGATATTATCAATGTTAGAGGAGAATCATACAAAAAACTCAGATCAAATTTACACGTCCTCCAACACCACAAGATTTATTGAATTTTGTTTCAAATTTTATGTTCTGGGTGAAATAAGAGTGTTTCCTTGGGCATGTATTGTCTCAACAGGGTGTGGTAGTGGAATTAACAAAGTTCAAAGTAGTTTACTCATAGAAAGAAATAAAGAATATGTCATAGGTTCATATTTTTCTTTGCATTATAGGCTATTATTGGTGGGTTTTTCTTGATTTATACTGATTTTCATCCCTGTTGATAGTGCTAAATAAGAAGAACCATAATTTTGTATCATTTAATTAGTTCTAGGAAACATTCAACTACCTAAATGGGATGTTTCTCAGTTATCTAGTTAATTAGTAAACTGATGTGGGTGTTATATTTGAGTTGTTTTGTGACACTTCTCATCTGGAATTGGGATTCTTATTGATGAATAAGATTGAAGTGATCTATTTGGGGTCTTCATAATTTTATCCCCATGTGTGTAACTATTCCAATGAGGATTTTGTGTTATATGTGGTCATGTTTATACCAATGTTATGGAACAATTACTTAATTGGTGAGTCTTTATAGTCTGTGTGAATCCTAATACCATTAGGTATGTATTTTATTAGCATGATATAAATTTTTGGAAGCATAGGTGAAAGTATTTTATTTTAGATTCTTATTTTGAGATATCCTATAGATCATGAAAATTTAATTCCATTGTTTATGATATGATTCAGAATTTGAGGAAAGATATTTTTCAAGAGTATCTGGTTTTTTGGAGAGAAATGGCGTAGTTGGAAGCCTTTCACAATGATTAAATGGTGGATTATGGAATATGATATTTTTTTAGTGTATGTGACCTCTTATTTGATGTAGAAGGTGGATGTATCTTAGGGGGGAGACTCAAATACAAATGTACATGTTGGACATGGTGATGATTTAGAGGGATGTTTGGAGGACGTTTAGATAAAAAATGTTGTTTTGTGGTAGGTTGTTTTTATTCCTATTGTGATCCATGAGGGAGTCAATCATTTTATTCATAGATCAAATTTTGTAGTAAACCGATGAGTTACTTAGATTTACCACGGTTTGAGGATGCAAGCTTGGTGTCCTCGGATTCCACAAGAAGTGGAAGAGTTTATAGAGAAGTGGATTATTTTTAAGAGAGTAATAGATGAGTATCATGTTCATAGAATTTAGTTTTAGAATTTGTATATTATTGAGTGAAAATAGGATAAATTATTAATTTATATCATCGTAGCGGTGCCCCAATCTCGTGGAGGTTGTGATGAAATATAGGTAATCATGGATCAGTTGATGAAATTGGTTTAATTAATAGAGATCAAGGAGTTAGGTACAATTGATTCTTTGGGAAAGATATATGTGGATTATGTGATGTGGGTTATAGAGTTATGAGGTCTATTTTCTTAAAATGGAATCCATATATCACCTTGTGATTACAGAGGGGATTACATGAATATTATGGCACCCATTTATGATTTAGAACTACATTCCACCATCATATCGATGGAAAAATACATTTGAACATCAAGGTGCTAGAGGATATGTTATATGCATGTGTCTTGGGATTTGGTGGATCTTGGGTATGAAAACTGACATTGGATGAGTTTTCATACAGAATTACCTATCACGATTCAATAGTAATAATATTCATTAGGAATGGTTTGGTTGACCATGTTGTTATCCATTATATTGGATGGAGGATGGATATGAACCAGTTCCTGGTGCCGATGTGGTGCAAAGCACAATAAAGAAAGATCGTATTGTTCATGAAAGGATGATTGTATAATATGACATGCATTAATTATTATGAAAATTGAAGGAGGATACCCTGGGAGTTTTAGGATGGGACCATATTTTCTTAAAGGATTCACCCTAAGGATGTAAGTTCAGGTTTTGACATAGGAGTAAGATTTATCTCATATTTGTTTGGATCTTTGAGTTATTGAGGCATGTTTTTATGGTGGAATACCAGTTGGCGTTTCACTCATGGATAGAGAGGATCCACGATGTCTTCTATATCTATTAGAATTTTTAGTATCTCTATGATTAATCCCAAGTTATTATTTGGAATAATTCGATATATTGTATGAAACAAATTTCATGGATCATACATTAGTTATTCCAGATAGTCACAAGAAAGAAAATCAAAGTTAAACAATCCTTTTTGTTCTTGTTCTGTGGAGGTATTGTGTCTTATAAGAGGGTACTAGAGAGTAAGATATGAATATTCATGACAAGTACCTATTGTTTTTTTGGAGTTTTTCATTAATATATTTTTCATTGTGATGTGATGTCAAGATCCTTATATTTTATGAGATGAGCTGTTTTCCTTGGTTTGTGATGTATAATGTGTGATAAATCCCAATCATATGAAAAGATTATGCCTTTATTCTTAAAATAGATGAGTTAAATATGATGTGATTAAATTCATGAAGGAGAGTTAGTGACACCCATAGGGTAGATTACATTAACATGGATGATGGAATTATATGATTCATATGTTTATGGTAGTACAGTTGGTTGTATGTGGTAGTTTCTTATTTGGGATATGTGAATTATGGATGGTTATGGAGATGTGGAAGTGTTGTTATGTAGTTATGGGATATGTTTTTTGTCACATTGTTTATTGTTTTTGGCAATGGGTAGTGTTAAGGAGTAATGAGATCCTTGAGAGGTATCTCATGGGGACATTTTTCAGATCTGTTTCGTTATTGGATTGGTTTTGTATTCTCAAGGGATAGAATCATTTTAAAGATTTATAATGCATTTATTTGTTCCTCCCTAATCCATTTAATTTTTATTCTTCCAGGTATAATGTAATTTTGAGGAGGATTGGGGTCTTTTTATGGTGGTTGGAGCTGTAAAAAATATGCTACCAGAAATACATGCCATGTATTTGTTACACAAGATGAATTGGTAGTTTATGGCATGCCTAAAGAGCTAGTTCATGACATGTAATTAGTCATTGGGGGAACCGTGAAAAAAACTCATTTGATAAAAATTTAATTCACAAAATATTGTAAAATTATGTTATGGAGATTAGTTTTTTATAAAAATAGTATATTTTTAGAAAACACATGAATTATTAGAATGTTTTCTTTAATTTACCCTTGGGGAACTGATGTGGTGTTTTTGTTTTGATTTGGGGTGTTATTTTCATTTCATTTTGATGATCCTTTGATGTTTTTTAGGTTTATCTATGGTTTTCCCATGCTCGATTGTGGTTTGTGGGAATTTATCCTTCGCCCTACAAAGAACAACACGTCAAGAATGTTTTTTGAGGTAATAATACCACATTTAACTTTGTTCTATATCATTGGATATGGGTTTACTATTTTTTATATATATGAGATGATTGTGTTTTCGTAATCAAATATATGTAATTGGATAACTAGAATTGAACAGGGAAGGTGTATTATTTCCATGATTTTATGACATCAATATTACTATGATATTTTTGATTGTATGGTCGTTATTCCCCATTGAAAATTGTGTCCATTGGGGGATTTTATCTTTTCTAGATGAAATGTGTTGTGACATATTTTTGTTGTGAATATTTTGATACAACCATAAAATAGATATTGGCTAACCACTTATAATTGTCTTGTGATTTTATTTTCCTAGGATTATGGCTCAGTGAAAAAATTATTAAAATATTTTTAAAGGGAATAAAATACCCATTTTTAAATGATTAAAATGACAATTGATGTGTTTTGATGTGTGGTAGTTCTATGGGGTTGTGATGTGTCTTTGCGATGCGACATAGGGAAGATGGGTGAGATGTGACCATCATTTTATGACAGTGAAGTGGTGGTTGTGCTGCAGTTATTTAATGCAGTGCAGTGGTTAATCTTTTTGCCTTGATTTTAGGAATGTAAGGTGACCATTGTTTATAATTACTTTTGGGGAAATGAGGCATTAATATTTTGGCCTTTTTTGGTGGTGATGTTAGGGTTATTTTGTCTTGCTTGGTGGTGGTGAGGTGGGGTTTTTTGGCCTCGCTTTTGGGGGTGATAGAGTGATGGGGATGATGAGATACATATGATGTGTGGTTTCATTGTGTTAGATTATAGGTTTGTGAATGAATAATTCTTTAATAATTATGTAAATGTCTGGTGTTTGTTTTAGTTAATCAAATGTAAATGATTAATCAAAAAATAAATGATGGGATATGTGGTTTAATGTGGTTTATTACTAATGTTTAAATGAATGGGATGGATAATGTGTTTGGATAGAAACACGAAATGTGTCCAGTGACTCATGGATTTTTTGGTGTTATGAATTTAGATTTGGCATATAATGTGGGGATGTGTTTATTTGCCTACTGTTTTTTTGTAAACCTATAAGCTGATCTTGTGTGTATATATATGTATGTATTTTTATATTCATTTTTATTTATATATACACCCACCAATTTCCAAAACTATGTTATTAAATTAGTATCTGGATGCAGGGGTTTTTTCCCCAAAATTATAGTTACTAGGATGGATGAATGACTACATTTTATTTTTAGATCCCTCTTCTAGGTGGGTAGATATTTTCATTCTGTGATGAAAAATGGAATATTATTGATCTAGGTGATGGCCCTGTTTTTTTAGCAATAGATGTGATGACCGTGTTGTGTGGCGATGGCATGGGTTTTTTTCGAGAGGGATGTGATGTTATTTATGTTAATAGGTGGCCTAGGTGTTTTCAAGCGATATTTGATGTGACCCTTCATTTGGATGAATATTGTGGTGGTAGTTCATAATAGGGAGAGGGAACGAGGTTGGTGTCCTACATGTTCAAGATACCCTATTACTCTACTTATGGTTGAGATGTGATGGAAATGGTTTTTTAGGGAGACATGTAATTTGAACATCCATTCAGGTGGTGCCCTATAACACCCCAATATTTCAAAGTATGTACTTCTTCAAAACAATTCAATAACTTGCACTACACGCATCACCGAGTTCAAGCGCACCATGACTAACCAAACAAGACGTTCAAAAGAGGTTATGAATAGTATTAACTAAATTTTTAACTTTATATAATCCTTATAATTTTATAATCAATATTATGAGTTTCTTAGACATAATGTAAGAACAAATTCATTTTTTCAGATAAAAGAAGTATTTTTCAAAAATGCACTTTTACCAACTTTTAATAGTGAACCCTTTTTAAATCAAATATTTAAAACTTTTATAAATTCAATTTGACTAAATAAATTTATTCTTTAGAATGGGGACATCAAAAATTTACAATGTTACACCCCAAGCTTCCACGGTACGCTTCTCTTTGAATAATACAGTAGCGTGTATTGTACGCAACTTCGAGTTCTAACACACACCACAACCAATCAAAGTAGCCATTATGAATAGTAATACCCACTTTTAAAATTTTATAAATCTTATCTCTCAAATTGGACTTCATTTTTGGATTCGGAATATCAAATTTATCCTAGGGTGAAATTTTGGTACTTTTCGGATAACTTTTATATTTTGATGAATAGTTAGAATTACTAAATTTTAATTAAAAAAAACTTTTTTAATCAAAATTATTAATAGTGATAAATTATGAATTTTAGTGGTTTTAAAAAATATTTAGAATATATTTTTACCATTTAATACAATTTTGGTCATTGGACATAATTTCACAATTAAACCGGACATGAACAAGGGTCAATCTTTTGATAGTTATTATCACTTAAAAACAGACTTTTTGTTTTAACAACGGGAATTAATTTTAAATTAATTTCTGCCACTTCTGTGTTTTCAATTTGGGAAAATAGATTCCATATTTGAAATCAGGATGTCCAAATTGTGTAAATATTTATCTTTTATTTTTAGACATTTTGAATAATTACTTCGGTAAATATTTTATTTACCATGGTTAAAGGGTAAATCCGGTAAATAAGGGTTAAATAATAATATTATAATAATACTAAATTACCCTAAAACGTGTCTTAACCTTATTGGTGGATACATGTCCAACCATGGGCATATTTGAGTCGATTTTGGGACCCCATTGAGCCACTTGTAGGTGATAGGGACACTTTATTTTAATTAAGTTAAAATAAATACAAAAATGACATAATCATATATCTTTTAGAAAAACAATTTTTAAATAGGGTTATAATATTTATTTTCGACTATCAATATTCATTAGAAATATAAAAATATTTCCTACATAATGGTATTTTATTTATAATTTTTAGACATAAAATAATTTAATTTATTTGTGACACAATGGTGATGTAGTAATTACCTAATTAATGAAAAATTAGAATAATTGATATTATAAATATCCAAATAAATGTAATTTGAGACTTTTTATAAATAAAGATACTTTTTGGGTTAATATGATATGTTAGGATTGATTTAATTAATTTTTTTCGACGTAATCATTCTGTTATGATTTTTACAAAAATCAATTATTGAATACTGTCAAAATTGACATAAAAGATTTTTTAAAAATATATTATATTATTAATTGATATTAAATTCGTAAAAATCTATGGTTCAGCCAAGAGACTTATATCATGATAGGTGTATCATTAATGGACCACTTGGGGGTCTCTTTTATTTATATAGTAAGTTTACTAACCATACAATATAAAAATACAAAGAGACATTGTAAAAGTGAAACTAATTAACTAAGAGTTAATACTTAAATATATGGTTAATATAGTAAAACAAACCTATCTAAATCCCATTGGTTTAGTGGTTTTCGACCTATCCCCACCTTAAAATTTAAATAATCAACTTTGGAGCCATTTTAAACCTAATTTAATTTATTATAAAATAATATTTCTATCTTTTCCAAAGGTGCCCCTCACCCCTCTTAAAAAAGGGAACTCCCCCTTCTCATTAATTCACACCTTAAAGGCCTTTTGGTTCGGGAAAAACCTACCCAAATACTCTCTCAACTTCCCTCACTTCGTCCTAGATGCCTTATTTTAATCATAAAGCCAACCTATGGATCCCTTTTGTTCAAATCAAATGGAATAACACGAAGAAGAGGTAACATCATCACATCCCTCTTTAATGTTCCTTTCCTCTTAAACTTCTTCTTTCCTTGTTATTTCCATTCTAAAATAATAAATCTAGTATCTTCTATATAAATTGATGGTATTATAATATGGAACAAAAAAATTCATTATTCTACCCATCCCTTGAATGACATGTCACCATACGTGCGTACGTACGGCCTACCATCTCCACATTGTGGTGTAATTGTTATTCAATATATTATTATTTAGATGGTTATAATAATGGTGTATAATTCATTTAAATAATAAATATAACATGATAATGATTCTTTATACATGATATACCATCCAATTATATAATATTTTAATATCAAAATAATGATATTTTCGCTCGTGCGTACGTACGGATTACCGTCACCACGACGCGATGAGATTCATTTCCAAGTTCACCATTCATCGACAATTCTAAAAATATATATTATTAATAAGTATGTGATATACGACATAATAATGCTACTGGAGATATATATATTTATATATATATAAGTATTTATGTACTTACATTCACTTACTTCTGTTCAATACTATATGAAAACAGAAACCACATTTATGCGTACGTACAGACTACCGTCTCCATAAACGGTGTTTTCCATTTCATATATATGTCTATTATACATATTTATATTCTAAATATATATGATATATTTATCATTTTTTATATTCTTGAATTATTTAAATCATGATCTAAGTGATACAATCAAGAGTAACAAGTTAGACCACATACGATAAAGAAAATGATTATCACCCGAAATGTTAATTTAACATGGATATTATTATTAAATGGGTAGTATAAAGTCATAAATGAATCATGTATGATATCATAAATATTAATATGGTTCTGGTATAATTTAATAACATACTACGATCTTCATACAGAAGGTTAAACTTACCCTCGACTAAAGGAAAGTCCAAGGTAAGGGGTTTTCATCTCACTCCTTATTCCCGTGAGATTCAGGCCATATTGCCACTATTTCATTTTGTGTGGTGTACGTACTGCCTATAATTGTATTATTTGTATAATAAACTTTAATTTATGTGTATTTACATATTAATTTTATGATACATCTTTCATGGGTTGTATGTTTTGTATGTTACCAAATTGGTAAGGGTTAATTTCACAATCTCTATATTATCCGAGGTTGTTTTTACATAAGTATCTACTGGGACATATTTATTATCCACGTACATGTTTCATAAAAGTGTTTTTAAAGGGATTATTTTATGTCACTTTTTACTAAAACATCATTTTAAATGTTTTAAATATTTATTCTTCTAAATCATTCTCATTAATGTCGATGTTTTCAAAAGGGGTTTTAAGGATTTATTTATATGTACATGAATGTTTTAAAAAATTTAATTCCTTTAAAAAGTTTCAAAGTGGTATGGGACACATTGATTCAAAAATTTCTTTAAATGTATTCCTTTCTAAATTGTGTAACTTTTAAATGTTTTCATGAAAAGGCATATTTCTCTCAAAGAGTCTTACAAAACATTTTCATCTATGTCAACATCCTTTGATGGATTTAAGCTTATTTGAAGTTGATTTATTATTATACAAAACATACATATTGTATTGAAAGTGTTGTGATATGTTTGACTGTGGATGTGTTATTTTTATACCATTCATGGTTTATGGGTAAAGTATTGACATTTTTTATGCTAGTTTTTATACGAATGTTTTTGTTATGTTTAAACCTTTTCATATGGGAATGCATTGGACATAATAAGTGATGGGTGGAGCCACTATAGCTCCTCGATGCATCAGTAGGTCTCATGAGACAAACTAGTGTCTTGGCATAAGGCCTTGAAAAAATATTATTTGTAGTCTTGGCACGAGGCCTTAGATATGTGGTTATAATAGTCTAGCATTATGTATTCCATCGTTATGAAAGTGGTTATTGATACTGAATGTGATTATTTGACTAGTAGAATATCCATGTGAGTATGTAAATGGCATTATTTCATTTCATTTTTCCCATATTATGATGAAGTTCTAGTTTAAAAAGGCTTTTTTTAGTTATACATTACCGTAAATGTTAATGCTTATTTATGAATGTTTCCACTGTATTATTATCCTTACTGAGCATCTCAGCTCACTCCTTTCTATGTTTTATTTTCCCCATGATTCTAAGTAGTGTATGGTGATTGATATACAGGGTTATGGCAAGGGAATAATGGAATTCATGAAGGATTGTTTATGTTGTTTTGTATGTTATGAACTGTAATGTACCATTAATGTATGTAATATATTTTCCCTGACTGCTAAACCGATCGGTCCTTCCGGAATTGATTCCTTGTAATCATGCGAATGTATTAAAATAATGCACCAACTCTAGGTAACTGGGGTCGGGGCATTTCATGCCCTGATTTTTTTTGGGAGTGATGTGTTGTTACTATACTATGGGGCGGTGGTATATTTTATATGGAAGATATGGGAGTACTGAGACTTATGATGTAGGGGTGTGAGAGTAGAAAATTAGTGGTAATTTGGTGTATGATACTATTCATCATTAGATTCTTATTATGTCTATATACATGGATTTCATTATTTTGGTGAGTATATATTAGTGAATCTGGGGTGGATAGTTGACACATTTACGTATTTTTGGTTCTTCTGTTTTCTCATGGGTGTATTAGTACGCTTCATTCCCATTTGTATGAGAGACTTTTGTTTTCTTACTAATTATATATTTATTATAACACAATGAAATGTATATTGATTTTTAGGATTGTAGGATTATAACATGGACCATTATGGATTTTGCAGGCTCAGATATTTTGATAGTTGTCATGTCGCTGCATTAGAATTACCCTATGGAATTTTACCTTTTAGAGAACTTAATCTATATCAGTTTTATTTATACCTTCATTGTGGGTTGGATTTGGTTTCTTTTATATTATTTCATTGGTTTTATATTGGTTGATAAATCATATATTGTGGTCCTATATTATTATAGGGGACAATGCCTCCCATTTTATGAGATTTTTATACCCTTGGACATAGTCTCCAACCTGGGGCCTACTAGGGGTAGGACATGTGGGACATTACCTCCCTCCCCTCATTGTAGTATCTCTAGCATAAGGGGTTCGGGATAGACAATTTTTAAACTTCTCCTTCAAAATGAAAAATGAAAAGAGTTATCATTTGGCATTCAGAACACCCATTGTATTGAAATATCTTATATTATGTATGGATTTATTTATAAGATACCGTTATATTTGTTGGTCTAAGGAAATATAGAGGTGTTTTTTCAAAAAATTATCTATTATTGTAATTATCCTCAATAGAATATAAGGATTCTCTCTTGTATGTATACCACCACTATTTATTGTTCTTTTTTCAAATGATCCCTCAAAATATAAGCTACTCATTTACAATTAGAAATATCTTGGTATGGTGATTGCTAAAGATATTTTCCTATATATTCCTTCTTATAAAAACAACCCTATTTCCCATTTGAAAGACCATTCTGAACATGAAAAGTTTAGATGAAGTTACATGGTAATAATTTAAAGCTATTTCATTTTATCATAATTTTAAAGTATAGTCCTTCAAGGGTATACCATTAATATTATTCCAAATCCAAGTTTATCAGAACCTTTCTCTGAAAACTAACTATAATGAGTAGACCATAAATATTACATAATCCGGAGTTGTAAGTCAACAATTTTTTCTTTTAAATTTAAGGAAATTTTAAATTTTATACTTTTAGAGAATTAGGTCACAACCCAAACATGAAAATATATATAAAATATAGTGGAAACATCTGATAATTATAATTTTTTCATATAATATAACACATTAAAAATAAAACATGATTTATTTTAATTAATTTTCTTCAATACATTCAAGATGACTTATTACTTTACCTTAACTATACTTAATTTATGGGAATGATAGTTAAAAAATGTGGGATGAGAAATGAAAAAAATAGGTTCGTTAATAGAATGAAACCCATTATCGTAGTGATAAACATGAAAAACAATTAAAATTTTCACTTTCTGTCAATTTTATATGATAAAAATAAATAAACCATTACCATGTGAAAAAATCACACACTGTTTACTCAATTAAAATCATTAAACTAAATAGTGGGGAAATGAAACTCATTTTTGAAAAAAAATATAACATTACATTTATAAAAATTTTAAACCCATCATAGAAATAATAAAGGGCTTGTTAAATAAGTAAGATAAAACCTCTATTAACTCCATCTTTAGTTTTTATTAAGACATGGAATATTACTTAATACATTGGAGATCACTATGGGTGAAACCATTGTATATTCTATATCAGGATCACCCAATATTATATGAGATCACCCACAATATAAACTATATCGAGATTACATATGACCTATAATAGGAAGAAACCCTTCATATAATATATATCAATATCACTTATTTCTAATGTATATTTATGAAGTATAATACCAATAATTAAATAGATTATACTGGAACCTTGTCATAATAAAAACCATTGAAATCAATTTTCAACCAATATGACAAAACTTTTAGGATATTTAAATTTCCTTATAATTTTAATATCTAATTTGTGAAACCAAATATCGTGGTAAATAGGTTTTATTTTTATAAAATATGATATCCTTTAATGTAATCCAAAAAACAAATAATAGTTATGATTGAAATAGATCCTCTTATGTTGATGGTTTACTTGGATGATGTTGTGATAGTTTGTGTTTTGACATCGTTGATGCTCTTTGTCGGCAATGATGGACTCCGGTCGAGAATTTTTAGGGATCTGGTATGGGATTTAGTGTGATTGGGGCACAAGTGATGGTGGGTTCGATTTAATGGTTGAAAAAAATGAGGTGGTACTTCAATCAATGTAGAATGTTTGTGGAAGACACGTGGTTTGAGTATTGGATTGATTTTTTTTGAAAATTTGAATTTGAATTTTTGTTGATGGTACTTTTTTTTGGTATTCTGTCTAGGTGGACTGTGATGTTTGTTTTATCTGGATGAAAATATGTTGACGTTCAAACAAAGCCTTTAAAAGTGTTATTTGAAAATAAAAAACTATGGATTGGAGGAAATAGAAAAATTAATTTATAAAAAACTCAATACCATAATATTATAATCATAAAATCATTTTGAAAAAATAGGCATGTAAGAAAAATATAGTTATAAGGAAATCTATAATGAATTTTTTAAAAGAAAATCCCCTTGTAACATCGGAAGAATTTGAATTATAATACACATGAAACTATTACATTAAATAAAACTATAAAAATAATGTGAATATATTAATTCATGATATAAAATTTGAAATGGTATCTATATAAACCTCATAAAATATTATAGGTTCATATCATCAAACTATGCCTGAATGAAAGGAAATTCATATGAACTCCCTTAAATTGAGTTTAACTGATATCATATGTCCCTTATTTTCTAGAATTATAAAATAATGTTGATTATTAACTTACTAAAGAACATTTATTCAATATTATTATTCCCTTTATTTCACTTGTAAACATGTTATGTATTGTTAATAAATCAGTTAATTTTATGTGCGATTCTTGGATGATATTTGGCCTATGTATCAGAATTGACTTTCGTAGTTTAACTATGGTCAACGTCATCATTATTTAAACATTTATTTATCGTTAATAATGTAATAATTATATTTTTAATATATTAATTATACCATTAAAACCAATCCTGGAATATGGTTTTGTAAATTTAACTATGTTACAATCATAGAGATGGTAGGCAATACATACACATGGGTACCATTTCCATTTTTCACCGATGATTATAGAATAAATATAATTATTATTTTATATTGTATGAAATATAAAAATATCAGAAAAACCATATAATTTAATTAAATATAACAATATATATCATCTCAATGATGTGGTTATGGGAAAACAGACCACATCGCTTCCGAGAGGAGGTACTCCACACACAAACTTGGACGACATTATCATTTCTCATTGAATGGAATGGTAAAAGTAAATGATATATATTATATATTAATAAATACTAATCTATAATTAATATTATTATTAAATCATATATATCAAATATATTTAATAAATTTATCATTATTAACATCCATGAAAACCGTTAGTGAAAAACGAATAACATCGCTTCACGAGATGGTTGTCCATCGTATAGAAAAGATACATTATAACACCCCCAAAGAATAAAAAATATGATTTTATTGGTAATATAATAATTTAAAAAGTATAATTATTTTATAAAATAAAAATATATACATTAAATCAATCATTATAACAATCAATGAAGGTGACTTTGAAAAACAAATTATATCTTCTCACGAGGCGATGGTCTACCGTACCCACAAATAATGATTTCATTTACCAATTGATTGAAGAGTAGATGGATTTAAGCTATAAAATCAAAATAATAACATATAAGTATATTTTATAAAATTGTTTTATTATATCATCATAATTTAGTATTATTTAAATGAGGTGGAAGAGGAAATAAAAAAATACTTTGAGAACCACTCTACCTCTTTCTTTGACAACCCCTTAGTATAACACCAAAATAATTATTAGGAGGAATTTATTATCCAAAAATGGAATCTAGGTCATGTGTATAGATGCAATAATGTTATTTGGGTTGGAATTTGGAGAGAATTATTATTTTCAATTTGTGATGTTTAGATAATATTTGGATTCATTTTATAAGTGAGGTGTGTGGAACACATGTAATTTTTGAAACTAAAAATGTGTAACCATGTTTTTAAGATGATAAAATCATACATAATGGGTCATTACAGATCCTTAGAGATGTAATGTGAGAAATATTTCAAAAAAATAAGATTTAGAAAAGTTTTTAGGTCAATTTAAGTCGTATCTTTTAGGATTAACCTCTAGTAAATATGTTTTTACCTTAACACTGTTAAAAGAATTTTTAATGTTTATAATATTCCATAAAAATATAATTAAGATGGAATTACTATAAAATATAAATTATTCATATTAATTTTCTTTAATTCATTTCATTATATTAAATTATCTATCTGGTAGAGTAATATTTAAGATTAAACCTGTAGATGAGGCCAAAAAAGATTTTTCAAAGTGTACTTTTCAAACCTTATTCTATTTTATATTAACTCTATGTATAGTGTAAATAATTTTATAAAATTAAATTAATATTTATGGATATCTAATTAATAAATTTAATTTAAAAAATTCCTCATTTTAGTTTTTAAATAATGAAAATAGAGAGACCTTATGGCCATTAAAATTATTTTAATGAAAACTATGCTTTTTAAACCCAAATATTAATATATGCTAAAATCCAATATTAAGATGAATAAAATATAATTATATTCAGTAGATATAAATAATTATTATTTATGTTAAATGAAATAATATTTAAAAAAATGTCACTTTTTAAATTAATTAATTTAATTTAAGGAAATGTCATTTTATAAAAATGTGTCATTTTCATTATTCATTCAAAAATCAATATTTTCAGAAAAATAAAAATATTTTAACCAATTTGAAATTTATATTATGATCTAAAAATTTTAATTAATTTATTCTGATTAAAATTCAATAATTTATATATTAAAATTTTAAATAAACAACCCCATAAAAAAGAGATTATTTAAAACTATTTTCTTATTGATTTAAAAATGAAAATATTTTTTATAATGAATATTGATATATAATTAATATTAGTAAAAATTTATATGATATATTCTATCATTACTTGGGCTTTGAAAAGTTCACCATACTCTATATAGATGTTTTGAATCTAAATTGAAAAAATTATATAACCAAAAGTGAATAAAATTATTATATGTTACATGTATAGATCACTACTAAAATATAACATTCCAAAATTAAATATAAATGAAAATGACCCTTTAACTCATACCATTCCTCCTATATATGATTAATTAATCGTAAATAATTAATATTTATACAAAAAATCATTTTACCCATATTCACTTATTTAATCTTAAATATCATATTAGTTCCTGGAGTAAAAAATTATATTCGTATTATTCAATATGTAGATGTAATGTAGTGTAATTTATTTATTTATCAAATTGTGATAATTCCAAAATAAATCATTAGTGACCCAAAAACACAAGGAAAACATTATACTAAACTATAATTCATCTGAATTGGTGGATCTTGTAGGTACACATTTGGTGTGACCCTCTAGGATCTTATCCCGATAGAATTAATTTATACTCATGAACAGAAGTTTGTTTGTATCAATACATTCTATATTAAAAAAAGATAAAATAATTTATAGATATAAGAATATTATACGAACAATGACTGTATAATATAATCTATTTTTTAATGATATCTAATAAAGAAGGATTCATAAATTTTCTCACAATCCTATTGTTAATTTTTATTATTTGTTCAACGAAATAAGATATAATTTTCATCACATACCATGGAAATATATTTATTTAAGGAACTACAATATAATTCAAATGGAAATTTTTAGCATCAACCGATAGTCGAATTTGTAAAATCATGTCCATGTCTCTCCATCTATTCCATACTATTTATGACACATCTAATGCATTCAACCTCACCCAAAACATAATTTATTATAGATTTAATCATGTATGAAGGTAAATTATTTTGTTATACATTGAAAATTTTATTTAATAAAGAGAATAATCCACATGCTCAGATATAAGAACAACTACTCAAACCCAAAATATTTGGTCTCCCCATTAATATTCTTTTCATCATGCTATCATATATTTGAGATCACCAATTGAGAAATTTTTGGGAGGAGTTCTCAATTCTTATCCACCCCCCAAATCCTATTAGACCAAAATATTTCATGCCCCATTAGATTTATGTATGTAGGAAATAAGGAATATGTTTAATATTATATTCCAAATATAATGAGGTTCTCATTATACTTGTGACTACTATAACCTTTTGATATATCACATAATCTGAGAACATTATAATTCATTGAATATGTGGAATTAATATTAAAATTATGGTAATTCATTTATATATCATTCCATATTCCTAAAATGTTATAAAAATTATACGTTTAATTTTGGTTTAGGTAACCCAGTCTCACAATAAATGATAAATCCTTAGGATAAATCTTGATAAAATTGATATGTGTGTTCTTTTATAGAAGGGGATGATCATTAAAAATATAGAAAAATCAAAATAAAATAATCTCATAATGTTTTTATAGATGTAACATGTTCATATATATTGAATGATATAAAAAATATACTAATGGAATAATGTACAAATTTTATCTATTGATGAATATTATAGTAAAAATTGTCTTATAGTAAACAATTCAATGTCTCTGGTCTTGAATTCCATTACAAGATGTCATATATTTGTAAAAAATATTATTAGAAAAAAGTTCATAAAATAAATGAATAAATGTTTATAAAGTCCAATAATTAAAATGGAGATTAATTTCTCAAAATAAGTCAAAAAATAATTATGCTTCCAGAGTTATAAATCCTCGAAAAATACTAACCTTTAGTTTATGAATTGGATAATTAATAATATATGTCAGACTATGCTCATTGGGGATGTCCTATAGGAGATGTTCAGGAAAAAAATAGGATTATATCCAATCTACATCATCAAAAAGTTCTTTTTTTCTAGGTGAAAGAAATATCCCATTTGTGAAATCGAACTGGAAGAACCCTATATTAAAATAATGTCTTTATAAGTAAATGTTTTTTATTAACCAAAATAAGAGCCACTTGAAGTTTGATCCTTAAGGGGATGATGGATTTTTTATTGGCCACTCAACAAAATGTATGTCATACAAATGTGTCAATATATGTTTTACAAAATTTATTGAAAATAAAAAAGTATGTATTGTGTATTATTTAATTATAAAATTTGAAGTGGAACTTAAGAGGTAAAAGTGTTTAATGAGAGCAGTATAGGGGGAGAATAAAAAAATTTTATAGTGTAATTTAAATAAAATAAAATCACTATATTCTTAAAATATTTTTTATAAATAATGTTCTAGAGTATCATGATGGTTTTATGAAGTTTGAGAGGTCTTGTTTAGTGGTTGAAGGATCATAACAAAATACTTCATAGGTTATATGATAATATAATTTTTGTAGGACTAAATATGTTTATTAATGTCTTCAAAAATATTTTTATAATAGTATTGAAATTATATACAGTGAAATTTCATAGAAAATGGTATAAAAATATAAAAACTCATTAGGAATATATTTCATCTTGATTAAGTAAAATATAGAATAATTTATTGAGTGATATATATTATTATCTAAGGATCACACAAAAAATTTCCTTATTTTTATCCCATAATTTAAAAAAAATGTGTGTAGGATTTAATATCTTGGATTTGAGTTAATTCATAATATGAAGTATATAAATTAAATTGTCATTATGATAATATGGGTTAAACTAAAATTAATATCATATTTATTGTTTATACATTTATTCCTGTTGTAATATTTCACAACAAGATAAAAGTTGGAATTGATTTTTAGTGATTGAATAAATTCCATGGTATTATAATGTAATGATTTTTCTTGTTTAATAATAATGTGAATAACTATATTATTTAATGAATTAAAAATCCATTAAAATTGGATACTTCAAGAAAACAAATAATTATATAACATGAACCATTTTATATATATTAAACTATATAATAATGGATAAGTTCATGTATTATTATCAAAGAGACTATAAATTATAAGGATACATCCTAGAAATATAATATATTTAAATAGATAATAAAAATGAAATGATATTGCTATAATATGTTTAAAAGTGAGATAAATTTCAAAATTCAATTCTATAGATAACTAAAAGGAATTTTTACTATTGAATGATCTATCCAATTTTAATTGATATAAATAGAAGATCAAAATCCTTAAGGATTATTTTTTGCATTGATAATCCTAATATGGTTTTTTTCATGGATGTTTTTGATAAAAACATGTAACCTATAGGGGTAGTGAAAAATATTTGAGTGATAATGTGATGATCTGTCTATTTTTTTATTGATTGTAAACCAAAATGAATAGAAATCGTACAAAACAACTAGTATAAGTATTTTACCTTTTGAATTTCAGAAAAGTGGTGATTTTTTGTCATATAATACATGGACATATCCCAGTAATGGTGAACTAAGTAATGTTGATTATGTATTATGATTCATTTTTTTATATTCTTCCAAAAATATGATATAAATATAACTAATAATAGAATAATATTGTTTGAAAGGGATATTTTAAATTGCAATACCTTGAATCCCCCCTCAAAGAGAGCTATCCATTATTAGGAAAAAGTTATTTCTTGTATGGTGAGAAGCAAAAAAGTAACCCTAATAGTTAGATGCAATTCATAACATGACATTTGGGTCACACCTAATTTAGAATCACTTATTTCCTGGAGGACTTGTTAATAGAGCTGGTATAATCTATATGATGGATTGGGGAAAATATGTTTACATTCAACTATCTATTATTCATATAATATATGGTTATGATGTTTTTATATAAGTTATAGTCCTGAATTTTGTTTCAAATATTAACTTGGTTTATTAAAATGGAATATAGATATAATCCCAATAATTTATATGATTAAACTAATAATAGAGGATATCATTTTATGTAGAAAACATATAATACAATTCCTATTAATATAGTTATAAAATTGATACTCATTTGATAAATATATTTTTATAGGTAAAATGGAATCAGTATCAAAATAATCCATATTAAAAATCTTAGTTAAAATGTAAAATTAATGTAAGAAAATTATTAGAATAATACACGAACATAATATTTTATTTCGATAATTTTTTTATATTATTTTAGTCCATTCATAATAAAAAAATTTAAATGTTATTGAATATGTTTTTCAATATCTTTACATAAAATATTATAACTATTTTTTTATGTATTAACTATCATTCTTGTATCCATAGAACATATTTTTTGAATGAAAAATGATAATATGGATTCATTCATTATAATATATATGTTTAGTTGGATCTATTATTGAACATGTATGGAAAGAGATATATGATTTTTCTATTACATATTTTAGAAGTAAAATATCTAAAATACCTTTAATAACCAATATTGTACTTAGTATGTTATGGTATGCTAATGACATAAAGAGTCTAGGGAATCCAATAAGGATGAACCTAATGAAAATTAATATATGAAAATCATTTTGGTAAGTATTAAACAATTTATTATGAAATAAAATATGAATGAGTTTTATAAAAGTTAACCCAACCAACTTAATACAATTATGATAGCTGATTTGGAATGGAGAGGTCCTAAATTAAGCTATATAATGATAATTAAAAGGGTAGAATTATAATTAACAAGAAAAGTAATTATATCAGTTTGTCCAATAGTTATCCTAGGTCATTGAAACATTAATTAGGTTTCATAAATGAAGGGTGATAAATTTTATATGTGAAACCTTGAAATCAGGGATGTAATTTACCAGAATACTTGAACGGATGTGGAATATTTCATAAAAAGTTTATGGTATGTATTCAAATTTTAAAAATATTTTTTTTATTTTTTATGTTTGTATAAAAACATATGTATATTATAAATTTATTGTTAATATTTATTTAATTTCAAAATTTATTGATTATTTTTGATGTTTTCAAAGATAAATTATGAAGTGTCATTAAGATATCGATATGGAAAGAAAATTATTACTTAAATCTTGATAAATTTAAAAATTCAAATAATGGATGCGTACATATCATCTAAATGTTCCTATACGTGAAAAAAGAATTTATTATTTCCAAAAATAGTTTATTTTTAAATTAATGAGATATTTTTTTACAAATAATATTTCTTAATTGACTTATTATATAACAATGTTTAGAAATAAAGGACAAAAAGAGTCAAAATGTTGTTAAATTTGTTTTCTCAAATTTATTTATTAAATTATAAAAAAATATAGACCTTACACCAATTATTGGTATATTTTAAAAAATAAGGATTTACCTTTTAGATATATTTATCTAGAAATATAATGGTTATATATAAGCTATTTCCACAATGGTTAGTCATTAAATATTCAAAAATAAGAAATAAGTGTTATTTTTTTTTAAAATGGCTTGAATATTTTAAATATATTTTAGGAAAATATAACTTTTAAGTGGTTATTGGGAATATGATTTAATTTTGATAAGTTTAATGTAAAATAAATTAATAATTATACCAATATAATTGAATGTAAAATCTATTCTACGACCATATACAACTAAAAATATATTATTTAATTAAAATTGAAATGTAAAGAGTTATATTTTAAATTTTCTTGAAATGATATTAATTAAAAATTTGTATTTAATGGATAAGTACCAATTTGATGATAACATGAATCTTAAAAATACCATAGATTTAGAATTACATAATTAGTTAACATTATAACATTACATTTAAAAAAAAGTATGAATACAATTTAAATTATTGAACATGATATTCAAGAATCCAAAATCTCATAAATATTAATACCATTTCACATTACAGTTTCCATCCCACTAAAGTATTTTAGTGGCTAGATTTTACTAGATTTCTATATAGTGATATAAACTGTTTTATATAATGATGTAAACAATATAACATGAAGATGTAACATGTTTAAAATGAAACAAATACAATGAACATAAGGTATTATAGATTTTCTATTATTTTAAAAAGTTATTATTGATGATTATGTATGGTTAAATCAGTATTCATGAAGGATTTTCAAAATATAAAAATATATATTGTTTCAAAAGACTTTTTTATTATCCTTTCGTCTGGGACATATATTTTATATAATGAAATCATAATTAACCCATAAACATATGACTATAATTTATCCTATGTTAATAGCTATTATTGAGATTTACGGGTTGTTTTGTGTTCTAGATTGATAAAAATATAGACTACATGAATTTATATAAATATACCATTAGTGTTCTAAGGGTTAATATTTTATATTATTCCACATTACCAAATGCTAATAAGTAATATTTCATATTGTCCACCAATCATATATACCGTACTTAAGCCTTAAAATGACCCAGACATTCAAATATATGTTCATTATATTTTTTTAGTGAAGAAGAAAAAATCCCATACATTTCATTAGAAAAACCAAGATAATTTTATTACATCAACATAAGACAGTACAAATAATGTGTAAATAAACCACACAATATTAAAAATATTAAATTGGAGGAAATGGAATCATATAATTTACATAACTAGAATTTTAAATTCTAGTGAATCATGATCTCTGATAATTATCAAAAAATGAACTATAAAATTAATAGAATACAAAATATTAGAAACAATATTAAATTTTTATAGCTAAAGTTTAAATAACCATGATAGAAACATTTGAGAATGAAGAATAAAGTATATGATCATTATTTATAGTAAGTAGAAAAAACATGAATATCGTATTAATAACCAAACCCTAAAAATAAAATCTAACTATTGAAATAGTAATATGACTATCAGATATAAAAAAAATCATAAAAATTACATATTAAAATGAATAAAAATAAATAATTTTATATTTTATAACACTATAAAAATGATATATTAAATAATGTAACTCAAAAAAAAGTGATGTTTGTATTTTAATATCATATGATTAAAATTATTTACTAAAATAATAATTTCTATGTTAATACTTAAATATTAATTTGGAATTTTTTTGGATAAAATATATATAATAAATCATATAATAATTTGAAAATAATTATAAATAAAAATAAATTCAATCAAATAAATAGAAGTTTTCTTTATTCAAGATACAAATATTTTCCCATATAATATATGTTTTTTAGTTAATTTTAAATATAAAATTTTTATAATCTAAAATTTTTACCCAAAATGCAAATTTTGACATTACATTGAAATTACCATAAATTTTATTTTAGGAATGTTTCTTAAAATACTGATTGTTTTATTTTTAATAGTAATTTTTTTAAAATATATGATAACTTTTTACAAAATCGTGCTGAAAATATGACATAAAAATATATAACACATTTTTAGGACTTAAAATTTAATTATTCTGTAAAATAATTCATTAAAAAATAATAACCGTAATTACCAATCGTATAAATCAATTTTCGGAACATAAATTTTATTTCATACCAATAAAAAACAATTTTTGATTCTTTATATTTTATACATTAATTCAAAATATTTTATGTTTTTTGCGTATTAAAATGCTATGTAAACCAAATTTTTGTAGTCAAACACTAATAATTTCTTAATATTGACCTATATTCATATTCATGAGCATAAATAATATTTTTATTGAAAAATTATTGTTAAATATCCACCTTAAAAATTTAAAATCCCTCTACCCATTTCCCTTCTCATAAAAAAGGATTCCTTTACATGCACTATATTTGAATATATCTCTAAAATAACCTATTCACATTCCTAACACCCTTTTATAGTTAATATTACATGAAATAATTTATTTAGAGACAATACAGATGAGGTCTATCAAAAAACATTATAAGGGATCCTATTTTTTATTTCTTTTAAATTTTTTAATCTATTTTAAAAATGGTAAGATTTTGATGGTATTAATTTCCATTAAATTATTTATTCTAGAGATATTGCCCATTTTTTATCATCAAACCATTTTTGTTATGCATTTAGTTTTATTTAAATACAGGTTTTATAATCAATGTATTTTATTTCAAACTCTCTGATTACCCCTATCATTAAGATAAATAATATTTTAAAATGGATTTGAAATAATATTTTAATGATAATGTAATGTTTTTATAAAAATCATGTTGTAACATACCATCTATGGCCAACCATCCACTTCACTTTTTTCAACCGACCATTGGGACCTCTAAACTTTCACAAACACTACATTGGGCAACATTGATTGATGATATGAAATAAATCCTTTTTAAATAGTTTCTTCAGTTAGATTTAACAAACCAAAAAAATGGATTTATCTGGGAATCCTCTAAAATTAGTTCATATGTTGGGAAAATAATAATATTAATAAATAGTTATAAATATGTGAAAAACACCAAATAATACATAATATAATTAAAATAACAATAAATCACTTTAAAAAATAGAATTAATGTGACATAAATAGTATTATATATATAAGAATCCAGAAAAATTAACACTATAGTGGATGACACTTATATAAAAAAGAATAATATATCCACATGATGATCATAAATATACTCTACATGATCCAACTCTTCAAAACCTACAATTACCCCTAATCACTACTAAAAAAGGGTAAATAATGCATCAAAAAGCATCGACAAAGGATGTGTCTTCTATTTCTTTAGCTACATTATATATTACCCAAGGGGTATTTGTAGGTTGTATTGAAATAATTCAGTAGGATAATACCATTAATTTATATAATATATCTCACAATGAAAACTTATAACACTAGTTATAAAATACCATTTTCAAATACCAATTTTGTATAATATAACTATTTCAAAAATAAATTCACAATCCTTTAGTTTTCTAAAGGAAAACAAAACATTAAAATTAATAATGAACATGGAAAAATATAAATATAACCAAGAGTATAGAGATATAATAATTAATTTGATATACCCTTCTAAAGAATTGATTATGTCTTTAGCAAACCATACATTTCATACACAAATAAAACATCATTGGGTCCATTTTTTGGTAAAAAAAGACTATGATCCACTATGTAACCATAATGATTTAGTGATTTTAGAGACTAGATATAAAAATCTATTTATATTTATTTTATCCACCATCTCTCATAGTTTTCCTCACACTTTTTTTCTTTCACAACTTATCATATTTTAAACCCTTCTTCATATCCTATGGAAAGGAAACTGTAGGATCGAAATAACAATGTACATGCTCAATATACAAGAGGGGGGTGAATTGTATACTTTAAACATTTTTTTGGAACCTTTAAAGTTAGTTATGAATTACTATGTTTTCCTTAGTCAAGTAAAATCTAGGTTTAACAAAGTTAAACTAAGAAAATTCACAACACCTCTAATCACCAACTGGAGTATTGAAACCGAGGTTTACAAAATAAGACTATACCTTAAAGCGTATAGAATCTTAAACTAATCAAAGTACAAGTGTAAGGAAATACAAGAAGGTTATACTTTCCTTACAACACAATATGCAGCGGAAAAACAATTAGTAAAACTATAAGTAACAATATATGAATCTTTTAAACCATAGAGAAGGGTATCCAACAACCTTGGATAAAGGTCCCTTGATTTATACATTCAAGAAAGTCTTTCTTACCCACACCAGGGTAAGCCCTCGATACGATGATCAGAATCCCTGTCTTGCTATCCCCGCAAGCCCTCAACTTCAAGGTAGTTGGGACCTCTGTCTTCCTCATCAAGGATGCCCTCAAACTTCAAGGTAGTCGGAACCTCTGTCTTCCTATCCCCGGATGTCCTCGAATGTAATCACCAACATCCGGAGTTGCACAAAACAATCTGAACGAGCGGTTCAGTACGCACAAGGCAAGAAAATATTCTCTCTCTAGAAATCACCATAACAACATGTGTTCTCTAGATTGATCAACTTATTCATTTCCGTCCTGAGCTCTTTCAAATGAGCTCCTATTTATAGGTGAATTTCCAACGGTTGGATCCCTCTTCCAACGGTCATATTTTCCATGAAATTCGGAGGGACCTGTACATGTGTAACTCAACCAACGGTTAATTAGAAACAAAATATATGACATCGTTTTATAACAAACCTTGTATAACTGAATTTACGACATCATTTTGAAATGAAGCATATGTAAGTAAAATCTAATCAATATTTTGGAGTGTAAGAAAGCCAAATGTTCGGAGTCTAACCAAAATAATCTTTGAAGTTTATGTTAAGAAATATTCAGAATCTGTTTTATAGATAGTCGGAGTCTGGTTTCACCAGAGATCGGATTCTGAACTTGAAGAACTCGGAGTCGAACCACATAAGAGTTCAGATTCAAACTGCTTAAGAGTTCGGAGTCGAACTAATGGAGTGTTCGGAGTCAAACTACTTCAGAGTTCGGAGTCAAACTTCTTCAGAGTTTGGAGTCGAACTACTTGAGAGTTCGGAGTCGAACTTCTTCAGAGTTTGGAGTCAAACTACTTGAGAGTTTGGAGTCGAACTACTTGAGAGTTCGGAGTCGAACTACTTGATAGTTCGGAGTCGAACTACTGAAGAATTTGGAGTCGAACTTCTTGAGAGTTCGGAGTCGAACTTCTTGAGAGCTCGGAGTCAAACTTCTTCAGAGTTCGGAGTCCAGAATTTGGATTAAAACTCCATTACAGATCACATCCATAATTCGGATACTAAAAACATAATGCTCCAAATCTTTTCATTATATGGATCTGGAAATTTGGTTAAGAATTCGGTTTTTGAATTTATGAATAATATTGTTATGTATGATAAAATCTAGGTTATGGTAAATTTCCTTAAAAAAGTAAATTTTCCTTATGGGGGTAAAAATAATATCTGCTTATATATAAGGTGTTTGTGATTTTCAAAACAAGAAGGAATGGAAAAATCATAAGGAAAACCTTATTGACTCAACAATCTCCCCCCTTTTGGAAAGCACACACATCCTTTCGAGAAAGCATATAAGGATATTGAAATTTTTTATTAGACTTTGAAAATTAAAACTTATCTCCCTTTGTTCATAGATAGAAGTGAATACAACTAACTCCCCCTTAGGCATTGAAACTCTAAGGATTGTATTTAGAGTTTCCGGAGTAGAGATTTCATTATTGTAAGAATAAAAAACTTCGTAGTTGGAAACTCACCCTTTATTTAAGGATCTTTCTCTTAGAAATTTTTCCTTTCTCCTCCTTAGGAGTATTTCTTTTTCCTTCTCCCCCTTTGTTATTTTCAAAAATAATTGAAGGGAATGGAAAAAAAGCATGGTACCTGAAACATTATTATATAACACGATAAAACCAACGAGATAAACATTTTATTTGAGTTGGGAAAAAAATACATGGAAAGACAACTACAAAAAAAGATAGGAGTGGGTTCATTTGTCTTTATTTTCCTTCGGGATGAGCTGCTTCAACAAGCCTTTGAGTTTCTTCAAGTCTCTTTGATCTTCCTCTCATTGCCTCTCCAAGGCTTTTACCTTTTCTTCTTGAGCTTTTAAAGCCTCTGCCTGAGCCTCCAAGGCTTCATTCTGCAACTTCAACAACTCATGTTTCTTTTCCATCTTCTGCAGAAACTCAATCCGGAAATCTCTTTCAGTTTCCCAATTTTGAGATACTGAGTTAAGCTTCCCATTCAGATCCTTTACCTGCTGATTCCAGAAATTTTTCTCCTGGGTCAACTTCTCAGAAATCTCATTAACCTTTTTATCCTCCATTTCAAATGCATTTTTAACTTCAGCTTGAAAATTATCAAAGTGAACTAAATCTTCATCAACTCTCTTAGACCACATGGTTACCTTAATGCAGGACTTCCTATGCACGTCATAATCGATCAGAAAACTTTTCTGTTCAGCTTCCAACATCACAAACTTTTCCATGATCATGGATAAAGAATCAGATTTCTGATTCATAGATTGTTGCAACAACTGGCATCTGGAATCTATTGTTGGAATAATTGGAATGGTTTCCACCAACTTCCATAGAGATTGAACTACAAAATCATGCCCGTGAGATGATGATTCTAAATCAGAAACTTTTCTTGGAGACTGATCTTCTTCAGCTTGTACGAACTTTCATCTAGAGGTACCACCAACCTCTTTTCTCCTGATGAGATCTTTTACAGGTGTCTCCATGAGAGATTTATTCCCCTTATCAGATTTCGTAATGGGTTCCACATTAGTAGATACTTCCTCGGATTCAGAAATTTGAACAATCTGATCTTCATCTGGTTTCTATTTTTCATGACCTTCCTCAAGAAAATTCATCTCATAGGACTCTTCTTCATCATACATCACATTTTCTTCTTCTTCTTCTTGATGTTTCTTGCTAGCTTCCTCATCTCCCTTAGCTGATGTAACTATATATGCAGATTCAGCCTTATCTTTGTAGTTTTGTACTTCCTTGATCAAGGTATCCAGATCTTCACTCTCCTCTTCTTCTTCATCTTCTACTTCTTCCTCTACTGCTTCAGCAACTTCTTTCTCAGCTTCTACTACTATTTCATTACCCTTTTCCTTTTCCGGAGTGACATAGTTTTTCGCTGGAGTTTCTGGTAAAGAAGGATCAACACCGAATGTTTCCTGAACTAGAAGACTTTCAGAAGCCAACTCTGTATCTTTTAGCAAAGATCACACTAGTTCAGCTTCAGTCATCTTTATTCCCAATTTCTTTTCCTATGCTTGTCTCTCTAGCTCCTCAGCAGATTTTTCCTTTAATGCTTTAGCCTCAGCAGGGTCCAGTCCGAATTGAGGATCCCTTTCCTTCCTCATTTGTTTATCTTCCCTCCACTTTGCTGCTACTTCATCTGTATATGTTTTCTGCTTCATCAGTTTGGGGGGAGAAGATTGAGTTTTCTTTAGCCTGAGGAATTTCTTCATTAGGAACCACTTCCTTAGACTTTCTCTTCTTCCTTTTCTTTTTTAAGGATCCGAAGATTGTGTTTCTTTTTCAGCTACTTCAAACTCCTCCACATATAGGGGGTAAAATTCTCTGGACTCACTGGAAAATCCCACCTTCATCCTCTTAAGAGTATCATCACTGACTAGCACGAGCTTGCAATTCTAGATCATTGATTTGCAGGAAACATTGAAGGATTCTAAGCATCAAACAATCAACTTAGATAATAAGGCAGGAAACATGAAAATCAGAGCTCTCAAATTCCCTTCCTTGATATTCTTGATCGTAAAAAAGACACGCCTCATCAGATTTATCTTTCTTATATTTACGAAGAAATCTAAGATAGATATCACTCTTCTTCAGATTGTCTTTATCTCCTCTTCTCGGAACCAAAAAACCTTGAACCCATAGTTGAATAATTCTATTGTTTGGAGTGAGCCGAGCAATCTTAATTGTTGAATCATCCTTAAGCCCAAGACACTTTAGTGCCTTCTCCTAATTGAAACTCCCTTGCACATCCGGATGTTTGTGAGAGCAGAATTCAGCTTCTCCTTCATATGATAAACCAACTAAACATGTTGCCTTAGTGTAAGAAAGTTTATACGTCTTTCCATAAGACTTGAAAGAAAACATCTCTCTGCCATCTTCTATCAGGAAGGAAATAGACTCGATAAACTCTATCAACAAATCAGTATAAACCAGTTCTTGTTTATCTGACTTTTCTATGCAGACATCTTCCCATCCATTCAGTCTAATATTCTTTGAAAAAAGAGAATCAAGCTTATAAAAATCCGGGTGAACTAGCCTTTCCTTGAAAACAAACCACTTTGAGATAGGTTTCATAGTTGACATATCTTGAGAAGTTGCTTCAACAGACATTCAGAGTGAAGTAAACTGTAAGATTCGGATCGGCTTCAAAAGGTTCAGAACCGGCCTTAAGAGGAGAAGCATAGTTTCAAGACACAATAGCTTGAAAAACCGATGTGGGATGAGTCTCGGGGACCCTTTTATATAGGCAAATAAATTGACCATTGATCTTCCAAAATCCATCTAACTGTTGAAAACACTTTTATCAGATCTGATGGTTGAGAATAATTCCGCAAGGAAAATTTTGACTCCGATATTTTGAGGTTTTTAAAGAAAACATTCGGGTTTGAGGAAAAACTAGAATCCGAACCTTTTAAAAACAAGGAAAATAACAGTAAGAAAAATTTGATTATAAAACTATAAGTAAGAAAATCATAACATATGGATTAACAAGGAATATTATTCGTAATTGGTAATATTCTTCCTAAAAAACTTCATTACGAAAACTACAGTACAAAAACCTCATTACGAAAACCCTAGTCCAAAAATCTCCATTCCGAAACTTATCAGTGCGAAGAATTCAATTCTGGAAGTTCCATTTTGAGAATTTCAGGCTTGAAAATTTTAGTACCGGTAATTCCCATTCCGGAAATTTTGGTTTCGGAATTTTCCATTTCAGAAGATCAGTTCCGAAAGGTTTTTTAAAAAAAAAACGCTAACAATCAAATGTGCTCCCCCTATAAAGAGGAGTTTATTACTGTTAGGAGAATTGTTCTATAAGAAGTTAATTATTAATGATTACCTTACAGTTATCATTCCTAACATTTGTTTAATGTAGTCAAATCTATTGGAGGGTAATGATTTTGTGAAAATATCAGCAAGTTGATCTTTCATTACGACAAACTGAAGAATGATATCTTCTTTAGTTTTGATAACCTTTTCCAAATAGATTTTGTTACCAGTCATGTACAGGGAACATCCAATATCCATGTACCATGTATTGTTGTTGGTACTTCCTCTATTTTCTTAAAAACAAGAAAATAATTAGACATTCAGAATCCAAACTTTCGTGGATCCGGAATTTCCAGACAACAAAATTTTGGGAACCCAAATTTTCTTAGAAAATAGGCTTTATGAAAACCTAGAGATTGGGATTTATTTAAAGAAAAATTCTTTTCCCAGTGACCACCACATTTACACTTGGTACAAAATGGGTCACTTTGTGGAACAAATTAGTTGTTAATAAAAATTGGTTTTTCATGGGTATAACCAAATCCAGATTTGTTTCTTAAAGGTCGTATTTGAGAATACATTTTATCAAAATTTTCCTTACCATGTGTAAATTTGATAAACACTTCTTTAAAGAAAATATTTCGGACTTGAGTTTGATAACCAAGTTTTTGTCTTCAAAATCATTAGATTTAGAACTAAAGCTAGGCTAGAAAACATTTTTCTTAGAAATTAATTTTTCTAACTCTTTTGAATGTTTGTTCCTCTCAGAACATGTTTCCTCATGATTTTTTGGAATACTTATAAAATCAACATTTTTCTTATCAAGATCTCTAGAAAGATCTGATATCTCTTTTGTAAGAATAGAAATCCTAGAGTTATCCTTATCATGTTTCTTATTTAGTTTAGAGTTCTTAATCTCAAGAAGTTCAATAAACCTAGAAACATCTTCATAGGTAGGTGAAGTATTTTCTTCATCAGAAGAGGATTCCTCATCCGAGGAATTATAATACTTACTATCATTAGGATTTAAAGATACATTGATCAATGATTCAGCATTTCATACCTTAGCCATAAAGCAATGATTGTCAATAGGTAATCTGGCTATAAGACCAAGATTCTTCTTTCCTGAAGATTCATAATCCGAAGATTCATCTGAAGAGTCACCACCACTGGCACTCCAGGTATCATTTTATTCTAGAACTTCATTAGCTTTGGTTTTTTAATCCTTCTTCCTGCTCCTTTCAGAATGTCTTTCTTTCATTTCTTTCTTTTTGAGTAGAGGGAAATCTGGTCTAATATGTCCTGCTCTCTTGCATTCGTAACAAGTAACTTCTCCATCTTTCCTATATTTCCTTTCCTTTTTCTTATACTTGGATTGAATGTTTCTCTGGCCGACTATCTTGTTCATTCTTCGAGCAACATTTGCTAACTCATTTTCTGAGATTTCACTTTCACTAGAATCTGACTGAAAAACCACCTTCTTAGACATGGATCTGGTTACTCTCTCAGGAGTCTTAGCTTTAATGTGATTTGACGTAGTTGTAAAAGCAATAGTACAATTCCCATTCTTATTTTTGATGTTGTCAGCATCTCTCTTCATTCTGGTTTCATGTTGGAGAAGAGTTCTGAAAAGCTCATCAAGAGAAATTTGAGTGAAGTTCCTGTTCTCATCTATGGTTGTTCTCTTTGATTCCCACTCATTGGACATAATATCAATTATCTTATCTACAAGGGCTTCATCATCTAACCCTTTTTCTCCCATAGACTGTAAGATATTTACTATAGTCATAAACCTCTGTTGAACTTTGCAGATTGGTTCACCATACGAAAAATTGAATCCATGGTACTCAGCTCTAAGAATAGCTCTCCTAGTTTCAATTACTTTAGAAGTGCCAAAGTGTGTAACTTCTAACTTCTTCCAGATACAATTAGCTTCCTCACAAGAAGAAATTTGGGTATATATATTTCTATTCATTGAACATAGTAATGTATTGCGTACCTTATAATTGAGTTGATACTCTTGATTTTCCTAGTTAGTGAACGTTATAACATCCTTATCAGGAATTTTATAATCACCAGTAAGCATAAAGAAATTTTACACTCCAGTGTTGATGACAAAATTCTTCATTCGATGTCTCCAGTATTCATAGTAATTACCATCAACAATCAGTGGTCTTGTAGGATTTAGATTTTCTATAGATCCAATGTTGATTCCTGCCATAATAAAACAACTTGGGCAACCAAACTAGTTAGTAGAAAAAGTTCGTAACCACAAATTTCAGAATGACAAAGTTCGGAATGACAAAGCTCAGAATGACAAAGTTCGGAATGACAAAGTTCAGAATGACAAAGAACAAGAAAAACTTATACGTGAGTATGAGTATTTCAGAGACCTGCTCTGATACCAATTGTAGGATCGAAATAACAATGTACATGCTCAATATACCAGAGGGGGGGTGAATTGAATAATTTAAAAATTCATTTGGAACCTTTAAAGTTAGTTATGGATAACTATGTTTTCCTTAGTCAAGGAAAATCTCGGTTTAACAAAGTTAGACTAAGAAAATTCACAACACCTCTAATCACCAACTGGAGTATTGAAACTGAGGTTTACAATATAAGATTCTACCATAAAGCATATAGAATATTAAACTAATCAGAGTACAAGTGTAAGGAAATACAAGAAGTTTACACTTTCCTTACAACACAATATGCAGTGGAAAAACAAGTAGTAAAACTACAAGTAACAAGATATGAATCTTTTAACCCAAAGAGAAGGGTATACAACAACCTTGGATAAAGGTCCCTTGATTTATAATTTCAAGCAAGTCTGTCTTACCCACACCAGGGTAAGCCCTCGATACGAAGATCGGAATCTCTGTCTTGCTATCCCCACAAGCCCTCAACTTCAAGGTAGTTGGGACCTCTCTCTTCCTCAGCAAGGAAGCCCTCGAGCTTCAAGATAGTCGGCACCGCTGTCTTCCTATCCCCGGAAGTCCTCGAATGTAATCACCAACATCCGGAGTCACAAAAAGCAATCTGAACGAGCGGTTCAGTATGCACAAGGCATGAAAAGCTTCTCTCTCTAGAAATCACCTTAACAGCGTGTGTTCTCTAGATTGATCAACTTATTGATTTCCATCCTGAGCTCTTTCAAATGAGCTCCTATTTATAGGCGAATTTCCAACAGTCGGCTCCCTCTTCCAACGATCATATTTTCCATGAAATTTGGAGGGACCTGTACACGTGTAACTCAACCAACGGTTAATTAGAAAAAGAATAGATGACATCGTTTTATAAAAAACCATGTGTAAATGAATGTACGACATCGTTTTGAAATGAAACATATGTAAGTAAAATCTAATCAATATTTCAGAGTGTAAGAAAGTCAAATGTTCGGAGTCTAACCAAAATGAAGTTTGGAGTCAATGTTAAGAAATATTCGGAATCTGTTTTATAGGACATCGGAGTCAGGTTTCACCAGAGATCGGATTCTGAACTTGCAGAACTTGGAGTCGAACCACTTAAGAGTTCAGAGATGAACTGCTTAAGAGTTCGGAGTCGAACTACTGGTGTGCTCGGAGTCGAACTACTAAAGAGTTCAGAGTCGAACTTCTTCAGAGTTCAGAGTCGAACTACTTGAGAGTTCGGAGTCGAACTTCTTCAGAGTTCAGAGTCGAACAACTTGAGTGTTCGGAGTCGAACTACTTGAGATTTTGGAGTCAAACTACTTGAGAGTTCGGAGTCGAACTACTTAAGAGTTTAGAGTCAAACTTTTTGAGAGTTCTAAGTCAAACTACTGAAGAGTTCGGAGTCGAACTTCTTCAGAGTTCGGATTCTAGAATTCGGATTAAAACTCCATTATAGATCACATCCAGAATTCGGATCCTAAAAATAGAATGATCCAAATATTTTCATTATATGGCTTCGGAAATTTGGTTATGAATCTGGTTTTTGAATTTAAGAATAATATTGTTATGTATGAGAAAATCTAGGTTAAGGTAAATTTCCTTAATGAAGTAAATTTTCCTCATGGGGGTAAAAATTATATCTACTTAAGTATAAGGTGTTTGTTACTTTCAAAACAAGAAAGAATGGAAAAATCATAAGGAAAACCTTATTGAATCAATAGAAACATTAGAAAGGGTGGCCTCAGATTTATAGTAAGGTAAGAATTATTGATATCAATCAATGATCATAAGAAATAATAATATAAGAAAATTGAAATGATATCATTAATAATAATTGAAATTCTAATACCAAATCTACCATGGATAAAAAACTTGTGTCATGGAAAAACATTATCATTTAAAATGGAATCAATTAAAAGAGTGATAAATCATCATATATTAATCCAAAATAATAATTTTATTTCATAAAATCATGGAACCATTGTAGGTATAAATAATAATTCATTTTTATGAAAAAATATTGATTCTATAAAATCATAGTTGATTATTCCTCAACACTTGTTTCTTATAGTGGGTGAAGTACATCAACTTCTTTTTCACAAAGGATTAAGAACATCAACTTCATTCCCATAATGGATCAAGAACATCAACTTGTTTGCCATAAATTTTTCATGCGATATAAAATTTCCCAAATACATCAGATGGATATCTAATTTTAGGATCACCCACAAAATAAAGAAAATAATAAATATGTGTTCTTAAAAATAATAAAACATTCTTCATGTCCTAACATCATCACCCAAGCAAAGAAATTTTTTTTCATAAACATTTTGAAATTTTATCATAGCATAAACTGTGTAAAACAAATCAGTTTGTAATAAGTCTATCGTCATAATAATAAACCATATAGTGAATTAATAATTATTTTATAATTGTATAATATCTTTAGAAATGCATAATTAACATAAAATTTTGTTTTCATATATGATAATTGTTTTAGAAGATTCCATATAATATTTTGTGAATAAAATACACTTTTTATATTGAATTAAACATTTCAAAATCTAAAAATGTGCCAAATATAATAGAAAATATTTTATTTTAAAAATTCCTTGAAAAAATTAAATTTTAACTTCATTGAATTGATTTTTCATGAGAGTGGTATATTTTTATTTTATTTTTTAATTAAAAAGAAATCATTTCATTCAAACTTTCATATAAATTAAACAATTTCGGAAATTTAAAAATAACAAGAATATTACACTTAATTTTTTTAAGAAGTAAATCATGTATAAAAATGACATCAAAAACCATTTTATAATATTTATAACATTATTTAATATTTTTAATAAAACTTGGATGTGGAAGAGAAATAATTTTCTACGAAGAGACAAATAATGTTTTATTCTTAAAAACATTATTTTAATCTATCGAGTACATAAAGTGTAGAAAAATAAAGGAAAAATGTAATATTTTTAAGTATAAATTGAGAATTAGAATTAATTTTATTTATTAGATAATGAAATATAATTTCCTCAGTGGAAATTTAAGCATAAACAATAGAGAATAAAATAGTATTGGAATATAAATCCATTTCCACTATGGTAATCTCTGAAGTCAAAACTCATGAAAGGGAGAACATTATTTGGAACATTAAATCCCCATAATTTTCATAATAATCATTAAAAATACATTCATGGGAATTATATATAGGAAAAAATAAACATGTAGTGAATATGACATATGTCTCACAGAAATAAAAGTGATATGACAAATTCCTTACCTATCTTGTAATATTTGTTTTTATGAATTAAAAACCCATATATAGTAATTATATAATAATTATATATGTATTATTGAACCATATTAACATATATCATATCAATTATTATTTAATTATCAATTTTATCAATCTGATATAATTAAAAAATTATTAAAATTATAGTTTTGGGTGATGACTTCTTCATTTTCGATTTATGTTTTAGTTTTGGTGTCCTGATTCATATATTATGATCATGATTACATCGCCTACATAATATTAATCATGATATAAAGTTCATATTAATTAATTATATATATTTTTATACATTCATAAAAGGTATATATTTATAAATAAACCACATTTTTGTGGAAATGGTATGCTATGTGTAGGCATGCATGTTGTTTCTTTTTTTTCTCCACGTGGTAAGAAAGACAAGTAATCTATAAATAGCTTTTATTTAAAAATTATTTTATCCCTAATACCATATATATTAATCAAATCTATGGTTATTATCATCCATTATATGTGGAAATGAAAAATGAATCTCATCGCTTCATGGAGGTGGTATTGCGCACAGAGGAACGAGCAACATTTTCATTTTCCAATGGATTGGATTATAAAATGTTATATTTGATATAATGATTATATAAGAGAAATTAAATAATTTATATCATATATATTTATATATAAATATATTTAACACAAAAAATTACCATTCATGAAAATAGTGATGAAAAATTAATGGTATCGCTACATAGAGATGGTAATCCGTATGTGTGCACAACTTATATTTTCACTACTATGTGATGGAAAAGGAGTGAATAAAGGTGTCTTAATTAACATATTAAATTTTAGTATTTTTTATAATAATTTTTCTATTTTTTTAATAATATCACAAATTTATCAAATGTATAAGAAGAAAAAAAATTGAACTTGGTCTAGTTAGATGATAACCATTTCTTCAACATGCCACCTATATATCCCTTTAAAAGGATGGTTGGAATTGTATTTTGATATGAAAATAACATATTATTTTAATTTATAGATTTTTATAAAAGGATATTTAGGGTGTATTTGATATTGAATTCTCAAAATTCAATAAAGGTGGGAAATGAGAGGTTCTCTCTTATGAGTAAGGGGAGGGGAACCCATAGAATTAAACTAAAATTGTTGAATATAATAAATTCATTCTCATGAAAAATCATTCTTAATGGAACGATAATTAGTGATAAGGTATTATTTGTTTGAAATCCCATAAACAAAATATGGATAGGTTTAAGTGGCATTTTAAGCCTTGTCTTTTAGATTAACCACATAGTTATCTTATTTTATCCTCTACGGATATAACACTACTTTCTCCCTTAATGTTTTATAGTTATACATATAATAAATAATGGGACAATAATGCATTATAATTTTTACCATATATTATCCTTTTTTCATATTTTATGATCTTAATAATTTTTATGTATTTTAATAAAATGATATTTTCATTAAATTTGATTAATTTCATTTTTGACACATTTCATTTAATTTGACTTTAAGGACAATAATAAAAAGTTCCAATTAGTATATATTCCAATAAATCATCAATAATATGTTACATTATTCTATATCATTCATGTAGAACTATAAATCAATAAAATTATATTACTTTAATAATTTTGAAATCTGTGATTTTAATTTTTTATTAATCTATGAAATACTGTATTTTCAACCCAACAGAATTTAAGGTAGTTATATAATCACTTGAAGTTATAAATAAATTATCACAATTTTTGTATTTTAATAATTATAAAACATAAAATTATTATTGATTCATAACATAATTTATTCTCTATATAGACAAATAATATATAATTAAATGTTATTGAGTGACATTTTGTATTTTACTTTTCATTTTATATTATATTGGAAATTTTCATTGGAATGTGCCCCAAAATAGTTATTTTTTTAGGAAAAATCTGATAGGTATCAAACAACCTTCATCATATAATAATTAAGGAGAAAACTTTTGACCTTACTACTTATTTTTAACCTAGATTAGTCTAATTTACCCTTTACTGTAGTGAAAAATTATATCACAATTACTATTCATGATGTCTAAACTAATAGAGAAATATTTATCAAATTTAAAACTCGAGGTAATAAAATAGAAAATATTTCTTTAAATTAATTTCTTATATGTTTCAAAACATAATTTCATATAAAAACACAAAACATAGCTAAAAATAATGTTTTTTAAGAGAATTCATATTTCAGTATTAAAATGTTTTTATAGAATATTAAACCATAATATTAATTTAAATTAACTTAATTAGTTTAGTAAAAAAATAATATAACTAATTTTAATCATACAACATTATGAAACATTATTTATCTTTTTCAGTTATTGATAAAATATTATTGTTTTTATTAATTAGTAATTTTTTTTGAAAATTAAACTTTTCATAAATTTATGAAAAATTCCCCCTTTAATTATTTTGATATGATGATTTGAATAAAAGAATTTTATTTTATCAAATATATTTTATATATTTTTTAAACATTAAATATATATATTTTTTAAACTAAATTAAAATCATTTGTGGGTAATGTATTTTTGAAACATATTATGACATTACTAAAAATTGAATGTTTATTTATTAATAATTAAAAAATAAATTAGTATTTAGTTGGAAATTTATATATATAATATTATTCATATTCATAACTTCTAATTAAATATCTTTTATTTAACAATAATAATTAAATAATAATATTTCAATGTCATTTAAGACTGGTATTGCGTTTGTATAAAATATTTAATTTAATGTTCTTATTTTAAAATCTTTAGGTGTTTCATTCTCCTCCCTTTAAAAAAGTGGATCCTAAAAAGTCATTCTTGTTTGTTGTATTTGTTGGACTTCTCATGTGTTAATCTTGTTTTAATGATCACAAATCCGATACATTCTTAAAAGATTTCTAATCTTTTTTAATCAATCTAAAATCATGTGTACATAGGATTAGTTTATTTATGCTTTAAATAATCCTATCCAAGATCATAAGTGCTATGATAAATGGTTGTAAACTATTTTGAGTCTATATAATAAATGATTTCCTTGATTAATGATTAAGTCTAATCCATTCTATGAATATCACTTTTTATGTATGTATACAGATATCTGACTGAGTCTAAGAAACCCTGACCTAGACACTATGACTCAGACACCATGAATCAGACACCGTGACCCAGACACCGTGACCCATACACCATGATCTCAACAACGTGACCCAGACACCGTGATCGAGACACTGTGACAAGACACCATGACCATCCAGACACAATGATCATACATTATGATCAAAAACCACATTCGTGAAACTGGTTGTTGATCTCTATACATCTCTGTCATCATAACTATATCACCTCTCGAAGACAAATAAATATACACAATTTCAAGGATACATTGTTTCATGGAGACACCGTTTACAAATATATTGTGACACCTTTTATTAATCAGTTTTGTTGTTTTTCAATTTAATTTCTAATGGCCATATTTGTTGCTTTTAAACACACTAACATAATTAATGATTCTATGTAAACATGTCACATTAATGTATGAGGTATCAGGTTTAAAATACATGCATTTTGTTGGCTCCAACACATGAATTCTAGGAATTAAAAGAACAACGTGGCCAGATGAAAAAGTGGATAAATTAGTGACAATATAAAAACAAGTGTGTGTGCGATAACGAAGAAGCACGAGAATTATTGAAAGAAGAACTGACACATGCCGCATGACACTGCTGAAGAACACAAGAATCATACTCGAGTCCTAGATTTGAGAACATTTTTTCACATTCAATACCACGAAGAACACAATCTAGTTCTCACTGACTTGGGATACTCTGTTTTCCAGAAGCAGACTCTATTTTGGCATTTTCTTCATCCCATTAGTCTAGAGCTTCATTGACTAACACTTAGAGCACATCTAACCTTATCTCATCACATTTTCTCTATTGTTTATTATTTAAATCATTCATGAAATGTGTGTGTGTGTCTGCATAAAAACACTCACTGCCTCCTGCATTAAACTGAAGGATACAAGATATCATTTATCATACATCATTTTACACTTGTGTATTCCCATAGATAAGTGTGGAAAGGTCCTTGTGTGACCTGTTAGTTCATACCCACAAAGAACTGTGGAAGAGGTCATGTGACCTGGACAGTATGGTTTACTATTGTTAACCCCAATCCAGGGTGTGGATCATGTTTATTTATATATCCTTCTTGGTGGCAGGTGATCACCAACTATAGTGGATTAGGTTATAGCGTGGGACTAAACTAGGTGTTTCATGTCCACTGTGTTGTTTATTTAAGTTTTCTCTTTTTTACAATTTAATTTAGAAATCATTAAATTTACTTTGATATTAAATCTTAGAAAAAATATGTAATTGTTTTACCTGATTAAAATAGATTCAAAAGTAATGTTAATAACTCATATTAAGATTACTGGGAATTAATCAATCTAATAAGAAGTTATTTAAATATTTAAACATTCATAATTATATTAATTTGATTAACAGGGATGTATTTAAATTTATTGGGGAACCTTTTTAAGAATGAATTTTTAACATAAATTTTTATGGAAACCCAATTAACCCCCAATGTGGAATACTATACTCCGACCAACGTTTGGTAGCAAAGGATTGTTTCTTAAGACTCTATTTTTGACCATATTAAACTGTGATTTTAGTTGTACTTTAAATATCTATAAGTATATGTTAATTAGAAATTTCTAGCTCTTCTAAAGTATTTCTTTATTATCTATAATAGACTATAAGTTTCTATAACTAAAATACAACCATTATTTAATGGAACCAATTATGATCAATGGAAAATTAAAATGAAAATGCATTTTGGAAGCATGAGTTTTGAAATCAAGTATTCAATTATAGATGAATATAAGATTCCAGCTACTGAAAGAATCACCTGGGATGACCCTAACAAGATTTCCTATAATAAAAATTTCAATTCCATGAATGATTTATATTTCTCTTTTGCAGAAGAGGAATTTAAAATAATTTATGTATGTTAAAACACCCATGATATTTGGGATACCTAATCAGTTTCACATGAAGGAACTTCTTGTGAGAAATAAATGAGACTTAATACTTATAATATTAATATGATAAAATTAAAATGAAATCTTTTGAGCCTATTTATAACTTCTGAATCTGGTTCAACAAAATTTTCAACATAATGATATCTCTTGGAAGAAATGTCACTGCCAAAGAACAATTCAAGAGGATTATCAGATGCCTACCTGACAGATGGAGTGGAACCTATGTCCTTATTAGAGAGTCATGTGACATCAGCAAGCTACCAGTAAAAGAACACATTGGGAAACTATTGTTATATGAATAGGAGATGAAAGTCATCAAGGAAGAGGAGGATTAAACCAAAATAAAATTTGTTGCGTTCAAGACCACCACCTTTAAACACAAAGAGAAAGGGAAATAGAAAATTTCTATATAAAATTATAGCAGTGATCAATCATAACCTGACAGTGATGAGGAGGTGGATTAATTATCAAGAAGGTTTAAGAGATTTTACAAGAAGAAGAATTTTTTCAGAAAGAAAAACATTAATGGAAGATATTTTCAAAAAGTAATTTGAAAGAAATGATCGGAAAAGAAGTGAAAAGTCTAATGAGATATTCTGATAAGAATGTAAGAGAAAGGGACATATCAAGGATGATTTTCCAAATCTCAAGTAAAAAATAAATATGAGGAAAATGATAGAATGTATAAAGTGGAAATGAAAGCATCATGGAGTTCTTTTGAAGAGAGTTCAAGTGACCCAGAATCTCCATATGATGAACAGGCTGAAAAATCCAATATGTGTTTTATGACAAACACATCTGAAGTAACACTGGAATATCCTATACACAATTCCTATTATTACCGAGATGAGAGTGACTTTGAGAATATTTCTAATTAATAAATGGTTGAGTACTAGAATTTTCATGATGATACATGAAATGATCTAGAAGATAAATTAAAGTCTTTAAGAAACAACATACTATTTCCTCAACTGTTAAAACTGAACTTAGTATAGAAATGGAGAAAAATTCTTAATCACTCGAATAAAACAATTAACTAAAGCTATCTGATATGTAATTTAAAAAGGATATTTAATGGTTTACTAATGATAAATATACCATGGTACAAATTCTAGGTAAACAGATTGATCTTAAATATACTAATGTCATTGGATATCAACCCGGTAAAATAAATTTTGGAAGAACTAATTATGTTTCTATGTATAGGAAATAAAACATTACTCCGAGTTATATAAAGAATTTATCTAGTTCATGTTATGATACACTCTCTACTATTTTAGGCTTTTCTGGACCAAATATATTTTATTTTTCAAATACATCACATAATGCGAATAGTAAACCTATGAGGCGAATATGGGTTCTTAACGCACTAGTCACTAATATTACTGGACCCAAACATGTATAGGTACCAAATATTTTTTTATCTGACTATTTTTTAGGAAAACTTCTTAAAGAGATGTTGTAATAGTTTATGCTACTTAGAAAGTGGGTGTTTGAGACACCTGATAGGAGACTATTAATTCTTCTAGAATTTAATATAAAATAATGGAGGACATATCACCATGGGTAACAGTGCGAAAGGAATGATTATTGGTCATGGCCAAATCAGCAACTCTAACTTAGTTTGGATTTCGAAAGTACTTTCTATTGATGGATAGAAATGTAATCTTCTTAGTATTTCACAACTATGTGATAATAGATTTCATGTTAAATTTGAAAATGATTCTTGCATTGTTTTTAATTGAAAAAGATAATTAGTGTTTTCTGCTTTAAGAAATTAAAATGTTTATTCTGTTAACATACATTCTTAATTTTATCAAAATTAATTATGTTTATGTGTATTCCACAAAGAATCTTGTCTTTTTCATAGGATACTAAGACACTGTAATATTCACTCCCTTATAAAGTTACCAAGAAATATTTTATTCAGTGACCTACACAAACTTGACTTTCCAAATGATAAAGTGTGTAATCCTTTTCAAAAAGGAAAGTAACACAAAATTTCAATCAACCCAAAGATATAAGTGTAAACATCTAAACCTCTTGAAATAGTTCACATAGATTTGTTTAGACTATCTAGAGTTTCTAGTTTAAATGGGAGGCATAGTGTTTATATTATTGTAGATGACTTTTTCTAGATATACTTGGACTTTATTTTTGGCTCACAAAAGTGATGCCTACTATCATTTTACCAAATATGAAAAAACACTAGAAAATCATAGCGGAACTAGAATTAAATCATTATGAAGTTATCATGGCCTTGAGTTTGAAAATAAATAGTTTGAATCCTTTTTCTCACAAAATGGCTATAGTCATAATTTCTCTGACCTTAGAGCACCTCAATAGAATAGAGTTGTATAAAGAAGAAATTGAACCCTATAATAGATTTATAGAACCATTCTTAGCCAATATGACTTACCTATTTATTTTTGGGCTAAGAGTGTTAATACAGCTTTCAATATTATCAATAGATTTTTGGTTATACCCGTTCATAAAAGAACTCCATATGAGTTTTGGAACAATAGATGACCCAAAGTTAGAAACTTCAATGTTTTTTGTTGCAATGTATATATCATCAATACTAAAGGAAATCTTAACAAATTTACATAAAAGTGTGATGATGGAATCTTTTTAGGATATTAAATCTCAAGTAAATCCTATAGAGTGTTTAATAAAATATCTAAATGTGTGGAAGAATCTATCCATATCAAATTTGATGAAACAGATCCACATGAGCCTAAGAACACTCTAGATAACCTGGAGGATGATTTGGCAATTGATTAGAAATACTCTAGCCATCCTATAAAAGAATATTTGAAAACTTATTGTTCTATAAATTCATTAGCTTCAGGACACAATGAACCCAAACCTATTGAAGAACCTGAAATCACTTGTCCTACTTTTTATAGAGCTGTTATAACTCTTAAGAACCATCCTTTAGATGATGTTGTAGGAGTCTTTGATAAAGGAACTCAAACTAGATCTTATCTTATAAATCAGGTTGAACATCAAGTTTTCATTTCACAACACGAACCTCAAAACATTAGTGATGCTATCAATGATGAATTTTGGGTGAGGTCTATGAAAGAAGAACTTAATCAGTTTGAAAGGAACAATGTTTGGAAACCTGTGGACGAAACCAAAGACGCATTCACCATAGATACTAAATGGTTGTTTATAAATAAGGTAGATGAAGCTGATAATATAGTTAGAAACAAAGAAATATTGGTTTCACAATGGTAGATTCAAGAAGAATGTATTGACTAAGAAGAGACCTTTTCACCAGTAGATATACTTAATGACATCAGAATTTTTCTTGCTTATACTGCACATATAAATTTCAAACTATCTCAAATGGATGTTAAAATTGAATTTCTAAATGAGTATATATATGAGGGTGTATTTTTTAGAAACCTTATGGATTTACAAACCCTAATTTTCCAAACCATGTTTTTAAATTATCAAAATATTTATATAGTTTAAAACATGCACCAAGAGCTTGGTATGATAAACTAAGTGCTTTTATTATTTCCAAAGGTTTTACAAAAGAAATAGCTAATAATATCCTTTATGTAAAACGAATTTCCAATGATGTTTTAGTAGTTCATATTAATATAGATGAAATTATAATTGTATCTTCAAAAAATTATTTATGTATTGAATTTTCTAAAATGATGAAAAACGAATTTGAAATGAGTCTAATGGGTGAACTAAAATTCTTTAATGGATTCCAAATCATTCAAAATAATGATGGTATCATTTTAAACAGTGAAAAAATACTAGAGATCTTCTAAAATGTTTTTGATTGGATAGTACTAAATGTAGTGACACACCACTGAGTACTACTTGTATGTTGGATCTTGATGAAAATGAAAATGTTGTTGATCAAACAACTTATGGAGGAATGATTGGAAGCTTACTGTACTTAAATGCAAGATGAACTGACATTATGTTTAGTGTGTGTATGTGTGATCTTTTTTTAACAAAATCTGTTGGAATCTCATTTAAATGCTGTTAAAAAAAATATTCAAACAACACAAGAATACACCAAATCTAGGACTGTTCCATTCCAGAGGAAAATCATTTGAGTAAGTTTTTCAGTCTATTACTAACTTCGGTCGATGTAATTTAGATTTAAAAAACACCTCTTGAACATGTAACTTTTAGGAAAGTGACTCGTATCATTATAAGGACCCGACCTTAAACCTTACTTAATCTTGAATTAAATGAATAATTCACATTGAGGATCCTTTCAGGTTTATAGTTTTAGATAATTAGGCCATAACTATTATATAAACACTTGAATATTACAAGTAGACACTACTACTCAGTATCCATTTTTTATAAAATAAAAACTCTTAAAAAGAAACATGTCTAGTTCCATATTTTAGACAACATGACTTTTCCATGATCCCATCCTTGACCATATTCATCTTTATGTCATATGGAAAACATTTCAAAAACATGGGATGAGCATAAAAAGCTCAAGAAGGGTTATAAAATAATAAAGTAAAACAGTATCCCATCAATAAATACAAATCAATGAAACCATTCTTTTAAATCATAATATACCTTACGAAATCATAAGATTTATGAATAACACACACAAATCATAAATCATAATGATTAATTATGGCATCCATATCAAACATACATTGTATCTATCACAGCTACATAGGGAGTCACACTTGGAATACTTATCACGGTATATTCCCTAAATCTCTTAGGAGAAACATCACGATTACCTCCGTCACGTTACCCAATGCACTGGAGAGCTAAATCGGGATCACCCGCCTTTGGTTTATCATGGAACAACCTGTTTACATAATCAATTCCCAATAACCATAACATAATAATAACATATAACAAATGTAAAAAGGAAATATAACATTTCCACATTCCAATATATCAAATCAAGATATTGAAATAAACAATGTTTTATCAAATCATTTTCAAAACCATTTAAAAATTGATTTTTGAATCAAAGTGTACCATACCACTTTGAAGAATTTTAATGAATTATAATTTGAAAACATTAATGTCCATATAAATAAATTCTAAAACCCATTTTGAAAACATGGACATTAATGAGAAATATTTAGAAGAATAAACATTTAAAACATTTAAAACGATATTTTAGTTAAAGAGTTTTTTTTTAAAAAAGAGAGACTCTTGAATACAAATAATTGAGGAATAACATTTAACCAGAATATTATAATATCATATGAATAAAGTGATTCATGATATAATATTACAAATAACAGTATATACACCATAAAATATTTAATTGGGGCACAACAACAAGGAAGTCTCAATAGAATGTAAATTGAGACGAAATCCCTTCTAAAAACTATATCCTTAGATTAAGGATAAATAAATTACATAATAATACACCCAATATTTGTGTATATTAAGTGTAACAAAATCAGAGGACATTCACACATATTCACAGGATAACATATTCAATAAGTACATGTTGAACTCAAAGAATTGAAATTGGGTTAAGATGTTCCCTTTCAAAAATTCAACAGCCTAACAGTGTCACTTTATAATTTAGAAAATGAGTTGATGAGATAAAAAGGGTATCTCATCACTTGGACATAAATTTTACATCAATAAGGATATAGAATAACATATACCAACAAAATAATATGTAAATTAAAACACATAACAAAAAGAAGTCTTTTAAAAAGAGGAGGGTGAAATATTCCCTTACTGATTTGGTAACATACAAAACATACGCCACATGAAAGAAGGATCATACAATAAAGATGTAAATACTCATAAATGAAATTATATTACACAAAGATTACAATCATGGTCAGTACATACTCTAAACAAAAGAAAATAGTGGCAAGTATAGAATGAATCTCACAGGAATAAAAAGTGAGATGAAAACCTTTACTTCATTGTTATCAACTGAGTCGATTGATAAAAAGATAATAACCATCAAATTAATCATATAATACCATTAATATAAATATAATCATGATAATATATATCAAATGGCAGTAAAAATTACACCACATGCAATGAATATGTGGCGAACAATGGAAATCTCACGGAATTAAAAGTGAGATAAGAAAATCCCTTAACTCGTGTCCGACATGACCCGTTCGTTCTTTAATATCCTGAATAATAAACTAAAGTTAATTTTTAATTGCTTAATAACCTTTTTCAAGTTTATAATTTCTTTTATATCACTTATTACCATGTTATAAACATTATGTAATCATTTAAGTTATTAGTGTTCGTTTTGTCAATATTGGGTACTTGAGTCAAAAATGGACTTCTTATAATTACATTTTGTTCATGCAGTCAAAGGTTAATTATATCCAAAATAATATTCATTATTTGGATATCATATATATCATATATATCCGGAATATACATGTATTTATAATAGAACATAACACTTAAAGGTAAGAAATGAAGTGCACCGTTCATGGAGACGGTAAGCCGTACGTACGCAATAACGCTACTTCAATTTCTATTTCATATTTAATGGAATTAAAACATAATTATACATAGAAGTATTATAATTACAGTATTTTATCATATATAATATCATTAACTCTATCATTTATACAACCCACATAAGGCATTAACGAGTCACATCACTTTGAGGGGGTGATAGTCCGCCCTTCCTCTAATGAGATTATCACGTTTACCCATAATGGAAACCATAAAGGCATGCTTTAAAAGGGAATTATAGAAGCATAACGAAAACCTAAACAAAATATATATCATATATAAATATAGTTCCATCATAATATCCACCATGAGAGGATATTGGAGATAATCGAACAATCATCGTTTCATGAGGCATTAATTTTCCATCCATAGAAACATTATGTTCCTCATCCATTAGATGGAGGTGTCTGTAAGTGTAGTTATAATAATTATTATAACAACATCATAATATATTTAGCATATTTTTTTTGTTACAAAAGAAATGAATAAAAACTGTTTAGGGGCTGGAGAAGTAAAATAAAAGAAAACAATTTAAGAGAAATTGTTACCTTTAATTTGGGTAACTTCCTTTGGTTTGAACCAAAGGACTTCTGGAAGTTCCTTATACCTATGGTTTGGCTTCTAGGATGAGGAGAGTGATGTAGGGAGATTAATTGGGTAGAGTTTGGATGAACCAAATGGCTTGAGAGGTGTGAGGAATTGGATAGAAATGGTCTCCTTTTATAAGGGAGTGGAAGGGCTCTATACGAAAGTGTGAAGCCATTATTTTATTATGTAATGATATTCAGTTTCTAATGGTCCAAAAATCATTAAGCTCTAAGATAAGATGACTCATATTCGAAATAAACTCATCCAATCAGAATTGGACATGTTTTGGATAATAATTTAATCCTTATAATCTTATTTATTGAAATCATTTATTAATGAGGTAAATACTACATCATTATTATCTCGAAAGTAATGTACTTTATTCGATGTCTAAAAATTATAATAAAATACTATCAAGTTGTAAATTTTTTAGCTTTCCAAAGAATATTTATAGTTGAAAATAGGACTTATATAACACCATATAAAAATAAATTACTAAATTTTTGTTAATGTTAATTTTGTCATCACATTAAATTAATTAAACTAAATTTTCATTCACTCCCAAGTGGCTCAATGGGGTCTCGAAATCGACCCAAATATTCCCATTTTCGTCCATGACTCATCAAATAAGGTTTGGACATGTGTGAAGATAATTTTAAATTATTATAATATTCTTTTAACCTTAAATTACCCTATTTACCCTTAATCGTGGTAAATAAAAGTCCAAAGTTACTATTCATCAAAAATTATTTTCATCTTGATGAACCACATTTTACATCTTGATAACAACCATGTATGTCGGATTTTTGAAATTCAATTCAAAAAAGTGGTAAAATTTCATTTAAATGAAAAAGTCAGTTTTTTTAACTACCACTAAGTGGTTTCACTATTCATCAAAAATTGATGTTTTTCAGAAAAATACCAAAAATTCAGCCTAAGCTATATTTGATATTATTAATTCAAAAATGATGTCTATTATTCCAAATTAAAAAAATAGAAGTGGCATTAATTAATTTTATAATTAATTCCCATTATCAAAACAAATTGTGTGTTTTTATGAAATAATAACTATCAAAAGATTGAAACTTGTTTATGTCCAATTTTAAAGTGAAATTAATTATCATGACCAACATTGGAATAAATGGTAAAAATATATTTTAATTTCACTTTAAAACCAATTAAAAAGATAATCAATCCATATAAATAAATTAGATTAAAAGGCACTTTTGAAATAAAATACAATATTTTTGACTATTAATTAAAAAATGAACTTTATCGGAAAAATTCCAAAGATTTACACAAAGTAAATTTTGATCTCCCCATTATAAGTAAGTATTTCAGTTGGTCATATAGAATGTATTAAAGTGACCAAAACTATATTTAAAAAGTGTTCTCCATTAAAAGGCGAAAAAGCGGCCTTTTAATGTAAATTAAGCTTAAATTTAGATTCATTCACATTTTAAGACTCTAAATTTTATTGGATAAATGTAAATACATTAACAAACATGTATAATCCTATTGTAGTTAGTTTCGTTCACTCCCACCAATACAATGGATAAGAGTTAACTTTCGTTTAAAAAAATAATATATTATTAGTGTGCAACGTAAGATTTCAAAGAAAATCGTTGTTGCGTATCAGTTATTCTATCAAACATATCAACCCTTTTAAATTAAAATTGATATTTAATTCAAAAATTAATAAATATGAAAAAGTCATATTCTTTATTTAACTGGGATGTTATAATCATGGTGTAGTAAGAAACAAATCTTTGTTGCATTATTTACTACAGAAAGGTGACATCACATTGGAATTCATTGTAAATGAATATTAAATTGCTAATATATTCACCAAACCATAAAATTATGAAAGAATAGATTACATAATACATGAATTGGGAATGATAAATCTTAAATAGTAAGCATACAGTTTCACAACATATTGTTTCATGTTTATTGTCTCACAGTTATGCTCTCTCTCTGATACTGTCCAGCACATGCTATATCAAACAATATAGTTTCCAAATTTAGAAATCACATAGTTACGGTCTCACCGTGATAACCATTTACAGTCTCACCATGAAATCTAGTTACGGTATCACAATAAATGTTGATTATAGTCTCATCGTAATTACACCTCATTGTTTTATTTATACAATATAATATGTGTCATGGTAATTAATTATTTTACCCTTTTACTTTACAGAGAATTTGTTTTTTCAATGCTTGGTATCCCTACATGATACAAAGTAAAGAAGGATCACTCTTTCTTCACCCAATCTCTCGTCTCTCAAACTGTAACCCCTCTCTCTCAACCATTCGGTTTTCTCTCTCTCTCTCTCTTTCTTGAACCATCGTTGAATGACCAGGATGAAACACCCATCATCATTTACTCCTGAGAAGCACTGTTCAATGAAGATGTTGAAAATAAAACCCATGTTTTCTCTTGAACGTCCTCTGAATTTGAATTTGGTAGGCCGAATAGTGGTACCTGAAAAAGAGATATGCCATATTTGGCTTCTGTCATGTAAGTAATTGGTATTGAATGTTCTAAAAGACCAAGTATGGATGAATTGGTTCACATAGGAGGATAGACCTATTTATCTGAAATTAGTTTCACAATTTTATGAGTATGTTCAATTATATTTTGATTCAGAAGAAGGATATGTTGTGAGAAGCTGGATCGATGGCTATAGATGCATGTTTTCTTAAAGGTTATGGGCTTCATACCTTACATTACCTCACGAGGGTATTTGTGAGGGCTACCAGAGAGGTTCTCCACCTCTATGTGAGTTATTTGTTTTGGAAGAAGTGTTGGGAAGCATAAATGGGAATAAAACAAAGAAAATATCCATTGCTACTGAGCTAGATGGTGAAACCAGGGTTCTATTTAAATTTGTTCAGAATCTGATTAGCCTAATAAAAGGTTATTTTTCTACACTCAAGTTTCAGGATGGATTTTTGATACATCTCATGAAAAATGGATATAATTTCAACCTATGAAAATATGTTATACACAGTATGTGTGAGTTGATCAAAATAACCTCCAAGTCAACCTCTTTATTCTATTCAAGGTTTATCTCAATTATGCCTCATGAAAAAGGGTTTGTTGGACCAGATGATGAATCTATTACGGATTATGAATTTTTCCCTTCAAAATTTTTAGTGAATAGAATGAAAATCATTAGAAATCCATGGAGAAAAGAATGGGTGTATGATATTAATAGAGTTTATAAAACGTTTAATATGGTGGAACCCTCTTCAAGACCTAAGGATATTTCTGATCATAGATTGGAACCAGATAATATTTTTGATTATTCTGAAGAGTAAGAAGAGGAAGACGTTGTTGCACCTACTAGAGAAAATGTTCTGGTTGAGGAAGATAGTGAATCTACTCCTCAAGTCTTAATTGATAAGGAAATACTAGTTCTTGAAGAAGTTTCTGATTTGAATGATCAACCTGCTACTAAAGAAGAATCTATTGCTAAGGTAAACCAATAGGATTTGGTAGAAGGGAATTTAGAAGAAGATATTTTGGTTGTGCAAGAAGGTGCTCTTGAGGAACACCCATAGGAACAAGATATTCCTAAAATCATTCCATTTTCTGAAGAAAGAATGGAGAAATCCTTTCAGTTGGATAGAATGGTAATCAGTGAGGATATCTAGAATGAAATCTTGGAAATAGATCAAGGGATAAAATATCTCAGTCCTCAAAAACATGCACCATTTGAGTGGGAGCAGCACCCAAATCTTGAACCTGTTGAAGTCCCTAATCCTGTTGATCCAAGATCAGTGGATATATGTTATAAATCCCCTTCTGATTTTGATGTGAAGGATTCACACGAAGACCCAGTTAAAGGTATTGATCTATCTACTATCATTCAATTGAAACTAGAACATGCACCAGAAGTTATCACTGCCAAAGATCCTGAACCTGTCTCAGCTTCTATCATTGAAGCTTCACAAGAACCACCAAACATTTTGAATAAGGATGATCTGAAATCCATTAGAACTACCCTATTAGATGGAGTTGAAAAAGTCAAGAATACCCAATTAACTCTTTTAACTCACTTGATTGAGAGAGATGATGCCTTGTTTTTGGAAAAGATCATATGGAATATTCTACCCATGATGCTTCATGAGATTCAAGAGGTTATAGTTGAGAAAAAATAGTTAAGTGATGAAGTAAATACACTCAGAGGTACGGTTGAAGAAATGAAGATAGTGATGAACTCAGTACCAAACCCTATTTCTTATCCTATTGAAAATGTTGTTAGTTATATTCCATAGGAATTAGCCTTCCTAGATCAACCTAATCTCACTTCCTTAGCTGTAAAGGTAGCTGAAAGAAACAAGTTGATTGTTCAAGTGATGCGTGAACTTGTCATTGGTCTTAACAAGTTGATTGATGAGTATAAGGGATGTCTCCCGAAAGATATGAATTGACTGTAATCCCTTACTTCAGATATTATAGCTTCTAATACTTATAGACAACCATATCAACCCTTTTTATATAGTGATCTGCTCTAAAAAGTTGTCAAAGAAGAAGTTCAATCTATGCATAGTGGATTTGATAATGAATCATTATCTGAATTTGTCTAGAACAGTGAAAGAGTTATTGATTTTGTCATAATTGATTCCATGATTTCCAATGATGCTCAGAAAGAAATTTCTAAGAAGGGGGATTTCTAATTCAATCAGATATTCTCTAAGAATGACTTGACCAACCATTTCAGGTTCATTCTAATGAATCTAAAAATATCTCATATTACTCGTGATTTCAAAACTCAAGTCCAAAAGTTGCAAAATTTCACTCATTTGTTGGATAAGTTCATAGATAACAAGGTTGACTTTGAGAAATCCATGTAGTATGGTGGAGATATCCTTGTTGACTTCATCAATCTTTTGAGGCATTATCTTCATGTCTTGAGTACTAACATTGTCTCTCCTATAGTTGCACCCCTAAGATCTGGTTTTCCTACTTTCTCATCATCTTCCCTTGCCTCTACTTATAGGTCTATCTATTAGGCTCTAAATTAGATTCATCATGTTAACCTTTATCTACAGTTTCCATGGTCTTCCACTACACTTACCTTGGACCCTTCTATTTTTGAAGGACTCCCATTACCTTCTCTGTCCACTGGTTCACTCCCTTCTTCCACTTCCACCTCTGCTCATATGTCTTCTTCTTCAGATGCTGCTGAAAAGGGCAATAAAAAAGAAAAGATCATGCGGAAGAACATTGACTACTGTCTTTTGATACGGATGATTTATGTATATCGTGTTAGTTAGTATTTTTAATGAGACAATTTATCTAATTCATTCTGAACTCCTCTTATGTATTCTTTTATTTACACTTGTACAATGTTTGAGAATCCCAAAAGGGGGAGAAATAGATATTCTATATGAACTTTAATGAAGAGACACATTACCTAAAAATAAATCTCTCACTCACAAGATTTTTGATCATCAAAAAGGGGGATATTTTTGGACTCATCAATTGTTAATCTTGTTTTAATGATCAGAAATACTATTCATTATGTAAATCTTTCTAATCTTGTTTAATATATCTGAAATATTGTATATAGATGAATAAGTTATTTTTTCATTAAATAAACCTATCCAAGATCTTAAGAGCTCTGATTATTTATTGTAAACTATTTTGAGACTGTGTAATAATAGATTTCCTTGATAAAAGATTAAGTCAAATCCATTCTATGAATATCATTGTTTATGTATATATAGAGATATCTGGAAATGTCCGAGACATAGTGACGCAGACACCGTGACCCAGACACCATGACCGAGTCACCGTGACAGAGACAACATGACCCAAACACCATGGCAAAGACACCGTGTCCCAAACACAGTGACCCAAACACTGTGAACCAAACACCGTGACCCAGACACCATTACCGAGACACTGTAACCAGACACCGTGACCATCCAGACATTATGATCAGACACTGTGATCAAACACCACATATGTGCTACCAGTTACTAATTTCTATAAAACTATGACATCATAATTGTCTCACCACACAATGTCTTAGAAGGAAAATATTTTTCACACTTTCAACACCACGAAGAACATCATCCGGATCTAGTTGACTTGCGATACATTGTTTTCCGCAAGAGGACTAAATTTCTACATATTATTCATCCTAGTAGTCCATATCTGCATAGACTAACACTCAAATCACTTATAACCATATCTCATCATTTTTGAAATGTTGTGTATTATTTTTATCTTTCGAGTAGTGTGTGTGTGTGTCTGTATAAAAACATGCACTGTCTCATGAAAACACTTATTGATGTAAGACATCACTTTTTGAGAGATCCTTATCAAAAAGGTGACATCACATTGGAATTCATTGTAAATGAATATTAAATTGCTAATATATTCACCAAACCATAAAATTATGAAAGAATAGATTACATAATACATGAATTGGGAATGATAAATCTTAAATAGTAAGCATACAGTTTCACAACATATTGTTTCATGTTTATAGTCTCACAGTTATGCTCTCTCTCTGATATTATCCAGGACATGCTATATCAAACAATATAGTTTCCCAATTTAGAAATCACACAGTTACGGTCTCACCGTGATAACCATTTACAGTCGCACCATGAAATCTAGTTACGGTATCACAATAAATGTTGATTATAGTCTCATCGTAATTACACCTCATTGTTTTATTTATACAATATAATATGTGTCATGGTAATTAATTATTTTACCCTTTTACTTTACAGAGAATTTGTTTTTCAATGCTTGGTATCCCTACATGATACAAAGTAAAGAAGGTTCACTCTTTCTTCACCCAATCTCTCGTCTCTCAAACTGTAACCCCTCTCTCTCAACCATTCGGTTTTCTCTCTCTCTCTCTCTTTCTTGAACCATCGTTGAATGACCAGGATGAAACACCCATCATCATTTACTCCTGAGAAGCACTGATCAAAGAAGATGTTGTAAATAACACCCATGTTTTCTCTTGAAGGTCCTCTGAATTTGAATTTGGTAGGCCGAATAGTGGTACCTGAAAAAGAGATATGCCATATTTGGCTTCTGTCATGTAAGTCATTGGTATTGAATGTTCTAAAAGACCAAGTATGGATGGATTGGTTCACATAGGAGGATAGACCTATTTATCTGAAATTAGTTTCACAATTTTATGAGTATGTTCAATTATATTTTGATTCAAAGGAAGGATATGTTGTGAGAAGCTGGATCGATGGCTATAGATGCATGTTTTCTTAAAGGTTATGGTCTTCATACCTTACATTACCTCACGAGGGTATTTATGAGGGCTACCAGAGAGGTTCTCCACCTCTATGTGAGTTATTTGTTTTGGAAGAAGTGTTGGGAAGCATAAATGGGAATAAAACAAAGAAAAGATCCATTGCTACTGAGCTAGATGGTGAAACCAGGGTTCTATTTAAATTTGTTCAGAATCTGATTAGCCTAATAAAAGGTTATTTTTCTACACTCAAGTGTCAGGATGGATTTTTGATACATCTCATGAAAAATGGATATAATTTCAACCTATGACAATATGTTATACACAGTATGTGTGAGTTGATCAAAATAACCTCCAATTCAACCTCTTTATTCTATTCAAGGTTTATCTAAATTATGCCTCATGAAAAAGGGTTTGTTGGACCAGATGATGAATCTATTACGGATTATGAGTTTTGCCTTTCAAAATTTATAGTGAATAGAATGAAAATCATTAGAAATCCATGGATAAAAGAATGGGTGTAAGATATTAATAGAGTTTATAAAACGTTTATTCTGGTGGAACCCTCTTCAAGACCTAAGGATATTTCTGATCATAGATTGGAACCAGATAATATTTTTGATTATTCTGAAGAGTAAGAAGAGGAAGACGTTGTTTCACCTACTAGAGAAAATGTTCTGGTTGAGGAAGACAGTGAATCTACTCCTCAAGTCTTAATTGATAAGGAAATACTAGTTCTTGAAGAAGTTTCTAATTTGAATGATCAACCTGCTACTAAAGAAGAATCTATTGCTAAGGTAAACCAATAGGATTTGGTAGAAGGGAATTTAGAAGAAGATATTTTGGTTGTGCAAGAAGGTGCTCTTGAGGAACACCCATAGGAACAAGATATTCCTAAAATCATTCCATTTTCTGAAGAAAGAATGGATAAATCCTTTCAGTTGGATAGAATGGTAATCAGTGAGGATATCTAGAATGAAATCTTGGAAATAGATCAAGGGATAAAATATCTCAGTCCTCAGAAACATGCACCTTTTGAGTGGGAACAGCACCCAAATCTTGAACCTGTTGAAGTCCCTAATCCTATTGATCCAAGATCAGTGGATATATGTTATAAATTCCCTTCTGATTTTGATGTGAAGGATTCACAGGAAGACCCAGTTAAAGGTATTGATCTATCTACTATCATTCAATTGAAACTAGAACATGCACCAGAAGTTATCACTGCCAAAGATCCTGAACCTGTCTCAGCTTCTATCATTGAAGCTTCACAAGAACCACCAAGCATTTTGAATAAGGATGATCTGAAATCCATTAGAACTACCCTATTAGATGGAGTTGAAAAAGTCAAGAATACCCAATTAACTCTTTTAACTCACATGATTGAGAGAGATGATGCCTTGTTTTTGGAAAAGATCATATGGAATATTCTACCCATGATGCTTCATGAGATTCAAGAGGTTATAGTTGAGAAAAAATTGTTAAGTGATGAAGTAAATAAACTCAGAGGTACGGTTGAAGAAATGAAGATAGTGATGAACTCAGTACCAAACCCTATTTCTTATCCTATTGAAAATGTTGTTAGTTATATTCCATAGGAATTAGCCTTCCTAGATCAACCTAATCTCACTTCCTTAGCTGTAAAGGTAGCTGAAAGAAACAAGTTGATTGTTCAAGTGATGCGTGAACTTGTCATTGGTCTTAACAAGTTGATTGATGAGTATAAGGGATGTCTCCCGAAAGTTATGAATTGACTGTAATCCCTTACTTCAGCTATTATAGCTTCTAATACTTATAGACAACCATCTCAACCCTTTTTATATAGTGATCTGCTCAAAAAAGTTGTCAAAGAAGAAGTTCAATCTATGCATAGTGGATTTGATAATGAATCATTATCTGAATTTGTCTAGAACATTGAAAGAGTTATTGATTTTGTCATAATTGATTCCATGATTTCCAATGATGCTCAGAAAGAAATTTCTAAGAAGGGGGATTTCTAATTCAATCAGATATTCTCTAAGAATGACTTGACCAACCATTTCAGGTTCCTTCTAATGAATCTAAAAATATCTCATATTACTCGTGATTTCAAAACTCAAGTCCAAAAGTTGCAAAATTTCACTAATTTGTTGGATAAGTTCATAGAGAACAAGGTTGACTTTGAGAAATCCATGTAGTATGGTGGAGATATCCTTGTTGACTTCATCAATCTTTTGAGGCCTTATCTTCATGTCTTGAGTACTAACATTGTCTCTCCTATAGTTGCACCCCTATGATCTGGTTTTCCTACTTTCTCATCATCTTCCCTTGCCTCTACTTCTAGGTCTATCTATTAGGCTCTAAATTAGATTCGTCATGTTAACCTTTATCTACAGTTTCCATGGTCTTCCACTACACTTACCTTGGCCCCTTCTATTTTTGAAGGACTCCCATTACCTTCTCTGTCCACTGGTTCACTCCCTTCTTCCACTTCCACCTCTGCTCATATGTCTTCTTCTTCAGATGCTGCTGACAAGGGCAATAAAAAAGAAAAGATCATGCGGAAGAACATTGACTACTGTCTTTTGATACGGATGATTTATGTATATCGTGTTAGTTACTATTTTTAATGAGACAATTTATCTAATTCATTCTGAACTCCTCTTATGTATTCTTTTATTTACACTTGTACAATGTTTGAAAATCCCAAAAGGGGGAGAAATAGATATTCTATATGAACTTTAATGAAGAGACACATTACCTAAAAATAAATCTCTCCCTCACAAGATTTTTGATCATCAAAAAGGGGGATATTTTTGGACTCCTCAATTGTTAATCTTGTTTTAATGATCACAAATCCTATTCATTATGTAAATCTTTCTAATCTTGTTTAATATATCTGAAATATTGTATATAGATGAATAAGTTATTTTTTCATTAAATAAACCTATCCAAGATCTTAAGAGCTCTGATTATTTGTTGTAAACTATTTTGAGACTGTGTAATAATAGATTTCCTTGATAAAAGATTAAGTCAAATCCATTCTATGAATATCATTGTTTATGTATATATTGATATATTTGGAAATGTCCGAGACATAGTGACACAGACACCGTGACCCAGACACCATGACCGAGTCACCGTGACAGAGACAACATGACCCAAACACCATGGCAAAGACACCGTGACCCAAACACAGTGACCCAGACACTGTGAACCAAACACCGTGACCCAGACACCATTACCGAGACACTGTAACCAGACACCGTGACCATCCAGACATTATGATCAGACACTGTGATCAAACACCACATATGTGCTACCAGTTCCTAATTTCTATAAAACTATGACATCATAATTGTCTCACCACACAATGTCTTAGAAGGAAAATATTTTTCACACTTTCAACACCACGAAGAACATCATCCGGATCTAGTTGACTTGCGATACATTGTTTTCTGCAAGAGGACTAAATTTCTACATATTATTCATCCTAGTAGTCCATATCTGCATAGACTAACACTCAAATCACTTATAACCATATCTCATCATTTTTGATATGTTGTGTATTATTTTTATCTTTCGAGTAGTGTGTGTGTGTGTCTGTATAAAAACATGCACTGTATCATGAAATAAAATAAAAGGTACAAGATATACTTTCTCATATATATTTTTACACTTGTTTATTCCCACAGATAACTATGGATGAAGTCCTTGTGTGACCTTTTAGTTCATACCCAATAAGAACTATAGAAGAGTTCATGTGACCTGGACAGTCTTTTGTACTATTTTTAACCCCAATATATGGTGTGGATCATGTTTATTTATATAAACTTATTGGTGATAGGTGATGACCAAGTGGGTGGATTAGGTATTTTCTTGAGACTGACCCACTTATTTTATATCCGCTCTGTTATTTATTTTGGTTTTCTCTATTTTACTATCTAATTCAGAAATGACAAATTTAACTTTGATAGTTAATATTGGAATGAAGTTATAATTGTTTTACCTTATTATAATAGCTTCAAATGTAATGTTAAAAACTGATATTATGATTACTAAGAATTAATCAATCTTCTAAGAAGTTATTTAAACTGTTAAACCATCATAACCGTATTACTTTGAATAACTAGTCTGTATTTAAATTAATTGGGGATCCTTTTTAAGAATAATTTTTAAATTTTTTTTAGATAATCAATTCACCCCCCCTCTTGTGTACTCTTCTCCGACCAACAATTTTCAATGGTTTGTGCTATTTATTAGTTTAATGTGAGGTGTCCCAAACCTAAATAATAATGAATACCCACTCATTTTCTATATAAACCAACCCAATCTCCCTCTTTCTATTCAGTCAAAGCCATTTTTAGTTCGACCAACCCCTTCCCTCCTTTCTATAGATCCTCCCCAGGTTCCCCAAGCTCCCATGACACCTCTCTCAAGCCTATCCCAAGCCTCTGAGATCACACTTCCATGTAAGAGATTTCTTCCTTTCTGATTTTTGTCTAATTTTCTTTAAGTTGTTTTCCCTTTTATTTTAAATTACAATTGTTGGGGTATGATTTATCACCTTACCCATACATCCCTATTTATGTTTTGATGATGGGAGACCCTATTATCTCTTATTAATGTCTCATATGTACACCCGTTACCATGGTGAAATTCTTTAAGGGATTTCTCTCTCTTCTTTTACATCCATGTAATTTTTTAGAATTATGAATCTAAATTCTGTTATGTTTTTTGGGAACTGTATATATATATATTACTCCCTTACTATCCATTTAATGTAAATATTATTATACACCTCTTTCTCTCTCAGCAACCACTTTTTATTAGTTCTTATTTGATGCCTTTATACTACTGAAATTGCACGACGATTTTCCAAGCCAATGTCTTTGTGTAGAGAATACCATTACCATTTCTCTATCAAGGGTATTAACCTTTATGAAAATTTACTTATTGATTATCAGGCTTCATGTATTTATTCCACATCCCTTTATCATGGGATAAATTATGATAATTGATTCCACGTTGTATGATCTATGTGTCACACTTATGCATGAAATGAAATATTTAATATGGGTGCGCCCTGATTGCTCTCTAATGCATTTGGTAAAGTATAGTATCATGATACATCATGTGAAATTGGTGTTGACTCATGATAAGTCAAGTGAAACAAGGTTTTACTCGTGATTCATGTGAAATGAGGGTTTACTAATGCGCCATGTGCAACGAGCCTTGGCTCATGCTGATTCCATGTCAAGTGTTGTTGCCACATTTCCATGTTATGATTTTCATTCTTTATCATGACTTTATGTTCATGTTTCTACTTTTATCTACTTATATACCTATTTTATAACATGTATTGTATTACTCAAGTTATTCTATGTTTATTCCATTACTGGTTTTTATAGCTCACCCTTTTCTTCTGTATGTCCTCAGGTTATCCCATGCAATGCTAAGTAAGAGGGAATGTAGTGGTCATGTAAAGGATGTTTTCAATAAATATTTTGTGTTTTTTATGTTCTAAGATCGTATTTAATGTTAATAAGCCCTAAATACAATATACCACTTTATCTTCTATGTTGTATCAAGTGATGACTTTATGTAATAAATCGGGGTTATGTGTGTAATAAAAAGTAGGGTTGTTATAGTTGGTATCAGAGTGATATGATTAGTTATTTTTGGGAGTAGGATTAACAAAACCTATTAAAGACTTAGATACAAGAATAATCATAATAAAAATAACCATAATTATTGGTGTGTATTGATTTAGTGTTTTATCAAGAAAATACATCCCTGTCTGGATACGAGAAGGTATAGGTGGCTCTGGCACAGATGTATCCTAGAGGTAAGACCCAAAACACCACTTTGAGCTAGACTCGAACAGGGAATGGTGCCTGACAATGATCCATGCTGCACTGTTGGTTACGAAACTCCATGGAGATATTCTTTGATAATTCATAATCTTTGTATGAAACCTTATTAAGGGAATTAAAAAAAATCCCCAAAGAATATATGTTAGAAAATAGATCATGAATATCATAGAATGAAGCCTATGGATTCATATGTTAAGGAAATAAAAGTTATTAATTAGTCATCAGTTTCGTCCTTGGATTAACCTTAATGTGTTACCCCTAACTTTCCTTTTATTCTACCCAATGGGCGGTTATAGGAGGACTCGAGCTAACAACTGATGTGAAGATCAATGTGATGACTATGTAAATGAGATGCCCAATCTGATGGGAGTAGGAATCACGAACTTTGTCATGCTTCTCTCTCAATTAACTAATGATTTTAATTGAAACATGGTTCCAGAGGAAAATTCATCCCCTCCCCCCCCAAGAAGGAACAAGTCGCTATCGAGAGATTCATGAGACAAAGGCCTCCTACTTTTAATGGATCATCTGATATCTCAATCACCGAATAATGGATCAACTCCACTGAACAGATCCTCCCCATCCTTCAATGTTCCGAACAAGAGAAGGTTATTCTGGTTGATTATTTTATATAAGTTGAAGCTGATCAACAATGGTTGTTGATCAAAAATACGAAGCCCGAGAAAGAGATCTTGGTGTTGGAATAGAAGAATTTCTTGAAGATGTTTTTCGATAAATATTTTCTGCGCACCCTCCGACATTATATGGAAATGGATGTCCTTTCCATCAAGAAACCAGATGATGAATCTATCAGATCATATGAGGAAAAAAACACATGGATTTCATAGTACGCCTATAGTTTTGTCGTTACACCTGAATGCAAGGTTCATCACTTCTTGGGTTGGCTGAAACCAATCCAATGAAAAGCATTGGCGATCCGTGACTTCAATAGATATGAGTAAATTTTCTGATGTTACCTCAAGGAAAAAATAGATATCAGAGAATTCAACGAGCCAAGATTTCATAACGGAAATCCCTCTTGATCTAATTAAATGTCTCTTTATGTCACGACCTGTCCTCGGGGCCCGTGTCGTGACTACCCCAAGCCCGCCTTTCATAGGCCAAGGGCTGGCGACTAGCACCAAAGGAATAAATCCCGATAACTGGGAAGGAATTTCCTTTATAAAAGAAAGAAAAACACCACAGAGTACAAGTGGAAGTAAAAACTATGTACAAAAGTAGTGCTGAATAGTAAAAGAGCCAGAATACAAACACAACTGAAAAGTATAGCTACAACTGAACGAAAGTACAACAGAAAATAAAAATAGCTGGATGAATAGGAACAACTCATGGGTCGTCCACCTCGGATCCTACCTGAAGGGTGGGTACAGATAGCGCAGCTCCTGGATCGTCCACCACGGATCCTACCTGAAGGGTAGGTACAAATAGTGCAACTCCTGGATCGTCCACCACAGATCCTACCTGAAGGGTAGGTATAGACAGCCTCCACAACTCTCTCGCCTGTCAACCTCCTCCGAGTATCTTCACGTCGTGAAGTCCACCTCCGGATACTGACCAGTCATCAAACACTCGGCCTCTGTCAGCGCTGCCCATCGTCTGCAACCAACACAACGAGGTGCGGGCATAGCTCGTGCAGGGGTGAGTATAACGATACTCAGTAGGGAACCCGAGACCCTGAAGGCTTTCTAAATAAAACAAGGATAACCACAAAAAAAATATCTCAAAAGATAACCTCTACTAAGGTATATACCCATACATATACCTAAGTTATCAAATAACTCATCTCAATCATGATGAAACACAAAGATCATAGACTCAGCTCAAACCAGGATTTTCATTATCGAAACTGTAACTACTGAAAAGCCCCGTCTCTGGAGTGTAATGTGGTCCTGTCACGACTCCGAGGTACTCCTCGCTAACCTATGACTGCTGAGGTACTCCTCCTGTCGAGTACCTCGCGTCTGCCACCTCACACAGTAGTGCTCCACTGCCATGGGTCTGCCACCTCACACATCAGTGCTCCACCTCATAGCCTACAGAGGTACTCCTCATGTCGAGTACTGCTGGTCTACCACCTCACAAAGTAGTTCTCCTCTGCCATGGGTCTTCCACCTCAAATGTAGTTCTCCCCACTAGGCTATGCTAGTCACTCCGAATCGAATCGGACAAGCATTCATCGGTCACAGCCAGCTACACAGTCTCCGTACTATGTATGGTCATCTCCAGGAGGGTCCGCTCCACGAGCTATAGGTCGATACTACAAATATCACAAGTCCCATGAAGAAGTATCTAAAATGACCGCCTCGTCATAGGGGTCTTAACACAACAGACGACGCCTCAATCGGGGCGCGTTGCCCCCCTCTGTTTGTAACCGCGGCCCCCCCATAATGGGGGCTGCTCTTTACTGGCCAGCTGGGGGTCGTAACCCCCAGCTCTCCCCCTGACCGGCCAGCCTGCTTCGGCCGACCGGATTTTTCCTCCACGGAAATGGCAAGGGCAGGTCCCCCTACTCCGATGCCGGCGGCCTGGAACTGGCTGCCGGTCCCCCTGCTTCGTCGCGGCCTAAGACGCGGCTTATTCTGTCCGGCGCGGCGCGACGGCGCCGCTCCCCTCTTCCGCATCCTCGCTCCGGCCATGGTGTCTTCGGGTTTTTTTCCAGTGCGGCGCGACGACGCCTCGACATGGTTCGATTTTCAAATGCGCGGTGCGACGGGGCCGCGCATCCTTTCTGCTCGTTCTCACGCAGTGAGACGGCACCGCGTCACTTTCCTTTGAACTGCAACAACACAAAAAAAGGGACGAGGGTTGGCCGTGTTTCTGTGGTTCGACCCCCTCCCGTTAAATGATAGAAATCGGTCCAATTGAACGTGGATAGATGATGGAAGTAATTCATGAAAATAAACACACAAAACCCCTACCTTGAAAAATGTGGTCGAACGACGGTGTCACCGAGAACGGCGTCTCGGGGTGAGGTTCCATATATGTCGACGGAGAACGTCCGAGGAGGATTCAATGTCTCCCTTCCTTTCACGCGGAGAGAAAATTGACAGGTGGAACGTCGTTGGCTAGTTCCCACGTCGGTGCCTCCTCCTTTGTCGAGGAAGAAGAAGACAGAAGAATCCAGGTCTCCGAATCGTCGTTCCTTGACGAAGAAGAAGAAGAAGAAGAATAATAAGTTATTTAAAAACTCCCAAGCTCTATTCCCTTACCCTCAACACCACAAATGCCAACCCTTCACAAAAAAATAATGGTTCCACATTATTTATTCATCCCAGGCCAATATTTTCCAAAATAATTTCAAAAGTTGAATTCACTTAATTTAATGTGTGTGTTGGCTAGAGTTAATGAGGGAGAGAGTGAGGAAATGGAAGGTTACTCATTAAAGATATGTTTACAAAAAATTAAAGAAGGAGTTAGGGACTTTAAGAGGAATGTGAAGGGGTGGGGTTTGTGTGGGCCCCACCTCACCTTTAATCCTCTCATGGGTGGTTAAATACAAGTGGGTCCCACCCCTAACTCCCTTACTTAGGGTATAACCACATAAGAGAGGGTCAAAGTGTTGTAACAAAACACTTAATCTACTTAACAAGAAAAGAAAATATAATTGTAACAATTATATTTTATTCCTCACAATTATTAAAACAACTCCTCTTGAGAAAACACAACTCCAAAAATGGTCTTCTTAAGCAATTACCGGCACTACAGTTCCATCGGTGCCCTCAGATTTCAATTCCGTGCACCGGTTGAAAAGATAGAAAAACTCTCTCATTTGTTCACTGAACGTACCCGAGCTAAACTTCTGAAATTGATTCCGGGCACACAGGGCCTCGAAATTAGGCGCCGTCAGAAACTGAGATCTTTTAAAATCCCAAATAAAATTAAGAAAAAAATTACCTTTAATTTTACAGGTATTTAAAATACTCCAACCTCAGGGCTTTATGTCCTCTTAAAGCTTAAACACAGACTAGGGATACAAAATCGGTATTGAGCACACATATGAGCCTTCTGCTCCCATGTGCTTACCTGGAGATTCCCATACTGCTAAAGAATGTGAACCCGAGGAATCGACCGTCCTAGTATGATCCACTCCTGTCGATCCTCGGTCCCAACTAGAACCTCTGAGATACTCACCCCATCGCCCAAGTCTAGCTCCCCATTGTCGATGATATGCGAAGGGTCGAGAATGTATCTCCTCATTTGAGATACATGGAAGTCGTCGTGCACCTGGTGCAATTGAGGTGGATAGGTCAAGCGGTAAACCACCTCGCCTACCCTGCTGAGGACCTAGAAAGGTCCGTTGAACCTCGGAGATAACTTGTCGCCTCGGCCACGTCTCCGTAATTCCACGTCGAGGTGAGACCCATAAGAAAACGCGGTCGCCATCCTCGAACTCTAGTGGTCTGTTCCTTCTGTCAGCATAAGGCTTCTGTCGGCTTTGAGCCGTCCTCATCCGCTCTTGGATGACCTGGACCTTCTCTGGTCCCATAAGAGTTACTATGATTTCTTCTTTGTAGATAAGAGAAATCTGGTCTCATCTCCTGGATGAACCACGTTCTTTTCCTAATACAGCCAATCCGGACATGAATGATGCATTCATGCCATGGATGACATCGTATGGCCTCGACGTTAATACCAAGAGATCCAACCGTCACTCTCGCCTCTAAGGGTCGAGTCACACTGTCGGTATCAGCGTGAGGTTACTGGGTCTTTTCCAGTAGGAATCTCAAAAGTGAGGGTCAAGTCAATAGTTTTAACCAGAACCTCTTAGTACTCAAAAAGGAAGGAAGCAAATGTCACAAAGTTAAGTGTCTTTATATTATTGCATTTCATGGTACAAAGACACAAATGTAACAACAAAAACATGGAACTATATATATAAAGAATAAAAGGAAACCACTAGTTCCGCTCATGCCCACTCGCTTCCGGAGCTCCGTAGTCAAAAATTTCTACTACCTAATGCTGAGCTCTCCCATGTACACCTATTCCATGCGGTCGGGGTGGACCTCCTGGTGGTGGTGGTGGCAACACCTTGAAGCGTCATCCACCTACAGCTGCATGGCCAGCTCCCCTCCATCGGCATTCAGCTCCTAGCAGTCTGCCTTGAACGAACCTCTGCCTATGCCTAGGAGGTTCTTCATTTAACTGCTGGTTATCTGCATGGTGGGTCGGACAGTCACGTGCCATGTGACCAATCCCGCCACAGGAGTAACACTGCATGGAAGGTCTGGCTCTGTCATTCCCCTTGGTGCCTCGCACTACCAACCCTGAGTCATGCGGTCGACCACCTGTAGGTCTGGTCCTCTTGGACCTCTGCGTCATCTGTCTACTTCCTGCTACAGAAGACTCTACTGTATGCTAGCTAGTGGTGGGTCCTACGGCTAGAGACTGCTCAGCAAGGAAACTCTCCACTAAGAGGGCTCGCTACAACAACCCTATCGGTGTCGGAATGCTGTGAGGAAAAAAAGAAGCTCTAATCTCTCATCTGAGCCCCGGCTCGATGGTTTGGGACCTGAATAATGGGTCTCGTACCATATCTGTGGAGTAGCGTGAGAGGTCTATGAACCTCGCTGAATACTTTGCCACTGTCATGATACCCTGCCGCGGCTGAAGTAGCTCCTGTATACGCACCGCTCAAAGGGTGGCGCGTACAAACTCTACTCGGAACATGCTCTTGAAGTCTGCCCATAGAAGTGTTGCCTCGTCATGCATCTGGGGCATCAGGCTCCACCATATGCCTACTGCTGCCTGAAGAAGGCTGACAGCAAGGATCACCATGATGTTTGTTGGCGTCCCCACTAGCCTGAAGACTCTCACCACAGCCTCCAGCCAATCCTTAGCCGCCTGCGGGTCCGTCTCTCCCCTGAACCTGGGTGTCCTCTGGTGCTGGAACTCGTGCATTGCGCTCAAGTGACGTGCACCCTCTACTGCTGGGGCTGGTGGCATCGGTGGCCCAACGGGTAGTAGTACCACTGGTGCCTCAACTGGGATAGGCCCCTGTACTGAGGCCACGTCGCTCGGCGGGATGTCAGTATGAAAAAATATCGGGGCTCTAGCTGGTCATCCTCTGGGAGGCATCCTGAAAGAAACAAACATGACACAGTCAAATGATTTATACCTGGTGAGCTGACCTGGCTTGAGCTGACTTTTAAAAACTTCTGGAAACACACACGCAATCAGTGTTTTCGTGCATAAAGTCAGAAATCAGTTTTCAGGGTCCTAGTGTATGGATACGTCGGCCGCCCGCACCAACATTGGACTCACTGAACTAAAAACCACACTTGGTACTCTTAACAATATCGCTTCACAGAAAGAAAATATTAGAGTTATTAGTTCTGTGGTAGAACCGACTCCTCTGATACCAATTTGTCACGACACGCCCTCAGGGCCCGTGTCGTGACTACCCCAAGCCCGCCTTCCATAGGCCAGGGGCTGGAGACTAGCACCAAAGGCGTAAATCCTGATAACTGGGAAGGCATTTCCTTTATAAAAGTATGCAAAACACCACAGAGTACAAGCGGAAGTAAACACTAAGTACAAAAGAAGTGATGAAAAGTAAAAGGGCAAGAATACAAACCCAACTGAAAGGTACAACTACAACTGAACAAAAGTACAACATAAAAGGAAAACAGCTGGAAGAATAGGAACAGCTCCTGGGTCATCCACCTCGGATCCTACCTGAAGGATATGTACAGATAGCGCGGCTCCTGGATCGTCCACCACGGATAATACCGAAAGGGTAGGTACAGATAGCATAGCTCCTGGATCGTCCACCACAGATCCTACCTGAAGGGTAGGTACAAATAGCCTCCACAAAGCTCTCTCCCGTAAATCTCCTACGAGTATCGTCAAGTCGTGAAGACCACCTCCAGATACTGACTATTCCTCAAACACTCAGCCTCTGTTAGCGTTGCCCGTCGTCTGCAACCAACACAACGAGGTGCGGGCATAGCCTATGTAGGGGTGAGTATAACGATACTCATTAGGGAGCCCGAGACCCTCAAGGTCTCACTAAATCCAACAAGGATAACCACAAAAAAATATCTCAATAGATAAACTCTACTTAGTTATATACCCATACATATACCTAAGTTATCAAATAACCCATCTCAATCATGAGGAAACACAATGATCATAGACTCAGCTCAAACCAGGATTTTCATTATCGAAACCGTAACTGCTGAAGAGCCCCATCTCTGGAGTGTACAGTGGTCTTGTCAAGACTCCGAGGTACTGCTCACTAACCTAAGACTCTTGAGGTACTCCTCCTGTCGAGTACCGCAGGTCTTCCTACTCACACAGTAGTGCTCCACCGTCATGAGTCTACCACCTCACACAGTAGTGCTCCCCCTCATAGCCTACAGAGGTACTCCTCCTGTCGAGTACCGCGGGTCTGCCACCTCACAAAGTAGTGCTCCTCATCCATGGGTCTTCCACCTCACAAAGTAGTTCTCCCCACTGGGCTATTCTAGTCACTCCGAATCGAATAGGACAAGCAGTCATCGGTCACAGCCAGCTACACTGTCTCCGTTCTCTGTATGGTCATCTCTGGGAGGGTCCGCTCCCTGAGCTATAGGTAAATACTCCAATTATCACAAGTCCCACGAATAAGTATCTCAAAGGACTGCCTTGTCATAGGGGTCTCAACGCAGCAGACGACACGTCAATTGGATGCCTAGTCTGTGAGTTATTAGCCTTTTCGTCCCAGGGGCCGGGTTGGTTTCGTGTGCGAGCCAACCCCGCCATGTCTCAACTGTACTCCGACCTCTCATAGGGTATACTCATAGGGACCTTTTCTCAACGTGATCACCAACGCCGCTGACGATTCGTCAAACGGACGTCCGGTCTGAAAGATATCAGCTTTTCCGTTCTAGGGACCCGGTTGGATTTCGGGTACAATCCAACCCGGCAATACTCCAACTGCATCCAAAACTCGGTCGAAGAAATCCTAAAGTTCTATCTCCTCAAGAGGAGTCCAACAAAGTTGACGACATGTCAATCGGACGTTCGGAGCTCAAGATATAAGTGTTTCCGCTCCGAGGGCCCGGTTGGTTTCGTGTACGAACCAACCCGGCTGAACCCAAAGTACTCCGAATCATTGAGTGTAATATACTGAAATGACCGTATCGATCCAAATATTTCATCACAGCTGACGGTGCATCGATCGGAGGTCCACGACCCATGTTATGGGAAAAAGACTTTGAATGGTCCGAAAGCGGGGGTTTCGGGCTCGGACCAACCCGGCCCACTTAGGCGCGGCCCAGCCTGACCGGCGCGGCACAACCCTACCTGGGCGCGGCCCGGTGTGCTGGCGGTCCGGCGCACTGCCCAGTTGGCTTGGCCTAACGGTCGATCCATTCGGGAGTGCGGGGGGGGGGGGGGCACTGCCCCCCGCCATTTGTAACCGCGGCCCCCCATAATGGGGGCCGCTCTTTGCTGGCCAGCCGGGGGTCATAGCCCCCAACTTTCCCCCTGACCGGTCGGCCCGCTCCGGCCGGCCAGCTTCTGCCACCTCGGGACCAGCGAGGGTCGGTCCCCCTACTTTGTCGCGGGCTAAGACGCGGCTTATTCTGTCTGGCACGGCGCGATGGCACTGCGCCCCTCCGCCGCGGCCCCACTCCGGCCGCGTTGTCTTCGTGTGGCATGGTGCGACGGTGCCGCGGCTTGGTTTGATTTTCAAATGCGTGGTGCGACTGCGCCGCACATCCTTTCTGCTCGTTCCCGCACGGTGCGACGGCACCACGTCACTTTCCTTTGAACCGAAACAACACAAAAAAGGGAGGAGGGTCGGCCCTGTTTGTGCGGTCCGGCCCCCTCCCATTAACCGATAGAAAGCGGTCCAATTTAACATGGATAGATGACAGAAGTAATTCACAAAAATAAATTCATAAAACCCCTACCTTGAAAAATGTTTTCGAACGATGGTGTCACAGAAAACAGTGTCGCGGGTTGAGGTTCCGTATATGCAGACGGAGAACGTCCGAGAAGGAAGCAGTGTCTCCCTTCCTTTCACGTAGAGAGAAAATTGAAAGGTGGAACGTCGTTTGTGGGTTCCCAGGTCGGTGCCTCCTTCTTTTTCAAGGAAGAATAAGATGGAAGAATTCGGGTCTCCGAATCGACGTTCCTTGACGAAGAAGAAGAAGAAGAAGAAGTTCTTTAAAAACTCCCAAGCTCTCTTCCCTTACCCTCAACACCACAAATTCCAACCCTTCACAAAAAAAATAATGGTTCCACATTATTTAATCAACCCAAGCCAAGATTTTCCAAAATAAATTCAAAAGTTGAAATCACTTAATTTAATGTGTGTGTTGGCTAGAGTTAATGAGGGAGAGATTGAGGAAATGGAATGTTACTCATTAATGATAAGTTTACAAAAAATTAAAGAGGTAGTTAGGGAGTTTAAGAGGAATGTGAAGGGGTGGGGTTCGTGTGGGCCCCACCTCACCTTTAATCCTCTCATGGGTGGTTAACTACAAGTGGGTCCCACCCCTAACTCCTTTACGTAGGTTATAACCACTTATGAGAGGGTCAAAGTGTTGTAACAGAACACTTAATCCACTTAACAAGAAAAGAAAATATAATTGTAACAATTATATTTTATCCCTCACAATTATTAAAACAACTCCTCTGAGAAAACGCAACTCTAGAAAGGGTCTTCTTAATCAATTACCGGCGCTGCGGTTCCATCGGTGCCTTCAGATTTCGATTCCGTGAACCAGTTCAAACGATAGAAAAACCCACTCATTCGTTCACTGAACGTACCTGAGATAAACTTCGGAAATTGATTCCGGGCACACATGGCCTCGGAATCAGGCGCCGTCAGAAACTGCGTTCTTGTAAAATCCCAAAGAAAATTTTGAAAACATTTCCATTGAATTTTACAGGTCTTTACACATTATGTAAAATGTTTAAATAAATTGTCAACATCTTTTGTTTTATGTTAATAATTGTTACGGTTTCTAATATAGTCATTGAATAGCGATCTCATGATTAATATAAATATAGGGCTTTATCAAATCCAATTTACTCAAAAAAGGAGTTGACGGCCTCATCATGTAGACATTCCCCATATGAATCCCATTTTTCGGAGCTTGGAAAAGAGGTGGCGTTATTGGGCTTCTCTCTTGGCCAAGCCTAAGACGAGCTTCAATAGGTTAAGCTCGAGCGAGACTGCCCACGAGAGATGTGATAGTTGATAGAGATTACCACCTGAGCAATGTTATCCGAGCCACCCCAAGAGTATATCACCATCACACATCTTACTCTTTGGTCGTATGTGGGTGTTCCAAGGGGTTATTTAACAAGACCCTAGTATTATGGTTATGTACATTATTTTTTGTATATAATAACAAATATACTTTCATTTTATTATTGTTAACATGTAAATAGTTTTTTAAGCACAAATAGTATTTTTAGTTAATGTTCAACTAAGAAATCTATTTTGATGAATTAATAGATTTTTGAATTAAATAATATTTTCGTAAAATATAATTATTATTATTAAATTTATTTTTATTAAATATAAATGATTGTATAATTTTATGAATGCATATGTAATTTTTATTAAGGTTTGAAACCCATTTTTTTCAAAACCATGAATTTTCAATAAATGTTGGTTTTTATTTTATAAGATTTAGAAAATTATTTAGATAAAATAAAGATTATTTCTGGGATCATAATTTGGAAATTATCCAATGGTGAGTTTTTCATAATTTTCTGAGATATTCAAATTTTTTGGTAAAAATTAAATTCCATTTAAATAAATAATGTGTTTTATGACATCATAATGACCAAATATAGATGTAATAAAAAAATATAAGCCTTATGTTTGGCCAATATATTCTTTCCCATTCAAACAATGTGATTTTATGTGTGTTTTAATTATTTAAAAAGCATTAATGGACCCTTCAAGGCTTATTAAACATCTTGTCTTTTTAAATTGTTTTTCTTGGGAGTGTGACTTCCCAAAAAATAAGCAAACAAATTATTTTAAAAAGTTAGGACTCTGTCCTTATAAAATATTGTTTTCCACTTCCCCGATCCAAAAACCACGGGCAAAAACCATGGGCTTCTTTGTGGTTTGGATTAGATTAATGTGAGGTGTCCCAAACATAAATAATATAGAATTCCCTCAACTTTCTTATATAACCGCACCCAAGCTCCAACTTCCTCCTCACTCAAATCCTTTGGAGTTCATCCAAAGTCTACAATAATATCACTATAATCCTCCCAAGGTTCCCCATTCTCCCAATAATCCTTTCTCAAGCCTCTCTATAGCCTTTGGAGTTACAATTCCATGTAAGTGTTTTTTCTTCCCTTCTCCTTTTTGTCAATTTTTTTTAATGTTGTTATGCCCTTTTAATTTCAATTTTAAATGTTGGGGTATGGTTTTGCACGTCCCCCATTCTTCCCTCTTTATGTTTTAATGATAGGAGATGTAACACCCCAAGATTCCACGGTACACTTATCTTTGAATAATACAGTAGCGTGTGTCGTACACAACTTCAAGTTCTAACACACACCACAACCAATCAAAGTAGCCGTTATGAATAGTAATACCTAATTTTTGAACTTTTATAAATTTTATCTTGCAAAATGGACTTCGTTTTTGGATTCGGAATATTGAATTTAGCCTAAGGTGAAATTTTGGAACTTTTCGGATAATTTTTATATTTTGATGAATAATGAAAATTACTAAATTTTAATTAAAAACAACTTTTTTATTAAAAATAATTAATAGTGAAAAATTATACTATTTAGTGGTTTTAAATTATAATTAGAATATAATTTTACCATTTTATCCAATGGTGGTCATTAGAATTAATTTCACTTTGAAATTGGACATAAACAATTGTCAATCTTTTAATATATTGTTTCTTAAAAACACGCTAGTTGTTGTGACAACGAGAGTTAATTATTAAATTAATTAATGAAACTTATATGTTTGGAATTTTGTAATATAAACATCATTTTTGAATTCGTAATATCAATTATAGATTAGGGTTAATTTTTGGTATTTTTCTGAAAAACTTTGAGTTTTGATGAATAGTGAAACCACTATGTGGTAGTTAAAAAACTGATTTTTCGTTTAAATGAATCTTTACCACTTCTGTGAATTGAATTTCAAAAATACGACATACATCATTGTCATTAGGAAGTAAAATGTGGTTCAATGGGATTAAAATAATTTTTGGTGAATAGTAAATTTTATGTTTTATTAATCGCGATTAAAGGTAGTTAGTGAAATTTAAGTTAAAAATGATATTATAAAAATATAAAAATATCTTTACACTTGTCATACCCTTATTGTATGAGTCATGGACGACCAAGAAAATCCATGGATCAACTTGGGGACCCCATGGAACCACTTGGGTAAGAAAATGACATTAATAACTTTTTATTTAATGTAAAAATAAAATTGTCACAAACAAGTGTTGTTTTACTAAAACAATTATTACATGGGGTTATATAAGTAAACATTTCAACTATAAATATTAATTGGAAAGTTAGAAATATTTCATACATCATGGTAATTTCGTTATAATTTTTAGACATTAAATAAATTAAATTTGTAAGACACCATAATGATGCAACGATTACCTCATTAATTAACGATTTAAATAAAATGAAAAGATAATGTAAAATCTAAGACATACACTTGTCAAAAACCTATTTTATGTGTATATTTCGGACCCTTATCACCTTATCCTAGAAATATATAATTGTGTGACCTTTGGAATCTGAAAAGCACTTCATAATAATATAACATTTCATGACTTTCATAGAGTGCCCCTCCTCTCCTCTTATAAAATGCCCCCACCACCACCACCTTATTCACACCATAAAAGCCATTTGGCTCGGCAAAACTTTTCCAAAATACTCTATAAACTTCCCTATCTTACTCCTATAAGCCTCACTTTGGGCAAAAGTCTTCCAAAAGAAGCCTTTGGCTCAAATAAAAAAGAGTTACCCGATTTTAAGGTAATGTCTTCTCTTATGTTCTTTTGTTTTATTTTGCTTCTCCATCCCCATAAACTATTTTTATTACTTTATTTTGTACAAACAACAGTATATAAAATATACTAGGATGTTGTAATGAGAAGGATTTTATTTACACTCACACATACCTTCATCTAATGGTAAAAGAACATACTGTTTCTGTGGGTGGCGAATTACTGCCTCACGAAATGATGATTGTTCAATCTTCTTTTAACACCTCTCATGGTGGTCATTATGATGACGCTATTTTCATATATGATATATATATTATTTTTAATTTTTCCTTATGATTCTTTATTTCTCATTTATGGCATACCTTTATGATTTCCATTATGGGTAAACGCGATAATTTCATTTTAAGAAGTGAGGACTACTGCCCCCTCAAAGTGTTTTGAATCGTTAACGCCATATGTGGGACGTATAAAGGATGGAGTAAATTATATTATATATGATATTATAATGGAATTATAATACACTTTTATATAATTATGATTTCATTCCATTAAATACAAAATATAAATGAAACTAGCGTTCATGCGTACGTATGACTTACCGTCTCCATGAACGGTTCATTTCATTTCTTACCTCTAATTGTTACGTAATATTATGAATGAAAGTATATACTGGATATATATGATATATATGATATCTAAATCATGAATATATTTCTGGATATAATTGATATTTTACAACCTGAACAACTTGTAATTATACGAAGTTTATTTATGACTCAAGTACCAAAGATCGACAAAATGACCGTTATTAACATAATTAATTACATAATGTTCGTAACATGGTAATAAGTGATATAAAAGGAATAATAAACATGAAAAAGGTTCATAAGAAATTATAAATTAACTCTAGTTTATTATTCAGGAGGTTAAAGAATGGTCGAGTCAAGTCGGACACGAGGTAATTGAACTTCTTAACCCAATTCCCATTCTTTGGGTTGAACCTGTCGTTCTTATTTATGTTGTTATTTGATTATGTGAGAAATGAATTTTTATATCTTATCATGTATTTATACATTCTTTATGTGATCTTGTAGTGAATCCACATGAGAAAACTATTTTATTTACAAAATGATCTTTGTAAGGACTTCGCCTCAATCTCCTTTCATTGAGGAATATTTTATTTTATACACAACTTTCTTTTATACGGTGTATAAACCCCTTGGAATTTTACGTTTATTCAAAAGGAATATTTTTTTATGAAGACTTTTACTAAACAACAAAAGAGAATGTTTTTTTTGTACGTATGCGGCGACAACGACTTCTCTGCCACCGTGACCATTATTTGAGTTTCAGATTTCTCTACAAGACATAACTTTTTTTAGATTAAAAATAAATACCTAGATTTAATTTTCTTTTATTTTTGTATTGAAAATGGTATTGAAAGTGTTTTTATTATATCAATGTTTTTTATTGATATCTTTTGACTGAAATGTGGAAATGTTATGTTTCCTTTATGCATGTTTTATGTGATACGATTATGTTATGGTTTATGATATGTTTAAACTTGTTCATATGAGGAATGCATTGGACTTAATAAGTGACGGGTGGAGACCACTATAGCTCCTAGATGCATCGGTAGGTCTCATGAGAAAAACTAGTGTCTTGGCACGAGGCCTTGACAAAATCTTATTTGTATTCTTGGAACGAGGCCTTGGCTGCGTGGTTATGATAGTCTGACATTATGCATTCCATCATTATGAAAGTGCTTATTGATACTGCATGTGATTATTAGACTAATAGAATATCCTGTGAATAAGTAAAAGGGATTATTTCGTTTTATTTTTTCCATATTATGATGAAGTTAATGTTTAAAAGGCTTTTGTTTTAGTTATACATTACCTTAAATGTTAATGTTTATTTATGAAATCTTCGGCTATATTGTTATCCTTACTGAGCATCTGAGCTCACCCCTTCTAATGTTTTAATTTTTCCAGGATGTGAAGAAGTATATTATGAATGACCTAGAGGGATAGTATGAGGGGATATGAAGAGAAGATGTTGTTGTAGTTTTCTTTACTTTATGATGTAATGTAAGACCTATGAATGTATCTAGTGTTTCCAAGGATACTAATCTAATCGGTCTTTCGAGACTTGATCTTTTGTGATCATTCCAATGTTACATAATAATGAACCGACTCTGGGTAGTTGGGGTCAGGGCGTTACAGTTGGTATCAGATGCAGTTTAGTACTATCCATAGAAGCTAGATTTTGATAAACTCTAATTAGATCACATAGCCCAAAGATAGATTTTGAGGATTAGTATATAAGAACATCCTAGAATTTTAGTATTATAGAGATTTTGTGAGTTTTCTGAGCAATACATCCCCGTCTGGATACGAGCAGGTAGAGGCAGCTCTGACACAGATGTACCTAGGGGTAAAACCTGAAAACACCGCTTTGAGCTAGACTCGAACGAGAACTGGTGCACGACAACGGGCCTTGCTGCACTCTTGGTTACGACACTCCTGAGGGATATGCTTAGGATAATTCTCATTTTCTTTACAAACCATTATGAAGGGTTTATGAGTATATACTTCCTCAAAGAATTTTTTTTATGATTATAGTTCAATTTATGTTAAGTGTTTTACAAGTATGGAATTATGTATTTTGATTGATAAACTAATCTAGTTTATGCCATTGTTTAGAAATGGTGCCTAGTGGGAGGAATGGAAACTGTATCAATTCACACACTCCATGTAGGGGTTTCCCTCCTTCTCAAGATAATTATTGTGGAGATGGAGATACAAATGGTACTGATCAACTTATCACCATACTGGGAAAACTCAATCAGGTTATGAATAATAACCTTACTTGTATGGAGCACCTTGATCTGCAATGTGGAGGATCAATGTTAGACCGGTTCATGAGGCAACAACCACCAACGTTCAATGGGAGTACTAATCCCTTAGTAGCTAAGCAATGGATAAATTTCATAGAGAAAATATTCCATGCCTTGGGGAGTGGTGAAAGGGAAAAGGTTATCATCGCAGTTTACCGCCTCACTGGAGATGCTGATCAATGGTGGTCGTTGATTCAAAATAAAAAGGAAGATGATGAAGTATCGAATATGGAATGGAGGGAGTTCAAAGAGCTTTTCTTAGAAAAATACATTCCTCGTGGCCATCGAGCAGATATGGAAAAGAAATTTCTGAGTCTGAGACAAAAGGAGTATGAGAATGTCGCAATGTATGAGGCCAACTTTACAAGGTTAGAAAGACATGCTACAGATTATATACGTAACCCAGGAATTTATATTGATCGTTTCTTTGATGTGTTGAAACCATTTCTCCGTCAAGCATTAGTCCCACAATCCTTCTCGTCATACGAAGATATTATCTCATGTGTTATCAAGACAGAAAAGTAATTCTCTAAATCTTATGACAATAAAGTAAAGCAAGAGAAGAAGAGAACAGTGGAACAAGAGACAGATAAATGGAAAAAGAGAAAGAAGGATTTTCTATTATGCGATAATTGTGGGAAGAAACACCCTGGTACTTGCTTGAAGGGAATGGGAGTCTGTTACAAGTGTGGTGAAAAAGGCCACCAAGCTCATGATTTCAAGGGAAAGAAATTTGATGTCAATGTGAAATGCTATAATTATAGAGAGGTGGGAAATTATACAAAGGAATGTCCTAAGTGTCAGGGGAACTTACCTCAGAAGCGACAAAGGGATCAAGGCCATGCTTATGCTATCACAACTGCTGAGGTTGAATCTCCGAAAGGCGTGGTGGCATGTAATTTAATGGTTTCCCCAAGTTTAGAAATTGCATTATTTGATTTTGGATCATTGCATTGTTTAATATCTTCCAAGTTTGCTAAGAAAATCAGATATTTCCAATTTGATTTAACAACAGAATTGTCAGTCAAAACTCCTAAAGGAAGTATCATTGAAACAATGCTTTGTGAATTAGTCCCCATTAGAGCATATAAATGTTCTTTATCCACTGATCTCATTGTCATACCAATGATTGAGTTTGATATAATCCTTGGTATGGATTGGCTTTCAGACTATGATGTAATGATTTCTTGTAAGAATAAAGAGGTTACGATTTTTGATGATGATGATAAAGAACACCTTATCTTTAGAGCAGAATCATCACCACCTAATTCTTATTTAGATCCACCCCCAGTATCTCAACTAAATTCAATTATTATAGAGGAAGAGAATTAAATGAATGAGGGAGATGAATGGAATGTTCAAATAGAAGATGTACCTATTGTGAAAGAATATGTAGATGTGTTTCCGGAAGATTTACCTGGACATCCTCCAGAACGAGAAGTTGATTTTCCATTGATTTAATTCATGGAGAAAGGCCTATATCGAAAACCACTTATAGAATGACCACCGTGTAATTAGTTCAACTAAAGAAACAACTAAAGGAATTGAGTAATAAGGGATTTATTCGCCCTAGTGTTTCTCCATGGGGAGCCCCTATCCTTTTTGTTAAGAAGAAAGATGGATCTATGAGGTTGTGCGTTGAATACAGGGAGATCAATGCTATAAAAATAAAGAACAAGTATCCCCTACCTTGCATTGATGATTTATTTGACCAACTACATGGAGATCAATACTTTTCAAAGATTGAACTTGGATCTGGATACCATCAGTTGTGTGTGAAGAAGAATGAAATTTTGAAGGCAACATTTTGAACAAGGTACGGGCATTATGAGTTTACAGTAATGCCTTTTGGATTTACTAATGCACCCACTGTATTCATGGATCTAATGAATAGCGTTTTCGAGGAATATCTTGATGATTTTGTGGTGGTAATTATTGATGATATCTTGGTATACTCTAAAAGCTACGAAGATCATGAAAATTAGTTGCGCATTATCTTGAAGACTCTTAGAAGGCAGGAATTATATGGGAAGTTTAGCATGTGTGAATTCTGGCTTCAAGAGATTTCTTTTCTTGTCCATATTGCCTCTAAGGATGTAATTTCCATTGATCCTTCTAAGACCAAGGAAATCCAAGAATGGCCAGCACCGATGAGTATAACTGAGGTACGCAGTTTTATTGGTTTGGCAGGTTATTATCGATGTTTTGTCCCGAATTTTGACCGATTGTCTAACCCATTAACGAATCTCACACGCAAAGGGGTTAAATTTTTCTGGACAAAAGAGTGGGAATAATGTTTTGAATAATTGAAAAGGAGATCAGTCAATGTTCCTATATTGACTCTACCAACAGGGAATGATGGGTTCGTTATTTATAGTCATGCATCAAAGAAAGGACTTGGTTGTGTCATTAGGAAAAATGATAGGGTTATTACCTATGCATCACGAAAACTAAAAATTCATGAGTAGAACTATCCTACTCATGATCTTGAGTTAGCTTCTATAATCTTTGCCTTGAAGATATAGAGACATTATCTCTATGGTAAAAATTGTGAGATATATACCGATCACAAGAGTTTGAAATATATTTTTTCAAAAAAATAACTCAACATGAGGAAAAGGCGATGGCTTGAACTACTCAAGGATTGTGATTTCACCAAACACTACCACCCAGTGAAGGAAAATAAGGTTGCAGATTCTTTGAGTAGAAAAGATCATGGAGTTTTGAACTTGATGAGAGTGTAAAGGGATACTATTTTCATGGATCTAGTAAATATGGATATGGGAATCACCATGGAGAGTGAAACATCAAAACATTTTCAAATGGTTGACAAACCATCTTTACTAGAAAGGATAAAGTGTTCCCAGACCGATGATGAAGAGTTGAGAAATAAGATTTAGGCTGTGAATGATGGGCGATTGAGTGACTTTGTGTATGAATATGGAATTTAGAAATTTGGGAGGAGACTTTGTGTTCTTGATATACCTGATTTAAAGAGGTAATTGTTGGATGATTCTCATAGTTCCAATTTCTCTATACACCCTGGGAGCACCAAAATGTATATAGATTTAAAGAGAGATTTTTGGTGGGACAACATGAAGAGGGAGACTGCTGATTTTCTGTCAAGATGTATGGTTTGTCAACAAGTAAAAGCTGGAAGGAAACTGCCTAGTGGAGTATTGCAATCTCTTCCCATACCTGAGTGGAAATGGGATAATATTATGATGGACTTTGTCATGGGACTACCAAAGACTCCTAGAAGGAATGACGCAATATGGGTCATTGTTGATCATCTCACGAAGTCAGCACATTTTCTTGCTATAAGAGAAGATCTACCACTTGAACGTCTAACAAGACTATATATTAAGGAAGTTGTTGGACTTCATGGAGTACCCATGTCGATTGTCTCAGATCGTGATCCCCGTTTAACATCAAGATTCTGGAAAAGTCTTCAAGAGGACTTGGATACTGAACTTCATTTGAGCACTTCTTACCACCCTCAAACAGATGGAAAATCAAAAAGAACTATTCAAACCATAGAAGACATGTTGAGATCATGCTCACTTGACTTTCAGGGAATGTGGGACCAATATTTACCTCTGGTAGAAGTTTCCTATAACAATAAATTCCATTCAAGTATTCGGATGGAACCATATGAAGTGTTATACGGAAAGAGATGTCGCACACCAACCTGTTGGGATGACGTTGGTGAAAGAAAACTTGAAGGCCCAGAACTGGTGGAGGAAATGATGGAAAAGGTGAAAGTAATCCAAAACCCCATTAAAGAAGCTCAAAGTAGCCATAAGAGCTATGCCGAAAACTGAATGAAGGATTTGGAATTTCAGGTAGGAGATCATGTTTTCTTGATGGTATCTCCATGAAAGGGAGTTATACATTTCGGTAAGAATGGTAAATTGAGTCCCAGGTATGTCGGACCCTACGAAATTCTAGAACTAATTGGGGTTGTAGCTTACCGTTTGATAATGCCGCCAAGTCTCTCCAAAGTTCACGATGTATTCCACGTATCACTATTGAGAAAATACATTCCTGACCCAACGCATGTACTCACCTATGAAGAATTAGAACTGGAACCCGATCTGTCTTATTGCGAAGAGCCTGTCCGGATTCTTGATACCAGCGAACAAGTGCTGAGAAACTAGATGACTCGTCTGGTAAATGTTTTATGAAGAAACCATAAGATGGAGGAGGCAAAGTGGGAACCTGAGGAACTTATGATGAAGAATCACATGAGTATTTTTATACAGCGGTATTATATGAAATTTCTAGGAATAAATTATTTTAAGGAGGGGAGAATGTAACCCCCCAAACATCCACGATACACTTCTCTTTGAATAATACAGTAGCATGTGTTGTACGCAACTTCGAGTTCTAACACACACCACAACCAATCAAAGTTTCCGTTATGAATAGTAATACCTACTTTTTGAAATTTTATAAATTTTATCTTTCAAAATGGACTTCGTTTTTGGATTCGGAATATCGAATTTATCCTAAGGTGAAATTTTGGAACTTTTCGGATAACGTTTATATTTTGATGAATAGTGAAAATTACTAAATATTAATTAAAAACAACATTTTTAATCAAAATAATTAATAGTGATAAATTATACTATTGAGTGGTTTTAAAGTATAATTAGAATATAAATTTTCCATTTTATCCGTTGGTGGTCATTAAAATTAATTTCCCTTTGAAATTGGACATAAACAATTCTCAATCTTTTGATATATATTGTTTCTTAAAAACACGCTATTTGTTGTGACAACGGGAAATAATTATCAAATTAATTAATGCAACTTATATGTTTGGAATTTTGTAAAATAGAAATCATTTTTGAATTCATAATATCAATTATATCTTAGGGAGAATTTTTGGTATTTTTCTGAAAAACATCAATTTTTTATGAATAGTGAAACCACTAAGTGGTAGTTAAAAAACTGATTTTTCGTTTAAGTGAAACATTACCACTTCTGTAAATTGAATTTCAAAAATTCTGGCATACATCATTTTCATTAGGAAGTAAAATATGGTTCAATCTGATTAAAATATTTTTTGGTGAATAGTAACTTTTAAGTTTTATTAATCGTGATTAAAGGTAATTAGTGAAATTTAAGGTAAAAATGATATTATAAAAATATAAAAATATATTGAAACTTGTCCTAACCTTATTGGACGAGTCATGGTCGACCAAGAAAATCCATGGGTCAACTTGGGGACCCCATGGAACCACTTGGGTAAGAAAATGACATTAATAACTTTTTATTTAAAGTAAAAATAAAATTGTCACAAACATGTGTTGTTTTACTAAAACAATTATTACATGGGGTTATATAAGTTAACGTTTCAACTATAAATATTAATTGGAATTCTAAACAGAATTCCTACATCGTGGTAATTTTTTTATAATTTTTTTACATTATATAAATAAAAATTTTATGACACCATGATGATGCAGCGATTACCTCATTAAGTAACGATTTAAATAAAATGAAAAGATAATGTAAAATCTAAGACTTACACTTGTCAAAAACCTATTGGATGAGTATATTTCGAACCATTATCACCTTATCCTCGAAATATATAATTTTGGGACCTTTGGAATCTGAAAATCACTTCATAATAATATAACATTTCATGAATTTCCAAGAGTGCCCCTACTCTCCCATTATAAAAGGTCCCCACCTCTACCACCATTATTCACACCATCAAATCCATTTGTCTCGGAAAAAATCTGCCCAAATACTCTATCAAATTCCCTCTCTTAATCCTAGAAGCCTCACTTTGGGTATAAGTCTTCCCAAGGAATCATTTGGCTCAAATAAAAAATAGTTACCCGATTTTAAGGTAATGTCTTCTCTTATGTTCTTTTGTTTTATTTTTCTTCTCCAACCCCATAAACTATTTTTATTCCATTATTTTGTAGAAAAATCAGTATATAAAATATACTAGGATGTTTTAATGAGAAGGATTTTATTTAAACTTACACATACCTTCATCTAATGGTTAATGAACATACTGTTTCTGTGGGCGGCGAATTACTGCCTCACGAAATGATGATTGTTCAATATTCTTTTAACACATCTCATGGTGGTAATTATGATGACGCTATTTTAATATATGATATATATATTATTTTTATTTTTTCCTTATGCTTCTTTATTTCTCATTTATGGCGTACCTTTATGATTTCCATTATGGGTAAACGCGATAATTTCATTTTAGGAAGTGAGGACTACCACCCCCTGAAAGTGATTTGAATCGTTAACGCCAAATGTGGGAAGTATAAAGGATGGAGTAAATGATATTATATATGATATTATAATGGAATTATAATACACTTTTATATCATTATGATTTCATTCCATTAAATACGAAATAGAAATTAAAGTAGCGTTCATGCGTACGTACGACTTACCGTCTCCATGAACGGTGCATTTCATTTCTTACCTCTAAATGTTACGTAATATTATGAATGAAAGCATATACTGGATATATATGATATATATGATATCTACATCATGAATATATTTCTAGATATAATGGATATTTTACCACGTGAACAACTTGTAATTATAAGAAGTTTATTTTTGACTCAAGTACCAAAGATCGACAAAACGACCGTTATTAACATATATACTTACATAATGTTTATAACATGGTAATAACTAATATAAAAGGAATAATAAACTTTAAAAATGTTCTTAAGCAAATATAAATTAACTCTAGTTTATTATTCAGGAGGTTAAAGAACGGTTGAGTCAAGTCGGACACGAGATAAGGGAACTTCTTAACAAAATTCCCATTCTTTGGGTTGAACCTATCGTTCTTATTTATGTTGTTCTATGATTATGCGAGAAATGAATTATTATATCTTATCATTTATTTATAATTTTTTTATGTGAGCTTATAGTGAATACACATGAGTGATCTATTTTATTTAAAAAATGATCTTTGTAAGGACTTCATCTCAATCTCCTTTCATTGAGGCATATTTTATTTTATACACAACTTTCGTTTATATGGTGTATAAACCCCTTTTACTTTTACGTTTATTAAAAAGTAATCTTTTTTATATGAAGCGTTTTACTGAACCACAAAAGCGAATGTTTGTTTTGTCGTATGTATGCGGCGACAAATACTTCTCTGCCGCCATGACCATTATTTGAGTTTTGGCTTCCTCTACAAGCCATAACATTTTTTAAATGAAAAATAAATACCAAGATTTAATTTTCTTTTATTATGGTATTTAAAATGGTTTTGAAAGTATTTTTATTATATCAATGTGTTGTATTGATATTTTGTGATTGAAATGTGGAAATGTTATGTTTCCTTGATGCATGTTTTATGTGATACAATTATGTTGTGGTTTATGATTTTTTTAAACCTGTTCATATGAGGAATGAATTGGACTTAATAAGTGACGGTTAGAGCCCACTATAGATCCTAAATGCATCTGTAGGTCTCATGAGACAAACTAGTGTCTTGGTACAAGGCCTTGAGAAAATATTATTTGTAGTCTAGACACGAGGCCTTGGCTACGTGGTTATGATAGTCTGACATTATGCATTCCATCATTATGAAAGTGGTTATTGATATTTCATGTGATTATTCGACTAGTAGAATATCCATGTGAATAAGTAAATGGAACTATTTCATTTTATTTTTTCCATAATATACTTAAGTTCATGTTTAAAAGGCTATTGTTTTAGTTATACATTGCCTTAAATGTTAATGTTTATTTATGAAAGCTTTCGTTATATTGTTATCCTTACTGAGCATCTGAGCTCACCCCTTCTAATGTTTTAATTTTTCCAGGATGTGAAGAAGTATATTATGAATGACTTGTAGGGTGGTATGAGGGGATATGAAGACAAGATGTTGTTGTAGTTTTGTTTTACTTTATGATGTAATGTAAGTCTTATGAATGTATCTATTGATTCCAAGGATACTAAACCAATCGGTCTTTTTAGACTTGATATTTTCTAATCATGCCAATGTTATGTAATAATGCACCGACTCTGGGTAGCTGGGGTCGGGGCATTATAGGAGACCCCTTTATCTCTAATTAAATGCCTCCTATGTACAACCATTACTATGCTAAAATTCCGAAAGGAAATTCCTTCTCCTCATTTACACTCAAGAAATTCGTTTGTATCATGAATCTAAATCCCATTAAAATTGTTGGAACCTATGTATATATGACCCTCTTATGTTCCATTTAATGTAAATATTATGAGACACCCCTTTCTCTATCATCAACCATTTTTATGAATTCTTAAGTCACACTGTTACGCTGCCGAAATTGCACCGATTTTCCAAGCCAATGTCATTGTCTAGTGAATACCATACCCATTTTTCTATCAAGAGTATTCAACTTTATGAACATTTACATATTGATTATAAAGTTTCATTTATTAATTCCACATTTCTTTATATTGTTATAAATTATTATGTTTTATGAATCCACGTTATATGATCCATGTGGCACACTTATGCATGAAATGAAATGATTAAGAAGGGTGCAGCCTTGTAGCACTCCAATACATTGGGTGAAGTATATTATCATGATAAGTCATTTGAAATGGGATTATACTCATGATAATTCATGTGAAATGAGGTTTTACTCGTTCTTCATGTGCAATGAGGATTTAATCATGCTCCATGTGCAATGAGCCATGGCTCATGCTAATTCCATGTTAAGTGTTGTTGCCAAATTTCCATGTTATAATTATCTTGATTTATCATGACTTTATGTTTATGCTTCTCTTGTACTCTTTTATATGAAAATTGGATAACATGTATTGTATTATTCATGTTATACCATTATTATTCTATTACCAGGCTTTATATCTCACCCTTTTCTTATGCATGTCCTCAGGTTATCCCATGCAATGCTATGTACAAGGGAATGTAGTGGTCATGTAAAAGAAGTTTGCAATAATGTTTTTTTATTTCATGTTTTAAGTTGTTATGTAATGATCATAAGCCACAAAGACACTATACCTCTCAATTTTCTATGTCGTATCAAGTGAATTTTATGTAATAAATTATGTTTAACTGTGTAATACATTTTAAGGGTTGTCAAAGTTGGTATCAGAGGACAGGTTTAGTTATTTTTGTGATTAGGATTACAAAACCGTAGTGAAGCCTTAAATACAAGACTAAGTATAATAAAAACATCCCCTTGTTTTGGTGAGTATTTTGTAAGTGGTTTATCAATCAAATACATCCCTATCTAGATACGAGCAGGTAGAGGTGGCTCTAGCACAGATGTATTCTAGGGGTAAAACCTGAAAATAACACTTTGAGCTAGACTCGAACGGGAACCGGTGGATGACAACAGGTCATGATGAACTCTTTGTTGTCACACTCCCAGTGTATATACTTTGGTAAATTCACAATCTTAGTATGAACCATTATTAAGGGAAAAAAATCCCTAATAATATATTTTAGAAAGTAGATCATGGATAACATAGACTGAATCCAATAGATTCATATGTTAAAGAAATAAAAGTAATCTATATTTCATCAGTTTTATCCTTGGATTAACCTTTATGTGTTACCCTAAATTTACTTTTATTCCTGCCAATGTACGGTAATAGGAGGACAAATGCTAACATCCGATGTGAAGATCAACTTGATGGTTGTACTAATGAGATGCCCAATCTAATGGGAACAGGAAGAGTGAACATTGTCACACTCTCATCTCAGATAACTCGATATTTGAATAGAATCATGTGTCAAGAGGAACTTTCAACCCCCACCCCTAAGAATGAACAAGTTTCTATCAAGAGCATCATGAGACAAAGACCTCCTACTTTTAAGGGAACATCTGATACCTCAATCGATGAACAATGGATCAACTCCATTCAAAAGATATTCTCTATCCTTAAATGTTATGAACAAGAGAAGGTTCTCCTGGATGATTATAGTATGGAGGGTGAAGCAGATCAATGGTGGATGTTGATCCAAAATACGAAGCTTGAGGAGGAGATCGATGTGTTGGAATTGAAGGATTTCTGGAAGATGTTTTTCGATAAATATTTTCCATGCACCCTCCGATTAAAGATGGAGTGGGTCTTCCATTCCCTCAAGAAAAAAGATAACGAATCTATTGGAGCGTATGAGGAAAACTTCACAAGTCTTGTAAAATATTCTTCTGGCTTTGTCATTACCCCCGAATACAAGGTTGGCCGCTTCTTTGGTGGGATGAGGCCTAGCCTATGGAAAGAACTAGCGATCAATGACTTTGACAACTGTGAGGGAATTGTCTGATGTGACCTTAAGGTTGAAATGGATATCAGCTCATGGGGATAAAAATAATTAGGTGGACTTCGATGTTGGTGAATCAATGGAAAATTCTAATGGTGCTAAGAAGATCCAGCGACCCACTTACTAAAGGTATGGAAAGAAGCACCCTGGAAATTGCCTAAAGGGGATGAGGAATTGAATTAGGTGTGGAAGAGAAGGGTGCTTAGCTGTTAACTGCCGATAAGAAAAACATGTGGCTGCAACATAAGAGAGGAACGCTCCGTTTGAACCTCAATGCATGGTTCATGGCTATGATTGCAAAGAACCAGGGAATCTTGTAAATCAGTGCCCTAAGAGAAGGGTTTCTGGATGCAACCAACAATCTGCAAGGCAGAAAGGGAGAGCTTTTTCAATTACTATTGTCTAAGTGAACCCCGACAACGAAGTGGTGGAAGGTATGCTAGTTATTCATTCAAGAATAGAGAACATACTTTTTGATTCAGTTTTTATGCATTCTTTTATATCTCGACAGTTTAGTAGAACTATCCCAAAAGCACCACAAATCATGGATGTGAAGATGTCGGTGGGTACCAAAAATGGGGAAATCATTGCATCCCATGAATATAACTCCTCCCTATCATAATATGTGGATTGAATATCACAGCGAACCTCTTCATACTCCCTCTGGTGGAATTTGATGCAATTCTTAGAATGGATTGTATTTCCTTATTTAGAGTCAACATAAATTGTCGTGGGAGGGAAATCACTCTCCATGGGGAGAAGCGAACCCCGATTGTTTTCAAGTGCAAGGAGGAATATGAATCTTCTTTAGATCCAGAATATCAAGAATGGATATTACTAACCTATTAGCACACGTATCTATCTCAGATAATTGTGTCCAAGGAAGAAACCAACCTTGAATACATGCCAATTGTGAGGGAATTCGTTGAAGTGTTTCCCGAGGAATTGTCTGGTATTTCTCATAGAAGGGATGTTGAATTCTAAATTGAAATTATACCTGAGGTGTTACGAAACCCAAAACTCCATATATAATGGATTTTTTGGAGCTTGAAGAGAAAAAAAAAACAACTACAGGAGAATCTGGATAAAGGGTTTATACGCCCAAGTGCTTCACCGTGGGGTGCACGAGTCCTCTTTCCAAAAAGAAGGATGGGTCAATGTGGCTTTGCATCAATTATTGTGAGCTCAACAAAATCATGATAAAGAATAAGTATCCTTTCCCATTAATTGATTACGTGTTGGATTTGCAGTGTGGTACACAATACTTCTCCAAGGTGGATTTGCGGTCTTGATATTATCAAGTAAGTGTGAAAAAGGATGATATCCTCAAGAATACTTTTCGTACAAGATACGAGCACTATGAATTCATAATAATGCCTTTCAGAGTCTCTAATTCTCCAGCAATCTTCATGGACATGATTAATAGAGTCTTTAGAGATTACCTCGACAAATTTGTGGTAGTCTTTATTAATGATATTCTGATATACTCCAACACCAAGGAGGATCATGTGGAGCATCTAAGAACTATACTAGAGACCATTCAGAGGGAGAAGCTCTATGCAATGTATAAAAAGTGTGAGTTCTAGCTGAAGGAGGTATCATTCTTCGGCCATATTATCATAAACAATGGGATATCATTGGATCCCTCCAAAATAGATGCAATTGATGGATGACTGAGTCCAACATCTGTAATGAATATCTGAAGCATCTTGGGGTTAGTTTGATATTATCAACAATTTGGGAGAAATTTCTCACGATTGTACAACCCTCTTAAAAAGATAACTCAATAAGGGAGTATAGTTTTCTTGGAATGATGAACGCATAGAAAGCTTCAAGGAGTTGAAAAATAGGCTTATCACTATGCCCGTGCTCACATTACCCACAAGTGGAGAACTTTTTGTGGTATTCAGGGATGCTTAGAGGAAGGGATTGGGATGTGTGTTAATGAAAAATGACAATGTCATTGCCTATGCATCAAGGCAATTGAATGTTCATGAACAAAACTATCCATCACATGGCCTCGAGTTGGCTGTAATGATCCTCGCCTTGAAAATATGGTGGAATTATCTCTTTGGGGAGATGTGTCAAATATATACGAACCATGAAATCCCCAAGTATATATTCACACCAAAATATTTGAACATGTTCCAATGTTGATGGTTGGAGCTGATCAAAGGCTATGACTTCTCAATCCATTACCATCCAGGGAAAGCGAACAAGGTGGTGAATTCCCTAAGTAGAAAGGACCCAACGATTCTATCATTGATGAAAATTGAAAAGGATCCAATCTTCTTAGATTTGATTAAGATTGACATGGGAAACATAAATAAGTGAACATCATAAAAAATTTCATAAATGATTATTCAACCATCACTTTTGGAAAGATTAAAAGATGCTTGAAATGATGATGTGGGAATTTAGGAAAAAGTGGAAGCTACCAGAAAAGGGAAATCCTTGGAGTATAATGCTAATGAAGAAGGAATTGGGAGATTTGGGAAAAGACTACGTGTTCTATCATGTCCAGAGCTGAAGAATAAGCTTTTGGATGATGCACATAGTTCAAATTTCCCTATTCACCAAGGAAACACAAAGATGTATTGAGATCTCCAAGAGAATTAATAGTGGGATAACATGAAGAAGGAGATCGCTGGATATTCATCGAAGTACCTGGTGTGTCAGCAAGTGAAGGAAGAGATGCATAAGTCTAAGGGGATGATGAAACCATTTCCCATACCAGAATAGAAATGGGTGAACATCGCCATGGACTTTTTAACCAGACATTCGAAGACATCCAAAGGAAACAATTCAATTTGGGTCATTGTGGATCGTCTTAAAGAGGATGTACACTTTATTACTATTTGGGAGGATTTCTCATTGGATCAATAGGCACATATATATATATCAGGGAAGTGGTAATTCTGCATGGATTACCACTATATATTGTATCTGATCGAGATCCAAGATTCACTTCTATGTTATGGAAGAGTCTTCAACATGATTTGAATACTGAACAGAACTTTAGTACGGCCTATCATCCTCAAACTGATGGCCAATCTGAGCGGACTATCCAAATAGTTGAGCACATGTTGAGAGCGTGGAAAGTGGACTTTAAAGGAGGATGGGATCAACATCTTTATCTGGTTGAGTTCAATTATAAAAACAGTTTCCACTCAAGCATCCAAATGGCACCATATGGAGACCTTTATGGGAAAAGGTGCAGAACAACGACGTGTTGGGATGAGGTCGGTGGGCGTAAGCTGCTTGGACCAGAAATGGTTGATGAAATGGTGGAGAAGTTGAAAACAATTCAACAGCATATCAAGTCATCCCAGAGTCGAGAGAAGAGTTATGAAGATAAATGTCGATGAGACCTTGAGTTTAAAGTTAGAAACATGGTATTTCTACACATATCTTCGTGGAAGAAGGTCCGGAGGTTTGGAAAGAAAGGGAAGATATGTTCAAGGTACATCGGCCCCATCGAGATTCTTGATCATGTCGGGGATGTGGCCTATCGACTAGCCCATCCAGCTACCATGGAAATGGTACATCATGTATTTCATATATCCCTATTAAGGAAGTACATACTGAACCCTTCACATGTACTCTCTTCAGAGGTGGTATAGTTAGAGGATGATCTTTCTTATGAGGAGGAACTAGTGAAGATCTTAGATTATAGATAAAAAGTTCTACAAAATAACAAAATGGACCTCTTCAAGTTGTTGTGGAGAAACCAAAAGTTTGAAGAAGTGACATGGGAATCGAAGGAAGTGCTGAAGCAGAGTTACAAGAATTTGTTTTAGTGTGGAAAAGGAAATTTAGATGGCAAAATTTTTTATGGGGGGAAGATTTTAAGGACCAAAACATTTATTAATGGAAATCCCTATCTATCTAATTAAATGTATCTTTATGTAAAATGTTTATATAAAATGTCATCTTATTTTGGTAAAGTTATGAATTGTGACCATTGATAATATAGTCGTTGAACAGTGATCTCATGATTAGTATAAATATAGTACTTTAACAAATCCAATTTACTCAGTCAAAGGAAGCGATGGCCTCATCCAGTAGACGTGCCCCATACGAAGCCCATTAGTACGAGCTCAGAAAATAAGTGGCTTCATTGGGATTCACTCTTGACCAATCCCAAGCCGAGCTTCAATAGGTTAAGCTCGAGTAGGACCACCTACGAGAGAATTGGAAGTTTACAGAGATTACCACCCGGGCAATGTTATCCGAGCCACCCCAAGAGTCTATCACCATCGCACACCTTACTCTTTGGTCTTATGTAGGTGTTATAAGGTTTTATGTAACAAGAACCTAATACTATGGTTATGTAAAGTATTTTTTGTATATAATAGTTAATATACTTTCATTTTATTATTGTTACCTTATTAATATTTTTTAAAGCACAAATAGTATTTTTAGTTAACGTTCAACTAAGAAATCTATTTTGATGAATTAAAGGATTTTTGAATTAAATAATATTTTTGTTAAAATAATAATAATATTATTAAATTAATATTTATAAAATTTAAATTATTGTATAAATTTTGAATGAAATTGTAATTTTTTTAAGGTTTGAAAGCCATTTTTTTCAAAACCCATAAAATTCTGATAAATGTCAGTTTTTATTTTAAAAGTGAAAATTAAAATACCTAGAAAATAATTTAGATAAAATCAATATTATATCTAGAATCAGGATGTTGAAATTATGCAACGGAGAGTTTTTCATAATTTTCTGAGATAGTCAAAATTTTGGGAAAAATTAAATACCGTTTAAATAAATAATGTGTTTTATGACATCATAAAAACCCAATAGTGATGTAATAAAATACTATAAGCCTTATGTTCGGCCAATATATGTTTTACCATTAAAATAATGTAATTTTGGGTTTCTTTGACTTATTTTACAAAGAATTAATGGACCCTTCAAGGTTTATTAAACATTTTAACATTTTAAATTATTTTCCTAGGGAGTGTGACTCACTCCACATAAACAACCCCATTATTTTTAGAAGTTCGGACTTTGGAATTATAAAATATTGTTTTCCACTTCCCTTTGCTAAAAACCATGGGCAAAAACCATGTGCTGGTTTGAGGTTTGGATTAGTCTAATGTGAGGTGTCCCAAACCTAAATAATAAAGAATTCAATCCTCTTTCAATATAAACCCACACAAGCTCCCACTTCCTCCTCACTCAAATCTATTGGAGCTCGTCCAACCTATACCTTCATCTCCCTAGAATCCTCTCCAGGTGCCCCAATCACCCAAGAATCCCATCTGAAGGCTCTCTCTAGCCTTTGGAAGGACACTTCCAAGTAAGGGTTTTTTTCATTTCTCATTTTTGTCCAATTCTCTTAATGTTGTTATGCCCTTTTAATTGAAATTTAAAATGTTGGGGTATGGTTTCACACATCCCCAATACTTCACTATTTATGTTTCAATTATGGGATACCATTTTATATCTCATTAAATGCCTCTCATGTACACCCGTTACTATGCTGAAATTCGGAAAGGAATTTCCCTCTCTTCATTTACATTCAAGAAATTATTTTGTATCATGAATCTAAATTAAATTAAAATTTTTGATAAATGAATGTTCATTAACCCTTACTATCAATTTAATTAAAATATGTTGAGACACCCCTTTTTCAATCATCATCCATTTTTATGAATTCTTACGTCACGCAGTTACGCCGCTGAAATTACACCGATTTTCCAAGCCAATGCCATTGTGTAGTGAATACCATGCCCATTTATCTATCAATGGTATTCACCTTTATGCACATTTAATTATTTATTATGAAGACTCATGTATGAATTCCAAATTCTTTTATCATGATATTAATGATTATGTTTTATGAATCCATGTTATAAGATCCATGTGGCTCACTTATAGATGAAATGATATGTTTAAGAAGGGTGCGCCCTTAGAGCACTCCAATGCATTGGGTGAAGTATAGTATCATGATATGTCATGAGAAATGGGTGTTTACTCATGATAATTCAAGTGTAATGAGTTTTTACTCGTGATGCATGTGTAATGAGGATTTACTCATGCTCTATGTGCAATGACCCTTGGCTCATTCTAATTCAATGTTAAGTGTGGTTTTCACATTTCCATGTTATGATTATCATGCTTTATCTTGACTTTATGTATATTACTCTCTTGTGCTCTATTGATATGCCTATTTTTTAACATGTATTTTTTTCCTCATGTTATTCCATGATTATTCCTTTACTGGGCTTTATAGCTCACCCTTTTTTATGTGTGCCCTCAGGTTATCCCATGCAATGATAAGTATGAGGGAATGTAGTTGTCATGTAAAGTTATTTTTCCATAAAGATGTTTTATTTCATGTTTTACGTTTTTATGTAATGATCCTATGCTCCAAAGACACTAGACCTATTGATCTACTATGTTGTATCAAGTGATGTTTATGTAATAAATTATGGTTAAAAGTGTAATAAAAGATCAGGGTTTTCATAGAGAATCTCAAGGATATCATGGGGATAAGAAGAGTAAGGTGGAATTAAATGATGGCAGACCGATGGATAAATCCAATGGTGCTAAGATGATCCAACACCCTAGTTTACAAAGGTGCCGAACGAAGCACCCAAAATATTGCCTGAAGGGGACAGGGAAATGATTTAGGTGTGGAAGAGAAGGGAACCAAGCTATTAATTGCTGACAAGAAAAACCCACAACTGAAACAGAGGAAAGGAACACTCCATTAGAACCTGAACATGTTGTTCATTTCTAAAACTACAAAGAACCAGGGCATCTTGCAAATCATCTTACTAAGCCAAGGGTTTTTTATAACAACCCTGCTTTTTAATAAACACTTAAACCTGATTTATTACACAAAATATTTACTTGATACAACTTAGAAGATCAATAGGTCTAGTGTATTTTGGGCTTAGTAACATTACATAACATCTTAGAACCTAAAACACACAACATATTTATTTAATAGTTCCTTTACATGACCACTACATTCCACAGTACTTAGCATTGCACTGGATAACCTGAGACATGCATTAGAAAAGGGTGATCTATAAAGCCCAGTATAGGAATAAACATGAAATAACAAGAGTAATACAATAAATTTTAGACAATAGTCATATCAATGGATCATAAGAGATACATGAAGATAAAGGCATGATAATGCATGATAATCATAACATGAAATGTGGCAACAACACTTAACATTGAATTAGCATGAGCCAAGGCTCATTGCACAGAAATCATGAGTAAACCCTCATTTTACATGAAGCACGAGTAAAACCTCATTTAACTTGAATTATCATGAGTCAACACCCATTTCACTTGATGTATCATGATACTATAATTTACCCAATGCTTTAGAGTTCTATCAGGGCACACCGTTCTAAAATATTTCATTTCATCCATAAGTGTGCCACATGAATCATATAACATGGAATCAATAAACATCATAAGTTATTCAACGATTATGTATTGCGGAATAAATACATGAATTTACTATTAAATATGTATATGTACATAAAGGTGAATAACCTTGATAGAGACATGGGTATGGTATTCACTACACAATGATCATGGCTTGGAAAAACATGGTGCAATTTCGGTAGCATAACGGTGTGACATAAGGATTCATGAAAATAGTTGATGTGATAGTAAATGGTGTCTCATAATATATACATGAAATTGAAACTTAGGGGGGTCATATGGATACATTTCACAACAAAATTAATGAAATTTAGAAGCATAATACAAAATAATTACTTGGATGTAAAAAAGGAGAGGGAAGTCCCTCACGGAATTTCAGCATGGTAACAGGTGTACATGAGAGGAATTAATGAGAGAAAAAGGGGTCTCCAATCATCCAAACATAAAGAGGATAGTTTTGGGGAGGTTAGTAATAAGCCCACAACATTTTTAATTGAAAAAAAGGTATAACAACTTAAGGAAAATTAGTCAAAAAATGAGAAATGATGAAATCCCTTACATGGAAGTGTGATACCAAAGGCTTTGGGGAAGCTTGAGAGAGGCTTATTGGGAGCTTGGGGAACCATGGGAGGATTATAGAGTGAAAAGGGAAGGGGTTGGTCGAACCTCAATTCTTTAAGTCAAGATTAAGTGGGAACCTGGGTTGGTTTATATATGAAAGGAGAGTGAATTCGTTATTATTTAGGTTTGGGACACCTCACATTAAACTAATCAATACCACAAACCCGACCATGGTTTATGCACATAGTTTTTTTTCCAATGCGAGTGGAAAAGAATATTTTATAAGGCCAATGTATGAACTTCTTAAAATAATAGGGTTTCTTATGTGGAGGTGAGTCACACACTCAAGGAAAACAATTTATAAAGACAAAATGTTTTATAAGTCTTGGATGGTCCACAAATCATTTGTAAAATAAATCAAAAAAATCTAAAATGACATTATTTTAATGCTAAAACATATATTTTAAGAACATGATTTTTATATTATTTTATTACCTCACTATTGGGTCATTATAATTTAATAAAACACATTGTATATTTAAATGGTATTTATTTTTTACCCAAAACTTCGACTATCTCTGAAAATTATGAAAAATTCACCATTAGATAATTTCAGAATCATGATTCCAAAAATAATATTCATTTTATCTAAATAATTTTACAAATATGTAAATTTTTACTTTGAAAATAAAAACCAAAATTTACCGAAAATTCATGGGTTTTGACAAAAACAGTTTTCAAACCTTAAAAAAATTACAGTTGTATTAATGAAATTATATGATCATTTATATTTAATAAATAGTAATTTGATAAAAATATTTTATTAAAATATTATTCAATTCGAAAATCCATTAATTCATCAAAATATATTTCTTATTGGAATATTAACTAAAAATACTATTTGTGCTTTAAATCCTATTTACAATGTAACAATAAGAAAATGAAAGCACATTCTTTATACGAAAAATAATGTAAATTGTCATAGTTCTAGGGTCTTGTTACATAACCCCAGATAAACCCCGCATAAGACTAAAGGGTAAGGTGTGCAGTGGTGAATGACTCTCAGGTGGCTTAGATAACATCGCTCGGGTGGTAATCTCTATTAACTTCGACTTCTCCCGTAGTCGGTTCCTCTCAAGCTTAACGTGTTCATGCTCAGCTTGGGCTTGGTCAAGGGAAAATCCCAATGACACCACCTCCTTTCCCAGCACTGAAAAATAGGCTCCTTACGGGGAAAGTCTACTGGATGAGGCCATCACTTCCTTTTCCCATTTTTTTTACTCACCGACATCTTTACTTCCATGATTTTTTGTGTGAGTTCTGGTTGAAGGAGGTCACATTATTTTCTATATCATCTCAAGAAATGGGAAATCTACGGATCCCTCCAAAACAGAAGCAATTGAGGGATGGAATAGGACAACATCGGTAACAAATATCCATAGCTTCCTGGGTTTATCAGGATATTATCAACGATTTGTAAGAAATTTATCATGATTTTCCAACCCTCTTACCAAGCTTACTCGGAAGGGAGTAAAGATTGCATGGAGTGATGAATGTGAAGAAAGACTCAAGGTGTTAAAAAGGTGTCTTATCACTATGCCCGTGCTCAATTTACCCCCATGTGGAGAAAAGTTTGGGGTATTTAGTGATGCTTTAAAGAAGGGAATGGGTTGTGTGTTGATGCAAAATGAAAAAGTCATTGCCTATGCTTCAAGGCGATTGAATGTTCAAGAGCAGAATTATACAACACATGATTTGGAGTTTCCTACGGTGATCTTCTAATTAAATATTTGGTGGAATTATCCCTTTGGGGAGAATTGTGAAATATATACAAACTAAAAAGGCCTCATGTATATATTCACACATGAAGAGTTGAACATGCTTCAACGAAGATGGTTAGAGCTGATCAAAGACTATGACTGCTCAATCCATTACCACGCTAGGAAAGCGAACAAGGTGGAAGATTATATATGTATAAAGGACCCAATAATTCAATCATTTATGAGAATTGAGAAGGACCAAATCTTCATATATTTGGTAATTAAAGGCATGTCAATCATAATGAATGGAACATCATCCATCCTTTCACAAATGATTGCATAACCATCCCTTTTAGAAAGGTTAAAGGATGCTCAAAAGGGTGTTTTGGGAATTCATAATAGAGTGGAACCTATGAGAAAAGGGAAATACTTAGAGTTCAATGTTAATGAAGAAGGAATTGTGAGATTTGGGAAAAGACTATGTGTTCCATCATGTCCATAGCAGAAGATGGGACTTTTAGATGATGCGCATAGTTCAAATTTTTCTATTCACCCAGGAAACACAAAGATGCATTGAGATCTCCAAGATCATTATTGGTAGTATAATATAATGAAGGAGATCACTGAGTATACATAAAAGTGCATGGTGTGTCAGCTAGTGAAGGCAGAGAGGCAGAAGTCTAAGGGGAAGATGCAGCCACTGCCCATACCAGCATGGAAATGGGAGAACATCACCATGGACATTGTCACTAGACATCCAATGAAAACAATGCAATCGGGGTTGTTGTGGATCATATTACAAAGTTTTCCGACTTCTTTGCAATTCTATAGGGTTTCTCATTGGATCAGCTGGCACAGATATATATCATGGAAGTGGTAAGGCTGCATGGAGTACCACTATCTATTGTGTCTGATCGTGATCCAAGATTCACCTCTAAATTTTGGAAGAGTCTTCAACATTCTATAGATACAGAGATGAAATTAATTACGACTTATCATCCTCAAACTGATCTCCAATCCGAGCGGACTATCCAAACACTGTAGGATAATTTATGTTCATGTTTGATGGACTTCGAAGGATGGTGGGACCAACATCTTCCACTGGTTGAATTCTCTTACAATAATAGTTTCCACTCGAGCATCTGAATGGCACCATATGAAGCCCTCTATGGGAATAGGTGTAGAACACCCGTATGTTGGGATGAAGTCAGCGAGCGTAAGCTACTAAGACCATAAATGGTCGAAGAAATGGTGGAGAAGGTGTAAACCATTCAACATCATATCAGGGCAGCCCATAGTCTGCAGAAGAGTTATGAAGATTACCATCGACGAGACCTTGAGTTAAAAGTTGGAGACACGGTATTTCTATGAATATCCCCATGAAGGATGGTCATGAGTTTTGAATGAAAGGACAGTTATGTCCTAGGTACATTGGCCCCTTCAATAATCTTGATCTAGTTGAGGTTGTGGAATAGAGACTAGCACTTCCACGAACCATGGCCAGAGTACATGATGTATTTCATGTATCCCTCTCAAGGACGTATATACCATAACCTTAACATGTACTTTATTTAGAGGTAGTACAGATAAGGGATGATCTTTCTTTCAAGGAGAAACCAATGATGATCTTAGATTGTATAGAAAAAGATCTATGAAATAAGACAATGCCCCTCAACAAGGTCTCCAGAGAAACCAAAAGTTTGAAGAAGCGACGTGGGAATTAGAGGAAATGATGAAGTAATGTTACCCACATCTGTTTTAGGTTGGGAAAAAAATTTCAAGGGAGAAATTTCTTAGTGGAAGAATATTGTAAAGACACAAACATTCATTAATGATAATTCTTCTTGATCTAATAAAATTTCATATTATGGTTATATAAAATTTAAACTTAAATGGATTTATGTTTCTAGATTTTAAATTACCGTTATGAATTGTGACCATTGTTAATATATTCATTGAATAGTGATCACATGATTAGTATAAATATAGGGTTTGAACAAATCCAATTTACTTAGACAAAGGAAGCAATGACCTCATCTTGTAGAATTGACCTATACAAATCCCATTTGCTGGAGCATGGAAAGGAGGTGGTGTCATTGGGCTTCTCTCTTGACCAAGCGCAAGCCGAGCTTTAACACGTTAATCTTGAGAGGAACTGACTATGGGAGAAGTAGAAGTTAACAGAGATTACCACCAAAGCGATGTTATCCAAGCCACCCAAATAGTCTATAACCATCACACACTTTACCCATCGGACTTATGCGGGTTTTATAAGTGGTTATGTAAAAAGACCCTGGAAATATGACTATGTATATTATTTATTTATAAATATTGTGCATTCATTTTATTATGGTTACTTTGTAAAGAGTTTTTAATGAAAAAATAGTATTTTTATTTAATATTCAACTAATAAATCTATTTTTATTAATTAATTGATTTTTGAATTAAATAATATTTTAATAATATATTTTTATTAAATTAATTTTTATTAAATATAAATGATCTTATAATTTTATGAATTCAATTATAATTTTTATTATGGTTTGAAAACTGTTTTTGTCAAAACCCATGAATTTTTGTTAAATGTCAGTTTTTATTTTAAAAGAAAAAGTTTAGATATTTATAAAATTATTTAGACAAAATGAATATTATTTTTTGATTCAGGTTGTCGAAATTATCCAACGGAGAATTTGTCATAATTTTTTGAGACAGTCAATTGTTTTGGTAAAAATTAAATAATGTTTAAATATATAATACATTTTATGACATCATAATGACCTAATAGTGATGTAATAAAATACTATAAAAATTATTTTTAATACAATATATGTTTTAGAAATAAAACAATGCAATTTTTGTTTTAATTATTTATTTTACAAAGCTTTTGTGGACCCTCCAAGACTTATAAAACGTTTTGTCTTTTTAAATTCTTTTCCTTTAGAGTGTGACTCATATCCACATAAGAAACCCTATTATTTTATTAATTTAGGAAATTGACCATATACAATATTGTTTTCAACTCTACTTTGGAAAATACCATGGGCAAAAACCATGGGCTATTTTTGGTATTGATTAGATTAATGTGAGATGTCCCAAACCTAAATAATAAGTAATTCTCTCTCATTTCTTATATAAACCCAACAAGTTCCCACTTCCTCTTCACTCAAATTCTTTTATGTTCTACCAAACCCTTCCCTCCTTTCTCTGGAATCTTCCCATGGTACCCCAATCTCCCAAGAAGCCTCTTTCAAGCCTCTCCCAAAACATTGGGATGACACTTCAATGTAATGGATTTCTTCATTTCTCATATTTGTGTAATTTTCATTGAGTTGTTATACCCTTTTGTTTTCAATTAACAATGTTAGGGTATGATTTAGCACCTCACCCATACGTCCCTATTTATGTTTTGGTTAGGGGAGACCCCTTTCTCTCTCATTAATTCCTCCCATGTACACCTGTTACCATTCTGGAATTCTATGAAGGATTTTTCTCTCCTCTTTTACATCCAAGTAATTCATTTGAATTATGAATCTAAATTCTATTATATTTGTTGGGACATGTATCTATATGACTCCCTTACTGTCCATATCATTTAAATATGATGATATGACACTATTTATCTCATCAACCATTTTTATGAGTTATTACATCACGTTGTTATGCTGCCGAAATTGCACTATGATTTTCCAAGCCAAAGTCATTATGTAGTGAATACTATTCCCATTTATCTATCAAGGGTATGAACTTTATGAAAATTTAATTAATTATTATAAATATTCAGGTATGTATTCAACATTCGTTTATCATGGATTAAATGATGATGATTGATTCCATGTTTTATGATCAATGTGGCACACTTATGCATGGAATGAAATGTTTAAGAAGGGTGTGCCATGATAGTGCTCCAACACACAGGGTAATGTATAGTATCATGATATGTTATGTGAAATGGGTGTTGAATCATGATAATTCAAGTGCGATGAGGTTTTACTCGTGCTTCATGTGCAATGAGGGTTTACCCATGCTCCATGTGCAATGAGTCTTGGCTCATGCTAATTCTATGTTAAGTGTTGTTGCCACATTTCCATGTTATGATTTTCATACTTTATAATGACTTTATGTGCATGTTCCTCTTATGATACATTGATATGGTTATTGTCTAACTTTTATTGTATTCCTCATGTTATTCAATTTTTATTCCTTTATCGGGCTTTATAGCTCACCCTTTTTTATGCATGGCCTCAGGTTATCCCATGAAATGCTATGTACAAGGTCATGTAGTGGTAATGTACAATAATTTTTCAATAAAAATGTTGTGTGTTTTATGTTCTAAGTTGTTATGTAATGTTCCTAATCCCCAAAGACACTAGACCTCTAAATCTTCTATGTTGTATCAAGTTACGATTTTATGTAATAAATCAGGTTTAAATGTGTAATAAAAAGCAGGGTTGTTAAACACAATATTTTAAATCATTTTTTATATCATCACATCACAACCCACGAAATGAAAAATGGTTTTATATCTTTTAATAATTTAATAAATTAATAACCCATTGAATATAAATTGGTTTTTGAAAAATTTTCATCATCATAAAGATAAAAAATTTATTGAAAGATAATGAATCATGTCATTACATGTTATCCCCACTAAAACTAACATTCATGAAATGATGTTATCAAATATGAAATGTCTTTTTAATGATTCACTGAAACATTCCATGAGAAAAACAACCTTTTAACATGGAAATAAATTATTTATATTATAATTTTATTTACAAATATTATGGAAAAAATTTTATTTAAAAAGAACCATGAAAACATGTAAATGAAGATTCAAATTATTGAGCAGTCATAAGGGAGGGGAACTTTATAGTTCCCTGTAAGTTAAAAGAAAAAATTCATTATATACTTTTGTAAAAAGTCAAAAATTAAATCATTTAGAAAATTAGAGGAAGATAAACTTTGAACTATTATATAAAAATTAAATCATTAGTAATAGTTAATTTAAACAAATTATAGTATAATTTTAAAACATTTGAATTTTTTTAGAAAACCTCGATGTGTATGTGAAATTATTTCTGAAGGAAGAGAAAAATATATTAGATTTTCCTTAAAAACATTCTTTCTAAATATTGAATGATTTTAGAGAGGATAAATGATAGTAAAAATTTACTCTTTAGAAATAATAATACAGAATAAAAATTAATTGTATTTTTATAATAAGGATCACATAATTCCCTCAATGTAAATTCAGGAATAAACAAGCCCAATTAAAATAATATTGGAACCTTAATTACATTCTTCATTTGTAATATATGAATAAAAAACTCATGAAATTAATAAAATTATATTTATTTTTAAATCTTACTAATTTTCATGTGAATAATTTAAAATAAATTCATGCGAGGAATATTTTCCACACTAAAAAACTAGTGGTTAATAAGGTATATGTCACCCCAAAATAAAATTAAGGTGAATAATACCTTACATCTAGTATCATCTTTAAATATTCTCTATATAACCTATTGTATGATAAAAATAGATTTATTAAACTTGTATTTAATATTAATAATAATATATATCATATCATGTATGATTTTATTATGAAATCTTATAATCATTTTATCATGAACTTGTAATAAAAATCATTGTTTTTGGTGATAACTTCTTCATTTTTCAGGAATTTTTTGATTTGAAAGTAATGGTATATTTACGTTGATAATGTTTACATCATAAAAAGAACGTTAATAATGATTTAAATATCAAATATCTTCATTATATTAATATATATTCATTAATAAATGAATATAAAGACAACTTATTTACACCATTCACTATTCTAGTAGGCAATATGTACTCATGAACAGTGTTTCCTTTTCTTGATAAAAGGAATGAAAAAAGGAAAATATATATTAAACCATTTATAATAATAATTATTCCATATATATCTTATATAGTTATCAAAATTATCCTCATTATCAACTATGTAATGAATAAATGAAAAATGAATCACATTACATTATGAAGGTTCTAGTCCAAACTATATATGAGAAACGTTAACATTTTCCAATGGTTTTGAAGGTCAGTAGATAGATATGATATTTTCAATAATGAGAAAATGATATATTTTAAATATATAAGATATATACTTTAAACCCATTATAATAACCATTTGGGAAATATGGTGACAAAAAATGATTGGTATCACTATTTGGAGATGAAATGTTGTATGTACACAGGAGCGATACATTCACTTCCAATTTGATGTAAATGAGGGTTTATAAATGTTTTTTCATAATAATAATAAATGTTTATTATATTTAGGATACTTATGTTATAAATTGATGAATAATATAACAAATTTATTGTACGTACAAGAAAAAACAAATAGAAAGAGGTTGGGATAGAAGATTATCTCTTCTTCGTTAGACCTCCTTTAGATCCCTTCGTAAGGAAAATTGGAATGGTATTTTATGATGCAAAACATATAATTCGGGGATATGGAAATTTATAAGATAATTTGGAAACGTTTTTTAGATATAAGGCTCATTTATGTGTATATAATAGAAAAGAGATGCTCGCTTCTATAAGTTAAGCGATGGTTACTCGTGAAATTATATAAAGGTTTAAAATACAATAATATCGTGATTATAATGATAAATGTGTCTAAATGGATTGATATTCAATGATAAGTTACTATTAGGTTGAAATAACAACTTCGAATAATTTTTTATAGGTTCAAGGGTTGTTTTAAATATAATATTTTGGTTTAAGCCTTTAGTTAACCTATTTTGGCCTTAACCATCATAATTCTAGTTTCTCTCTTAAAGGGTTATAAAATTACATATTAGGTAAAACATTTCAAATAAAAGGTTAATATATGAAATTTTCTACCATGTATTATCTCAATTTCCCTATTCCATGATTTTTAGGATTTCTAGATTATTTAGTAAAATATTCGTTTCATAGTATAAATTTAATTAAATTTTTGAGAGAAATCATTTTATTTGAACTTAAAGACATCAAGAAGAAGATAGAACTGTAATATAATATTTTAAATGATCTATAATTTTTAATAGTTATCCATAATATTTATATATCAATATATATCACTAATTTTATGTAACTATATCTATTTTTAAAATATTTTATTTCAATTTTATATTAGTTAATGAAATATCATGTCACTGTTTTATAGGAATTTAAGGTCGTTATATTTTCTATAAAAATAATAAATGTATTAACATAGTCAAAATAATTTCATTATTCTTAATATGACCATTAATATTATTTTATAGAATACATTTTTTCCAATACAGACACATAAGAGATGGTTAAGAGTTAGAGAGTGAAATTATGTATATTCATTACATTGCATATTATATATACCATTTTTATGGAAAGGATTCCATTAAAAAAATAAATTTATAGAATAAGGTTAAAAGGGTAAAATTAAAATCATCCAGTAATAATTAAAATGAAAAATGGGGACCTTAACAATTTATTTCAACCTAGGTTAATCTGATTTTCTCTTTCTGTGAAATGACAAACTTAACCAAGGTTAATATTCATAACTACTAAAATAAAAAATGTCATTTTTAAAAAGATTAAACATGACTATTAAAAATATGGAATATATTTTATCAAAATCAATACCGATTATTTTCATAAATTTTTTTATGATACAAAAACTAAATTCAATGGAAAATTTTTGACTCTGAAAAATGTGTTTTAAGTACAAAAAAGTTTTTAAAACAAATTTGACCGTATATTTGGTTAAAATAAATTTTTTTTATAAATCATAAAATAAGAGCCTAATATTACATTAAAATTATTTCAAAACACACTTTATGTTTTCAAATTATTAAAAAACATATTGTTTTTAATTAATATCATTACTTTTCACTTTGTATATAAAAATCAATTTTTTTAATGAAATCACCATAATTCTTCCTAAAAATATTTAATAATACTGATTTCATAATTTAGACAAACTTTTTTATATAAATTTTGTAAATGTAGAAAAATTAAATGCAAAATTTCTCATAGAAATAGTTAAAATAATGTTTTAAGGAATCATAATTTTGATGTTTAATATGAATTTACGAAAAATTTAATTCTTATTTCGTAAGAATTAGTAAATAAATTATTATTTAGTATGACCTTTATATATACCAATATTTTATTATTTTTATTCATAACCATAAATTCAACAGCTGGGTTTTAATCATCATATTTAAAAAATAACATTTCATGGTCGTTTATGCTTTGTGTCACATGTTATATACACTATTGAATATAACGTTATTATTTTAAAAATTCATCGTGTTACATAGTAATATGAATATGAAATTTAATGATTAATTTTAAATGTAAATTATAATCATTAAATGAATTAATGCCTCAATTATCAAATACATGGACTCTATAATTTCTGTAACATAAATGAAATAAAGGGGTAACATATGAAATTACTCATGGAATATTGGTTTGTCTATGTAAACATACCGGGAACAAAAACTTAACATACCCTCTTTTTCCCATTAGTTAACATCCCCTAGCTATCACATGTATTCCATTAGATGAACTCTCAATTTTAATAATCTAATATAGTGTAGTACAAATCTGAATTACCCAAGGATAAACCCAAGGATTACCATGTTAAACTCAACAATAATAAATTATCATGACTTTATTAACATGATATAATCATTTAATGAAAAATATAAATTCCAAATATTTATATTCCAAGAAAAATCTACTTCTAATAGAAACATAATGATGATGTCTGAATAAGAAAGAATTTTTAAAAATCAAAAGATACCTGATTTAAGTAAACATTATCTTAAAAATCATCCCTTCAAATACCCTTTATAATATTTTCAAATAAAATTATAACAATACTTATAGATATAAAAATGTTTTTTAGTAAATAACTTATGGAAACTATGTAAAATCATTACATTTTCCAAAAAACTATCAATAATCATAAAGGATGAGTATAAAATAATAACTAATAATTTATTTCAGTGAAAATACATTTAAAGAAACCATAATAATGTTGATTTTATAAATATATTAATTTTTAAAGGATATTATTTATAGAAATTTACCAAAAAAAATCATTTGAATATATTCACCTTTTTAATATCAAAATATTTGAGAAAAATAATCCAAAAAATCCAAAACTCGATAAATTATTAGTTTTTAACAATACCTAGTGTTATACATGTACATGTAGAGAAAAAAAGGCATGGAGACAATATGAGAGGAAGATATTACGTGAATAACGAATAAGAAAATAGGGGTTACATTTATTTTAATATATTAGAACTATATAAAGAACACCAAAGAATATTATAGGATGAAGGACACACCTAGGTGTTTAAATTAATGAGCATTCGAATGAAAATTATGATGTAGAAAATTTTATAATTTGAAACGGGTAGAATTATCATTTAAATATTTAATATTTGTAGTATATCCACATGGTTTAGTCACATGCTTTTGGAAACTATGCTCTAATTCTATGCTAACTGTGGGCTACCCACTACGATTGAATCACTCCATGTAAGAGTATAATAGAATGTTTCTCATTACGATCCTCCAAAATTGAGATAGCATTTCACTTTTCTATTATATAGAATGAAACTCATTCCATATGAGAATAAAACACCATGATCACTCATTGGGGGGGATTAATCATCCACATACAATGTGGGATTATCTAATGCTACATATTTATGTTTTATGGAACTATTTAAAAATCATGCAAGCACCATTAGATCACACCCTAGTTAGCTTGACTCTTATACATGGTTACCACTAATAATACACCAAATATCCCATTCAATTTTTTTATATATTTAGACCCAATGGACCTGAACTACAATGAAAAAAAATAAATAATTAAAAGAATAAAAATAAACACACAATAATGACCTAATTATGTCATTACTATCACTAGCATTACATTTTATTCCAATAAAAAGTTTTCAATTCTCTTTATCATAGAACATATGATGATATTTACCCTTTTTTAAGGTGTCACCCTAATAATTATTGTGACGATAAATTCCATTATACCATAGAACAATGAATAAAAAAAGATTTAACCAAAAATACTTTATCTAGAAAGTTCATATTATGAGTAGGCTACAGAAGAACAATACTATTTGGTAATAAATCCAAATCCTTACATTCAACCTTGTGAGATAAGTTTTAGGGTAATAATTTTAATAGTATACAATAAATAATCATTAATAGATGTCAAATGGGCTTTTAAGGCCAACCATTATGACACTTTTCCATGACTCAACTATCTCAAATTGCCCAACATACCAAGATATCAACTTACCCCACATGCCAAACTGATATTTTTTCTTTTTTGGGAAATACTCGAAAGCATCTAATAAAAAATAGTGAACACTAATAGTTAATGGTAATGCACGTTGGCATATAACTTCTAGTAACTTTGACACATCATAAATATTTCCTAGATTTGTTTAATCTTTGTTATCATCTCTTGAATGATTCTCAGTTAGAAAAAGGAATCCTCACTCAATTCATACTTGCAAATATTAAATGAACTAGGTCATATATAAAGAGATTCAAAGATAGACTTATTTATGAAGTATTGATAAAAATTACAGTTTGAATGTTTAACCAATGATATATGTTACTCCCATTAAGCTATATTTTCAAGAAAAAAATTTTATAGTACATCTTCTAAAATCTAAAAATCCCACTCTATCTAATAATCATGTTATTGGTGTTATGACCTACTTATCATCTATTTGTATCAAATATATACCTAAAAAACCATGTAGAATTATGATGAAAATCATGTCCCTCTATTAGAAACATTTATAAATGCAATAAAATGAATCTTTATGGTCTCTTACACGCAATAATATCATTTTTATACAATTATGTAAACTAATTTAATGGAATAATGTGAGATGATATCATTAATTTTTCATTAATCACTCATTTTAAATTATTTTAACTGGTACACCATGAAGATATAATATATTATTTTTAATATATCTCATGTCACTACTGAGAAGTTATTGAAATAATCTGTAATGATTTTCACACCAAACTTTTCTATTTTGAATGGTTAGGAAGAAAGAAACACATTTATAAATCTCCTACCAAATACTATTCCAGCAATAATGATATTTAGGGTTGAAAATATTCTAGGTAGAATTAAGGTTCACTTTCTAAGTTAAATGGTTGTAATATTTCATCACTTAATTCCTTTTATCCTAAGAGACCACTATTCTCTTTTTAAAGAAAACTAAACTTTTGATTGATTGATTCCAATAAATTGGGATCTACCAATAATTTGTAATTACTCCTATTAAATGAAAATCAAGATCATATACATTCCCTAGTCAAATCCAATTATCCAAGGATAATGTAAATTTCACAAAAAATAACTGTTCTTTCCCTACTTTCTTGTTTTGATACATATCGATTAATAAGTGCTTCAAATTTCATTCATCATTTGTTTATTTCACATCTTAGGTTAGATATATCCCAGTAAAGGTGTCACCCACTGCATTTTAATTGACCAAGGTGTAGGCTAAATCAATATCAATGATATGATTATACTTAGACTAAATCCTCTATGAACGATTCTAACCCTTATTGAAGAAGATGTATTTCAGAATTTTATAATTTGATACATGGTGAACTTCTCTTCAAAGTTATTGTGATTCTATGTTTTAAAAACATATTTCATCATAGTTATGTCTAGGTCGTGGGTGGGATGGTTATTTTCTATAGGGAACAAATCGAGAGTGAAATATTATACAATATGGTCATTCTTCATTTAGACACACACTGAACCCATACGAGAGCTATCCGAATACACATAATATTCCTCAATGGGATCTAGAATAATTATATTATTAAATTATTTTACTATTTCCTTCAATTCATTCAAATATCACTATATTTTTTCATGCCATTGAAATTCCTCCTATTTCTATTCCAGGTATGTTAATGGTTATTCCATCTTAGAGAAGTCCTAAAAAAGTTCAAATAATATAAAAAACCCATAATGGTTCATATCATAAATAAATTCCATAGTCTTTCCCACGATTTTGTAATTTTTTTCTTCTAATGATCTATATAAAAACCTTTTTCAATTTATACATGAACCAAACTTATCACTTCCCTGATCAATAACTAACACATAGAAATCTATTAATATAGATGATCCTCCATTAAAGTACAAAAAATTTCATGATTATTCTCATAACCTTATTAGATCTATAAAAAATCAAATATTACTATAATGAACACAATAACTATATTATTAAGATATTAGTTGAAAATTAAGTTAATCAACTCCATTAAAAGTATAGGATTGATAATTCTGAATATAATAATAATATAATCTTAATACCTATACAATTTTCTATAAGTTTTTTTCAGAATGTTCCCTTTCATTACAGTCAATTGGTGATATTTGAATTCAAGGTCAATCATTTAAAACCAAATTCCTCTGATTAATTCAAAAAATAGGTAATATAATTGATTAAATGACGACATAATCTTAATAGTAACATAATTTTACTTATATTAATAAATAATATTTAATGGTGTTAAATCACACATTTTTTTGAAGAGAACATGGGATTCCAAGGTTGACAAACTATGAAAAAAACTCATTATCTCAAGATCACCAAATTGAATCATAAATTCATTTGACATGGTCAGATATATACTAAATTTTGGAAAAGAAATATGTATTTCCCTTAACAGAAGGTTGATATATAATCTGAGCTACCTCTTAGGTTGTAACCCGAAGAAATAATTAGAAAAAACTAAAGGATTCTAATACACCACAGAAGGCATATTGACATCCAAACTCCTCACAACATCATTAATGTGTATATTAGATATCTGAATGTGAATCAATCCAATATCTAGAATAATTGGTCTTATTCATATAGATATTGGACCCCACTCACCTTGAAATACATAAGTGTTTCCATAAAAAAAATGGTATCAATGTCCTTGAATATATAAGTCATCATGATCTCTAGAGTTAACCATGTAGTATATAACAATAATTGGGTCAATGAAAAAAACTAAAGAGTTATTAAATCCTAAATGATATCAACATATGCAGCCATCACTTGGAATATGGGGAATTTATTGCCTTGTTATTTATTAACAAGTAGACTAGAACTATCCAATATATATAGAATCAACCAAAATCATATTCCTAATACATCAATTAAATGTTTTTGAGATGAAAAAATTTGATTCACCTCCGTTAAATGAATTCAAATATATAGGATAATCACACAAAACCATTCAATTAATAGGCATCAGATTAACTTTTTATTTCATAGGTACCTGATCTTCTATAATAAATTCATTGAATCAAGCTAACTTTGAGGATTTTTGCAATGCTGAGAACCTCCCTTTATTGGAATATATAATTATCTTCTTAGTAGATGAGATTGTGGTCTCATAAATGTATCTGAATTAAATTTAGAGCCTTCTGTATAAAAATATGAAACCTTACCACTCTTAGGAGGAGGCCAATAAAATAATTTTAAAATTACATAGTTTTCCACAAAAATGGAAACCCTTATGATATTTTCTGCAATTTGACCTTGATTCAACAATATTACCACATTGAAATCTGGCCAATATATTATTCCCTGACCTTTTCATGGGTATAAAATCATTGGGGTTTCTTGAACTCCCACTACTATATATTCAAGATTCCTCAATCATCTTATGTTTATCATATGGATAACTCTAAACTCATCCCATAGTATTGGAGGCACAACTAAACCAATTTTACTCTACTATACCTAGCTCAAGTATCACAGCCTTTTTGAATCCATCCTATTAAGTTTATAGGATAATGTTTATAATTCCCAATATAACCTCTAACATCAATCCCATCTCAGATATTCAATCATTGATGTAATCATTTATCAACATTTATAGTGAAAATTGGACTAATTTGGAAAACCATGTCTCATAGTCTATCATAGAATGATTACCATTATATAGTGTTTCAAACCCTATAACCATCCCCATACATAGGTTCTTAGAGTAATAGTTTTTCAAAATTTCATTGCACATGGTTTAGTGAGATCCTCATATATTTTATACTAAATAATGTTTACTACCATTTATTAATCAACATATCCATAATATATGTAGAATAAATGATCATTTAAGTTTTAAGGATCTAAGAAAACTAAATATGTGCATCGTTTTTTACACAGATTCCTCATACTCCTATGAACATGGATCATTTTAAATTATTTTAATGTTATGATTAGTATTCTATTGATAATGCTTGTAAAGATCCAGAATTTCCATATAATCTTTTTAAAATATATGGGAATTTTACAGGTCTGTAAAAATTGGCGGTGCATGATTCTATGGCTCGGAGTTCCCGGAATGAATTTCTAAACATTTTTTCATGTACGTTAAATAAATGTACGAGTGGGTTTTTCTAAATTTTAAACCGGGTCTCAGAATTGAAAGCTGATGGCACCGTTGAAATTGCAGAGCTGATATTCTCTTAAAGAGACCTTCACCTCGACCGCAACGAGTCGAGAGTGAAAGATAAAATTTTGTGCATTTCACGAAAGAATAAAATAAAATAAAAATGTCTAAGATTTTTATTTTAGAAACCCCATGAAAATGGGTTATGGTGGTGGGAATCACCCGAGCCTAAACCTCCCATGTGAATGTTGAGATGTGAGGACCACCTGAACTAACCCCCATTTTTAATTTAGAGGTGGGGACCACCCGAACCCCCTTTAATGGGAGGAAACATTTCAACTCCTTCTTTAATGGGGGGGGGGGGTGACCCTAGGTTTCCTCAAAATTAATTATTCCAAACTCATCATAGTTAATGATTCCAATTTAATTTTGTGCCAATAATTAAATTGATGGAACACATCATTATGGATAATTTTCATTTTGGGTGGAATTGGGTGAAAGGATTTGAAGAGGAGAGCTTTTAGAGGAATTGTTCTTGTCCAACGAAGAATGCATTCTCCAATGAATAATGCACTCCCCAATGAAGAATGCTCTCGCCAATGATGAATGACTTCAATGAATGAACTGACGATTGAAGAAATTCCGACGCCACTAACGTCCATCCATTCCCCCTCATCGACATCAACAAACCTCTGAGGTATGGGTTTTATTGTGTGTGATTATTGTTTCCCATGTTCATCCCTTCTAAATAATGAACACGGATCAACACCCGAACTAGTTGATCCACAGATGAGTTCTTTTTGTGGGTTTGGGAATAATAATTGTCGGTGGTTGAAGGGTTTGACATTCTTCAATCATGTTTTTGTGGAGATGCTTGCTACTGCTCTAACACGGAGGGTGGGGGCTAAACAAACATGGACCGAACCCTCCGATGTTCTTACTGAATGGTGTGTTCTTCATTATGGAAGAAGGCGGCTCTGTGACTTAGAGATACACAAAGAGAATATGGCCAAACTGGTCGTCGGTGTACACGCGGTGCACGACTGCATCATGCAGAGAGGATAGTTGGCCATCTGGCTAGCCCCAGGGGACCACCGCCCCGCCGCACCATGACCGCCCCATCAGATCGTGGCCTTTACACCGCCCCACGCCGCCCCGTGGCCTCCATGGACCTAGCAGCCTCTATTCCACCCAACACCACACAGTGATTCCCCACGGCTAATACGGCCTCATGCCACCCTGTGACCTCTGCGGCCTCGGGCCGCTCCGCGGGGTCCGCAGCCCCCATGGCCTCCGCCGCCCCACGACCTCCACGGCTTGCGCGACCCCCACGTCCTCCGCCACCCCGCGGCCTCCATCTTACCCTGGCCTACGTAGCCTCTGCATAGCCTCAGTGCCCTCGCGGCTTGTCGAGCCACCCAGAGCGGGCCGAGCCAGACCCAGTGGGCCGGGTCGGACCGGGTTGGACCAGACTCGGGCCATCATCGATCCAATTTAGCTCTTTTGGCCATAACTTTTGCACCTCGAATCCGTTTGATGAACTGTCAGTGGCACTGGAAACCTTGGACTGAGATGTTATTTTTGGTATACCACATTTGATATTTGGATAAATTTGGGGTATGGTTAGGATGGATCGAGCACAAATCCAACCGGGACCTCAGGACTAAAAGGCAAATAACTTACAGATTGAGCATCCGATTGACGCATCTTCTGTTGCGTTGAGATCCATATGACGTGGAGGTCCTTTGGGATACTACTTAGCTGGACTTCATGGTTGTTGGAGTAATGAATAGTGGATTCTGGCACAGACCCTCTTGGAGATGAGCAAGCTTAATGCATGAACCTTGTCGCTGGCTGTAGTGATGAACTATAATCTTATGTGGGTATGACGACGTACTGACGATGTACTAGGATTCTTTGTGGGTCTGACGACATACTTGAGATGTACTAGGATACTCTGTGGGTCTCACAATGTACTAGAGATGTACTAGGATCCTGTGTGGGTCTGACGACGTACTGGAGATGTACTAGGATCCTGTGAGGGTCTTATGATGTACAAGAGATGTACTATGATCTTGTGTGGGTATGATGACGTACTGGAGATGTACTAGGATCTTGTGTGGGTTTGACGACGTACTGGAGATGTACTAGGATCTTTTATGGGTCTGACGATGTACTGGAGATGTACTACGATCTTGTGTGGTTCTGATGACATACTGAAAATGTACTACAATCCTCTGTGGGTCTGATGATGATTTAGGATCCTTTGTGGGTTTGCCTCTTAATAGAGTAAGATGAATTTGTAGATACATCTAATATTATCTACTACTATACCTAATGATATAACTAGTTAGAGCTGAGTCTGTACCTGTGTGGTACTCACCTTCATTGTATTTTTCTTCCTTTGTGGAACAGCTCAGCTTTGGGATTTTGAGTTGGACCTTCTGTTTCATCATGATTGAGATAGGTATACTTGATAACATAGGTATTTTTATCGGTATATAACTATGTAGGGTTGTACGTTGTTTTTATGATTTGTGTTTTATCCTTTTTGGATTTTTGAGACCATGAGGGTCTCATAGTCCCTACTATGTATCGTTATAATCAACCCTACATTGGATATTCCCACACCTCGTTGTGTTTGGTGCAGACGACAGACAGCGCTAACTGAGGATGAGAATACGAGGACTGGAGGTAGCATGGAGGTGGAACATAGATGAGGCGTACCGCAGAGATGACCATTCGAGAGTTGTATCTACCCTTAAGGTAGGATCCTTGGCGGGTGATCACAGGAGATATTCCAGTTTACTTGTACTTTAAATATCTTGTACTTTCCTATTGGGCTTGTATTCTAGACCCTTTTGCTTACAGTACTCACTCAGTTTACTATTCAGTTTAGATGAGTTTGTATCTTGATGTGTTCTTTGGTTGTGTGCTTTTACAGGTTATAAAGGTAAGGCCTTCCCAACTTCAGGGAATACGCCTTCAGTGCTGGTCGCCAACCCCTATCCTATGGAAGGCGGGCTTGGGGTAGTCACGACACAGGCCTCGGGGGACGGGTCATGACAAATTGGTATCAGATAAGTCGGTTCTACCATATAACATAGGGCTCTGATCATTATTTGAATGACAATAGTGTTAATTGTAGTGAGTATGATTATTAGTTTAGGGAATCCAGTGTTGGTGCAACAGCCGACGTATCCATACCTTAGGACCCTGACTTCTGATTTCCGACTCAGTGAACGAAAAACCTGAATGCCTGTGTGTTTTGAAGATTTTTCCTTGTTATCTTTTTGAGTCAGCTCACCAGGTATACCATATAGACCATGGTGCACCTATTTATTTTCAGGATTCCTCCACGCAGACAGCAAGCCAGGGTTCCGAGACTAGTACGCACTGATAGCCCCCTAAGTGACGAGGCCTCGTTGCAGGGCCCTCTTCCAATAGAGGCACTAGCAGAGGCACCATTAGTACAATTACCCGTTGGACCACCAATTTCACCAGCACCAGTAGCATAGGGTGCACACCACATGAATTCGTTGCATGAGTTCTTGTACCAGAGGCCACCCACGACCAGGGGAGAGACGGACCCACAAGCGGTTGAGGATTGGCTGCAGACTGTGGTGAGAGTCTTTTAACTTGGTAAGGATATCCAGAGTGTTGAGGTCTGAGGATCACGTCTCAGGTGAAAATCTAAGGTCCATTAGAATAGAGAGAACCTGAACCACTTCATAGAATGCGGAGAAATGTCCTAAGCATACATGAGGTCATCTTCATTAGAGAATCGAAGCTGTAAATGCCTCACATCTAAAAGGCATACCATAACGCGATCCTTTAAATATCAAAAAGAGAACACATACCAATCAATCACATCAACCTATGGACGATCCATTCTGAGTTGGGCTATTAACATGAGATCTAGTAAAGAAGATGTTTCTGTGAACTCCAGATGGGAAATATTAACTGAAAAAACTCCATTAACAAAGGACTGAACCTTAGGGATTTTATTGATTAGAGGTAAAAGAGGAAGGGAGGACGGATATGTGAAATTTGACAAAGCGGGTAAACGAGGGGGAATCGAACGGGGTTGAGAAGTAGGATTCCACACCCTGGACAAAGCTATTCGAGGAGGGGAGACGGTGGCGCGAACATGCCCTACGCCATAGAAGAATGGAGAGAGTGAGAGTGAGAGCACTCGAAAAGGACCCAAATATATATAGGCCTCTCATAACATTTTGAAACTAACCATTCTCAATCAACCATCATTATCACCAGATTCATTCACCTTGCATGGAAGAATCATGTTACAAATCCCCATGGTTTGATGAAAAGTAACGTGATTATCAAATAAAAACTATACAAATGTTTTCACTAGAAAATTACAATAAACCATGAAACATGATATATATAGGAATCCAATATGATAGGTTAATTTTTTGGAAAAAACGAATTTTATGAAAAGTCAACATATATAAACAGAACTGCACAAGTCATAATACGGGTGAAATATCTGAACATCATTTTATAATCATAAAATAATGTTACATTCAAGAAATCATATAAACAAGAATCTGAAAATAAATGGAAGGACATAATGTTTGATATATAAAAAACCCAATATTAAATATCTGCATATCGATCCCCAAAAAAATTTACACTCTCTATCTTCCCATGTTTCCTAGTCACCAATAATTACTACTCCTATAAGGATATATAGTGAATTTAGTGGTTAATAGAAAAGAAATTTATTCCATTGATAGTAAATGATTTAGTAAACACTGAGATTTTATTGAAAATGCATCAAAATTCAACCCCAATGTAATTTAACCATGTAACTCAAGCATGCATCAATCATGTTAACTAAATTCAATAACTGCCTTATGAAGATGTCTTGTTCTCAATTTTTTTTATTTTCATACTAAAGCACGAACATTGGTATTTAGCTGATCCAACACCCTTGAATCAACACACTTAAATTAAGATCAACTGAGAATGACCGCAATTCCTTGGTAACATCACAATAATATATGAGAATCAATGGATCTCATCCAATTTAGTCCATACTCTATCATTTACAAATGATAATTTTGTAAATTTCTAAAAAATACCCCCATCAAAACATTGGTTGATCCCGATGTTAGTCATGTTCCGATCCAGATGGTTTCCTTGATTCTATCAAAGGTATTCAGATGTGGGAAACTAGGTATCACTCATTATTATCTATGCCTCTTATATAATTCACACTACAAGAGCGAAACTATGAGAAAATACATTTGTTGATCCAATAAATGGAATAACTACATTCGTTATCTTGGAACATAACCTACACCTTCTAACTATACCCTTAACGATGTCAAGATAGGGGGAACTATCATTTCTAATCCGAGAGTATAGTAATAGGTCACTAATAATTACCCGTAAGTTCCAATATTCTCCCATAATATCCTTAATGAATTTCCGGACAATGTTTCTAACCTACCATTACCCAAATACACATATAAGAACATTCACACACTCTTGGAAAATAACCTTTTAAAGATATCGATAGTAACTACTCGTGTGTCCTCATTAACCTAACATGATCCCTTTACCACTTGAGGAACCCCATAATCTCTCATGAAAAAACCCCAATGCCCATATCACAACTACAGTGTTCTTAATGTATGAACACACTACCAAATATATCATCTCTTAGCATCATTTTAGCATTGAAACAATAAAAAAGTTACAATCACCATTGCAATTCAATAGGTAAGCCAAACATTTGAAAATGGTCCCTTCTTAGTAGGGTTCCCCCTACATAGATGGAAACACTAAAACTATTTAATATAATGTACCCCATCTTATAATTTCTATAGTCATAAAATTTATTGAAAATGGGAACTCATCAAATGACACATGGTCCCTTGAACATTGAATGCGGTTATGTTAAATGGAAATCACTCTAAAAAGGCATTAAACTGAATGAGAAGAAAACTAGATGCTAGATGGTTGTCTAGATTATATTCATATTTAGATTTCAATACGACACTCCTCCTGGGTTATGTCCACATGTACCATATCATCATGAATAAATGTCAAAAAAACCCAACCTAGAATGTTATAACACTCAACCCTTTTACCAAATCATCTTGACAATTAGGTAGAGTGTGATTTTCATTAATTCCAAGGACACCCTAGCTCTGAGAAGACATATGATCAATGTGAAATAGCACAATTCTAGAATGATTATTACTATAATAAAATGAATCTTTTAACCAATTTAATAAAATCGATGAGAGACACATATATCAGCATGTAATTCCCTAAGATTTTACAACAAAACAACATGCATGTTTATGATCCATTAATTTGTGGCACCAAGGACACTAAGAATCTATGAAAGGTGAACATATTAGATGATTAAAATAAAGATGAAATTTTCCTAGGAATGTATAACTGGATTATTTCATGAATTACTCAATATTGTCACTATTAAGAAGTGTTAATTAATTTTATGACCACACATTCAAACGTGGTTACATTTTTCGACTAAGTGTCGTACTATAAAAATATAACCATATTAGAACTTGAAATATAAAAAAGAATCAAAAAAATTATCAATTACTAAAAATATAAAGGAGATTCCTGCAAATGATCTTTCCCCTTACTAAGGTGTAAATCATTTAAATTGTAACTATTTCATGCCAAAAATATACGTTAGTCAGTAAAACTTATCCTTAAGGTACAACACAACCTATGAAAATTATGGGAGCTTAGGAAAATCTTTCAGATTTCCATTCAATGGAATGGTTAATGAGACGTTTATAATACATTTTTAATGGCCACTAATAAGAAAATTTCTATTTGTTTCATTTTAAGGAATTACAGTAATCTAAATTTACTTTGTTAATCATTGGAAGGATTATATATAAATAAAGTTTAGTTAAAGTCATAAGGAATAGTTCATATTACATAATTATTCTAGTACCACAGGACACAAATAAATGTTACAAGAGCTTACTTTTAGAAATTAATTATTTAACTATTATCATGTAATATTTAGGTTATCTGTCTTTAAAAAAAATATTTATCATCATTTTTATCCATAAACATTCATAATTGGCATAGTTAAGGAAAATTTACATTTTAATGTATATAGGGAAAGAAACCATTATCTTATAATTATAATATTAATGAACCAATGCCTCATTAAAATATATCTCTGAAGTAGATTCAAGTATATTAGAAATTAAATAGGGGGATGGTAAAACAAGGATCCACTATACCTATATATGTGAACCCATATAGGTGGTTGCAAACAATTTAATTATCCATACCAACATAACAGTAACATAACCCCATGGGGTAAAGTGCTAATGCATATCAATGTAATTTTGACCAATGAGTCTCTCATCAATTGTTATAACATTTAATTACAATTTTAATGGTGATATCTAATAAGGAAAAAGAACCATGAACCACCTACTTGTTTTGAGTCAATATTGTTTTTAATTAGAAACAAATTCACTTCCCCAGTCTCAAATCTTTCAAAATTATAAAATAAACACAAGATATATCATGATATGATATGGTGAATCGACAATATGGGTTACCATTTTAAAATTTATAAAGAACCTATAAAATTTTTAGATTGAAAATTGGATACCATTTTATTTCCACTCATTCATTTCATCTCATGTAACCAATGGTCCTTGGCTCAAACATGTCCAAGTCTATTAGTCAAATTCAACGACACCATGAAAATATGAAGGAAAAAATAATTAGATTGACAGAGAAATTTTATTTAACAATTCATGTATTTCAATTACCACAAGACATGCCATACCAAGCAGTAAATAATGTTAACATGGAAAATTTTTTCCTAGTCATGATAAGACACTACATGAGAAAGAAACCATAGAAAAATTTTATATAAGAAAAACATGTAAAATCATCACCAAATATGGTATACTGATAAGAATAATAAACATGGAAAAATAATAATAGAAAAAGGACGTACATGAAATCATGTAAATAAACTTTACATAATGTTATAAAAAAATAATGCCAACAAATTCATAAAAGGAACATATATCAATGTAACTACATGGAATTGAATATACATGAAATGTGAATCTCTATATGAATATAATGAATCATGTAATGTTACTTCATTACCATACTGGGAAAATGTTAAAATACCATAATACCATAAATTAATATGCAATGGAAGGGACACCAATCACTGAAGGTGAAATTATAATAAACTATAACAATGAACTACTCAAAAAAATCTGATTATTATAATCTTGGTCTTTTTTTATTTGTGGGTTGATTGATCATAAACATGACTTTTTTTCAAGGGTTGAAACATTCTTAGTGTCTTTTAACTCACATTAAATAGCAAGATAAAAAGAAAAAACCACATATGAGACCACTTTGTAATGTCATGTACAAGAATCCATAGAAAATTTTATCCAAAGGTAGTGGATCACATGGCCTCAGGTGGGCCTCCCTATATGATAGAGGGAATTGAATAGTACTGAGGGTCTATTGATGGTATGGTGGGGAGATAATATCTTCATTGTCAGAGTAGAAAATTAGTATAAGATATAATGAAATAATAAATCACCATTAGAATCCATATTAATAATAGACCTAAAATCTAAAGATAATAGTAATAAAATGATAAAAGTGTAATATAACATATATGAAAAGTATACATTAATGTCCACATGAGAAAAAAATAATAATAAAATAATCATACAACATGTGATAAAATACATTACATGCACCCAAAAATGAATAAAATCCACTTTTCCATATCCCTGAATGTCTGAAGTTCAGACTTTCTCCTATACTCCTATATAAAAGTGTAAGCACAACAATCAATGCAGAATCCAAAGAATCTAATCTTATAAACATGTGTTTTTTTGTTACCCTAGTGAAATGGATACCCGAACCTAGTGTGAAATATTCTTAAGCCGAAACAACCAATAGTGTCTATTGCTATCCAATCATTGACTATATAATACAACCATTTATAGGTATAATGAGTTAATAAGTCTGTATGTAGATGAAGGTGATCATGGATAAATGATGTGAATGGGTTGGATCTTATTCCCAATAGACACCAAGTAGACACTACATTCTTCATCCAAGGCAGGAAGATATCTTAATAGGTAACTACATTATACATAAATATGATATGATATATATATTTATAGTGATGTTTATATCCATATACATAAGAATACTATTACTATCCAAGACCTGAGGGAGGACTCAAGTATCCATATGTAATATTATGATTCTGATTGGATGCCCAGAGAGACTATGGCCACATATTAGAATTTATAAGCAAATATATTCCCAAGTATCACAATATATAAGTGTTTCCATAATCGAGGGTGTCCATTACATTATATCACAATATTTATGGGACATCATCCTCATGTATGACAATATATAGGGGACACCATGTCTATATATGAAAATATAAAGCAGACATGATTCCCGAGGAACACCATTCCAATGAATCATAATATATAAAGAACTTTATGCTTGTGTAACAAAATACACATGGTACTCAATGGTAATGAAACATAATATATAATGGAAACCATGTTGACTGGATTACATTCACCTGTATCATAATATATATTGGATTCTAGGACTTAGAGATTCTATGTACATGTATCAATAATGTTTGGTAGGAATGTACTTTTAATAATTGTTATTAGGGAATGTTGGTATAAATTATAGTTTATAATTCATTACAGAAACATATTTTGAATGTTCTACCAAGGTTGGTGAATGATTATGTATTATGAGACATCATGTCCAACCCAACAACAGTTTATTTAAAAAAAATTACATCTCACTTCCTCATATAGAATATCCAATATTCACATTTAATATCTCTAATATGGTCTTGTGTGGTTCCATGTCATTTAACAGATCATTAAAATATTCCTATTTAATAAATTTATCTATGAATAGATTAAAATTAATAGGTGGTATTATTATAAAATGTTTCATTATTTCAATCATTCCAAATTTGATTAATTTTAGGTAATCATCCCTTACATGAGGGATCTATCATCATTCCTAAAATGGTGATTGAAATTGAAATGTATTATAATTATAAGAATTTTATGAATCAACCAGAAAGGGTGCTCCAATATCCTATATTAATCACATGTAATTTTTATTATAGAAATACACCTAATGGGGTGGTTCAGGATGAGGTGAAGAAACCCCAATCGTTTGATTAAAAGAAAAATGGTTATTAAATCTACGGAATATATATTATCTAATATTTACTTGACATTATAATTAAAAAACAGTAGGGTTATGATTTACAACACAATGATTTAATTTGTATCGAAGCTATAAATTAAGGGGGAATTCATATAATATATATCATATACCACGGGAGTTCCCAACATCCATTATCAACCACTAACATGATCCAAATTGAGGGAAAATAGATGATTTTTAAAATGCCATGAAAATACTGAAAATGAGCTTGAATGGATTTATCATTCAATACGTGAAGGTAAATGAAATGATAAAACCTAGGAATCAAGATATTACAAAGTGATATCAATCAATTTTTCTAGAACATGATTTAAAAATAGGATGAATGTGATCTAGAGGAGCAATGAATTGGGGGGGGGGTTATATAGAGACATCCTGTTCACCCTCACATCATTGAAGAAAAAAATGAAGGGGCCAAGACCTTATTTATTGTTTTTTGAAAATACCACCAAAAAAATAAATATTTTAATAGGGTTCACATCATGAATGAAATTCATGACCTGAACCAAATACACATAATAAATTATTCAAGGTAAAACCCCCTAAGATTTTATATCTTGTATCATCGATCTACACCCCATGAAACCCTTTCTGTCCAGGAATGGGATTCACACCATGATCCAAATTCAATTCAAAAATTTTATTCAAGTTTTAATTTAACTAGGTTAAAACCCCTAGGATTTCATTTTCTAAATCAATAAGGATTAACTATGTGAAAATAATTCACCCTATGAATAAGATCCATGATGTGAATTTACTAAAATATCTCTTTCTGGCATAATACAAGGAATATCCTTCCTTCGATGTTAACTCGAACACATGATACATCTACTGAAACATAACCCATATATGAAAACATAATTTATGGACATTAAAACCCTCCTAACGTCACACATATTATAAAAATCCAAAACAATCCATCCGTGAAAATAAGATTTCAAATTCCATTAGAAATTTCAAACCTGTCCAAATTAGGGGACGTTACACCGTGAACAATAGAAATTTTCTTACAATATATAACTTACATAGATATATATTTCATGTTACAATTTAATTATCATCCATTATCCATTGGAATTATCATTCATACTATGCATGACTTGGGGGCTTGGATTTCATTAATTGTATGCTAACCATGCACATATTCCACATTACCCATTTTTTATATATCAATCCTATAACTCAAAAAAGAAAAAGGAAAACATTATATATATTTAATAATAAAAATAAACAAATACCTATTCCCCACGGGTTGTAAAAAATATATATATTATACTCTATATTATTTTAAACACTTAAAATTATCATTAACCAATATTGGTTTAATGAGACTACAGCAATGAATTGTGTTTTTTATCACATAGTGCATTTATGGTTATTTTACAAAAATTATTCTCAAATGGAATATAACATTTTAATACAATATTTTCTAGTTTTCATTAAATAATGAAATAATATTCATGGTAATAATGAAATTATAAGTATGAAATTATGATAATATTTATGGATATAGAACAAGATTACTGATGAAAAATTCCACAAATTATAACTGTTTACCAAATTATCGAATCCATGTACCTATATAATGATATGAAAATAATAACAATACACATATATAAATTATTAAATCATTAGAGAATTACCATAAACTATTACCCATAAATTAAAGTTTATTTGAAATAAAAAGAAAAACAACCACCAAATGGTCAATGAGATAATAACTGAATTATAATAAATTATATAAATTTTAATATGATTTTAAAAAAATTAACTACTACATGTAACATTTATATTTATATTGTTATATATTTAACAAAAGAATAGTGGTACTTGACGTTTGAATCTTTAATACTCATTATCATTCTTGGTGTTATGATCTCAATCTCTCTCTATCTCTATATCATTGAATTTCAACATTTAATTAAATATATATATATTTTATTTTCATATATTTCCTTTTATGTGATATCCCATTGTACCATTATATTACGTGGATATTCATGCCTTTGTTTGTCTCCATTTACAATCATTTATTTAAATTAAACCTGAGAAACAGAATATTTATTTTTCTTCATCTTTTTCATATTCCACTAATATATGGATTACTTTATATAAGTGATTTAAAAAAAGTATTTTCTATAGAATGAAATATTTTTGTTCATTTTAGTTTTTGGGGAAACCTTATTCTTGTATAACTTTTATGTATTATTTTATTAATTTTTTAATAGTTTGATAGATGAGTTTGATTTCATTACTTCATTTTCATCTTTTTATATGGTGATTCAACTATTTTGAAATTTATTTTCATGAACCATGTATTATTTATTGATAATTAGTTATATATATTCCTTAATTCATATTTTTTATTCAACATTATACCTTGATGGGTAAATATTTACTCCTTTTTTATGTTACCCAATTTCTCTCATAAACAATTTAATATTTATTATTTTGGAATATAATGTTTCTATGTGGAACATATAGACATTAAGTATTATGATTAAGGGTCATCATAGATTTATACACCCCCAATTAATTAGGTAATTCATTATTTCTCATGATATAATTAAATATGGGTTAGATGTAGCCAATGTTGTCCATAATGTCATGTATGGGCAAGATGTACTATTTTTTGTCCATAATGTTATAACATCGTGGAACTGATACTTGAAAAATGTTCATAATTAAATTCCTTATGTTTTAGACATATCATATGGGTTTCATGATATTGTTTCTCACTTTTAATGAAAATATGATGTTATTTAAGATCCTTCTTATTTTTGATCGTATGCCAGGTTTTTTTTCTCCGTTGATATTCCCCCGATGATAATCCCATTTTATCACATTATTGTGATTTTTGGCCACCCCTTATTTTATGTATTCCAAATGAAATTTCATGAAATGATATTATTATGATGATATTTAAGAGTATTTTCTATATATAAAAATGAAATATTTCATAGTTTAATTAAAAAGTGTTGTATATAGTTCTCAATTATCCAAAGACACTAGGCCTTTAGACTTCTGGTCATGTTTATGGATTTTTGTTTCAAATTAAATAATATTATATTTAGAGGATTCATATCATTAGAGTTGTTATCTAATTTTTTTAATTATTTTTTTATATTATGTTAGTGAACATAGTTTTAAATACACCTTAAATATCCATGATTATGTCCTAAAAAATATTAAATTTGGATTTATATGTGATTTATGGGATATTTATTTTATATTTAAAAAATATCTCGTATATTCTTTTCAACTAAGTGATTATAACCCCTAGAATTTAATTTTTATAGTTACTGGATTTAAATAGAAGGAATCATGTTAATAAAAAATGTAGTGGGAAATGTAATGATTTTCCAAATCAGATGCCTAATACGATGGGAGTGGGAAGCAAAAACCTGACGATGGTAGTTGCTCAACTGGTGGAATAAACTAATTAGTATGTAAAACATATAGATCTCCTAACTCCTATAAAATGGATCAAATTATTGCCAAGACCATTACATTAAATGAACCAACATATTTTTTTGAATTGATTTATCCTTTAATTGTTGATATATTGATAGATTTTATGGACAAAAACTTTTATATGGTTTAATGATATAAGAATGTGAATTGTTATCATAACTTTTTTGTTTGGTGGGATAATTCATTATGTTGTGGACATTTATCACATATACCATGCCTAAGGAATAAATTGGATTTAAATAATGAGGTAAATTTAAGACAATACTTTTCAATATATTTTTCATTAATACTCTCCATATTAAAAAAGATATGGAATTTCATCCGATTAAGTAGACAGATATTGAATAAATTTTTGTTTATTAATTAAACATTAAAAGGATTGAAAATGACTCCTGTGGTTATTTCATTGAAATTACATAGTAAAAATTTTAATAAATACACTCGAGTAAGTGCACCATATAACCTCATAGGCTCCTCAGTATACAACCGAGGCCATCGACTACGGGGAGAGTATATGAAAAATGATTGTGAGATTATAATATCAATATAATAGAAATCAATAACAAAAAAAACAAATAAAACCCTCTCTAGGTTATTATATTATGAATAAATATATTAAATATCCATGTTATAAAAATTGAAAATGTATATTATATGTTCATGTATCCCAACCGATCAACTAACTGGATAATCACAAATAAAAGATAAAAAAGAACTTGACACAGAAGTAGTGTCCACCATAATAATGAGATTAACCTAATACCATATCCAATACTATATATATTATCTATATAAAAACATTATAAAATCCTTGAACTAATTGTTGATATGTGATCTTCATGCACACTAGAGTTCCCATGCAGGATGTGTGAAATACAACATAGTAGGGTTTGATCAAGTCCCATATATTTTCCATTTTATATGGGTGTATGAGTTATAGAAAAAAATCAATTTATAATACAAAAAAAAAAACAAATCAACATCATCTCATTCTATGCTACCTAGTCCACCATGAAACCCGACCTTACCAAAGTTAGCTAATGCTGAAAGGAGAGATTAGTACCTTCCACAAACACTAATATATACCTTATAACTCCATGTATTATGTTATACCATGTAAAAATTCTATCTTCTCTCTAAGTGTAGTGTATATAACAAAACTCAAAAATAAGTTAACAATCCTCATCTTCTTCCTGATCACTTTTGTTTGGGTTTCATAATTAATTCAATAATTTTAGAATATAAACCAAATAGGATGAAAAATAACATAATGATTTACATGGTTTGAGAAGAATACACTATTTCTAGGAATGGGAGAAAAAAATAAAATTTTCAAGGGAGATATGTTGATATTTTTCTTAAAATATATTCACACATCCAATTATAAAAGCCAAATAGATTTTAATAATTATAAAAATAATTTTTAAAATATTACCTTATTGAAAATTCCTTACATGTTAAATAAATTACATTCTCTTTATTGTTCACATCAGTGAGAAATTTTTGACCTCAATATCAATAGATTCATCCTACATGTAACATTTTTTATTTGATATCAAATGTTCAGATGTATCCCACATCAAATTAGGCTCCACCTATTTCAACAAATATCATATCCTAGTCTAATACCCTCTTAGTCAGGCTGGTCCATGTCAACACCATGTTATTAAAGGATATGATTAACCTTAAGTATAAAACTAAATAAAATTATTTTCTCCACTGTCACATAGGGTGTGTCTCATGTAAATATATTGGACCAATACCATCTAACTAAGGGTTTTCCATTCTAGCATCCTCTCAATCAAGATGATGCCTCATAATCAAATTTTGGAATAATGCTCACTCACTCTAGGGGGTCCATTCCCACACCCTCTCACGCAAGGTGAATCCTTATAATCACATATTTATCCAAAAAATCCCACTTATGGAGGTTTATACTAACACCATCTCACATAGGGTGATGATAAACAATTACATCCCAGGAAAATACCCACTAAGTCAAGGTAGTCCATTATAGAACACTCTCACTAAGTGTGAGTCGAAACATTAAGTATCATCACTAACCATAGGATAATAGTCTGGAACATTCAAATAGAAGATATAATTTCCATATCACCTTTATAAGGCATATCCCAGCTCACATTGATAGTGAATATATCACTTCTAGCCACTCAAGCCATTAATACAACACATTACTGACTACCAACCATGTAATAGTATCTTATAAATTTGAACCCCACCCTTGAAAAAATATTATCACACATTTATAATAAAATTATTTCCACTAAATAAAAACATGTATAAGTAAGTTTAACAAAATTAACCCAATGAAAACACTGTTTCTCTTACATGAGCATCCAATAGGCTCTCCCGACCCAACTCAGCCATTTTTCCTAAATAAAAATATGCACTTATAAAACCCAAGTGAACCTATTACCCATAAGAACATCATGAACCAATTATCAAGTTTCTAAGTCAAATTTCCCTTTAAATTCCCACATCAATGTCTCATATATCATCCCAAAGACTCCCCCATTTCTAACACAATAATTTTTTTTATAATGCTATGAGTTTTTCAAATAGGAACATCTTGTTTGATTGAATATATTACACAAAACACCATTATTATAATAGAATTTACCCACCCAATACTTTATGATATATTTATTTTTTAATAAATTCAATCTCTTTGATAGCTTGCGGAACAAGAAACCCTGAATCGAAATGAACTGTAATATAATATACTATAATATCCCAACCATTAATTTGGACGGAATGAATAAGAATAACTAAATTATAAAAATTATATGTTTCACAATTATATAAAATTTATTCAATTGTTATATATTGATTATAAATAAATAAAAATTATTTTAATGAAAATGATTTTTTTGAAAACATTATTTTAATAAAATGTGGTTTAGTCGTCCATTACACATATAATTTAAAATTAATTTTTAAAACATTTAGTAAGGTTAATTTATAAAATTAAAATAATTTTTTAAATTATCATTTATATATTATGTTAAGGTGAAATTTCATTATTTTTTGAAAAATATTAATTTTATTTCGAATAGTGAAAAATACAATTCTTTATAACATTTTCAATTATTTTTAATAAATTTAATCCCATTATTATTTTAATTATATATAAAATTAACCACATTATTATTTTTAATATTAAATCCAATAAAATAACTTTAATACATATTTATGCTATATTCTAGTATATTTTTATTTTTAGGCATTAAAATATCTTTTCTATAAAAACAGTTTTATAATATATATTGTTAATCCATTTAAAATAAATAAAATATAATATAATGGGGTATTATTTAAATAAAATTTATATATTATACATATAAATATTATATTAAATTCATCTACATATTATAAATTTTCATAAAGTTAATATGATATCTTTTTCTTAGTTCAGAATGTATTTCAAAAAAATGATTTTTTAATCTTGCGTGTAGGTTTTATTTAAAATTAAACTCATCATGTTAGGAGAGCTCAATTTATGAGAAATGAAATACATATTTGGAATCATCATTGATTATAGTATATAATATTTTTATCTTAATTTTTTACAACAGTGAATAATAAAAATAGTTAATATTATTTACCATGGTTAAAATATGAAAATGTGTATTTGGGTGTTCCACTAAAAAGAAATTTGTAAAAAATGATCTAAAAAATATTAAAGTATATATTATTTTATAATTTCTACATTAAATCTTCTAATTTTCTAAATAAAATTATTTTTTATCCTTGTGGTATGAGAAAAACGTGGTTTGAATTCTTTGGAATAAAATTATTAAATGTCTTCTCCCCTACTAATGAAAGGTCACCCCTCTCTTTTACAACCCTCAATTAAAAAACCTATAGATTCCGCCAATAAATTTGAAAACAAATTATAAATTTTTTTAACTTTAACCAAGAGGCCCTATATTTTTCAAAAATCATTCCTAGGAATGATTTGGTAAAAACCAAAATAAGTTGACTGCAGAAAGTAATGTCTTTTACAAAGAATTTTAATTTATTTGTTCCTAAATATACATAAAATATTTTTAAAATATGTTTATTTTAAAAAAATATTAAATATAATGATATTTATTTTATCATATGAGAAATACCTACACAGTTTACCTCCTATTCAAATGGGAAACAAAACTATTGGTCGTGTGTACAATAGAAAACAGCCTCACCAACTGACAAAATTCATTTTCCACCATTACTTCTAAGGATTGGATATAATGAAGTATATAATTTTTATGTATGAATTTTTTATATAATTACACTTATTGAATTATAATATATTATATTCCATTATATATTCCTTTCCGTAGAGAATACAACAACGACACACATGTGTAGGATAGACTACAACCTCTATATGTGATGTGATTCATTTTTTTAGATACTCATTAAAAGTATAGTAATAATTATTAATTTCATGTTTAAATAATATATTAATTACATATTAATCATTATGAGAAAAATATATATGTTATTCTTTTTTAATTTATCTTCTATTGAATAAATGATAACATCATTCGTGTGTATGGTGGACTACCACCTCCGGAAGCGATTTGTTTTTTATTACCACATCACATAGAAGGAATGTGTTATGTTATTTAATGAAATAATGTAATATTTATGTTATAACATATATATATTAATGTTTTAATAATACTTACCTTCTTTCTTTCAGGATCTTCTAAAAAAAGAAATGTTTTTCCTATGTACATATGGTCTATCATCTCCATGATTTTATCATAATTCATTTTTCAATTCCATATTTCTTAATTGGTTTAATAAATATTTTTTATTTATAAAATTGATAATAATACCATTATTAATGTGCTATATTTGATGAATTAATAATATTTTTGACCCCAATAATCATACCAAATGGATTTTTGACATTTAAGACATTAATCGTTAAAATTCCGGACATGAAATTAATTGGATAAATATTTTAATATGTCATTGTAAAAATTTAAATTATAGAAATGATAAAAAGTATTAATGTTCTCAATCAAGTAAATAGTTATCATGGGATTATTATTCTAGGAGGTAAAGAATTCACATGACGAATTGGGCTTCAGGTAAGGGTTATTTTTTACCGAAAATTTTAATCTGGGTGTTACCATTCTTTCTCAAAAAAATTTATATATCTTTAATGGTGTGGAAGGAATTTAAATTATTTGTATTTTTATGTAGAATGTATACCTATATTATAATCATTTCCTTTTATGGGGTAGTAAATTCATTATTAATATCTCTCATATTCCATATTTAAAGAATACCTTTTTATTTATTATGATAAAATATTATTAAACCCATTTCATTCCACGAGTATTAATTTTATTTATGCCTTATAATTGATATAATTATGTCACAAAAATATGATTGTACATGAAATTTATGTCATGGGAGGTCCCAAAATTATATTTCCCTCCAATTAATTTGGTAATTTTGTAATCTAATTGTATGTCATGTATCAGATTGAGTAGTGACCAAAATCCATTATGATACTTTTTTTAACAATGTGATGTTATATTGAATGATAGCCATGATGATTTTTTATCCCATGTATTATGTATTTTTCACTTTCCAATATCATCATGATATTATAATACCATTATATTTATCCTTATCTATTGCAATATCATGTAATACATTTGACTAACATGTTATGGTTTTATATCATGCCTATTCCCTTAATGGTATTTTTAAGTCACCCTTTTAATTATGTGTTCCAACGGATATTCCGTATAAAATTAAGAGAAGAAATGGATTTTAGTGGATCCACATAGAGAATAATGTTGTGATTATATATTTGGTTAAACATTTAAATATTAAAAACCTCATTGTCTGAAGAGACTAGCCCTTTATGATCGTTTTGTTTAATTAATGGATATTTATGTTTATGAACCATGTTATAATATGAGTAAAAAGGATTTTTTTTCTTCAATTTGTATCAGAGGAAAGGTTTAGTTATCCTTATGGATTAAAGAAGTTAAATATTTAGTTAAACCATAGGTATATGTGCTAGGATAAGTCCATCTATTAGAAAATATCATGTATTTTTTTTGATATTTATAGTGATTGGTTTTTGAGAAATTACATCAATGTCTGGATACTACTAGTGCATGTTATTTTGGGAACAATGTATATAGGGGAAATAAATATAAAAAACTAAAATCAATCAAGGATTGATCATTACCTAGTTTATGAAAATTAGTCTTACTATGTAACAAGTTGGACACTCTAAATTGATTTTGTTGGTAATTTAATTTTTTTTACTAACTATCCTAAAGGATTTTTATAGATGATGATCATATGTAAAGACCCGCAAATTTCAAGGAAATTTTTTTCTTAATTTTCTTTGGAATTTTACAAGAGCGCAGCTTCAGACAGCACCTGATTCCGAGGCCCGGTGTGCCCGGAATCAATTTCCGAAGCTTGGCTCGGGTACGTTCAGTGAACGGACGAGCGGGTTTTTCTATCTTTTGAACCGGTGCCCGGAATCGAATTCTGAGGGCACCGATGAAATCGCAGCGCCGGTATTTTCTTAGAAACGCCTCTTCCGGAGTTGCGTTTGCTCAGACGTGGTTTTTAAATTTTGGGGCTTTAAGTCAGAAATAAAATAAGTTTGTGCGACAACTATATTTAATTTCACTTAAGCTGCTCGGAAGCCGCTTGGAAGCCACTTGAACTGAGTTGAACTGGATAGGATTCTATCCAGAAATATCCTACCCCCTTGGTAGGATATTTGTGAGGTGGGGCCCGCACGAGCCCCGCCGTTTCTTTCGCTAAGTAACGCACCCGCGAAAACCCGTCAAAGTAACTGAAAAGTCAACCGACGCGTTTTCTTTAATTCTTAACAGACCATTTAATTGGGCGGTTTATTTCGTGAATTAAATGGGCTGTTTCATTCGTTGAATTAATTCAACGAATTTAATGGGTCGTTACTTACGCGTTTGCGTTCGTTGGCAAAATAATAAAATAAGACCAACTCTTTCTTTTGGAGGATTACTCGTTATGCGAGATTCTCTGGGCCTCCACCTTCCCCGCGAAGAACGCGAAGAACGCGAAGAACGCGAAGAACGCGAAGAACGCCGGCGACCGGAATTCGACGACGCACACCGAGATCTGCGACGTCGACGAGCTTTACCCGCGACGTTCTTCGGCGACGCCTCTTCTTCCGCGGCCGATCCTCGTTCGGCAACTAAGGTGAGAATCGGATCGTTTAAATTCTCCCTTTTTAAATTTCATGGCAACGGATTTAATTAATTAAATCCGTTTGTTCTTGATCCGGAGATTGGCGACGCGACGCCGGATACCGTGACGACGCGTCGATCCCCTTCTTCCGCGACGAGCGATTCCGTGACGACCTCTCGTCCGACGACGACGACAAGGTAGGGGTTTATTTTTTTCTTGATGATTCTTTCCCGTGTTTATTCTTTTGAAATAAAGAACCCGATCCCAGAACAATTTTAAATTATTTTAAAATTGTTGATTGGTTGTTTTTATTCCTCCTGATGTTTATGACTAACGCGGAGGGTGCGGATCTAACAAACAAGACCCGGCAACCCTCCACCGATCATCCCTTTTTTGTGCGGATTTGGCGGACGATGACGAACCGTGCGGCAGGGGTGATCCGTTGATCCCGCAGTGAAGATCGGCCCCCGGGAGGAGCAACGGCGCAGACGGAAGGCAAAACGGGCCACCGGAGCAACTCCGGCGGCCCGCGGAAGGTGGCGGCGGCGCGGGTCACCGGCGGCGCCCGGCGCGCCGCCGGAGGAGGCCGCCGCGGCCGAGCCGCGGCGGCGGCGAACCGCCGGACCGCGTCCGCGGTCCGGCCACCCAGCACGCGGCCCGCGCGGGCCGCGTTTCTCCAAAGCCGCGGGTCAAACCCGCGGCGGGTCAAACCCGCGGCGGCTCATTCGGCCGCTCGGCCGAAGCCGCGTCGGCCGGTCCGGTCGGCCGGGCCGCGCCCAGGCCGGACCAGACCTGGCCTAGCCGGGTCGGGCCGACCCGGTTCGGCCGACCCAGGGGGGGGGGGTTCGGGCCGGGTCGCCCCGGGCCCAGAACCCCCGTTTCGGGCCCTCTTCGGTCTTTCACCCATATCTTGGGCCTGGGACCTCCGATTGACGAACCGTCAGCGGCTATGCGATCCTTGGATCGAGACGGTCGTTTCGGTATATTATACTCAAGGTTTCGGGAGACTTTGGGTTCGGCCGGGTTGGTTCGTACACGAAACCAACCGGGCCCTCGGAGCGGAAACGCTCATAACTTGAGCTACGGACGTCCGAACGACGTACCGCCAGCTGTGGTAGTTTCCTCTAAGTGAGACGGAACTTTTGGCATACTCCGCCCGAGGATCGGATACAGGCGGAGTACGGTCGGGTTGGTTTTGCTCTAAAAACCAACCGGGCCCCTGGGACGAAAATGCCAATAACTCTCAGACCGGGCGTCCGATTGACGCGCCGTCTGTTGCGTTGAGATCCTGTTGTCGATACGGAACTTTTGGATACATCAACTTCGGACTACGTGTCAGTTGATGTATCAGCCTCTCGGCTCGTGGAGCGGACCCTCCTAAATGAGCTCGCTAAGTGCGGGAACCCTAGCGCTGGCTGTGACTTCGACGGCAGAGCAGAGATCCTCCGTGGACTGCGACGACGGCAGAGCAGAGATCCTCAGTGGACTGCGACGACGGCAGAACAGAGATCCTTCGTGGACTGCGGCGACGTCTGTGCAGAGATCCTCAGTGGACTGCGTCGACTACTGCACTCAGCGATCCTACGTGGATCAGTGCTACAGGTTCTGTGTGAGCCCGATCCTATGTGGGTCCTTACTACCGGTTCTGTGTGAGCCACTGCCTACAGGTTCTGTGTGAGCCCGATCCTACGTGGGTATTTTGCGGGGGTTAGTACCTATCGATCCTTCGTGGGTCCGACGACTTAGATGGATCAGTGATCATCTTTGACGTCATCTGAAAAAGTATACCTGGTTGAGCTGAATCTTATGTTACTCTCCTTGTGGATTGTGTTGAACTATCCTATGTGGATTTACTGTTTACTCTCCTTTGTGGATTTGAGTCTTGCTTTCCTATGTGGATTGAGTTGTTCTTGAGCTCGTGAGCCGAGCTAGAATTGGGGACTTAGGTATATGTATGGGCATATACCTAAGTCGAGTCAGATGTTACTTCGTGATTGCATCTTTCTTTTGTGCTATATCCTTTGTGGATTTTGGGAGACCTTCGGGGGTCTCGGGGTCCTTACTGAGTAGCTTATACTCACCCCTGCACGGGCTATGCCCGCACCTTGTTGTGTTGGATGCAGACGACGGACAGCGCTGATCACGGTTGGGGCGTGGAGCAGGACGGTACCTGGAGGTGGACCACTGGGCGGGACATGCTCGGAGCGGACGTGGGACCCGAGGAGCCTGGAGGCTATCTGTACCCACCCTTCAGGTGGGATTGCCAGTGGACGACACGAGGCCGCCGTCTTTTCTTCAGTTGCTGTACTTTACTTTTCAGTTGTACTTTCAGTTGGGCTTGTATTCCGGCCCCTTTACTTTTCTGCACTTTGTAGTTACTTCTGCTTGCTGACTCTGTGGTGGTTGTTACTTATAAAGGCAATGCCTTCCCTGTTTACCGGGAATTTACGCCTAGGTTCTAGTCGCCAGCCCCTGGCCTATGGAAGGCGGGCATGGGGTAGTCACGGCACGGGCCCCGAGGACGGGTCGTGACAAATTGGTATCAGAGGCGGTCGGTTCTACCGCAGACTCTGATCGTCTATTCTTCCTATATGAAGCAATAGTGTTTAGTGTATTGAGTGTGGTTATCAGTTCAGGGAGCCCAGTGCTGGTGCGGCGGCCGACGTATCCGTACACCAGGACCCTGACTCCTGATTTCCGACTTAATGCATGAAAACATTGATTGTGTGTGTGTTTCAAGTTTTCTTTGTGATTACTTGTGTCAGCTCACCGGGTATACTGATCTGCTTTATGAAAGTCTCAGGTTTTCCTTGTGATTACTTGTGCCAGCTCACCAGGTATACTGTTCTGACTGTGGTGCTCTTGTTCTCCTTTTCAGGATGGCCCCGCGACGACAGCCAGCTAGGGTTCCGAGTGTAGGGCACGACGGCAGCCCACCGAGCGACGAGGCCTCGGTGCAGGGCCCTTTGCCAGCAGTGGCACCGGCGGTAGCTTTACCCGCCGAGCCACCGATGCTACCAGTACCAGACGCTGACGATGCACGTCGCCTCAGGGCACTGCATGAGTTTCAGAGCCAGCGACCACCCAGGTTTCACGGTGAGGCGGACCCCCAGGCCGCCGAGGACTGGCTAGAGGCGGTGGTACGAATCTTTAGGCTAGTAAGGACACCAGCGGATCTCATGGTGATTCTCGCGGAGAGCCTCCTGCAGGCGGCGGCAGGACGATGGTGGAGCTTGATGCTCCAGGTTCACGATGAGGCATCCTTGCTCTGGACGGACTTCGAGAGCCGCTTCCGCTCTGAGTTCGTCCCGGCCACCCTCCGAGCGGTGCGCATGCAGGAGCTTCTCCAGCTGCGCCAGGGCAGCATGACGGTCGCTCAGTACGCGGCGAGGTTCACTGACCTATCTCGCTACTCGACCGACATGGTACGGGACCCCTTCTTCCAGGCCTGGACCTTCGAGCAGGGCTTGCGACAGGAGATTCGGGCGTCGCTGATCTCCCTCAGCATTCCGACCCAAGCGGGAGTGCTGGAGCGAGCCCTCCTGATCGAGAGCTTCCTGGCAGAGCCTTCTTCAGCGGCGAGACCTAGCGCAGGGCGGCAGGTAGCTGAGTCTTCGGCAGCAGGTAGCCGACGGATGACTCTCGGGTCCAGGCAGACCAGACCCCCACGCAGACGGCCTCAGGACACCGGCTCAGCAGTGCGGGGCACACAGCGGAGTGCCAGCCTTCTGAGAGGCAGGCTGTGCTACTCTTGCGGCGAGCAGGGTCACATGGCTCGTGACTGCCCGACTCGCCGACCAGAGGAGCAGCAGACGGTGGAGGGGCCACCCAGGCAGAGGCAGAGGGTCGACCATGGCGGTCCGCAGGGAGGAGGCGGACGAGGCAGAGGAGCTGGCCGAGCAGCGGGTGGTGGGCGACTCTTCCAGGCTCTACCCCCACCACCACCAGGAGGGCCACCTCGACCACAGGGAGCTGGCGGGCAGGGACAGGCCCAGCTCCAGGCAGTGGAGGCCTACGACCCCGACTTGCCAGAGATGATTCGAGGTACGATCTGTGTCTATTCCACCCTTGCTGCAGTACTTATAGACACAGGAGCGAGTCACACTTTCATAGCCTCTGCCCTTGTTCGGAGCTCGGAGATTCCGACTGAGCCGTTGGCTCGATCCTTACGGCTAGAGACTCCTACGGGAGCAGACTCGACGATTACGCACTGGTGCCGGCAGTGTGAGCTTACTCTAGGAGGCGAGAGCTTCGGCTGGGATCTCCTTGTAGCGGCGTCGAGGCCTTACAACGTCATCTTGGGCATGGATTGGCTATCCACGGTTCATGCCCAGATCGACTGTTTTAGGCGCAAGGTGCGATGTGTTCGCACCGACGGGAGCAGGTTTACCTTCACCGGCGAGAAGGGAACCTTTACAGCACAGGATGGACTTCCGCAGAGGAGAGTGCAGCCCATCTCTCATCAGTTGGCTAGCCTCATCCTAGGAGCAGTGGACGTGCGGAGTCCAGTTTTTCCTGCAGTGGTGGACCAGTACGTGGAAGTCTTTCCCGACGACGTTCCAGGGATACCTCCTCGTAGAGAGGTAGACTTTTACATCGACTTGTACCCCGGGACAGCCCCGATATCTACTCCAGCATATCGGATGGCCCCCGCCGAGCTTCGGGAGCTGCGGGTACAGTTGGAGGACTTGCAGTGCAAGGGGTTTATCCGACCCAGTGTTTCACCCTGGGCTTCCCCGATTTTGTTCGCCAAGAAGGCGGACGGGAGCTTGCGACTGTGTGTCGACTATCGTCGCCTGAACCAGGTGACAGTGAGGAACAAGTATCCGCTGCCACGGATTGATGACCTCTTCGATCAGCTCAAGGGAGCGCGGTGGTTCTCGAAGATAGACCTCCGGTCAGGCTATCATCAGCTCAGAGTTCGAGACGAGGACGTGCAGAAGACGGCATTCAGGTGTCGGTATGGCCATTATGAGTTCTTGGTTATGCCGTTCGGCGTAACCAATGCTCCAGCAGTGTTCATGAGCCTCATGAACAGGATCTTCCAGCCATACCTCGACCGATTTGTCGTGGTCTTCATTGACGACATTTTGGTATACTCGACGACTGAGGAGGAGCATGCCTACCACCTGCGAGTTGTGCTAGACACACTCCGAGAGCACCAGCTTTATGGCATGCTCTCAAAGTGCCAGTTCTGGTTACGTGAGGTCCATTTCTTGGGGCACGTCATCTCTGAGGCGGGAGTTGCAGTGGATCCCGCGAAGATCGAGGCAGCGCTAGCTTGGGAGCCACCCAAGAGCGTGACAGAGGTGCGGAGTTTCTTGGGCTTAGCCGGATACTATCGGAGATTTGTGCCGGACTTCTCCAGAGTTGCGGCACCACTCTCAGCCTTGACGAAGAAGGGGAAACCCTTTGTGTGGTCCGACAGATGTCAGCAGAGCTTCCAGGAGCTGAGACAGAGATTGACCAGCGCACCTATCTTGAGGTTGCCTGAGGAGGGAGTTGGATACGTAGTTTACTGCGATGCATCAGGGACTGGACTCGGGTGCGTCCTGATGCAGGAGCGGGCCGTGATCGCCTACGGATCACGTCAGTTGAGGCCGCATGAGCAGAACTACGCCACTCATGACCTGGAGTTAGCAGTAGTGGTCTTCGCTCTGAAGACTTGGCGGCACTATCTAATGGGCGAGCGCTTCACAGTCTTTTCTGACCACCAGAGTCTCAGGTATATCTTCTCTCTGAAGGACCTGAACCTGAGACAGCGGAGATGGCTTGAGTTCCTCCAGGACTATGACTTTGAGATAGTCTATACTCCTGGGAAGGGGAACGTGGTAGCCGATGCCCTCAGCAGGAGGACGGGCATTCAGCTACTTGAGGAGGCGACGGAGCAGCTATCCTCCTTACAGATATCCTTTGTGGATAGAGACGGAGCAGCCTTTCTTCAGTCTCTCGTAGTCTCTCCTCCACTTCTACAGCGGGTCAGAGAGGCTCAGCGTGGGGACGCTGACTGTGAGACCCGGCGTGCACTGATATCCTCAGGTCAGGCGCCTGATGGTTTCTCCCTTGGAGCAGAGCACGACATCCTTTTCAGAGGACGTACCTTCGTACCAGTCGCTTTACGAGAGGAGGTGCTGAGAGAGTTTCACACTTCTCCCTTGGCGGTGCATCCCGGAGTGGCGAAGATGTACCAGGATCTCAGACGACAGCACTGGTGGACGGGCATGAAGAAAGCTGTGGCAGAGTTCGTTTCACGATGCCTCACCTACCAGCAGGTGAAGGCAGAGCATCAGGTACCAGCAGGCTTGGTACAGCCCTTGGAGGTCCCGGAGTGGAAGTGGGACGACATATCTATGGACTTCGTGACTGGACTTCCACGCACTTCCAGAAGTCACGACTCCATTTGGGTGATTGTCGACCGACTCACCAAGTCGGCACACTTCTTACCCATCAGAGAGCAGGGCTCAGTGGAGAGCTTGGGACGTCTTTACGTCCAGGAGATCGTACGGCTTCACGGTGTGCCATCGTCTATCGTCTCCGATCGAGATGCTCGTTTCACTTCCCGGCTTTGGAAGGGGTTGCAGGAGGCGTTCGGGACGCGGCTCCATCTGAGCACAGCCTTCCACCCTCAGACGGATGGTCAGACGGAGAGGACCATACAGACACTCGAGGACATGCTCCGTGCATGTGTTCTCGACTTTGGTCGCAGCTGGGAGGACCACCTACCCTTGGTGGAGTTCACGTACAACAACAGCTACCACTCCACCATCGGGATGGCACCATACGAGGCGTTGTACGGTAGACCCTGCAGATCACCGTTGTGCTGGACAGACCCTGGGGAGTCAGCACTCGTGGGACCAGAGATGGTCCGAGCCACGACAGAGAAGGTCCAGATCATCCAGGAGAGGATGAGGACAGCTCAGAGCCGGCAGAAGTCATATGCTGACAGGTGGCGGAGGCCACTGGAGTTCGAGGATGGCGACCACGTCTTTTTGCGTGTCTCACCTCGACGTGGTTTACGGAGATTTGACCGAGGCGGAAAGTTGTCTCCACGCTTCATCGGGCCTTTCCAGGTCCTCAGCAGGATAGGAGAGGTGGCTTATCGCCTGGCTCTACCACCTCAGTTGCACCGGGTGCACGACGTCTTCCACGTGTCTCAGCTGAGGAGATACGTGCATGACCCGACGCACATCATCGACTTTGGGGAGCTGGACGTGGACGATGGGGCGACTTTTGCGGAGGTCCCAGTGGAGATCGAGGATCGACAGGAGCGGGTCCTACGTGGGCGGTCGATTCCTCTTGTGCGCGTCAGATGGCAGCACGGGAACCTCCAGGAGAGCACTTGGGAGCGGGAGGCTCAGATGCGTGCTCAGTACCCCCATTTGTTCCCCTAGTTTTTGATGTATCTTTACGGGGACGTAAAGCCCAGAGGTGGGAGTAATGTAAAGACCCGAAAATTTCAAGGAAATTTTTTTCTTAATTTTCTTTGGAATTTTACAAGAGCGTAGCTTCAGACGGCACCTGATTCCGAGGCCCGGTGTGCCCGGAATTAAATTTCCGAAGTTTGGCTCGGGTACGTTCAGTGAACGGACGAGCAGGTTTTTCTATCTTTTGAACCGGTGCCCGGAATCGAATTCTGAGGGCACCGATGAAATCGCAGTGCCGGTATTTGCTTAGAAACGCCTCTTCCGGAGTTGCGTTTGCTCAGACGTGGTTTTTAAATTTTGGGGCTTTAAGTCAGAAATAAAATAAGTTTGTGCGACAACTTTATTTTATTTCACTTAAGCTGCTCGGAAGCCGCTTGGAAGCCACTTGAACTGAGTTGAACTGGATAGGATGCTATCCAGAAATATCCTACCCCCTTGGTAGGATATTTGTGAGGTGGGGCCCGCACGAGCCCCGCCATTTCTTTCGCTAAGTAACGCACCCGCGAAAACCCGTCAAAGTAACTGAAAAGTCAACCGACGCGTTTTCTTTAATTCTTAACAGACCATTTAATTGGGCGGTTTATTTCGTGAATTAAATGGGCTGTTTCATTCGTTGAATTAATTCAACGAATTTAATGGGTCGTTACTTACGCGTTTGCGTTCGTTGGCAAAATAATAAAATAAGACCAACTCTTTCTTTTGGAGGATTACTCGTTGTGCGAGATTCTCTGGGCCTCCACCTTCCCCGCGAAAAACGCGAAGAACGCGAAGAACGCGAAGAACACTGGCGACCGGAATTCGACGACGCACACCGAGATCTGTGACGTCGACGAGCTTTACCCGCGACGTTCTTCGGCGACGCCTCTTCTTCCGCGGCCGATCCTCGTTCGGCAACTAAGGTGAGAATCGGATCGTTTAAATTCTCCCTTTTTAAATTTCATGGCAACGGATTTAATTAATTAAATCCGTTTGTTCTTGATCCGGATATTGGCGACGCGACGCCGGATACCGCGACGACGCGTCGATCCCCTTCTTCCGCGACGAGCGATTCCGCGACGACCTCTCGTCCAACGACGATGACAAGGTAGGGGTTTATTTTTTTCTTGATGATTCTTTCCCGTGTTTATTCTTTTGAAATAAAGAACCCGTTCCCAGAACAATTTTAAATTATTTTAAAATTGTTGATTGGTTGTTTTTATTCCTCCTGATGTTTATGACTAACGCGGAGGGTGCGGATCTAACAAACAAGACCCGACAACCCTCCGCCGATCTTCCATTTTTTGTGCGGATTTGGCGGACGACGACGAACCGTGCGGCAGGGGCGATCCGTTGATCCCGCAGTGAAGATCGGCCCCCGGGAGGAGCAACGGCGCAGACGGAAGGCAAAACGGGCCACCGGAGCAACTCCGGCGGCCCGCGGAAGGTGGCGGTGGCGCGGGTCGCCGGCGGCGCCTGGCGCGCCGCCGGAGGAGTCCGCCGCGGCCGAGCCGCGGCGGCGGCGAACCGCCGGACCGCGTCCGCGGTCCGGCCACCCAGCACGTGGCCCGCGCGGGCCGCGTTTCTCCAAAGCCGCGGGTCAAACCCGCGGCGGCTGATTCGGCCGCTCAGCCGAAGCCGAGCCGGCCGGTCCGGTCGGCCGGGCCGCGCCCAGGCCGGACCGGACCCGGTTCGGCCGACCCAGGGGGGGGGGGGGTTCGGGCCGGGTCGCCCCGGGCCCAGAACCCCCGTTTCGGGCCCTCTTCGGTCTTTCACCCATATCTTGGGCCTGGGACCTCCGATTGACGAACCGTCAGCGGCTATGCGATCCTTGGATCGAGACGGTCGTTTCGGTATATTATACTCAAGGTTTCGGGAGACTTTGGGTTCGGCCGGGTTGGTTCGTACACGAAACCAACCGGGCCCTCGGAGCGGAAACGCTCATAACTTGAGCTACGGACGTCCGAACGACGTACCGCCAGCTGTGGTAGTTTCCTCTAAGTGAGACGGAACTTTTGGCATACTCCGCCCGAGGATCGGATACAGGCGGAGTACGGTCGGGTTGGTTTTGCTCTAAAAACCAACCGGGCCCCTGGGACGAAAATGCCAATAACTCTCAGACCGGGCGTCCGATTGACGCGCCGTCTGTTGCGTTGAGATCCTGTTGTCGATACGGAACTTTTGGATACATCAACTTCGGACTACGTGTCAGTTGATGTATCAGCCTCTCGGCTCGTGGAGCGGACCCTCCTAAACGAGCTCGCTAAGTGCGGGAACCCTAGCGCTGGCTGTGACTTCGACGGCAGAGCATAGATCCTCCGTGGACTGCGACGACGGCAGAGCAGAGATCCTCAGTGGACTGCGACGACGGAAGAACAGAGATCCTTCGTGGACTGCGGCGACGTCTGTGCAGAGATCCTCAGTGGACTGCGTCGACTACTGCACTAAGCGATCCTACGTGGATCAGTGCTACAGGTTCTGTGTGAGCCCGATTCTATGTGGGTCCTTACTACCGGTTCTGTGTGAGCCACTGCCTACAGGTTCTGTGTGAGCCCGATCCTACGTGGGTCTTTTGCGGGGGTTAGTACCTATCGATCCTTCGTGGGTCCGACGACTTAGATGGATCAGTGATCATCTTTGACGTCATCTGAAAAAGTATACCTGGTTGAGCTGAATCTTATGTTACTCTCCTTGTGGATTGTGTTGAACTATCCTATGTGGATTTACTGTTTACTCTCCTTTGTGGATTTGAGTCTTGCTTTCCTATGTGGATTGAGTTGTTCTTGAGCTCGTGAGCCGAGCTAGAATTGGGGACTTAGGTATATGTATGGGCATATACCTAAGTCAAGTCCGATGTTTCTTCGTGATTGCATCTTTCTTTTGTGCTATAACCTTTGTGGATTTCGGGAGACCTTCGAGGGTCTCGGGGTCCTTACTGAGTAGCTTATACTCACCCCTGCACGGGCTATGCCCGCACCTTGTTGTGTTGGATGCAGACGACGGACAGCGCTGATCACAGTTGGGGCGTGGAGCAGGACGGTACCTGGAGGTGGACCACTGGGCGGGACGTGCTCGGAGCGGACGTGGGACCCGAGGAGCCTGGAGGCTATCTGTACCCACCCTTCAGGTGGGATTGCCAGTGGATGACACGAGGCCGCCGTCTTTTCTTCAGTTGCTGTACTTTACTTTTCAGTTGTACTTTCAGTTGGGCTTGTATTCTGGCCCCTTTACTTTTCTGCACTTTGTAGTTACTTATGCTTGCTGACTCTGTGGTGGTTGTTACTTATAAAGGCAATGCCTTCCCTGTTTACTGGGAATTTACGCCTTGGTGCTAGTCGCCAGCCCCTGGCCTATGGAAGGCGGGCTTGGGGTAGTCACGGCACGGGCCCCGAGGACGGGTCGTGACATCATAGATGAATTAGGTTTTAAAAAAAAAATCTAGATTTAAATGAAGGTTTTTTAATGGTTGGGGAAGAATCCTCATTTTTATAATTAAATCAAATATATCTGCTTGACTATATAGAGGGAGACCCATTACATAGCATGAAGACCCATGACCAATTGGTCTGAATACAAGACCTGCAAGCCCATGTTTTGGCCCAAATAGCCCTTTGGTAAGTAGTAATGCTACAGTATCGAGGCTGCTAAAGTATCACCACCACAATAGTTCTTCTTGAAGTACCCTTTGTGGCTACTATGTCACCACTAATACAATTCTATCACTAATATAGTAATTATACAGTGCCACTATAGTACTTGTGAATTCCTCCCACACCCAGATTTGATAAACACATATTATAAATAATTTGTAACGATTATGTTGTTTCCCATATTGAATATTTTTTCAGACACTATAATTTGTGGTTTATTCATAGGTGATAACAAAAATGAATTTGGTTAATGTAAAATTTGATACACAATTTATCAATTATAAAAGATATAGCAGGATGATAGGAGTAAATAATATTGTGGTTATTTATAATTATTTATCACAACATATATTTAAAATATTTTAATGTAAGAAACTCACAGAATCACCAAATAACAAATGGATAATGTTTTATAATATTTTAGTTTGTGTACACCATAGAAGAAAGAAGATGAAGATTACTATATATCAATAATAAGGGAAGAATCACATAATGGAATTTCATAAATAAAATAGAAAATGTTTTATGTATAGAGAATAAGGGAAAAAACTAAATAATTTCAATTTAAAAATGTAATGTTTAGTTAATATTATGGATGAGAATAATGGGTTCCTTAATTAATTAACAATGGTAAAAGTTTTTAAATGTTGAAATAATAGGCATTTTGGAAATTGATTTCTTAGGGGGGAAATCTAGAGGAGATGATCAATAAGGTTGTACGGGTAAAGGGTGTTATATTGATAGTGTAGAGAATAAAATAATATATGAAATTATGGAGGTTTTATGTAATATGCTGTATAAGACCAGTTAATGGTTTAATAAAAAAGTGGAATGATTAATGTTTTTGTGTTCATAAATTCAGGAATTATAAAAATCATAACATAAGTATATAAATATAATTATGGAAATTTTTTTTTGTCAATAATTGGAAATAATATGCCGAATGATTCTAATGGCCAAATAATGTGATTTAATGTTATATTGATACTCTATATAAAAACTAAAAATTGAGGAATAGTTAATCATGAATATGAGATTTATGTTGAGGGAATAAAATGATTTTGTGGAAATGAATGATAATTATAGAAAACCATAATGGTTAGAGTAGTATTTTATGACTAATATCTTTTTTCAAGATGATCAAAACATTATTCTGAATGACATTGGATAATAAAGAATTATGAATATTATCGTCACATAATAATCTCTATATTTTTATAAATTGAATAAACACACATGGCATGTGATAACCCATCACATATTTAAAGTAAACATGGCATGAACCCACAACTAATGGGTTATAAGAATGAAACACCTACAACTAGATTATAAGATGTAATAGTTAGTATGAAATTTGTTTACATAAATCTTTTTAATAATACATATTAAGCTTATAAAATCATTTTTAGGGGATTAATGACATTTCAAGAGATGATTTATTTGGTATGAGTACATAGAACCTTAATGTTTAACATAAATTATTATTTGGGATTAATAATATTATGTTATTATATATATATATATATTGATGTGGTTTAAGGATATAAAAGTATTATATGGATTAATTTGAACTTTGGGAGTTCCTATTAAGGTATTATAGATTATTGTATAGGAAAACTCTTGCAAAGCATATTTTTTAGTAAATATTTGCGGAATCTCTTGTGTGTATTCTGTTGAAAATATGATTGATCATAAATTTTTTATAGTGATTTTGGATTAATGAATTCATTATGAATACTCATAATTTTAATGAAATGATTATATTATTGTGGAAATTTGTTAAATGATTAAATTCTTATTATCAAGTAATTAATTTTTCTATTTTCTTAGTAAAGATAGTAAAAAAATATCTCAACACTACATAAATTATTTGGAAATAAATTTTTATCCTATTAGCTTTTATATCTTATGAATCAAAAAAAAATTTATCTCAAAAAAATTATTGTTTTTAGGTCCTTATCATTCCCTCAAAAATTCCATTTATTGTGATCAATAATCATTACCACATTCCATAATTATTCATGTGTTTCATCAATGTACTTATATTCACATTACTCCATTGTTTTTATATGTGGAAAACTAGTAATGTGATGAATTTAAATTCTTTATACCTATATTTGAAGGTAATTTTTAGTTTACCCTTTTAACAATGTTTTTTAACTAATAAATTTTCAAATATCAATCCTTTGATTTCTGAGACAATGATTAGATTGCTTGGAAACAATTTAGTTACTAGTGTAGAATGTATCACCTAGAGATTTTTTTATTGAAAAATTATTTTTGATAGATTTTAAGAAATGTGACGCCAATATTAGATGAGAATTTAACAAATAATGTCTTTATGATATATTTATTTTGAAATAAATTCAATCTCTTCTATAGCCTATGAAACATAAAATGCTAAACTAAAATGAAATGTTATAAAATATTAAATTATAACGTAGTATTAAATTTGGTGGGCATGAATGAGAATATTTCGATTATGGAAACAATTTTGTTAAAAAATATATAAATTAAATTAAATTTTTATCAAATCATTATAAATAAAATAATTATCATTTAAAAAAAATTCAACAGTTTTTTTTATAAATTTTAGTTTATTCATTCATTGAACCCAGAATTTAATATTAATTTTTAGAAATTTTAGAAAGGTTATTTTATAAATTAATATTTTTATTATCTTATCGATATTAACTAATGGTAAATTATTTGTTGAATTGTGAAAATACCAATTTTATAAATTGTCATTTACTTTTAAGTAAATTTAGTCCCATTATTATTTTAATTTTATTAAAAATTATTATATGTATCTTTTATTTATATGAAATAAAACTACTTACTTTTAGTTCAAAATTATATAGCATTTTATTATTTGTTTAATTCTAGTCTTAAAACTCATTTTTTTAAATTGTTTTAACTTAGATAATGATAATACTTTTTAAATAATTTATTTAACACCTGATGAGTTATTATTTAAATAGTATATATATATATATATTTATTATATCTATAAATCAAAAATTAAATTATTCAATACAATATTTTTATTATATTGTAAATATGAGATCATATTTTCCTTAAAAAAATTCTAGGAAAACCATTTTTTCAACTTGTATGTGGGTTTAATTTTAAATAAAATTAGTCGACTTAAATGATTTCAATTTTGAATAATTTATTCAATATATATAATTTTAAAAATTTATATTACATTATGAGTCCAACATAATTTATTACCATCATGAATAATGAAAATTATAAAAATTACATATCGTCGTTATGGTAAAAACAAGTTTACTTAAGATTTAAAATAAACAAAAGGAGTAAAAATGACCCAAACCATGTATAATTCCTATTATATATTCTATTATTTAAATATGGTCCATTTTTGAGCCTCATGGAATGATGAATTTATTCGTTGAATCTGTTATTTTCAAAAAAAAATCCAAGTGTGTCCTCACCCCACTTTTAAAAAGTCACCCCTCTCCTATCCTTTTTATAGTTGAAAACCCAATTTTTTAGGAAAATTAATAAAAAATTAAATTCCTCAATTTCAACCCCTAAACCTATATTTTTTGGTAATAAATCCCCTTTTTCATGGTTTTTTATGAAAACAAAGACACTTTGTCTAAGGAAGAATTAACATCCTTAACCGAGAATTTAATTTATTTCATCATATAATTAATTAATATAATATTAAACCATGATGATATAATAACAATATTATCTCAAATATAATGAGATATTTTTATGTTTTTTTCTGGACCAAGAAATATCTCCTTCTCCCCTAAAAGGGAAACAGAACTGTTGATCATGTGACGGTGGACAATTGCATCATGAACTGGAAAAAATAGTTTTACATCACTAATTCACACTGATATATATAATTAATTATATAATTAATATATATAATTTTTATGTTATTTTTATACTTCATGAATTATAATATCATATATACCATCTTACATTATTTTCCATAGATAATTTCATAATGTTTCTCATGTGTATAACATACTAGCACATCACGAAGAGATGTGATTTATTTTTTCTCTTGAAATTTTCATGGAAGGTAATAATGATTAATTAAATGTTTATATATTATATTCAGGAATTATTAATCATAGTATAATGAAAATATATCATATATGTTCTTGAATTATAATCCATTTATTAAATGGTTTCTTTGATCATGAATATGGTAGATTACCACCACATTAAACAATGTGAATTATTATTATTACTAAATAAAATGGATTTTTATGGGAATAAAATGAAATAGTATTATATTTATGAAATAATTATTATCCTGTAATGATAAAAAATCATATAATATTTAAATATATATATTTGAAAATGGAAATGTCACACACGCGTACGTATGACCTACCATCTCCATTATTTTAACATAGTTCATTTTTCATAACCATATTAAATAATTATTATGTAAATTATAATTTATCTATATTTATGAAAATTATTTCATGTTTATAATTCTGGATATGATTAATTAATAATATATTTAAACTTATTGAACTTACCAAAGTGATTTTGGAGATATGATTTATTTATGGTTAAAAAATACGATGTGAAATTAATTGGTTATGAAAATGATTGCGACATGGTTACAATTAAAATAAAAGTATTAATAAAATTGAAAAAGGTTGTTATGTCTATTAAAACTTAACTAAATTTTATTATTATGGTATATAGGTAATTTATGAAACAAATTGGTTTGGAGGTAAGGTATTTTTCTTAACCACCTGTTTTCTTCACGTAGTGACCATTCTCTATCCCACGAAGTTTATCTTTGTTAAAAGTTGTGGAAGGATTCTAAATTTTTTATATAATAATATCTAATTTATACCTAAATTATTCTACCTTCTTTTTATAGGGTAATACATTCAGTAAATCCATATCCCAAATACCTACATTCGGGAATCTATTTTTATGGTGATATGAGACAATATTATGAAACCCATTTCTTTCAATGTGAAAATGTTCTGTTTATTTCTTATGATTGTTATCCTTATGTGGCACACATATTCTTGTACATGAAATTAATATGATGGGTGGTGATATAAATATATGGACTTCCAATTCATTGGGTTTTCTATTCATCTATTGAGATGAAATGTATTAGATTATGGCGTGAAAAATATCTGTTACGGAACATTGTCCACCATGTGATGTTGTATTAGTTGTGATCTTAGAAATATTCTTCTTTTCACATTTCAGGTCATTTAGAATTTTTAATTTTATTATTTTATTTTGATACCATTCCCTTTTTGTTCTGCCTCCACAAGATTATTCATGTCCCTTTTCTTTTATGAAATCATGTTATACATTTAAATAATTGGTTGTGGCTCCTAATCATGATTATTCTATTATATGGATTTTTGGATCACCCTTTGAATTATGTATTCCCTAAGTTATCTCATGAATATTTAAGATCTCAAATAGATTATAGTATCTCAATAAGAAGAATAAAAATATGGATACCATGTTTTAATTTGTTTATGTATTATGAACCTAGTCTTCTAGAGACTCTTGGCCCTTTCTCTCCTAGTGTAGTATTAATGGATATTTCTGTTTAAGAATCATGAAATAATATGTGTAAAATTGATTTTGTGTTTATAATTAGAAATTAACTTCCTATTTGATGACATGATTCCTATGACCCATAACTCATTTCCTACTTACATCCCAATTAGAGAGATTTTAATCCCATTATCTAAATGACATCGTCCATGCTATATTAAATCAAGAACATGAGGATGTACCCCACTAATTAGGCTTGGTAAGACACTATTAAACCATCAAGAGGATATTTAAAATCACATGTGTGATATAATACCATCACACCCACATCCTCTAGGTCAAATCACCTCATTCTTTCCATATTACCCTAAAGGAATCCATCCTAGAATATTAAAACACATCCTAGAGACAAGGCCTATCATGGGATTGTCCTAAAATCAATCAGAATCCATATCCCCTTAGAGAACTCCCTTAATGAAATACAATACATCAACACATATAATATATCTCAATCCAAGAATATAAGGGTTAATAACTATAAATTTATTTACAATGGGAAATCTTGACTCTAGTTCAGTTTATCTAAATCAAATCCCCTTATAGTCAGACATAGTAATCCATAAACATGCATTTAATTATGTACTATAGAGGCCAACTACTTTTTTCTTGTTTTATAATCATCAATCCATGTTATCCAAAGCCTCATACTACTAGGATCCAAACCATGAAAAAATATTGATTTCTTAACCCAATAAATATTTTTCTAATAATTAATTATAATTATTTATAATAAAAAACAGCATTTACATCAAAGAATCATAATATCAAAAACTAAAAAAATTATATTTACTTATCACAACTATTAAAAACATCAAGTATGCGGTTTATCAAACACCCTTGAATTTAAATGTGAAAATCCATATAATATTATAAAAATTCAACATTCAATTTAATCCAAAAAAATGTAAATGTCCAACTAAAATCTATAGAAAATATTCCTTCAGTAAAAATATAGAAGATAGTTTTCATTAATCATTTCGGTATATGTTGAATTCAGTACATACTAAAACCCCATCATAATGGAATGATTTCACAATGATCCAGTTAAACAATTACTAAAACAAAAATTTGTAACAACATGATTTTTAGAATATGAAGGAAGAATTATATTGAATGATATAAAGGATGGATCACACCACAAATCATCATATAAAGGTCACCAAAATCACGGATAACAAAGGGTGATCAAAGGGATGATTTGGGAGAAATATTTAGTTGAATGTCCCTTTACAAAGCCCTCGAGCTCTCTAAATCATAGAAGGGGATGATCATGTATAGATGTTCATTTGTTTTATGAATTATCCCATAACACACTAGAAACCTTATTAGACGTCACCTGGAAACAAGGGTTTCCTGATGAACCGATAGAGTACCAACCACCACTCCATGGGGCTATTGGACATAAAAACAGATAGTATCAACCATTGATTACCTTCTGACCCTCTACCATGTATCCAATTTGAACATCAATAGTGTTTTATTTCACCTCATAGATCTCCCTTTCCTAAAAATTATTTCCCCCTCATAATCTTCTCGAAGCAATAAAACACATAAAAAAATCCTATTTGGATTTTTAAACACTCATGTTTTCTAACAATAATCGAAATTCTCTGATAACCCCTTCCCGAGAACCACAAAATTAAAAATTATTATAAATTAATTTCAATTATATTAATTATTTATTACAAAATCTCAACACAAGGCCTTCCATCCCCAATAATCACTATAAAATATCTTCTGACATCCAATCCCTTTAATTAATTCTTAAACTAATCATTATTTTTTTATGAAACAATATCAGAGTAATTTATACTATCCATGAACTATTCATAGATTCCCCATATATTTCTGATAAATATCTAATACAATACTCAAAACATGAAACGATATCTAAAACAATGTAGTCAATGTGGTTTCCACCTCACCACATAAAATTATGCATGAAGACACTAGTTGGTCCTCCACTAGCTAACCACTCATAAAAATACATAGACCAATGAACCAAATCACATTCAAATATCCCCATCATAGTGACTTAACATCCGTAGTCATAATTAAATCAACCTAATGGCCACGCCGGGTTTAAAACCTAATACTTGGTGTAATTCCATTGTTCGGTTCTCCACTAACAAAATTTGATGTTATAATCAACAACAATGGATGATGTTTCTTCAACATAACACACTCTATGATCACAAAAAATTACATTCCAATTCAACTTATAATGGAACTAAACCATCCGAGTCTACATAACAAATTCCAAATTTATGGATTCATAAAAAGGCTGGATTAAATCTCCAACCCATGCATTAGTATCTTTTTCATTATCTCAACCAACCAAATATTGGCTCCACTACATCCCCAAACCTTTCAATATAAGTTTCTTACCTCTAAAAATGATTCCATTCCTCTAATAGATTATTTTCATCCTCATCACCCCACTGAAACAATGTTCCAAATCATTTAGTCCCACTCTTCTTCTATTATCAAATATATTGAACAGATATAACTGACCTGATAACCTATAAGTCCCAACATGAAAAATTTATTTTTATAAATTCCTATATTATGAGAAATTATATCATTTGAATTCACAAAAATTCTTCATAAAATGGGATTACACCCTATAATTATCCAATTCTGCACTCCCCACCCTATAAATTATATTATATTACGCTCCTAGAAACGACATGGGTATTTCTTAACATCATTTGTGAGATAATCCATCTAAGCCCTAATAATCCCATTATGAATAAACAATGTTAAGGACCATTCTCAGATCAATTAGACTTTAGGAACTTTCCATATTCATTATCTCTTCTCAACAAAGAAGAAATACTCTAACTATAATCAAAACCCTAATATACCATAACTATATGTGACTCATTAATCCATAACTGAATGAAAGAATCCAGATCAAATCCCACATCACACTCCAGTTTTAATCATTACCAAAACCTAATATTATCCCATGAAACTCCTCTAAGAGTTCATGTACTTGTTACTCTCTACCATCCCACCATCATCTCCGAACCTCTTGAGTTTTCCTAAAAGATATAGAAATCTCAATGGAACTATACATGAAACATTATGACATAATAAAAATAAATTGGCACCTTGTTTTACTACCGTGAAACTGATTTCACAAACAAGGACATTCTTTGAGGGACAACATGAATAGATACCATCATATTTCAATGGTAGAGAATGATCTCTAAATAAAACTATCAATTTTTATTTCCCATGACCCATCCTGATATTATTTGAACCAAATGTGTGTATGCTATTGTGTTATCATATTGCTGCACTAAAATTATTATCCAAGGGGATTCACACTATCAAACCTAGGATCACATGCCTAACGAATAACCCATTCATTTTATGCATTTAAAATTATAAAAACCAAAAAGTACTACAAATGATTCAATTCAAATGATCCCATTGAAATGAAGGTATCTTAGTCACACAAATCCAAATATCATGAAATCGTATTTCATGAAACTCAGGTTTCCTATAAAACTAAAAGAATCTATCGATATTGCACCAATCCCGGGCCTATGTATCTAGAATTATATCCCACTATCCCATCAAAACGACACTTAAAACCAAAAATTATAGGAATCCAATAAATATTTTTACAATACACACAACCATGAAACTATGGGATGTCTAGGTTCATTTCATCATAATATCGTATGTAATTTCATATACCCATCTCTATACTTTCTCATGGGAATCCAACTCATGGATGTATTCCATTCCGATTGAATATATTATCTTAGTCATTTCATTTCTTCACCGAACTATTACTAGGGTATAAAATTCATGAAAAGACACACGCATGGTTATTATTCACCATTTATAACTATGTTGTATATTAAAAGTTGAATAAAATAACCCATGATCAAATCCAATTGACTTTACATAGTAAATAATTGTGGATTAGTTTGGTATAATTACACCAACAAGATATATTAGGAAAAACTATATAAGTTATTATAGACAATTTAAATAACTAAATCCATTTTCAATAAAAAATTAAACCACAAAAAAAACATGTATGTAATATGAATCCTATATACCAAGTATGATGAAATAATACACACCCATTTATTCCACATTCTAAGATTATAACAAATAAATAACTTCATCAAACTTGTACATCATACACGAATGAACATCATTACCATGATAATGAAAACCAAGAATAAAAATCCATTGACCCATATAACCTATAATTACAAACAAAAATTTGTTTATTAATCAACATACATAGGTCTATCAAAATATTAGAAATATTTCTATTTTTTATTACTAGTCCTTAATCAGTGGGAACAAAAAACAACACTTTGATACCGCTTTGTGTCATTATCAATGCAATTTCCTCAATGAGTATCTTGATGGAGGACCATATGGCCTTGGGCACTCCTCCCAATATTCCAAAGGTATATTACCAATTTTGAGAGTCTCCAAATAATTATATGGTGTTACTCAAATTAGTTTCCAAAAAATTAATAATAATATGTAAACAAATAACAACATACAAAAATTATTATAGTAGCATAAATCAAAACCAATCTACTATGTGAAAAATATAAATTCTTTTCCTAAAATCATATATCTCTAATTATCTCCCAGCATTTTGATCACATATAAAAAAATATAATAGTAATAAAATGAATATGGGTGATCCAATACTACCACTCACATAGCCTTAATCCATATCCAATCAAATCATGTCACCCCAACCCAAACCATTTTATTAAATATGATCTGAATGTCAATATAAGTCCTTCATTATAAAAACTATGCTCTTTATTTCAGAGTAAAATATAACTTATTACATAAAATTTTCACTTAATACAATATATAATATCTATAAGCCTAGTGTTTTTGGGGATTAGTAACATAACATAATAACTTAAAACCTGAAATACACATCTTTATTGAAAACTTTTTTTTATAAGTCCACACATATTCCTTCATATATAACATTGCATGGGATAACCAGAGGATATGAATATGAAAATGGTGATCTATAAAGCCCAGTAAGGCATTAAATAAAACTAAAATGAAGAATAAAGTACATATTAGGCAAAATTCATATAAATTGAGAATAAGAGAAACATGAACATAAAGGAATTATATAGCATGATTATCATAACATGAAAATATGGAAATGCCATTTAACAAGATATTATCATGAGGAAAGGCCCATTTCACATGGATCATGAGAAAAACCTAATTGAACTTGAATTAGCTTGAGTAAACCCTCATTTCACCTAACATATCATGATACAAATTTTTACGCAATGCATTTAAGAGATATTTCAGGGCACACCCTTCTTAATCATTTCATTTCAAGCATAAATGTTCCACATGGATCATACCACATGGAAGCATTCAAAATCATCATTTATTCCATGATAAAGGATTGTGGAAGACCTACATGAAACTATATAATCAATAAGTAAATGTTCGTAAAGGTGAATACCCTTGATAGAGGAATGAGCAAGATATTCACTACATAATGACTTCAACTTCGAAAACTGCAGTGCAATTTCGGCAACATAACGGTGTGACAAAAGAATTAATAAAAATCGTTAATGATAAAGGAAAAGGGGTATCTCATCAATATTCCGATTAAAATTTAATGTAATGGGGTAATATAGATACATTTCCCCACATATGTAATTGAATTTATATGCATAATATAAAATATTTTCTTGAATGTAAATGTGGAGATAGAAACCCCTTGCTGAATTTCAACATGGTAATAGGTGTACATGTAAGGAATTAATGAGAGTTAAAGGGGTATATAATATTTTAAACATAAGTATGTAAGTATACTGTAGGTTATAAATTATACCACAACATTTTTAATTGAAAATAAAATGGAAAATATTATAATAAAATTTGGAAAAAAAATGAGAAATGAAGAAATCCATTACTTTGAAGTCTTATACCAACGGCTTGAGAGAGGCTTGAGAGAGGTTTATTGGGATCTTAGGGATCCTTTGGAGGATTTTATAGAGTGGAGGATAGGTGTTTGTTGAGCTCAAAAATCATTCAGTGAAGAGGAAGTGGGAGCTTGGGTGGGTTATAGAGGAAATGAGAGGGAATTTTTTATTATTTAGGTTTTAGACACAACACATTCAACTAATCAAAACCACAAACAAAAACATGGGGTTGACTAAGTTTTTTTCTAAAGGGGAGTGGAAAATATTAATTTATAAGTCCAATGACATAAATTTCTAAAATAGTAGTCTTACTTATGTGGATTTGAGTCACACTCTGAAGGAAAATATTTTGAAAGGTTAAAATATTTTATAAGACTTAGAGGGTCCACTAATGATTTGTAAAATAAATCAAACAAAACGAAAATCACATTATTTTAATTGTAAAACATATATTCTCAGAACAAAAATTTTATATTATTTTATCATATCAAATTAGGTCATTATGATGTCATAAAACACATTATATAATTAAACAATATTTAATTTTTACCTAAAAATTCGAGTGTCTCATAAAATTATGAAAAAATCACCATTGGATAATTTTGACACCCCAATTCCAAAAATAATATTCATTTTATATAAATAATTTTTTAAGCATGTGAATTTTTACTTTTAAAATAAAAACTAGAATTCTGTAAAAATTAATGTGTTTTGACAAAAATTCCATTCAAACTGTAATAGAAATTACATTTATATTCTTCAAAATTATAAGATCATTTATAATTAAAAATTTATTGAAATATTATTTAATTAAAAAATCCATTAATTTTTCAAAATATATTTTTTAATTGAATATTAACTAAAAATATTATTTGTGCTTTAAAACCTATTTACAAAGAAACTATAATTAAATTAATGTATATTCTTTATTCGTTACAAAAAATAATGCAAATAATAATAGTTCTATTGCCTTTTTACATGACCTTTTATAACACACATGTAATACCTAAGGTTAAGGTGTGTGAGGGTGATATAATCTTGGGGTGTCATGAATAAATTGCTGAGGTGGTAATCTATATCAACTTCCATTTCTCCCATAGCGACTATATTCGAGAATATTGTTTTGAAGCTCAGTTTAGTCTTTTTCAAGAGCGAAGACCAAGGATGCCACCTCCTTTTCGATCTTTGAAAAATGTGCTCCATACGGTGGAATTCTACTGGATGAGTCCATCACTTCCTTTTTTCTGAGAAAATTTGATTTTAAAGACTTATATTTATACTAATAATGTGATCATTACTCAACGACTACAATAGCTTAAGTAAAAATTCGTAATGGTATTTTGAAATCCAAAATCATAAAACCAAAGTATTGTATATCTTATATAACCATTTTACATAATTATTCATTTAATTGGATAAAGAATAATTTTAATAAATAAATGTTGGGGTTATTACAATCTACACCCTTAAGAAAATTTTCCCTTCAAATTTTATTTTCCCACACTAAAATAGATGAGGGTAACTCTGATTCATCACTTCATATGATTCCCATGTTTCTTCTACAAACTTGTGGTTTCTCAACAATAACATCACAAGGGGGATTGTCTTATTTCGAAGATCTTTTTTTTGCTACGATCTAAGATCTACACAAGCTTCTCTTCCTATGAGAGGTCATTATCCAATGGCACCACCTTTGGATTGAGTACATAAGATGGTTCACATATGTACTTACACAAGAGTGATACATAAAATACATCATTTACATGAGATATATTCGGTGGGAGTTCTAGTCGATAGGCCACTGCTCTAATGTGATTAGGTATCTCAAAAGGATGAAATAACTTAGCCTAAGCTTTCCATTATTCCCCAATCTCATATCTCTCATCCATGGTGATATGAGGGGGAATACCATATATCAAACATAAATATCTAGGTCTCATTGACTATTATCATCATAGTTATATTGTCGAATCTGAGTAGATTTAATTTGCTGATGGATGGCCTTAAACTTCTCCACCATTTCTTTAACCATTTCTGGACCTAGGAGTTTTCTCTCCTCAACATCATTCCAAAATGCCGGTGTTCTGTACCTCTCCCCAAAATGGGATTCATAAAGATCCATTTGGATGCTTGAGTGGAAACCGTTTATAAGAGAACTCAACTAGAGGAAGATGTTGATCACCTCCTCCTTTAAAGACCACTGAGTGGGATCTCAACATGTCATCATGTGTTTGGATAGTACTTTCAGATTGGCCATCAGTTTATAGATGATAAGCCATACTGAAGAACAGCTCAGTATTCAGATCTTGTTGAAGATTATTCCAGAACAAGGAGATTAATTTTGGATATCGATTAGATACAATCGATAGTGGTACTCCATGCAGCCTTACCACATCACTGATGTATATTCATGCCAGCTGATCCAATGAAAAATCATCTTTAATTCCAAGGAACTTTACAGTCTTTGTTAGACGATCCACAACAACCCAGATAGTATAATTTACTTTGGTTGTCCTCATAAGTCAGGTGAAATATTCCATGGTTATTTTCTCCCACTTCCATACTGGTATGTGAAATAGTTTCATCATCCCCTTAAACTTCTACCTCTCAGCATTCAATTATTAATATACCAGTCACTTTGATGTATAATCAGTGATATCCTTCCTTATTTTATCTTACAAAAAATGCTCTCATAGATCTTGATACATCATTATGCTACCTGAGTGAAAGGAGAAATTCTAACTGTGTGCATCATTAAAAAGTTATTTCTTAATCTCTGGATTTTATTGTAAATATACTCTTGTCCAAAATCTCACAATTCCTTCTTTATTAATATTAAATTCTACAGATTTCACTTTTCTGAAAGTTTCATATTTCTTCTGAATTTCCACATCATCCTTTTGAGCATCATTTAACCATATGAAAAGATATGGATGAATAATAATTTGTGAAAGTATTTATGATGTTCCATTATTTATGATTCCCATGTCCATCTTCATCAAATATATAAAGATTGGATCCTTTTAAATTCTCATCAATGATTGAATTGATGGGTCCTTACAACTTAGAGCATTTTCCACCTTGTTTTCCTTCTCATGGTGGTATGGATTAAACAATCATAGTATTTTATCATCTCTAACCATCTTCATTGGTGAATGTTCGACTCTTTATATTTGAATATATACTTGAGGCTTTTGGGGTCTGTATATATTTTACACTTCTCATCAAAGAGTTAATTCCACAAAATTATCAAAGAGAATATTACTACAGTCAACTCCACATCATGTTTTTGGATAGTTTATCTTACCAAAATTCAATTTCCTTGATTCATATGCTTTGAATTTGTCATTTTGCATCAACATAGATCACATTCCCTTCTTCAATGTGGCACTAAAAGCCAAAAAAAAATCTCCACTTCTGGGTTGTGTGGGAACGAGTGCACTGATAAGCCTCATTTTCAACTCCTTGAAGCTATCTTCTCATTCATCACTCCAAGAAAACATTAATCTGTTCCGAGTTAGATTGGTAATAGGTTTTTAAAATCATGATATTTTTTCACAAATCCACGATAATATCTAACTACCCCTGGAAGCTACAGATACCCGTTACCGATACTTTCCTCGACCATCCCTCAATTATAGTTATCTTATAGGGATCCACAGATATCTCATTGCTTGTGATTATATAACCCAAGAATGAGACCTTCTTTAACCAGAACTCACACATTCTATACATTGCATAGAGATTCTATTTTTTCAAGGTCTCTATTAAAGTGCTTAGATGCTCTTCAGGCTCCTCCTTGGTTTTAGACTATATTAGAATATCGTCTATAAATACAACCACAAATTTGATGAGATAATCTGTAATGCCTCTATTCATCATGTCCATGATGATTACTAGTGAATTATTGAGCCCTATAGGAATTAATAAAAATTCATATTGCCCTTATCTTAAACGAAATGTAGTCTTGGGGATATCCTCCTTCTTCCCCTTACCTGGTAATATCCCTACTACAAATCCACTTTGGAGAATTATTGTTCACCATTTAGCTGATCAATCAATTCATCAATTCATGGTAGAGGATAATTTTTCTGTATCATGATTTTTTTTCTTACATGATAATCAATGAAAAGGCGCATTGAACCATCATTCTTCTTAATGAAGAGGACTAGTGAAACCCATGGTGAAGCACTTGGTCATATAAACTTTTTATTCACATTCTCCTATAGTTGTTTATTTTTCTCCTCAAACTCCACAATAGCCATTCTATATAGATTTTTTGATTTTTTTCAATTCCATAGGTATTAGATCAATTGAGAACTCAACATATCTTCTTTAAGGAAGACTAGAAAATTCTTCAGGAAACACTTAAGAAAATTTCTTCCCAGTAAGAATGTCTTCTAAGAAGGTTGCTTCCTTGGACTCAATCATCGGAGTCAAATCTCTGTGCTCATAGGGTATGAATATCCACACTAGAGATGATGGTGGTAAAGAAGATTCATCCTCCTCATTTCACTTGTAAAAAAATCGGGGATTGGTTTTCCATATGGAGAGTGATTTCCCTCTCACGACAATTTAGGTTGGATCTATAAAATGAACGACAATACATGCAATGAATTGCATAAAATTCTACCAATGGGAGTACGAAGAAGTTCTCTGGGAAGTTAAATCCACAAATATTTACTGGGAGGAGTTATATTCAACGGATGCAATGACTTCCCCATTTTCTGTTCTCACTGAAATCGTAACTTTTATAACATGTGGTGGTTTTGGGTTTGTTCTACTAAAATTTCTTGAAATAATAGAATGTATAGAACCAGAATCAAAAAATACATTCTCTATTATTGAATGAATAAATAATTTACCTTTCACCACATCATTTTCAGGGTTCACTTCAGCGGTAGTGATGGAAAATTCTCTCCCATACTGTATTAGAGGTTGTTGGTAGCCTCTGAAAACCCATGTCTTAGGAAACTGGTTTGAAATGTTCCATGGTTCATTACTGTTGAATCTATGAACCACACATTGAGGGTCAAGTGGAGTGTTCCTCTCCTCTATCACAGCCAAGGGTTTTTTCAGAATATAATGGTCAGGTACCCTTATCTTCTACAACTAAATAATTTCCACATCCCCTTCAGAAAATTTTTTGGCTGGATTTTTTCCACACCTTTGGAATTTGGGGTGGTAGATTTATTTAGAACCATTATATTTATCCATTTTACTACTATAATTGTTTTCCACATTACGTTCTTAACCCTCATGATCCCCCAAGGATATGATGATCTCCAATATGACATTAAGGGCACTTCAGCAACTTCTTAATAGCTCTCGAAGTCACAGATCAGTAGGGATTTTCGTAGTATTGGTTTTAGCCTACCAAAGAAGAGGTCAACCTTGCCTTCGGGGGTAATTAAAAATCCAAAGGTGTATTTTGAAATCCTTGTAATATTTTCCTTGTACACTCCAATCGATTTGATATATTTTTTCTTGAGGGAAAGGGTGTCCCTTTCCATCTAAAGTTAGAGGGTTCACGGAAAATACTTGTCGAAAAACATTTTCCATAAATCCTTCCATTCCAACGCCTAGATTTCCTCTTCATTATTCAGATTTTTGATCAATATCCATCATTGATCAACTTCAACCACCATAAAATAAGCAACTAGATGTAATTTCTCTCGTTCAGAACATTAATGGGTTGATAATATCATCTCAATGGAGTTGATCCATTGTTAATCGATTGAGGGATCATATGATCGATTAAAAGTAGGATGACTTTGTCTCATGAAGCACTCGATTAAGACTGGTTATTTCTTAGGGGGGGGGGTTAATGTTCTTCATGTCCCTTGTTTCTATTGAAATCTTGAGTTAACTGAGAGAGTATGAAGAAAAAGTTCTTGATTCCCGCTCCCATTGGATTTGGCATCTCCTTAGAACAGTCATCTCACTGATCATCTCATGAGTTATTAGCCTGAGTCCACCTATTACTATTCATTGGTTGGAATAAAAGGAATGTTAGGGTTAACACATATAGGGTAATACAAAAAAAATTGATGACTTATAAATTACATTTATTTCCTTAACTTCTTCATTTATTGGATTCAATCTATGTTATCTATGATCTAATTCCCACCAACATATATTCTTAAGGGCATTTTTTATTTCCTTAATAATGGATCATACAAATAATAGGAATTTACCAAATAATATTTTAAAAACCCAGAAATTTCAAGGAATTTTTTTTTCTTAATTTTCTTTGGAATTTTACAAGAACGCGGTCTCTGACGGCGCCTGATTCCGAGGCCCGGTGTGCCCGGAATCAATTTCCGAAGTTTGGCTCAGGTACGTTCAGTGAACGAACGAGCCGGTTTTTCTAACTTTTGAACCGGTGCCCGGAATCGAATTCTGAGGGCACCGATGGAACCGTAGCGCCGTTATTTGATTAGGAACTTTTGTTCCGGAGTTGCGTTTACACAAGTGTTGATAATAAAAATTGTGGAAGTTTATTTTATAATTACACTGCAATTTTTATTATTTTACTCTATGTGTTAGCTCTTGATGGAAGTTGGGTAACCACCCAACCTCCCTTGGGAGGTTATGAGGGTGGTGGGGCCCACACGAACCCCACCTCTTCATATCCTCTAAAACCTCCCTCAACTCCCACTTAAATTATGTTAACTTACGTTTATCCTATGACTTAAATGTAATGAGTTGTGTGTGGTTATTGAATTTCAAACACTTGAAATTCAAATGTGTTGATGTGTTAATAAAATAAGAAAGTGTCTTATTTTATTTTTTTGGATAGAGTTTTGTCACCTTGAGAGAGTTGGGAAGCATATTCTTCTTCTTATTCATCTTCTTCAACCTCGACAAAGAACGCGAAGAACACTGTTCTTCAACGAAGAACTTCTTCGCCAAAGAACACGGTTCTTCCGCGACGCCGTATCTACGACGCGACGTTCTTCTTCTGCGTCATCTCTTTCGCGACAGATTTCTGCAATGAAATCACCGTCAAAGAACTTCGAATCCTCGCTTCGCAATGTCGACATTCTTTCCCCGTGACGCTCGACCTCTGCGATGCTCGTCTTCCGCGGGTCGTTGACGAACTCTGTTCCTGAACCGAGGTAGGGGATTATTTTTATTTTATTAAATTATTTCCGTTCTTGATTCTAGCTTGTCGAATTTTGTGGTTAATCGACTATTTGTTATCGTTTAACGAGAGGGGGGCTGACCGCACAAACACGGCCTAACCCCCTCCTATGTTCATGATTGTCTCTTTGTGAATGGAACGGGATGGCGTGGTGCCATCACACCACGTGAGAATCGCTCGGCAAGTGTTATGCGATGCCGTCGCGCCACGCCGAGAAGTCGAACAAGAACGTGATGTCGTCGTGCCGCGTCGAAGGAAGTCGAAGGCGCCGTGGCCGGAGCGGAGCCACGACGAAGGGGCGCGGCGCCAGCATGCAGCGTCGGAGAACCACGAATACGGTGCATTTCGTTTTGACATGCGGATTGATGGGCGACGACGAAGCAGGCCGTTTGGGCGTTTGAGTCCCTTCGCAGTGAAGGTGGGGTCCCGGGGGGACCATAGGCGACGACGACAGAAGGAACGGACCACTGGAGAGCGTCCAGTGGTCCGCAGAAGGCGGCGGTGGCGCGCCGCCAGAAGGGAGGCGGCCGACGAACCGCCAGCATCAATTAGCGGGGAAGGGCGGGGGAGCCGCGCACCCCGCCCGCGATTCGGCTCGGCCACGCTGGACGAGCCGCAACCGGCCGGTCGGGCCGGACCGAGCCAGACCAAGCCAGACCGAGCCAGGCCGGGCTGGGCCGGGCCCAGCTGGGGCGGACCCGGGTCGGGTTGACCCGGTTCGGGTTGACCTGGTTCGGTCGACCCAGGGGGGTCGGGTCGGGTCGCCCCGGGCCCAGACCCCCATTTTCGGACCACTTTCGGTCAAAAGACCGTAACTTGAGCTACATGCCTCCAAAAGACTCGCTGTCAGCGGCAACGCGATACTTGGATCGATTCGGTCATTTCGGTATATTACACTCAAGGTTTCGGAGAACTTTGGGTTCGTTCGGGTTGGTTCGTACACGAAACCAACCAGGCCCTCGGAGCGGAAACGCTCGTAACATGAGTTCCGGACATCCGAATGACATGCCATCGACCTTCTTGATTTTCTATAAGTGAGAAGGATCTTTTGGCTTACTCCGCTCGAGGTTTGGATGCCGTCGGAGTGCGGTCGGGTTGGTTGGCTCACGAAACCAACCGGGCCCCTGGAATGGAAAAGCTAATATCTTTCATATAGGACGTCCGTTTGACGAACCATCAGCGACGTTGTTGGTCACGTTGAGAAATGGTCCCTATGAGTATACCCTATGAGAGTTCAGGGTACAGTTGAGATACGGCTGGGTTGGTTCGCTCATGAAACCAACCGGGCCCCTAGGATGAAAGGGCTAGTAACTCACAAACCGGGCGTCCGATTGGCGTGCTGTCTGTTGCGTTGAGACCCCTATGACGAGGCGGTCATTTGAGATACTTCTTCATGGGACTTTGAGATACTTGTAGAAACGATCTTCAGCTCATGGAGAGGACTCTCCCAGAGACGAGCGTGCAGAATACAGAGACCATGTAGCTGACTGAGACCTGATGACTGCTGATCAAACGACTCGATGTGTTACAGAAAGCCCAGTGGGGAGCGCTTGGTTGTAGCGGCAGACCCACGACAGAGGTGCTCTTGGTTGTAGTAGCACATGGGAGTGCTTGGTTTTAGCGGTAAACCCACGACAGAGGTGTTCTTGGTTATAGCGGCACAGGGGAGCGCTTTGTTGTAGCGGAAAACCCACGACAGAGGTGCGCTTGGTTGTAGCGACACAGGGGAGCACTTGGTTGTAGCGGCAGACCCACGACGGAGGAGCGCTTGGTTGTAGCGGCACGGGAGAGCGCTTGGTTGTAGCGGCATGGGGGGGGGCTTGGTTGTAGCAGCTTGCCCGCAGTACTCGATAGGTGGAGTACTTCAGCAGTCTTAGGTCAGTGAGCAGTACCTCAGAGTCGTGACAATACCACTGTACACTCTAGAGACGAGGTTCTTCGGTAGTTGCAGTTTCGATAATGAAAATCCTGGTTTGAGCTGAGTCTTTGATCTTTGTGTTTCCTCATGATTGAGATGTTTACTTGGTAACTTAGGTATATGTATGGGCATATACCTAAGTAGAGTTTATCTGTTGAGATCTTCATTGTGGTTATCCTTGTTGGTTTTAGTGAGACCTTGAGGGTCTCGGGGTCCCCACTGAGTATCGTTATACTCACCCCTGCACGGGCTATGCTCGCACTTCATTGTGTTGGATGCAGACAACGGACAACGCTGATCGTGGTGGAGGCTTGCGGAGTAGGACTGTACCTAGAGGTGGACCACTGGGCAGGACATACTCGGAGCAGTCAGGTGCACCCGAGGAGCAGTGGTGGCTATCTGTACCCACCCCTCAGGTGGGACTTCCAGAGGACGGCTCGACGCTGCGGCTTTTCTTTTCAGTTGCTGTTTTCCCCTTTCAGTTGTAATTTACAGTTGGGCTTGTATTTCCGGCCCCTTTTACTTTTAGCACAGCTTGTTACAGTTTTTTCTTAGTGTTTACCTTTCCTCTTTCTTACTCTGTGGTGCTTGTTTACTTTTCAAAGGCAATGCCTTCCCATATTCCGGGATTTACGCCTTGGTGCTAGACCCTAGCCCCTGGCCTATGGAAGGCGGGCTTGGGGTAGTCACGGCACAGGCCCCAAGGACGGGTCGTGACAAATATCCCCCGGGAGTGTCATAACCAAGAGTGGACCAAGGGCCGTTATTTTTCACTAGTTATCATTCAGGTGTATCTCAACGTGGTGTTTCATATTTTACCCCTAGATACATCTGTTCTAGAGTCACCTCTTCCTAATCGTATACAGAAAAGGATGTATTTTACTGATAAACCAATTACTCATTACTCACCAAAATTTTCGGATTTTTTTTATTATACTTAGTTTTATCCCTAAGGCTTTCACTAGGGTTTTCTAATCCTACTCCAAAAAAATAACTAAACCTATCCATTGATACCATCAATTACAACCATACTCTTTATTTTACACATAAACATAATTTATTACATAAAATATTTACTTGATAAAATATAGAATATATATAGGTCAAGTGTCTTTGGGGATTAGGAACATTACATAATAACATAGAACATGGAATATAAAACTTTCTTGAAAACTTCTTTACATGACCACATGCATTCCTTCATACATATAATTGCATTGGATAACCTAAAGAAATTCATAAGAAAAGGGTGAAATATAAATCCCCGTATGGGAGTTAACAAGGAATAACATGAATAATATAGTACATGTTATGCAATAGGCATAATAGTGGTACATAAGGGAAACATGAACGTAAAGGCAAGATATAACATGATTATCATCAAATGGAAATGTTGCAACAAAAGTTAACATGATATTACCATTGGCCAACACCCATTTCATATGGATAATGAGTAAAACCTCATTGAACATGAATTAGAATGATTAATACATAATTCCATTAGACATATCATGATACTAATATTTCCCCAATGCATTGGATTTCTATTAGGGTGAAGCCTTCTAAATCATTTCCTTTCAGGCATAACTGTTCCAAATAGATCTTACAACATGGAATCATTCAAAATCATCCTTTATTACAAAATAAAGGAAAGTGGAATACATTTATAAAACTATATAGTAAATAAGTAAATGTTCATAAAGTTGAATACACTTTATATAGAAATGATCATGTTATTCACTACATAATTACATTGGCTTGGAAAATCACGGTACAATTTTGATAGCATAACGACGTGACATAAGAATTCATAAAAATTCTTAATGAGAGGAAAATGGGTATCTCATCACATTTACAATAAATGTATAGTAATGGGGTCATATATATACATGTCCCAACATATTTAATGTAATTTGTATGCATAATATAAAATAATTAATTGAATGTAAATTAAGATAGAGAAATCCCTTATAAAATATCCGCAATGTAACGAGTGTACATGAGAGGCATTAATGAGAGATAAAAGGGTCTATCATTACTAAAACAAAAGGAGGGATTTATAGGAGAGGTGATAAATCAAAAAACAACATTTTTGTTGAATATAAAAGGGCATGACAACATAAAAAAAATTGGATAGAAAATGAGAAAAGAAGAAATCTCTTACTTGGAAGTGCGATCCTAATGGCATAGGGAAGGCTTGAGAGAGTATTCGATAGAGATTGGGGTTCCATGGAAGAATTATATAGTGGGGAGGAAATCATTTGGTCGAGCTCCAAATTATTTGAGTGGAGAGGAAGTGGGATCTTGGGTGGGTTTATATAGGAAAATTGAGGGAATTCTTTATTATTTAGGTTTTGGACACCACATATTAAACTAATCAAAATCACAAACCAACCCATAGTTTCTGATCGTGGTTTTTACCAAAGGGGATTGGAAAACATTATTTTATATGGCTAATGTCCTAAATTCTTAAAATATTTGGCTCTCTTATGTGGAGGCGAGTCACACTCTCAAGGAAAAAAATTTAAAAGTTCAAAATAAAATATAAGCCTTGGAAGGTCCACTAAATCTTTGTAAAATAAATCAAAAAAACCTAAAATAAAATTATTTTAATGGTAAAACATATATTGGCCTAAACTTCAATTTATAGTATTTTATTTTCTACTATTAGGTTATTATGTTGTCATAAAACACATTATATAATTATAAGATATTTAATTTTTACATAAAAATTTGACTGTCTCTGAAAATAATGAAAAATTTTTCATTGGATATTTTGAAAACCTGATTCCAAAAAATAATATTCCTTTTATCTAATTAATTTATTAAATATTTGAGTTTTTACATTTAATATAAAAACTGAAATTTATCAAAAATTAATGGGTTTTGGAAAAAATGACTTTCAATCCATAATAATAATTAAACAGTTTTCAAAAAAATTATTTGATCAATTATATTTTAACAGTAATTAAAATATTATTTAATACAAAAATTCCTAAATTTATCAAAATGGATTTCTTAATTGAATATTAACTAAAATTACTATTTTTTCTCTAAAAACCATTTTCAATGTAACAATAATAAAATGATTGTATATTATTTATTCTATACAAAAACTAATCCACATAATCATAGTGATAAGGTGTTGTTACATAACCCCTTTATAACACCTACATAAGACCTAAGGGTAAGGTGTGCGAATGGGACATACTCTTGGGGTGGCTCATATATCATCGCTCGGGTGGTAATCTCAATCAACAACCACTTCTCTTGTAGGAAGCTTCGTTTGGTCTTAACAATTTGAAGCTCAACATGGGATTGTTCAAGAGCGAAGCCTAGTGATGCCACATCCATTCTCAACTCAGAAAAATGGGCTTCGTATGGAGCAATTCTACAGGTTGATTCCATCTCTTCATTTTTTTGAGTAAATTGGATTTGTTAAAGCCCAATATTTATACTAATCATTTGATCACTATTGAACATCTATATTATCTATCTTAAAAATTATCAATGGTATTTTTAAATAAAAATTCAAAAAACCAAATAAGTTCATATATTATATGACCATTTTACATAATAAGACCTTTAATTAATTCAAGGGGAATTTTCAATAATAAAAGTTCGCGTTGTTACATTCATGTAATCCATGGATCAAATAAATGTGATAATGAATAAATCAATATAGGGTCTTAAAATGTTTATCTACAAAAATAATTCATTTACATTTATATTAATGAATTATGTAAATTAAAAAATACATGGAATAAAAGCATGTGTGTTGGTTCATCGAGTTTAAAATAGGACACCGTGACACTTGATCGTACCTAGCTCGGTCAATGAAAAAAAAGGAGAAGTCACCTCTTTCAAAAAACCTCAACACATACATTATATTTTTTATTATGGTGTCATACCCAATAATAAATTTAATCTTCTTAAATAGGGTATGGACCGTACTAAATAACAACCATTTCATACTAAGACCATACCTTCACCCTCTAGAAAAGTGTAGTGTCACACAATCACATCCTCAACCAATACCCTCTCACTTATGGATGTCTATGCAAAAACCCTCTCACTCAATGTAAGGAATAACATCATTTCGCATGCCACATAAAATCAAAATCTACCCTCACATAGAAGGTGGGTCGTATAACCACATCTAAGTCTAATAAACTACAATATAGGGTGGCCTGTTCTAGAAACCTGTCACTCAGGGAAATCCCCAAAAATTACATAGTAGAACAATTACATATAACTTAGGGTGGTTTATGATAGAACCCTATCATCTTTGGTGAGGCATCACGGTCAAATATTAGACCAATAACCCTCACTTCTAGTTCAAAATTTATTTACCCTCTTACTAATGTTGTGGATTATAATCATATAATGAACTCATACTCTCTTACTCGGGTATTTCAAATCGAGCACCTTCTTTCGGAGAGAAAGGCATAGTATGAAGTCCCATCTTGAACTAAAATATCAAATTTTGACAGACACATAGAAACCTAAAGTGATTCATATTCCTAGAAATTCATATCCTAATCCAATGGTTGGACCATAACTCTCAGATAGCCTCTCAAGGAACTAATAGACAACATTCAATGCTAAAAACCTTATAAAAATTGCTTTTGATCTTGACATGCACTGTTAATCATCTCTCATCATGTATTTATCATAGTAGGATATCCTCTAATGAGAAAATAAAAATAAATTTTCCACAAGGTAAAACCATCGACTTGACCATGAGGTATGTAATGCAATACAATAGGTTCCTCATACCCAACCTTTTCACTACTCTCCAATATCAACCCACACCCATTATACCAAGGTGATACATCTATAAACATGACCTACATAACCCATTATTTAATAGACTGTGTCCAATAATGCTTTCAATTAATAGGAAGATATATTATCTCGTCATCAAATGACTATACCAATCCCAAGGCACCCATGCATCATGGTATCTCATTTACATGTTAATGAGGATATTCTATCAACCCACACATATGTATCATCGCATCTATATTTGGAGTGCTCTAAATCCCATTATCTATAGAAAACTCTCCACATCAGATGACACCAATACATGAAGGTATGATACCTCTCATATCACATACCGAAATTTTAATCTATACTCAATAGTTTATTTCAATTAAAAAATGAGATGTACTAAAAAATCGCCAACCATATCTAGGGACCTAAAACATAGGACTCCACTCTAGCAATATAGAATCTACTCTAGTCTATTCACAAATCATCCCAAGAATAAAACCTATCTCGAGCCTCTCATAATCTCAATCTAAAACCACAACCCCTTTACAGAAAACCATTGGTAGATTCAAATTATTCACCATGAAACTGAGTACTCACTCATTTTTTAGGTGTCACAATTACTTATAACTCATCCCTTAAGGGAAATCGCATTCCCTTTCATCATTAAATGAAACTGAATACCCATGTAGGTGTACAAAATCTTGGATAAATATGTATATGTGTTAGTATTATAGGGTCCACCATCTTTATTATGGAGTTAACATATTCAAGACATGCATTCCCAAGACTCTTCTATGACTGATATAATTCACACCAATTAATGATTCCCCTATTATAAATAATATCAACAAGATAATTAATTATAAAAATTAATTATTAGTAATGTAATTTCATCTAATGAGTCATAATGAACAGACTCTCTTCAGGTAACATCTATTCATCATAACCACAACCAATTATGTGAACAAGGTCTATGATGCACACATAAATTCACTACAATAAAAATCTCTCTCTCCAATACACATCCAACCACCCATTTAGTCTAATTAACGTAAAATACTTAAATAAATTCGTTATAAAACATACCTCAACAATTATAGTGAATGGTAACAAGAATTAATTATTTTTTTGTGTCCTCTATCATACGTATTCCAAAACCGTATCATAATGGAATGATTAAACAATTATCAATTTGAATCGTTACTCAATATCTAAAAAACTAAAAAATGAGAATGAGATAGATGAATAAAATTAGAGAAGACATAGGAGTAAGCATAAATCAATTCATCCTGTAAAATTCACACACACACACACAACCTTCACATAGGGGGATAAAAGGGATGAATAAATGGAGAACGATTTTACTAAATAGACCTTCCCAAAGAAACCTCTTACTCTAATTAATGGGGAATGATGATTGTGAAAAATTAATGTTTTCTTTATTTTTAAAAAGATTCAAAAAACTGACCCGGTATATTGTTAGCCACAACTAATTACTCATTCATACAATAACCACACCATGGATTTATAATAACCACTTTTTAAGACACATAGTGAAATAACAAAATTACCATAGCCTTAAGTTATTTACTGCATCTTTATCGAGTACTCAGAGTGAAATTAATAAAATTCGGTTGTTATCCTATCCTTCTACCTCTTCCTTGATTATCTGATCCACCTATTGAGCCTTCCAATACAATATAAATATATCAAAAAACATCTTCATGGGGGGCCAAAACACTCATATTCACCATCTAAATATAAATTCCCAGATAAAACCTATTATGAAACCAACAATTAAAAATTAAACAAAAATAAACAAACCATATAGTAACATGCCACTATATTCATTGAGCTAGAAATCATTTTTGGTTTCTTTTTTATTTCCTAAAACCAATTCTTGAAAATATTATAGTGATTACATACTTTCCCATCTATGAGGGAATTTGTTGATATTCCATTTATGTGTGCATGGAAGTCCATGACTACCAATGATCCCATGTGAGTATATATAATAATATAAGAATTGAGTTTATCTATGGGGTCTTTTCATATGAACCATATTGATGTAATTTAATTAAATTAACCATATTTCTAAATTTTGGGAATAATCATCATGGAAAAATTATTAATTTAATAAAGAGATTCTTAAAGTGTGGAAAATAATAGAATAATAGAAATCATTTACAAAGGGACAAGAAGAATATAGTTAATATAGTGGATGAAATTATGTCTCTACTCAACCATCCCCCTATGGTGAATTTATACCACTACAATGAATTATTATACCATGAAAATAATTTCACAAGTCTAAGGGTAATTGAGATTAAAAGTTCCAAATACAATTTAATCGTGAATTATTTATGTGGTGAATACAAACATGTTGAATGGTGAAAATGAAGTGGTTATAGGTAAAAATTTTATTTAATAAAAAATGGGAATATCCTATTTATTTATGGTTCAACATATTCTTTTAAACCATACAAAATTCTTAGAAATATTCAATCATTACATTAAGACATAGAGAGAAAGATCATAGTTAAAACCAAAGTAATGTAATATTTTTTTATAAAGTATATATCTCTTCACCAATTAACATATTTAGGATGAATATTGTTAAAAATCAATTGATAATCCATTTTGTAGATTTGAATTCCTTATTCGTAACAAAATAATTTTTTTTAGATAAAACTAATTTTACCATTAATAAGAGGTAAATCAATTTCCTTATGCATAAATATCATCAGATTTTATACAAGTAAAAAGAGAATTATGAATTTAATTTGGTAAAACATTGTTCTATATGTATAATATTACCTTATGAGAATGCATATCAGGAAAAAATTACTAAGTCAAAAGAAATGATCACCCTTGGGGTAATCCTTATTATGAGGGATTGTGTTTATGTGTTTCCCAAAGGGTTTTCTAGAATTACATCACATCGAGAGGTAATTTTCTCTATATAACATGTACCCATATTTTTACGCCTAAAAAATATTCCATATAAATTACCTCTTTTGAAATTTTATATTTAAATGAGAAACCTCATGAAAGATAAGATGATGGTTTTTTATGAAAATGTGCTTTCTTGTTGGGTTCCTCGATTTTTTTTGTCAAAAAGAAATATGTTATATTGTGTCTATATATTTATTATATTATCTTTAAAAAGAGCATGAAAAATATTTTGTATAATCATCCATGTATTAATGACATGTTTTGTTAACTATAGAGAGATTATTACTTATTTTGGGTTGATCTTTGATCAGGGATATAATTAATTAATGTTAAAAATGATAAATTTTATAAAATATTCTTTTATATATTATATGGAAACTATGAGTCCATAAAAAATCTTTTTAGCCTCACTAATTATCCTAATAATATGATGTAATTTACGAATAGTGAGTTTAGATATTATCAAGATAAACTTGTTACAATATTTATATATGAAATTACTTTTTATTATATTAATAAGGTATAACCTAAAGATAGATAGAGCCCGGTATTATAATATATTTTGAAATGATAAATTTCATGAAATATATTATTAAAAAGATAGGTGGATATATAAATTTTCACACATGAAGAATGTTGTAACAATGTGAGTGAAATATTTGGATCTTTAAATGATAAATGTGATTAATTAATAGACTATACCAACAGCTGGTATAGTATTCCATAGTTTTGTAAAATAATTAGGGTATTATTGATGAACTGTTAGAAAATTTTCAATGATTTTCAAAAACACTATCAGATATTACTCCAGAAGATATTTATTTATTTTTGGATAAAAGAATATTAATACAACTTCATATTGTTTAATAAACAATTATTCAAAACAACTAACCTCACACAACCCTCATGTGGGGAAGGGTTGGTGATATATAGTGATGCTTCCAATAAAGTCCTTCGTTTAATAGTCAATATAAATTATAATGTGATAAAAAATTCCCATGATAATTATAGACACATGATAAATATCACACAACTAATTATACATAATTTGATGTTATAATCCTTTACTTAATGGTTTAGTTTTGTTTTCTCTATAAGAAGAAATTTGAACTATATTCTGATTACAAAAGTATAATGTATATATTAACATAAAAGGAGCTCAATATGTACCAATCTAGATGGATAGTTAAGATATAATACTCTAAATTTTCAAGGAATTGCAATCCTTGAATTTAAAACATAGTAGAAAATAATATAGAAAAAATGGTCATGTAAGATTATCTTTGATAAGGATTTAATGGGATAAAATATTCTTAGACATGTAAATGATGAAAATCTGCATAAAAAATGATGTTAAAACATCCATCCATTCCAAAATGATAGGCCAAAAATTAATATTGGTGAATATTAAGGTGGAACAATGGTATTATTTTGAGATAAAAAATTATTTAAAAATAATAATGAAGGATAAAATAACATAGTTTGTCATCTAAAGGATGGGTTTCTAAGATATGGAACACTATTATGTGTACCCTTAAAATATAAGATGATGGAGACATTATATTATGATCATAACTCAACATTATCCACCATCCTATGGAAAAAATTATGTATATATATATCTATTAGATAACTTCTATAGGGATAAGATGAAAAGGGATACTAATAAATATATATATCAAAGTTGTTGATATGTCTATAAGTTGAGATAAATTCCTAGGTGATAATTATAATATTACATACCCTTACATGAATATTTAATAATAATAGTATGGATATTATACAAGGTATTATGAAGATATCTAAATGTAAATATTTTGAATGTCTGGTAGCTTGTCTTCTTAAAAATACTATTTACTTTACTAATAATAATAATGGATTATTCCTCCATAAAATTTCAAATATATATATTGGAGAAGTGGTGATGATAATTGAAATTCCACTATTAATTATAAATAATCTTGGTAATAGATTTTTGTGAATGTTATACTGGTTCCTTTAAAATGTAGTTGATGTTGAGTTAAACATTATTAATTCATACCATACAGACATAGATGGTTAATCCAGAAGTTCCAATTAATATTTAGAGGAAATGGTCATATCATAATCTATAGACATAAAAATTTGTTGGTACCAAATAATTCCTCTAATATTGTTATTAAAGAAAAACATATGCTATACAATAATTTATCTGGATCTAAAAATTACCATTATTTGAAAAAATGTTGAAAATCTAAATGTTATAATATATTTGTTGAAAGTAAACTCTTTTTAAATGAACTGGTTGAATAAATAATAAAGAATTTATAGGTAATTATGTAACACATTAGTTAAGAACATAACTTATAGAATAGATACACTAATAATCCCTGGAGTGTCCAAGTGTTTGAGGAAGTAATAAATTATTCCACAAAATATCTATATGAAAGTGTTTTACAAGTTTTGGGAAAAATAAAAAGCTATGTCACATGTACGTATGTTTCTTTGAGACATTTTATCACATTATCTATTGGAATATTGAATTTATCATCAAATAAACCAACCATAAGTACATAATATATTCCACACATCCCTATTGGGGAATTATATATTAGACCCCTTACATGTTTTAAATTTCGAGCTGGTCTAGTTACATAATGATCCGTATTTTGAGGATCAACCTATATAAATCAAGAATTATAGATATTAATTGACATTAAACATGACCATTATCTACTAATAATGTTATAGAGAAATTGTGAGTATAAATAGGTAGTATAAGAAAGTGATGATGTTACACAACTAATATATCCTCTTCAATAAATTTCATAGGGGTTGGGATGAAATTTTTGGAATGGAATTTATTATGAAAAATGAATGTGATAACAATGTTTCTTAAATATATTTATTTTATATTTGATATTAACATACAAGTACAAATTTCATATAATATATAATAAAAAAATCAATTTAAAACATCAGTATAGACCCATAAAAATAATGTATAAATATACCTACAAAAAATGAAAATAATACTATAGTGTATTAAGTATATACAAATAAAATAAAAATAATTTCAAATTGTTTTTCACAGTGGTCTCCTGTAATTTATATAGACATGAAAAATAATATATAGTAAATAAATTGTTGGATACAATAACAGAATTATATAAATTATGTGTAAATAACCTCGAATGATAATTGAGTGGATGAATAATGTTGTAAATAAGATATATTTTTAACATGTATAACAATTATATGAAATTTTGAGTAGTATCTAACCATTAGAAACAAAAAATAATAGTATAAATAAAAAATTGAACATTTATTGTAGTAATGTTCATATAAATTAATTTATTAAATAACCAAATCAATTTATTATAAATATTATGATCCAAAAAAATTATTTCTAAAATTATATAAGGTAATTAATGAAGAAGACTTCCTTTAAATATGGTCAATTTTAACATATTTTGTCAGAAAATAATTTTTTTGTAAAAAATTAATATTAATTTTTAACATATTATTGATAAAATATCTATTATCCATAATAAAATATTTATCAAATTAAAATTAAAATTCTTTTACTCATAGAAAAAACAATTTATCTTTTTCCAAGATAACATTATATACACAAATATTATTTAATTTTATTAGAGTGGAATTTATCTAATGAAAACAAATTTATTTTTATAAAATGGAATTCATCTATAGAATCATCGAATGAAAATTTCCTCTCATTGAGTTTTTTTATAGGTTATTTTAAATGAATAGTAAAAAAGTATACTTTTTATGTTTATCATATGTTTTATGACATCATCATGATATTATAATGTCCTTAAAATTTCTAAAACATCTTCCATGAGTTAAAATTTATTAACTGAGTAAAATTATTTATTTAAAAATGACAAAAATAAATATATGTATCTATAAATCTAATTTGAAACCCAATGATATATTTTATTCTAAAAAAATTATTTTATATTCCTTAATTTTCATAAAATATTTTCCACATAGTTTCTAGTATTAGATGCATTAAAATTTCAAATAATCATTAATTTTCATCAGATACAAATAAAATGTAGATAAATGAATACAATTCAATGTCTTGATATATATTAGGTACTTTGTGGTACAATATCAGTAAATATATAAACTTCACTCAAATAGGATGGATGGCCAGGTCATAGCCCCCCCAAGGGATAACCCACCCATGAAGCCTTATCTATTGAATACATAGACAGAAGGGACGATGGTTATGGATCGAATTATATGGATCCAAATCCCATAATCTGACCCAAAGGTCCAATTTATCGTCTTGCCCGCATCGTGAACACATCACATTCTGCCTGCGTCATGCCTACGTCATTCCTGCATCACCGCCTTCCTGCATCGTGCATGTGTCACCACCTACCGACGTCACCACCTACTTGAAGAAATTCATTCCCACTTATAATTGGACCTGGGTCTGATGCATAATCAATGGGAAACTCTACCACTGAGGCATACCCAACTATTTCAAACACTTGTTCATAATTTATAAAATAATAAATATATAATTAAAATTATTCCATAAACCCACTCTATATAAACACCCCGACAACACCCATTTATCATCCATTAAATAAATAATTAATTTATCAAATATCAAAAAAATACAACAATATACTTTATTATCGAAGTTCCTAAGACCCTATTATTTCTAAATGTCCCTCCCACGAATACCTTAGACTCATTCTAAATAAGGAATCTCAAAATCTGAGGTATGGGTTCCCAAGTATCACTTTCATTTCATATTTGATATTATTTTTTCATAAAACTTTTAAAAACTCTTATTTTAATACTAGGATTCCTTTCTATAAATTTCCATTCAATAACTTATCACTGAGAGGGTACCTATTGTCTCTCATCGATACATGTTTGACAACTATTTACTATGTTAAAATACTGGTTTAAAAAGTCATATATTTTCAAATTATATTCTTTCCACATTCAATAATATAATTAATATTTATAATAAAATTCAAAATATTGTTATAATAATACTATAACTTTTATATAACCCATGCATTTATTAGTTATTCTATTCTGTAGATTCTTTTAAAAACATCATTCACCTATGATGGTTTTACATTACCTAAGTGAACAACAATGTTTTATTTTCACATATTCAATTAATTTATGTTATTAAAAATTGATTTGAAGAGAAAATATAACATTTATAATACTATAAATAAAAATTTATTATTGTATAAAGATAAAATTTCACTCAAAATAACAATATTAAATGTAAACAATCACATTATCTCTTAAGTATCTAAAACAAGATTATAAAGGAAGATTCTACAAAATTGAAAGTATTTTCTAAACTATTGAATTTCCATTTTTCTAGAATCAAATTATCAATTAAAAATTAAACTTATAGAGCTTATGGATCAATTATTTATTTACCATAAAATATTATCATGTCAAAGAAGTGAATTTGGAATCATGAACCGAACAACCACAAAATGGTCGACAAGAATAATATTGACATAATAAATTATCAAAACATGATTATAATTGGTTTATAATAAATAAAATAAATAAAAATGAGGTTACTCATAAATTAATTATCAAATAATCCTTTATTATTTATGAGGTCGGAGAAGCACCCAAAGCATGACAAGACTTGATCTAGGGGTCGTTCCTTCCCTTCCTCGTTTTCGATGTCATGTTCCTAATCACCCTCTATCTCTCTTTTATCCCCATTTAATCTTAAATTTATGTTATTAATAATATTGTTTCCATAATTCCATTATTTATACAATTATATCATCCCTTTTTTATATGTACCTATATCCTTAAATTTATTTTTTTTGATATTTTAATTAAATTAAACTCGATAAATGAAACAATTCAACTTATTATTCATTTACACGATACAATATTATAAGGATTATTTTATACATATTATTTTTAAAAAACCTCATTTTTTAACATAAAATATTTTAGTTAATTTCTAGTTTCAAGTAATCCCCATGATACTATCAATTTTAAATATAGTTTTCAAATTTTTGTAAAAATATTGATATCAGAGTTCTATTTCATAAATTCTTATTCACATTTTGATATAAATCATCATTTAATTTGAAATATATTTTCTAAACCCATAATTCATTATTTGATAATTAATTCCCAATCTTCCTTAATCCGTTATTTTTATTGGCTCTTACAGGATAACAAGATGTAAAATAGTCATCAACATTTTATGTTACTTTTTTTTCTCATGAGTAATTTATTTTTAATGATATATTTATATTTATTTTATATGTGGGACATATATGAATGAAATAATTTTAATTAGGTGGTCTGAGCCTTATACAACCTCCATTTAATTTAATAATTCTTTATATTTCATGATATCATGATGCATAGGTTGGATAAAGTTATCATTTCCCAAAATGTAATCAATGGGATAAATGGGGTTATCATGGTCCATAATGGAATGATGTCTCTAATGTAATCATGCACCTATGTTTCTGATTCCTACCTTATCGTTGAGAAAAAATTTATTTTTATCAAACTATTTTGTCTCATATTCCATGATTCCAGGTTACAATTTCTGATCCTCTCCTTTTATGATTTCATTTCTTGTTTTTTGACCCACATGATATAGTTCCCCCATTATTGCCTTGTTCAGTCCCCTTATGGATGAAAAAATATTTTATTCAAGTCCACTGAACATAGTAAGTAGTTATTTGAGTACCATGATCTCGAGGATAAATTAATGAAGATGGAAATAAAACATTTCACATTTTATTTTGAATATGTTATATTATGTTTTAAATTTACTAAAAATTGATCTATTTATCTATATGTTTGTTTATAGATATCAATTTTTTCAAAATTATTCAGTATTACATGTAAGAGATGCATGCAATTATTTTCTACCCATAATAATGATCTATACAGGGTAAGATCAATATATTTTCTATAATGTTGTAGAATTATATTAATCATGATATGTTTTATTCTATTGTATGATTGAATAGAATCATGTCCCTTAGTGGAGAATGTATTATAAAGTATATGTAAAAATATAGATATGTGATATGTGACATGATTATTTATTTATAGGATTTACATTCAGTGCACTCATCTACTTGGATGAATGACATGGAATGTTTTCTAGTGTCTTATTTAGTCTTTAATGAAATAATGTAGAATCCATGAGTAAATCTTTATGATATTGATTTATTATTTGTTATGTGGTCAATAAATATCATGGATAAATTTATTTACGGTTTTTCATGATGTATACTATAAATTTTATGGTCAAAAGTATAGAGATAAAATTATTTGATGGGGATCATTCTAGATACCATTATAACGTATGTATAATATTCTCTTTTCTAGAGGTCACACCTTTATTATAGTTATTTAATAGAGAATCATTATTATTCTCCCTATTACAATTGACCATGGTGTCATATGATGTATTTATATGAATGAGAACCAATTCTACTAAAAGAAGTATGTAAAATTATTTTGGGGAATAATAATATATTTAAAAAACGAGTTTTACTTGATTTATAGACTATATTTGTATATTATTTTAAGATTATTTATACATAAATTTAAATGTTATGAAAGATCATAATTTCATGGAATATATAGTTAAAGTGGATGGTAAAATGAAATATATATTAGAGAAAATCCACAGTGTGATAATTACTGCCACATCACATTCCACATGAAATTAAACTAACTCATTATTAATGTGAACATGTTATAGTTATTTTAATGGTATCATATTGGTTATATATATAAATGGATTATGTGATAATTCATATATCATTCATTCTCCACTATAAGATATCTTATATAATTTAAAATCAGTTAATGAAATGTAAATAAATTTTCTATTAATTTATGAGATATTTAAATAGTTAAATTTATCACTTAAGAATGAAAAAAATCTTATATATCGTTATATTATAAATAAATTTCCTAAAAATTTTGAGTCATATCAAAAAATTTATGAAATATTTTAAAGTCTAAAGATTGTTTTTATAGGTCTATAAAAAAAGTTCTATCATTATAAACATTTGTATAAATATAATGACGTGGTAACTATAATTTTCTAATATAATTACCTCATTTATCTCCTCACATTAACTAAAATTTATCATTAGTTCATGAGTGAGAGTTAAATCATACGAGGATGTATTCTTAGTGTTTTTTATAACATATTAACTATTCAAAAGCAAAGGTGTCCTTTCATTTTTTCTAAGGGATCTTTATCAGTCAGTTATGTTTACTAAAGGATCTAGTTTCCTAAAAACTAATGTATTAATGTTATTAATTTTATAATTCAATTAATATGTATGTCAAGATATTATTTATAAATGTTTTCGTTTTTTTCTCTAAAATACTTAAAAAAGTGATTCCCCACTAAAACCTAAAAAGTGGATCCCTAAAAGGTTTTTATTTATTATGGAAAATACATATCCATGTGAGAATTAGCCTTAATAATTATGTGTTGTGCCTTTATAACTGAGATAATTTGGGAGGGTATAAAAAATAAATACTTAAGGATAGTCCCTCCAAATATGATTTTTTAGAGTAATTAGATTATTAAAGTGTATTTATTTTGGTTACAATGAAAAATAAAATTACCCATTTTGTTTCCTCAGGTTGTGTATGGAAAATTGTAGATAGGTAATGATCCATTTTTTATGTGTGAGTTGGGGCATGTTTGTTTAGTTTTAAATATAAATAATTATTATTTAATGGATAACCACCAATTTGAACATTGGTTTTTAGTGTTTAATTATTATAATTGTTTTTATATTGTCTATAAATCTCAAAAAAATATTTGGTTTATCAATTTGATATATGATTAAGGGAGTGATAAGGGGAAATAGTTATGGATATTATATACAACCCTTGAATATAAACACTGGAGCATAATTAACCATTATTATTTTGTTTTTAGCTACTACCGGAAATCATACATGGTTTTAATTGGAGTTTTATCTTGGATACTCCTTTATATATTGGATTATTTGACATGTTGTTGTAGGGGAACATATTCATTACAGTCAGTAAAATCTATTTCAACTCATCATTATATTTAATATTTGTGTTGATATCAACCACTAAATTTTTGAATCCATATTTTTAGTAGATTGTTATTTTTATAAAATTTAAATGTAAAATTATTGGTTCTGGTATAACTAATGGGGTGGACATTATTTATATATAATGGATTTGAATGTTTTAATTTAAATATTCAGTTATAGATATAAAATGTTTTTATTTTTTAATACATGAGTGGGTTTCAATTAAATTTTATATTATGATCTTTGTTTATTTTATGTGTGTAAGAGGTTTTGAAATTTAATGATATAGTATGGATAAGAAATTTGGTGAGCCAATGTGAATGGATTTTAAACATTCCATGTTAGTGTTCACACTTAGTGGTAAAATATTGAATTCGTGTTTTGGTTTTGTAATTTGTTATGTTTGGTCATTTTACCAGTCTTATGGATTAATAATTTTTATATGGAATGTTTAATTATTTTACTTAATTTGGAATCTATGGTATTTTTTTCAAATAGAATGTGAAATAATTTGACATGGTGTAGAGATTTATATTTACTAGAAAGGGTAATTTTTTGTTTGATTTATACATTTAGATATGTCACGACCCGTCCTCAGGGCCCGTGCCGTGACTACCCCAACCCCGCCTTCCATAGGCCAGGGGCTGGCGACTAGCATCAAGGCGTAAATCCCAACAAAAGGGAAGGAATTGCCTTTGAAAAGTAAACAAGCACCATAGAGTAAGAAAGCGGAAAAGTAAACACTAAGTAAAAACTGTAACAGGCTGTGCTGAAAGTAAAAGGGGCCGGAAATACAAGCCCAACTGTAAAGTACAACTGAAAGGGAAAAACAGCAACTGAAAAGAAAAGTCGCAGCATCGAGCCGTCCTCTGGAAGTCCCACCTGAAGGGTGGGTACAGATAGCCTCTATAGCTCCTCGGTCCAGCCGTCCGCTCCAAGTACATCCCGCCCAGTGGTCCACCTCCAGGTACCGTCCTGCTCCGCACGCCTCCACCTCGATCAGCACTACTCGTCGTCTGCAACCAACACCACGAAGTTCGGGCATAGCCCGTGCATGGGTGAGTATAAGCTACTCAGTAGGGACCCCGAGGCCCCCGAAGGTCTCCCAGAATCCACAAAGGATAATCCACAAAGGAAAGATACAATCACGAAGTAACAACCGACACTGCTTAGGTATATGCCCATACATATACCTAAGTCATCAATCACTGTTCGGCTCCATCATCCGAGCCCAAGCACAACCCAGTCCACACAGGAAAACAAACGTAAATCCACACAGGATAGCACAACACAATCCACAATGGAGAGAAAAATTTAAATCCACACAGGATAGCACAACACAATCCACAAGGGAGAGAAAAACGGAATCCACACAGGATATCACAACACAATCCACAAAGGAGAGTAAACAGTAAATCCACACAGGATAGTTCAACACAATCCACAAAGGAGAGTAAATAGTAAATCCACACAGGATAGTTCAACACAATCCACAAAGGAGAGTAAACAGTAAATCCACACAGGATAGTTCAACACAATCCACAAAGGAGAGTAAACAGTAAATCCACACAGGATAGTTCAACACAATCCACAAAGAAGGGTAACACTGGATTCAGCTCACATAGGAATAAATCGTCAAAAAGGTGGAAGGGATGATCAGATATAGATACTGAATCATCTAAGCTGGGACCCACATAGGATACAAGACCGTCTGTCTTCATTGATTAATTTATGTTGGGACCCACATAGGATACAAGACCAGCACTGAATCATCAAAGATGGGACCAACATAGGATACAAGACCAGATAAGCTAGGACCCACATAGGATACAAGACCAGCTGTCTTCATTGATTCATCTATACTGGGACCCACATAGGATATAAAACCAGCACAACTAGGACCCACATAGGATACAAGACCAGCTGTCTTCATTGATTCATCTATATTGGGACCCACATAGGATACGAAACCAGTTTTGAATCATCTAAGCTGGGACCCACATAGGATACAAGACCAGCACAACTAGGACCCACATAGGATACAAGACCAGTTGTCTTCATTGATTCATCTACACTGGGACCCACATAGGATACAAGACCAGCATTAAATCATCTAAGCTGGGACCCACATAGGATACAAGACCAGCATGGCTGGGACCCACATAGGATACAAGAGCAGCACACTTCATCGCCGCAGTCCACTGAGGATCTCTGCACAGTCGTCGTCGTCGAAGTCGCAGCCAGCTCTAGGGTTCCCGCACACAGCAAGCTCGTTCGGGAGGGTCCGCTCCACGAGCCGAGAGGCTGATACATTAACTATCACATAGCCCAAAGTTTATGTATCCAAAAGTTCCGTGTCTTCAACAGGAACTCAACGCAATAGAAGGCACGTCAATCGGACGCCCGGTCTGAGAGATATTGTCTTTTTCGTCCGAGGGGCCCGGTTGGTTTTTAAGGCAAAACCAACCCGACCGTACTCCACCTATTTCCAATCCTCGGGCGGAGTGAGCCAAAAGATCCTTCTCACTTAGAGGAATTCAACAAAGCTGACGGCACGTCAATCGAACGTCTGTAGCTTAAGATATGAGTGTTTCCGCTCCGAGGGCCCGGTTGGTTTCGTGTACGAACCAACCTGGCCGAACCCAAAGTATTCCGAAACCTTGAGTACGATATACCGAAACGACCGTCTCGATCCAAGGATCATATTTCCACTGACGGAGCATCGTTCGGAGGCCCGTAGTTCAAGTTACGGGTAGTTGATCAAAAACAGTCTGAAGACGGTGGGTCCGGGCCCGGGCCGACCCGGCCCGACCCCCCATGGGTAGGCCAAACCGGGTCAACCCGACCCAGTCCAACCCATCCGGACCCAGTCCGGCCCGGACAGGGCGCGGCCCGGCCGGTCGGACAGGCCTGGCTCGGCTCGGCCGAGCGGCCGAGCGCCTGGGTGCCGCGGGGCGCTGCCCCCACGGTTTGGAGATGTCGCGGCCCCGCGTTGGTGCTGTGCTGGAGCAACGGACGCGGCGGTCACCGCGTCCCATGCGGGCGAGCCAGACCCACGCGGCCGCGGGTTTTTTGGCCGCCGCCGCTGCCTCTGGCTGCCGGCGCCGCCGCGCCGGCGACCCGCGCCGCCGGCCGCTTCCGCGGGCCCCCGGAGTTGCTCCGGTGGTCCGTTTTCCTTCCCATCTGCGCCGTTGTTCCTCCCGGGTTCCTTTCTTCACTGCGGGATCCTCAAATCGCCCTTGCGTCATGTTTTGTCATCGCCCGCCAAATCTGCACAACCACGAAGAAGGGTGGAGGGTTGTCGGGCCGTGTTCGTTTGGCCCGCACCCTCCGCGTTAGTGATAAACAATGGGAGAAAATAATTCAACACATGAACAACAATTTTAATTAACTAAAATTGTTCATTTGAATCCGGTTCTTTAATTTAAAGAGACATTCACGGGAATAAGGGAATTTCCAAAACAAAATCCCTACCTCGTCAAGTCGTCGCTCGCGGGTTCTTCCCGGAATTGGGGATCGTCGCGTCGTCGCGGTATCCGGCGTCGCATCGTCGCGGAAGAGGGTCGCGTCAACGAACTCCGAGATTCAAGAACAAAAAGATTTAATTAATAATAATTAAATCTTTCTTGAGTTAAAAACCACAAAGGAAAAATTAAATGAAATCTGAAACCCTCACCTGAACGGATGATCGAAGGTTCTTGTTGCGGATTAAGGAACGTCGCCGAAGAACATCATGGGAGAGGAAACGTCGGCATTGCGGCACACGGTGTCGCGTCGTCGATTTCCACGGGTTCGGCGTTCTTCGTCGGAGGCCGGCGTTCTTCGCGTTCTTCACGTTCTTCGCGAAGGAGGATGAAGGCTCAAGAACTCTGTCAAAACCTCTCAACGTGTAATCCTCCAAATGTTGGTATTGGTCTTATTTTATTATTACGCCAAGAAACGAAAAGAGGTAAGTAATGACCCATTAATTCGTATAATTAATTCAACGAAAGAAACTGCCCATTTAATTCACGAATAAAACCGCCCAATTGAATGGTGCATTAAGAAATTAAGAAAACGCGTCAGTTGACTTTCATAAAGACGGGTTTTCGCGGGTGCGTTACTTAGTGGAAGGAAACGGCAGGGCTCGTGCGGGCCCCGCCTCACAAATATCCTACCAAGAGAGTAGGATATTTTTGGATGTCACCCTATCCGTATCGACTCAGCTTAAGCTGCTTTAAGTGGTTTCAAGTGTCTTCCAAGAGGCTTAAGTGAAATAAAATAAAGTTTGTCGTACAATTATTTTATTTCATAACTTTAACCCCGAAAATTAAAAACCACAACCGAGCAAACGCAACTCCGGAAGAGGCATTTCTAAGCAAATACTGGTGCTGCGACTTCATCGGTGCCCTCAGAATTCGATTCTGTGCACCGGTTCAAAAGTTAGAAAAACCCGCTCGTCCGTTCACTAAACGTACCCGAGCCAAACTTCGGAAAATGATTCCGGGCACACCGGGCCTCGGAATCAGGTGTCGTCAGAAACTGCATTCTTTTAAAATTACAAAGAAAATTAATAAAAAAAATTCCTTGAAATTTACGGGTCTTTACAATATATGTGTGTGAAATATATTTAATACATAATACAAAAATAGATGAATAATATTGAAAAATAATGTTTTATTGGAAGTCTTTTTTGGTTTACAATCTGATTAGTTTGTGAAATTCTTGGTTGGTTAGATTTTATAGAGATGGTAATATTATGTAAAATAACTAGATATCCTGGGTTTCCCTCGAGTAAGAAATTTTGATAAAAAGAATTTAATAGTTATAAAACTCATATAATAGAGATTTACATTTTATTTGATGGAAATTGGTTACAAATTATGGGTATGGTTATTATTTTAGTATGTTTTGATATTAGTAAATAGGTAAATGATAAATAAGATATAGAATAATGTAATTAAACATGAAAATAGGCCCCTAAGCTTAAATCATTCCATAAATATGTGGTTATTGTGTTGTTAATATTCCTTGAAGAGTTTGGAGTGCTGTTTATTAAAATGTTGCATGAACTATTCTTTTTCTAGTTATAGCATTTTTTGTGGTAATTATCGCACAATTTTTTTAAAAAAATATAATTATTATAACATATAAGAAATCTACTAGATGTTTTTCATAGTCTGATAAAAATTTTATAACATTTTCAAAAAATCATTGCAATCATGGATTAATGTGGTTGTAGCTATTCATTGTTTGTTAAACTGTTTGTAAACAATTTTCACAATCTATGCTTGGAAAAAAATGCTTCAAAATTATTTCCTCAATTTTTAAGGGATAATGACTTTGACATATAGATTATTGTTTTTTTTAAAAACCTTAATTAATACCACCTTCGATTAATAAAAAAATATAGATAAATGTTATGATTCTTATAAGACTAACGGTCTTTATGAGAATTTGAAAATGTAAATTCAACTTCAAATGAATGTAATATTTTTTAAACATTAATTTTACTACCATACGATATCTATGGAATGATAATGTAATGAAACAAGGAATTAATTATTATATATTCCTAATATATATGTGTTATGTGGTAAATGTATCTAAAAATGATCTCAAAAAAATGTGATAGATATTAGTACATGTTAATTCTGAATCATGTACTTGTGAAAAAATAATGTGAAAGAGTAATATTGTTTCTTAAGAATGGGATCAAATTTTGTTTTCTTATCAATATAAAACCACCAGATTATTTTTTTAATAAATTTTAATGGAATAAATTTATATATTTATTTAATTATTTAATTAATATTTAGATTTGAAATATAATCTAAACTATAAAATCACTTTATGGTGAAAAATACTTGACAACTCGCTATAGTGTGAGGGTTATTTTTTAGCTTTTGATGAGAGTGGTAGAATGTTTTCAATTTTATAAATAGTGTCTTTAATGGTTTATAATATAATGAAAAAATGGATAATTATTTGTGAGAAAATATATAAATAATTTTTTTGGAATATTAGAGTTGTTAAGGGAAATTATTTACCTAGGTATCCCTAATTAATATCATGGTATATAGATTTCACTAATATACTAATTTAAGGAATTGGGTTGATGAGTATAGATTTTTGTAAAAAATCATTTCATTCCACTAAAAAATTACTTTTAAAGAGTAAAACAAAGTGACTTTGATAAAATTTTCATTGAATTCAATATTTAGGAGAGTCCCATATGGAAAAGTGCCCTAATATGGTGCTATCAAAACATAATAACCATAATGATTTATGATCACAAAAAATCAGAAGGATGTGAAAGGGAATTTATATGGAAAACATTATAAATTTATTAAGAGTGTTTATTATTGGGAGTGATTAACTCTTCGTGGCCCCAATAACTAGAGCAACCATCCATCTTTAATAGGGAATTTGGGGCAATAAATAAATGATTCACATCTAAAATAGGATAAAAATAATGAAAAAAGTACATAGTCTTAAGTGGACTCATCAAGTCATATGTGGGCCAAATAATAGGTTAGAACTATTTTTTTACATTTTTAATCTATTTTTATATAATATTGAATAATTTTTCATCAGAAAACAACATATTTTATTGTGGATGTGATAAATATAATTAAATTAATATTTATAGGATAACTTTGATGTTATTAATATTTAATTATACATAAAAAGTTGTTATTATCTTTTTAATAATTATTTCAAATCATAATTATAAATAGTTTCAAAAATTACTGTAACACCTCGAGATTTTATGAAAAATATTCTTTTAATTTCATTAATGTCTTGCGTTGTATTCTACACCAAGATTACCTTGCGCTATATGCAACACCGTATTATCTTGTAGTATACGCAACACTATTCTTGGACCGTGTTACACATAATTTTGATAATAGTTATTCTACGCAACATTGAGTATATATATATATATATATATATTAAATGTATAAATGAAATATGGTTGGATTCTGTTATATGAAACAACGAAGGATTCTTTCACAACACGCAACCCTGACTTGGCTTGCATTACACGCAATCACGACCTTCCTCGATAGCGTGTGTTGTACGCAATACCGGGTTTTAATAAACAATGTTATATTATTATAATATTGTCATGAACTAGCCGTTATGAATAGTATTAACTAAATTTTGAATTTTATAACATTATTATTCATCTTACACATTTCTAGAACATGGTATAAGAACAAAATAAATTTTTCGGGTAAAATAAGTATTTTTCAAAAAATGCAGTTTTACCGCCTTTTGATGGCGCACCCACTTTAAATATAGTTTTTGACATGTTTATATGTTAAATTTGACAAAATAATATTCTTCTTTTGAATCAGGATGTAAAAATTTACATTAGATAAAGTTTTGATATTTTTCCGACAACTTTCATATTTTAATGAATAGTAAAAACACGCTATATTTTAATTAAAAACAACTTTTTTCATCGTAATATATTATGTGGTTAAATTATAATATTGAATGGTTTTAAATTATATTTAGAATATATTTTTACCACTTAATATAATGTTGGTCATTGGACACAATTTTACAATTAAACCGAACATAAACAAGTGTCAATCTTTTGATAGTTATTATCTCTTAAAAACACGCTTTTTGTTTTGACAGCGGGAATTAATTTTAAATTAATTTCTGCCACTTCTGTGTTTTGAATTTAGAAAAATGGATTCCATATTTGGAATCAGGATGTTCAAATTGTGTAAATAGATAACTTTTATTTTTAGACATTTTGAATAATTACTGCGGTAAATATTTTATTTACCATGGTTAAGGGTAAATCTGGTAAATAAGGGTTAAAAAATAATATTATAATAATATTAAATTACACTAAAACGTGTCATAACCCCATTTGTTGATACATGGTCGACCATGGGCATCTTCGGGTTGATTTTGGGACCCCATTGATCCACTTGTAAGTGATAATGACACTTTATTTTAATTAAGTTAAAATGAATACAAAATTGACACAAGCCTATATCTTTTAGCAAAACAATTGTTACATAGGGTTATATATGTTGGATTTTATATTATAATTATTAATTAGAAATATAAAAAGATTTCCTACATAATGGTATTTTATTTGTAATTTTTAGACTTTAAATAATTTAATTTATTTATGACACAATGATGATGCAGTAATTATCTTATTAATGAAATATTGACATAATTGATGTTATAAACAACAAAATAAATGTAATTTGAGACTTTTTATGAATTCCACTAATTTTATAGGTTACTATGATATATTAATGTTGATTTAATTAACTTGGTTCGAACATTTAATTCTGTTATGACTCTCACAAAAATCATATATCAAATAGTGTCAAAATTGACACAAAATAGTTTTTAAATCAAATATTATATTATTAATTGTTATTTTATTCCTAAAAATCTAAGGTTCGGCCAAATGACTTAGATAAGGATATATATATTAATAATAAACAATTTGGGGTTCTTTTGGCATGTTATAGTATGTGTATTAACCATATAGTGAAAGAAAACAAAAAGACATGGTAAAAGTTAAATTATTTAACTTAGAGTTAAATCTAATTGATAAGGTTAAACTAATATCCTAAACTTGTCTAAATTCTATTGGTTTATAGGATTTAGACCCATCCCCACTTGAGATTCGAAATAAGACCCTTTGGTACCATTATAAACTGATTTTGACTTTAATATAAAATAATATTTTGAGATATTCCTAAGGTGCCCCTCTCCTCCCCTATAAAAGGACACCTCCTCCCCCTCCTCCTCACACCAATTTGAGCACTCAAGCTCGGCCAACCCCTGCCAAAATCTCTTCTCCACTTCCCTAGCAACATCCTAGAGGTTCTGGTCTTCCTCAAAGACCAATTCTAGTGCCCTAAGAGGAGGTCTCAAAGAGGCTCTTCAAAGAAGAGGTAATTACCGTTACCAATTCTTTCCTCTTTATTTCTTCTTCCACTTCTTCTTCTTAGGTTGTTTCATTATGAAGTAATAACATCAGTATCACTCATATACTGATATGTTATTATAAGTATAAAACAACCCTATTTCACCATCTATCCATCCTACGGAAAAAAAGAAATCACCGCGCGTGCGTACGTACGGAATACCGTCTCCACGCCGTCGTGTAATCTATTTTCCACCACCACCTTACATGGATGAGTGTAATGGTGTAAATAATAACTATACATAGTTATTACAACATCATATTGATTCTTATATATTGTATAATCCACTCCAATTCAATTCAATATTTATGGAAATGATATCATCGCTCGTGCGTACGTACGGACTACCGTCTCCACGACGCGATGATATTCATTCTCCATGTTAACCATTTAAGAATGATTATAAAGTATATATAAGAAATAATAATGAAATATATGACATTATAAAGCTACTGGATTTATTTATATATATATATATATATGTATGTCATCTACTTACTTCCATTTCAAGACAATAAGGAATGGAAAACAGCGTTCATGCGTACGTACGGACTACCGTCTCCATGAACGGTGTTTTTCATTTTATTTATCTATCTATTATATATATATATATACAGAATATATATGATATATAAATCATATTTTATATTATGGAAGTAAGTAAATCATGATATAAGTAATAATAATGTCAAGAACAAGAAGTCAAAACACCTACGATAAATGAAACGATTTTACCCAAAACGCTTCTTTAACATGGAATTTACAAAAGAACGGGTAATATAATGTCATAAGTGAACCATATATGATATCATAAAAATGAATATGATTCTTTAATAAGTCAATGACATTATTTAAATCATTATACAGGAGGTTCGGACACATACGAAGCAAATCGGACCTAAGGTAAGGGAAATATCACAATCTCATTTTTATTCGAGATTGTTTATACTTTGGCATTTACTGGGGTGTATTTTATCATCCACATCCATGTTTCCTTAATATGTAATATTATTTCCATCCACCTACAATTGTTTAAAACCTATTTTACCCTTTGGTGAGTTTTTAGTAAAAGATATGAAAAGAATCTTTTGTCGTTTTTCATACGAGGTACTTTTTTTGACTTTTCCGACAAAAGTACGAGAAGAATGTTTTTTTTAACTTATACGGCAAGAATGGATTTTTAAAACAGTATTTCCAAGAATCTTCCTCTATAAGTTTTCAAGTTTATTTTTAATCAACTTCTTTTATTTTAAAGTTTTATGACATGTTATGAAAGGAAAAATGTTTTTGAAGAAGAAAGGATATTTTCCTCAAGAATGGAGTTCAAGTGTTTTATCAAAATTATTTTCCATCTAAGATAATAAAGGGTTCTGTTTTTATCCCTATTATTACATTTATTTGACTATGTTGTGATGGAATTATGTTTATGAATTCCTTTATCTTATATGAATGGTTTTATGATGTCATGTTGTTTAAGAATCCCATTTTTATTACATGGGTTATGCAATGATGTATGATTTATGATTTTGTGGCACACATAAAAAAGGATTCATTATGAGATGGGTGGGACCTATATCTCCCTCCAATGCATTGGGTAAAGATGTTATATCTCATGAGATAGACATGGCTGGAATAGTAGGTTATACCGGTTCAGTGAAACAGGACTGAAACGAGGGTTACTCGATTCAGAAAGGGACTTTGTCCACTAAGATAGTCTTGGAAATGAGTCATGACTAACAAGAAATGATTTTCCATGATTATGTGTGCATGCCACAAAGTTTCAAGTTTCATGTTATGATTATGGTGATCTCATTTTCACTTCTATGATTTGTTCCATGTTAAGATATTATGATCTCTTTTGCAGGTTATGATTTTCAAAAAGATATGATATGATTTTTATTTCTTTTGTATACCCTTACTGAGCATTTGAGCTCACCCTTTTATGTTTTCTTTTCCCCAGGATATAGAGAAAGGTTTTAGGTAAAAAAAATGGAAGATCTATATGGGAGATATTGAAGATCTTTCACCAGGTTTAGAAGATTATGTTCCGAGTTTCCAAAGACACTAAACTATTACGATCCTTGTGTGTGTGTTTTTGTTATGTACTAAGTATTCCGCAAAAGTAATGTAATGTCCATGTACGTCAAGCTACGGGTCTCTACAGTTGGTATCAGAGGAAAGGTTTAGTCAACCTTTGGAAACTAGGATGCGAAAACGTTAGTGAGATCCCTAGAGATATTTTTAAGGTATGTCTAGGGATGTCTCTATGATTAAGTATATGTATAGGTTATAGTCCTGGAATTGCGTTAACGATCTTAGAATTAAACCTAAGATGTTGGATATTGAAGGTACTCCCCCTTTATTATGTTGTTTTCCCTAGCATGATTTTTTCCTCTCACACTATTCTTTTTGGGTTTTAGACGATGGCTGGAACCCGAAGGAACCGTGTTGATCAATGCAATGGACAATGCAATGATTGCCCTCCTGAACAAACAAATGTTATGGGAGATGAAGTGCAAAATCTTATTGCTATACTTACACAAGCTATGAATCATTCTGGACTTCCAAATGAGCAGAGAAGGGAACAATATTCTATTGAGTCCTTCATGAGGCAATGTCCACCTTCTTTCAGTGGGTCTTCTGATCCACTTGTGGCTGAACAATGGATCAGTACTACTGAAAAGATATTTTCAGTTCTTCAATGTTCTAAACATGATAAAGTCATCTTAGCAGTATATCGTTTGTAAGGTGAAGCTGATCAATGGTGGAATCTTGTCAAGAATACGAGGCCAAGAGATGAAATTGAGTCCATGGAATGGGACGAGTTCAAGAACTTGTTTTTCAGTAAGTACTTCCCTCGTATTCTTTGAACAAAGATGGAGAAAGAGTTTCTTGAACTGAAGCAAAGGGACGATGAATCTGTTGGTACCTATGAAGCAAATTTTACAAGACTTGCAAGGTATGCTTCCGGAATTATCATCCAACCTGAAAGTAAAGTTGATCGATTTTTCAGTGGCTTAAAACCAAGTCTTCGAAGGGCATTAGCTATAAGAGACTTCAGTAGCTATGAAGAAATTGTGCATTGTGCTATCAAGGTAGAAATGGAAGTTGGTGTTACATATCCATCTCATGGTTTTGACAAGAAACGAAAGATGGAGTTCAAGGAGAAATCTCAGAATAATGGTGAAAAGAAGATGAATGTTTCCTTATGCACAAAGTGTGGAAAGAAGCATGGTGGAGATTGTCTTAAAGGGACTAGAAAATGTTATAAGTGTGGAAAAGAAGGTCATCGAGCAGCTGAGTGTCGAAGTAATGGAAAAAGGGTTTCTAATGATGTGAATAAAGCAGACGCTGCAGAGAACGCACCACCAACACTTCAATGCTTCAAGTGCAAGGAAATGGGGCATTATGCTAATAATTGCCCTAATCCAAGGGTTAGTGATGATCAACATGAGCAACAACTGAAGGCAAAGGACAAAGGGAAGTCACATGCGATCACTATTGGCGATGTTGAATATGATAACGATGTGGTGGAATGATTAAGCGTTTATGAAATGGGATTCCAAAATAATGTTGTATCATGAAGTATTGGAATATTTATGTATTGGTTTAATGTGGTATTCAAAGTGATTGAGATATTTTTTGGAAATAAGATGATATGCGCATAATGAAGACGAGAAAATGAAATGTTTAATAGTATTCATGAGCTCATGATTGATATAAGGACTAAGTGATATCATGGTTTGAGTATATAGAATTTTGAGGATTTTGGTATGTGGAAAGTGTTAACTTTAAACTGCATTCATGTTTTCACTAAGGTATTCAAGAGAATGCATGATTAAGGACTTTGAATGTTTAGAATGTGACCAACAAGACATATCTTATGGGGATCGACGATGGTGTTAAATCTCTGGTAATCGTTTTCACTATGTTATGAGAGTGGACTGCAGTATTATGGATAATCCTAAAGATTGGAATGGATTATGTTGGACATAAGTTAGTATTGTTTAAGGATAGAAGTTTTCTCGATATTATTGATGGGATGTTATAGTAATATAGTTTTAGAAAAAGGACAACCTGCAGGATGGGCGACAGCCCATCGCTTCGGACAAGGCTGTAGGAATCGAACCCACAACCGAAGTGCGACTGGCCTTTATCGCCTACCACTGGCCTACAGGAAGTCCCTGTTTAGTAGAAACTAGTTTTATTATATTAAGCAGTATGATATATGAAGTATAAGTCCATTTTAGGAACCATATATGATTAATCACACTATAGATCGACTTATGTATATAAGTTTTGCTAACCTTTTGTTTGAGACAGATGGAATGACCCGTCATTCTATCACATGATCTGCTAACACTTCACGAATAACAAATTCAACTTCATTTATTTAAGAGATGAAGTGTAAATTGTTCAATTCACGAACAACAGTGAGATTATACCAAAATCAAGTAAGTATTTCTTCTAATTCAAATTTTTCAACTTTAGGGAAATGATATTGAAAACCAAAAATGTTGTCCTAGTGATCTTATATCTGATGAATCGGATGGTACCTTAGATCGTCACAAATGTATGGCTTTGTGATTGCTAGCTTTTCCATAGCCATGTTCTCTACCACTCTCCATCAGAACATGATTGTTAGATTTCTCTTCCATATCCATATTTTCACCTATGTGGAAACCCAGTGATTAGTTTATTTGGGTAACCGTTACGTTTCATACTTTTGTTTTTAAAGATAAGTTTTGGTATTTTTTTTTACGATGTGGGGTTCTATCAAAGAAACTTTCGAATAGTAAACCATTTATAATCCCGACGAATTTCGAGGGCGAAATTCATTTTAAGGGGGGTAGAATGTTACACCTCGAGATTTTATGAAAAATATTCTTTTAATTTCATTAATGTCTTGCGTTGTATTATACACCAAGATTACCTTGCGCTATACGCAACACCGTATTAGCTTGTAGTATACGCAACACTATTCTTGGACCGTGTTACACATAATTTTGATAATAGTTATTCTACGCAACATTGAGTATATATATATATATATATATTAAATGTATAAATGAAATATGGTTGGATTCTGTTATATGAAACAATGAAGGATTCTTTCACAACACGCAACCCTGACTTGGCTTTCATTACACGCAATCACGACCTTCCTCGATAGCGTGTGTTGTACGCAATACCGGGTTTTAATAAACAATGTTATATTATTATAATATTGTCATGAACTAGCCTTTATGAATAGTATTAACTAAATTTTGAAATTTATAACATTATTATTCATCTTACACATTTCTAGAACATGGTATAAGAACAAAATAAATTTTTCGGGTAAAATAAGTATTTTTCAAAAAATGCAGTTTTACCGCCTTTTGATGGCACACCCACTTTAAATATAGTTTTTGACATGTTTATATGTTCAATTTGACAAAATAATATTCTTCTTTTGAATAAGGATGTAAAAATTTACATTAGATAAAGTTTTGATATTTTTCCGACAACTTTCATATTTTAATGAATAGTAAAAACACGCTATATTTTAATTAAAAACAACTTTTTTCATCATAATATATTATGTGGTTAAATTATAATATTGAATGGTTTTAAAGTATATTTAGAATATATTTTTACCACTTAATATAATGTTGGTCATTGGACACAATTTTACAATTAAACCGAACATAAACAAGTGTCAATCTTTTGATAGTTATTATCTCTTAAAAACACGCTTTTTGTTTTGACAGCGGGAATTAATTTTAAATTAATTTCTGCCACTTCTGTGTTTTGAATTTAGAAAAATGGATTCCATATTTGGAATCAGGATTTTCAAATTTTGTAAATAGATAACTTTTATTTTTAGACATTTTGAATAATTACTGCGGTAAATATTTTATTTACCATGGTTAAGGGTAAATCCGGTAAATAAGGGTTAAAAAATAATATTATAATAATATTAAATTACCCTAAAACGTGTCATAACCCCATTTGTTGATACATGGTCGACCATGGGCATCTTTGGGTCGATTTTGGGACCCCATTGATCCACTTGTAAGTGATAATGACACTTTATTTTAATTAAGTTAAAATGAATACAAAATTGACACAAGCATATATCTTTTATAAAAACAATTGTTACATAGGGTTATATTTGTTGGATTTTAGATTATAAATATTAATTAGAAAGATAAAAAGATTTCCTACATAATGGTATTTTATTTGTAATTTTTAGACTTTAAATAATTTAATTTATTTATGACACAATGATGATGCAGTAATTATCTTATTAATTAAATATTGACATAATTGATGTTATAAACACCAAAATAAATGTAATTTGAGACTTTTTATGAATTACACTAATTTTATAGGTTATTATGATATATTAATGTTGATTTAATTAACTTGGTTCGAACATTTAATTCTGTTATGACTCTCACAAAAATCATATATCAAATAGTGTCAAAATTGACACAAAATAGTTTTTAAATCAAATATTATATTATTAATTGTTATTTTATTCCTAAAAATATAAGGTTCGGCCAAATGACTTAGATAAGGATATATATATTAATAATAAACAATTTGGGGTTCGTTTGGCATGTTATAGTAAGTGTATTAACCATATAGTGAAAGAAAACAAAAAGACATGGTAAAAGTTAAATTATTTAACTTAGAGTTAAATCTAATTGATAAGGTTAAAATAATATCCTAAACTTGTCTAAATTCTATTTTATTATAGGATTTCGACCCATCCCCACTTTAGCTTCGAAATAAGACCCTTTGGAACCATTATAAACCGATTTTGACTTTAATATAAAATAATATTTTGAGATATTCCTAAGGTGCCCCTCTCCTCCCCTATAAAAGGACACCTCCTCCCCCTCCTCCTCAGACCAATTTGAGCACTCAAGCTCGGCCAACCCCTGCCAAAATCTCTTCTCCACTTTCCTAGCAACATCCTAGAGGTTCTGGTCTTCCTCAAAGACCAATTCTAGTGCCCTAAGAGGAGGTCTCAAAGAGGCGCTTCAAAGAAGAGGTAATTACTGTTACCAATTCTTTCCTCTTTATTTCTTCTTCCACTTCTTCTTCTTAGGTTGTTTCATTATGAAGTAATAACATCAGTATCACTCATATACTGATATGTTATTATAAGTATAAAACAACCCTATTTCACCATCTATCCATCCTACGGAAAAAAGAAATCACCGCGCGTGCGTACGTACGGAATACCGTCTCCACGCCGTGGTGTAATCTATTTTCCACCACCACCTTACATGGATGAGTATAATGGTGTAAATAATAACTATACATAGTTATTACAACATCATATTGATTCTGATATATTGTATAATACACTCCAATTCAACTCAATATTTATGGAAATGATATCATCGCTCGTGCGTACGTACGGACTACCGTCTCCACGACGCGATGAGATTCATTCTCCATGTTAACCATTTAAGAATGATTATAAAGTATATATAAGAAATAATAAAGAAATATATGACATTATAAAGATACTGGATTTATGTATATATATATATATATATATATGTCATCTACTTACTTCCATTTCAAGACAATAAGGAATGGAAAACAGCGTTCATGCGTACGTACGGACTACCGTCTCCATGAACGGTGTTTTTCATTTTATTTATCTATCTATTATATATATATATATACAGAATATATATGATATATAAATCATATTTTATATTATGGAAGTAAGTAAATCATGATATAAGTAATAATAATTTCAAGAACAAGAAGTCAAAACACCTACGATAAATGAAACGATTTTACCCAAAACGCTTCTTTAACATGGAATTTACAAAAGAACGGGTAATATAATGTCATAAGTGAACCATATATGATATCATAAAAATGAATATGATTCTGTAATAAGTCAATGACATTATTTAAATCATTATACAGGAGGTTCGGACACATACGAAGCAAATCAGACCTAAGGTAAGGGAAATATCACAATCTCATTTTTATTCGAGATTGTTTATACTTTGGCATTTACTGGGGTGTATTTTATCATCCACATCCATGTTTCCTTAATATGTAATATTATTTCCATCCACCTACAATTGTTTAAAACCTATTTTACCCTTTGGTGAGTTTTTAGTAAAAGATATGAAAAGAATCTTTTGTCGTTTTTCATACGAGGTACTTTTTTTGACTTTTCCGACAAAAGTACGAGAAGAATGTTTTTTTAACTTATACGGCAAGAATGGATTTTTAGAACAGTATTTCCAAGAATCTTCCTCTATAAGTTTTCAAGTTTATTTTTAATCAACTTCTTTTATTTTAATGTTTTATGACATGTTATGAAAGGAAAAATGTTTTTGAAGAAGAAAGGATATTTTCCTCAAGAATGGAGTTCAAGTGTTTTATCAAAATTATTTTCCATCTAAGATAATAAAGGGTTCTGTTTTTATCCCTATTATTACATTGATTTGACTATGTTGTGATGGAATTATGTTTATGAATTCCTTTATCTTATATGAATGGTTTTATGATGTCATGTTGTTTAAGAATCCCATTTTTATTACATGGGTTATGCAATGATGTATGATTTATGATTTTGTGGCACACATAAGAAAGGATTCATTATGAGATGGGTGGGACCTATATCTCCCTCCAATGCATTGGGTAAAGATTTTATATCTCATGAGATAGACATGGCTGGAATGGTAGGTTATACCGGTTTAGTGAAACAGGACTGAAACGAGGGTTACTCGATTCAGAAAGGGACTTTGTCCACTAAGATAGTCTTGGCAATGAGTCATGACTAACAAGAAATGATTTTCCATGATTATGTGTGCATGCCACAAAGTTTCAAGTTTCATGTTATGATTATGGTGATCTCATTTTCACTTCTATGATTTGTTCCATGTTAAGATATTATGATCTCTTTTGCAGGTTATGATTTTCAAAAAGATATGATATGATTTTTATTTCTTTTGTATACCCTTACTGAGCATTTGAGCTCACCCTTTTATGTTTTATTTTCCCCAGGATATAAAGAAAGGTTTTAGGTAAAAAAAATGGAAGATCTTTATGGGAGATATTGAAGATCTTTCACCAGGTTTAGAAGATTATGTTCCGAGTTTCCAAAGACACTAAACTATTACGATCCTTGTGTGTGTGTTTTTGTTATGTACTAAGTATTCCGAAAAAGTAATGTAATGTCCATGTACGTCAAGCTACGGGTCTCTACAATTACTAATCGTTCTGCTTAAAATTTGAACTCAACTAAATTTAATTTTCATATACCATATTTAATTGAAGGTAAAATGGATTATGATTTTTTGTGTATAAACTATATGGATTTGTATCTATCTTCACCCACCTATAACATTAGTCATTCTTATTAAAAGTATTCTTTCTATGGATGGATCAAATTATGATAAGGAGTATTATAAAAACCTCATTTTATTAAATAAATATTTAATATTTAATTTATATTTTTGGGGGACTATAAATTTTATGATATTGATTTCAATTAATGAGATGGTGTTTGGATTTATTTTCAGTAATTTAATTATGATAGAGTTTTATTATTATTATTTTATTATTTTTAGTATTATATTCCCAATTATTAATAATTAATAGATTATTATTCGTAAGGGAGAGGCCTTTATTTTTCCCATGTGAAGGAAGTTAAAGTAATTAAATCCCATCTCTATTTACCATATTATTCATGGAGTATGGAATATCACTTTCTCTAATTAATTTCTCATTCTCTAGCAATAATATTATTGATATCTCTTCCACACCATGTTATTATCTTTTTTTCCTACTTTGGCATAAAATAATTGATTCAAATGAGTGTTTTAGGTGATTTTTTTATTGTACTATATAATAGGGAAACCGTTTATAAATAGAATGTTTTTTTTGTGGGGATTTTTTTGTGCCAACAAAAGGAAAAGAACATGGTTTGATATTTTGTCATTAACACATGACTATCTATTTTGTGTTCATTACCAAGGGAAAAATTGAACCATTACATTCGACCAATATATTAATAATATTTTGATTATTTATATAGTGTTATTCCAATGAATGGGTTTAGGGCTAAAATGTTTGGATATTCATTATATAACATCATATACAAGTAAATAACCACAGTTGTTAGTTTTGATTGTACAAATACGATGGTTTCATAAAAATAATATATGTGAAACATGAATTTAAATTGTTTTTGTTGATTCATGAATATTATTGAATCAAGTTATGATTTAAAAAAGGATCATTTCAGTATCTATTTATTAATAAAAACGTTTTTGTGTTATCCATGAATCATAAAAAATGTTTTAGATTAGATATGATTTAAATTATCAATAGATTGATTAATTATATATTTTTTTATTAGTTCCCATTGGTTTTTATTAATGTAATATTTAATTATAGTATTTAATAGTCATGTTTGACCATGTAATGTCTTTGCTGTAAGTTGGTTATTGATTTGTTCTGTGATCATAGGAAATAGAATTTAAACCTAATTGTGTGAATTCCATGTCTGTATGGTGGAGTTCATAATTAATTAATAATTTAATTTATTTTCCAAATTGTAAAATTATTTATGAAAAAAATTAATGCAAAAATTGATATAAAAATTTTCCAATCCTTTTATGTTCATAAACAGTATAATTCTTAATTAGTAAATTGTTTTAATTAGACCATTTTAGATGATTATGATTAATATTTTTTTATTTGTATTATACCAGAGAAGGTAATATGTTGATATTTTTTGATCAAATTATTACTATTGTTATTAGGATTAGGATTATTATTATTATTTTAATATAGTTATTAAATACGTGAGAACATTCCTCATTTATTTGAGTTTCAAATGTTCCAAGTGGAGGGTTATCCCTTATATATTCTATTCATCCACCTTCATTGAGTGATAAAACTCCGCATCTTGGTGATTACTCTCTTCCTCTAATTCTTATTCTTATTATCCCCTATATTCCCTTATTTCCCATGGCTAAGTTGTTTTTAAAATATGTGTATTTTTAATAATCAATGAATGGGTAAAAGTAATTTAAACTAATAATTGTGAGATTCCAGAAGAGTTCTCATTGAGAGGTGGAGGGGGGGTGAATCAAATAATATTTTTTATGATTTCCACCAGTTAACCTTCATCACAACATATAATGAAACAAAAAATATATAATAAAATTTATTCTATAAAAAAATTATATTGATGTTAACTAATTATCTCAGTGATTTCATTTTAACATCCACTCAACCAAAGAATATAAAACATTTTACACGGTTCACCATAAAAAATGATTTGGTACATCCTTGTTATGGATTTATAATATTGACTATGACACAATAAACTAGTATTCCTAAATAGATTACAACACTAAGGATTCAACATTAAAAATTATTTTTGTAAAAATAAATTATGAAATTAATGGTGTTATACAACATAAAATTAAGATTAATCTACTACGAAACAACAAAAAGGTTCTTTTATCACCAATAATAATCAATAAATTTATTTTCAATGAAATATCACATATTTCACATTTTGGAGATCACTGAATCTATCAAATTCAGAAACCCAGCACTTTATATAGATCACCCTATATCATCTCTTCTATTTATATAAAATTTTATAATTCATTAATAGTAAATTAATTTCTAAACAATATGAAAAAATTTATCCAGACATTGAAAAACTAATGTGGTCTATTATTGTTAAAAAATGAATGTAATCATCATAATTTATAATATAATGTTATCAGAACATATGATAATCCATGTAAACTTTAATCTAGAGTGTATCGTAATCTTCTATATTATCTCTCCTAGTCACACAAAAAATATATGTCCTTAATAAACCAATGTAGTCTTACCTATTATTTCATTTAAATTTGAATATTAAAATTCAAAATCTAAAACAAACTTCAATTTCCAATTTTTTTTTGTTAATTATATGAAATTGGATTAATACATCCATTGTTTCTAGAAATGACCTACTTCAGGTGCATACAGACTTTAGTTTGACTATATTATGAGCTAACCACAATGATACATCACTGAAAACACATGGAAGTTGACTTTGACAAAGTTTATAACATTGGGAGGTATAATTGTGGTGTTTTCATCTCAGCTATGATGGTGAATTCAAAAAATATTTAAATCCATGGAAATATGGGACTAACCATGGTGTAATTTACATTTTTATTCTTCCCAGAGAAACCAAATTGACCATTAACGTTTTTAATGAATTGAGACCAATCCATAGTCCAAGAATAACTATAATGGATGAACACTGATAACATGTTTGTCCTATTTTATTTCATTTTCAATGAATATAACTTACTCCCCATCATGGACCCACAATCGTAATCAGTATAGACAATATATTTTGAGTGCTAGGATATGAGTATGTTTTAATGAGTCCAAAATTTCCTTTCTTTATCTAAATAAAATGACAAAATATAACCAACCATTCAGAAATGAGGACTATCTATGTTGAACATGGGTTTTACAAGAATCCTAAAAAAATAACTATCTCTTAATCAACCATTGTTTTATAATTCCTAATTTTAATTTGATATATGAAATCATGTCATGGTATTGGTAGAACTATGGAATATATATTTTTTCATCACATAATAAAAAACTATAAAAAATTAAATATTAAGCCTCTTCCAAATACTTCTAGACATTCAAATGAGTTTCTCCTCATTCAATCCAAACAAATTTTTCGATTTATAAATATTATTCATAAATAAAAAAATGTTAAATAAAATGGAAAGTCCAATGTTAAGAATCATATCTACATCTCTTCATCTTTAACTAAAACATCTCTTTGGGGAACAATATATCTCAAAAATCTTTTTAGACATAGATATATCCAACATTATATTTATTATCAATCATAAAAAATAATAAAGTATTTGAAATTATAATGATTCATTATTATAATATTCTAATCATAAATGTGATAAATCCATGTATAAAAACAGTATAATTAAAAATAATATGAATTTTTTCTATAATAGTAACTTAAATTAGTCTAAAAATGACCACATTCACTTCACTTAACATTCCCTTCTCATGAACTATTTTTGTACAAGTTCCGATCCAACTTCCGTCAAACGTTCTAAATAAAATTGTTTTAGTACATTAGATAAAATACCAATCCCGAAATGCATGTCGAAATCATATATTTTAACAGAAAATACAACATGTATAAGCTATACTCATGGATTTCCCCATTTAAAAAACCCCATTAAATATATACAGTTAATTTAAAAGATATTTAGTCCATATTTTGATAATTTATTTCTAATTTTTAGTATTATATTTATTCTTAATTGAAAACAACATCCAAATATTAAGTGAGAAATGGAATGAGAAAATATAGTACAGTCTTGATGATGTCCAGGTCAGACTCACATTATCAAACATAATTTTTGAAATTCCTAGTTGGATAAGGGGTTGGTAAAATTAGAAAATAGTTTATTATATCTATGGACTTGATCCAAATTGATAAATAATTATTAATCCTCCCAATTTTTAATATGGTACTTTATATAAATATTTTTCAATAAAGAATAATCTAATCAATTTATCAAAATATTAGTGGAAATATGATTATCAAAACTCACAATCAATGGTTGTATCATATTTACATTCAATCATTAAAGTTATCCCATCAACCACATTTGTTGTGCAACTTATTGTATACTAGAAACATATTCTTCTATTAAAATACATAGGGTGACTATGTATTTATATTTATATTCTATATAACACACCTCTATTTTATTAAACACACTCCACTAGAGTTGGAATTCCAATCCTCATCTCTTCTAGTATATTCAATTTGGAATATCCAATAACATTTTCCTTATAAATATTTATATAATTCAAAACATAATTTATAATAATTTTCTTATGATGTAATGAAATAATATAAGTGAATTTGAATACCTTTCACATAATGTAACAAAATAGATAACATAAGGTCTGGAAGCTTGAATATATTTAAACCCTTGATAAGTTTTATGATCTCTTTTTAACCAACCTTCTTTATTTCATGATATTTTGAAATCCTAGATCCCATAGAAACTGGGTTATAAACATTTTTATCATCATTAAATAAAATATTCTATGGAAACTCTCAAGCATACTTCTCTTGAGAATAAATCATATAATACTTCTCTAGAGAAATTTGAAATCACAATAAGTACAACATCTCCTCTAACAAAAGCATATCAAAAATAATTATTTCATTTGAGTTGAAAATTCAATTCCTAAAACTTTTTTTATTGAAAATATAATATAATCACTATATAAAAATACTAAAATAGATTCCTTAATGCCTTAATATGTTTAGAGATTTATGTCCACTCTTCCATTTATTGATACAAATAATGAGTTGAGAATAATATTCCTTTATCTCAGTGATTTATTAGTTGAAAAAATTATTTATTCATCTTAAAACCAAATTTTCATCATATCCAAGAAAAAATCATGTATTTAAAAAAATATAAACCAACTCTCCCAATTCACCATTGATAAATAATATTTTCACATCCACTTAAAAAATCTATCATCACATTCGAGCAATGGTAACCAGAAAATCATTTTATTTCTGATTATTTAAATAAAATAACATTTCTTCTAAAAGTAAATTATTAGTAAACAATGATACATGTTAAATATAATACATTCCTTTTTCATCATCACTTCTCCCTTCTCAGTCAACATGTTACAGAACACTTATTATTTTATGATATCATTTGAGTTCATCATCATTTAAATTTACATCCATGTGTTGCCATTTTGTTTATGATCGAATTCATATTTTTTTGATAGTAATCCATTATTTATGCTTTAATGAATTATCCATACTATTTTGTGTAAATTTAATAAATAATGGTGTTTTTGATATATCCTTATGATTTTTTAGATTTAAAAATTTTACTTGAAAAAAAATATTAGTATGAATCCCCACATTCTCTATCAACATTACTCCGAGATTTCAGAAGAAATTAAGAATTTGGGGAATTTAAGTGAGTGGGAAAATTATTTTGGTTTCCCACCTAAGTACACTTTGGAGCACCAATAAAAGGAGATCAGAGTGCAAAGTATGTGATTGATGAAAAAGTAGTGATAGAAGCTCTGCTTATCCAGAGGGAGAGAAATACATGTGTGGCCGACTGAGATTTCATTGTAGTCTCAATTGAAACTAGAATTTGATATTAGTTGACACTATATTGAGTTTCTTGGATTGAGAAAATTCATATTGAAGAATCGGAGTGAAGAAGAAAGATCGGAGTGAAGAATTCGGAGTGGAGATTCGGAATGGGGAATCAGTACTGGCTATCACCATATTGAGTTTCTCAGACTGAAAAAAGATTCATATTGAAGAATCAGATTTGGAAAATTCGGAGTGGAGATTTGGAATGGGAAGTTCAGACTGTAATTGATCTATCTCAAGTCCAAGGAGTCTATGCCCTTCTTCTGGGTAAGGAAGTTAAGATTTGTGCTAAACTTGCTTACACTTGTGTATTTGAAAGGAAGTGCAGGTAACATAAGTTGTTACAAGAAATGAGACTTTTCCCTATTGTGCTAAGAGGGTGCACATGCACTGGGGTGATTGTTTCACAATGCTTCACGAGTGTAAGGGTATATCCTACTCGTTGTAATCCAAGGATTGTTTTCTTTGTGTATTTTATGGTGATGTATTGTTTCCAACCATACCAAGGATGTAGCTATTCTTATTAAATAGTGAACCTTGTAAATTGTTGTGTTCTTTTGGATATGTGTGTGTTTGTTTCTCATTAGGGAAGTATATCTTTAACAAGAGACAAATGTTGTTCTCATTTTAAGGGAACTTAAAAGAAGAAAATTGGGTACCACTGATTCACCCCACCTCTCAGTGGTTCATTCCACCGACTGGATGAGAGCCCTAAAAAAATTGTGTGCTGCCCAATGCCAATAAAGAACTCCTTGTCTTGTAGAACATACCACCCTCTGATGTGATAGTGTACTCTCGTTCCCATGAGTTGTGTTCATGTTTTAGTGTTCTGTATGTATCTACCCCTCCCTCTGGTTTTCATGTCTTGGTGAATCTCATATGGTGTCCATGTTTGTTTCTCCCATGGGATGAGGGCTAACCCATATGGGCCAAAAAAAATTATAATTACCACAACCCCAATATTTCCTTTTCCAAATACAATACATTGCACTAGATACATGAATAAAAAATAAATGAAATGTAATGAATTGTTTTATTTTATTTTTCCACATAAAACTAAATATGTTAATAAAACAAATATAAAATTATTCAAATAATAAAGGGGTAATATCATTCAATTAAATTCACAAATAAAATAATTATGTATTCACTTAATAAACTCATAAAATCCCCACACATTGAAAATACATATCATTAATCATATATCTAATAAAATAATTATAAAAGATACCTCCATACTTCCCATATATTATATTCAAAATTTATGCATTTATCAATTACCTATATGGGAGAAATAATATTCAAGTATCACAATAGATAAAGGAATCTAACTCATAAATAGAATCAATTTATTTTTTCCACGTGAAAAGTGATTGAACTTATCCATTCATCCATTAAAGACTCCAAATATTTTATTATTAACATTCCAATCATGATTTAGCTGAAAATTGATTTCACCTATCACTCATGAGGTGAATAAATATAGATTTATTTATATATTTTTCATAGCTACCAATATTTGAACAGGAAGTGGGCCTACATTTTCCCCATTTAAGTGACAAAACTAAAAAATCATGGTGATTTTTAAATTAGGATCAATTTTCTCGATGGATTAAGGATGGTAGGTAATAAAAAAATAAAGATAAAAAATGAGGGTTATATTTATATACAATGCATGATAGTGAATATATATATCCCAATGAAGTTATCCTTTCCAGAACATATAACTTCTTCACATACAATACTCATTGTAAAGCCCTGAATAATGTAATAATAATGAATGTGTTAACATAATTGGTCTTTTTTCTTCCCCCCATTTTTTACGTTATTAATTTTTTAAAAACCATGATATGTTGAGTCTCATATCCACCATCCAACCTCAAATGATAAATAAACCATTGATAATGCGATAGTGTGTTTTTACTAATAAAAACACAACCAAATGTTATCATATTGGAATGGAAATAGATAACATTAACAATGAAATGAACCTATTTTTAATGAATAATAAAACAATCCAAATAGAAATTAATCTCAAAAAATCATAGCCATATTCAACTATAAATTCCATCTTTTCAGATAAATTTTCATAATCATTCAAGACACTATAGTATAAGTAGTAACCAATATAATTTCCATATAATGTGGCTCATTCGTGTAAATGGTCATTTATGGTCTATATGTTTTTAATATAGATTAGTTTAAGTTAATTATTAAGGGATAATAATAATTTAATAAAAATTACTCAATCATTTTCATAGGTAATATTTTAATTAATATATTAAATTAAATTAAGTATAATCCATATTAGGTTACATGTCATAGGTCTTGTAAAAAAATTTACAAAGAAAGCATAATTTTTTATAGAACAATATTAAGAATGAGTGCGTATAATAATGAATAAACTCAATCATGGAATGTGCTATAATACAACATTAATAAATAAAACATTAAAAAAGAAAACTATCTATAATATAAGGGAAAACTGAACCTATATATGACAAAAAATAAAAATAAATATCTATTGGGACTAAATTTATATATTTAAATCTATTAAACTAATATACCCTATTAATTAATTAATTCTACCAACTTGATAATTAAAACATGGAACAATGGTGTTATTAAAAATTATATGCGTAAATGATAGAAATATTTACAAAAATCTAATTATGGGAATGAATTTAATTATCAGTTAAGTTCAAATTCATTCTAAAACAATTTATGTATAGATGAATGTTGAAATTTAATCATACTCTCCATTTCTCAATGAGATCTTCTTCTGTTACCATTTATTGCAGCCTTATGTCATTATAACCTGAATAATAGTTGAAATGAATATCAACATTATGTAGTGATGGACCATTATTAAGAAAATTCAACAACAATAGGGATTGCAATATTAAATATGTTTTTGAGTGGAATGTAAATTAAATTCATTTTGAAAGTACTAAAAAAATTTATTTTTCTCCTAGAATAACTTGGGTTATGATTTTGGAGGTTGAACTTACCCACTGAGGTCATGTAATGTAGTGTAGGAAGGATATCACATGGATAAGATCTATAAAAGGTTATTGGTGTGATTTTTCTATGTAGATGTTCCCCCATCCTTTTTTTGAAACCATTTTAACTCTTCCTCTAAGTGAAACTTTCTCAAACTCAATAAACCCAAGCCATTGGTTATTTAGACCACATAAAAAATAAAATTATATTTACTATTTTTTCCAAAACAAGGTGACCTTCTTTGAACTCATGTAACACACCTAACCCAGGAGACACTAAACTGGTTCCCCAATTCGGGTGGTTACATGGCCTTAAGTGTGCCTCCGTGTATGCCAAAGGATCCCGACTAGCAGCAGGGGTCCAAATAGTAAATTGGAGAGACTATACCACTTTTTTATCAGAGTAAGCCAAAACTAAAGATAAGTAAAATAGAGGAATAAAACATATTATACAATTGTACGTGTAAACAACCATTCCCCAAATGGGGGTACAACCATTCCCAACAGTAAATATGTCATTCCATGCAATAAGTGAAAAATTAAACAAAACAAAAATGATGAAAAACTACAAAATCACCAAAATGGTCCTGACGCCAAGTCCGGGTCCTTCTCCACGAATATCCATTCCAAATAAACTCCCTTTTAAGGGACTTTTCTTTTCTCCTAACCTACAGACATAATGTCTTCTCAGGTACACAATGATGTCTCGAGCTGTTTGTGAGTACAACTTAGTAGGCCACCACCAACAGTGTCCAGAAAATATCCAATATAAACAATTGTGCATGAAAAATGGAATTGAATAATAAATGGAAAAGAAAGTATTAATTGACCTTAACTAGTTTTGGTCCATTACTAGTATTTATTAACATTTCCATATCTTACCATGCCAACCCATTTCCATTACATACTATTTCCAATACATTTAACATGGGTTCATCACACACAAGAAGTTACATTGGATTAAAGTACAAAAACCCATTCATGGGATAAATACACAGTTCTCTTATCTCAGTAGGTCCAACTTCTTCATTCCAACCATATTTTCACCATAAAGCATTAGTTAGGGTGGATGGAAACCATATCCTCCCTCGAACCATCAATCCAGGTGGATAAAACCAATAGTAAAATAGAGATTTTGTCATATCCTTACCCTATGCATTGGTGGTGGAGTTTAGAGCCTCAATCTAACTCATCCTATGGGCGTAGAACCTCATCCAATACCCCAGTATAACAATATATGTGTGCATTTTATACATATATATAACCATTAACCATTTACACAACATCACTACCATTTCCTAAGGAAAGCATAATCTATAATAATAACATGATGGTTAATACTGTGCCTTAACCCATTAACACATTTACCAGATATCACATCATTTAGCCATTTTCCCAATTACATTTTATTATTCATATCTCTCTAAGAATTCAATTATTGTGCCTATCTCACTAGGCTTTGTTCGTTATACCCATCTCACTAGGATTCATAACCATGCTCACAATTCATTACATTATGGTCTTTAATAATTTCCACATATTAACCCAATATCCCTTAGGTTATCATCAAGCCTATGTGAATCACCTAGCTTCTATCCCAGCACAATTAGTCACACAACATGTTATCAATGGTTGTATATAATTACACAATACTCTAAATTTTCTTCACAAAAACCCTTGGCCTGGAAAAGTTGGCACACCCCATGGGTGGACCTAGGTTTGTTTCATTACCCTCGATGCATCCCATGGGGATCGTGAGGGTATTCATTTAAATTTTTAAGAACCATTCTACTTAAACATGCGAAGGGTGATCAAAATATACCAAGAGGAACCCAAGAACAAAACCACACATGCACAAATCCATAAATAAATCATGGGATATAACTTGTAGACCACCTAACATGATTCTGTGGGTGAAAATGCTCTTAATCAAACCCTTAGATTCCACTTAATCCAACCCTTGAAGGTTTAACCGAGATCTCACCCAAAAATTATGGTTTTAGATCTTCAGAAAGAGTATAGAAGAAGATACAAACCATAAAATCAAATGAGAATCAAGGATGGGATTATCCTTACCCAGATCGTTAATCCACAACCAGTGGCACCGAAAAAACCTTTGAAATGAGGGAGATTGATCTCATGGATCCCTTGGAAGTTTTGGCTCTTTCCTAGGGTGAAGTGGGGTGAAGTTAGAGGAAATCCTATGTTCGGGTTAAAAATCCAAGAGTGGAAAAATTTTAATTTTTTAAAAGGTTTCTGAGCCACTCGGTTTACCCACACATTTTTCCAAACTGTGCGCAAATCGTGTGATTCCACTATACAAAAACACATTTCTTGCACGACGTCTTAGGCTATCTACATGGTTAGCACTAATTGTGCATAGACTGTGTGGCCTACCCAGAAAAACCCCTTTTCTCTACATTTCATGTCACGGACCCACAAAACACCCTTGAGCCACCCCTAGTACATGGGTAAGAAATTAATTAACCAAAACTAGGATTCAATCCAATTCATAAATGAGAACATACCTTTCCAAGATTCTGGATCTTACAACCTCCCCACCTTATAATGTCTCATCCTCGAGCCGACCTCCCAACCATTGTTGCAATTTAGATGAAAATTGACCTTTCCACTGATCCAACCTATCTGATTTCTACCCCCATGTTTCTTCCTGAACATTCCCATGCTTCCACCGTACTCACACTAATTTCATAGCCATTCCCAGAAAGTCTTTCTGGCTATGATCTAGGACCCAAACCAGATGCTCCTCAAATGATACATCGACCTCCCACTTAATATACTCAACATACACCATGTGATTTGGGTTAGGGTGATACTGATGAAGCTTCAACCCATGAAAAATGGTATGCATCCAAATATACTATTGTGGAAGAGAAAATCAGTATTCCACTGGTCCAATCCTCTCCACTATCTCAATGGTTCCCACATACCAGGGTGCCAACTTTCCTTTCTTTCGAATCCAGCGGTGAACCGACATTGGCGACACTAGATGGTCATGCTATCACCCACCTAAAACTCAAGCATTATACATCTCCAATCATAATTTGAATTCTTCCAACTCTGATCCATTTTAATTCATTTCTGAATTAACTCAAAATTCTTTAATTTCTCCATCATGAGACTTGGTCCCACGATCTCGAATTCACTGGCCTTCAACCAACACAATGGAGATCAACATGACATCCCATTGAGAGCATCAAATGGTGCCATCTTAAATGTAGCCAGAAAAATTTTTCTGTAAGAAAATTCAAAAAGAGACATGTTCTTCTCTGATGAACCACCAAAATCCATCACACAAGACATCAAGAAATATTCCATCACTTGGATTGTATTCTCTGACTGCTCGTTTGTCTGCGTTTTGATAACCGTACTCAAAAGCATCTGAGTACCAAGTACCTTGTGAAACCCCTCCCAGAAGTGTGATGTGAAATGAGAATCACGATCTAAAACTATAGTATTTATCACACCAAGAAACCATACTATTTCATGAACATAAAACTCACCCAACTAGTCAACTATGTATGTATCCTAAATCGGTAATAAATGAGCCTATTTCATTAGCTGATCCACAACCACCAAGATTGCAGTACTCTTCTGAGGAGTACATGGAAGTCCCACCACAAAATCCATCATAACATCATCCCACTTCCATTTCAGAATGAGAAATGGGTGTAACATTCCCCCTAGTCATGGATGCTTGGACTTCAACTACACAGAGGTAAGACACAATGCCCCAAAGCACGCAACATCATTTTTCATTCTTGACCAACAAAACTATCTACAGAGATCATGATACATATTAATCAAACAAGGATTCACATCCTATTTCGATGCATGGAACTCATCCATTAACTCTTTCTACATGCACAACGGCATAACCACACGATCATGAACACAAAAAATCCCATCCACACCGACATCACAACCTGTTGGTGGCTCCCCACCATTAAGAGTTTCCTTCATGGAAAAAATTTCAGGACCGTTGAGCAAACATTCCCTAAAAAACTCAAAAGTGTCGACTCAACAGCCACAGAAGCAAGTGTCTCCTGACTGTTTTCCTCCCACACCTCCAGGTGTATCTCTATGAACAATGACCTCACCTTCCACTCAGTTCTCAATTCATGAACCACCTGTTTCTGATCCTTCCTCCTGAAAGCATCAGGAACACTTTTCCATTTTCCAGGTGTATATACTATATCAATGTCGAAATACTAGAGATACTCAACCCATATTTGCTACTTAAGATTAAAATCCCACTACGAAATGATATACTTTAGACTCTTCTGATCGGTTTACATCGTGAACTGTTCCCCTAACAAGTACCGACTCTTGCACTTTAAGAAACATAGTACTAAAACCAACTCAAGATCATGAGTGGTATAATTCCACTCAAGGGGTCTTAATTGCCTCGACCCATAAGGCACAACCCGCTCATATTTCATTAACATAGCCCCAACCCCAATACCAGATGCCTCACAAAATAAAACATACCTCCTACCCCGCTCTGATAATATCAAGATCAGTGTGGTCGTCAATTACTTTTTCAACTCTTGAAAGGAATTATCAGAAGACTCAGACCACTCAATACAAATTCCCTTCTTGGTCATGCCTGACAGTGGTGCTGCCATGAGAGAGAAATCCTGAATGACTCTTTAGTAATATCCGACCAAATCCAAAAAACTCAGAACATTTGAAACACTCTTGGGCTGTTCACAAGACAAAACAACCTATAAATTATCTGGATCCACCTAAAAACCTTCCTCATAGATTATGTGACCAAGAAAATACACTTCTCCAATTTAGAACTAAAACTTTGACAGGTTGGCATAATGTCGTTCTTCTCTTTGTGTACTTAGAACGATTTCATGATGATGGTCCGGATCGTCATGAGCTTTTGAGTATACCCAGATGTCAACAACAAAGACAACAACAAACTGATCCAGATACAGATGAATGATTCACTTCATGATATCCATTAACACAATCGGTGCATTGGTTAATAAGATGGCATCCCCAAAAAATCAAACAACCCGTACCGAGTCCTAAAAGCTGTCATCGGTATGTTAGAAGGCCTCACCCTCAACTGGTGATAAACCGATCTCGTCTAAATAATAGAAAACACCAATGCACCCCTCAGTTTAAAAAGGTAATCAATTTTAGGAATAGGGTACCAATTTTTCACCGTCATCTAATTTAACTTCCGATAATCAACACACATCTTTAACAACCCATCATCTTTCTTTGAAAAAAGCGCAGGAGTTCTCCAAGGCGACTTACTAGGACGTATGAACCCCTTATGATCCAAATCCTCATGCTGAACATTTAACACCTATTGTTTTGCTGGTTCCATTCAGTATGGTAGAATAGAAACTAGCTCCGCTCTAGACAGTAACTCAATCGCGATCTCAATGTCCCTCTTAGGTGGAAACCCTAAGAAATCCTTACGAAACACATCCTGAAACTAATCAATTATTGGAGGGAAGATAGAATGGTCCCCTATTTCTTCATCACACACAAGGAAATATACATTAGCTGTGATCTTACCCAACTGCAGAAAAAATGGCCCCGTACAACCGGCTCGAACATTCCACTCCCCACTACGGACATCAATGTTACCCTCAAGTGGCCTAAATGATACCATGCGATGGTAATAGCCTATATGCGCCCGTTAAAACACTAAATAGTCAATACCCAAGATCAGGTAAAATCCTGACATCTCAAGGATGAACAAGTCCCATAGGAAACGATTCCCACTGACATCCAGAGCACATCCCTTACACTTACTAATGTCTTCATTTCGCTCCCCCAATGGAGTGTCAATCGACATAACCCCACACACACACTCCGCAAGAAATCCCAACACTTCCAAAATCTAAGAATAAATAAAAGATTGTGTGTCACCAATATAAAAAACACACACGAGAAATCATAGAATCTACAAGGATCGTACCTCGGAAAGTTGATGGCCCAGCTTCGCCATCACTAGGTGAAGATTGAAATGCATGATGCTGACCTACCCCTCTACCCTAGGCTCCAACCAATGTGCCCTACACTACATTTCCTTGCTGAAAGGAGTGATCATGCCCTAGATTTATGCGTCCACCACCCCTGCTAGTATGACCTATGGAGTTCCAGATGCCTACTTGATATGGTGAAACTATTTCCTTGCTTCATCTTGGCATATTTCTGTCTCCAACATTAATACTCTCTTACTAGGGGTTCCTAACAAAACACTACACATGTCCCAATCATCCGCCCAACCAGAACTCATCTAGAGGTCAAGGACACTTGACACACATGTGCCCCAGCCTGCCACATTAATAGAAGAACACCCAATCATCAACCTAAGAGGTTGACCCCATCTTCTGACCACCTTGCACACTTCTGCCTTGCTGTAAACTTCCAAAACAATACTTATGGCCCACGGAAGCTACACCACTTGTCTGCCCTGCTGGAACAACATTCCCACTACCTGAAGATCCATTCAGGTTCTCTTATGATAACAAAACTTGATCCAATACCTCTATAAACCTCATCAAGTTAAATATATTCACATATGACCTAATCTCATGTCTCAGTCCATCCTAAAAATGCATTGTAAAAACTACCTCATCCCTCTCTAATGCAGGAAGAAAGCATCACAGGTCAGTGAAGCGGCCAATATATTCCATTATCGTCATCGACCCCTAAGTTAGGCTCATGAACTCTATATCCTACTCTTTACTTAGAGACTCTGGGTAAAAATGTTCCAAAAACGTTTCTTGTAAATATTTCCACAACATCCCCTCATCCAGCTAAGTCTGAGCAAGGATGTCCCACTACCGCTATTCTGGACCCCCAACATATAAGATTCCAACTTGACCTACATCCCATAAAGAGTCTTCAGATGATCATGTATTGTCTAGATAGAATCTATCTAGAACTCTGATGCCTTTGGACCACCCTATCTAGTAAATGTTAGAGGGTGCTGCAGCTAAAACTCTCTGGTCAGTTTAAACATACTCGGTGCGACCCGCCCTGAGTCCCGATCCCTCATCTGCCAAAAACCAGCCATGTCCACTAAGAACAGTTCTTCCTTACATTCCATTATCACCATGTACTATTTCTTCTCTACTAGAGGTGTGTTTTCGGCAACATCTTCTTGTTTTCTAACCAGCGCTCGACATCATGGTGGCATTTATCTAAATTTCCAAACAAACGGTATAGAAAACATACCATAAAATGTCACCACTTTATAACAAGAATGCTCTTCACTAGTCAAAACAACCCTCAAAATTCCAAAAAACACCACCACAACTATCCCTACCATATTCCATGGTCCACAAGGGTAAACAACCATACACCACCACAAGGCTCACACAACATGTTACAAACAAAATTTTAATTTAATACAATCTAATACTTACACATATTTGATTAATAAACTCATGTCATTATTTTATATTCAACCCCTTGCATTGTTTTGTTTACAACATTTTCCATTCTCAATCATCAAGATGCAAGATGAATTCTATCTTTCAGGCCCCCCACACCCAAATCGTGTGGGTGCCTACCTTGAAGCACGTAACATACCTATATAGGTGAAAAAATGATTCATGAATGGAGAACCTCATTATGTTGAGGCCACAAGAGAAATATCATAAAACAATCATATCCCACAACATGTGCATCACCCCATAGTGAAATATCATCAAATGTAACATCGTACAATCAAGAACAACAATTCCCCCCCTAGGTGACACGGGTTTTCCCTCATACATTGGTTTACTACTCCCATGCATGATCTCATTACCAAGGACCGACACATACTAACTACCATCTACCATCCCTAATAACATGATTCTAAAGAAGGATAATAATGACCTCCTCTGATACAACTTTGTAATGTCCCCGAAACGTGAGCCACTAAACCAGTTCCTAGAGTTGAGTGGTAACATGAACATACGTGCACCTCCCTATAAAAAATGTTTTCTGACTAGCAGTGGGGGTCAAATTGTCAGTTGGGGAGACTATACCCCCTTTCATCAGAGTAATCCGCAACAAAAGATAAAAAAATACCAAAATAACAGCCAATAATACCATAGAATGCGTAAATAACCATTCCCAAAATGGGGTACAACCATTCCCAATAGTAAATCTTCCATACCATGCTACAAGTGAAAAAGTGACCACAACCAAAATGATACAAACAGAAAAATACCCAAAATAGTCCCAACACCAAGTCTTGGTCCTCCTCCACGAATACCCAGGCCAACTCAACTCCCTAACAAGGGAATTTTTCCTTCTCCTGACCTAAAAACATGATGTCTGCTCAGGTACCCAACGGTGGGCTGAGTAGGGTGTGAGTACAACTCAGTAGGACACCACCAACTATGTATACAAAATATCATATATAAACAACTATGCACGAAAAAGGGAAATGAATAATATATTAAAATGAAAAGATTAAGTTCCCTTAACCAGTTTAGGTCCATTACTTACATTTATTTCATTATCCATGTTTTACTATTTAAACCAATTTCCATTATATACCATTTCCAACACATTTAACATGGCTTCATCACACACAACATGTTACATGGGCTTAAATAAGACAAACACATTAACGAGGAAAAAACTCACTGTTGTCTTATCTAACTATGTCCATCTTCCTCCTTCCAACCATATCCTCACCACGAAGCATCACTTAGGGTGGATTTCAACCATATCCTCACCTGAAGCATTAGTTCGGCCAGATTCAATTGATAGGGAAAAATAGTAGTAGTATTATCCCAACCCCACTCATTGGGGGTGGAGTTTAGAGGCTCAGTACAACTCGACCCAAGGGAGTAGAACCTTTGTCAATACCCCATACTACCAAGCTATATGCACATGCTATACATATATTTAACCATTAACCATTTACAGAACATCATAACCATTCCCCATGGGAAGAATAAACCATAACTATAACATGATGTTTAAAACCAATCCTTAACCCTTTAAAACATTTACCACATTTCACATCATTTATCCATTTATCCCAATTCCATTTTATTATTCTTATCTCACTATGAATTCATTCATTGTTCTTATCTCACTCGAATTTTTTCATTATGCATATCTCACAAGGATTCTTTACCAAGATCAAAATTCCTTCCAATATGGTCTTTAATCATTTCCACATATTAACCCAATATCCCCTAGATTATTATAAAGCCTAGGTGCATCACCTAGCTTCAATCCCAACAGAATTAGTCACTTAAATATGTTTATCAAGGGCTCTATATAATTACAATACAATCTCACAAGTTCTTCACAAAAACCATAGGTCCAAAAAGTCATCATACGGCATGGGTGGCCCCAGTTTAGTGTCATTACTCTCGACGCATCCCATTTGGGATAATGATTGTATCCATTTACCTTTTGAAAAATCATATTACTTAAAGATTCCAAGGGAGATCAAAACATACCAAGAGACTCCCATAAACAAAACAAACATGCGAAAATCCAAAAACAAACCATGGGATATAACATATAGACCACCTACCTCGATTCCATGGGAGAACATACTCTTAATAGATCCCTTGTATTTTGATTCAACCAACTCTTGATGGTTCAACCTTGACCTCACCCAAAGAGTAGGATTTTAGAGCTTTAGAAAGAGAGGAGAATAAGATACAAACCCTGAACTCCAAATAGAATCAAGGATGGGATCAGTCTTACCTGATGCTTCGATCAACAACCAATTGCACCAAAAAAACCATAGAAATGAGAGAGATTGGTCAATTGGAGCCCTTGGATGGTTCCGTTTATTCCTAGGTTGATGAGGGGTGAAATGGGGAGAAATTTAGAGTTGCGTTTAAAAATCCCAAGTGAAAAAATTGTACTTTTTTAAAAGGCTTATGTGACACATGGTTTACCAGTATGGTTTTTTAAACCATGCTCAAAACATGCGGAAGCCACTGTCTAAAAACACACTTCTTGCATGATTTCCTTGGATATCTTTACTGTTATCACTAATCATGCGCAGACTGTGCAACCTACCTAGAAAATCCCCCTTTCTCCACGTTCCGTGCCCCTAACACTCGGAACTCCCCTGAACCATTACTAAGACAGGGGTAATCACTTAATTAAAAAAAGGGATTCAAAACAAAAAATAAATGATAACATACCTTTCTAATATCCAGGATCTTAAAACTCTTCAGTTAAATCAATAATTCTTTTATCACAATCATTTTATAGAAATCATATTTCATTACTTCCCTCATCTTGAACCCATTCCTTATTTTATATAATATCCACATAAATTTATTTTTGAGGAAAAAAATATCTGTAACTTCTTTCCTGATATATTATATAAAAAAATCTCAATTATTATGAATATTCATCATCACCACATGTATGTTGAACATTACCAAATCTCTATTGACTCTTAAACAAAACTCCCAAATTTGAATATCAACTGGTTCAATCCCATTAGCAAGGAATGATCTTCTCAAGACTACTTGGGTCATCACCTAATCTATTTCCATCATAATAAATGACACTAGAAATAATATTTTTTCTACCTATACTATGTTATTTTCATGTAGTCGTCTGGGATATCTCACTATTGTATCAATGTGTTAGATAATGACATGATTTGTATTAATCTCTCTCAATCTGATGCATTTTAATTCTTAGTGTGATATTATATTTACACATTCATCTAAATCACATAATTCTTTTCCAAATTAATTAGTTATAATGTAAATTTTTATAGTAAAAGTACAAGGATCACTTTTCTTCTCCGATATATTTCTTAATACCCCATCCAATGATTCCCGCAAAATAGAATTCTGTGCAATTATTCTAACTTAATTTTTAAAACCAAATTTTTTATAAAATTATAAAATTTGGAGTGTTTGTAATTTCCTCAAAAAATGTTATGTTTATGTGAAATGTTTAAATATTTATAGAATTTATTATCTTTTATTAGAAAAAATTTACATTCAATTTTATCTCTATAAATGTTATAGGTGTTTGGTGTGGAGGTGGTTATTCCTCTTGAATGATAATCTCAAATTCATTATATTATTTATTCCTTCTTTTCTCGACATAATTTTCTGTTACATCATGTCCTATAGTCTGTAATATATCTTTTTAGTGTTCTTATATGATTTATTTACACTCCTCATAGTAATGTATTTTAGTTCTCCCTGATTCATAACATTAGTATCTTTTATAAATACACCACTTATCCTCCTAATGATTTGGGTAGAAATTTCTCCTATATGGATTTTTAGAATTTCATTGTCCTCTAATTGGTATTATTATTATTATTATTATTTTAAATTGGAATTTCCATGATCTATAGAGTAAGAAATCAATTTTTTTATTTAATCTCTCTTTTTTGTTAGAAAATAATTTGGAGTCCCCCTAGAGTGTTTACATGGCTCATCGGATATAGTCTTTGGTGATGAGGATAAAACTAAAATGGAATCAAGTAGAATCAATTTAATTATAAATAGTTATTTTTTTATTTCTATAGACTCCATAATTCATTAATAATTTGACTATTATAATCAAGTTAATTAGTGTCTTCATACTACATACTTGGGGAAAATTGAGCAGCATTCATTACATCCAATTATCATGACATTTAATTCATTTGGGTGGAAGCTACATATTATTACACAATTTGAAGCCATTTTATTTTCCAAATTTGAATTTATATTAAAAACTATTTGTGGAAAAATAATGCAAAACCACATTGCATTCTTTGTTTTAATTCATCATCAGTGATACTCCTATGTAAATATTTACAATAAAATGGTTACCCTTTGATAGACCATTTTAAAATATTTTTATTAATAACCAAGTCTCTATATCCAGATGTAGATATAATCTAATTAAGAATTTAAATATTTCCCATTCATTAGAATTTGATTCATAATTTCTTTGACAATCATTTAGAATTGAAATTCGTAGATCTATAAACATTGAAGGAGTAATTAATATAGTCATGAATTTTTTCACATTTCCTTCCCATGTCATTATTGAGTGTGGGGCTATACTTTGGATCCACTTTTGATCCAATACTATGTGAGATAATATGAATATAAATAGCCTTACAATTTCTCTCATTTCATTTTTTGAATTATAACGTGTTTCAATTCTCTAGAAAAATCTAAAGGTGAATTTTGGGGTCTTGAAGTAGTATCACAGTGAAGTTCATAGAGCACGTAATACTTTTTATGATCATTGGATTTATCTTGAACTAATTATAAGAAAATGTTGGGAGACTGATTCTAGTGTTAATAGTAAAATTTGATAGTATTATATATTTTACTTGATCTGGCATTCTCAAGTTCCATTTTAAGAAAATATAGGGTATTACTTATCCAACATCTTGTCCATCCATGTGTTTTTCTTGTGTGTTATTTTTCTATCAACATAGGATCATTTAAATATAAAGATAATATTCAAGTTATCCTACCCTTGGTATTCCTATTTTTGAGTATTATGTAATTATGTGTTCTTGAAAATTATTCATGAAAGAATATGTATAATTAATGGAAAATAGAAACAATAAATGGATAATTACTAAAGCAATAAATCATTACTAATCAAAAATCCACAAAAAAATATTCTAGTATTGATAACATGAAAGGTGTTATTAAATATATTATGAAATAGAATCAATCTTTTTCGAACTATAACCATAAGTAACTATCTTTTTAATATAGAAAGTGGGATTACTGGTCAAACCCCCTGAGAACGGTTAAAAAATGTATATGGATTTTTCAATAACATTTTTTAAACCATATATTTTAAAATTAATTTTTGTTTTGATATAAATGAGATGAGACAGTCCAATTATCATTAAAAATTGTTCATAAAAATAATTGTGGATTAGTGATGTAATTTAAATTTATACAAATCCCAAAATAGAATTTTTTGAGCCTCCTCTCAATGTTATCACTCTCTATTTTATAATTTTTTTCCAATTATTTACAAAATTTAGTTTATAGATAGGTATTCAAAACTATATTAAACATAGATACTCTCATTTCATGCATTGGATGCACCATTGGAAATGGGAACCAACTTAATTCATTTAAAAATATTACCCTCATCCTAAAATATGGTCATTAATGAACGAGTATGGTATGATTAAAATTAAATTTAAAAACAAGGAAGCCATAAATTATTTTAATCATAGGCAATTATCGAGACTATGTACATTCACCTTTCACAATAGTTTTTGGATGACAAAAATTCCCACTTCATTCTAGTCAAGAGAGGATATGGAAGATGAAGGGTAGCTAAATCCTAAGAACTCCATGGTATTAGGAACAATCTAGGACTTAGGTTCCAATTGAGGGTCCTAGTGTAGTCTCCATAAAAAGACCCTTTTTACAATATCCACCACTTGTATTTATATATATAGCCATCTAGAAAAATAACATGATTTAATTTTTAAAATTTTCCAGTCAAATGTTCTCCCTCATTGTCCTAGATAGACACCCATGCATGATTATTCCTTAAATAATTGATCCTTGGATGAGTTCTATTTGTATTGTGGAATATTTCAAACATTTAGGCGTAGTAATAGATCCATGTACTTTTTCACGATGTTTTCCCTCAAAGATCAACTTTATCATTTAAATTTTCTAAGGATATCGAGTATTTGAATTTTTAATTAAAAAATAACACGATTTGGGAACCGTAAACATGAAATTCATCCACCTTTGCATGCTTAACACTTCATGGTTTGTGTATAGACATTTTTCTATAGCCATATCTTCAATGTTTGTTTATAAATTTAAACTATAAAAATTAGAAACTACCCAAAAAATACAAAGACATGTATGTTTTACTTTACATTTATCATTATTTGTCGATCAAAAAATGGTAAAAAACTCATATATTCTATAAAACCTGTCTATGGGTATATCTAGACATGATTTATCTATTCCAATGATGGAATAACTCCAATCATCTTTATCTGATAGATAATGGAACACATAACAATGGAAAGACTACAGTGAAGCACCTTAGTAATCATTTTGAGCTTTGAGGTTTGATACATTTCATATCCATCGATGTGATGTTGGGAAATTTTGAATACAATTGAATCATGATTTCTCTATTGACTGTTCATGGTGGTCCTATGGTGTATAAGTCATAGTGATTTAAAAAAATGGTGGCCTGCAGTTCAAAATCTATCTGAGGAAGGTGAAACATGAGATATATATGAATGACTATTTTTTTATAATTATGGTGAACTATAAGTTCTTTATAGGTTGTACCATGGATAAAATTTCTATCATGCTAGATGTGGGTTGGAGGGCCCATGACCCAGCCATGAATTTCCCACACTTGGGAATATCTCCTAGCACTACCATACAAGCCTTCCCCAGGCGTATCAGTGCACTCATATGCATGTACCTTTCACTTATGCTACAATCAAACATATGTGACTCTCATTTCCTATCTATTACTCAGACATCTTCCCCTCATGGAACATCCATGTGGATTTCTACCAGGGGTTGATTTATAACCCATGTTTTCCACTGTTTATATATGTTTCCCATCCATTAATATATCTTTTTTCCAAATTCAATAAACTACACATCACAATAAATTAAACACTAAATGAAGTTGAATTACCTATATTTTTTTTACATTTATCTAAAAATAAAAGTTACCCAAATATAGTACTATCCAATTCAGAAGTAAAATATTAATCCATTAAATTTATACCTAAACTAAAAATTTATTCATTTAGTAAACCCATAAAAATAAAATTTAGATCCCATATTCTCATACCCACTACATTTATAATAGTTTACAAATAAATATAATATTCTTAATACAATTCCCACTATAAAGAGTCTAAAAATTATATTATATTAACATTATGATAATAGATTTTAGAACCTTTTTGAGATAAATAATTTTGATATTTTTTTGAAATGGTTCCTTCATTTTAAGAATAATTCATGAATTTTATTCAATTAATTTTTATAAGATGCTAGATTTAAATTTACAATTAAAATTGTTTTTAAAAAAATTATTAATTAAACGAGGAAATGTTATTTTTATTCTATCTCCTTGATTTAACTTCAATATTTTTTCACCCGATCTTCTAAAAAAATTATAATTATATTGTTCTAGTTTTACTGATTTCAATAATCCCTACTAATCTTCAATATTTCCCAAAACTTCTCACTATACTCCAAATTTCTATCAACTTCAGGAATTGATTTTTTAAAATATAACATGATCTTTTCAATTAATTATTGGGAAATAGATTTTTTACCACTATAGAAATAACATTGTTTTTTAGTTTTCAGAGTCATGGGTCATTATCTTGGAGAAATGGATATTTACCCTTTTTTAAAACCCCATAAATTTTTTCTTATTGTCATATTGATTTCGATGTCTTTTTTTATCACCATGTTTAGTGAGCATGGAAATGAAGGCCTGAAAATGGGTCAATAATAATATATTAAATATAATATATTATTTTTGGGCCTCACACATGCATTATTGAGAATTATTATTTCCATTTTAATGTATTCTTATAATCAGATATCCAAGGTTTTGGTTATATCCAAAATGGTTGATTTACTGTAGGGATGCGGTAATATTGATTCACATTAGATTACATAGGGTTTATCCACTATTAGAGGATTAATTAATTGAAAATAAATTTTTTGAAATTATTTAATTCATACACTTATTTTAGTTTTAAACATATTTAAATAGATTGACCTTGTTTAATTCATTATATAAATATATTATTAAATAAATACTAGTTTTAGTATAAAAAACATAGTTTAAATATCATCATGGAATTGGTCTTTAGAGAGTTTTTTTTGGATCCATGGAACCTGCAGAATCAATGAATGGACTGATTCCTTCACCAATGGTTAACAATATAATCCTGATCATCGAAAATGAATATTACATTATCAAGTATGGACCATGTAATTTTTTTACCTCTATTCATTATGGATTCCATGCTACAAATTTAATTTTAACAATATTCTTCTTGATTAAAATTTGTGGATTATTTATTTTTCACCAAAACCCTATTATAATAATTATAATATTTTTTTGATTGAATTAGAAACTTTTGTAATGTAATTTCATGTTTTTATTACATATCCCATCCGTTTTTTTGAGTTTTGTTGGCATTTAAAAATCTATTGAAAAACAACAATGTGAACAAAATATATATCTTCTTCAATTTATCATATATCTCTCCCACTCTCTTCCTTACATAATACTACTAATGATCATAAATCATAACCCCTAATGTTGGATGGAAGTTGGAGCTTGGGGTGATAGAAACATATAGGTTTAGGATAGGAATGGTGACATTGAATATAGAAATGTAAAGGTGGGTTTTTCTTTCTTGGTGGATAAAGCTAGCACAAAATTGGTTTTAATCTATGATGGACAGTCATTGTAGTATGAAGGGGAATACTAGAAACATTATTAAATTAAAATTATATGTGTGAGGATGGACACATGGTGATTAATGTTATAATATTGGTGGATATTGTTTTTACAGTGTGTTGTGAATGTTGGAGGAAAGAACTACCTAGACAATATAGTCTGAGAGGTTGAATTGTAACTCTAGCCACCCCAACCTTTTAATGTATCTTGGATTGGTTGATACTATACATGTCATGTTGTAGAAAAATATGTTTCTAGACTAGATGGCAGGGAAAACCGAATATGAGGGATGGGCAGGTGATGTGTGGAACTTGGTGTGGCCGCACCTGACTAGACAAGGTGGGGATGAGGTAGGATGTAAATACCTGAAACAAATGGGTTCCATGTTCCTTGATTCAGCATTGATTATCCATGTGATGCAAAACACACTCATATTCTATGTCATGTGAGGGGTACAATGCACCAGCCTTGGAATTTCCTTCCATCCCAATGCACCATAGGTTTCACCCATGGGATTCCAAATTATCCATATTCCCGTTCATTGTGTTTTTTGGTTCTTCTTCGAAAAGAAAATTTTTCCAAAACTAAATATCCCATCATGAGTATTCTTTAGATATATCAAAATAACAAGGTCTATTTTTCCATTCATGATTATTTATGTGGTGATATATGATGATGTATAATTTTTCTCTTTAGTGCCAATAATTGGGTTTGGTATTAATGATCATATTTCATTATGGTTTAGAACTCCCACATGGTAGTTTTGTTATGTTGGGGAATATTCCACCCACTATCCTATAAAATGATATGTATCCCCCAATATTTTTGGGAAACAATATTCTCTAAATAAATATCATATAAGTTTGATATAAACCCACAATATAATTAGGGCATGATATATTCTCTCTCTCTCTCTCTCTAACATCTGTATCCCCTCATCAAGGAGATCAATCCGGGCATGATATCCTCACCTATTGTCTTTATCCACCCCAACTGACCTGGGACTTGAGATTCTCCATTATAGTTCTTATTATTTTATTTGGGTTTTATGGAATTGGATGTTTTAATACATGATCGAAGTATGGTTATTGAGAGATGTAAGGGTTTCATACTCCCATGACTAATGATATTGACTCACTGATTTTTTAGATCACTATATTGATTTTTGTTATGAGGCAGTAGTTATAGGGTTGAGAATATTACATTATATAATAATTGTGACTTTTTAGGAACCTTGTGCTTCAATTTAGACGTGACAATCAGTTAGAATTTCTAATAATGAAATTGGGGTGCATTTATTTCTCCCAAAATATGTAATTACTCAAGAGGTTTAGTCTATAAGAGGTCATAGATTAGATGTTGGATACATCTATATGTTCCAAATAATTCATCTTAAAAGTCATATATGGATCATCTTATATTGTCTTCCACCTCGATAACCTATCATACTAGGAGTATCGAGAATATTTATATCCTCGCATTTCCTTAATGGATTTTTATATGTCATGCTGTAAAGGTATATTATTACCCATGCATAATATTTGTTCCCACATGTGTTTTATCTTTGTAGATTATGTAGTGCTTAGATACGGTCTTGGTGGTTGTGGAGTAGTTATGCCTTGTTCATAATTGACACATTGTGATGTTTTTTTGGAAAATTCGGTCAATAGTGGTTCACGATGTTGTTAGTGATTATTTCTTTTAGAGATTATCTAGGATTATATGTATTATGGTTGGTATTTCATGAGTCTTATGTCTATGGGTTTCAAATAATTTTTAAAATTATAATTTTTTTGTGTGTTCTTCTATAGAATTGTAATTTCAATGTATTTATTAAGAAATTTTTTTGTGGAATGTATTTACATAATCTTGTACTACTGGTTTGATATGTTATGTAATTTTTTGAAGATAAAAATATGTTGCAGGTTGATATTATCCATGTCCTACCATATTGCTTGAAATTCCTACATGGAGAAAGTCAGTGATCCATTACATATTAGGGTTGGGCATGGGTTTCAAACCTTGTGTTATCGCTATACTTGTAGGGACCCTAGTGGAATGAGTAATGTCAAACTAAAGTCAAAGAAGATGAGTCCATGAGAAGACATTTAGAGTCAGTAGTCATATGAGGTGTCACAACCCCCCCCCCCCACGGTGTACCTATCCTTGGTAGGAAATGTGAGAAGCGAGATGGTGACCCCAAAGTCTAACCTCCAATAGGCCCTGAGATGGCGAATAGAACTTATGGTATAATAAACACCGAAATAGGAGGAATTTCCCTTTAAGAGAACACATGCAAAAGAGAGAGATATAAAGGAAACTAAACAACTCTAACTCAGACTGCAATATAGAACAAATACAAAGTACACATATGTAATTTCATACAAAACTACTAAAACAAAAATGTAAAACTTCACCTACCAAAAGAATGTAAAAATGAAAACATCCATGAAGCCTGAACGTCTCCTACAACCCCAAGCTAACCATCCTAGTCCCACACCGTATCCAACTGACCTGAAAAAAACTAATATATATACATATGGTGAGAATAAAAATATGCTTAGTAAGAATCTCCTTGGAGCCTCTCAAGAAAAAGTAATGAATGCATGGAAAATCACATTTAACAATAAGTGAAACTAACTCATCACCTAAATAGGTATACTACGTTCCCAGCCTCCCCATGGCTACTCTCACCAAGTATTACATACAAGAGTATATAATATAATAAATAATATCAAGGGTACCCGACTACAACTTCCCCATTGGTTTGCGGATTTTCCCAAATGTCGTACATCCTAACCATTTATCTCAAAAAATGCATTCCCACATACACTTGGGGAAGATCCAAAACCTACACCTCATGAAACACAACCACTATGTCCACGTAACCAAAGTGACCAGGTAGTTATTGGGATCCACCAAAGCTCACATAACTTCTATCATACATCATGCATTGTACCTCAAGCCATTACTGCCCATACACCATGTAAGGATCCTCAATCCATCACACCCTATGTATGTTACACATATAGTTGTCCGTAGGGAACTATATCGTAATTATATGTGTCTGAATACCCATAAAACATTATAGTAACCTACACACATATATGGGGAAACCTAACCATTGTCCCTACTAACAAAAGATAATACCAAGATAAGGGAGTGGGTCAAAAGGGGGTATTTATCCATATATCCACCCACCAGAATGTTGGGAAACAAACCCCCTCAGGGATCAGAATCACTGGGGTGTCAGTTTCCCAAACTAACATGGTGGAGTAGCATATAGAAACAAAAAATTTACAGAATATACTATTGCTCAAAAAACACACAATGGTCACAACCTAGTCATAGACTCAAATATAGCTAACATCTCTTGGACTCTAGGCTAAAACTTCTTATAATTGGTATCCTATAAGCACCCAACCATTTAAAGAGAAACATTAGATAACATTATCCCGTTTTATCATTTTCATCTCACGTTAATTAATTCATTAAGAATTAATTATCCATTATCAATTAGACATTATATTTCATTAGAATCACACCCAAAGTCCACTCTCCCTTTAAATTTCAACCTTAGAATTACATCCCAACAATCTCCAACCCCATGCATTAACATGATTTATTCAACCATTTATTAACATCATTATTACTTTCAATTATTCTAGAAAGTCTATAAAATCAAAACAATGCTACCAAATACAAGGGGCTCTACACGGTGAGTAGATGGGTTACTCGTCGAGTCGTTGCCACCTATAACAGGAGTGAAACCCCATCAATACATGTGAAGATCATCATTTAAAGCATTTAGAATAACCCCCATGTATTTTACTCTTTCGGAAGGAGGGTATAAAATAATAGCTTCCTCAAGCAGTGGGGAATCCAATGAAGAAAAAAAACATGAGATTCAATAAGCAACTGCATTCAGAGTAGTGGATATGCTCAGCTTCAAATCTTTTCATCACCTCTACTGTCCTCCCTGACATCCACCTCTATAAACCAATGCATCTTGCCACTCGAGGTGCCAACTACTTCAAAAAACACTGGGTTTCCATTCCCCCACATCTCAAAATAGCCATCAAACCTCACATCACATCACACGAAGAAGGATACAACAAGAAAAATAGGCTAATGTCCCTAAACAATCCATTCTCCCTTCACAAGCAATGAACTCTCATAGCTCCCTAAAAAAGGATTTTTGGCCTTTACAAGAAAGATGGTAACTCCGAACCCAATCAATAATTATCTTTTATCAAAAAACTAGTTCTTAAATCCATTATGAATTAACCATTTCATTACTAGTAGGTTCTAAATTTTGGCATTCTAAACCACATGATATCACAGCTACCAAAAATTAATTCGATAATTAATTTGGAATGCCTTTAAACAAAAAGCACCAACATGATTTTGGTTTAACAACCAACTGGAATAGACATGCACATCTACACAAATTTGATTAAAACAATTGATCAATGCAATGGATCATGATCTCCATCCCAGGAACAATTGCATCTACTTGAGGAATTCATGGAACAACATCATAAACAAAAACAAAAAATATTCCTTATAACCATGGAGATCAAACACCATAACATGGAAAATAGAAACGTTAAAAAATGAATCAAAGATTAACAAAATAATAGAGGTAGATCATACATCGGATTGAAGACAAATTGAATAAGGATGAAGGGAACCGATCCAGGATGATGGAATCCCCAAACATTGATGAGGGATGTGTCAGGGTTGTCTAGGGTTGAGAGGGGGTGAACTCAAGCCATACGGTATAAAAACCCCATGTTTCTAGGTGTCTCTAAAACACCCATTAATAGGTAAATACACGACTTGTACCTATTCATCACATTGAGTACCACTTCAGGGTGACTTATACCAAAAATCATGTTTCCCTGGTGCTTTGTTATATTTTTATGAATCTCGAATATTACATGTCATGTACCCCATGGTCATGTTTTGTATCCCCCTTGTGTCTAGATTCACATAACCAAAATACTCCAGATTTCCTCCAAGTCTACTATGAGAAGCTAGTTCATTGAAAAAATTTAAACGGTTGATCCATGTGGATATGGGGCCTTAAAATATATACCTCTCAAAAAAATTCTCTTCCTTGAGAATCCAAACCCACCCCATATAGGAAACCGAAAAGGTGTTGTCTGATCTACCACCCTATAAGGTACACATCAATGCATTAACCACCACAGGATCTCAGCCACATTAATAAAACAAAGTGACACCTTACGACAACCACAAATAGTTCCTGAACACTCTCCTAGGGGAGATACCTCTCAAAGAGAGGAATCTAGAAAAAGTAACAAAAGGAATCAATCGCATAGAAAGGAAAGGTCTACAACCAAAAAACAAACATAATTATTAGGAAAGATCTGAACATCAATCATCTCAAGATACTGATTGTGTATATGTGACTCACATTCCTAGGTACCCTTCTCCACGCCACCACGCAGCCAGAAGACACGGACCAAGGGGATTGAATTACCATGAAACACCTTCTATTTCCACTCCAGGATCTCCACAGGCTACTCCTCAAAGGTTTCGTAATCATTAATGTCGATCTATACCAAATTGATAATGTTAGAGTTTTCATGAAGATAATGATGGAGTTGAAGCATAATAAAATCATCATGTACCCTGCTCTTCTGTGGGGGGAATTTTTACTCAATATTCCCAAACTCCGACAGAACACAACACCTCTGAAGGCACAACAAGATGGTGAGAAAGCTCACTCCCACAACCAAACCTTTTTTTCACATGACGGGGAGTCAAAATCAGAAACATGTAATCACCAAAATCAAACTCAAAAGGTCTCCTCCTCTGGCCGAAATATGTTTTCTGATGATTCTGTGTTGCCTTCATTCTCTCACAATCCACCGGAACCATCTCTGTTGTATTCTGTACATGTTATGGTCTGAGAATTATGGACTCTCCAACCCATGTCCAGCACCACAGAGAAGAAAACTCTTCAAACAGTTCCATAATGATATTGTATTGAAAACTATTTGTGTAAAATAACTCCAACAAGGATTAGTGACTCATTCAATAACCTCTAAAATCTAGTACAAAAGAGCGTGACATGTATTCTAGAGTATGGATAGTTCACTCTTTTTGACCATCCGTCAGTAGAAGAAAAGAAGTGATAAGGCAAAAATTATAACCGAAACATGATAGAGACCACTCAACACCGAAGAGGTAAAACACAGATTTATGTTGTGAATGATCATCCTCAGGACTCCATGGTGTCTCAACACCTCATCCATATACTACATCGACAAAACATCCTCCAAGATCGATTTCTTGATTACTATGAAGTGGTATGATTTTGATAATTAGTCCACTACAACCCAAATTTCATCATGGAATCTTTGATCTCAAGGTAAACTAGTATCAATGTCCATTTTGATTTCCTCCCACATCGATAGGGGAAAATCTAACAGCTAGTGTAAACCACCGGGGACACAGTTCTTAACATTCACCTTCTAGATGACCAATCATCGGGACCCAAACTCCACAACTACACAATTCTTCCCAGGACACCAAAACTGACTTCTCAATGATTGTTTCATTCTTGTCACGCCATGATGCACTGGTAAAGATGAACTATGGAATCCTCTAAGAATCGTCTCACACACCTCCCAAGTGATGAAAAGAATTCCCTGATACAACACTCAATGTTGTTCATTCTCAAACAAAAAATCTGGGGCCTTTCCGCAAACAACTCAGTCTTTGCAGACCTCAACCTCTAGATCCCCCAACTGGGACTCTTCCACCTAATGCACCCGAGATGAGTAAATCATCAACTGAAAAAGACAACCTATTCCCCCAATTCTCCCATATCTAGATGAAATGCAGAAGGTTCTCCCATTACTCTCTAGAAATCACCATATTCTTTCACTTCATCACTACATGACTTCTTTATTATCACATTATCTACTACATTTCCATGTCCAGTTGTATAAGTGATTTCAATGATGTATTTCTATAAGATTTACATCCACCAACGCTACCAGAAGTTCATGTCACATTGGGAGAAAACAAAAATCAGTCACTTATGACCAGTAAAACCCACAAAGTTCTCACTAATGAGGTGACGTCTCCATAACGTTAGAGAGAGCCCCACAACCACCAAATCAAGATCATGGGTGTCATAGTTAAATTCATGGGGATGCAACTGTCGAGGCCCATAATAAATGGCCAATATATACTACATTAGAACACATCCTAACCGTAGATGAGAAGAATCACAGAAAAGATCAAACTAAACTCCCTCTTATAGAAGACCAAGAACTGGAGCACTTACCAACTTGTTTTTTAGATACACAAAATCTTCTTGACACTAATCAATCCACATGAATGCCCAATCCTTCCTGGTCAATGATTTTAAAGGAGTCACATCCCAATAGAAATCATCTATGATCCTCTTGTAGTAGCCTATGAGACCAAATAAATTTCACACCTATTCCTCTATTTTGGGGAATTCCCAAGACACAAATTCTTATATCCTCGATAGATCCATAGATACCCCTTGCTGGGAGACAACAAACACCATGAAATGAACTTCTAGAGCCCAAAACACACACATAAAAAACATCCCAAACATTTGTTGGTGATGAAGAACTCCCAAAATGGCATGTAGATTCATTTAATGATCCTCCCCATATGCATATTACAGAAGGATTTATTCCCTAAAAACCACCACAAAATTATCTAGTAACTCACATAATATAACATTTATCTACTCCATGAACATATCTGGAGCATTCATCCCACCGAACGAAATTACAATGAAATCGTAATGCCCATGACGACAACAATAAGTTGTCTTTGGGATATCCTCATCCTTATCACACATATGATGATATCCTAATTGAAAATCAATATTTGAGAACAAAATTGAACCATATTGTTGACAGAATAAATCATCAATCTATGTTAGAAGAAATAGATTATTCACATTCACTTTGTTTAAGAGATGATAATCAATACACAACCGGAAATGATGTTAGCCTTCTTCCTGAAAAAAACTGGTCCACCCCATGATGACTCACTCAGATGAACAAAACCATAATTTAGTAGAATATACAGATATATAAAAATCCCTTGTAACTCAAGAGGGGCCATCCTATTTGGAGACATAGAGATTGAATATGATCATGGCTGTAGCTCAATCTCTCGTCGAGGGGGTAATACTACAACCTCTTTTGAAAAGACATCAGGGTACTCTTGAATTACCCTGGGAATTTCCAACTGCTGAACCGATAAATAATATAGCATCAGCCCAACCATTAAGTATGACAAGGTCATAACGTGCCTCTAACCCATCCATGGGTCTCGCACAACGAGAAAAGCTGCTGGATTCCCATCATCATCGAAGAACACCACCTAGATCCTCATGAAATCCATGATATCATACACCAAATACAACCAATCCATTCCATGGATTAAATCATATGGTTTTATATGTAATCATAGGAAATATCCCCAATGGAGGTGATACCCCAACATTAGCTCACATTCTCTACGTACATCAGACATTTCATCTTGACATCCTAATGGCGTATTCAATGCCAAGGTCACTAGAAGCCTCTCTAACTCAAGTCCCAAAGAATGGAGAAGGGAAGGTGATATAAAGGAGAGTGTCTATATGTAATCAAACAAGGAATACACCCATTTAGATAACAAGAAAAGGGTTCCTCAAAAGAAATTTGTCTAGCATGGAGCTGGAAATGATAAAGAATGATGTTGACCGCGACCACCTCCACGACCTCTTTGACCCCGATGGGGACCACCACCATGGCCTAACTCTTCTCTATGAGTATTATGAGCATCACACAGTTTTCCATATTCGTTCATCATCTTCTCTCTGATGATCCTAAGATGGTGCAACCTGCTACTGCTGCCTCAGCTGGAACTGCCTCAACAGAGGGACTCAAATCTGAACAACTTATGAATGTTGAACTCTCTGAATGGTTGGGAAATCTTACTACTGATTACCTCGACCTCCAAAAGAAACAAGATCCTTATCCCCTAACGTAAGACTTAGAGCCACTGATCAAGGAGAAATGAGATGCTAAGGGCTAGGACCTACCCCTGACCATATGGAAACACTTCTGTCCTGAAAACAATGAAACCATGACCAAAGCTCTACTTTTTGAATAATCTTGATGACTAACCTCTCATAAAGATCATGTTTTGGATAAGGTCTTCTTGATGACCTCTACCCTTTCCATCACATCCAGATATGTCTTAGGCATAAATGGGGTGACCCGATGTTGGATCTCCGGAAACAAATCCTCCCAATATGCTTCACCATGTCATCCTCATCGACTAATAGGTCTGGAAAATATCATAAAAGGTTAATAAAATTAATTGTAAACTCTTACATACTGTAGCTCCCCTATTGAAGGGTATGAATCTCATGGTGACTAGATGCCTTTGTGGTCCATGAAATAAACTTGAATATGGACGTATCTTGATAGACCTCCCATGAGATCTCTAACTCCTCATGATCCCCAAGGAATAAGAACTGCCAAGTCCCCATTAACCCACATAGCATCCTCTCAAACAAAAAGACCCATGGATTTTTCCAAGAATGAATCAAACTAAAGGCTATTTAAAATTCCACCAAATAGTCTTCTGTGAAGACATTTTAAAGGAAGCCCTCGTACTTCTACATACTATGGCATTGAAACTCACTGTGTGTCATCCTCAAAATGTCGTCGTCATCAACCTATACCCTATGGTGATCTTCTGGTGCAGCCTGCAAGAATATTTTCTTCCTGAACAAGGTGAGAACATAATCCTAAATCCATGCCTTTAAAATAACAGACATTTAGAGGACCTAAACCAGGAATATGGAAGATACATAATTAAATAATTAACTATTTTCTTTTATTCACTTTAGGTTAACCTATAACAAGGTCTACCCATTCAAACACATGCATAAAGAAGAATAATGCATGATCGTTTCCTAGGTATCTACCATTAAACTAGTATCACATTTTTTATAGCCACTATAATATTAATGGTCAACACATTAAATCACTATGGGACCAAAACTACTATTTCTCTGTCAGTCTCCCGTGTTTCCATAACTTTCTAAACATAACTGAAACCTTTTCCCTACCGACCCATGGAACCTCACCTATTACAAACATAAAACTCCATTCTATCCATCAAACAGACATTTTATTCATCTTTATCATGTCCCCATACGCACAAGGTGCACCCTTCTTGGGTGCTAATGTGATAAGGGGGATATTGACCCACTGAGTCCCACCTCTATTAGGCCCCAGGATGGAGATTGGAACTAAGGGTATTGTAAACACACAAATATGAGGCATTAAACTATAAGTGAGTACTTGAAAAAAAGGGATATAAGATAGACACAAACCAACTCCAACTCAAACCGCAATATAACAGAAATCCCAATTACACATATGTAAGTTCATCAAAAATATACTAGAACTGAAATGAAAAACATCAAGTTCCAAAAAAAGTAAAAATAATAGCAACCACGAAGCATGAACAACTCTTTCCACCACAAGCTGGTAGAAACCAGCCTGATATCGAACCATCTCAAAGTGACATGAAAAAAATATTCTATATATATATAGTGGGAGTATAATAGTATACTCGGTAGGATCCTCCTCGTAACCTCTCTTGAAAAAGTAAAAAATGAATGCCAAATTAGAGTGAACAATAAGTGAAAGTTACATTTCAACTAAACAAGATTATTGAGTTCCCAGCCTCACCATGGTTACTCTCACAATGTATCACATACAAGAGTATATAATATAATAAATAAAATCAAAGATACCCCACTATCACTTCCCCATTATTTTAATGTGTTTCCCAACATTGGATGTCCTAAGCATCTCTCTCCAAAAAGGATTTTCGGAAGACACCTAGGAAAAGCACCAAACCATCAAACTTCAGAAACAAAACAGCTACATCCACATAACCAATGTAACAATCTTATTTCTAGGAGCCACCATAGCTCGTATTACGTGTATTATATTTTAGTCATTTTACCTCAAGACATTACAACCCATACACTAACAAAGGATCCTCAAGACATCACAGCCTATACACGTTACACCTATATTAGTATATTGGTAACCATATCCAGAATATATGTGTGTGAATAAATACATGCCATTACATCCATCAACACATATATATGGGGAATGCTTACCGCTGTTCCTACCAACAAAAGTAAATACCACGAGAAGAGAGTGGGGCCAAAGGGGGAAGTTAGACATCCATCCTTCAATCAAAATGTTGGGGAAACACCCATAGAGCTCAGAATCCTCAAGGTGTTAGTTGCTCCAATTAATGTGCTGGACAAGCATATAAAAACACAAAAGGTATTGAATATAATATAGATCACGACCACACTATGGTTATAACATAGTATTAGAGTCAAATATAGGTAACATCTCTCAGACTCCTACCTGACACTACTAAGACTAGCTATCCTATAAGTACAAACCCATTTAAAGAGATATATAAGATTAATTAACCCCTTTTTAACATTTTAACATTACATTAATTAATTCATTAGAAATTAATTAACCATTATCAGTTACACATTATATTTCATTAGCATCACATACAACATCAATTTTCCCTCCAAATTGCAACATTATAATTGCATCACAACAATCTCCAAACCCATGGGTTAACATTATTAACTCAAACTTTTATTAACAGAATTATTAAATTCCATAATTATAGGAATTATAGAAAAGAAAAACTAATCTACCTATCAAAATGGGATCGATAAAGTGAGTACATGGGCTACCCATTGGGCACATTCCACCTATAGCAGGAGCACAAACCCATCCATCCCAGAGAAGGTAAACACAGAATGCAAGGAGAGTACTCCACATGTATTCACCTCTTTTGTAAGGAGGGTAAGAAAGAACTACAGCCTCAAGAAAGGGGAAAAGTAATGAATATAAAAAATATATTCATTACGAAACCACATTCACAATAGTGGGTAAGCCTAGCTTCAACCCATTTAATCACCTCTTATGTCTTCCTCGACATGCGCCAGTATAAATGGATGAATCTCGCCACTCTTGGAGTAAAATTCCACCACAACCACTGGGCCTCCCAGCCCCCACATCTCACAATAGTGATGAAGGCTCCCATCACAACACAAGAAGCAGGAAACAAGAAGGCAACTGGGATCTTGGCCATAAACAAGGCATTTTTTCTTCACAACAAATGATCTCTAACAGCTCCAAGAATAATATCTCTAGACATTACAAGAAATAGGTTAAATAATAACCCCTCAAGAATTATATTTTATCAAATAATAAGTTATTTCTATTTTCCTGAATTAACATCTTCATTATTAGAATGTTCCGACTACGGACAAAGTAAACAATAAGCTATCATAGATATAAAAAATTCATTAAGAAATTAATTAACAAGACTTTAAACAACAATAACCAACGTGATTTAGGTTTAACAACTAACTAGAACATGGATTCACATCTACATAAATTTGATTGACATAAAATTATGACAACAACAACATGATTCATTTACATAAATCTTTATCTTTGTCCATATAATTATCAAATAATTCCAAATTTAAGTTTTTTACCAATTTCATAAAGAAAAATATGCTAAAAAGATAAACATAGATATCACACTATCTAGAAAATAAATAGGCATTATATCATCATGATGCAAAGCAACAACATGAGATCAATCCTAATATTTTAATCTGTTTCATGTATTTAATTAGGTCAATTCCATTGAGATCCAAAGGGAAAAAATGCTAACTCTACATTATCACATATATGAAGAGAGGATCCACAAATCCCCTACCTCTAAAAGATTCCAATGTTCTTTGCTCGATAATAGATGAAAGAAATGAATCATGATCACCTTCCCATCAACAACTGCATCCACCCGTGGATGTCGTGACACAACCGCATAAACAACAACCCAAAGAAACTCCCTTAGAACGATGGAGATAAAAATCCACAGCATTGTAATGGAAAATGGGAGAAAAAAGATCGATGAAAACCTAAATATTGGATGTAGATCTTACCTCAAAATGAAGATGGATCGAAGAAGGAAGTGAGGAACTGATCTGGGATGAAGGAATCCCGAAACAATGAAGAGGAAGGCATCCAAGTTTTCTGGGGCTGAGAGGGGGTGTGCTCAAGAAAAAGGGTTTGAATAACCCAACCGGATAGGTGTCTTTAAAGCACCCCGTTGTGGTGTAGTAGATGATGTGTACCTCTTCATCAGGTCGTGTATCGCCTCGAGCTGACTTACGCCAAAAAAAAGGGTCACCTCATCTCTTTCTTTATTTTTATGAAACCCCAATGGTACAAATTGTGTACCCCTTAGTCACGTTTTATAGTCTCCTATTTCAAGATTATCATGGCTGAACTCTTCCAGACATCCTCCAAGTCTTCTTTGAGCACCTCAGTCTTAGAAAACATGTAAGGGTTCGATCCATTTGGATTTATGCCCTTACATGTGAAGTGGTTTGATAAATTTGGGAAATTATTTTAATTGGGTCTTGAGTTCAATTTCTTGTATAGGGAGACCAACATAGGATTGGGGGATAATTATCATTTTTTAAAAACTAAAACAACCTCCAGGTAAACTAAAATCTCAATGACATCATTATGAGTTAGAAAATATATTCTACATGCATCATAAATTTCCCTGTTCTAATCTAAAACATCCTTCCCATGTCAAATCATCTAAATATAGTTTAATGATTAGAGTTTAACACAACCAAATAAGGGTGATTCCCAATGAAAAATATCATGTTTTTAGTTGTTTTGTTGTGGTGATCATAAACTCATAGTTTGACCTCTTTTTGTTTGATAGTGAGCAATGATGCATGGATTCTGATAATTATTTAAGATATGTAATTTCATAGTTATTTGATGCATTTTCCCTCCAATTCATTCTTAGTTATTATTTTTTCATGCCTAACTGATTTTAGTATCTAGTGAGTTGTATGTGACTTTGTATGTGTAAGATATGGTGTGTGTGTTCCAATGTTATAGGTCCCATGGGTTTATGAGGCAAGAGAGATCCTCTAGGTATAAGATATTGACTATTTTTCAAGTAACCCCTTTTTCTCTATTTCAAACATTATGTGACCGCATGATGATTCATTTGTTGGTCTCCCTCATGAAATAGTGAGTTATTAGTGTTTACTATTCTTCCTAAACTCATGATGGTATTTATATGCCATGGTTTTGGTTTGAGACCTTATTTAGGATGTCTATTTATTATGTAATTTGGACCCTCCCTAATGAAACATGATGATTTATGAGTACACACTGACATTGATTGATCAAATGAGGTGTTTTGCAATTATTTTTTAAGGTGAAAATGTTCAATATATAAGGTTTTGGTAGTGATTAAGGATAGAAATTTATCTAGATATAGTAGTGTTTTGACATAAAAAAACTATCTTGGATACACCCATTAGTCATTTTTAGTAAAACATTCATGGTAATGATTCATTATATATTTGGGACAATGATACCAGCTTAAACAAATTTTACTAGAGTTTCTTTGTGGATGTACCACTCACTGGGAGAAAAAGTTGAGATTAGATACCACTCGATTGTATAGATTTTTAATCAAAAATATATTTAGTTTAATTGAAAATGGTGGACGAGTATATAGAGATAAATGATATACCAGTATACTAACATGAAGAAAACCTTTGGATGGTTATTTTTTTCATAGAGTTTTGATAGTTATATATAGGGGACGATGGACATGATGGATTTATTTGGCTAGGTGAAAACATTTGAAATTAATAGTATGAATCAATCATATCATCAGGGATTCTCATATATGTTTATGTATAAATGAATTATTATTTATGTGGATGATTCCCAATATTTGTAAATTTATATGGAAAACCAAGGAGGACCCTTATCGTTAATATATTTTTCATTGATGGAGATAATATTTCTCTAAACCCTTTATTGAGGTATTTGTATCCTTAAGGATAAATGATAGATTTGAAAAGATTCGTTCATTTATGGAATGATATACAATGATAAATATCGTAGTTTAGATTAGGTTGCATTTGTGCATTTCATAGTGAAATGAAATTGGGTGGATGATATGTGATCCTCAAGTAAATGATTGTGGAATCTCTGTATGTTTGTGAAGAATTGATAAACATTGAGAATCTATTATTATCAATACATAATATAGTAAACATTGATTTATGTTCGTAGTTTGAGGATGAGAACTAACTTAGTATTAATACATAGAAATTTCTAAATGATTTAAAATTGTTACCTTTGGTTGTTCCTTGATGGGATTATGATTTATGTTTCTACCTGAAATTTACATATTTTATTCAATGATTTCTGAGCAGAATGATGAACACCCCAATTTTTTATGAAATACCAGGAACAAATCCTTTCTGGAGTTGGTTAAAGGAGGATCGTGCTTAGTGTTTAAGATAATTCTATAATACTTCCATGAGTGTATAATATGTTTATAAACCTATAATATTGTGATATTCTGATTCATGGAATAGTTTTCTCTATAAAAAATAATGGCTAAATTGTTAGATGATATCTTAATGTAAGAAATGAAATTTAATAGGTATATCTTCTATAAGAATCATTTTTTCTGATATATGGGTGGATGATCATTTATATTTAGGGTAGTCAATTATTTTTTTGATAGGGTGATTATTCACACCATGGATTGACTTTGATTCCCCCACACTCATTCCTTATTTAAGAGATTCCTATTATGGCGATGTCCACATTTCAGTTTCATATTAGTCGACATTCTCATGTAATTAAACTACATTATTTTCCATGATGTTTGGGAGCACATCACTAAATTATATAAGTGAGTAGGTATTTTTCATTTTTGTTGTTATTAAATTTAATTGTGTAAATATTTATTCGATGATGCATTTATAGGGAAAGAACGATAGTGTGTTATGTATAGTGGATGTTTTTGAACGTATCAACCATAAAAAAACTACTGATTTGTGAAGGAGAAATAACGTTTCTAAAAAAATTTGGTTCAATATTTATTTAGTTTGTGGGGTGTTATTTTAGGGTTTCAGGCTATCATAATAATAGTTTTATTCAATATTGTTTGAGGAGATTGGTTTTGTTCTAGATGTGAATGGTGGTGTTTCAAATGAATGATTGATGATAACACAACCAAATTATATTTAGAGGGAAAGGAGAGTATATTGAAGGTCAAGACATGAAATAGAATTATTGATATTATATATAAATAATTGATAATTAATTCTATGTTACTATTTATCACTAATCTTGTGACATTGGGGATTTTTACGTCTTGAGATGTTTGGAGTAAGAAATTGAATTCTTTTTAGAATGTATGATTCCTTGAAATTTTTTGGCATCAATTAAAAATATTATGAATTGATTTATTTTATATATTGGGTTAGATGGTTATATATAAAAAACCACAAATATTTCTCTTTTATTGTTGGGGGTTATGTGATCCTCCTAGTGAAAAAACATTGATATGAAACATAACATGTTGTTAAGTAGAGGATGTATAAGGGAAATATGTAATGGTAGAGGAGGAGAATACAGTTTGGGTACTATGAAATTAATGGAAAATGTGTTGAATATATGGATAATGAGGTGTACAAGGAATGATAGGTGGGAGTGGAACCCAATCCCCCATCATCCATCTAATCTAACAGAGATCTGTTTGATTCTCGACCTACCATTTGGTATGAGATTATGTGGATGACCTATATATGGGTTATAGAAGGAAAACATGTGGAACCTAGTCAAGTCCTATTGGACCCAACTCTCGTGGGGGGAGGTGAGATTCTAAATCTGATGTGAACATAACCACCATATGATCACACGGTTCACTATACATGTCGACGGATTCAACTATGTTAAAACACCATCTCCCTCCTATAATGAATCATGGATTTTTCAAGTTCTACCACATGGATAAAATTTTCAGTCATGTTTTTAAAGAAATTTTTCCCCATGCATCGTTTTCAAAAAAAATATAAGTAGCATATGCTAATATTTATTTCAAAAAAAATTACTATGATTTGATATTTTTTCCATTTGAGATTTTATATGTAATATAAAAATATTTTTAATTTAGCTTCTATAGTTTTACAACTAGGTTTTAGAAAGAACATTAGACAGTTCATGGGTTTGGAAACTCCCCCATGTAGAATTGTTTTTCAAGAAAATGGGTATTCTAAAATCGGCATACAGGTCTTGTATCCCTAATATTCTTAGGTTGAAAGATCCTCTACTAAAATATCATAATGATTCGGTATCACCCCATTTTATTGTGATATTTGGACCCTCTATATTCATATTCAGTATCCCTAGTCTAATAGCTCAGTCATGGCCTAGGATATTATGACATAGTTGGTATTCCCTTAATATACCTGGGGAGTGGGATCCTATACCATAATTATTGTGATGTTATGTTGGTTTCGTGTAATTTTTATCTTGGATACAAGATTATTGGGTCAATATTGAAGAAATATAATGATTATTACTCTATGAAACAATGTTATTTTCATCTAAGATATGCAGGCTCACCCTCATTGATTTGGGCGATGGTGTGTTAGTTTGAAATGTTAAGAATATATTATACTTCAAGAATCATGAATCCTTATTAGCCTTGGAATTCCCTCTTTATATGTAACATGCATCTTGACTATCTACATATAAAAAATGGACTATTTTTTACAAAAAGAATCCCTAGTATATTTGGATTTTTGGGCCATCATAGATTTAGTCAAAGGTAACATATAATTCACTATGTTCTACAAAATTATTATTTTTAGCATATTAATATTATATTTCCTTTTCATTCCCATGGTTATCAAATCATACAAGGAGTCTCAATATGACTTATTAATTTTTCATTACATTTTGTTCGTTAGTGGGTCTTAATATTAATATTTATACTCACCCATGCAGACGCTTTATTCCCAAATGGGTTTTATTTTCATAGATGATGTAACGTTCAAATGTGGTCTTGGTGAATTTGAAGATAGTGAAAATTATTTAAATATAATTAATATTGACGGTTGGTGATACTTGATCATTCTTGGCTATTTTTATGGTGTAAGTGACCATTATGGTTGGAGTTTAATCTTACTATAAACGAAGCAAGGAGGATATTTTTGGGTTCTTCTGTGTATTGTATTTAATGAATTATAGGATTTTAACATCTTTAGGTAATTTTGTTGATGTAATTGTACTTTTATTTATTGTGTAATGAATGTTATGTATAATATATATTGTGTTTCTTCTTATGATATGCCTTAGAGATATGTGTTTGTTGCAGGGTTATATAGGACACTACCTCCCATATTTTGTAATATCCCACTCTATGTGAGTTTTAAGCCCCCATAAAATTAATGTTTGGATTGTAGGGGTAAATGTTTTGTACCTTTTTCATAGGTGGGGCCTAGGTGGGTCAGGTAATTTATTAATCTTAAAGATTAAATTATATTTTTTTAATAATAATCATGTTAATTTTCTATTATTTTAATATCACACATTAATATATTAATCAACTTATTCTATAGAGTAATAAAGACACATAAAATCTCAACTCTAATAAAAAGAGTAGTGTTATATTTTTTTTAATTAACAAGAATCCAATAGACTAGAATCTAACGTTACATTATTATCTTGGCATAAGATATAATCAATCTCACCCCAAAGACTAAATATTATTTTTATTACAGAAAATATATATACACACTTCAATTAAACATTATATTTAAAAATATAAAATACACCATAGTATTTTCAATAAGAACATAATTATTATCTTCATTATATAACTTTATATAAATCAAAAAAAATCCTATTATTCTAAAGAGATGATATTTAAGAAATGGGGTGACCTCAGATGCTCAGTAAGGGTATGAAAACAGTAAAATAATAAATGTATTGAATAATGTAGAAAAATTAATGATGTTCATGTAATATCATATAATTAATAAAATGTATAATAGAATAATACATTCCACGTAAATTAAATTTTCACATGGACATCAATTACTAAATTTATAAGGATATAATGTAAAATGTTTGACATCTTAAATATACTATCTAGTACTTAGCCCATAAATCATAAAATAAATTCTAAATGGCTTAGAAAAAACCCAATAACGTCTGTTAAATAAGACCTGCTGATTCATGGAAGAGCTTTAAAAGTCACCACCCATAAAATAACAATTAAAAAACATTCCCTATATGAATAAATAATACAATCGAATCAACATTACATAACAAACTATATCTTTACATATTTGAGTAATAATCATATGAAAAGGAAATACTATCCCCTAAAAATATTATCATATACCATCAAAATAAAAATACTATACGTAACAAATAGATATTATCCTAATAATAGTGATAAAATTTTTATTTTTATTTAAAATAAAATACTTTATAAAGTAGAAAAGATTTTTTGTGTGGAGAATATCATTCCTACATTGAAAATAACTTTGGAAAATCAAAAAATAATACACCTAATATGGAAATAATGTTCTTTGAAAATAATATTTAAACATGTAATAGAATCCTCAATAAACTAAGGATTTAAGAAATATTAAATTCCATTTATGTTGTATATGTTAAGGAAACATTCCTTTCACACATTTGTATGAAAAGTCAAAATTTACCTTGTTTTGAAAATAATGATAAGATTCTATTGACAAAATTTTTTTAATGGTGAAAATTGGGAAAAATTAATTTTTACATTAATTTGAGAAAAATAATTTAATTTTTGAAATAATTTTGAGAAATCATGGAAATTTAAGAGATTTATTTATGAATAGAAACAAAGTAATAAACAATCCAGAATAATGATCTGATTGTGAAATAAACCCTTACCTGAGGTACGATTTTATTTGTACGTGTTAAAACCTCCAGTATAATAAATATATATTTATTATAAAAATATTCTACAATAATAATCATATATATAAAACCATATACCATTTAATTTTAATATTTACTCACTGTGATATTATCAAATCATTCTTAAAATCATTAATTTGGATGGGAATTGTATCTTTTTTAATGTAAGATTTGATTCGATAGTTTTGGTACTAAAGGTCAAGTCAATGATCAATAATATAAATAATATTAATTAGGATACAAATATATTATATATTATCTGAACATATATTTAATATGATCCAAAATGGATAATGATTCAAAATGAATTAAAACATTCATGGAGGTTGAAGGCTGTACGATTACATAAAAGATGTTTTATCTTTTCAATGGATAGAAAAAACTAATGTTAAATGTTTTTTAACTTTATTGAATAAATATTATATAATATATATCCAGTATAAAAATTAAATATATCCTTATTATCTTCCAATTAAAAAAAAATAGATTCATATCCCTTCATACACAAACATACTATTGATATTATCCTTTCCCTAAGGATTGGAAGGTATGAATATTTATGTGATATTATCATTATAGAGGTATATAAATTTAATATTTTCCACATATTATAATTTGTTCCATCTTAAAAACCATTCTTGTATTGTGGAATGAAAATTAATTACACCACTACATTGATATGGTATGTCGTGCGTACATACGAGCAATGTTTAATATGTTTATAGTATGAAAAAGAGATTGAATATGTCTATCCAATAATAATAATTAAATCATAGAATATTTATAGTTATGATTTATTATTTTAGTATGGTTAGTACAAATTAATAGGATTTTGAAGAACAATGAAATTGGAAAGAGTTAGAAAAGACGATTACCACTTCATTGGTGAACTACCTATAGATACCATTATAAGGGAACGTGTGTGGCTATTTTGGAATGGAAAGAACCTAATGAACTAGTATAATGATTTGGATATTATTAATGGGAATGTTTTTGTGGATCTAAAGGGATATCTATTGTGTAAAAAATTTAGGGTTAAAGATAACGTTTATAATTTAGGAGAGGGGCACTTTTGGATTTTTAAAAATATTAAATTAATTTAAATTATTTACTTTCTGAAAATGGATATATATTTATATATTTCGTATATAAGTTTAAAGTATGTCAAAACTATTTCATCAAAATATATTTTTAAATGAATAAGATATTTTTTCTCCCATAACTTTTATTTTTACCCCCATTAACATATTATACTATTACCAAACAACTCTAGTTTTTACCCACTAAGTGTCAATATTGTTACTATAAAATAACAAAATGCCAAAAAATGGAACATGGAAGATATATATAATAATATCAATGTAATTGGTATGATTCGAGGATTTATCTGAATTTTTCACCATTAAATAAAATATTATTTTAATAAAATATACACAATGTAAATTATAGAACTATTCAATTTTTTTGAAATTAATATAATTAAGAGAAAAAATTAATTAGATTAATATAAATCCAAAACACTTAAATATTTCAACGTAATCTAGAAAATTTATAAATCACATTAACTATTTCATTTTATATTACCATTAATTATTTTAATATCATACATTTTTTCCTCATTAATTATATTATTCCTTCACTAGCGTTGTATAAGAAAATTAAAGAAATTATTTCATCAAAAAAAAAAACAAATATATCAAATATATATTTCATTTATATTTAAAAATAATATTTATTATAGAACATATCCTCTGGTTATCTCAATGTTAAAGACATTTTATTTATTTAAATCATGAGTGATGCATTTTTGTCAATTCATTATAGAAAATTTCATGAAGGTCATAATATCATCCAAATAGCATAAAAATTGCATTTAATGGAATATTAGATTATTATGTAATAAGTGATATCATAAATTAATATTATCAAAGGTTTTAGGGTAATTTTATAATCTCTATAATATTATTTTTGACCATTAATTAAATGATTTATCCTTTACAATGGTAAGGAAAATCCCGGAAGTTAATATTCATATTAACCCAAAATAAAAGTGAAATATGTAATAAAATTAGACCTAATGATTCCAAATATGAGATCCATTCATTAATATTAATTTTCAATATTTGAAATAATGATTAATATAAATTTCATATTAAAATCGCATGGAAACTATTTTTTTTAAAAAATGGGTTTTAAGGATCAAAATATTTTTTTACCAAATTGAACCATTAAATTTATTTCAATGAAAATAATTATATTATTAGTAATATAATTCTGATTTTACATTTAATATATTTTTAACCAAAATGGTCATTTTAAATTTCATTAAAAAAACAGTTCCAAATGAAAGGCAACATGTTCCATGATTAACTAAAAATAAAATTTAACACTAAAATAAAACAAATAATGAATACTGATATACTAATATTAGAAAATAATCTTCATTTTATCCAATACAATTTATTGGAGTGTAAAAAAATTATATTATTTTCACATAAAAATTAATATATATAATTTCTGACGAAAACTTTTAAAATTAAATTACTCAAATTTGAGTGCTTGTTTCATAAGAATTATTCAAAAAATTGAATTTCATAAGACCGTTATATTTATTTCATAGAATTTGTAATCCTATTCACACCTTCCATTTTAATTTCTAGTTTATTTAGTTAATGTCAAAATAATAATTTTTGAATTATGTATAGTGATTCGTTAAATCTCGATGTTGCATGTTTTATACGCCATCGAACATTACATTCATACAAAATATTATTGTTTCATGAAAATTTTTTTATGAAATAAATTTTATTTAAAAATAATCACACCAAAAAATAATATGGTATGTTATTCTTCCTCCATCGAAAAATTTCATTCTCAAAATTTCCATAATGTCACGTTAAGAAATGATTTAGTTAGTTATTCATTATAATATCTTTTAGTCGCAACATCACCTCTATAGCATCCGGCCTTTTTATAATATAAACTTTCATTTCATTACACAAAACTGAGGATCTTTAAGGATTAGTGTCTTGGAAACCAGGAACATAAAATATGAAAACATAAAACATTCTTCTTAAACACTTGAAAGGCTTCTCATCATGTTCATCCTAGGTTCATTACAGCATCTCATAACCTGGGGACATACATCAAAAGAAAGGGTGAGCAGAAGGCCCAGTAAGGGAAACAAGAGAAATATTTTACATGTGAACTTGAGATACTTCAATAAGGTCATGAAAAGAACTTTAAGGCATGAGAAATAAATCATGAGATATATCGTAATAAAATTAACATTTTTCATAAATTTTAGATGTGGCTACATCATTTAACATATAAAATCATGAACATATCACCAAGGTCCATCCCCAAGGTGTCATTTGAAAATTACCAAGGTTATTTACCAAGATATCGTGAAAATTGTAATCTCTAGTGGTTACATCATTACCCAATGTATTGGAGCGCTATCAGGGCGCACCATTAAATTTCACTTTATTATCATGTGAGCCACATATATCATCATAAAAAATTTCATAAATAAACCATATAGCATAAAATAAATTGGTTTCATTTCATTATCATAACGTTTTAAAAACTGCTTTAAAGACATGATCTTTAGGTCACTTTAAACCCACGGAAGGGGAGAGCGGGTCTCATGTATGTAAATACAAGAATATAAAATAGAAAATTTTGATATATATGTTAATACCCCTGTATAAATAAGATCTTTTAGTATTCACTTTATAACATAAAATAATTTTGAGAAAAGATAGAGGCATTTTGAGACGAAAATTCTGCAGCATAACAGCTATGTTTCGGGGTTTTAGAAAACATTGAAAAGAGATGGGACATGGGTCAAACATTCATAAATGGACCATAAAACAGTAGAGGGGAAGAATAAGAAGGAAATATGAACATGGTAATGAAATTTTAAGGACATACCATTTGAAATGAAAAACATGGAAGGAAGACAAAAATTAGATTTCTCTTATGAAAATTCGGCAGCCTAACGGCGTCACATAAACTTCAACAAAAATGATTTGAAAGGATCAAATAGGGTCTTTAATCATTTTAACATAAGAGTTAAGTATGATAGATATAGAGATCATACCCCAACATAAAAAAATGGAATTTCAAAGACTTTACATGAAAGTAGAACTTTGAAAAGAATGAGAAGGGTGAAAGAATCCCCTTAAACATTTGGCAGCCTAACGACGTCACTTAAGCTTCAAAAAATGAATTGACAAGATCAAATAGGGTATCTCATCATATGAACATAAGAGTTCAGTATAATAGATATAGAGATCATACCCCAACATAATAAAAATGAACTTGAAAGACTTGACAAGAAAATAGAACTTGAAAATGAGAAGGGTGAAAGAATCTGTTACAAAAATTTCGGCAGCCTAACGACGCCACTTAAACATTCATAAAATGAAATGATGAGAGTAAGAGGGGGTCTCTAATCATATAAACATAAAAAGTACAGTATAATGAATATAAAAGAACATCCTACAACATAAGAACATGGATCATAAATGAAATGACATAAAAGATATCAATTGAAAAGAAAGTGAGAGGTCGGATCCCTTACCTTAAAACGTAACTCTTAAAACTCAATGGTTGGGACCATGAGGGCTTGGGGGAAACTTGGGAGGACTCCTTGGGAGGTAAGGAGACCAGAACGTCGTTGAGGATGTTTTTGGAGTCGAAAAGATGAGAGGAGGGCTCGGTATTTATAGGGAATGTGAGGGGACAAGGCATTAATGGCCAAGGGACACCTCAAAAGTGGTTTTCTCAAAAGCATGGGCCCTACCATGGTACTTCCCATAGAGTTAGGCCACATGGATACCCCCACACAATAATTCATCCTTTTCAGTAGACCATCTCTTAAAATATCTCATTACATCATCATGACACAGTTATGATGTCATTAAACATACCGGAACCCTAAAACTGTATTTTTACTATTCACTGAAAATTCAACTTTCTCAGAAAAATCCCAAAATTTCACATTAACCATATATCAATGCTCTGATTTCAAAAATGAACTCTATTTTATAAAAAAAATTTCTTAATATTTTTAATTCATTTTTCAAATAAACACACTATTCACCGAAAATTCATTTTTTCAGAAAAATCCCCAAAAATTACCCTAACATAATATCGATGCTCTGAGTTCAAAAATGAAATCCATTTTATAAAAAAAAATTTATAAATAGTTTTAATTTAATTTTTAAATAAAAAACACTATTCACCCGAAAAAAATATTACTTGAATAATAATTTATGAAACAGTTATTTACCCATTTTATTGAATCTCATTACTTAATCTAGGTGTCTAAATTATATTAAAACTTTCATTGAGTGAAATTACTAATCCATTTGGTCACATTACTAATCCTAAGCGTAAAATCACTATTCATAATTTACTATTCATCAAAAATCATGTTGATCATATTAGACTCGAAATTTTGTACTAAACATAATTGTATAAGACCATTTTTTGAAAATAATTACACATTTTTATTTATTTAAGGTTTACATAAAAATTTTTAAAATATCATTTCTCTAAAATTCATCAAAAATATGCATACTATATTTATCCGGACATTTGAAAATTCATAAACCTCATCATAAGAAGAAATCCAAATTTTTATTTAAAACAAAGGATTACACAAGGCAGTTATGGTCTCCTTACATAGACCCTTATCACACCAGCATAGGACCTAAGTGTAAGGTGTGCTAAGGTGAGAGAATCTGAGGGAGGCTCGGCTAGCATCACACGAGTAGTAATTTCTATCAGTTTGAACTTATCGCGAAGGTGATCCCGTTCTAGCTTCACACGATGAAGTTCAGCTTGGGTTTTGTCCAGAGCAAAGCCCAGTGGTTCTACCTCCTTCCCAAGTTCTGTTAGATGGGCTTCGATCGGTCCAAGATTACTGGGTGAGGCCATCCGAATCTTCTTTCTATATTAATTAACCAAGATTGCTTGTATTTAGAGACAATAATCAAAACGTTTGGTTTCTAGCGGTCATATTGACCAATGGTCAAATAACAGTCAAAACCCAACAGTCTCATTTTAATTATACTCATGTTATCAAATGAAACATTTTTTTGTATAAAAATAAAATAAAATAACACATAAAATTAGGAAACAAGATTTATTCAAAATTTCGGGTCGTTACAATCGTCCCCCCTTAAGAAATTGCGTCCTCGCAATTTTTAAAATTGGGTTTTGAAATTTGATTGAAATTCCCACATCGAAAAAGGAGTCAGTAAAACTATTACTTTAAAAGAAAGAATGGGAAGTACAAAGGTCACCCGAGTTAACCCACCTAGGATTCCATGTAGGAAAACATGGACATGGAGGAGAAAACAAAAGGTCAAGTTCTGAGGGAGAGTGATAGAGAACGTGATTAGGAGAAAGTTAACCATAAGAAAATATCAAACATAAGAGGTGTGTAAATGGTCTTTGATTACCTAGTAGGAAACTTAAACCAACAACATTTTTGTTTTACATTTCATTTCATAATTTTGAGGAATTAATTTACTACATAGAACAAAAACATAAGAAAATATACCTACCTTCATGTAGAGTTTCATCCTTAAATAAGTTTATACCAAAAAATAATCTTTTCTCCAAACGATGAGCATTCAAAAACACTTGGTCTCATCAAAACACAAGAATCATCTTCTAAAGAGTCACATAATCCACAAATGATTAACCATCTATTTCATCTATCTTTAAACATTATCCCAAAAACAGAAAGGGTAAGGTAAAACAACTCTTCAAAAATAAATAATCCCATAGGAATGGAAACTACTTTTAAATCTTCAAAGTTCCATGGTACTACCCAGAGTTCATCATAGACCATTCCGTAAATAACTGTCCTTAAAAATCTTCAAAATAAACCAAACTAAGATTAAAACCCAAATACAAGAAGGATTTAATAACATAGTCTTCCAAGTTAAACTTTATCATTAATCTCCAAACAACATCAACCACTCCTAACATCTTATAAAAAAAGTAACTAACCTAAACATATTTACCCCAAGATAGGTTAATCATTTCCATAAGTAACCTAAATTACTATAAGTCCGCCTTAAATTCATCGATTCTTCAAAATATAAGTCAACCTTACTGCTCAATGAAAATACCATAGTAATCTATTTACCTCGATCATATAGGGTCCCCAAAATAGTGAACGTCTTCCAAAATAATAATCATCTTTTAATCCCCTAATCATCTCTGTCATATTAATACAGCAATTATCGCATTTCCTATCACATTGGTTGTTGGGACATGTTCTTCCATTTCCCACCATTAACTAAGAAGATAAAGTATAACTAAGGGCTTAAATACTTCGCCAATAATCTTGAAAAGGAAACTTTAAGCATAAAAGTATAAACTTGTAGAATAAAAGTATATCCTAACTTGTGATCCCCTAGGTTCCAATCTAGGTTATCCATGATCGTATATTCTTATGTGAATCATTATTTTATTTTATCTTTGTTCCTTTAATAATGGTTTATTCTATGCTTATGGATTTACCAAATCATATCCCCCGGGAGTGTCATAACCAGGAGTTCCGAAAGGCTCGTTGTCGTGTAACAGTTCTCATTCGAGTCTAGCTCAAAGCGGTGTTTTCAGGTTTTACCCCTATATACATCTGTGGCAGAGCCACCTCTACCTGCTCGTATCCAGAGAGGGATGTATTTTCTTGGCAACACCTTACTCAATACTCGCCAAAATATCTGGAAGATTTCCTATATTTAAACTTTTCTATAGGGTTCTTCATAAATTTTTCGTTTCCTAATTTCCACAAATAACTAAACCATCCTTTGATACCAACTATAGCATCCCGCCTTTTTATAACATAAACATTCATTTCATTACACAAAACTGAGGATCTTTAAGGTTTAGTGTCTTGGAAACCAGGAACATAAAACATGAAAACATAAAACATTCTTCTTAAACACATGAAAGGCTTCTCCTCACGTTCATCCTAGTTTCATTATAGCATCTCATACCCTGGGGACATACATCAAAAGAAAGGGTGAGCAGAAGGCCCAGTAAGGGAAACAAGAGAAACATTTTACATGTGAACATGAGATACTTCAATAAGGTCATGAAAAGAACTTTAAGGCATGAGAAATAAATCATGAGATATATCGTAATAAAATTAACATTTTTCATAACTTTAAGATTTGGCTACATCATTTAAGATAGAAAATCATGAACATATCACCAAGGTCCATCCCCAAGGTGTCATTTTAAAATTACCAAGGTTATTCACCAAGATATCGTGAAAATTGTAATCTCTAGTGGTTACATCATTACCCAATGCATTGGAGCGCTATTAGGGCGCACCCTTAAATTTCACTTTATTATCATGTGATCCACATATATCATCATAAAAAATTTCATAAATAACCCATATAGCATAAAATAAATGGGTTCCATTTCACAATCATAACGTTTTAAAAACTGCTTTAAAGACATGATCTTTACGTCACTTTAAACCCATGGAAGGGGAGAGCGGGTCTCATGTATGTAAATCCCAGAATTTAAAATAGAACATTTTGATATATATGTGAATACCCCTGTAGAAATAAGGGCTTTTATTATTCACTTTATAACATAAAATAATTTTGTGAAAAGATAGAGGCATTTTGAGACGAAAATTCTGCAGCATAACAGCTATGTTTCGGGGTTTTAGAAAACATTGAAAAGAGAGGAGGCATGGGTCCAACATTTATAAATGGCCCATAAAATAGTAGAGGGGAAGAATAAGAAGGAAATATGAACATGGTAATGAAATTTTAAGGACATACCATTTGAAATGAAAAACATGGAAGGAAGACAAAAATTAGATTTCTCTTATGAAAATTCGGCAGCCTAACAGCGTCACTTAAACTTCAACAAAAATGATTTGAAAAGATCAAATAGGGTATCTCATCATTTTAACATAAGTGTTAAGTATGATAGATATAGAGATAATACCCCAACATACAAAAAATGGAATTTTAAAGACTTGACATGAAAGTAGAACTTTGAAAAGAATTAGAAGGGTGAAAGAATCCCCTTAAAAATTCGGCAGCCTAACGGCGTCACTTAAGCTTCAAAAAATGAATTGAAAAGATCAAATAGGGTCTCTCATCATATAAACATAATAATTCAGTATGATATATATAGAGATAATAACCCAACATAATAAAAATGAACTTGAAAGACTTGACAAGAAAATAGAATTTGAAAATGAGAAGGGTGAAAGAATCTGTTGCAAAAATTTTGGCAGCCTAACGACGCCACTTAAACATTCATAAAATGAAATTATGAGAGTAAGAGGGTGTCTCTCATCATATGAACATAAAAAGTACAGCATAATGAATATAAAAGAATATCCTCCAACATAAGAACATGGATCATAAATGAAATGACATAAAAGAGATCACTTGAAAAGAAAGTGAGAGGTCAGATCCCTTACCTTAAAACGTAACTCTTAAAACTCAAAGGTTGGGACCATGAGGGCTTGGGGGCACCTTGGGAGGACTCCTTGGGAGGTAAGGAGACCATAACTTCGTTGAGGATGTTTTTGGAGTCGAAAATATGAGAGGAGGGATCGGTATTTATAGGGAATGTGAGGGGACAAGGCATTAATGGCCAAGGGACACCTCAAAAGTGGTTTTCTCAGAAGCATGGGCCCTCCCATGGTACTTCCCATAGAGTTAGGCCACATGGGGATCCCCACACAATAATTCATCCTTTTCAGTCGACCATCCCTTAAAATATCTCATGACATCATCATGACATAGTTATGATGTCATTAAATATACCGAAACCCTAAAACTGTATTTTTACTATTCACTGAAAATTCAACTTTCTCAGAAAAATCCCAAAATTTCACATTAACCATATATCAATGCTCTGATTTCAAAAATGAACTATATTTTATAAAAATAATTTTCCTAATATTTTTAATTCATTTTTCAAATAAACACACTATTCTCCTCAAATTCATTTTTTTCAGAAAAATCCCCAAAAATTTCCTTAACATAATATCGATGCTCTGAGTTCAAAAATGAAATCCATTTTATAAAAATAATTTTATAAATATTTTTAATTTAATTTTTAATTAAAAAACACTATTCACCCGAAAAAAATAATACTTGAATAATAATTTATGAAACTGTTATTTACCCATTTTATTGAATCTCATTACTTAATCTAGGTGTCAAAATTATATTAAAACTTTCATTGAGTGAAATTACTAATCCATTTGGTCACATTACTAATCCTAAGCGTAAAATCACTATTCATAATTTACTATTCACTAAAAATCATGTTGATCTTATTAGACTCGAAATTTTCTACTGAACATAATTGTAGAAGACCATTTTTTGAAAATCATTACACATTTTTATTTATTTAATGTTTACATAAACATTTTTAAAATATCATTTATCTAAAATTCATCAAAAATATGCATACTATATTTATCCGGACATTTAAAAATTCATAAACTTCATCATAAGAAGAAATCCCAATTTTTATTTAAAACAAAGGATTACACAAGGCAGTTACGGTCTCCTTACATAGCCCCTTATCACACCAGCATAGGACCTAAGTGTAAGGTGTGCTAAGGTGAGAGAATCCGAGGGAGGCTCGACTAACATCGCACGAGTAGTAATTTCTATCAGTTTGAACTTCTCGCGAAGGCGATCCCGTTCTAGCTTTACACGATGAAGTTCAGCTTGGGTTTGGTCCAGAGAAAAGCCCAGTGGTGCTACCTCCTTCCCAAGTTCTGTTAGATGGGCTTCGATCGGTCCAAGACTACTGGGTGAGGCCATCAAATCATTTTTCTCTATTAATTAACCAAGATTGCTTGTATTTAGAGACAATAATCAAAATGTTTAGTTTCCAGCGGTCATATTGACCAATGGTCAAATAACAGTCAAAACCCAACAGTCTCATTTTAATTATACTCATGTTATCAAATGAAACATTTTTTTTGTATAAAAATAAAATAAAATAACACATAAAATTAGGAAACAAGATTTATTCAAAATTTCGGGTTGTTACAACCTCTTCTATCTTATGATATCTCTAATGTTCCTTTACCAGATGAGTTGTCTAGTTCCTCAACCGTTGTTCTATAGTATACCAAATATGGATATTTTCTTCAAAATAAAATATATCATGTATTATTTCTTCTTCATCATAAGTGGGAACATGCATCAGTTTTAGAATTTACTTCCCTACCAAGGAGATATAGAAGAAATCATGTACTATAGAATGAATTAGTAGAAATTCAAATCATAAAGACACAAATAAAATTCATTCTTGGGTTTCAAAGGGATTTATAAACATGGGGTTCCATTTTCCTTTCTTACTAAGTCATATGACACCCTACCACAAAGTTACATTCATGGTAACATGATCTCCCACATGAAATTAAAAACAATTCTATTGGTTTTAAGCATGGATAATTTTAATGAAATTATATACTTTAATTTCATTTTGAATAGTCTTTAAATTTTCTATTCTTTACTCTATATTTTCCTACAATACATGCTTCCTTTCACACACTATATCCTTACATGTTGCAGTATGACATATATGACCATATAATGCTTCATGTGCCACCATTTGAATAATTAAATAGTAGATATTACTACAGTTCAATTATACCAATGGTAAATATTGATCCCACATACTATGAAGGTCATGTGATCTTGACCATCACATATCATTTAATTTGTGGATAGTCTTTTCTGAGTACCCATAAACTTTTGAATGACATGTGATTCTCAAATAGATCTTGATATCAAGATGCCTATTGAGAATTATCCATAGTTTCAATTAAACTCATTTCTAATGATCAATAATAATTTAAGGTGGTGCACAACGATGTCTTAAAAAATCATTAATATAGTTCCATTAATGGTGAATTAGATGTAAATATTAATATATATTTAAGATATGAGGATCTTCAGTACATAAATTAATAATTTTTATTTTCACATTAATCATTCTAAGAGTGTTTGCTAATACTGGGATGAATTGAATAATATATTCAACCAATTACTATGTAGCAATAGGAAGAGGTCACACGAATCCTCTATGATTAATTCTTTCAAACTTAATGTATTTAATGGGAAAAATATTGAAACAAAAACAGTAATATCCAACTTTAAATCATACCATCCAAAATATTCCTCCACATCTATGAACATTTAGGTTCTCCTATTATTTATTCAAAATTTCATTGAAGAAGCATCATTTAATTAATATTTTTTTAGCATAGGTTTAGATTGAACAAATAGATCCTTTTAAAATTTCATAACTACATAATTATATAAAAATTCATCCAATTTCAAATCATTTAGAGCTTCCAGTATCGTTTAAAATATAATATATTTCATAATTATTTTTATATAAAATGTAATTTATGTTATAAAGAAATTTAATTTTTGAAAAGGAAGGTAAGGGATTCCATATGAATTTTGGGGGGGGTGTTATTTTGAATATTGGGAAGTGCTAAAAATAATTGAGACTCAACTTGAGTTCATCTAGATGGTTGCTCCATATGTGACATATAATGTTTGAGAGCACATGATAACTTATTATATATGGTGTATTTATAGGTTATTTGTATCAGTACAGTGGTCAATCATGATTATGAATATGATTGTTAATAAAAGATATTAGTTTTCCCTTTGATCAAATACGTTAAATGTGGGATTGTTTTTTAATTAATTCTGCATGTATTATGGTGTTTTCAGGGTGGGTTGGAAGGTCTGTAAATGGAGATATTTTTGTGTAGAAGGTTATTATATAATTTCATACTTAAATATTAATGTAAAATTATATTAAATGTTTTTAAATTATTTTAAAACAATAATGTACATTTATTGTATCTCATCCATTAGTCATTATATGTTTTATACAGGAAAAACCATTTGATCATTTTACTCATCCCCAATATTTGATATTTTAGGTATTTTTATCTTTACTCATAATTTATTAACTGAAATGTCACATCATATATGCATTTTGAAGATATTTTATGACTATAAACTTTATACATACGATCATTTGGAAAATAGTAGTGGAGCATGAAATAACATTTAGACAAAAATAGTCATTTTGACAAGTAATTTTTTTATTTAAATGGATTAATTTTTAGATTGCATGATTGTGGGTATTATTAATAAAGGACACTTGATGAACAATTATTCATCAGAAGAAGATTTGTAATATTCATGGTACAAGGCTCCCCGCAGATGAAACCGATTGAAGTTCATTCTTCTTCCCTCGTTTTTCAAACTCGGTATGAACCAGGACACACCATACATCACGACATGGGTATTTTTTTTCTAAAATTACTTTGAATGTTTTAAATCCAGAAATCATACATATGCTAGGGAATTTGGTGGGTGGATTGCTTTGTTCTGGTAATCCCACTTTCTCTGTGATTCATCTGATCAATCTTCATTTTTTACTAAGGTGGATGTCTCGAAGCCTCTGGTTAAGTGGGGTTTGATTACGGTTGAAGAGGATTTTAGGTGGAATCAAGATGTTGTTTTTGAATAATGGTCTGTTTACTGCTTGACATGAAATCGATTTGGTCATCTGGCCTCAATCATTCATGGTGGAGCCATGAAGAGGACGACCTCTAGTACAGTGAAGAGGCATGGAAATGCCTTCGGTCAGGGGTGATTCTTTCTATAGATTAGACTGGAAACACCTCTAGGATGGTGGGATTAGGTGAATCAGTTTTGTAAAAACCTTCACTGGTGTCTTCAAATCTGAAAGTCAGTGTATTATTTTATTGGCTGAAGTAGGATCTTCAATCGGAAATTTTTCATTGGATGTTAAGAATCATGTTCCTATACTGGATATATCTGGTTCTGGAGTGAGTAATGGCTTCTCGGGTTCTTTAGGTGTTCATGAGGTTACAGGGGATTCTCCCAATCATCATGTCACTGATCTACATGGGAAATCTAATTTTGATTAGTGTGACACTAGTTTGAAGGATAATGGCCAGCTCAATTATGATGATGTTGGGAATAAGAAGGGTCATAAAAATTTGAATTTGGCTAGTCCATCTATTTTGCATGAGAAAACATGTGATGGGTTGGACAATGTTGAATCACCTCTCTCTCTGGTTGTTGAGGATATTAATATACAACCATAATTTATTGTAGGTTTATTTTTTCAGATGATATGATTTGATGTGCCTATGAAATATTCTTTTGGGGCTCAAGGAAATTATTCATGAAACATTATATTTCATTATGAGATTCCGAAATTGTAATTCTCAACAAATGTCTCTGGTAAATGGGAAAATGTTACTAATGATGACAAGGAGAATCAAAGAAACCCACCTCAAACTCTGAGTTGTAGTTAAGTATATTTAAAATATGTTGTTGAAAAGGGGAAACCAAAGATGGTTAACACATATCCCCCAAAGAGGAGGCTTAAAAAATTACTCTAATTTTCCACTGACTATGTTCATGAGGTCCTCTTCAATAGACAATAATTAATGATACTGCTCCCATGTGAGGGAGGACAAAAAAACTTATTAGTTCAATAAAGTCTCTACAAGATGTATTATGTGATATTCATGCAACAAAATAATCCATAGTTAGAATTGGAATCAGTGGATAGTGGTGCAACTTTTGATTATAGGTATGGTGATTATGTTAACCCCTAATGCATTATGTTTTTTGTGGTAAACTAGATTAACATTTATTCTTTGAGTTTTTTAATAATGTTTGGGGGTTAAGATTTCTTGGTCTCATACCTTTTCTCTAGGCTGTTTTATTGAGTAGAGATTGAATTATTTATAGGAAGAAATATATGTGTGTGTGTGAAGAAGTTTAAGGAATATTAATTAAAATTTAATAATAATGATGATTGTTTCGGTGCGGATGTGTGTCGGGTTTCTATTCCGACGCTGTTCCGCCAGGACGCGTTCGCACGTGCGCCCGTCGACCCGAGGGGATGGGGGCGCAGCTTGTGGCCCCGCAGTCCCGCTTTCCAAAGGCGGGCGGCATCCGTCCCTTGTTCAGGGACGTCTGCTCCTTGATCGAAACCGGGATGATGGGATGTCGGCTCCTCCTTCCGTGGACGTCTCCTCGGAACTCGTCGTCTAATCCGGGTCTCCCTCATAGATTTAAGAATGTTCGTGAATCTCGTTCCCAGCACCATATCTTCATGGACACAGGTTAATTACGCTGCTTCCTCCCAGATTCTCCAAGGAATCTGGTCGGGGCAGCAACCCGCGGTGAGGAGACCGGGTAACTCTGGGTGTTGGGGGCGTGTCTTAACACTGCGTCTCTGCATGTCTGCCTTCCGTCCCTAATAGGGCGTCTCGAAGGAGTGATGGCCTGAGGCATCCCTCGCTGGGTGCGGGGAACTGCGTTACCTGAGGTTCTCCTCATCTTCCCATGTTTAACACGGGGTATGCCGCGAGTTTAACGTCTAGAGGGGACGGCATCAGACTGATCAACACGAGGAGTGGATCAGAAGACAGAACCCCTTGCGGGGAACCTCCAACGCTGGGGCCAGCACATGGGCGGCTTCCTGAGTGAGGTGGAGTGGAATGAAATGGCATGACCCCACCGGGATGTGGCAGCCCGAGTAAGGATCAGGCTGGATGATGGAGTGAAGAGCTTGGACCCCGTAGAGGCTTCCTACGTACCGCGCGTTAGCGCGGATCAAAGTCAGTGTAGTTCGGATATACAGTTTAACGTCATGATGGACGATGGCAAGCCGACTCACGAGGAGGTCGAGGCTACCTGGCGGAGGATTGAACCGAACCACCTCACACAGAGGGGGATGGAACGGCCGGGTGGATCACAGTTTCACGCCATGCTGGAGGCTGGTGTTTGGGGCTTACACTCTAAGGAGGCCCAAATGCGGCAAAGCTCAGTTGGAGAGGGACTTGGGCCGAAGGTGAGAGACCTCGATCCCTGTCACGCCCTCTACTGGCTTCGGAAGTGGGGAAGCACATTGGAGATACACATGTGCAGTCCCCTGCAAGGGAAGATTCATAGGTGAATCGACGCGAATGTGAACCCGGGAGGGGTCCACTGATGGACGAACCGACGTGAATACGACCGGGACGACCAGGTGGTGGGCTTGAACCTCAGGGAGGCTTCCTATGTACCCTGTTTAGGAGACAGGGATCAAAGTCCACGTAGTTCATTCTATCAGGACTTACACACTGAGGAAACCTGAGTGCAGCAAAGCTTAGTTGAAGAGGGACTTGGGCCGAAGGTGAGAGACCTCGATCCCTGTCACACCCTCTACTGGCTTCGGTGGTGGGGAAACACAATGGAGATACACATGTGTAGTCCCCCACAAGAAACTAGGGGTTTGTAATACCCTACCCCCATGGGCGAAGGCCACTCCAATAAATCGTCCCTAAAGAGGGGCAATCCCGACATTCCTGCAGAGACGAGCGGGTGGGGGCCACATCCAAACCGGGGGGGACCCTGAGTGCGAGGCACGGGTTCGGATGAAGCGGACGGTTTAACGTCTTGCCGGACGAAGTACAGTTTAACGTCGTGTGTCGAGGACGAAGCGGACGGTTTAATGTTTTGCCAGACGAAGTACAGTTTAACGTCGTGTGTTGAGGACGAAGCGGACGGTTTAACGTCTTGCCGGACGAAGTACAGTTTAACGTCGTGTGTTGAGGACGAAGATGCTTGGCAGTTTACCGTCCTGCAGCGCAGACGAATGCTGAACAGTTTAACGTCTTGTAGCTCGGACGTGGTAGTGCCGCCAATGGGTCTGTGTCACTTCGCGCGAGCCTGGAAGGCCGCCCAGGAAGAAAACGTACGGTGCAGGCACCCGGGATGAAGATCATCGGGCGCCACGCAGGCGGGTACCCTCAGGGGGGTCAAAGGGGGCGACCCTTGGCGGTTTGCGCGCAAAAGAGGAGCTTGGCGCGCAGTACCGCGGGTCGGCGCGCAATTGGGCGGGCTGGCGCACAATTGGGCCAGCTCTTTGCGCACGGAAGATGGAGATTGCGCGCACCGGGACTCTGATAGCGCGTGGGGGAAACAGCCCATTCTTTAATGAATGGCCACTTAGTAAGGGGGGGGGTGCGCACAATCGGGCTGGATTGCGCGCACCCGGGGGCAATTGCGCGCAAGAGGCTTCTTTTGCGCGCGAAGGCCTTTGGGTGAGGAGTTGATCAAGGGAAAGAAGCCAAAGGGGTTGCGCGAAATAAAAGAGGTTACCTGAAGTTCGGAATTGCGTGCGGAGGGGGCGGGATTGCGCGCACGAGCGACTCTTCGAATTCTGGCAACCTCCAAAACGTCGGGGGTTACCTTGTATGTATAGGCAACCCCAGGCGCGCAATTCGGCTCATGGGCGCGCAATTCGGCTCGCGGGCGCGTAATTCGGTGAGGGGCGCGAAATAGGGGACCGACGCACAATAGGGCCGCGCATGGGCGCCGGGCGCGGAACATTCCGCGCCGACTCGGCCCATTGCGCGAATGCCGGAAGGATTGCGCGCGCCTCGCCAAGATTGCGCGCGGGGCCTCCGATATTTCGCGCAAGGCCTTCGGTCCTTCCGAAACATTCTTCTGACTCCAAATATGACCTCGCTTTCCACATTCGAAACTTCTTTTGAGGAGCAACGGACTTTTCCGGCGTCTACAAAAGCCCCCCTCGGAATCTGATCGGTGAGAGGTTGCAACGATCGGGTTCCGAGGGAGACGCCGGAATGTCGAAGTCCTGGGCGGCGCGAGACTTTTGGCTTAACGTGCTCAACCACAATTCATTATCTTGCAGGAGCGTTAACCAAGCTTCAGGCATCCACAATTGGTCTTGGATTTCTAAGGAAAAGAGGGAGGTCATTCCTAGGACAGGAGACCTCAGACCTAATCAATGTACCATCCCCCCAACTTGTTCCGACACACGAGCGGGACAATGCTAGGGGCGTTGAGATTTTATCCGAACATAGGGAGATGAAAAAGTGTGAATCGCGTGTCCCGAATTCAGAAATCCACGACAGTCAGTCTTCCAGGAAATGCCCAAGACGGCAAGAGGACAATGGATCAATCGACCATAATACTGCAATACACGGACCGAAGGTCATCATTCATATTGCAGGAGGAGGATCACATGTCATTATCAATACCGCTTTGGGGGTTCCTTCAGACACAAGGGTGGAAATCCGGATCGAAAGAGCATGTGAAGCATGGGGCGAAGTGATGATTTGTTCGGACAGAATCTAACGCTCCCAAAATTGCGCCACCGTGGGGAAAGCGTATTAGGCGAATGCACCAATCTGGCCGTGAATCACCCCAATTCTCAGACAGAACCTCTTTGATGAGGAAACTATCGCTTCCCATCATTGCAATGGGGCATCCCGAGCTGAATCAGGGAGAATATCACAACCGCACCACTCTACTAGAAGCCAGGCCAGACGGCCGGCGACAAGGAGGGGCGGGACTTAGCGATCCCTGAGGCTGTACCCGAGTCGAGATGCCCGGGCGTTCCTACGTACTCTATCAGGCTGGAGATCAAGCCACATGTAGTTCTGAGAGTGCAGTTTTAACGTCATGCGGGACGTAGAACCCCGATTAGGGATATCTTAGTTTAAAGTCGTAGAGCTCGGACCATAGGGGGCAGATCTTAGTTTAAGGTCTTAGAGCTCGGACCCTAGGGGCAGATCTTAGTTTAAGGTCTTAGAGCTTGGAATATAAGAACCTCAAAGTACGCCACATCGTGGTCCTATCCCCTGGATATGCGAAGATTCACTGAGGGATAGTGTCAAGAGTGCCGAGATTTTGCCTGGTCAGAATGGGGGGTGGAAAACTTAATGTGAATCATGTGGCCATTCACTCAAGGACTGGGGGCACCGGCGTAACGATATGGGAGTACTGCCGACCGTGGCGGAAAAGCATCATCAATATCGTGTTGACCGTTGATGGAATGAGGCAGAAAATGAGCATCAACCGCTCAAGCGCAGGATTCATATCGATTTGCTGCCCAAGGCCCTTGGGGGAACCCGCCCGGATCAGTGGGAGAGCACTGAGGCATTGTATCCAGACCGCTCACGGGGGGTTCCACCCAGGGCGTAGGTGATGGGTCCGAATGAAGGGGAACATGAAGCCTGAAAAGTGGAAGGAACCTGACCAAGCTGAACCTGACCCTCCTGGCAATAGACCAGAGTACTCTTGACACCGGTGGACCACTGCAAGGGGTCGAGGGACACGCCTTGAGGGTGACCCGAAGGTGGCGGATTCCCAAGAGAAGGGGGAATCTTTAAGAGTTGGGGGGCTGGACCCAAAGTTTCAAACATCCGGGAGTTCCTACGTATCCCATAAGGACGGGAATCAAGCCACACGTAGTTCTTGAAGAGCGGCGCAACACAATCGGGCACCAACGCGGGGAGGGGTGCGGGTCTGGCCCTCGCACCCAAAAGAAGCGGTATTTGATATTTCTTGTTTGTCCTTAAAGGTGGATGGTTTTTCTTTGTTCAGCGACATGCCTGTGATTAAGAAATCCCTGGCGTCGCCAAAATAATCAAGCCATGAAAGGCATTGATAAATGGCGTGGTTATTATCCAGTGCCCAACGTGAGTCTCTCCTGAGGAGAACATCACGATACAGTGCCGTTTCTCGTCGGGCGGCCAAGACGATCATAGTTTACGGTCGTGTGGTAAGAACATGCAACACAGTTTAAGGTCGTGTGGCTCGGACCATGGAGGAATCCGCTTATTGCGATACGGCGGACCCAGCGGAGGTGGGGACACATCCCAGCCCTGCGGTCACGCACAATTCCCAGAGAAGGATCCTGGGATAGGGGCCTGCATATGTACACCAACCGAGGGGCAAAGATGCTAGCCTCCAGCTATGCTGGGCCCAGAACGCGATTGTTCGGGCGACTCCTTCCTCCTCATGGGGACGAGGGTCTAGCTACACATGGCCCTTAGGGAGGACATTAGCATATATCATTGGTGCTCATATCGTGGGAGCCTCGAATGGAACCATTACCCTGGTTGGCCTGCCCAACGCGTAGAGGTGTACTGAGGGTCAGTATGAAGAGAGAGTGTCGAGTTTCCACCACAACGCACTGAGGCGGAGTGTGATAAGGATTGCGTAACCAATGTTCAGAGCCTAAAAGAGTTGACATGGAGATCAAGAATGTTTCTGACCATATTCTCAACACAACATCCGATCGCGTCAGCCTAGGATGAGGCAAGAAAACGAGCATCAACCTCTCAAGCGCAGGATTCATATCGATTTGCTTCCCAGGAAGGCCCAAACAAGACGAAGCGCGAGGCCTGACAAGTAACACATGACTTTTCGGGATTGAATCTGACACTACAGGTCATAGACCGGAGTACCCCAAAACATGCTAACAGATCACCGGAAAGGGTAGGAGGACTCAGCTTGAGAGCAAACAAAGGACGGAAGATCCCCGTGATCAACCAAGAGACGGGGCTGGACCTGGAACAAAAACGTCCAGGCGGTCCTACATATCCCATAAGGATGGAAATCAAGCCGTACGTAGTTCTTGAGAGGCAGTTTAATGTCATGCGGGACGAAGTGCAGTTTAACGTCATGCGGGACGAATTGCAGTTTAACGTCATACAGGATGATGTGCAGTTTAACGTCATGCGGGACGAAGTGCAGTTTAACGTCATGCGGGACGAAGTATATTTTAACGTCATGAAGGACGATGTGCAATTTAACATCATGCGGGACGATGTGAAGTTTAACGTCATGCAGGAAGAAGTGCAGTTTAACGTCATGAGGGACGAAGTGCAGTTTAACGTCATGCGGGATGATGTGTAGTTTAACGTCATGCAGGACGATGTGCAGTTTAACGTCATGCGGGAGGATGTGCAGTTTAACGTCATGCGGGACGATGTGCAGTTTAACGTCATGCGGGACGATGTGCAGTCAGGCAAAGTACTGCTTGAGGAACCTAGCGTTGGTGGGAGGAGTGACACGCTCACCATCCATAGTCTCTAGGGAGTACGCGCCATTGGGATAGACCTTGTGGACGACAAAAGGTCCCTCCCACTTGGGCTCCAACTTGGGTGGCTTCCTGCTGGGGATCATTGGTGCTCTTAGGGCCAGTACTAGGTCACCCTACTGGAAGGAGCGGAGGCGAACCTTCTTATTGAAATCTTGAGCCATTCTGCTTTGATGCCTCTCCATGTTGTGCAAAGCGTGAAGCCTATTCTCATCCAGTGCTTCCAACTCGACTAGACGGGCTTCAGCAGCTCTGTCCGGCGCTTGCTGGTCGTAGACCGCAGTGCGCAAGGATGGTAACTGGATCTCGATGGGCAGGACGACCTCAGCTCCATACACCAGGGAATAAGGGGTCATCTGGGTGGAATTGCGAGTCGTCGTCCGATAAGCCCAGAGGGCGTTGGGGAGCTTGTCCGGCCAACTCTTCTTGTTCTGACCAACCATCTTTTGCAGAATGTTAGAGAGGGTTTTGTTAAACGTCTCAATCTGTCCATTCGCCTGCGCATGATAGCGAGATGTATGGTTCGAGCGAATGTTGTACTTGGCGTACAACTTCTTCAACTCGGCTGCTCGTAAATTGGCTCCGTTATCCGTGAGGATAGCGTGAGGCACTCCAAATCGATAAATGATGTTGGAGGTCACGAAGTCAGCGATAGAACAGGATTTGACCTCTCTGAGCGCAATCGCCTCTGCCCATTTGGAGAAGAAGTCCGTGGCGGTCAGAATGAACTGGCACTGGCGAGCCGTCGCCGACAGGTAAGGTCCCACAACGTCCAGCCCCCAGACTGCAAAGGGCCAAGAATACCTGGTGGTATGGAGAGGCTCTGGCGGCCGATGCACAAAGTTCGCATGAACCTGGAACGCATGGCACTTCCTGGCATACTCGATGCAGTCATGGATCATAGAGGGCCAGAAGCATCCCAACCTCCGAATCTGGTGGGACAGCTTCGGCCCATTCTGGTGGGCACCACATGAAACAGCATGAACCTCTTGCATGACTCGTGTGATCTCAACTCCCTGAAGGCAATGGAGGATAACACCATCAAATCCGCGTCTATAGAGGATCTACTCCAGGCCGGGACTGCTCTGGAGGACAAACTGCGATGCGCGGTGTCGAACTCGCTCGCGTTCGGATCGATCCGGCGGGAGAATGCCATGTTGGAGGTACTCAACCAAAGGCGTCCTCCAATCAGGGGCTGGTTTGACTTCCATATCTGTGGCACTTGGGGCTCCAGGAACAGGGGCAACCGTGGTGAGATTACTTATCGATGGGCCGCGATCTCCCTCCGGGAAAACGGGAGCAATGAGCCTGCGGTGTGTCACGCGGATGATCAGGTTGTCCTGTTCGGGCTCTGCGAGTGACGCAGCAAGGATGGCCAAAGCATCTGCTCGACCATTCTGCGACCGGGGAATATGGACAATTTCTGGCCGAGAAGGGAACTGGGCCATCAGGAGGAGGGTGCACTCCAGCAATGGCACAAGTTCCGGCTTCCTGACAACATAGTCGCCATTGATCTGCTTAACGACCAGCTCAGAGTCCCCTTTCACACATAGATGGGGCACGTCGATATCGAGAGCTAACTCGAGGCCAGTGATGAGGGCATGGTATTCCGCCTCATTGTTGGTACAGCCCTCTGACAACAGGAAAGATTATGGCAGCACGGCTTGCTCCGGGGTAATGAATACGATACCCAAGCCCACTCTATTGAGCTTAGGATTATCGAGTCTTCTACCGGTGGGGATCTGGGAGGCACCGTCAAAGTGCATCTTCCAGAATGGATTGGCATGGTCGACCGAGAGAATGGCCTCATCAGGAAAGCCTAGATCCAGCGGCTGATCCGCGGAGGTTGGGTGAGCAGCCAGAAAGTCCGCCAATGCTTTCCCTTTTATGGCCTTCTGAGGCACATACCTGATGTCGAACTATTGGAGAATCACATCCCACCGCGCTAGACGACCAGTCAACATAGGCCGTCTAAGGATATATTTCAACGGGTCTACCCGAGAAACCAACTGTACCTCGTGGTGCTGCAAGTAGTGCCGTAATTTCTGTATGGCAAATACGAGGGCCAGGCAGCTCTTCTCAATGGGGGAATACCTAACTTCCGCATCAAGGAGCATGCGACTGAGGTAATAGAGGATATTCTATGTTCCCCCGTTGTTCTTCTGGGCGAGAAGGGCACCAAGGGACCGTTCCAGGGCAGTCACATAAAGGACCAACGACTTCCCGGATACAGGCGGCATCAGAACCGGAGGTTGAAGCAGGTACTGCTTGATTTCCTCGAAAGCGGTCTGACACTCCTTATCCCATACATAGGTGGCACCTTTTTTCATGAGCCGAGAAAAGGGATTACACTTGCCGGCCAGATTCACGATGAATCAGCGTATATAGGCTAAGTGGCCTTGGAACCCTTGCAGTTCCTGAATGTTACCTCGGGGAGGCATCTGGCTAATCGCCCTGATCTTCTCTGGGTCGATCTCAATACCCCGGTATCTTACCACAAATCCAAGAAAATTCACGGAGGTGACCCCGAAGGCACACTTCAACGGGTTCATCTTCAGGCGGCGAGACCGGAGGAAGCCGAACACTTTCTCAAGATCTTTGAGATGGTCCTGACGATGACACGATTTGACCACCAAGTCGTCGACGTAGCATTCCACCAGTGTGATGAGGATTGGCTTGAATATGTGGTGCATCGCCCGTTGATAGGTGGCACCTTCATTCTTCAGGCCGAAGGGCATGACCTGGTAACAAAAGATACCTTGGGGGGCCCTGAAGGCAGTGAACTCCTCATCCTCAGGGGCCATCCGGATTTGGTTGTATCCGGAGTATCCATCCATGAAGGAGAGGGCTTGGAACCCTGTCGTGGCATCAATCAACAGCTCTGTCACCGGAAGGGGAAAATCATCCTTCGGACAGTGGCGGTTGAGATCGCGGAAGTCGATACAGACTCTGATCTGCCCGTTCTTCTTCCTGACCGGCACAATGTTGGCCAGCCATCTGGGGTACTGAACTTCCCTCACGAAGTTGGCTTTGATAAGCTTTTCAACTTCGGCCTCAACCATGGCACCGTGGAATGGGTGCATCTTCCTGGGAGGCTGCTTGAACCCGCGATGGTTCGCCGGGAGACCAAGGCGGTGGACGGCTACCTGAGGATCTAGCCCCGGCATCTCGTCATAGCCCCAAGCGAACACATCACGGTGCTGTCTGAGGAAGTCCACGTACTGCTGCCGCTCCTAAGAGGGCATGGCGGCACTGACCAATGTGGGTCTTGGATCTGCCTCGGTTCCAAGGTTCACCTGTACTAACTCATCGACCGTGGCGGAGACTCCCTCCTCAAAGGCTGGGGGTGCATCTTCCACGTCCTCTCCACTCGGGGAGGGATCGTCCATGTGAGAGACTGCGTTGGAAACTGCATTGGGGCTACCAGATCCTGCTGGGCCGCTGGTGCTGGCATGGGTGGTCGCGGTCATCTCATCAGGAGACTCACAGGCCGTCGAGACCATGGATACGTCCAACCGATGGATCGGGAGGACGTAAGCGTCATCCAAACTTGCCCAGGGATCACTTGCAACAGTGACAGGCTCAACCCCACCTATCAGGATCTTCTTATCCTTGCTCTTGTAATAGTCCGCATCCAGATAGAGGGCTTCACATGAGGCAAAAGGAGAGGAATCTCCCTGAAGCACGCCTACTCGACCATTAAGGGAGTATTTAAGGCATTGGTGGTATGATGAGGGAACCGCAGCATGAAGGTGGAGCCATGGCCTACCCATCAATGCGTTATACGCAGTGTCCTGAGAGACCACCATGAATTCGGTGTTGGCAACCAGGTCACCGAACTGGGTCTTCAAACGTATCTTGCCGACCGGAGTTTGCTTAGTGCAGTCGTACCCATGGATCCTGAGGTCGGAGGGAATCAAGTCATCCTCAGACAACCCCAATCTCCGGAGCGTCTGAGTTGGAATCAGATTAATCCCGGACCCCGTGTCGACAAGACAGCACCGGACTTCAAGGCCATTGAACTGGCCAGTAACATACATCGGACGAATGTGCCCCTGTATAGGAGGGTCTTCATCCTTACCAGAGAACGAGATAACTTCCTGACATTCGACGTTCTCAATCGCTTCGGCGTGAAAGGCCTCTGCAGCCACAACCTCAGTCTCAAACTGGAGGGGGCTCTTCAGGGCTTCAGCGAGTGCCTCGCGCATCTCAGGTGACAGGCGCAGAGCCTCAAGGATGGAGAGCCTTGCTGAGATGTCAGCCAAGTGCTTCAGGACATCATACTTTCTTTCCAAGCGCGAGCCCCTGATTGCAGGAGGTTGATCTGCGTTTGGAGGCATGACGGGCCTTGCCGGTTGGACCGGCGGTCGACTGGTGCTTGGTGAATCTCGTTGTTCACTGGTTGAAGCCCGGGAAGTAGTCACCGTACTAGGGCCAGGAGGCCGGGATGGACTCGTGGCAGGACGGAGCTGGTCGCGACGTGGCTGAGGCGGTTCTGCCTAGTCCCATACCACAAACAGTGGAGGAGGCGAATCCGCCATCCCCGGATGGGGGGGCTGCGCGCGCTGAGCTCGGTTTTGAGCCCTCTGCCTAGTCTCAGTGGCATGCATGGCCTGGATGGAGGTACCAACTGTCGTGCCCCAGCGACTCCTATTGTTGCGGTTCCTCCGACGGTGGCGACGACTGGGGACACTAGGGAGGTCCACCTGGTGTTCTTCAACGTCAGGAACCGAAAAAGGGATTTACCAGCTCGACGGTATTAACCGAAGTGTACCCAACACTGTCATCGGTCGAATCATTCATCACCGGGAGGATCCGGGGAGGGACCCCCATCCCCGGGGGCATGAAATCGCCGAGAGTGTGGGATAGTGGTGGAACTGGAGGGGCGCGCTATTCCTTCTTGCACCGCCGCCGTTTGCTCTTCTCGGAAGAGGCAGGCTGGGACGACGATGCCGAAGCAGCACCCGCAGATTCTGGGGGCTCAGGCTGATTCAAGCGTGCACGGATGATTCCATGGGTGCGAATGATCGTCTTGCGGGCCATCCAGTCATTATACTTCTGGGATCCGCAGTCGGAGACCAGCTACCATTTGTCCTCGTCGCCACTATCGTCATCTGATCTCATGAACACACCCGCCACTTGTGCTGGAGCTGGGCCCAACCTGATTACATTATTGTTAATCTGGTCTTGGAGCCAGTCCTTAAACATGTAGCACCGCCGGATGGTGTGCCCCAGGGCCCGATGGTAAGGGCAGTAGCGGGGGTTATCCGTGAGATGTGCCTCCTCTGGCCTCCAACACTCAGGCAGTCGCACAATCCTCTACTCCAGGGCGCTCTGGAAATAACCGGGGACCTGATCCTCATGAAATGAGTAAGTCAGGTATCGCGGGGCCCTGGGAGCATGGTCTTGACGAGGGGCTGGAGGGGCCTGCCGAGGAGGTGGACCCCGATTATCTTTCCTGGGTTGCGGCGGTACATTACGCGGAGGGGCCGGCCGGTTCTGGGGCTGCTGCTGCTGGGCCGGGAACTGAGCCTGTGGAGGCGGATTCCTGTGAGGCTGTGGAGCTGGCCTCACCAGTAGCAGCTCCAACTGCCTAGGGGCCTCTATCTGGGCAACAGCAGCGGGCTCAGCCCTGCTGACTCTCCTTGCAGGGATCATAGGAGGCAGTGGGTGTGCCTGACTGGCCTTTTGCAGGGCTTCCTCAAGACGTTGAGCTTTGTCTGAGAATTCCCTGAACCCTCCGGGGTAATTCTGAGTGATCAAGGAAGGGACCAGCTCGGTCTTGACGTTCCCAACGTACATTGTCAGCAACTGCTCCTGAGTCAATGGCATGTCAAGGGAATACGTGAGACCCTTCCATCGGGCGACGAAATCTGCGACACGCTCATCAGGCCTTTGCTTGCACTTGAAGAGGTCTGCGATACTCGTCTTCCGGGTTGTGGAACTGAACTGGTAGAGGAACTGTCTACGAAGGTCCTCCCAGCTAGTTATCGACAAGATGGGGAGCTGGCTGTACCAGACAAATGCTGGCCCTTCCAGTGTCTGGACAAAGCAGCGAAGCATAGCGGCCTCCTGCTGCGCTGGAGTTCCTAACATAGGCCCATACCATGAGTTGAAATGGGCCAAATCCTATGGCGGATCTCTAGTCCCGTTGAAGGGGGCAAAAGTGGAGTTCCCGAATCCCGGAGGTGCCGGCATGTCATCCACCCATGCTGGGTATGGCTTTCCGTCCGGTGGGATCGCCACCTGCCGAGTCTCCAAGGCTTCCAAGCGGGCGATGAGTGCCGCCATCGGATCGTCCGGACATGGGTTCCAGTCTTGGAGAGGATCTCTAACCACGAGCGCATTGCATGGCTCTTCAATCGGGTCGTCGACCGGGTCGTCGAACTCGGCAGCTCATGGGATGGCGGGCGGAGCGGCCCTTGGGGCAGCGGGAGGAATCCGAGCGGGGTATCTCAGGTAGTCACGCCGTTCGGGAGGGTGTGGTGAAACATACCGCGCCCTCTTTCCATAGGCAATGGCCTCTCCCCTATCGGCAAACACGACATAATCACAGTTTCCCGGGAGAGTCTCGTCGAGGAGTGGTTGTTCCTGTCCCCGCTGTCCTGGCCTAGGATAACCGTAGTCAGGCCGCCGCTCTGCAGCGCGCTCGGCGAGGAGTTGGTCAACTAGCTTCTTCTGCTCGGCGAGCTGTTGACGTAGCGTGGCCTTTTGGGGATCCTCATCCGCCCTCTGCATGGAGGCAGATGGGTCGGCGGGCTTTATAGCCCCGCCGTGCTCTTTACCATTGCTGACGTTTCGGCTCAACGTCAGTGCTTCAGTGGGTGCGGGGAGACCCAGGAGGCTCCTCTGGTGACGAGTAACTCTCACCGATGGATCCATCGACGGCTTGTATTCGGGGGAAGAGCCCCCGTCGAGAAGTGCCAAGCCGTCCCCCTCTCCCGACAGGCCATCCATATTGACCGTTTCCGTCCCTGGGGATGTACCCTCAGGGCCACCTAGCGAGTCGGGATGTCGGCGAATCGCACTGAAGCATAGGGCAGCGTACTGCCCCCATCCACAGATATACACGTGGGGGGTTGCTTCCTCGATAACCTTGCGGAGTACTTGAAAACACTCGACGCATTATTGTTGGAGGGCCTTGTGGTGCCCAAATGACCTGGGGTGCCGAACCGCAGGGAGCGTGGCCAGGTCAATCTGACGGCACTGCTCACCAATATCCTCCAGGTGTGCTTGACTCGCGGGATATGACATTTGTAGGCGGTGAAGACGGGAGTGAGTCTCCCGGAGAGTTTGGCGGAAGCATTCGAACTCATCTGGGGTGAGCGATTCTGGTGCATCAAAGTCCGGTCCTACGACTGGCCAAAACTTCTCAGGGAAGTTACCCTCTGCAAGGACGGTCTAGAAGATCCATGACTCAAACTTGAGACCCAGGTCTTCTTGGTCCCCTTCAGCGACTGGGAATGGACGGGGAACCGGCAGTGGTGCCGAGGCGGGCCGCTGGGCCGGCGGGCTGGCCGGCGGTGAATATGGCGAGCAAGCCGATTGGCCTCCATATCCCGAGCCGGCCTCTGAGGGTTGCGGTGCCCCAGCTACCACATCTCGATAGGACGGGTCGGCAAGCGAACATCTTGCCGTAGCTTCGGTGCTCGCTGAGGGTGGACTAGATCGTGGCTCGACCGTCGGTCCCCAGAAAAGGTCTTCGGCTTCCCTGATCGAGGCAGAAGGCGCTTCCGGAGGGGCCGGTACCAACCGCAAGCTTGATCCATGGGGGTCTACCTCGCCCTCGCTACCCCAGATATACCTTCGGAGAGAAGCAGCGATCACATCGATCTCACTCTCGGGGAGTACGAGGCTGACGTGCCGCATTCCTACCCCTGCCCCTAACTGGTGGGATCGAGGGGAGGGCTTCGTCGCTGAATCATACTCCGCCTCTGTATCAGAGAAACGAACCGGTCGGATCTCTGTCTGGAATTCCCTAACATTCCTCCCTCGACGTCGACGCCTCGCCTTCCTGCCCCTGGGTGGTTCTTCGGGGCATGGCTGATCTCTGTCCTGGCGTCCTCTGGCCGCACCAGTGCTGGGGCCAAGAGGACTGGAAACCAGGGCGCGAGGAGCACCGGGACAGATATCAAAGGGGACGCGGGGAAAGATGATTCCAGGCAGGCCTCCGGACCGGGATCGGAAGGTGGGATAACCCATGCCTCTTGGATCGGCCACACAGAGTAGACCCTGCTTGTGAATAGCGCTACTGCGAGGTGGTCCGCGGTGGATATTTCCTGTACCAGCAACCAGGAGAGTCAACCCAACCTTCCTTTGGGGCGGTCGGGGCCTCGATCCATGTCGGGCATAGCAGTGCCCCTGCTCAGGATGCGCATGGGCCTGGTGACTAGAGCCAGCAGTGGCTTGGGCCAACGCGGCCGCTGTTGCTAGCGCCCCAAGGTGGGCATCCTCTTCCGCTCGTGCCCGACGTTGGCGTCGGGACAGACGAGTCGGGATTAGCTGCGCAGGCAGGTGGAGAGTCCGTTCTTCAACTTGAGAAGCCTGGCGGCGGTGTCGACGTGGCCTGGCAGGAGCCCTTATCGCGGATCCCTGGAGATAATCTCGGATAGGGTGGTCCCGGACATCCTCCACCTCATCCGCATTGGGGAGGGAGCTGTCGGAGCGTTCCGGGGATAAACTGCCGAAGCGGTTGGATGTCGAGGTAGGCAGCGGTGCCACCTTGCGCGGCCCTCGGGGGCGGCGTTGGTGGCGGGGTGCAGCTTCCTCGAGGTCTAGGCGAGCCATGTCCCTGGTGGGGATGACTCCCTCTTCCTCGTATCTCCACACCAAGTTGTTGATCACCCTTCTCTGGATGACCTCCGAGGGGGAGAGAGGGCATGGTCGCCCCGCAGTTGCGGCTGCTGGGACGGCTGTGGAACGAGCGGGGCCGCGCGGAGTAGCCGTGTCGGTGTTTCCCCTTCCCCTGCGCCAGTGGGCGGGCGGCGATTGGGCACTGGATTGGGCGAACTGATTCCTGAAAGCTGGGATAAGAACCCATTAATACCGACAGGAAAAGGAATCGACAACCAATCATTAGTGTCACGACGCCTTCCGTGGGGGGAACCCAGGCCATCGACGCCGTGAGACGGAGTGCCAGATTTCCCTTCCCCAGCCCCTGGAGGGTTCCGTGCCCCGGCGCTGAATGCTCGACCGAGCAACATGCTAGTCTTCCAACACATCTGAAAGCTATCGGCCTTCGTATTGAGGAGAAGAGATTCACTTCGGGTTCACCATTTTCTGTTTCGGTGCGGATGTGCGTCGGGTTTCTGTTCCGACGCTGTTCCGCCAGGACGCGTTCGCGCGTGTGCCCGTCGACCCGAGGGGATGGGAGCACGGCTTGTGGCCCCGCAGTCCCTCTTTCCAAAGGTGGGCGGCATCCGTACCTTGTTCAGGGATGTCTGCTCCTTGATCGAAAACGGGATGATGGGATGTCGGCTCCTCCTTCCGTGGACGTCTCCTTGGAACTCGTCGCCTAATCCGGGTCTCCCTCATAGATTTAAGAAGTTTCGTGAATCTCGTTCCCGGCACCATATCTTCATGGACACCGGTTAATTACGCTGCTTCCTTCCAGACGCTCCAAGGAATCTGGTAGGGGCAGCAACCCGCGGTGAGGAGACCGGGTAGCTCTGGGTGTTGGGGGCGTGTCTTAACACTACGACTCTGCATATCTGCCTTCCATCCCTAATAGGGATTCTCGAAGGCGTGATGGCCTGAGGCATCCCGCGCTGGGTGTGGGGAACTGCGTTACCTGAGGTTTTCCTCAGCTTCCCATGTTTAACACGGGGTATGCCGCGAGTTTAACGTTCAGCGGGGATAGCATCAGACTGATCAACACGGGGAGTGGATCAGATGACAGAACCCCTTGCGGGGAACCTCCAATGCTGGGGCCAGCACATGGGTGGCTTCCCGAGTGAGGTGGAGTGGAATGAAATGGCATGACCCCACCGGGATGTGGCGGCCCGGGTAAGGATTAGGCTGGATGATGGAGTGAAGAGCTTGGACCCCGTAGAGGCTTCCTACGTACCGCGCGTTAGCACGGATCAAAGTCAGCGTAGTTCGGATATACAGTTTAACGTCATGCTGGACGATGGAAAGCCGACTCACGAGGAGGTCGAGGCTGCCAGGCGGAGGATTGAACCGAACCACCTCACACAGAGGGGGATGGAACGACCGGGTGGATCACAGTTTCACGTCATGCTGGACGCTGGTGTTTGGGGCTTACACTCTAAGGAGGCCCATATGCGGCAAAGCTCAGTTGGAGAGGGACTTGGGCTGAAGGTGAGAGACCTCGATCCCTGTCACACCCTCTACTGGCTTCGGCAGTGGGGAAGCACAATGGAGATACACATGTGCAGTCCCCTACAAGGGCGGATTCATAGGTGAATCGACACCAATGTGAACTCTAGAGGGGTCCACTGATGGACGAACCGACGTGAATACGACCGGGACGACCAGGTGGTGGGCTTGAACCTCAAGGAGGCTTCCTACGTACCCAGTTTAGGAGACAGGGATCAAAGTCCACGTAGTTCATTCTGTCAGGACTTACGCACTGAGGCAACCTGAGTGCGGCAAAGCTCAGTTGAAGAGGGACTTGGGCCGAAGGTGAGAGACCTCGATCCCTGTCACGCCCTCTACTGGCTTCGGTGGTGGGGAAGCACAATGGAGATACACATGTGTAGTCCCCCACAAGAAACTAGGGGTTTGTAATACCCTACCCTCGTGGGCGAAGGCCACTCCAATAAATCGTCCCTAAAGAGGGGCAATCCCGACATCCCTCCAGAGACAAGCGGGTGGGGGCCACATCCAAACAGGGGGGGACCCTGCGTGCGAGGCACCAGATCGGATGAAGCGGACGGTTTAATGTCTTGCCGGACGAAGTAAAGTTTAACGTCGTGTGTCGAGGACGAAGCGGACGGTTTAACATCTTTCCGGACGAAGTACAGTTTAACGTCGTGTGTTGAGGACGAAGCGGACGGTTTAACGTCTTGCCAGACGAAGTACAATTTAACGTTGTGTGTTGAGGACAAAGATGCTTGGCAGTTTATCGTCCTGCAGCGCGGACGAATGCTGAACAGTTTAACGTCTTGTAGCTCAGACGTGGTAGTGCCGCCAATGGGTCTGTGTCACTTCGCGTGAGCCTGGAAGGTCGCACGGGAAGACAACGTACGGTGCGGGCACCCGGGATGAAGATCATCGGGTGCCACGCAGGTGGGTACCCTTAGGGGGTCAAAGGGGGTGACCCTTGGCGGTTTGGGCGCAAAAGAGGAGCTTGGCGCGCAATACCGCGGGTCGTCGCGCAATTGGGCGGGCTGGCGCGCAATTGGGCCAACGCTTTGCGCGCGGAAGATGGAGATTGTGCGCACCGGGCCTCTGATAGCGCGCGGGGGAAACAACCCATTCTTTAACGAATGGCCACTTAGTAAGGGGGGGTGCGCGCAATCGGGCTGGATTGCGCGCACCCGGGGGGCAATTGCGCACAAGAGGCTTCTTTTGCACGCGAAGGCCTTTGGGTGAGGAGTTGATCAAGGGAAAGAAGCCAAAGGGGTTGAACGAAATAAAAGATGTTACCTGAAGATCGGCATTGCGCGCGGAGGGGGTGGGATTGCGCGCACGAGCGACTCTTCGAATTCTGGAAACCTCCAAAATGTCAGGGGTTACCTTGTATTTATAGGCAACCCCGGGCGCGCAATTCGGCTCATGGGCGCGCAATTCGCCTCACGGGCGCGTAATTCGGTGCGGGTCACGAAATAGGGGCCCAGCGCGCAATAGGGCCGCGCACAGGCGCCGAGCGCGGAACATTCCGCGCCGACTCGGCCCATTGCGCGAATCCTGGAAGGATTGCACGCGCCTCTCCAAGATTGCGCGCGGGCCTCCGATATTTCGCGCAAGGCCTTCGGGCCTTCCGAAACATTCTTCTGACTCCAAATATGACCTCGCTTTCCTCATCCGGAACTTCTTTTGAGGAGAAACGGACTTTTCCGGCGTCTACAATGATAAGAATGCTTTTATTATATGGAAATATTAGTTTGAGTTATGTTTGGTTTGAAATATGTGTTAATGGTTTAGTTATTATTAGAATGGGTTTTGTGATAGAAGATAATTACTTGGTTTTGAGGTATCCTGAGTTAAAAATTAAGATATGATTCTTGGTACATGATATAAAAACAAATAAAAAAGTATAAAAATATTTTTATGGGAGTCTGGTGTGAATTATTGATGAGTATATAGGTTTTTTTAGTTTTTATATAAGTATAAATGAGAAATTAAAAAAATGTGAAATCTAGAAAATCATGGTGTAAATAAGTATTAATGATTGGAGTTTTCCATTTATTGAAGGTTTTATCTTTTTATGGGTCTTTAAAGTGTTTTTAGATGTTAAAAATGAAAATTAGACATTAAATTATTATATTTGAGCTTTTTCATTATTTAATTTAGATCTGATATGATTTTTTTCATATGTCTTGGACTCTACACCATCTAAAAAATAAAATATTATATTTAAATTGTTTGGTAAAATGATTATAATCCATGTACATTAAATGTGAAAGGTTAAGATGTAGATTTAATAGTTCAATATTATTTATAAATCATTTACGAAAATAATTCCTTTTAGGATATATATCTAGAAGTTGTTGAAAGATATTAGGGTTCCCTAAAATGGTCGTGGAAATTTTTTTATATAATACCCATTTCATGATATTTTAACTCAATAATCCCCTATAAATCTATGTTTTGGTCGTCACATATGTAAAGGGAAACAAGATAATTAAAATTTGTTTACATAAAGTGATCATTAATTTTTATTTGAGAGTCCATTTATGATTTATGAGATTCCAAATCAAGGATAATGACATGTGATCAATTATGGATATCAAAGAAAAATTTGGATTTTTTAATGTGATTAAAATTTTCCAAAAATAAATTTTAAAAATTATTTTATGTTTGTATATAATAATTTAGAATGATATACTAGAGATTTTATACAATTAGAAATGTGAATATGATTTATTTTTTTCATAGAACATGGGTTCTTATTTGAGGTTCTCACCCACATAACCATAATGTATTGGGGGATTCAAAGAAATATTCTTGGGTTATGCTATTAATTTTTGGTGACCCATGGATTTGAAATAAAATCATCAAAAATTATGGATTTTATGGATCCATATGCATTACCATTCCAAATGGGTCGATAAAATGGATTCTAAAATGTGTTTAGTTATAGGTAAAATTTGATACATTATCAGTGAGTGTATTTATGAGAAAATAAGAATTATTTAAATATATAATTCATTTTGATTCTATGAATTGATCCTTTCTATCCATTTTAGGACATCTATATAAATATTCCCCTTAATGATATCTAATTGGGATTATGTTAATTTAATGTGGGTAATATATTGATATAAAGTGAAAAGTTAACTAGTGGTTGATATACTCAAAAATAATATATTTATTTCTAACATGAGATATATATTTAAAATTTTATAAAGGGAATGGGATAAATTATTATGAATATAAATATTCAAGAAAACCCCATTCAGTGGGGACCTCCTAAAGGTTGAGTTGAAAAAATGATGAATTATAGTAAAATATGGTCATGTTGAAGATGGAGGATACAAATTATTTTTATACTGATTTTTTTGGAATTTATTATTAGTTTTTAATGAAAGATTATAAATATAGAAATATTTATAATGGACTTTTTTATAGATCCATATTCTTATAAATGTAAAATTAAATTAGGAAATGGAAATATTTTGAAAAAAAAAATAATTAATTAAATTTATTTATGCTAATGAGAGGAGTTTTGGTTGGTTTTTTGTTATTGAAATTTGATTTATTAGTCTATTAATAAAAATATTATTTTTAAAACTATTATGACTATAGTTATTAATATTAGTATTTTAGTTTTGGTGTCCAGGAATGTTATAGAGGTAATAGTGAGAAGATTGTTGAAATAGTGTTCCCTAATTAAAACATTTTTGAAATAAAATTACTCTTAATATAATCAGAGAAAATAAATATTATTAATTTGATTTTGATCACTCACATAGTATGTAATAAAGAGATTGAAATTATAGAAAGAACGTATGTTTTTTAAAGGGTTAATCCCCAAATGTTGAAGAATACACCCATTATATAAATTTAATCATCCATGACACATTTTATATCACTGAAATGCAATTTTTATAAATTTAATCCTCAAATATTGACTGGTTAATGCTCAATAAAAGTGAAGATAGCAAAAAATACATAAAATAAACACCCCAACTCATCATTTGAGTAATCTAAGGGTCATTTATAATTGATTTAATGACTTCGCAAAAATTAAAATCTTAAATATCTGATTGTTATACTTGAGAAATAAGACATTCCAAGTTACTATCTAGAAAATTTGTAACCTATATAATTACTTTTAGGCCGACTAAATCTGGTTTAAACCCATTATTTAATTTTTTTTATTCTGAATAAACTATTATTAAACCTCATATACAATGTGGGAGGTTTGGAAGTAATATTTTAGAATTATAATATAAATCCTTTAAAACTATTATATTGTCGAACATTCATTATGAATGAAGAAAAATTTTCCATGTTTTGGATATAGGTAAAAAATATGGATTTTATGGCCATGAGTTTGACTACGAGTATTGGAGAAATATAATTATTCTTATGGTTACATTAAATTTTCCAATAGTTATGTAAAAACATTTCACATCAATTAATTATTTTTTTCATTTAATTAAATTTTATCAATGGAATTATTTTTCTTAAATAACTTCGTTACTCTATAAATACTGGGAGAATGTAATATCCACACTTCTAGAGTATATAGATGTAAGAGGGGTTGTACCATGATATTTCATTATATAATTTAATGTATTTAAATCAGTATCCTCAATATTAGGTTAAACTCCATCAACACACTTTGGACCAAAAACTTTTGTGAAATCCTTTGGAGTAGTATATTTCTTAAGGACTTGATTTTTAGGGTTTTCATCAAATTAAATATTTTATTAGTTATACCATCAATATTTTCATCTTGTGTTTAATATAAATCATTTTCCCCTATTTTTACCCAAGAATAAGTTTCATATGGAATAAACATTCCGAAAAAACTGGTATTCCACAATGAATCAGAAGACACCATATTCATAATGAAGAAAAAACAATTATTTAATAATGTGATATCCTCAAAATACAGTATAAACTATTCAAGTTTATTCGGAATCCATTTAGAAATACTAAATTATATTAACATCATAGATAAAGTGAAATTTTTATAGTGAATTTATTTTTTATTAAATCAATGTAGATATTCAAAATATGTTCACATTAACAAATATCTCAATCTCTATATCTCACCTATATATATCTAATTTTTTAATTCATAGAGTATCAGAGTCATCACCCTAGAATATGTTAATTAAAAATAACATCTCTCCCAATTTATAAAAAATTATTCACTAGTATCTCCCAAAACTGGTTCGTTATTATGATAGATAGTACTCACAAAAAGTAAAAATAAAAATATTCCTAAAAATAGATTAATAATTTGCTAAAAATTATTAAATAAATTATTTATCTCATTGATATAAAAAATTATTGAGATATTTAATAAAATATATCTACTGATATATAATATTAAAATATAGTCTTTCAGTATTTAAATATTCATATAATCTCTAAAAAAATATCTTTATAAATCATGGGCCTCAAAGTCCAACATATTTGAAAAGTATCTCCCTCAATTTAAAACAATATTGATTCAATTTTGTTTTTAAATCATTCTTTTAATTATTCATCCACTGGTATTTGTAAGAACACATGTAATAACTAAAAAATATATATTCTCTTTATTTATAATCAATAAAGATCGAAGGATTGGATATTTTTTAAATTAAATTGTAAATTAAGAGATAAATCCCACATTAACTCTCTTCTTCTCAGATCAATCAAGAATAGATTTAAAAAAATTAAAATCAGTAATATGAAACTTGAACGAACTAAATATCACTATTATTCAACTTTTAAAAAATTCAATTTAATACCGCATAACCAATTCAGATATAGAATAAATATCCTCAATCATTTGCCCAATTTTATCTATTCATAAGTAAACATTTCAAACATATGTGAAGTGTCAAATAATATTTATAAATCAAATTTCATTACTAAATATCCATTATTAAATTTATTTTAAAAACAAAAATATAATTTAAACCATAATTTACACAAATATTTGATTCTCAACATCGTATAAGATCTTTAGAATATATTATAAGTATTTTAAAATTGATTTGAAAATAAAAATTTTATAAAAAACATGTAGGCCATCAATGTCCCCCAAAATAAAACAAATTATTCTTTAATATCCCCCATTTGATTTATTTTCAAAACATCAGATATTTAATTTTTTATTTTATTTTATTTATTATTAGTGAAAAACTAACAAGGTACCTTGGAACTATATTGTTCCATGGATATTAAACATAAATCCTCCTTCATTTAATTATTTAAGATAATAAAATTGGATCAATTTTTTATTTCTCCCCCTTTTATTGTAATATCCATTACCATATGAAGGGATGAGGTAACCAATCCATAGAACTCATTTCTTGAGTACAAGTAGCTAAATACTTATCATCTATCTCAATTCCTAATATATATATTTTAATGATTGAGTAAAAATATATATAATTTTTTCATATAGTAAAACTAATGCTTCTATATACCAATTACATCCTTTATTCAATAAAATTAAATTTTTTCCAACATTATTTTCTCATTTATGGTTAGAAAAGATACCCAGGTAAAATTAACTTTACATGGGTTATAAAAATAAATTATAAATAGTTAATAAACTTTCATCATTTTTGTTTTATATTTTTCAGTTCAACGAAACAATTTTTTGGAAAGTATTTATGATGATGATATATTTAGCCTCCACCATGATTAATGTCACATAATTATTTTTTTTGTTGAAATGAAATATTACGCATTTTCGTTTAATTTTAAAAATCTCAACAAAGGTAGACAATATATCATCCATATTTTTGACCTATAATGAATAAATTATACCAAATATATAATTTTTATGCCATCTTTAATGAAATTACCAATAATCAGTTATTCATAAGAAATTTATAATTATCATTTTAGACTTAATCATGTGTGATTCTATAGGATCACTATAAAATCTAATATGAAGTATCCGAATAATGAAAGTGTAACATCCTAGTTCTGAAAGCCTCCCATAGATTCCCCATACCTAGTTGGTCACATGGCCTCAAGTGAATTTCCCAAAACACCAGATGCTACCGAATAATAGTTAGGGACTTTGTTGTGATATTGGGAAAACTATGCCCTCATTGGCAGAGTAACACGATGGATGTAAAACACAAAGAAATAGAAGATGTAGAAATATTACCATACAAAAAGAAACAGTGTAAGATTGAATAAATAAATATTTGGAGCATATATATAATGATGCATGATTCATATCTCTAGGAAAGTAGCCAAACAAGTTACAATGCTGAAATACAGTACCAAACCAAAGTACAATAAAAATAATAAACAGCTCTACAACATCGCAATAAAAAGCATGGTCCCATTCCCTCAATCTCCATAGAATTCAAGTACATATAGTAGAAGGGAACATCCCCTAATCAATACCTACAACAATATAATCAGTTTGGGCCCAGAAGCGTGGTCCAAACAAGGCGTGAGACTAAATCCCCGTTGGAAACCACCAAGAGATCTGTGCCTAACAGTCAGTGAATATATATTGTAGGAAATAAAAAAAGAAGTTGTATACAAGTATGTACTCAACAGTAAACATTCCTATAGTTTCAAAGCAGCAAATACCACGTCTCAAGTAAGCATATATTAACAAATAGGTAACCCTCTCAGAAGTGCTCACAACCTATCCCCTATGGTCCTACATAGACAACACAACCAACCCTCTGAGAATCACTCCCAGTCTCACCCTATGGCACAACATTAGAATAGAATCTCTAAGGAGGCAATCGTTGTCAATTCCCCCTATAGTCAAGTGTGTTCAAAGTCTCTCTGAGGACGCAGTAACCATCAAATACCCCTATAGTCTTTTAACAGTAACCTAAAAGCACTCTAAGGAAGCTCTCAACGTCAATTCCCATTGTGACCTCGTAACATAATAATAGACACTCTAAGAGAAAACGCAATGTCAATCCCCCCTATGGTATAGCACCGTGATAAAAATTACAGACACTCTGGAGAATCCCTTATGTCTCTTATCCCTATGGTTTACTATACCAGGTTCTCATGGACCATTGTATGTCAAACAATCATAGCGATGCAATGTGGCCAAAGTAAACCTCAAGAACTACTTGGATAACTAGTCTACAACATAGTGAAATGTCATAAAAACAATCAATACATCCTAAATATTCTCATCATGAGAAAAAAATAGAAGACTAACTGGAAAACTAGACCAAACAGTCAAAACAAGAAAACATGGGAAAAACCTCAATAGCAAGGCAAAGTAAACCCTATTCTCAAAAAATTACCTATATCCAAACAAACTAGGGAATATCAGGAAAACAATAAGGAAAAAAACATAAACACACTATACCCCATTCATGGTTGTTGGAAATCTTACACATAAAACTCAATGACTATATATAGAAAGGCACAAACCACATAACTCAATGTTGTAGGATCCTTATAAGTTAAACTCAATCCTTGAGTTTCCCAAGAACATTGTAGATCTATCAAAAAACTCAACTGAATATGTCTTGAGAAAGAGGATGAATCGGGAAATGAAGCTCTAGGAGAAAGAAGGGCTTACCTAGGTGATCCCAACAAAATCAACGATGGTCGATTCGGAGAACGAGTGCTTGATCGGGGGATCAGGGAAGTTCCTCAACTGTACAGTCTCTCTTAGTCGAACCAGAACTAGAAAGAGACAGTTTTGTCTATCCAACCTGACCCTGGCACGTTTTAGGAAAAAAATAATTTACATGGAATATACTTTCAAAGTACACGGTGTGTACTTGCCTTAACCGGCCCCCACATTCGGTAGTATCCAGGTCACCACAGACGGCTGTGTGCATATCCATGACATGGCCAGCACCTAGCTACCTGTGGTAACCAAGTACACAATGTGTACTCATAAATTAAACTGTGTGTACTTAATAAATCTCCAGAAAAAACTCTTTTTCTTGAAAACAATTAGAAAAGAAAAACATACCTAAAATGAAGATCCATGTTCTTAGAAAATAATCACCTTAAAGAAATCCATCCTCATATTACCCTAACATGGAAGCGTAGAATAAGAATAATCAAACAACTCCATCTACTGTGATTGTACATCGATCTACCTTTCCCATGTCTCATCCTATACTGGCCCGTGCTGCCATAGTACTCTTACCAGAGAAACCAACTGTCCATGGAGAACCTTTGTACTACAATCAACAATCCATATTGGATGCTCCTCAAACGAGGTGTCCCCCTCCAACTCAACCCTTTCAGGTTGAAGAACATGAGATGTGTCAAAAAATAACGTCGAATCTGGGAAATGTGGAAGACGTCATCCAATGCCTGATACCTCTGAGGTTATTGCAGTTGATAGGAAACCGACCCGACTCTTTCCAAAACAAAAAATGGCCCGACGTACCTTGGAGAAACCTTACAGTGTCTTCTAATCCTATGGTTCCCCAACCTCGGCGTGACACTCATGAAAACACGATACCCGACCTTTAACTGCAGAGGTCATCTACGCTGATAAACATAATACTTTTGTATAGAATTTGCAGTAGCCATCCTCTTCTAAATCAACTCTATCTTCTCTGTGGTCTCTCAGAAAAGACGAGGTCCCAACAAAGTTTCCTCTCCTACCTCCAGCCAACATAAGGGTGATCAACATAGCCTACCATAGAATGCTTCATAAGGTGGATTCTAAATAGTTTCTAGAAATCTATTATTGTAGGAAAACTTCACAAGAGGTTTTCACTCTCCCAAGAACCTCCAAAATCAAGGATGCATGATCGCAACAAATCCTCAAGAACCTGAATCTTACGCTCGAACTAACCAACTATTTGAGGGTGGTACACTGTACATAAAAGTACCTATGTACCCAAAGCCTTCTATAGCCCCTTCCGGAGCCGAGAAGTTAAACAGGAATTCCTATATGAAATAATGGAGTGTGGAACTCCATGTAAACGTACAATCTCATGAATGTTCAACCATTCCATCTCATTAATGCCAAAGGTTTACATGATTGGAAATAAGTAAGAAACCATTTTAATTATATAAATGAAAACCCATACTACATCATTCCCTCGAGGAGACCTTGGTAAAACTGTCACTAAATCCCTCACGACATCATTCCACTTCCACTCGGGAATGGGTAACTGATGCAAAAGCCCCATGGTTTGGTGATACTCTGCCTTCACCTACTTACAGGTGGAAAACCTCAGGACGAACCCAACCGCATATTTCATCATACCTGGCCACCAATACTAATGGTGTAGATCATGATACAACATGGTGACACCACGATGAACTTCCCAAATAGAGGAATGAAAGTCCGAAATTAACTCCTCACATATGTCTGCTGACATCCATATGTGCCCCTATAAATTCAAGATATAATCCTTGCCTATAGTGTATACAAGAATAGGGTCCTCTCCTGAAACAATCTCACATAGGAAAAGGCCTTAAGATTCGGATAGTTGCCTCATTCACACTCGATCAAGTAGAGTAGAGGTAACAGCTATAGAAGATAGAAACGTTTTCCCCTGACTGTCTTTCACCTCCAAATGCATCTTAGAGAGTAGAGACTTAAGCTGCCACTCACTGATGGCCTCCTGAACTACCTGTACTTGAGTCCTCCTTCTCAACGCAACACCCACAACATTTCCTTTCTATAGCTTATAGGAAAGCTCAATATCAAAGGACTAAAGGTACACAACCCCCCTTTGATATCTCAAATTCATGTCATGCTGGGTGAAGATATAATTGATACTTTTTTGGTCGGTTAAAACCACAAATTTCTCTCCCAGAAGATATTGTCTCCAACAACATAAGGCATGAACAACTGCTACCAACTCAAGATAATGCATCAAGTAATTCATCTCATGTGGCCTCAACGGACGAGACTAATACACAATGAATCATTCTCCATGTATAATCACTACTCCTAGCCTGATACCGAAAGCATCACAATAAATAGTATAGCTATTTCCCATCTCTATCAATACCAGTATTGGTGCTGATGTCATCCTACCATTTAAATCCTAAAAGTATGACACATAAGAATATGACCACAAGTACTTCGCACAATTCTTAGTCAGGACCATTAGTGGCACTGCTATTCATGTGAAGTCTTGTATGAAATACTTGTAGTATCCATCCATCCCTAGAAAACATCATACCTCAAAGATCTTCTTTAGCTTCTCCTAGGAAACTTCTGTTCTCACTTTCTCTGGGTCTACTGATACTCCTGTCTCTAAAATAAAATGACCCAAGAAGATAATATGGTCTATCCATAAGTGGAATTTTTAGATCATATCATATAAGTGATTCTCTTTTAGTGTACTCAAAACAATCTCAATATGGGTGGCATGGTTGTGTAGAGTGTGAGAGTAACCTAAGATATCATCAATCATGACCACCACGAGGGAATCCAATTCTGGGTGGAACACCTGGTGCATCAGTGCCTTGAAGACTGTAGGCGTGTTAGTGAGACTGAATGGCATAACCATATAATTGTATAGACCATACCTTCTCTGAAAGTCTACAAGAGGTATATCAGACGGTCTAATGTGAAACTGATGATAAATGGATCTCAATTAAATCATCGAGAACACCTGGGATTCTATAAGATGGTAAAAGAGATCATCAATCCTTGGAAAGGGATATATGTTCTCGACCGTCAACTAGTTCAGATCCTCACAATGCCGAAGGGTACTATCCACATTTATCACAAATAGGATAGGTGTACCCCATGGAGAAGTTTTCGGTCGTATGAAACCATTTTCCTACAACTCCTCCAACATCTTCTTGACCTCCTTCATCTCTGGTGTAGCCATTATATAAGAAGGAATAGTCACCCGTGCCACTCCTGGCCTGAGCTCAATAGAAAATTTTACCTCTCGCTCTATAGGTAAGCATGAAAATTCCTCTTGAAAGACATCCCTAACACAATCCACCACTGGAGGAAATTCCTACTATAAATTCCCTTGGTCAGCCAGATATAGGCTAGAAATCTCGGTTGTAACTCCTCCCAACCAATGATGCTCAGGTCCCACTCTGCTCTCATGGACATCTCATTCACCCTTATGAACAAACGATCTGCCATCTGGTGACGTGAAACTCACCATACAGTGATAACAGTCAACAACTTCCTAGAAGGAAACTAACAAATCCATTCCAAGAATGACGCCCATAGCCTTTCATCTTTAGGACTTAATGGTCCTAAAAGAAGTGACACCTTGCAACCTCAAGAGGGCACTTCGTGAACTGACATAAACCAACCGTTTTATCCCCCAACGTGGTGTCTTACGTCATGATATTAGTAGAAGAAAAAATATTGTGCCCAAGGCTCTCTACAACAACCACAGTTATAACGTTAGAGGAAGTCCTTGTATCGAAAAGAGCAGAAGATAAAATTTATCCAAATAGGATCGTACATCAAACGGTAGAGGGTACGGGATACTGCTCATGCTTGGTGCACTCCACTACAAACGTCTAGCCCGATCCACGGCCCTGTGACCATGCCTGACCACCCTGAGCTAATCCACCCTATTGTCGCAGAAATCCAGGTGACTAGCTACCTCATCCATGACCTCCACCTCGTCCCGAATGGCCAAATGAACTCTAGTTCCCAGACTGAGGAGAAACTGGTGGTGTTTTTCCTGACCGAGAATTCATAGAAAAACCCATGTCACCAGCTGCTGGTGAGAAGATCTAATATAGGTGATGAATATGACCCATCTTGATGCAAGATCTACACTCTACGGGGTCTCTCGGGCAATGCGATATCGTATGCCCGACCATACCACACTGGTAGCATACCACATGCTACCTGAAAGTTTATTCCACCTACTCAGATATCCATGTGTAGTCTCATAGTGGCCCTTCCTTCTATCAACCAGCGAAGCCTTAACTTTCAATGCTGAACTACCTAGGCTCACAGGTCCAGAATCCCTCAGATTATGCTCTGTGATTAGTCTCTAGTTGACTAAAGACGATATTAAAGTCAACCTAAAGATGTTCACCTGATCCCGAATGTCCGGTCTAAGACCATCCTCAAACATCCTTGTCATAAAAAACCCAACCCCCTATAAAAATGGTGTAAAGCACTGTAGTTCGTTGAAGCGAGAATACTACCCCATAAGAGAAAGAGTACCCTACTCCAAACTCCTGATCTCTAGAGCTCGATCGTCCCTCAAGGTCTTCAGATAGAAGTAATAATAGAAGGTATGCTGAAACTCGTCCAAGGCCTTATCTTGTTGGCATCCCGCAAATGAGATCACATCCCACCATTGCTTGGTGAAATCCTGAAGCATATACGTAGTGATCTTGACCCTGTTCTCCATAGGAATCTCCAGGGGCTCGAAGATTGTCAGCATGGCCACCAACCATGACTATGTAGCATGCGGTCCTCCATCCCCCAAGAAAGTGGGAGGATGCTGTTGTTGGATATCACGCATCAGCTCTTCTATAGAAGTTGAAGGCTGAAGTACTCCTCATAATGTTTGCATGAACCTCACAAATCCCTCTTGTTACTATGCATCAGCATCTGGGTCTGGAATGACGGTTGGTTCCAAGAATAGCCCAACTGGAGGATCATCTAAAAGTCTTTGATCAACTATTTCTGATGTCTGATCGTTTCCATTTAACTTGCGTAGAACCATAGGACGTCTTAGTGGCATGACTTTAAAAGGTCAAACATACACCTTAGAGAAAGATTATCAAGGACTATGAACAGGAAGTGTAATGAGGGAACAGAAGGAAGAAAGCATTCAAGTCTTACAAAACAAGGATACACGACATGTATACTTAACTACACGACATGTTCCCTTAGGCCTTTCACATGGGCGTGTACTTCTACTGAAACTGGTTGTGTAACACCCAAAACACACAGCGTGCTGTTCTAAAACACGTTGTGTACTTGAATCTGATTCCTCGACCCGAGTCCTTATACACGACTAAGGTACATAGTTATCTTTGAACAAGACTACATGACGTGTTTATTCCAGACACTGCATCTACTAGACGAGCTTCACCAACCTGTGTTTTTAGTTAAACAATCGGATACATGGATCACACTACATGGCATGTTCTAGATGGACACAACGTGTTTTGTTTATGTTTTTTTATCCATCAGTGTCGTTAGTCACACGAGAAGACACATGGTCTAAACACACGGCGTGTACATCTAGTACACAGCGTGTCCCACAAAAAATTCTCCCAACCCTGTGCCTGTGCCCACATGGATGGAGACATGGTTAGAGAATACACGACATGTACATAGAGTACACAACATGTAATTAAGAAAAACAGATTCTTCTCTAATAGAAGAACACATGGAGTGTATTCAATACTGCACGGCATGTATTCAAGGTTTTTCCAAATAGCAAGCCTCATAAACTACTATGGAGCCTAGAAAAACACTGAAACGAACCTTAAAGTGCCAAATACTGATCTGTGAGATCCCATACTCCCCCAAATAAATTCTTGGAATCTATTACATGTCATATACAAGAAAAACTAGGCAATTATTCACCAAATTCCGATCCATTAGGGCCCATAACACCTCAATAACCAATGTTTTTTCATTCATTCAAACAAAGACATACACAAATCAATACCCTATCTAATAATATATATTTTATCAAGGAAGATATCACAATAGGAAGCATATCTAGCACACCTTCTATCAATACAGCATGCAATTACTAATGCACCCTAAATTTCATGGAAAGAATGCATGACATGTGATTTCTAGAAAGTAACTATATGATGCATGAGATGGAATACCCTCATCTCATTGGGTAGATACTAAAATAGAACATCAATAATATCAAAAATAACAGTACAAAGCTTGTAAATCACCCTACAGTAAAATCAAATCAACCAAAAAATTGCAAAACTAGAAAATTGGAATAAAAAACGTAAATTGGATTATCTCTGTTCTTGGTTTAGCTACTCCCAATAAGAACTTATTACTGTATGCCTATTTCCATCTTATACCCAACTATAAGATCCAAACAGTACGTTAAGAAGAACAGAATCACTCTGATACCACTTTGTAACGTCCCGGTTCCGGAAGACACCTAGAGATGCCCCATAACTGGTTGGTCACATGGTCTCAAGCACATTTCCCCAATCTATAAAGGCTGCTGACAGCAACGAGGGACTTAGGTGTGATAGTGGGAAAACTATTCCCTCATTGGTAGAGTAACACTGTGAAAGTAAAACACAAAGTCGTAGCGGAAGCAGTAATATTACCAAAGAAAAAGAAACAATGGAAGACTGAAGAAATAAACAACTAGAGCACATATATAATTATGAATGCTACATATATCTAGAAAATTAGCTAAACAAGACACAATACTAAAATACAGTACCAAACCAAAGTACAAGAAAAACTGTAAACAACTGCATAGCATCGTAAGACAAATATTGGTACTTTTCTCTCCAGATCCAAATTATTCATGTATCTATATTATAAGGGCACTTTCCCTTATCTATACCTGCAACAATATAATTGGTTTGGGCCCAAAAGCATGGCCTGACCAGGGTGTAAGACTAAATACCAGTGGGAAAAACCAAGAGATTTGTGCCTAAATGATAGTGAATATATAAGGAAGGAAATAAACAAAAGAATCAGTAAAAAATGAAGTAATCAAAACATTACTACAGTTTCAAAGCATTAAATACCACATATCAAGTAAGAAGATAATCTCAAACAGGTATCCCTCTAGGAAGTACTCACAGCCTATCCCCGCTGGTCCAACCTAGCTAACGCAAGAAACCCTCAAAGAAGAACATACAGTTTCACCACTATGTTTCAGCTTTAGAATAAACTCTCTGAGAAAGCAGTCATCATAAATCCCCCCTATAGTCAAGTGTGATCAAAGAATCTATGAGGAAGCACTCACCGTCAATTCCCCCTATAGTCTTTTCACGGTAACCTAGAGGTACAATGATGAACACTCAACGTCAATTCCTCATGTGGACTCATAATGTAACTATAGACACTCTGAGAGATCACTCAAAATCAAACCACCCTATAGTCTCGTAGTATGAAAATAATTACAGACACTATTGAGAAACCCTTACTTCCATTCTCCCTATAGTCTACTACCCTAGGTTCTCACTGCCCTCTGTAAGTCAAATGAGCATAGCGATGCAAAGTGGCCAAACTAAACCTCAAGAACAAATTGGCTAACCAGTCTACAACATAACAAAATTTTAGATAAACAATCACTCCATCTTAATGTTTCTATGCATGGTAAACAAACAGCAGCCTCACAGGAAAACTAGAAAAAATGGTCAAAACAAAAAACATGGGAAAAACCTCAATAGCATGACAAAGTAAAACCTATTATCCAAAAATAACCACTATCCAAAAAAACATGGGCAATATAGGCAAATAATAGGGCTTAAACCCTAAACATGCAATAACCAATTCATGAGTATTGGCACTTTTACACATAAAACTCAATAACTATCTTCGAAAAGGAATAGTCCACCTACCTCGGTGTTGCAGGATCGTTATATGAGAACCTTAGGCCTTGAATCGCCCAAGAACAACATAGATCTAGAAAAATTCTCAAAACACTCAACTGAAGATAACTTGGGAATGATGAGGAATCAGGAAATTAAGCTCTAGGAGAAGGAAGAGCTTACTGATGTGATCCCGACGCTATCGAAAACAGTCAATTCGGAGAAAATGTGCTCTATAGGGGGCTCGGGGATGTTCTGTAGTCGTGTAGTTAGTCTCGGTTGAATCATACCTAGAAGGATATGATTCTATCTATCATATGTGACCCTGGTATGTTTAATGAAAAAAATAAAATAAATGTGTGTGCATTCAATGAACACGGCGTGTACTTCCCTTAACCGGCCTCTGCATTAGGCTGTCTCCAGGTCACCACACATGGCCATGTGCATAGACATGCTGCGACCAGCACGCGACTACCCGTGATAACCAAGTACACGTTGTGTACTCATAAAGAACATGGCGTGTACTTATGAAACATCAAGAAAAAACTCTTCTTCTCAAAATTGGCCGAAAAAGAAAAAAAATACCAGAAAAATGATCTATGTTCTTACATAAAGTATCATGTTTTTGTAATATATGTTATTGAATAATATATTATTTTTTATTATTTAAATAATGTAATGGTTATTTTCCACAGATACAAACAAAATTTTCATGTGTTTTATACAACCATTATTCTTTTATTATCGTGCTTGTTTCGACAGTTTCAAACAATTTATCATTTAAATATCCTCTAGAAACATGGTACAATGTTTTTTCAGAAAAAAACCATCAAGTAATTTAATGTAGAAAACTTCTTGATATTCAATATTCAAGAATGTATACATAATATTTATTTTATAAATATTAATTTTTTTGGGAAGAAATTCATAATTAAAATCTAATGGTATCCAACATAGAAATAATAGAAATGTATTCTGTATATCCATTTAAAAAAATAGGAATATCCCATGAAAACTGTTTGATGCTTTTTTTTCAAATGATTATATGTTATGTTAAATTTATTTATATATACCCATTTTATCAAAAATATTTACTCCTTTATATCATAGTGAATATATTATAAGTGGTATTTTTATAAATTGTATCTTATTAGTAATTGATAAAATTCAATAGTTATCTATACTCAACATTCTCAATAATAGAATGTGGTCCAATTAAAGAAATCATGGTTTTTAAATATGTTAAAACAAATATTCTTCTTATGTTGATATAATAACTTATATAAATTAATAATCAAAACATAAACTACTACATAGAATTATTTTATAGTTATTTTAATCCTTAAGAAAATATTTTATCATCATCATTGATTTAATAAAAATAATTACCACATGTTTTCTTTACATATTCTAATTTTTCTATTTTACTTTTCCTTGAATATTCAGTGTTCATAGGTTATAAATATTGAATTTATTTATCCTATTTTTTTCATATAGTTATTTAATTATATTATATCAAATAGACACTTTTATTTAATAGATTTCACTTTATTTTTCCATCATTATAATGAGTTATATAGGACATATCATCGCTCAAATTAAATAAAATAAATATAAAAATACCAACTGAAAAAATATACATTTATATTAAATGATAAAACAAAATTAAAATATAAAAAAATATTACATCAATATCAAATACGTATGTTATTCGACAATGAGTTTTATTGATATCCATTATTAGTAACTAATGGATTTTTACCATTAGATGTATCATCTACATAAAATAGAATCATTTGATGCTTCAGTAAGACCCTTTATTCTTAATAGGCGTTGAAAAACCTCACCACGATAGTTAAATGAGGGAAAAATAATGAGAGTAGTTTTTAATTCTGGCTAGTAATCTTCAATGTTAAAAAATAACTCTATGGATTTCCTTAAATAAAAATTTTTTATATATAAATTATCGTGTTGGGTTAAAAAAAATTTATATCTTATAAAATAACAATTTTTTAAAATTGAACAATTTTAACATTTAAAAAAATCATTAATTGGGTGAAATTTTAAATGAATTTTAGCATTTTCATTTTGAAAAAAATATTATATGATATATCCCAATACTCAAACAACATGGCAACCAATTTCAGAGTTTTGACTAAATGATATCAGATGTGATTCACTATGACCACCATGATGTAATACCACTAACCATGAAAAAAATAAATGCAATAATGTCCCTCATAATATGATTAATTATATTTTTTGTATAAATCTATTAGTATTCGGCATTCACTATGTCCAATGATACTTTACCAAAAAATAAAATCATTTTTAAAATCCATCAAAAGAAGGCAATATATTTTCATTATGAAATTACTCTTAAATAATAACCATATGATTTATAGATTATCCTCTATCCCTCCCCAAAAAAATGAAACATTTTTTATTTAATCATGGTATAAAATTTTAATTTATAATTTAATACATTTCATTTTAAATAAATGAAATATAATTTAAAAAATAAGAAAAGTAAGATAACCACATGTAAATAAAAATACAACAATATAGAAATAACCCTTATCATAATGTTTCTTAATGTTTTTAACACCAGGGATAACAATGTCAAAATTATAAATTTTTATGAATATGATAAATAACTTTGTTAATGACGTTGGATAATAATTTGAATGATTTTAATAATGTGTGTATGGATATCGAGAGCTGTGCAATATGACTGTTATATATATATGGTTGTTCATAATTAGACTCATATAATTATCTGAAAATTTTAATTAAATATTTGTTGGAACTATCATTATTCACAAGAAATATTAAGGAGATAAATTAAAGGTTTATTAGATGTAGTATTTTATTTAATTTTACAGTTATAACATAATTTTTTAATTTACGACTACAAGAAGATGAAACCACATTATGAAATCTATTTCAAAAGAAGAATAAATGACACAAAGGACTAGAATAGATTCTTTTGAATCTCATTTGTTCAATTTTTCAAAAGAAAAATCTTTAATAGGGTTTTCACTTGACCAGTACAAATATGAACTTTAGCATTTGTGAATTAAGAGAAATTTACTATTTTAGAAGTTCAAGCTCATTGAAATCACTATGACATCCATGCCTACAGAATAAGAGCCCACATGTACCACCATTAATCATCAAAGTCATTCGTCTTATATAGAGTCTTTAAGTGATTTCATAAATAGGATGAGACAAATATGTAATTATTAAGGTAATAAATGATAATATATATATATATATATATTTATTATTACATGAATTTTTATACTTATAAAATTTCTAAATAAATATTATTTAAATAATGAATTTAATAAAAGGTTAAATATTTAATTCAATAAATACTTAATGATCGAATTTTTTAATTGGATAATAAATTAATTAATTATTTCAAAAAAATTGTAAAAAATAATTAAATGTTTTAATTGGAGAATTTTCAATGATTTTTTCTTCTATAAAATATTTCGTTACATATTAAAATTATCTACAATTAAAAAACGAATTTATAGTAATGTTTTGATAATAAATATATAAATTTAATAATTAATTTAATAATTAATTATTTAAATGGAATAAGAAAAATTTTGTATTCTACAAGATACATTTCTTTAAATATTATTTTTTTGCATTATCAATTTTTAATAATAATAATAATAATTATATCTTTTAGAAATTGAATTAAATAAATTTGATTTCACATTCTTAATAATAATTCCCAAATTCAATAATAAGTTTAATTAAATTTTAAACATAAAAATAAGGTATCAAAATTAAAGATAAGTTGCAAATGTAACGGTAAAATGGTTAAATTAAGGGGTAAAAACAAAAACCATCTCTTACAATGTATATAAATTAATGGGATGATTGGATGAATGAACTATATATAGTTCTTCTGAAATTTGTATGAATTTTTTTTTGTAAAGTAAATAAGCATATAGATTATGGAATGGGTATTTTTGAAATTCCACTTGAAACACCCTATAAAAGGACTTATCCTCTACTCACCTAGAACACACTTTTTCATCAATATTCTGTATAAATACTTAAAATTTATTATGAAAAACATTTAATCCAGGTTTTTGTTTATTTTTCACAAGACAATGACCCTAAAACCTTCATTCACAAGAGTTTTTCTAGGATAAGATTCAACACCTTAACATAAGTGTTAATAAATCTAAAATATTTTTTCTTTAATTTTTTCATTCTCTAATTATAAAGTATTTTTTGTGGGAATCACATGTCTTGGTAATCCCAAATATCGATTCATTGCCTTGATAATCATGTTTCATTAATATTTATAGTTTCCATCAAGTGATAACTAATTTTCTTTAATCTCACTATTCTATCAATTAATTTTATAGTGCCAAATTTCTCTAAGTAGAAGGTTACTGATAGAGGCTACCACTAGAAAGTTACTGATAGAGGTTTCTGATGGAAGGTTACCGATAGAGGATACCACAGGATGGTTACTGATAGAGGTTACCGCTGGAAGGTTACTAATAGAGGTTATCACTAGAAGGTTACCGATAGAGGTTTCTACTGGATGTTTACCGATAGAGATTAACGCTGGAAAGTTACTGATAGAGGTTACCAACATAAGGTTACCGATAGAGGTTACTGCTGGAAAGTTACAGATAGAGGTTACCGCTCAAATTTATCGAGAGAGGATACCCATGCAGGTTATCTATAGAGGTTAACACTCAGAGGTTATTGATAGAGGTTACCACTATGAGGTTACCGATATTGAACCTCACCGCTAAGTTATCAATATAAGGTTATCCCCACGAGTATATCACTCAATGTATATTGTTGTAAAGCCTACCGATGAAGCCTACCGATGAAGTCTAATGATGAATCTATTGATGAAGCTAATGATGAAGCTACCAATGAAATCTACCGATTGAGTCTATCATTGAAAAGGCTGCCAATACCAGCCTACATATACCCACTCTTATATTCCATACATTGTCTATCTTATGTTTATTCTAAAAGTCGTATTTGGTAAATTTAATGCTTCTGACATTAATTATTTCTGATTGTAGACATATCAAGAGACCGAATCTAGAGACAATATGAAGTACAAGGAATCCCACATGTGGTTTTCTTATTCCTATTGTGGGAACTCGAATAGAAAACAGAAGACGCTAGAGAGAGAATTATCACACGCTAGATCTGAATAACTAACGAAGAACACTAGTGCCCTCACTATGAACCCAAGAGCCTCAAGAAGATCATTTCAGGAGAAAAAATTCAAGAATTTCTTATGTGTTTCATCAAATCACTATCAACCCAAGAAGTAGAACACACAGTACCTGAATGCTATAACCAAGAGTTGCGACACTCTGGTTTTTAAGAATTGTTCTAAAATAAGACTCGAACTACAAATTCTTAACTCCAAGGAGTCAAGAGCTGAAATATAAACACATAGAGCCTTCTAAAATCAATTCGTATAACTTTATATCTATTGTGTACTTTCTATTACATTATTGAGAACTTGGTGTTTTTATATTACACACACTATCTCATTTTCTTGAATTTTTTTATACTAAAAATCCTCACATCAAACACTATTTATAGTTATTTTCCCATGCGTTACTGTAGAAGAGATCATGTGTTGTATAGATTGTTTTTTCTTCCGATGAAGAACTATGGTAGATGGTGTGAGACCTAGAAATATTTTGAAAACTATTTTAAAGCCCGATACAGTCTGTGTATCATGTTTATTGTTAATATAAAATGCTTGGTGGTAGGTGATCACCAAGTATAGAGGATTAAGTCTCAGCTTGAGACTCAACCTCTTTTTTAACTCTGTTTTGTTCTATATTTTGTAATACCCTATTTTTCTATACTCTGCTTATTAAGGTTTCAAAAATAGAAAAATATTTTACATTGACTCGAATAGTTAGTTTTGGTTAGTGTGTGTATGTGTTTAATTCAGTAAACCTATTTAAAAAGTTGTATAAGTGGTGTACACTGATTCAACAGAGGACTAATCAGCCTTTGAGAAACTTGTTGACCAACTAAACATCTATATCTCTACTAACTTAATAAACTGGGCTATTTCCAAAATGGGGGATCTTTAGTATAATGTTTTACCATAAATTTTATGTAGGAACTCAATTCACCCCCCTCTTGAGTTTCCACTCTCACCAACATTTGGTATCTGATGGTTAAATTATTTATTTCTACCATATGAACTATTGTGCATGTTTTGAAATTATATTCAACTATGATTTTCTTTGTATCTTAAAGATCTTAAATTTCTATCATATCTAAATTTTCAGTTGTTTAAATTACAATTTACTATGGACAACTGAGTTGATGTTGTAGCTACCAACATGACACCTTTCTTCAATGGTAATAACAACACTAAGTGGAATTTAAAAATGAAAATGTATCTAGAAAGAAAGGGTATTGAAATATGGGACACAATTAAAGAAAAACGTGTGTAGCCTTCTACTACTAGGGACACATGGTCTAAGTTTACTAAGGCTACATATAAAAATAACTAAAAAGAAATGAATGCATTATATTGTTCTCCAAGTCATGAAGAATTCAGTAGAATATCTTTTTGTGGAACTGTTTATATAGTCTGGGATACATTGGCTATTTCTAATGAGGGAACAACCAATGATAATGAAGTGGGATTAAATAATTATTCTATTAAATATTCTAATTTTAAAATTATTCCTGATTGACTTATATTTGAAATTTATCTCACGATAAATGACATAGTAAATACTATGTGTTTTCTTGGGAAACCAATGGACAAAAGGATCTGATTATGAGGTTTCTTCGATGCCTACCTAACAGATGGAGAAGAACTTCTATTTTTATCTGAGAATCTTGTGAAATAGGAAAACTATTAGTGAATAAACTAATAGGAAAACTTATGATGTACTAAGAAGAGATTAATGTGAATCTAGACGCATATGAAAAAACAAGAATGAAATCTGTTGCATTCAAGATTACTGCCATAAAGAGGAAAAATAATGAAAAAGAGCAAGTTCTTATAGAAACTTCCACTAGTGAAGATTTAGCTTCTAACGAGGTTTATGAGATGGATCATCTTTCTAGAATATTGAATGTTTTATACCGAAAGAAGATTTTATTTAGAAAAGTAGACAATAATGGAACGTATGATAGTAAAGGTGTAACGTCTTGGTTCCGGAAGCCACCCAGAGGTGCCCCATACCCGGTTGGTCACATGGACTCAACCACATTTACCCAAATGCCAGAGGATGCTGACTAGGAGCGAGGTCCTTGGGTGTGATAGTGGGGAAACTATGCCTTCATTAAATGAGTACACAACGTAAGTAAAGGAGGCATACAATAGCATAAGCAGTAAATAACCAACAATAATAAACAGTAGAAGACTAAAACAATAAACCAATGGAGCACATATGTATATATGAAATGATGCATGATACATATCTAGGAAAGCAGCGAAACAGGTCATAATGCTTGAAATAAATGTTATACCAAAACCAGTACAGAAAAATGATAAACAACTCTACAGCATCGCAAGCCTAAGCTTGGTCCCATGCTCTCCTTCTCTAAAGCAATAAGGTACCCGAAGTCGAAGGGAACATTCCCTTGTCTATACCTGGAACAACATAGTCTGTTTGGGCCCTAAAGCATGGCCCAAATAGGGTGTGATACTAAATCCCTGTAGGAAACCACCAGAAGATCTATGCCTAACAGTCAGTGAGCATATAACAAGTAATAGTACAGTAAGCAGTAAACAATAAAAACAAACAGTAGCTAGTAAACCGGAAGTAGTAATGGGATGATATACAATAGAAATCAATCCACAAAACAACAAGCAGTAGTAAAGAAAACAGCTAACCACAATTGGAACCCCTTGGGAAGTACTCACATCCAACACCTCTGGTAATATTTAAGAAGTACCAACAACACTCTAGGAAGTGTACTCAACCTAACCCCTCTGGTTTGGTCATATGAAAATATAAGACTCTCTGGGGATTCTCGCTCGGTCAATTCCCTTATAGTCTAGGGTAGTTAGGGACTCTCTGAGGAAGATCACGCGGCCTAACCCTCTTATAGCCCCAAGGTCTAGAAACTCTCTGAGGAAGCTCACTCGGTCAATCCACCTATTGTCTCAGCTATATCATAGACACTCTGAGAAAGATCGCTCGGTCAATTCCTCCTCTAGCCTGGAATGGTTTAAGGAAATTCAAACAAGTAAAGACTCTCTAAGGAAGCTCACTCAGTCTACCATCCTGTAGTCTATAATATCCAAGACTCTCTGGGAAGCTCCCTCGGTCTATCATCTGTAGTCTATAATGTCCAAGACTCTCTGAGGAAGCTCACTCAGTTTATCCCCGTAAAGCCTATAATATCCAAGACTGTCTGGGAAGCTCACTCGGTCTATCCCTTATAGTCTATAGCACCAGGTTCTCATGGTCTCATGCCATTCAGTTCATAATAATGCTATAAGGCCAAATTACACCTATAGAGCTACTTGGCTTACCATTCTACATTATAACAAGCATGTCAATAATATCATTCCATCCTATGGTCACAAGGCATGGAAAATAGGAATAACGGCCAAAGGCTAACAGGACCCAAAAGTAGTAAATAGAACAAGGAATGGGAAAAACATCCAAGCACATCAATTATCCTCAAACATGATCAAATTACCTCTACACAAGCATACAAGTAAGGCAAGAAAATAACAAGGGAAAACGATAAACACACAATACCCCATTCACGGGTATTAGTGGAAATGTGCACATAAAACTCAAATACTTCTAAATATAAGGAACAACCCACCCAACAAGATTCTTGGAGATCAATATATTTGAACCACGAGGCATGATAATCCATAGAAATTCATATATATACGAAAATGTAAAAAACATTCAACCAATGTTATGTTGATAAAGAGGGAAAATAATGGAATGAAACTCAAGAAGAAGGAAGAGCTCACCACTGTGGTCCAATGCAATCAACAACAGTTGATTCAGAAAATAGAAAGAGGCTTGGGTGCTCAGAGGATGTTTGCAGCCATACGGGCGGTCTCAGTCGAAGAACCTGGAGAAGAAGGTGCTTCTATCGATTAGGCGCGACCCCATTCCATTTAATGAACAAAAATAAAGTACATGTCGTGTAATTTTTGGGTACACAATGTGTACTTGGATTTTCCGTACTTTGAATAAAGCGGCCTCCACATCACCCCTACACACCGTGTGTGTGGCCCAGACCAGGCCATCACATGACCATACGCTACATCGAATTACGTGGCATGTACTTATAATGTACACATCGTGTACTTTAAAAATATCCAGATTTTCCTATTTTTTTCAAAAACAAATAGAAAAGGAAAAACATACCTAAAACGAAGATCCGGGTTTTTACAAACTTCCCCCTTAAAGAAATTCATCTCTAAATTTTCCTAGTGAGGCATATAAGAAGAAACCCCGAACAGCTCCGACCACTGCGATCATACCTCAGTCTCCCTCTCCCAGGTCTTGTCCTGTACTCGTCGGTGCTTCCATAGCACCCGTACCAGAGGAACAGACCAACCACAGAGAACCTTTGTACTGTGATCGACAATCTGGATAGGATGTTCATCAAATGACTAATCCGCTTCGAGCTCAACCTCCTCGGGTTGAAGGACAAGAGACGGGTCTGAAAAGTAACGTCGGAGCTGAGAAACATGGAAGAAGTCATGAATAGACCGATACCTATGAGCTAACTGAAACCGATAGGCAACAGGCCCAAATCTATCTAACAACTCAAACGGATAGATGTACCATGGTGAAAGCTTACCATGTCTCTGAATCCTCTTGTGTCCCAACCTCAATGGGACATGCAGGAAAACCTGATCCCCGACCTTGAAATCCAGAGTTCATCTCCGCTGATCAACATAAAACTTCTGTTGAGACTGTGTTATAGACATCCTCTTCTAAATTAACTCTATCATTTCTGAGGTCTCCTGAACAAGAAAAGGTCCCAGAAAAGCTGCATCTCCTACCTCCATCCAACAAAAAGGTGATCAGCATAGCCAATCGTACAAAGCCTCATAAGGTTCCATTTGAATAGTCACCTGAAAACTGTTTTTACAGGAAAACTATACAAGAGGAATATTCTTCTACCAAGAACTGCCAAAGTCTAGAATTTAAGCTCGGAGCATATCCTCAAGCACCTGGATCGTACACTCGGACTGGCCATCTATCTGGGAATGGTATATTGTACTCAAAAGTACCTGTGTACCCAAAGCTTTCTGAATCCCCTTCCCGAACTGAGATGTTAAACGTGCATCTATGTCTGAAACAATGAAGTGTGTAACTCGATGAAGACGTACAATATATTGGATGTACAACTGCCCCAGCTCATCAACACTGAAGGTCTCCTGGATTGGAAAGAAGTGAGAAACCTTCGTAAGCCTATCAACGACAACCCAAACAACATCAGTCCCTCAAGGTGACCTCGGTAAACTGGTCACGAAGTCCTTCACGACATAGTTCCACTCCTAGTCGGGAATGGGTAAGTGTTGTAAAAGAACATCTGGTTGCTGATGCTCCACTTTCACCTACTGACTAGTAGAACATCTCATGACGAACCAAACAATATATCTCTTTATACCTGGCCACCAGTACTGGTGGTGTATATCACGACACATTTTGGGGATGCTAGGATGAACTGCACAAATTAGGGAATGAAAAATCCCACATCAGTTCCTCGCGTATGTCTATTGGCACCCATACGCGTCCCTGGAAACACAATATCTCATCCTCGCCCACTGTACATCTAGGAAGAGGGTCATCTCCTGACACACCCTCCCTCAAGACTAGGCCTTCTAAGTTTGATTGATGCCTCATCCATACCCGATCATGAAGGGGTGAGGTAACAACAATAGAAGATTGAAATGTCTACCCCTGTTTGTCATGCACCTCCAAATGCATCTCAGAGAACAGATCCATAAGCCACCACTCACTGCTGGCATCCTGAACTGCTTGAATCTGAGTTCTCCTACTCAATACATCAGCCACTGCGTTTCACTTTCCCAACGTATAGACAAGATCAATGTCAATGGATTGAAGATAATCACCCCACCTACGCTATATCAGATTCAGATCACGCTGAGTGAATATGTACTTGAGACTCTTGTGGTTGGTAAAAACCAAAAAGTGCTCTCCCAGAAGGTAATGTCTCCAACAACTTAAGGCATGAACAACAACTGCCCACTCCAGATCATGCTTTGGGTAGTTCTTCTCATGTGTCCTTAACTGCAGAGACCCATACACAATGACTCCATCTCCCTGCATAAGTACAGCTCCCAGTCCGACACCTGAAGCATCACAGTAGAATGTATAGCTCTTTCTCGTCTCTGGAAAAACTAGTATCGGTGCTGACATCAACCTCCCCTTCAGCACCAGAAAGGCTGACGCACAAGAATCTGACCATAAGTACTTTGTACCTTTCTTGGTCAGACCTGTCTGCGGTGCTACAAGGCATGAAAAGTCTTGTTTGAAATTCCTGTATTATATAGCCAGTTCTAGAAAACTCTGCAACTCAAATACATTTTTCAGCTGCTCCGAGGAAACTACATCTCTCACTTTCTATGGGTCTACTGATACACTTGTCTCGGAGATAACGTGACCCAATAAGTGAATATAATCTAACGAAAAGCAGAATTTCCAGAGTTTATCATACAACTGATTCCCTCTCAGTGTACTCAGAACGATCTCAATATGGGTAGCATGGTCATGTTGAGTGTGAGAGTACAACAAGATGTCATCCACAAAAACCACTGTGATGGAATCCAAGTATGGATGGAACACTCGGTTCATCACTGCTATAAAAGCTGTTGGTGCATTCATGAGACCGAATGGCATGACAATATACTCGTATAGACCATACCTTCTCCGGAAGGATGTAAGAGGTATATCTGATGGTCTAACATGAAACTGATGATAACCAGACCTGAAATCGATCTTCAAGAACACCCGGGCTCCTCACATCTGATCAAAGAAGTCATTGATCCTCAGTAATGGATATCAGTTCTTGACTGTCAACTGGTTCAACATCCGATAATCCACGCAATGCCTATGGGTGTCGTCTACCTTCTTCACAAACAGGACAGGGGAACCCCAATGAGAAGTACTGGGTCAGATGAAACCCTTTTCCTGCCACTCCTCCAACTGCTTCTGGGGCTCCTGCAACTCAAGTGTAGCCATCCTATAAGGAGGAATGGACACCAGTGTCACTCTTGGAATGAGCTCAATCTAGAAGTCTACCTCACGCTATTGAGGAAAACCTGAAAAGTCTTCTGGAAAGACATTCCTGAAACGATCCCCCAATGGAGGAAAGTCTAACTGTGAAGTCCGCTGGTCATCCAGATAAAGACTGGAAATATGGGATGTAACTTCTCCTAGCCGATGATGCTATAGTCCAGCTCTACCCACCCTGGACATCCCACTCTCATCTATGAATAAAAGATCTACCCTCTAGGGATACGAAACTCACCCTATGCTAATAGAAATCAATGACTTCCTGGAAGGGAACTAACCAGTCCATACCGAGAATGGCATCATAGCCTGTCATCTCTTGGACATAGTGGTCCCATAAGAAGTGACACCCTGCAACCTCAAGAGGTCACTCTCTGCAATGACATATGCTAGATGTCCTCATTCCCAACGGTGTATCAAGAGTCAACATGTTAGCAGACGAAAAGATACAGAGCCCAAGGATCTCCACAATAGCAACAGAGATAAAACAATGCGAAGCACTAGTATTGAAAATGGATGATGATAAAAGTGAGGCTACTAAGATCATACCTCGAACTGTGGAAGGTCCGGGATTCTACTTCTGATAGGTCTGCTCCACGGCGGAATTCTGGCCTGTATCGCGGCCCTGTGCCCAGGGCTGACCACTCTGAGCTGATCCACTCTACTGTTGCGGGTAACCTAGTGACTGAACACCATGGCCTCAACCTCCACCTCAGACAGAATGGCCGGAAGAACTCTAGTTCCCAGTCTTGCGAGAAACTTTTGATGCATTCCATGAATGAGGGGTCATAGAAGAACCCCAAACACCAGCTTTAGGTGAGAATATCTGACAAAAATATTGAAGATGACCCATCTTACTACAAGATCAGCACTCCATCGGGTCTCTCTGGCACTGAGGCCCAGTATACCCACTCCTCCCGCATTGGTAGCATTCTACCTGGCTTCCCGATGATAAATTCTGCCTACCCTGATCTCCTAAAGCATACTCTATGTGGTGCTTCATGCTATCAGTAGGAGGAACACTAACTCTGGGTGTCGAACCGCCCTGGCTCACTACTCCAGAATCCCTCAAATTTCGCACAGTGATCAACACCTGGTTGATTATAGAGGTTATCGAATTGAACCTGAAGATATTCACATAATAATGGATCTTATACCTGAGACCGTCCTCAAACATCCAAGCAAGGAACACCTCATCACCTGATGGAATCGGAGTGAATCACTGCAGCTCAGTAAAGCGAGATGAGTACTCTATAACAGAAAGAGTAACTTGCTCCAGAATCATAAAATCTCAGGCTCGATCGGACCTCAAGGTCTCTGGGTAGAAGAAATCATAGAAGATGCGCCAAAACTCATCCTAATTCATACTTTTTTGTTACCCTAACTGTGAGATCATCTCTCACCACCTCTTGGCGGTGTCTCAAAGCATATAAGTAGCCAACATTACCCTTTTCTCTAGTGGTATCTCCAGGTGCTCAAAGATTTCCATCTTGACCTCTAGCCATGACTATACAGCTTCGGGTCCTCCATACCCTGAGAAAGTAGGAGGATGCTGTGATTGGAAACCCCGCATCAACTCATCCATCGACGAGGTAGGATGCGGAACTCCCTGAAAGGTCTGCATCAAACTCATGAGGTCCCCCCTCAACTTTGCATTGATGCCTGCAACGGGTATAAAAGCTGGTGCCAAGGCGGGCACAACAGGAGGATCTACTAGAGGTCCCTGATCATCCATATCCGATGTCTAATCACCGTTTGGAAGATGACGTACAACAGGAGGACGTCTCTGAGGCATAGCTCTGAAATATCAAAAACACACCTTAGATCCGTATTATCAAAGACGAAGAACACAAGAGTACAAAATGGGAATATGAGAGAGAAACACTCATGTTTTTTAAAACACGACTACACAGCGTGTATACAAACTACACGACATGTTCCATATATCCATTCACATGGGCGTGTACTTCTGCCACCTCTGGTCGTGTAACACCCCAGACTACACGGTGTGCTGTCCCACACACGACGTGTACTTGAACTCAATTCCCCTACCTGAGTCTCTTTACATGGCTAGCCCACACAGTCATCTTAACCCTAGACTACATGGTGTGTTCACTAAGGACACGACGTGTACTAGATAGGGTTTCATCTACCCGTGTTGTTAGTTACACAGCCAGCTACATGGCTGACCCTTACACGGTGTGTTCCGAACAATCACGATGTGTATAGGTGAAGATAACACCAAACCGTGTAGTTCATGACATAGCCGGGTACCTAGAACAAGACTACCCCAAGCCCGTATCGCGACTACCCGAAACACGCCTTCCATAGGCCAGGGGCTGGCGACTAGAATCAAAGGTGTAATTCCCTAAAACTAGGAAGGTATTCCCTTTATAAAACGTAAACACACACAACCAAAGTAAAATTAGAAAAAAAACACTAAGTAAAATTGTATAACAATTATGCTGAAAGACCTAAAGGGGGTGGAAATACAATCCAACAAAAATGTATAGCTACAACTAAAAGAAAGTACAACTGAAAAAAACGAACTACTGAATGGAGAAAGAAGCTTCTGGATCATCCTATGGGATACTACCTGAAGGGTAGGTACAGATGTCCTTTGTGTTATATGTCTACTGGAAGTTGTAGAAGACTCCACTGCATGTTGGCTAGTGGTGGTTCTCGCTGCTGGAGACTGCTCAGAAAGGAAACTCTCTACTGGGAGGGATTTCTCTAACACCGCAGACTACGTCAGGATGCTGTGGGAGACAACTGAAGCTCTAATATCTCGTCTGAGTCCCATCTCGAAGGTCCGGCCCCCGAATAATGGGTCTCGTACCATATCAGTGGAGTAGCGTGAGAGGTCAGTGAACCTCACTAAGTACTACGCCACCATCATGCTACCCTATTGTAGATGCAGTAGCTCTTGTATACGCACCTCTCGAAGGGTGGATGGTACAAACTCCTCCTAGAATAGGCTCTCGAAGTCTACCCATATAAATGACACCTCGTTATGCATATGGAGAATCAGGCTCCCCCATCTGCCTGATGCTTCCTGAAGGAGGCTAGCAGTAAGGATCACCATGAAGTCGGCTGTTGTCCCTACCAGTATGAAGACTCTCACCATAGCTTTCAGCCATCATCAGCTGCATACGGGTCCGTCTCTCCCCTAATCCTGGGTGGCCTATGGTTCTTGAAATCGTGCAGTACGCTCAAGCAGCGTGCACTCTCTACTGCTGGGGCTAGTGGCTGCGATGCCCCAACGGGAAGTGGTACTGCTGGTGCCTCTGCTGGTGCCTCAACCTGAAGATGGCCTTGTAATGAGGCCTCATCATTAGGTGGGATACCAGTATGTACAACTCTTGGGGCTCTATCAGGTCGTCCGTGGAGAGGCATCCTGAAAGGAACCGATGCTACGTGGTCAAAAAAATATACCTGGTGAGCTGAACTGGTTTGAGATGACTTATTTGAAACTTCTAAAATACACACGCAATCGGTGTTTTTGTGCACTAAGTCAGAAATCAGTAGTCAGGGTCCTAGTGTATGGATACTCCGTCCACCTGCACAAACACTATAGTACCTTAACTGAAAACCAAACTTAGTACCCGTAATACTATTGCTTCACAGCAAATAAATATTAGAGTCATATGTTATGCGGTAGAATCGTCTCCTCTGATACCAATTTGTCACAACCCGTCCCCCAGGGCCCGTATCCTGACTACCCCAAACCCGCCTTCCATTTTCCAGGGGTTGGTGACTAGAACCAAAGGCGTAATTCTCTAATACTCAGAAGGAAATGCCTTTATAAAACGTAAAGACACACAACTAGAGTACAAGAAGAAGAAAACACTAAGTAAAACTGTATGACAAGTGTGCTGAAAGTACAATAGGGGACGGAAATTAAAGCTAACAAAAAGGTATAGCCACAACTGAAAGAAAGTAAAACTAAAAAAACTACTGAATGGAGAAAGAAACTCCTGCATCGTTCTCCAGGTTCCTACCTGAATTGTAGCTACAGATGTCCGCCTGAGCACTCTGTGTCTATCGGTCTGCTCCATAGGTCATCACGCTGAGTGTTCCACCTCCGGGTACCATCCAGTCCTGGCACTCTCGGCCTCCGTCAGCGCTGTCTATCGTCAACATCCAACACAACGTGCTGCGGGCATAGCCCGTGTAGGGGTGAGTATAATGATACTCAGTAGGGACCCTGAGACCCTCAAGGTCTCACAAAATTCAATAAGGATAAATTAACCTATTTATTTGTTTTAAATTTTAAATTTGTTATATTTTTTCCATTTAATCCAATGATTGTAATTGAAGTAATTTGGCCTTTAAATTGGACATAAACAAGTGTCAATCTTTTGACAGTTATTATTTCTTAAAGACGTGCTTTTTTTAACAATGAGAATAAATTTCATATTAGTTTTTATAACTTCAGTGTTTTGAAGAAGGAAAAATGGATTTCATATTTGGAATCAAGAGGTATAAAATGTGTAAATATGTAACTTTTAGTTATAGACACTATGAATATTTACTTCAGTAAATATTTTACTTACCATGGTTAAAGGATAAATCTATTAAATAAGAGTGAAAAATATTATTATGATAATATTAAATTACCCTTAAAATTTTCATAACCCTATTGGTTGATATATTTACAACCAAGGGAATCCTTTGGTCTATTTTAGGATCACATGGATCCACTTGGGAGTGATAATGACACTTTATATTAATTAATTTAATGTAAATACTAAAATGATAGAAACATATATCTATTAGTAAAAAAACATTTATATGGGATTATATAAAATATCTATTAATCTATAAATATTCATTTTAAAGATAAAACTATTTCCTACATGATGGTATTTTTTTTAATTTTTAGACATTTAATATATAAACTAAATTATGACATAATTGTGATGCAGTAATAGCTTCATTAATAAAATATTCAAGTAAATGTTATTATAAGTTTTAAAATAAATTTATTTTGAAACTTTTTAGGCCATAAAATAATTTTATTGATACTAATGACTTGTTATATTTGAATAAATGAATTTTTTTCGAAATAATAAAGTTGTTATATATTTTTCTAAAAGTATTGATATGAATAATTTATTATTTGACAGAAATGAGTTTATTAAACAATTAATATTTTATTAAATGCTAAAATAAAAAAAAATCTTCTTCTCAATGAATTAAATAATTTAAAAAATGATTCATTTTATTATGATTGGAATTTTATAGTAAATATTTAAATAATATATTATAAAAATATTAGGGGACATGGTAAAAGTTATATAAGTTAACAAAGGGTTAAACAAAAAAGATAAGGATTACAAATATTCAAAAAATAGCCAATTATTATTGGATGATTTTATTTCAACTTATATGTGACTTATCATCAAATTAAATATGTTTTGGACCCCTTGAAACCGAAAATAAGTTAATAATAAAATAATACTTTCAAACATTCCTAAAGAGCCCCTCCTCCCTCTTATAAAAAACCACCACTTCTAGCCCATTACTCACATCTATCAAGCCCCATGGATCATCCAAACTTTGATCCAAGAAACTCCAAAAATTACTCTATTCCTCCTAGAATCATTATTCTGGGTGGAATGCAATTCCGTAAATCATTTAGATTCAACCCAAATGGAGTTACCCGATTTGATGGTAACTTTTCCCTCTAGTTCTCTTCTTTTATTTTACTTCTTCTCTCACTATTACCATATTATTCTTTGTTTACATAAAAAAGTGTCCTAAATATAATATGTTCTATTATTACATGTATACAAACTATAGCTACATACTCCTTCACCTAATAGATACGAACATATTGCTTCTCTGTACGGCGAACTGCTGCCTCACAAAACGATGATTGTTCGATTATCTCATACCACCTCTCATGGTGTCCATTATGATGGAACAATATTTATAAGTGATATATATTTTTATATTGTTTCTATTATATGGATTTTTATCATTTATATCTTACCTTTATGTTTTCCATAATGGGTAAATACGATAATTTCATATGACGAAGTGCAGACTACCACACCCTCAAAGTGATATGACTCATTAATACCATACATGGAATATATAAAGGATGGTGTTAATGAACCATTGTAATGTATATAAAATATGATATTTTACTATAATAATAATATGTATGTATCATTTGGTTTTCATTTCATTAAAAATGAAAAAATGAAATGAAAGTAGCGTTCATGCGTACGTACAGCTTACCATCTCCATGAACGATGCATTTAATTTTCATATATCCAATGGATATGAACTATTATAAATAAATATATACTCCATATTTATGATATATATGACATATAAATCATTAATATAATTTTGGAGATAATTGAAATTTGACCTAATGGGAAATTTTTTATTATAACAAGTTCATTTTTGACGCAAGTTCCGAACATCGACAAAATATCTGATATGAGATCAAATGATTAACTAATTGTTATATCAATGTAATTAGTTATATAAAAGGAATAATAAACTTGAAAATGGTTCTTAATTAACTATAAATTAACTTAATTTTATTATTCCAGAATAACAAGGAACATAAAAGAAAGGTCAGACTTGAGGTAAGGGGTTTTCATCTAACTTTTTATTCCCATGAGATTCATGCAATATTTTCCATTATTTCATATTTTTTGGTGTATTTACTGTAATTGATTGTATTATTTTTTTAATATACTTTAACATATGGGTATTTATATCTTCATTTTAGGATCCTTCTATTATTGGGTGTATGTTTCGTATGATACCAAATCGCTAAGGGATCCTTCCAATAAAATCTTTTAGTCAAAGACTTCTTTTATGTAGTGTCTTTTAATTTCCATTTTAGTATGTTGGAATATTTTATTCTATATCATTATTATTGTACAATATATTTCAATGTGATGAGAGACCCTTTTCTCTATCATCAACAAATTTTCTGAATTTTAAAACGACACCGTTAGGCTGTCAAATTTATGTATGGGAACTTCTTAATCCAATTTCAATTCATTGGGTTATACTTATACATCTTTATTATGTCATGATATGTATATGTATGAATGAACTATGTTTGTTTTACACTTAATATCGGCTTATATTGGTTGTAATCATATTTGTCACATATAATTATGCCATTGATATGTCTTTTATCTAAGGATATGATCATTATAAGGGACTTCATCTCAATCTCCTTTCATTTAGGAACATTTTGATTTCTAAAGAACTTTGTTTTATATGGTTTATCAACACCTTTGACTTTTCATTTCATTCAAAGGGAATTTTTTTCTTCGTATATTTTTTCAAAATGATAAAAAATAATGTTTCTTTTTAATGTACGCAGTGACAATAACCTTTCCACCGACACAACCATTATTTGATATTTGTCTTCTTCTACAAGTCGTGGGGTGTTTAAAAGGAAAATAAATACCATATACACTTTTTGTGTATTTTTTTTATTGAAAATGGTTTTTAGAATTGATATATTAGTTCAATATCATGAAATTATTTGTTTTTAATGAAATGAAGAAATGTTTTCATTAATTAATGCCAGTTTTAGGTGTTATGAATATGTTATGGTTATTGGGAATTGTTTACATATACGGGTGGTTCTGTGATAAACCTAGGGCCGGTGAGCCCGAGATAGCTCCCCAATGCATTGGGTTACGTGATGGAGGTAAACGTTAATTTTTCCCCTAAGAGATTTAGGGAATATACTATGATGGGTATTCAAACGTAACTCCCAACACAGTTGTGAAAGATGCAATGTAAGTATTTTATGGGTGATACATGTTAAGTTTATGATTTTTGATTTCTATGTGTTATTCATAAATATTATGATTTAATGAGGTATGTTAAAGAGACTATGCTTGTTAGGTGTTAAAGGAATAATGTTTTCATTCATTATTTTATAATCCTCACTGATCATTTTATTCTCATCCAAAGTATTTGAAATGTTTTTTTAAAAGATTTAAAAAAGAATCGAATCAAGGAAAATTTATGATGTATAAAACGTGGAACTAGACATGAGATGTTTTTTCAAGAGTTTATACTTTTTGAAAAAAAATGATTACTAACTAGAAGTGTCTACTTTGTAATATTTGAGATTTAATGTAACAGTTATGGCGTAATTATCTTAACATGTAAAACTGAAAAACCCATAATGTGAATTCTTAAATTCACTCAAGATTAAGTAATGTTAAAGGCTACTTCATTATAATTTCCAATTAAGTAGTGGAATCTACCTCAGAACTGAAGTTAATATCACCACATTTAGGTAAATCCTCTAAAAATGAGGTGGTATCGTAATTAAACACAAAAAAAATGACTTTTTTTAATCTCTATAACGTAACCCTAGGTCCACACCATGTCCAACAAGAATTTTTATAATAAAAAAATCAAAAACATATTTAGAAGGTAGACGAAGGGGGAAAATAAATAATATTTAATTATTTCCTCAAAATAAAAAACTAAGAACATAAGAGAAACAATGGTGTAACATGAGAGGATGAATCCTATATATGGGGTAAGTTAATCACATGAAGGTATAAGAAATAAGATAAATATTTATACAAAATCAACAATATTAAAGAGGTAATTTTGTAGTTTTTAATGATCAAGAAAATGTTTCACAGTATGGCTGCATGGTTAAGATATCCATTTGCCTACCATATGCGACACCCAAATCTTAAAAAATAGGTTAAAATTTCACTGGAGTATATGAAAGAATTAAAAAATACTGAGGTAAATTAACAAAAACAAAGTATCCTCCAAACACCCATCCCATGTTATTAGGAACATTGACACTACTAATTACACACTACCCATTGAAAATGGGTTATTTCCTCAGAATTTTAAATTTCGAATCTCCAACTCCTTGATTCTTAATGAAATAATACTATAATAAATATATCAAATAAATAATTTCATATGTACAAAAGGTTATCAGAGTGAGGCTTAATATCTCATTGGATCACTATGATATGTGATTTGTTTTACATAATCAACTATAGGGATTGAGTTTGGTTTCCTAATCCATAACATTATCAAACACTTGTAGTGGTTCTCATTCTGTGATTTCATGATGGTATTTGTGGTAATCCCTGAAATATTTTAATATTCGTTTGAGTATGTTTCTTCCAAATTACATCATTAATATTCCATGTATGATATTATTACATCATGATTCCAAATCTGCAATTTTTTGGTATATTCTATGGTTTTATAATAATACTTTTATGGTTGTATGATCTCATGGTATGAACTACTCTAGTAAAATGTATGTTACGATTGATGATTACGATCCCATGATCCATCAAATAGATATTTATCCATTGATTTTTTATTATTATTTGGTTAAAATCTAAAAATATTTGGTTTCAATGATATGTTTTTCATCACTAACAGTTTTTAATCAATCAATATTATTATTCACATATCTTAGGAAATTGTTTATAAAAATATGTCTATGTTTATGTTAGTTTTATTGAAATTATGCAGGATATGATTAAGGATACTGTGTAATAGGATGATATGTATAAAATTTATAATGAAAATAAATAGTTAGGTTACATGAATGTGTTTATTTGAAATATTAAATACCCAAAATATATGAAATGATGTAAAATATATTCATTCTATTCAATATTGACTATAGTTCTTATAAAATAAATATTAATTTGTTTTTATGGATTAGGTTATGAAATATTAGAGAAATAAACATATATTTATATAATTTTAAATTAAGGTATCATAATGTAGTGGTAGGTAAAAAGGTATGTGAAGTATTATTTTCCTTATTTTGATGTTTTTTACTCAAATTTTAATTTTTAGTAAACACATTACGTTTTTGGTTTTCCTAATTGGATTGAGACAAGTTTAATAGAGTTTAAAAATGAAATTGATAATTCCAATATTGTCTGAATGAAAAATAAAATGATATAGAACATTGTTTACAAACTGTCATGGATCTTCCACCTCAAGTCTTCAGATATAACCTAAACCATGTTGTGTTTCCAAATTATGCGTAGAAAAATTAATTTTATATTTATTCCTTCTTGTATTAAAAAAATAATATTTTTTGGAACATTAAATAACCTAATTAATGAGTATTGTATAATCTTGAAGAAAAATACATTTGTTATATTTATTTTTTGGGGAATTAAAATTTAATTTCAGTTGTTTATCATTTTGATGGTAATGTGGGGATATAACGAACATTAATAAAAAACAATAGAAAAAAGGATGAAACAAAATCCTTTGAAAGGAATGATTTTAAATAAATATTCATTACCAATTGTTTTACCTAACACATTATGTACAAATAGAGTGGAAATTACTTTAACTCAACAAAGTTATAAATGAATTGATTTCATCATATAATGAAGACTCAATCAGACATTCAAGGAAATACTTTAGTTTTATTATTAATATAAAAATAAACACCAATCATTTCCTTAGTAGATTAAAATTAAGTCTCCAATAATTATTAGAGAGAAGGGAATTTGGTAGTTATGATTAATATTTTGAATGATATCATAATATATAAATGAATAGTATATATTCTCTAGAATATCAGAACTTTTGTGATATAAAACAAAAAATTGATTTTAATGGGAATTAAAATGATAAATCCCATATAGGTAAGAAAATTCAGCAGTCCCCATAGAAGAAATAATACAGGAAGCACCATGGGAAGTACCATAATGTATTGTGATGGTGTTTCATTTATGGTAGAGTAAGCCATCAAATTCACAATAATTGAAGAAATTAAAAGGGGGTGATAAAAAATTGTACAAAAATACATCAATGAGTGTATCGCCTACATTACAATACGTCAACTGTGATTAATTTTTTTATTATTAATATAAATTTACTAATTTATTAACCTTTTTGGAGAATAATTATTAAAATCCTCCAAAACCAATGGATAAAGGAATGGAATATTCAATAACTACCACCAAAGTGGATCAATATTAAAATTTTATTAAATGATACAGTTATAATTTAATCTAATACATACAACAAATTATTTGATTCTTGTTCACAGAATTAATTAATATCTATTAAATTTTCATGGATTATTGATTTACTACCCCAGAAATTGGATATTTAATTACATGTAAAAATAACACATGCTGTGATGAGTAATTAAAATGTTTATAAATATTCTTTAATGGAGTTTTGATTTAATTGTTTTCTAGAAAAAAAATTATCCTTTTATTGGTAGAGTCTTACAATATATTGGTAATAGAATGTATATCTCTTCAAAAAAGATCATATTAAATTATCTAGATATATATTTCTATATTCATTTCTCAAATAACCTCAAGATAAAATATCAATGCAATGATGAATCAAAACTCCCTTTGGAAAAAAATTCCATAATATTGGTCCAGGGTGAGAATAATGTGGGATAAACTGATTTAATGGTTGGGGAGGAACTCAAAATTTAAGTTAAAAAAAGTATAAAAATATATTTATCTATTTCATGATTTTTCTCATGGTTTTACTCCATAAAATAAAGATTATTTTTCAATTGAACTCATTTGTGTACCTATAAATATATCATCTAGCCGTTATAGAATGGACACATTGAATTAGAACAACTGAAGATAGAATTTATATAAATATTGAATAGGGGTTTCCTCTACCATGTTCTTCTCATCAGGTCCTTTATTAGACTTTATCACGAATAAGGAAGTAACAATGCATCTATGCATTGATTATATCATTCATAATAAGATCACGATAAAGAAAATGTATTCACTACCTTGTATTGATGACCGATTTTATTAAATTTAAGGGCCTAAATAATTCTCAAAGGAGGATCACTGATCGAGATATCATCATAAAAGGAAGAATAATGAATATATACCCAAAAAATACCTTTTCAAATAAGATATAGACACTGAATTTATAGTGTATCAACATAGACATGAAAAATCCACATATATAATCACCGATATGATGAATATTGTCATTGGATATTACCTTTATAAATTAAATCTTGTTTTTATTTATTGTATTATCATATATCATAGGTAAATGAATAACATGGGAGGTTTTTTAGGGTTTCTGTAAAGTCTTTGAGAAAGGATTAACTATATGATATATTTAACAAGTGTGAATTTGTTCTATAAAGAGTATATATCACGAGTAATGAAATACAAAAGGGTATATTTATGGATCAATAAAATAAAATTGTTCTTAAGGAATAAATTATTTTAATATAGTTATTAGAGATTTGTAATTTTCATAGATTATTCATATACTATCAATACATTATGATAAACTTATCAGAATTATAAAGTCTACTAACCATGTAGAAAAATATGAATTGATGAGTTTTTTTATATAATAATTCATCATCCATAATATTTATATGATTGTTTCACTACACATATATGAAAATCCACTAATAAGACAACTAAAATCTATGAGAAGGGGAAGAAGAATTAGTGATTGTGAATTCTTTTGATATTTACCTTTATAAACCACCATTTTCATAAGTTATGTATATTTAAACACACTATTGAATACACACATGCACATATAGAATAATGAAAATCATATTTACAAGGATCAACTCTGAAAAGGGAAACAATAATCTATGGTGTAATTTTGAGTTACCCAAGATCACACAATCCTATAATAGCGTCATATGGATTATGAAAATAATAAGTCTTCCATTGAACTATGTTACACCATGTATTGAGATTATTTATATTATTTCTACACTATTATAAATGAATAATATTTAATTCATATATTAAGAGAGTCATCTATTGAATAAAACCTTTATCACATTTCAATATTCTTTATATTCTTTCTTTGATTCCCTATAATTTTAGAAAATAACAACAACATCATTATATTATTCGATATTTTCTCCCCCTCTATTTTCCCACATACCACATACATAACATCTTTCACCATAGAAAAATCTCATGATTATCATAAAATAAGAATTATAAAATTAAAATTCAAATTACTGACTTATTTAAATAACAACATGTCATACCCCGGATTAATTCAATAAATAGGTTCTTCCAAGCCTCCTAATCACAATTAAAGAGTTTTATATACATAGAGAAAAAATATAGGGGACCCTTGATTCACAAAATATACTAATCATTAGATCCAATTGAATTTAATTATTTACATTGAATAAGGCTGGAAACCATGATGTGTTGGGAATTGTTTTAGTGTTTTTTTAATTTTTAGCAAAACATTCTTCCAAATTCTACATAACATGTAATGATCTATCGGTATCATTTAAAAAAGTATATTCCATTATCATTTACATATTTTCCTTTATGGGTTAATCCCCATTCCAGAATCAATCTATTTCACACTATGTGAATGAATGAATTAGATACTTAGAGGACATTTTAAAATGGTCACAAAGAAGGACCTTGATTTGTTGATCACTGTTTCAATTATCAAAAAAAAATCAGACACCACAACATCCTTCACACCATATACTATATCAATGTTGGTAATAGGTATTTATTGAAACTCAAATATCCACTGATCTTACACCATTGGCTGGTATACATCATTTTGCTTCCTAATATACACCACATGATATTGACAATAGTAACTATATTTGACGTAAATAATCTCAATATTTTACATATGGAAATATTTCAACTAAAACACTCAATAAAACAATAGTTTCATTAATTCATCTTCCCATATTCAACTTCACCCATATCCCATGTTAGGATTTCCTTCGATTTAGATCCTACATATCATACGAGATCTGATCTAAATTTTTCATTCATCACATGGTACATATCTAAACCACAACCACTATATAATATTTCCATACAACACTAGGTCACTATATCTACCACAAAACTAAACTACATTTGAACCTCTTTTACAACTCTATGGATTTAATAAGAAGTTCTTTTGAGGATGTACACTGACTCTCTTAGAGGATGCTACTTGGGGGTTCTTACTTGAGGGTTGGTCCATTTTTATTCCATTAAATAATTTTTCCTCTCCTAATTTTCAATTCTATACAATATATATAATTATTAATACTCTTTTAATAAACATAAAATAATTTTATTCTAACACAAAAAAACTTAGTTTAAACATGATTTATTAGTTGAAAACTAAAAAAACCCATCAAATCCACTTTATTTATCTTCACAATTTCATAAAGCACATTCTTTAAAACCCCATTCAATAAACTAGTTAAAAGGAATTATTGTTCTAAATAATCTACCCATTTTATTTTTAGATGAAAATGAACAGAAATCAATTTAAAAAGGAAATAATGTAAAGACCCTGAAATTTTAAAAAACAATTCAAAATACTTTGGAATTTTATGAGTTTGGGGCTTTTGACAGCACTTGATTATGAGGCCCGGTGTGTCCGGAATCAATTTCTGAAGTTTAGCTCGGGTACGTTCTGTGAATGAACGAGCGGGTTTTCTATCTTTTGAGCCTTTGCTTGGAATTGAAATCTGAGGGCACCGATGAAATCGCAGCCCCAGTAATTGTTTAAGGTGTCCTTTACCGTGGTTGCATTTTGTGTGGGGTGGAAGTAAATTTTTGGGATTTATTGCTAAATTTACATAAAATTTTGGTTGTGCACAGAATTTTATTTTGTGAGGTGGAGCCCACACAATCCCAACCTTCAACTCCCCATTTATTTCCCTGCTCTTTCCATTGACTTTTCCTGATTAATAAACCCCATTTTCCTAATAACCTTGATTATGATTGAGCCTTCTTTCATACCTCATTCATTTAACGTGCCAACCAATTAATTTAATGTCAGCATTAAATTAATTGTCACCTCTTGGAATTAATATGAGTTGCTCAATAATTTTATAAATTTGGAGCGTTTTTCCTTTTTCCTGGTAGATCTCTTTGGAAAAAAACATTGGAGGATTAAAGGGAGGAGAACCATTCTTCAACGAAGAACACCCCAGTGAAGAACATGAGGAACTTCTTTATTAGACATACCTCGACGTCAAGAGCCTTCTTCGCCTACGACAGCGACGTCTCCATCGACGAAGAATGCCGGTTCTGCGTAAAATGACGACACACCACCATTTCTCTTCCCACGACAAGAGAGGAGATGTTGCTTCCTCCTTGGCGCACTCCGACGTTTCCTACAAACCCTTTCCCCCTGACGCCGTCCATCGCAACGCCGACGTCCATCATCGTTTGTTGAGGTAGGGGAATTTTTTTTCATATTTATGTTCAATATTCTCGAACATGGTTTTTAATTGTTGAGAAATGTCAGAACCACTAATGCGGTGCGTACAGACTATCCAATAAGTCTAGACCCACTGCTAGTTTGTTCATGATGTGTGGAATATTTGGCGATGACGAAGTAGGCTCGCAATTGAGATTTGAGGCCTTCATAGTGATGTACGAGTCCCAAGAAGGCCGCAGGCGCAATCGGAATCATGAACGGACTACCGGAATGACTACGGTGGCCAGTGGTAGACCCTGGCGCACCACCGGAAGTAGCCCACCGTGGAATCGGTGGCGACAGCGAGAGATGGTTCCCATGGCCGCGTGGGATCCGGAGAAGACCGCGACGCCAGCCAGGCGACGCGTCTACGGGACAGGGGGGCCGCGCCCCCCGCTCGTCCAGCTGGCCGAGCCAGCACCCCCGGCCGGGCCAGGACATGTCACGCAGACTGGGCAATGCCCAGCCGAGCCAGACCCGGACTCGGGTCGCGTCGACCCGTTTCGGACCGGCCTGGGGGGGGGGGGGGGTTGGGACGGGTCGGACCGGGTCCAAACCCCCACTTCAGACCGTTTTCAGTCTTTTTCCCATAACTTGAGCTACAGACCTCCGATCGACGCACCGTCAGTTGCATAAGAATCCTTGGATCGAGACGGCCATTTTGGTATATTACACTCCAGGTTTCGGTAAAGTTTGGGTATGGAAAGGTTGGTTCGAACCCAAAACCAACCAGGCCCTTAGAGCGGAAACACTTATATTATAAGGACCGGACGTCCGATTTATGTGTCGTCAGTTACGTTGAAATACTTTTTTGGAGGATTTTGTTTTGGATTAATCCCATGGAAGTTAGGACGTAGTTGGAATATGGTCGGGTTGGTTTAGCTTAAAAACCAACCGGGCCCCTCGGAAAGAAAAGCCAATAACTCTCAGACCGATCGTCCGATTGACGCACCGTCTATCTCGTTGGGGTTATTTTGACGAGACAGAACTTTGGGATACATCAAATGTGGGATTCATGATAGTTGATGTATCAACTTGCTTTCTTGAGGAGCGGACCCTCCCGGAATCAAGCATGCTGTGTGCTGGAACCCTAGAGCTGGCTGCGACTTCATCGACTACGGTACTGGATTCCTCCGTGGGTTCTACAGTGACGACTACCGTACTGGAATCCTCCATGGGTTTAATGACGATGACTACTATTCTTGTATCCTGTGTGGGTCCAATAGTATTGACCTCTGTACTTGTATCCTATGTGGGTCCTGTAGAGTAGCTGGTCTTGTATCCTGTGTGGGTCCGACAGCTTAGCTGGACTTATTTCCTGTATGGGTCCGACAGCTTAGATGAATCAGTGACTACATCTGATCATCTCTATGGCCATACGAAAGATGTACACCTATGTGAGATGATTCTTGATTTTCAATCATTATCATTGCTGTGATTGACTTTCTTTCTTGTGTGGACTGGGTTGTGATTTCCTATGTGGAATGGGTTGTGCTTGGGCTCGAGAGTTGGAGATGGACTGTAACTGATGACTTAGGTATATGTATGGTAACATACCTAAGTAGATTCTATTGAAACTTTATGATTGTATCTTTCATTTTTGGTTTATCCTTCGTGGATTTTGAGAGACCTACAGGGGTCTCGGGGTCCCTACTGAGTATTGTATACTCACCCCTGAACGGTCTATGCCCGCACTACGTTGTGTTGAATGCAGACGACGAACAACATTGATCAACCTGGAGGCTCTTGGAGTTAGAAGGTGCCCAGAGGTGGACCACTTGGCAGGACGTACACGGAATGGACGGCCAGACCCGAGAAACTGAGGAGGTTATCTGTACCCACCCTTTAAGTGGGATATCTAGAGAACGGCTTGGTGTTGCTGTTTTACTTTACTTCTGATGTACTTTACTTTCAGTTGTACTATACTTTCACTTTGGTTTGTATACTGGCCCATTTACTTTTAGCACCTTCTTTTGAACTCAGTTTTACTAGGTTCTTACATCACATGCATACTCTGTTGTGTTTTTATTTACATTGTAAAAGAAAATGCCTTCCATTTTATCGGGATTTACGCCTTTGGTTCTAGTCGCTAGTCCCTGGACTATGGAAGGTGGGCTTGGGGTCGTCACGACATGGGCCCCGAGGACGGGTCGTGACAAATTGGTATCAGAGGAGTCGGTTCTACCACAGAACTCAGGACTCTGATCTTTACTTTCTGTGAAGCAATAGTGTTAAGAGTAGTGAGTGTGGTTTTCAGTCCAGGGAGTCCAGTGTTGGTGTGGCGGCCGACGTAACCATACACCAGGACCCTGACCACTGATTTCCAACTCAGTGCATGAAAACACTGATTTCGTGTGTGATTCCTTTACAAAGTTTTCTTTGTGATTACTTTGTGTCAGCTCACCGGGTATAATGTTTGACTGTGGCGCACCTGTTTCTTTTCAGGATGGCCCCATGAAAGCAGCCAGCCATGGTTCCTAGTTACGTGCGGGATGGCCACCGAGCGACGAGGCCTCGATGTAGTGCCCCATTACAGTGGAGGCACCTGCGATAACACTACCCGCTGAGCCACCGATGCTACCAGCCCTAGCGGGGGAGAGTACACACCGCCTGAGCACATTACATGGGTTTCAGAGACAGAGGTCTCCCAGGTTCCGCTGAAATATGGATCCTCAAGTAGCAGAGGATTGGATGGAGGCTATCATCGGAGTCTTCAGACTAGTAGGGGCACCAGCAGGTCTTATGGTGATCCTTGTCGCGAGACTCTTGCACGCAGAAGTAGGTAGATGGTGGAGCCTGATGCTTCAGGTGCACAATGAGGCATCTCTACTTTGGATGGACTTAGAGATCCTCTTCCACTTGGAGTATGTTCTAGCCACCCTCTGTGCGGTGCGTATTCAAGAGTTACTACAACTGCGGTAGGGCAGCATGTCAGTAGACCAGTACTCGGTGATATTTACTGACCTCTCACGCTACTCCACGAACATGTTACGAGACCCATTCTTCCAGGCTCAGACCTTTGAGTAGGGACTAAGGCATGAGATCAGAGCTTCGGCAATTCCCCTCAGCATCCCGACATAGGCGGGGGTGCTGGAGCATTCCCTTTTAGTTGAGAGGTTTATTGATGAGTAGCCACCACCATCCAGACCCATCGCAGGACGACACAAAGTGGTGTCTTCTGCATCCGGTAGTCGATAGATGTCGCAGGGGTCCAAGAATACTAGGTCGTCAGGTGGGCGACCTCAAGATACAGGTTTGGCTGTGCGGGGCACACGACACAGAGCCAGCCTTATGAGGAGCAGACAGTGCTATGCATGCGGCGGGAAGGGCCACATGGATCATGACTGCCCGACCCGCTATGCAGACGAGCATCAGACAGTGGAGGGACTTCCCAGGCAGAGGCAGAGGTTTGACTGTGGTGGTCCGCAGGAAGCAGGTATATGATGTAGAGGATCTGGCCGAGCAGCAGGTGGTGGGCAACATTTCAAGGATCTACCACCACCACCCCCAAGAGGTCCACCCCGACCACAGGGAGCTGGCGGGCAGAGGCCGAATCAGCTCCAGGCAGCGGAGTCTTACAACCACTGCACACCTGAGATGATTTGAGGTACTATCTATGTTTAATCCATTCATTCTACAGTTGTTATAGACACATGTGCATGTCATTATTTTATTGTCGTTGCCCTTGTTCGGAGCTCGGAGATTCTGACAGAGTCGTTGGATCGATCCTTACGGCTAGAGACTCCTACGGGAGCAGACCCGACGATCACGCACTAGTGTCAGCAGTGTGAGATTACTCTAGGAGGCGAGAGTTTCGGCTGGGATCTTCATGTAGCAGCGTCGAGGCCTTACGACGTCACATTGGGTATGGACTGATTATCCACAGTCCATGCTCAGATCGACTGTATTAGGTGCAAAGTGTGGTGTGTCCGTACGGATGGGACCAAGTTCACCTTCACCAGTGAGAAGAGAACTTTCGCAGCACAGCATGGACTTTAGCAGAGGAGAGGGTAGCCGATCACACATCAGTTGACTAGTCTCGTCCTCGGATTAGTTGATGTGCGGAGTCTGAGTTTTACTGTTGTGGGGGATCAGTATGCGGATGTTTTCCCTCACGACGTTCGAGGATTACCTCCTCACAGGGAGGTAGATTTATACATAGACCTGTACCTCGGGATATCACTGATATCTACTCCACCATATCGGATGGCTCCCGCCGACCTAGTGTTTCACCTTGGGCTTCTCCAATTCTATTAACCAAGAAGGCGGATGGGATCTTGCGACTGTGTTTTGACTACCGTCTCCTGAACCAGGTGACTGTGAGGAACAAGTACCCTCTTTCGAGGAATGACAATCTCTTCGATCATCTCAAGGGAGCACGATGGTTCTCGAAGATAGACCTCATGTCAGGCTGTCATTAGCTCAGAGTTCGATATGGGGATGTGTAGAAGACGACCTTTAGGTGTTAGTATGGCCACTACGAGTTATTGGTTATGAACTTTGGCATTACCAATGCTCCAGCAGTGTTCATGAGTCTCATGAATAGGATCTTCCAGCCTTACCTAGATCGGGTTGTCGTAGTCTTCATTGACGGCATATTGATTTACTCGACTACTGAGGAGGAGCACGCCTACCACTTGCGGGTTTTACTGGATACACTCTAAGAGCACCACCTTTTATGGTAATCTCTCGGAGTTCCAGTTATGTATTCGAGAGGTTCGGTTCTTGGGGAACATTATCTGAATGGTAGGAGTTGCAGTGGATCCCGCGAAGATCGAGGCAGTACTTACTTGGGAGCCAACCAGGAGTGTGACGGAGGTGCGCAATTTCTTAGGCTTGGCTGGGTACTATAGGAGATTTTTGCCAAACTTTTCCTGAGTTACAACACCTCTTACAGCTTTGACAAAGAAGGGTAAACCCTTCGTGTGGTCATAAAGATGTCAATAGAGCTTCTAGGAGCTGAGGCGGAGGTTGACCAGTGCACCCATCTTCAGGCTACCGGGGGAGGGTGTAGGGTATATAGTTTACTACTACGCACCAGGGACTGGACTCGGGTGTGTTCTGATGCATGAGAGAGCGGTTATCGCTTACGTTTCATGGTAGTTGAGGCAACACGAGAAAAACTATGCTACCCAGGACCTGGAGTCAGTAGTAGTGGTGTTCACCCTGAATATGTGGTGACACTATCTAATGGGTGGGCCCTTTACAGTCTACTCTGACCACCAGATTCTCAGGTACATTTTCTCTTAGAAGGACCTAAACCTGAGACAGGGGCGATGGCTCGAGTTCCTCGAGGATTATGACTTTGAGATTGTGTATACTCTTGGGAAGGGTAATGTTGTGGTTGATTCTCTCAGCAAGATATCGGGCATTCAGCTACTTGGAGAGGCGACAGAGTAGTTAGCCGCTTTGTAGATATCCTTCTTGGATAGAGATGGGGAAGCCTATCTACCGTCCCTCACAGTCACTCCTCCACTACTTCAGCGGGTCAGAGAGGCACAGCTTGTGGACGTTGACTATGAGGTGTGACATGCTCAGATATCCTGAGGGTTGGCACCTGATGTATTTTTTTGAAGGTGGGGAGAACGTCATCATCTTCAGGGGACGTACCATGGTACCAGTTGTATTGCAGGAGGAGTTTCTGAGGTAGTTCCACACTACCACTCTAGTGGTACGTCAAGGAGTATCAAAGATATATTAGGACCTCAGACATTAGCACTGGTGGCCAGGTATGAAGAATGTTGTGGAAAAGTTCATTTCTCGATGCCTCACTTCTCAGCAAGTGAAGGTAGAGCACCAGGTACCTACAGGCTTGGAACAACCCTTAGAGGTCCAGGAGTGGAAGTGGGATGAGATATCCATGGATTTCATGATGGGGCATCCACGTACTTCCAGAGGGAACGACACTATATGGGTGATTGTCGACCAACTCACCAAGTCGTCCCACTTCTTACCGATCAGGGAGCACGTATCAGTAGAGATCTTGGGACGTCTCTACGTCCAAGAGATTATACGACTCCATGGTGTTCCATTATCTATATTCTCTGATCAAGAATATCTCTTTACTTCCCGGCTTTAGAAGGGGTTACATGAGGCTTTTGGGATGCAGCTACGCCTGAGCACTGGCTTTCACCCATAGACGGATGGCCAGACTGAGAGTACCATTCAGACACTCGAGGACATGCTCTGTGCATGTGTCCTTGACTTTGTTCATAGCTGGGAGTAGCACCTACCCTAGGTGGTGTTTTCCTACAACAATAACTACCACTCCACCATCGGGATGGAACCATACGAGGAACTGTATGGCCGACCATGTAGATCACCTCTGTGATGGACTGACCCGGGGGAGTCAGCACTCATAGGACCAGAGAGGGTTCTGGCTATGACGCAGAAGGTGCAGATCATCGAGGAGTGGATGAGGACTACACAGAGCAGAAAGAAGTCCAATGCTGATAGGAGGCGGAGACCACTGAAGTTCAAGGATGGAGACCATGTTTTCTTACGGGTCTCACCTCGACGTGGATTATAGAGATTTGGTCGGGGCGGAAATTTATCTCTTTGCTTCATCAGGCCTTTTCAGGTCTACAGCAGAGTAGGCATGGTGTCTTACCGCCTGTCCCATCCACCTCAGTTGAATCGGGTGCATGACATCTTCCACGTATCTCAGCTGAGGAAATACGTGAATGACACGACGCATATCATCGAACACATAGAGCAGGACATCGATGACGGTGAGAATTTTGCAGAGGTCCAGGTGGATATCGAGGATCGATAGGAGTGGGTCCTACATGGGTGGTCGATTCCTCTTGTGCAAATTCGGTGGCAGCAGGGGAACCTCCAGGAGAGCTCATGGGAGCGGGAGGCATAGATGCGTGCTCAATACCCTCATTTCTTTCCCTAGTTTATGTTTTAGTTTTATGGGGATGCAAAGACCTGAGTTGGGAGTAATATAAAGACCTGGAAATTTCAAAAAAATTAAATACTTTGGAATATTACGAGTCTGTTGCTTCTGACGGAACTTGATTCCGAGGCCCGGTGTGCTCGGAATCACTTTCCGAAGTTTAGCTCAAGGACATTCTGTGAACGAACGAGTGGGTTTTTCTATCTTTTGAGCCGATGCTCGGAATTGAAATCCAAGGGCACTAATGAAATTACATCGCCGGTAATTGCTTAAGAGGACATTTACCATGGTTGCGTTCTGTGATGGGTGGAAGTAAATTTTTGGGATTTATTCCTAAAATTAAATAAAATTTTAGTGGTGCACAAAATTTTATTTTTGAGGTGGAGCCCACATGATCCCAACCTTCAACTCCCCATTTATTTCCCTGCTGTTTCCATTGACGTTTCCCCATTAATAACCCCCTTTGCATAATTACCTTGATAATGATGGATCCTTCCTGCATCCCTCATTCTTTTAACGTGACAACCAATTAATTTAATGTCAGCATTAATTTAATTGTCACCTCTTGGAATTAATATGATTTACTCAACAATTCTATTAATTAGGATCCTATTTTCCTTTTTGGTTCGAGGATCTCTTTGGAAAATGACTCTGGAGGATTAATGGGAGGAGGACCATTCTTCAACGAAGAACACCCCAGTGAATAATGCGAGGAACTTCATCCTCAGACGCACCTCGACATCAAGATCCTTCGCCTCCTAGGATAGCGACGTCTCCTTCAACTAAGAATGCTGGTTCCACGTAGAATTATGACACGCCACCCTTTCCCTTCCCGTGACAAGAGAGGAGACGCCACATCCTCCTCGACGCACTCTGATGTCGCCTACGAACCCTTTCCCTGTGACACCGTCCACCGCAATGCCGACGTTCGTCATAATTTGTTGAGGTAGGGGAATTGTTTTTTTTCATATTTATGTTCTATACTCTCGAAAATGGATTTTAATTGTTGAGAAATGTTAGAACCACTAACGTGGGGCGTACGGACTAACAAACAATTCCGGACGCACCGTTAGTTTGTTCTTGATGCGTGGAATATTTGGAGATGATGAACCAGGACCTCAATGGTTATTAGAGGCCTTCGTAGTGATGTACAGGTCCCAAGAGGATAGCAGGCACATTCGGAATCAAGAACGGACCACCGGAATGACTCCGGTGGCCCGTGGAAGACCGTCGTGGCGTGGGTTGCCGGCGGCAGCTCCCCGGTGCGCCACCGAAATAAGCCCACCATGGCATCGGCCGCGATAGAAAGAGAAGGATCCCACAGCCGTGCAGGATCTGGGTAAGATCGCGGCGCCAGCCTGGAAATGCATCAGCGAGACACAGGGGCCGTACCCCCCGCTCGGCCAGCTGGCCGAGCCTGCACCCCCAACCGTGCTGGGGAGGCTCACCCGGACTAGGTCGTGCCCCGCCAGGCCGGGCCATGCCCTAATGGGATGTACCCGGACCTAGGTCGGGTCGACTAGGTTCGGGCCTACCGGGGGGGTTGGGCCGGGTTGGATCAGGCCCAGACCCCCACTTCGGACCGTTTTTTGGTCTTTTTCCTATTACTTGAGCTACAGACCTCCGTTCGATGCACCGTTAGTTGCGTAGGAATCCTTGGATCGAGGCGGCCATGTTAATATATTACAATCGAGGTTTTGGTAACATTTGGGTACGACCGGGTAGGTTCAAACGCGAAACCAACTGGGCCCTTGGAGCGGAAACGCTTATAACATAAAGACCGGACATCCGATTGATGTGCCGTCAATTGCATTGAAATACTTTTGTTGAGATTTTTATTTTGGATTACTACACTTGAAGTTTGGATGCAGTTGGATTAAGGTCGGGGGGAAGGGGGTTATCTTAAAAACCAACCGGGCCCCTCAGATGGAAATGACAATAACTCTCAGACCGGGCGTCCATTTGACGTATTGTCTATCGCGTTGGGATTATTTTGAAGAGACGGAGCTTTAGGATACATCAAATCTAGGATTCATGACAGTTGATGTATTGAATCTTTTGCTCGAGGAGTGGACCCTCCCGGAATCGAGCAAGCTATGTGCGGGATGTAACATCCCCAAATGACAAAGGGTTAAATGACTAAATGATATGACTCATGTCAACAAGGTGCACCTTCCTTTTCCTGAGCCTACCTGATTAGAACTCCATAGTTAAGCGTGCTTGGCCAGGAGTAGTAATCAGGATAGGTGACCTCCTGGAAAGTTTCTCAGGATGTGTGTGAGTGAGCAAAATGCACACTAGAAAGGTCAAGTGTTGGCTTGTGGGGAAAATCATTTGTCAAATGACCCGTTCAGGCATGTGGGGGGACCCTAGGGTGGGCCCCATGTGTCTGCGGGGCAACTGGTGGTACCTAGTGGGCCAGGACCCGACGACCATGTTAAGGCGGGGTGGTTGTGCTGTCACCAGGTCTCGGTTGTGACGTTTGGTATCAGAGGTGGTACCCAACCTTAAGTGTGGTGCACTGCGTGAGTTGATATGTAGGGTGCACAACGAGGGAGTTGTGCTCTAAAGGGGGTGATTGTAACATCCCCAAATGATAAAGGGTTAAATGACTTAATGATATGACTCATGTCAACTAGGTTCACCTTCCTTTTCGGGATCCTACCTGATTAGAACTCCACAGTTAAGCATGCTTGGCCTGGAGTAGTGATCAGGATGGGTGACCTCCTGGGAAGTTTCCCAAGATGGGTGACCTCCTGGGATGTTTCTCAGGATGTGTGTGAGTGAGGAAAAAGCACACTAGAAAGGAAAAGTGTTGGCTTGTGGGGAAAATCATTAGTCAGATGACCCATTCAGGCATGTGCGTGGACCCTAGGGTGGGCCCCACGTGTCTGCGGGGCCACTGGTGGTACCTAGTGGGCCAAGACCCGACGACCATGTTAAGGCGGGGTGGTTGTGTTGTCACCAGGTCTCGGTTGTGACGTTAATGTAAAGACCCGTAAAATGAAAAGGAAATTTTTTTCTAATTTTTTTTTGGGATTTTACAAGAATGCAGTTTCCGACGGCGCCTGATTCTGAGGCTCGGTGTTCCTGGAATCAATTTCCGAAGTTTGGCTCGGGTACGTTCAGTGAACGAACGAGCGGGTTTTTCTAACTTCTGAACCGGTGCTCGGAATCAAATTCCAAGGGCACCGATGGAATCGCAGCGCCGGTATTTTCTTTGAAACACTTTCTCCGAAGTTGCGTTTTCTCGGGGGTAGTTTTTAATTTTTGGGGGTTAAGTGACGAAAATAAAATAAAGTGGTGTGACAACTTTATTTTATTTCACTTAAAGCCACTTAAATCTACATAAAGCTACTTATGCTGAGTTGAAGCTGATAAGGTGTAATCCAAAATATCCTACCCTCTTGGTAGGATATTTTTGAGGTGGGGCCCGCATGAGCCCCACCGTTTCGTTTCCTCTAAGTAACGCACCCGCGAAAATCCCTCTTTAATGAAAGTCAACCGTGCATTTTTCTAGTTAAGAAACACCTCGTTAATTTGGATATTAAATCGTTACAATTAATTCATTGAATTAATTGTTCATTTCTTTTATTTTGAAATTTAAACGTGTCATGTGCGTTAATAAAATAAGATAAATCTTATTTTATTTCTATAGGAACTTGTGGCGTGGAGAGGATTTTGAGGAAAGTGTTCTTCTTCAACGAAGAACGTGAAGAACGCTCCGACCTCCGACGAAGAACGCCAAACCCTCAGAGATCAACGACGCGACGCCGTGTACCGCAACATCAACGATGCTTCTTCCGTGACGTTTCTTCCGCGACGATCCTTCTCTTCCGCGACGATCCTCTTCTTCCATGATGGTTAATTCCATGACGAACTCGCACTCGACGACAACGCTTGAGGTAGGGAATTATGTTTTAAGAATAATTTTATTCCCTTTATTTCTTTCTTCCTAAATAAAAAAAAGAACACTGATCAACTTATTACCTAGTTGTTCCACGATCGTTTTTCGTGCGGGTTTGGAATAATCTGTTGCGGGGAAAAACTGTTTGGGTTGTTTCTCTTTTGTTTGTGAAATTTTCCTTGTTGTTCTTCATCTTTTGGCCCGCTTGTTACCAACTTAACGTGAGGAGATCGGACGGCATGAACACGGCCGTCTCTCCTCCCCCTTTGTTGTTTTTATTCGTTGCAGCACGAACAAAGGCAGAACAGTGCAACGGCACCGTGCGGACATGAGAAAGAACGCGACGAAGAAGCGCGGCGCCGTTGCACCGTTCCGTTGAGGCCAAACGAAACCACGGGCGAAGTCGGGGCCGAGGAGGCAATTTGAATACCCTGCGGTTTGCTGTCGATGTGCGGATTGACGGTCGATGGTGAGACGGGCTGCGAAGGCGTTTTGAAGGCTTTGTAGCGTAGGTCGGGTCCCAGGATGATCACTGGCGAAGACCGCTGGCGAATCAGACCACCAGAGCACGTCGGGTGGTTCGCGGAAGCCCCTTCCGGAGTGCTACGCAGGCGCCGACGGTCAGGGGCGGCGGCACCCGGAGCACCGTCGGAAGAATCCGCCGCGGCTGAAGCCGCGGCGGCGAGCAGGGTTCCTCGGCCGCACAGAACCGGGGAACGAGAGACGTGGCCTTGCGCCGCGTCCGGTGACACGGCGCGGACCCCGCGCGGGGGGGTGGGGGGGGGGGGGGGCTCCTTCGGCGCGGCCGCTCGTCCAGCGCCGAGCCGCCCGGCCAGACCGCCAGGCTGGGTAGCGCCCAGACCGGGATGGACTGCGCCGGCCGGGCCGTGTCGCACCCAGTCGGGTTGGACCCGGACCCGGGTTGGGTCGACCCAGTTTGGGCCGACCTAGGGGGGTTGGGTCTGGTCGGTCCGGGCCCAGACCCCCCGTTTTCGGACCCCTCACGGTTTTTTGCTCATATCTTGAGTTGTATACCTATGATCGACGCACCATCAATGGAGATGCAATCCTTGGATCGAGACGGTCGTTTCGGTATATCACACTCAAGGTTTCGGAAAAATTGAGATACGGCCGGGTTGGTTCGTACACGAAACCAACCGGGCCCTCGGAGAAGAAACGCTCATATCTTGAGCTCTGGACGTCCGATTGACGTGCCGTCGACTTTGTTGGATTCCTCTTGATGATACAGAACTTTTGGCTTACTCTACTCAAGGTTTGGATGTCGTCGGATTGCGGTCGGGTTGGTTCGCTCACGAAACCAACCGGGCCCCTCGAACGAAAAAGCCAATAACTCACAGACCGGGCGTCCCATTGATGCGTCGTCTGTCTCGTTGCATTCCTCTTGATGAGACAGAACTTTTGGCATACTTCGCCCGAGTTTTGGATGTAGTTGGATAGTGGCCAGGTTGGACTGCACCCGAAATCCAACCGGGCCCCTGAAACGGAACAACTGATATCTTTCAGACCGGACGTCCGTTTGACGAACCGTCAGTGGCGTTAGTGATCACGTTGAGAAAAGGTCCCTTTGAGTATACCCTATGAGAGTTCGAGGTAGAGTTGAGATACGACCGGGTTGGATCTATCACAAAACCTACCGGGCCCCTGGGACGAAAAGGCTAATAACTCACAGACCGGGCGTCCGATTGACGCGCCATCTATTGCATTGAGTCCCCTATGATGAGGCGGTGCCTTGAGATACTTCTTAGTGGGGCTTTGAAATACTTGGAGTATCGACCTATAGCTCGTGGAGTGGACCCTCCCAGAGACGAGCGTGCGGAGTACGGAGACCGTGTAGCCGACTGAGACCTGAAGACTGCTTGATCGACTCGACTTGGAGTGAGTCGACTAGCCCAGTGGACAGAGCGCCCGGTATTTGGCGGCAGACCCACGACGGACGGAGCGCCCAGTAGTTGGCAGCAGACCCGCGGTACTCGACCGGAGGAGTACCTCTGTAGGCTATTAGAGGGAGCGCCCGGTATTTGGCGGCAGACCCACATCGGACGGAGCACCCAGTATTTGGCAGCAGACCCGCGGTACTCGATAGGAGGAGTACCTCAGAGACTTGGATTAGTGAGCAGTATCTCGGAGTCGTGACAGGACCACTGTACACTCCAGAGACGGGGCTCTTCAGTAGTTACGGTTTCGATAATGAAAATCCTGGTTTGAGTTGAATCTATGACCTTTGTGTTACCTCTTGATTGAGATGAGTTACTTGATAACATAGTTATATGTATGGGAATATACCTAAGTAGAGGTTATCTGTTGAGAACTTCCTTGTGGTTATCCTTGTTGGTTTTAGTGAGACCTTGAGGATATTAGGGTCCCTACTGAGTATCGTTATACTCACCCCTGCACGGGCTATGCCCGCACCTCGTTGTGTTGGTTGCAGACGACATGCAGTGCTAACTGAGGGGGAGTGTTCGAGGACTGGAAGGTACCCAGAGTTGGACTACACGACGAGTCAGTATCCGGAGGTGGACTTCACGGCGAGACGACACACGGAGGCGGTTAACGGGCGAGAGAATTGTGGAGGCTATTTTTACCAACCCTTCAGGTAGGATCCGTGGTGGACGATCCAGGAACTGCACCATCTATACCTACTCATCAGCTAGGATCCAAGGAGGATGACACATGAGCCGCTTCCATTCTTCCAGCTGTTTTCTTTTTATGTTGTACTTTTGTTCAGTTGTAGTTGTACTTTTAGTTGGGTTTGTATTCTGGCCCATTTACTTTTCAGCACTTCTCTTTGTAATTAGTGTTTTACTTCCGCTTGTACTCTGTGGTGTTTTGTTTACTTTTATAAAGGCAATTCCTTCCCAGTTATCAGGATTTACGCCTTTGGTGCTAGTCTCCTGCCCTTGGCCTATGGAAGGCGGGCTTGGGGTAGTCACGGCACGGGCCCCGAGGATGGTTCGTGACAAATTAGTATCAGAGGAGTCGGTTCTACCGCAGAACTTATATCTCTGATATTTTCTTTCTGTGAAGCAATAGTGTTAAGAGTACCGAGTGTGGTTTTCAGTTCAAGGAGTCTAGTTTTGGTGCAGGCGGCCGACATATCCATACACCAGGACCCTGAAAACTGATTTCCGACTTTGTACACGAAAACACTGATTGCGTGTGTGTTTCCAGAAGTTTTTTAATATCAGCTCAAATGAGGTCAGATCACCAGGTATAAATCTTTTGACCGTGTCATGTTTGTTTCTTTCAGGATGCCTCCCTGCGGACGACCAGCTAGAGCCCTGAGAGTTGTTCGTACTAACAGCCCGCCGAGCGACGTGGCCTCAGTACATGGCTCTATCCCAGTTGAGGCACCAGCAGGGGCACCAGCGGTACTACTACCCATTGGGCCACCGATTCCACCATCCCCAACAGCAGAGGGTGCACGTCGCTTGAGCGCACTGCACAAGTTCCAGCGCATGAGGCCACCCAGGTTTCGGGGAGAGACGGACCCGCAGGCAGTTGAGGATTGGCTGGAGGCTGTGGTGAGAGTCTTCAGGCTAGTGGGGATGCCGACAGATTTCAGGGTGATCCTTACTGCCAACCTTCTTCAGGAAGCAGCATGTAGATGGTGGATCCTGATGCTTCATATGAATGACGAGGAAAAACTTCTATGGGCAGACTTCGAGAGCCTATTCTAGGAAGAGTTTGTACCAGCCACCCATCGAGCGGTGCGTATACAAAATCTACTTCAGATGCGGCAGGGCAGCATGACAGTGGAACAGTATTCAGCGAGGTTCACAGACCTCTCGCACTACTCCACAGATATGGTACGGGACCCGTTATTCATGGCTCGAACCTTCGAGCAGGGGCTCAAGTGGGAGATTATAGCTTCTGTTGTTTCTCACAACATTCGGACCCAGATAGGGGTGTTGGAGAGAGCCTTCTTAGTGGAGAGTTTCCTTGCCGAGCAGTCTCCAGTAGCACGACCCACCACTAGCCGGCTTACGGTAGAGTCTTATGCAGCAGGCAGTAGAGAGATGACGTAGAGGTCCAAGAGGACCAGACCTACCGGTGGCCAAATGCACGACTCAGGTTCAGTTGTGCGGGGGAACCGGGGTGGAGTCAGAGCCAGTCGTGCCGAGAGTGGACAATGTTACTCCTGCGACGGGATTGATCACATGGCATGTGACTATCTGACCTGCCATGTAGATGACCAGTAGTTAAATGAAGAACCTCCCAGGCAGAGGTAGAGGTTCGATCAGGGCAGACCGCAAGGAGTAGGCGGCAATGGAAGAGGAGCTGGCCGTGCAGCTGGAGGTGGATGACGCTTCGGGGTGTTGCCACCACCACCACCATGAGACCCACCCTGGCCGCAGGGGATATGAGGACATGGTAGAGCTCAGATTTAGGTATCTGAGGCCTATGGTCATGGAGCTCCAGAAGCAGATGGATAGGAGCGGGACTAGCTCCAGACCTGGATGCTATTGATCATGTTGCTTCTAGTTTTTCTGATGTTTGTTTGTACTTGCTTCGTGTCTTTGTACTATGATCTGCAATAATAAAAAGACACTTATCATTGTGATGTTTGATTTCCTATCCTTTTGTTTGGTTGATACTGAGAAGTCCCTGTTAAAAACTGTTGACTTGACCCTCACTTTCGAGATTTCTACTGGAGGAGACCCAGTGACCTCACACTGATGTCGACAGCGTGACTCGACACTTATAGGAGAGAGTGACGGTTGGATCTCTTGGTAGTTATGTCGAGGCCTTACGGCGTCATCCATGGAATGAATGCATCATTCATGTCAGGATTGACTGTATTAGGAAATGGACGTGGTTCATCCAGGGGATGATACCGAGTTTCTCTTTTCAGAAAAGGATAAATTTTAGCAGCTCTTTCAGATCGTAGGAAAGGAAGGTGCAAATCATCCAGGGGCGGATGAAGACTGCACCATGCAGTAAGAAACGGGAAACCGTCGTCAGTCTTAGAGACTCAAGCGTGTTGAATGTTTCAAGAAGAGGAATCTTTAAGGAGAGAAGAGTCTGCGAAGCAGCAGACGTGGAGGTAGAGCTAGGAGAGCAGCATGAGGTGGTGTACATCTTAACATGCTACAACCACCCGCCTTAGTTATCCCCGCCAGGCTCAGGGATCTAGAGGGAGGAGGGAGAGTGCGGTTTCATGCGGTCAGGGGGAGTGACCCAATGGCTCTAAAAATGATTCAAGGGACAGTCTGTGTCCACTACTAGCTTCTGTAGTAACAGATGTCAATATGAATCATTCCTTGATTTCACAAATCTTGTCCCAGACCTAGAGTTTCTGGTAAGCCGTGGACTTGACCCTCACGTCTGGAGATACCTTGGGAGGAGACTCGATAATCACACTTACGCCGACAGTGTGGTCAGACCCTCGAGGCAAGAGTTTTGGTTGAAATCTCTTGGTGGCAGCGTCGAGGCCTTACGACGTTGGTTTGAGTATGGACTGGGCAATCATAGTTCATACACAAATTGACGGTATTAGGGAAAAAGGTTGTGGTTTAACTACAACTTCGGGATGAGTATTCCTTGTTCGGTGAAAAGGAAACCCCAGGCAGCATAGGATAAACTCTTTCACAGGAGGGTGCGGCCGATCACTCTTGAGTCGGTCAACCTTACCCTCGTGGAAGAAGTCGTTTGAGTTCTAGTTGTAAAAGGAATTTGAGACCTCTGGAGTTTGAGGATGATGATCACGTCCTTATACGGGTATCACCTCGATGAGGTATACATAGATTTGGCCAAGGTGGCATGTTATCTCCGAGGTTCAACGGAACTTTCTAGGTCCTCAGCTGGGTAGGTGAGGTGGTTTTCCGCTTGACCCATCCACCTCAGTTGCACTAGGTGCACGACGACTTCCACGTATCTCAACAGAGGAGATACGTGCTCGACCCTTCGCATATCATCGACCATGGGGAGCTGGACGATGGCAATGGGGTTACTTTAACGGAGGTTCCAGTGGGGATCGAGGATCGACAGGAGCGGATCCAACAAGAACGGTCTATTACTCGGGTGCACTTTCACTGGAAGTACGGGAACCTCCAGGTGAGCACATGAGAGCGGGAGGCTCAAATGCATGCTCAGTACCGCTTTTGTATCCCTAGTTTGTGTTTAAGCTTTAAGAGGATACAAAGCCCTGAGGTGGGAGTAATGTAAAGACCCGTAAAATTCAATGGAATTTTTTTTCTAAATTATCTTTGGGATTTTACAAGAATGCAGTTTCTGACGGTGCCTGATTCCGAGGCCCGGTGTGCCCAGAATCAATTTCCGAAGTTTGGCTCGGGTACGTTCAGTGAACGAATGAGCGGGTTTTTATAACTTCTGAACCGGTGCTCGGAATCGAATTCTGAGGGCACCGATGGAATCGCAGCGCCGATATTTTCTCAGAAACGCTTTTTCCGGAATTGCGTTTTCTCGGGTGTGGTTTTTAATTTTTGGGGGTTAAGTGAAAAAAAATAAAATAAAGTGCTACGACAACTTTATTTTATTTCACTTAAAGCCACTTAAAGCCACTTAAATCTACTTAAGCTGAGTTTAAGTTGATAGGGTGCAATCCAAAATATCCTACCCTCTTTGTAGGATATTTGTGAGGTGGGTCCTGCACGGGCCCCACCGTTTCTTTTCCTCTATGTAACGCACCCACGAAAACCCCTCTTTAATGAAAGTCAACCGTGCGTTTTTCTGGTTAAGAAACGCCTTGTTAATTGGGCAGTTAAATAGTAACAATTAATTTTTTGAATTAATTGTTCGTTTCATTTCTTTTGAAATTCAAATGTGTCATGTGCGCTAATAAAATGAGATAACTCTTATTTTATTTCTGTTGGAACTTATGGCGTGGAGAGGATTTGGAGGAAAGCGTACTTCTTCGACGACGAACGCGAAGAACGTGAAGAATGTGAAGAATGCTCCGACCTCCGACGAAGAACGCCAAACCCTCAGAGATCAACGACGCGACGCCGTGCACCACGATGTCAACGATGCTTCTTCCATGACGTTTCATCCGCGACGATCCTTCTCTTCCGCGACGATCCTCCTTTTCCACGACGGTTAATTCCACGACGAACTCGCGTTCGACAACAACGCTTGTGGTAGGGAATTATGTTTTAAAAATGATTTTATTCCCTTGATTTCTTTCTTCCTAAAGAAAACAACGAACACGGATCAACTTATTACCTAGTTGATCCACGAACATTTTCCTTGTGGGTTGGGAATAATCTGGTGTAGGGAAAAACTGTTTGGGCTGTTTCTATTTTGTTCGTGAAATTTTCCTTGTTGTTATTCGTCTTTTGGGCCGCTTCTTACCAAATTAACGGGAGGAGATCAGACCGCACAAACACGGCCAACTCTCCTCCCCCTTTGTTGTTTTGATTCGTTGCGGCACGAACAAAGGCGGCACAGTGAAACAGCACCGTGCGGATACGAGAACGAACGCGGTGAAGAAGAGCGGCGCCGTCGCACCGCGCCGTTGAGGCCAAACGAAACCGTGGGCAGAGTCGGGGCCGAGGAGGCGATTTGAAGACCCCGTAGTTTGCGGTCGAAGTGCGGATCGACGGTCGATGGTGAGGTTTTCCGTGAAATAGTTCTGAAGGCATTTCAGCGTAGGTCGGGTCCCTGGATGATCACTGGAGAAGACCGCTAGCAAATCGGACCACCGGAGAGTGTCCGGTGGTCCGCGGAAGCCCCCCCCCCCCCGGTGCGCCCTGCCAGCGCGGCGGTGCCGGCGGTCGGGGGTGGCGGCGCCCGGAGCGCCACCGGAAGAATCCACCGCGGCCGAAGCAGCGGCGGCGAATAGGGTTCCGCGGCCGCGCGGAACCGGGGAACAAGGGATGCGGCCTTGCGCCGTGTCCGGTGACATAGAGAGGCCCCGTGCGGGGGGGGGGGGGGGGGGGGGGGGGGGGGTCCTTCTGCGCGGCCGCGCGACCAGCGCTGAGCCGCCCGTCCAGACCACCAGGCCGGGTCGCGCCTAGACCGGGCCGGGTCACACCCAGCCGGGTCGGACCCAGACCCGGGTCGGGTCGCCCGGTTCGGGCTGACCCAGGGGGGTTGGGCTGGGTCGGTCCGGGCCCATACCCCCCATTTTCGGACCCCTCAAGGGTTTTCGCTCATATATTGAGTTGTAGACCTCCGATCGACGCACCGTCAGCGGCGATGCGATCCTTGGATCGAGACGGTCAATTCGGTATATTTCACTCAAGGTTTCGGAATACTTGAGATACGGCCAGGTTGGTTTGTACACAAAACCATCCTGGCCCTCGGAGCGAAAACGCTCATATCTTGAGCTCCGGACGTCTGATTGATGTGCCGTCGACTTTGTTGGATTCCTCTTGATGAGATAGAAATTTTGGCTTACCTCACTCGAGGTTTGGATGTCGTCGGAGTGCGGTCAGGTTGGTTCGCTCACGAAACCAACCGGGCCCCTGGAACGAAAAGGCCAATAACTCACAGACCGGGCTTCTGATTGACACGCCGTCTGTCTCATTAAATTCCTATTGATGAGGCGGAACTTTTGGCATACTTTGCCCGAGTTTTGGATGCAGTTGGATAGTGGCCGGGTTGGATTGCACCCGAAATCCAACCGGGCCCCTCGAACGGAACAACTGATATCTTTCAGACCGGACGTCCGTTTGATGAACTGTCAGCGTCATTAGTGATCACGTTGAGAAACGGTCCCCTTGAGTATACCCTATGAGGGTTCGGGGTACAGTTGAGATACGACCGGGTTGGTTCTCTCATGAAACCAACCGGGCCCCTGAGACCAAAATGCTAATAACTCACAGACCGGGCATCCGATTGACGCGCCATCTGTTGCGTTGAGACCCCTATGAAGAGGCGGTCCCTTGAGATACTTCTTAGTGGGTCTTTGAGATACTTGGAGTATCGACCTGTAGCTCGTGGAGCGGACCCTCCTAGAGACGAGCGTGCGGAGTACGGAGACCGTGTAGCCGACTGAGACCTGACGACTGCTTGACCGACTCGACGTTGAGTGAGTCGACTAGCCCAGTGGACAGAGCGCATGGTATTTGGCGGCAGACCCACGACGGACGGAGCACCCGGTAGTTGGCAGCAGACCCACGGTACTCGACCAAAGGAGTACCTCTGTAGGCTATTAGGGGGAGCGCCCGGTATTTGGCGGCATACTTGTAGCGGACGGAGCGCCCAGTATTTGGCAGCAGATCCGCGGTACTCGATAGGAGGAGTACCTCAGAGTCATGGATTAGTGAGCAGTACATCGGAGTTGTGACAAGACCACTGTACACTCCAGAGACGGGCCTCTTCAGCAGTTATGGTTTCGATAATGAAAATCCTGGTTTGAGCTGAATCTATGACCTTTGTGTGACCTCTTGATTGAGATGGGTTACTTGATAACTTAGGTATATGTATGGGTGTATACCTATGTAGAGGTTATCTGTTGAGAACTTCCTTGTGTTTATCCTGGTTGGTTTTAGTGAGACCTTGAGGGTCTCGGGGTCCCTACTGAGTATCGTTATACTCACCCCTGCACGGGCTATTCCCTCACCTCGTTGTGTTGGTTGCAGACGACGGGCAGTGCTGACGGAGGCCGAGTGTTCGAGGACTGGACGGTACCCAGAGGTGGACTACACGACGAGTCAGTATCCAGAGGTGGACTTCACGGTGAGACGACACACGGAGTAGGTTAATGGGAGAGAGCGTTGTGGAGGCTATCTGTACCTACCATTCAGGAAGGATCCGTGGTGGACGATCCAGGAACTGCGCCATCTATACCTACCCTTCAGGTAGGATCCGAGGAGGACGACCCAGGAGCTGCTTCCGTTCTTCCAGCTGTTTCCTTTTTATGTTGTACTTTTGTTCAGTTGTAGTTGTACATTCAGTTGGGTTTGTATTCTGGCCCATTTACTTTTCAGAACTTCTCTTTGTACTTAGTGTTTTATTTTCGCTTGTACTCTGTGGTGTTTTTTTACTTTTATAAAGGAAATTCCTTCCCAGTTATTGGGATTTACGCCTTTGGTGCTAGTCTCTAGCCCCTGGCCTATGGAAGGCGGGCTTGGGGTAGTCATGGCACGGGCCCCGAGGATGGGTTGTGACACGAGAACCCTAGAGCTGGCTGCAACTACATCAACTGCAGTACTGGAATCCTCCATGGTTTCGACAGAAACAACTACCATACTGGAATCCTTCGTGGGTTCGACGACGATGACTAATGTGTTTACCTCTTATGTGGGTCCGACCGTATTGACCTCTGTACTTGTATCATGTGTGGGTCTGACAGAGTAGCTCGTCTTGTATCTTGTGTGGGTTCAACATCTTAGATTGACTTATATCCTCTGTGGGTCCGATAGTTTAGATGAATCAGTGACTATATCTGATCATCTCTATTGCCATATGAAATATGTATACCTTTCTGAGATGAGCCTTGATTTTAAATCATTATCATCGATTTGATTGACTTTCTTTCCTGTGTGGACTGGGTTGTGTTTTCCTGTGTGGGCTGGGTTGTGCTTGGGCTCGAGAGTTGGAGACGAACTGTAACTGATGACTTAGGTATATGTATGGGCATATACCTAAGTAGATTCAATTGATACTTCATGATTGTATCTTTCTTTTTTGGTTTATCCTTTGTGAATTCTAAGAGACCTTCGGGTGTCTCAGGGTCCCAACTGAGTATCATATACTCACCCCTGCACGGGATATGCCTTCACTACGTTGTGTTGAATGAAAACGATGGACAACACTGATCGAGGTGGAGGCTCCTGGAGCTGGACTGTACCCGGAGGTGGACCACTTGGAAGGACATACACGGAACGGACGGCTGGACCCGAGGAGTTGAAGAGACTATCTATACCCACCCTTCAGGTGGTATTTCCAGATGACGACTCAGTGTTGTTGTTTTACTTTACTGATGTTGTACTTGCATTTCATTTGTACTGTACTATCTACTGGGTTTGTATACTATCCCATTTACATTCAATAACTACATTTTAACTCAGTTTTACTTAGTGCTTACTTCTAATGCGTACTCTATTTTGTTTTTATTTACTTTATAAAAGGAAGTGCCTTCCCTTTTATCTGGATTTATGCCTTTGGTGCTAGTCGGAAGCCCCTGGCCTATGGAAGGTGAGCTTAGGGTATTCACGGAACAGGCCCCAAGGATGGGTCGTGACAAATAAGTTTATAAATAAAACATAATTCTAAAATTCAAAAATTGTGTAAGGTAAAAAAGTTTAACAAATAAGAACATTGAATAAAAAAATATTAATTCCATAAACTAGAGTGACTTACATTATCTTCTCCAATATCCCTAAAAACATGTATTCAAATTAAAACATAATCTTATCTAAGACCTCAATTACACTTGATTACATCACATAGTAATCCACACTTCATCGAATTTACATAACTATTCATTGAATCTATAATGATAGATTTATATATTCACGCTACCTAAAAGTTTTATAATATTCCACAAATTGTAACGAACCCAAAGGTTATTCTCCACAACGCTAATACATTTAAAATTATTATAAATACATTACCCCCTAAAAATAAAAACACATAACTTTGAATAATACCCATATAATTTTGGAATATTTTTTATAAACATTAGAATATTAAAAATTAATAAATTTATGTTTCCTTTTTCTCCCACTTTGACAAAAAAAATATTTAAAGAATGATATGAAAGAGGGAATGGTAACAGCATACATTATCCATGAGATTAATAATGTTGAACTCCCATACAAAACCATAAAGATAAAATAAATAATTTTTTAATGTCCAAGAGGACACATATTCTATATTCCCGAAGGTGTAAATAAATTTCATCATTAATTAATTTATATTTTCAATGTCTTCATGAAGTTATGTATGATATCAACAAATCATGATATTGAATTTATAATATTATTTTTTAATACATTATTAATACTTTTAGTATCATAAACAATATTTAATTGTATATTCACTTCCATCATGAGTCCATACATAAGTATTTTCATCTATATAAATTGTGTTGTGGATTGAGTGTCTTTGATATATTATTATTCAGAAGCACTCAGGTCACTAAAGTTTGATCATTTGAGTTTTAAAAAGAACACCTCCCTTCAAAAAGAATAAACCTCTATATATAGATGTTATATCATTGAAATTATGTAACCATATAATGTAACATCCATGTTTTTTCCTAATAAGACATTTGAATATTTTAAGGAATATTTTTTGAGCAAAGAACTGTTAGAGTGTGAGATTAAAAAGGCACGTGGAAGCATTATTTTGATATAATAAAATTATTAATATTTTAATATAACATGCCCATAGTTTTTTTGTAATAATCAAATATATTTTGAATAGAATATCATATTTATAATATAAGATTGTTATTGTTTTTGGAATGTGGGTTTTACACAAGGCATGACATAGACATTGTTGGCATCGAGTGTTTTGATAAAGTAAAATCATGCATGAAAATAAGAAACTGAATAAATCAATTAAATTATTTTTTATTTTTATAATAGCGACCAAATCCACTCATTATAAAATGGAAGCTATGAAAAAACACTACGGTAAGCTACATAACCCTAGGGATATAGTTGATCTGTTAGAGGATAATGGATTGATGATTCTCATATGACCAATAATGGATTATGGATTGGAGAATAGTCTCATAGTGGGAGATTTTAGATATCACCAATTACAATATTGAAAATATTACATCATTAATGGCCAATCCAAATCGAGGTAGACTTTTATTTTTCTTATTTATTTCTCTAGTTTTTTAATGACGAAAATATATCAAATAAAATAAAATTTTGATTTCTCGGTTAAATTTTTTACCGGTCAGGATTTTATAACATGGGATTTGGGGAAATTAATAATTACTACTAATATATAGATATTTATTCAACATTGTAACAGGAATGAATCAATAAAAAAAATAAAAAATATTGAGTTGAATTCCTCATTTTTTGAATAATGATTTTACTATATCACTATGAATTTCATGAAATATTTTTTTCTGATAATTTTTGTTTCATTTTCATTTATTACACACGACACCATGTTTAAATGGAATACAACATACTATTATGATATTATTGTTTAATAATTTATTATTACATATCCATTCGAGTAGTGGGTATAGAGACAGTTCTGTAAATTATTAAAATATATGTTGTAAACATTTATATAAAAGGAATTATTCAGTGAAAAATTAATTACAAAAAATAAAAAAAAATATGAAAATACATAAAATCATTTCATTAAAAAATATTTTAATTCAAAAAAAAAGAATTCTATATAAATAAATATTATAAACCAATCTCTGTTAATTATGTTAATGTAATTTATATATTATATATTCAATGTAATTTGTAATATTTATCTTATGTGGTTTATAGTCATGAGATAATAATTAATCCATTTATACACATAATAATATATTTTTATAAAATAAATTTATCCAATTTTCATTCTTATTTTATATTTAATTTTTAAAAAATATATAAAATATATTTAAAAAAACATTAATGCTTTTAGAAATAATCATTTGAAAATTGTTTTGGTCATAATATATGTGTGTTTTATGATAAGAAATGTTTTTCAGGGAACAGTCAAAAATCTTTGGGTTTATATGAATTTCTGTTTCATTTAAATAATTATAAATCATAAAAAACATTTAGTCAGATTTAAATGTAAAATTAGTTTGATTATATATTTTTTTAAATCTAGTTTAGGTCATTTTAATCAATTTTATTTTTAAATTTTATATGGTAATGTTTTTAAACATTTGAGGATTATTTATTTAAAAACGCGTTTTTTCATCAAATCAGTGTGTTTAATTTAAAATTTAAAATTTTCAATTTTTTGAAATGAATTTTTAAATTTGTATTGAATATTTTTAATAACTAAAATTGATATTATTTAAATAGGTAAACTAATTTTTTTTATCATAATGATGATTAAAAATATTAAAAATTAGTAATCGTGATTAATATTAAAACTGATTTACTAATGGTTTATTATAATTAAATAAATGGTATTATAACTAAGAAACCATTATTAAAAAAATTAATGGATATATTTTAGAAATATAGAATCTGAAGTTTTATAATTTCCCTCTTAGGATCCTTATTTAATATTTAAAACATGGATAAACATTATTCTTTTTAGAAATTCAATGTGTTTCATCTCCCCCCATTTGAAAGAACATCCCCTCTATTATACTATTCACATATTAAAACACTTTGTTTTGGAAAATACCTACAAATGAATTTTCCCTGAATCCTTCCCCAAATCCTAGAGACATTTTTACATCATAAATCCAATCTATATTGTCTTTATGTTAAACGTAACAAGGTTTTCCAAGGAAGAGGTAATGTTTTAAATTATCCCTATTTGTTTTACATCTTTATATAACTCTTTAAAATATTATTAAATTATGATGAGAAAAAAAAATTCATCTCTAAAATATGGATATGTTATTAAGTTAATTTAATAAACCAAATCCATATATTCTTCCATAAAATGGTATAATAAATCATCATTCCTTGGTATGGTGGTCTACAACCTCACGAACCACTATTATTCTTTTTCAATTACCACGTCTCATGAATAGAAATAATGATGGGTTGTATGTTTATATATGATAATTATGATATTATTATACATCTTTAATTTTAATGAACATCTAACTTGTTAATTCCCAACCCATTTGAAACAAATAACGTCACTTATGTGAATAGTGAACTACCGCCTCATGAATCTATGTGATGAATTATTATTATTTTTACATGGGAAGTAATAGGGATAGATAAAATGGATATATATATATATATATATATATAATATTTTTAACATATTTTTATATTATTTAACTATGATATCTCTTATACTTTCTTAATGTCATTGCGGTTGGGGATTAGATAACATCTTTCATGTGCATGGTGAACTACCGCCTCATGAAGCTATGTGATTTGTTTTTCACTAACACATTGAAGGAAAGGTAATAATGGTAAATTAAAAGAATATATGTGAAATAGATAACATAAAAATGAGCCCGTTATGGTAATATATTATTTCCATTTCTTTCATTCAACCCTTAATAAAATTGAAACAGTGGTAATGCGTATGTATGACTTACTATCCCCATGAATGATGTATTTCATTTTATATCTATAAAAATTATGTATTAATCATAATATATATATATACAACAAATATATATGATAAATATATCATCTTCATAATTTTATATTTTATGGAACCATGATTAATGTAAGAATAATGAAAAATTCTAAATGAAAATATATATGAAAAATGATGTAGTTATTATAAGAAACATAATTTTCAATGAATTATTAATAAAAATGTAATAAAGGTTATATATAAATAATAAAATGTATTATATATATAATTAATATTATTTAACAGATATATAATAACCACAATTTTTATATAGGAGGTTTTAAATATACAACAGAATTCTAGACATATTGTAATTGATTTCTATCTCACTTTTATTTACTTTGAGACAAACAAAATATTCACCATTTATTTAATTTATATTGTTTATATAATATCCATTAATATATTTTATGATCCTTCACATTATTATTAATGGGGATTACATATCCATATCAGGATATCTCTTTCATGGGGATTACGATTCACAATTATCAATGTTGTAAGGGTTATAAGATATAATGACACAATTTATAATGATAGTTTATTTTTATACATTTGATGATGAGATATAATGATACCTTCACGAATAAAATCTTGAATTATCCACTATTTTGGGTATTTATTTTGAATAAAATTTCCCCTCCATTTCTACCCATTTATTTAATCATGATTCCAGCTATTAGGGCATTTACCAAGCAGTAATGAAACCCCAAAATCTAACATCAGACCCTGGATCAAATCCGAGTGGTGAAGAATTTTCGTTGGTACTATAGTAGAACAATAGTAGTCACCGTAACACTATTTGTTTGTGTGTACTATAGATAATACTATAGTGGATTACTATACCATTGGTACTATTCATCTCGAATGGGCCATCAGGCCATAAAGCGGGTGATGGCCCATAAAGGATTCCTGAAGGGATTCAGGGGCATCCAATGGTGGGACTATGGGCCATGTATTGGGATGCAAGACCACTAGGTTGATGGTACATGTATTGAATAATTATTTCTTGGTGGGTTAGAAATCCCTGGGGGGCTATGTATTCTATTAAACACCATTGTGTGTTAGGATGTATCATATTGTAATTTTTTCATGAATTCCTATAAAATCCCAAACCACCTCAATACTTATCAGTCAATGAGACCCTATCATAGTTCATGGGAGACATATGGGTTAACATAGAATCTCATTTGTCTAATTTTCATTACCTTTTGAACATCATCATAATAGATCAATTCTTTGGGTTTTTTGACTGTTTTTTTCTATTGATTTATCTATTTCATCCTAATTCTTCACATGTGAAGGTCTTATGTTAAAGAATCTCTTGGTTTGGGTGTTTCAAAAAGAGGATTATTTTCTCTAGTTTGTTATAGTGTGATAAATGAATTTTCTATTTTATGGATCTGACTGGTTGTCCTCCTTTGATTTTATCTTTTTTACATTGATTTGGAATTATTTGTCTAAGATAAGGGATAATTCATCTTTATCTTAGTTTTATATACTAGAGGGAACATTATTTTCATTATTTTGGGGTAATAGTCGGGAAAATCCTAATAAGGATAGTGAATTTCTTAATTAAAATTTAATGGGATGGTAAATTTAATGAATTTTTAACCTTTATTTATTTATTTTTATTACTAATTATTGATGGATTGATTAAAAACATTGTTTTTGGGATTCATTATTATTTTTGGATCATATAAATTTATAATAAAATGTTTTCACATAAAATCTATGTTTGTGTGATAATATCCTTAAAATAATCAAGAGAATGATATAGAAGACACTTTTTGTTAATATGAATTTAAAATGTAAATATTGATTGGGATGGGTGGTTGTTTTGTGAAATTTTGGAGGATATGTTTGGTTTTGATGTGGAATTGGTTGTGATGTTAAATTGTGGAAATTTGGTTCTCATTTGTATTAGGATATTGGTTGTTTTGTGTTGAGTTTGTGTTATGATAGATTCCTAGCTACAATAGAATAAACTTTTAATGATGAAAATGAAATGAATTTGGATACAATGGGTAAAATAAATGTTAAATTAAAAAATGATATGTGGTTAATAGGGTTTTTTTATTATAATATAAATTAACTTTATAGATAAAATTTTTTCATAATAAGAATGTATAGAAATTGGTTACACCTGAAGGGAAAAGAATGAGTCTAGCTTGTTGTTGTCGTTTTCTTGAGTGGTGTTTTTCATTTAGTGGTTGAACAACATTTAGTGGAGGCATTAAGGATTTATGGTGATGTTATGAGTTTGGATTGTACTATTTTTATGAACCCATAGTTTTTGATTTTATGTGTGGATACTATATATAAATATATATTAAACTTCCACTATGATTTCTATACACAGAAAACCCACATTGATCACCATGTGTTAATTCTGAACTATTTTGGGGGTGACTTACCCAAAATCTCAATAGTAAGGATATATTTATGGATACCCCATGTCTAGTACACTCACTTACATGGGAGTTTGATATTCACAAGTTATGATAGGAAGATGTCAAAATTTCGCTAGTGGATATGTTTGATGAGATGATGAGTTGGTGTATTACGAAGATCATTCAATGTAGGAGGAGAGAGAATGGATGATGTCCTCCATGTTCATACTAACATTATATTTTAAAAATACATCTGTGTTTAAAATGAGATATTATTATCTAGGTTTCATCAGGGGGTTGTGATGTGATGCGCAAGCTGTTTTTGGGTGATATTCAATGTGGTTGACAAGGTGTTTTGGGTGGGATTATATGGATGATATGGGAGGTCAAGATGTAAGAAATTATTGTTTTAGAGTATCAAGGTAGTATGAAAGTGGTGTGGGTAACACATTTTTAAATATTATTATTATATTATAATACATTGATGTTTTATTTTGTGCTCATTAAATTGTGAGATTGGTATAAGTTAGTTGACCTTTGTAGGCGCTTTTGGCGTTATTATTTTCTCACAAGTACATTTGAATACACAATTCACAAGAACACGAGAGTATTTTAGTATTATATTAGTATTGATCTTATGATAACTCATGTATATAAATTATTTTTCAAGGATCCATAAATAATTCATTGGCTATGTTGAATATTACAATTTGATACATTTGAGTAATTCCTCTATCAAAATGTTTTAGTTAAGAGATATGATAGAATGTAATGTAAGGTAATATATGGATTGCATGTGTTTTGTGACGTTCTGATCCTATATCACTCATAAGTTAAAAAAAACTGGTTTACCACAGGGCCTCCAGCATAGCTCCAGGTATTCTAGAGGTTGTCCACTAGTAGAGAGGGTATAATTATAGTATCATGGGGAGGAAATACCCTCTTCTATCTGAGTGGTGCACAATGTTGGATCAGATATAATTTAGAAGATATGGTGTAATATTGAATTATGGAATCAAAATATCCCAATGATAATAATATTATATAATAAATAACCAGTGTTATATAAAAATGACGACATGTCTATATTGAAATTTGACCAGAATACATGGTAGTAGGTAGACATATAATAAACACTTGATAAAAAAAATTGACAAAACACTACCCCATGGGAATCGTGATAATTGAATCAATCATATATAACCATGATAAAATCCTTAAAGAAATCAATAATCTATATTTATGAGCATACTTCGATACATACATGCATACATACATTCTATTGGGGCACAAAATAGTAAACAGAAAATGGGATGATTAAAAACCAGTAGGCGACCACCAATGGTGTCAATTTCATTCAATTCATTGAATATATATTTTTTTGTATAGGTATAAAAATTAAGAATGTGAAATAAAATGTAATCTAGTTAGCTTAGGTTCCTTTTGGGACACCCAGTTGAATCTATCTATAACATCTTAAGCTGCAAAGTATTAAACATATGTTCAATATTTTATAAATAGGACCCATGGTATAAGACTATGTACCCATGTGTAATATTGGTCATATGGGACACAATGTGAAACAAGGAAATTTTTATATTGAAATTTTCATATGAGGTTGTAAATGTATTAATTATTCTAATGATTTAAAAATAGAGGAAAATTATAATATAAAAGAGGAATAACAAAAATTCTATTTGACAGGGGAGCCCTTCCTGGTAATTATATATAATAAATCATGGTATCTCTAAATGCGTAAAATAATATCATTTTTCATTAATTATTTTCCATATAATTCGATATAAGAAATTCATGTATCAATCTAATTATATATTATTTAGTTGGAAATATTATCCCATCAATGTCATTCCATATAAGGACCGAAGTATAACAAGAGGTTCAAAACAATTTTACTTTACATACAAGCATATCTAAGTCATTCCATAGATGGAAAGAAGTATAGATTATGTCCTCAAATAAATTAATGTATCTTTTGGGTGGATCCAAGGAGCTCTTTATTCGGATGCAATGTATCACTCAAGGAGTATTTAATTTTTATACACATTGCACAAAATATTTTACATTGCCCATGGGAAATGTCCTAGTCAGTTATCAATCATTCAGATTTTATTTGTTATTCCATTTCAAATTCCATTGATTTATATTATAATAGGGCTATGCTATATTATTTATCTACATATAAATTCACTCATTTTATATAGCCACTCATTATAAAGAGATCGCCCAACATATATTCAAACCCCATTAACCATGATTTTTTAAGAGGATGAAAGTTTATCACTTCTCAAGGGAGGATTATTTACTTATGAAACACATTATATTTTGATTTAATATATGGAATGGTTATATCATAGTAATTATAGATTTTAAATTTTCCTTTAGTTTGTTCCTTATAAAATGGTAGCTCAACCACACATGTTTGGAAATTTGATTTAATATAAAAATAGTAAATATTAACATTTAAATGAACCAACTTTAATATGTAGGTTGGGTTGCGACAATAAACTTCATAATAGTTCCACATGATCATGATAATTCCAAGGATATGGGATATGGATGTTATTTAAGGTATTTCAAGTTGTATGAGAATTTTCTAGGATGTATGGAATGAGGAATAATAAAAAAACAAAAAAATTAAAACATTGAGGTGAAAATCATTGACATACTACATCATGCCTGAGAAGAGTTACTTTTATTCTATCCATATTGGATATAAGATTGAATAAGAGAAATTAAAAGAAACAAATAAAAACCCTAAATTTATAAAATATCATCTCGTACAATTATAACACTGAAAAAAGAATAAGTATTGATAAATTTGGTAAGTGGAATCATATATCTATCCTCTTGGATTGTAATGAATCTGATGACAATATAATTAAACCAATAATGATGTGGAACTACCCATGGATGAATATTGATATAGAGGGTTTCCATTGGGGGTAGTTGTACATGAATGGTAAAGAAATGGTGTAAAACCCATTTATGGATTGATGGTAAAATAGAAATATTCTCCATTTAATGAGTCCTAAGGCCTGGACACATGGTTTTGAAGACAATGCACCAACCATAGAAACCTCACTACATAGGAACCCTCACCTCTTATGTTTTCAGTTCATAATTATATAAATTTTATTCCAACATTGTGAGATCCGATGAACTTATTCAATAAACAACATTATTATATAGTCCCACTCACATTTTTAAAACCAAAAATGTCCTTATACTAAACAAGAAACATTTTTCGATGCCCGATTATTACTAACCATGTAAAATACATTTACCTAGGGTTTTCTCTCTCCAAAATGAGTTTTCAAATCAATAATCTCCAAAAACCCATCTGGGATATTGAGAAACCTTTCATTCCTTAACACCCATCCACAAACATTTTAATGTATCCCAGATTTAAATATTTAATTAAAATCATGGTATGAAATTTTTCCTCTCTATAAATTTATAACAATAATTCCCTTGGAATTTACAACTCAATCAAAAATAATGTATGTTACAACATCCCACCATAAAACTCATCATCCCAAATAATCCTTGATAGCTATAATAATTAACTACATGACATTTCTACCTCTAAAAATACATCCAAAATTATTTTCTTGTATTCTCAAATTCCCAACACACCTCTAAATTCTACTTGAAAAGATATGGTACATTATATGATTATATTATAGGAAAATATCATTATCCAAGATAGAAATTTTGATTATGTTTTCTCAAGTGCTTCTAAACCTGAATATTATCACATTGACGATTTCCTGTAGAACTGACCAATGGGGATTCCCACTATAAGATCATTTCATAAAAATCTAATTCATAACCATGATACTTCATCACTAATTTTTAATTAATAAAAAATGCATGTGTTTCCCTAGTGATGCTCTGGAAATTATTCATAACACCATAAACCTAATAAAAACAAAACAAACTTCCATCAACCCTAAATTTGATGGGAGTAGGAAAATTTCAGTCTATTTTGAATATCATAGTACTACCATCCATTATTAAAAAATAAATAGATGAACCTTGGATTACACTCATTTAAACCCTACGATGTTATATATGCATTTTATCACTATCTATATATAAATGATCAAAACAACAATATTAGAAAAACATCCAAACAACTATTTTTGAATATGATTGGGTTATTAATAATCAAAACATCACCAAAAATAGTTTGGATATCTTATTCAAATTCAAAATGAAATTTTTAATTATCATAATTATTGAATCCCATATATGATATCCATTGTTATCTCTTGATCAAAACTACTCTTATTATTTTTATATAGTTGTTCCACAATATAATCTCAAATGTAATGCTAATTCGAAACCCTTGGATCATCATAAGTCATCCAAAACCTAACTGTCACAATCTAAGACCACCAAATTCTATATTTGAACATGACATTGGGAACAACAGAGACATATATCTGTATATTGTTCTATATATTAAATGATATATGAGAGTCAAAATGAGTACCAGATAATCATTTTTTGGGTCCCACAACCCTTCTCAAATAATTCACCAGCCAATAACCAGTGTCATAATCCCCACCTTAATAGAATCCCAGACATCACACAAATGAAATGTGATCACAATTACAATAATCCATTCAATATCCATCCCTAATAAGAATAAATAATCTTTCTAAAATACACCACACACTCTGGAACTAAAACTAACATAACCCATCACCCTTCAAACATCCCATGAATGTTTGGAATAGTGTTCAATAATATATTATCAAAATTGTGTTCATCCCCATCAGTAGCATACGGTGAACTCCAAACAATCTATCTTACCATACAAGACTCCTCGAGTAGAAGTAATAAGGATTCAATTAATCCAACAAGAAATATGTTCAATTATCTCCATATAAATGAAGTATCTCTCTCTCAATGTACCCAGAATAATTTCATGATATTGGGCATGAAAATATCTAATCTAGGAGTTCACTATAATTCCTTAGATGAGAATTTATTTATCTCCTTCAGTGACATGGTGTAAAAACATGTCACACATTCCATTATCCATATCATAACTCATTGGATCTGGACAAAGTGTGTCTAGGTCAATCCATTAGTCAACCACCTCATGATACCTTGTTTATTTCCTAGATAGCGCTCATCTCTATTTAAGGAATGAGAGGCTCATTCTTCAATGATAGCCTATGACACTCCATTGAAATCCAAAATGATGATCCAAGTATGGTTTATAACTAACAACATACCAATTGTTTCATACAAGACCACTAAAACATCTATAGATGACTTCTTTTGAAAACCATCAGTTACATTTGTTGAAGCTTCATCACTAAAAAATCATGATTCCCTAACTACATAAGGTATATCCTTTTTCATTCATGATTTATTCCCATGTAAAATAATTCATATTTAGTGAAACCCCTTTGTTTTTAAACATTAAAATTTACCACATCCTTCTAATGGTTCCCCCCACCTATCTAGGAACAATCATCGTACATTAAATGTATAGTTTCAAGGTTACACCTCTAAAGAGACGCATTTTATATAACATGAAATAGAAAAGAAAATGTCAACTCACCATATAAACCATATCTATGAAAAAATTAGTCAATCCATGACAAACTGACCTATTAAAAGGAATTCTAGCTTAATATCCAATGAATCTATTAAGGATTCAATGCACTCCCTTAAATCACAAAGGTATTTTTGAAACTTTACACATAACCACTGATGTATATACTTTTCTATCATTATTCAATAATGGTTGTGAGAAAAAGCAACAATCGCGCCATCATAATTACATTCAAAAATTGATGTGACGATGAGATGATGCTCCCCACCATAAGAGTGTCATAGTGATCACTATACTGGGAAGAAAAATGACCCCACATAATATGCTAAAACCACTATCGAACATAGATTCATGAAAGGTTTGGAATTATTATACAAAGTAGAATTATAAATAGAGATAAAATTATAAACATATAATCATGATAGAAATGGTTCACTCATAGATGAACATGTGACACTCCTTCTGAACCATGATCATGTAATTCATCAAAATTGAGAATAAATTCCAAAAAAAGATTAGATGTGATACAAAACCCCATACTTCTTAAAACATTATCTTATAATGTAAGATAACACATCCTCTTAACATATCCTTTTATTACCCATATCCATTTTTATGAAATGATGAATCATATGGTTTAAGGTGTTATTGAAAATTATTTTTAAATCATTCTTGAGAATAATTCAACAACAACAAAATGAATATAGTTCAATAAATGATATAATAATTGATAGTAATCATATATATCCCCAAATAATTCATTTAAATAATAATACATTAATAGGTTGTAGGAATCCAATCTTTTTCAACCCATAGTTTGTGGTTAATGTATGAAATTTCCATAGATGCATGGGAAAGAATTCAAATCTAATGAATAATTTTGTTGCCATGGAGAGATAGATATATACAAAAAACACATTTTATATTGGGGAAAATAGATAAAACATAGAAATTGTAAACATTCATTATCCTTGGACTCATTGAAGTGATTCTACTAAACATCCTTAGGAAATTAAATAAAATGAGTGAGCTCAAATTCATAGTTAAGATTGTGTGTGCCACTTCGGTGGTGGTGTGGTGGTGAAGGTGAGTAGCACATCCATGCTGTTCTTTGGGAGGTTTAGGGTTCGAATCCTGGGAGTCCACTTTCGGGGCGACCCTCTCCCCCGGGATCCACCCACATTGCTAGGTCTCCCGGTCTCTTCTGGGTGGGAAAAATGAGGTGCGACCCAATCGCTGAAGGATCGCTTGACGAACCATTGCTGTCAGGCCATCACCATTCGGGACGCTGTGTCATCTCGGATGGAAACAGCTCCTTCCCGGTTGGGGCTCTCTCCAGAGTGACCCCTTCGTAGGGGAGGGGGTTCCCTTGTGTGGAGGGTTCGAAAAGGCCACACAGGGGAATTCCCTTTTTCAGGAAAAAATAGTTAAGACTGTGTATAGTGGATTCTATCATGAATCAATATAGAAAGTTAAATAAATGAACATAAATTCATTTTAATTAATAACTTGTCTTTATTTATTATATAAGGAATAATAAATATGTAATGGTTAATGACTGGACACACATTCCATTTAATCAATAACAAGGACAAAATATGAGTCCATTGATAATATCAACAAAATATTCTCATTGCAAATATTGAACAAATTATCAATGATTGAAATGAATAATATTAAACATTAAGATCTCATATATCATGATATCTATACAATCATGACCTTGCACTAATAAATTTTAAAACAATTGGTAAGAGCCTATTAAATTAGTCCAATTGATTTTTCTCATGAGACCATCTATAGCATTGAGTGGTTATATAATTATTGGATTGACCCATATCTAAAAGTCCCAATAATTCATCATATAACGAATAATCAATTTTATTCAATAAAAACATTATTTTTATTAAATTTATATATTTATAGAATAATATAGAAATATCATCATTTTCACTGTAATTCAAATTTTATTTGAAGTCAACACTATATGTAAAATTGGTATACGGTTATGGAGATAATCGTATCCATGGTACAAATAGTTTGTTAATTAAATATTTTTGAAATTTACATTGGAAAAATATCATGGTAATGTTATTTCTTCAAGAAGAAGCTTCCAATAACAAAAATAATCAAGAAATTTTTTGCGACCATCAAATAATTAAGAATATACGTTTTGTAAAAAAAATATATCACATTGGAATAATAAAGAAAATTAAGGTGAAATTTCAAAATAAAATTTAATAAAAATAATTTTCTTATAAACCCATTTAATATTTATAGAAGAAGATAATTGTTTTATGAAACATACACCATTAAAGAAGAACATTATGGTTTTGAATGTTAAAAAAATCCTTTTTTAAATATACCATTCAAATAATAAAAGAAATTTTAATTTAGATTTTTTTTTTGTGAAATTAAATGATAACATAAAATTTCATTCAAAATTAATTTTATTACCTTCAATGACTAGTGTAAAACAAATTTTAAAAAAATTATATTGAAGAAAATAATTTTTATTATAAGTGAAATAAAACTAATTTTCTTTTTACACATTTCACAACATTATTGAATGACCAAAAAATAAAACTTAGGAATTAAATATTGAAATTTATTAATTATTTTGGGGATACGAAAATGATTGGATCTTACGGATGATAAATGTTAAGATTCATTCAAATAAAGTAAAAGGTATACCAAATGAAACTATCATTATAAAATAACATCTAACCGAATTTGTATCCTTTTAATGATTACCCATGGAACTATTATAATTGAATTGAAACTATAAACATAGTTAATAAATATTTATTCAGGTTATACACAATATGGGGGTTGAACATACAACATATAAAAATTATTTTGTGCATATTAACAAATATCTCTCAATGAGATAGAAATTTAGAAGAAATTTCATACCAAAAAATTATATTTAGTTGAATGTTATTTAAACTCTAGTGAAATGGTCTTAATAATTCTTTTTATTAATAAAACAATATTCATATTTATAAGTTAATGTATGATCCACTTATAATGTTTTAGTATCATTCATTAATAATCTTTTTTTATAACTATTTTTCATGTGATAAATACCTTATTCTATAAATAAAGTTTTTCAATGAATTTTCTTATTATTATGTATAGGATATTGTTTCATCATCCCCAAAAATATAATAATGGTATAAATATCATATATAATCATTAAATAAATTTTTATAACTAGTCATGAATATAGTACATGAAAAATGAATCAGATCGCTTCTTAAAGATGGTAGACAGTATATACGCATAATAGATGACAGTATAAAATTAATGGGTGGAAGGATATGGAAGTTAATGATATATTAATTTTTTTTAAAAATATATCATGTCATATTTATTATATATATTCATACCTCAAATATTTATTACTATCTATGTGTGTAGTCCACGGATAAAATATTTCCTTGGTTCGCAAGGCGGTAAATTGTTATACACATGAGTGATGGATTTGTTTCCCATTTGATGGAGTAGGATATGGATAAATATTATGTCATAAAAATAATAAAATGTTAATATTTTTTATATAATTTTGGTACATTATTAAAATTTTTATGACATAATTAAAAGTGGAAAAATAAAAAGGAATAGGAGAAAAACACTGTTATGACGATTAGCTTCTCATTGAGAAACATTCTTTGTATGTCTCCTTAAAGACCCATGGATTAGACTTTTTGGTATAAAAGAATAGTAATAAAATGGAAATAATTTTTTTGAGGGACTTTGATTTGTTTTTTTAAATCCAAATGGCTTGAGAGGTGTAAATAAGTGAGGGGATAGAGTTCCCATTTATAATTGTTGGGGAGTGTAATTTTTGTAAAAAAAAATTCAGCAATGGGAAGTCAAAATCACCAAATGTTCCACAAAAATTTATAGATAATTTATTTAAGTAATTTAATGTCATTAAAACCTTCAAACATATAAAACCAATCAATATGTAAACATGCTATTTCCCAATCCTCTATGTTTTCTTTTAAAAAATTTATTTTCATTATAGTAAATAATATTTTCACAAACGTAAATAATAAAATGATCATTATTATGTTATATATATCTATTTTTTCTAAAGAGTAAATCCATTTCATCAAATATTTGTTATATGTGTCCTGTATATTCATTTTAATAGATGATAATATAAAGTGAAAGACCCTGTTTTAACCTTATCTTCATTAATTATTTTTTGAATATTTTCACAAGTAATTATGAAAAAGATAACATTACATTATTAACTAATATTGTTTGTTCTTATTACATATATGCAATCCATTTTATTAAATTAATGTTACTGATGTTTCATAATTTTTTTGGAATATAAAACAAACAAATATTGTCAAAAATCTATTTTTTTATGAAAGGCACTTATCAAATATAATGTAATTTTATTTTAATTACATGAGTTCTAATAGTAATCACATGGTTTTAAATTATTATAGATTAATATATAATATGTACATTTAATTTAAATAATTTTTCATTCAACATTAAAATTATTAATTAAATTGTATTGAAAATTTTAATTTGTTAGAAAAAATTATTTTGGGATGAAATTATTTTCAAAGAAATTCATGTGTTTACCTCTAAATGAGAAAATAATTATTTTTAAAAAATATAGTAAATATATTTTTAATTAAACATACCATATTAAATTACTGTAAATAAATAGTGGATTATTTAGTTAAGAAATATTTTATTATTTATAAAATATTCTTTCTAAGCGGAATTTAAAAAAATGAATTATATGTTTATTTTTACCAAGTGAAGAATAGAATCCAATCTTATCCCACTAAGAATTTTTCCATGAAATATAAAAATTTTCATTTTATTAATGTTATATTAATAAATAATTATATATTTCTATATTGTATAATCGTGTGTTAAATTTGGTTTCTCCAACAAAAATTTAACACTTCAGGTTTCATTGATGTTTCATTTAAAAAAAATCGGGTGGTTCATCAACAAAACCTCATATGATTCCCACAATACTTCCTGAATGTATGATTTCACCCTGGTATATTTATCAGTTGATTTTTGAATTAATCAATACATTTTATCAAGTATCAATAACCCAGATAGTCTCTCTATAGAAAAATTGATCAAGTTCAAACTCTATTTATTTAGAGGTGGAACATATGTTGGGTCTTAAATTTACCTCCTCAACAATGATCAATGGAAAAAAGCATTAACGTTATATAGAATTTGTTTATTTTAATAAAATTAACACAATTCTCAATATATTTCTATAATTTTAAAGGGTTATACGTATATGGGATTAGTTTTCCCTTTTTAGAGAACCATATGACACCATTATAGGGAGAAACATTTTTTTAAATGTTACCCCAATATGAAAATTTAAATATTACCCCATGTTTTCACCATATGCCCTTTACTAAATTTTGGATTCATTAACATGAACATATACAATATCCTCATTTTTCATTGCCTCTTCAATAAGTTTTGGTCCTACATGTTTCCTTTTACCAACTTTATCCCAACATGTTGGAGTATGAAATCTATTTCTATGTAATGAATCATTAGGTTCTATTTCAATAATTTAATGGATAAAATTATTATAGAAAAAAACATTCCAAGGGAAAATATGACCCCAAAAACTATCAATTTAATGTGATAAAAAACACAATATGTTTTCGGATGATTGAATAGTTCTTTTAAAATAACCATCAATTTGAGGATAGTAGTCTGTGTCCAATTGATTCTCACTATAAAAAGCCGTATTACTAGTCTTATATAATTAGAATGTAAAATAAAGATAAAGGTAAAAAAAATTGAAATTGGTTCTCAAGGAATTCTTACAACATCATTATTATAGAACATTTCCATGTTCCCATGATGATATTCTTCTCTTATATAATGGAAATATGAAAATTTTGTTTGGTAATCTACAAAAACCCATAATGAATCATTTAATAAATATATCTTCGATAGTCCAATGATATCATCCATATTAATTTCATCCCATTACCACACAAAAATAGGAAGAGATACATGAATTCTTTTTGATTTTTTTCACCCATCATAAATTTTAAATCTATGTATCTTGTTACATATTGAGTAATTTTCCTCTACATGTTATCACTCAAAAATTGGTCCCTAAAATATATAGACATCATGTTTATACTAGGGTGTATATTAAAATTCATGATAAAAAAATCCCAATAATTCCTTAATTAGCTTAGGTATATATGGTTATTATAATAATTTCCAAAATTTTATATTAATATATTGGAAAAAATATTCTCCCATCATCTCATCACTTACGAAATTTATGTTCTTCTAAAAATTATCTTTATCATATTGAGATTTTTTATATTTTTAATTTAAATGATTCCACAACCATTTGAAAATCTAGTAATTTTCCTTTTGATATTAATGAATTTATTCATCATTACTTGATACATTAACATAAGATCCCACTAAATCCAAATTAGGGCAGAATTCCATGATCATTTTTCACTCAATGCATCTATAAACATATTTTTTCAAACATATGAAATGGAGTATTGACAAATAAGAATCCTTGGGAAGCATAATATTTTTTCTTCAACTAATGTTGAACTCATTATGTCAAAATATTAATATCTATATTTTATGATTTGTTTATATATAATATATTTCAATATATATATAATCATTCCATATAGTCAAAGTTATGATTATGGTTTCCAACTCAAGATCATGGGTTGGATGATTATTTCCATGAGTTTTTATCTAAATTGATGCATAATTAATAAATTTATTATAATGAATTATGGAATGACCGTGCATCATATTTGACACAACATTATCTATGAAAAACTTATCATTTCTTGGTTGTAGAGTAAACTTTGTAGAATTAAAAAGAATCTTCTTAAATAATTCAATAAATTAACCACATTCCATCATGAAAATTTACCTAAACCCTTTACCTATATTATTGGTTAACCTATTATTTGAACAGACAAAAATTCTGAATTAATCTTGGATAACAACCTACCAAACCAAAGAATCTACATTCCCTAGTTATTTTTGTTAGTCTATTTCATTATATAAAAAATTGTCTTCAAAGGATATAATGAAATTATATCCACAGAAAAAATGTATTTAATAACAGAATCATCATTAAGATAGAAATCACCGATAGTAAATCTCATGTACAACTATTTTCATCTAAGACTCTGAAGAATGATCCAATATAGATTCTCCCAGTCCTAAAATATATTAGAATGTAGACTTTTTTCATCTTTAAATAAGACAAAAACATTAAAAAAAATTCCACGAACTCCCGGATCATTATATCCATAAAAATAGAGGCACCACTAGACAATAAAAATTTAATAATATTTAATTTATAACATCCATACCACTTTTAGCATGATATCTCTATAATGTGTTCCTTCTTCACTAAAAATTGATGATACCCAGAAAATACTTCAATCATTTAAAAATATTGATCTCTATGAAGTTTATCAAATAAGTCATTAATGTGATCTAGAAGAATCTAGTTATTTATCATAATTGCATCGATATCCCTATAATCAGTCAAAATCTACAAGGATCCACCTTTCATCAAAATTATTATTATAGTGGCTCTCTATGGAGAAGTAGTATGGAAATTAAATCTCATATCCCAAAACTCCTATATTTTTCCATATAAAAAATAATTCCACAGTCGTAATAATATATCGAGTCATTTCTTTAGGTATTGTATTATATTAAATCAAAGTAAAAATATTTATTCCCTTTGGTGGATTTATATATAATTTATTTGGGATATACATCAATGTATTCTTGTATAGTAGGTACATCTTCATTTTAAAGTGACATTTCTCTACCTACCAATTATGTTTTATCTTCTTCCCAAAAAATATCATCCATATGTTCTATGGGAAGAGATTTAGACATAACTCATATATTTATTTATCCCCTACAATTATATAGAATTATAAATATTCATCATTAATAATACATTCCTTCTCCTTGTAAAAAAATTTTCGAACTAATTATGAATATAATTCTATATGAATTGCTATATCAATGTCAACCATAAGTATAATAGTAATACCGGAAAATTGAGAATGTTCATGTGACCTAATTGGTTTTTACTAAAACAATTTTATTATAACGATCATGACATTTTGAGTTAGGACAGATAAGTCTCTGCATAAGGTATAATGGATGTATCTAATTTTCTTCGAAAACATGGGGTATATAAAATTATTCAATATACCAGAATCAAAAAAATAATGGTATAAATCTGATTCTTTTATTAATGTACATGAAACCAAATCATTGGATTTATCAACCTCATCTCTAGTGATAACATGAGGATGGATTCTCCCATTGGCCACTTGTATAGCTGATTCAAATGACTTTTGTGGATTTTTTATAAATAATCCATTTTTTACAATATATCAAATAGAGATCATTAATTTGTTTACTTCCCATTCATTAATTTGATAGATTAACCATATGTTTTCACCTATAAAAATATAAATTTAACGTGATGAATATTCATGGGTGATTCATTCATCAATTTTCAAATGATGAAAATTAATCCATCTTTTAATTCTTATTAATTATGTTCCCATTTTCTTTATGATAAAATGTATTTTTATTCAATTGAATCATCAAGAATATGTTGTTTGTATAAATTTTATTTTTAATTTTATGGACATAACACTACATAAACATATAATTAAATTTTTTAGAAACCAAATCCCTTAAAATAATTTTCCATTAATTATTCATTATTCCATATATAGAATGTATCATACCAAGAATATTGTGTAGTGGTATCCTCATACTCTTCAACACACTCTTTTCCTTTTTATTTATATTTAAGACTATTAAATTAATTTCATTTCAATAATCATGATTTTCATGGAATATTTCTTTAAAATCACAATATTCTATAAGTTTTATTTCTCCTTCCTCGCTAGTATTCTGGATCAATGAACAACATTGATTAGTATCCTCCTAGACATAATAATATAAAATTGAAAAATTTACCTTTTTTATTTCATCATAGGGAAAAATTTATCTTGAAGGGACCTAATCCATTACATGTCAACCACCGGATTATTTTTACCCCTTAATGATTAAGAAAGGGTTCTATAGAATAATGTGATCTAATATAGGATAATCACATTATGGAGAAAATATTCCTCTATTAGAGTGTGGTTATTTATCATAACATAAACATGTTGTCATAATGTAGACACGATCAACATATATCAAATACTAGTTGTGTTTTCTTTCTCATCAATGAATTTCTACATTGCCCATGAGTGTTGATAATATTCTTTCTTCTATGCAACAAATAAAATTAATGGAATATACAAAAAAAATCATTACAATATATATTTTAAACCATATTATTAAATTCTAAATCTTTTGTAACACTTAAATAATTTTGAAATCTAATCTTATTAAATCTCATAGTCATAAACATGGATTATTTGGGAATATTTTATTTTTAATTTCTTTATAATGTCTTGTAATGAAAAGGTGAATTTTCCTATGAATATCACATAGGATTGTCAGGCCATGTACACATTAAGGACAGTTTTTGTACTAGGAAATGAATGATAAAATATATTTATTTTAAGAGTTTTTACCCTGAGGTACAACTATGCCAAAACCAAATCCTTTTTTAATATCTAAAAATAGATGTATTTCTTGGAAAATCGACATAATATATATCATATAAAAATAATAGTATATTATTGTGTACTTATCCTCAATGTTTAATATAGGTATATGTTCAAAAATATATATTTTCCTTAATCTATTTCACATGGTTTATAATAAATATCCTCCAATTAGAACTATAACATCCCTTGATCTAATAACCCAAATATGATGATTAACTTTTGAACTCGCATAGATACAAGGTGTAAAATAATTGGATAGATTTTTTTAGTTTAATTAGAGAGATATATTCATAAATTTCACCAATTTTATAATGTGGTTAAAATATAGAATATATGAATGGAAGTAATTAATCATCCTTGAACTCATTTATGGAATTTTCTTTTATATTCTAGGTAGAGGAAATAGAATAAGAGATTTCTCAAATTGACATTAAGGGTTATATACATAGGAAGGTATCATTAATAACTAAGGAATAATCAATGTGTAAAAGTTAATAACTAAATAAACATTATATTTAGTCATTGAACTGTAAATAACAATTGCATGACACGAAATAAATAAGTAATGGAAAATAGCTAACTCAACATGCCATTGAATCAATAAATCAAGCCCAAAATTGTTCCAAGGATAGTTTGACTCCAATAATATAAGGTTCAATAACTAGAAAATTATCAATTAAGGAAATTCTTAATATTATATTTAATAATATAATTTATCATGATATTTATACCATCACGACCTTTTTCCCAGATAACATAAAATTGAGGGTATATTTCTACTGAATATATCCACTGATATGTCACATGAGACATATAGATGAATAGTGGTGCTATATAAATCAAGGCCCCAAACAGAACTAAAATTTCAATGTATTCCATATATTTTGAAATATGGATTTAATTCATGAACAACATTCATTATAAAAAATAACCAAATTAATTAATGAAAATATAATTATTCTCATTTTTAATATTAATGAAATATAGTTCAATGTAAACACGACATGGAAAAATGGAATATGGTCTTAGAATAATAATACCCAAGACAAAAATAAAATATATATTTAAGGGAAAAATAATTTACAATGAAAAATTATCAAATGGAAGTGATTTTCTCAAGATAATGATTACAATAAAAAAAATAAACAAAAAAACAAAAGGAGGCCATCAGTTCATCGAGAATTTAGGTTTTGTTAAAAAAGAATTTCCTTTGGAATAATAAATGAAATGGAAGTGAAATAGAATAATAAAATTTCATAAAATTTTATTCCTACATAAACCAATTAGTGTGTTTCTAAAGAGTTAAATTTCATATATTGGTTATTGTGTAGGGAAGTCCATTATCACCATATACGTGAAAGAACACCCCTTTTATATTCCTTGACAAAAAAACATTTTACAAAAAAATAAGAAAATTATATTTAAAAATTTATAATTTGTATGATAAAATAAAATTACCTTATTAAATCATATGTGTTATTAATAGTTATTTTGTATGAATATTAAAAAATATAGACATATAAGAAATCGATATATGAATTAAATCAAAATTAAATCAGTTTTTCTTTTATGGATTTATTTTCATGATTCACATACTAAGGATATAAAATATTGGAATAAAATATGTAATATTTTTAAATATAAAGTGGTTAGAAAAATAATTGTGTCTTATAAATGATAAATGATATAATTCCTTCAATGAGTGTAAATGTATTCCAAAATAAGTGACATTATAAAATAACTTCTTACCAATTTAGAAAAATTTAAATTGTAACCCAATAAAATAATATAAATTAATTGTTTAATTAATAATAATGAATTAATAGTATTGATGGTAAATATGACCAAGGGACAGTATATATACGACATAAATTTTAATAGGTGTATATTAACACATATGACTCAAAAAAATAAAAAATGAGAAGAAATCCCATACATCACACATCATATTAGTTGATTAGGATTTAACCTAATGTATATTGGTTTAATGATTTTTGTCAAGTGATACAAAAATAATATCTATATTTATAATAAAATATTATATTCACTTATAATTTTTCACCACTGATTTTTTATCAGTCATTTATTTTTACTATTTTTCACTGTATTAATTGAATTGTTTTACCATTCATGATTTCTAGTGAATGTGATTCTTATTATGCACTAGATATAGTTTCGTCATATATTAAGTTATATTAATGTTATAAGAAACATATTTAGTCATTTAGAAAAATTTAATAACCATTAATTAATTTTTTATATAGAAAATAATCACATCTGTTCATAGAGCTGGTTTGTCAAACTTGCACACAGGTGATGATTTCTTTAACTTAATGTGTGAAAGAGAAATTAAGTGGAAGATATATAAATTTTAATATATTAATATTATTTATTATATATCATACATATTAATTATCTTCATCATTATTTCTATCCATGATAGGAGGTGAATAAAAACATGTTTCATCGATTCAAGAGGTGATGTCAACCGCATGCATGAGAGATTTCATTGTTTCAAATTTACTGTACAATAATTTAGATAAATATTATTCTATAAAATCAATAAAAGATAATCATATTTTATACATTTTTCTATTTTATTGAAATATCAGATTCATAATTTATTGTTGAAAAATATGAAAAAAAAATCTATATTAAGACGAATACCGTCTCCAAGAGAAACCTCATTTGGATATATTCTTATAGACTATACGGTTGGTCAGTTGGGAAGAACAATATCTATATAACATTTATGAGGTTTTTGGGGAGGGAAATTTTATTTGGGGGGGGGGTGGGTTATTCAAATGGATTGATAGGTTTTCATAAGTGAGTGTATTGATTTAGTTTTTATAATTGATGAGGGGATCCATTTTTTAGATACCCAAAAATATTTAATTATGGGAAGTCACTATCACCCTATAATAAAAAATTTAGAAAAATAATTTAGTGGAGTAATTTTATAGTTATCAAATACCTCCAAAACATAAAATTCACACATGTTGTAAACATGGTTTTCCCTTATCCTCTCCAGTTACTTACTATTACCATTTTAGATTGCGTCATGGTAACTTGTATTTTAACATAGATAATCATTTTAACAGATAATCACTATGTATGTTTTACCTGATGATTATATATTTATAATCTAATTTATCAAAAATAAAATCCCATATTTATCTAAAATAACTATTAAAACAACCTCATCTAATCCATAAAACCATTTTATAACCAAAATAATGTTAATAATTTTTTAACTTTTCATACTAATAATTATGAAACCAATTAAGCAACAATTATAATGGAAAAATAATTTTTATTACATAAAATATGGAATCCATTTTAATAAATTAAATACACCTAATTCTCAAAAATTTTATTATAAAAACTTTCAAATCATGATGAAAAATGGGTTTTCAAAAGAATTTATTTTTTTATTATAAGATGAGCTTATATTAACTATATGAAATTTAATCATAATTATATATATTTAAATTCATATAGATGGATATATATTAATTAAATTTAATAAAAATAATTATTAATTCTATATTATATTAATTAAATAAATTGGAGATACATTATACCTTTTAACCAAAAACAATTTAATGAAAAGACTGATTTTTATGAAAAATACTAGTTTTTTTCTTAAAATTATTATATAAATTTATATTTCAAATTTATATCTATGGAATTTTCAATTGAACATATTATAATACAAAATATTTAATAATAGGGGGATTATTTAAATAATTCAAATTTTACTTTTCATAAAATATTATTGCTAATGGAAAATTTAAATAATTCATTCAAGTCTTATTTTTTCTATGTATGATCAAAATATATATTAATTTTTATCTTCTTTAATTTTCTTTAAATAAATATAAAAATGTTAATTTTATTATTGAATTATTAAAATATTATTTCCACTTACTATATGTGAGGTTCGATTGATACACATGCACACCCCATTCTCGTCTAATTCAGCAGTATAAGAGAACAATGAATACCAATGTGCATAAGCCTACAAAAACAATATGCAAATAACCATACTATTAAATATAAATTTTAAAATGGATAAATATATTCTGAGTCTTCTGTTTTAAAATAGGAAATATCACATGATTAACATGAATCCAACCATTTCCATAACATGATTAGATATTTGAACTTGAGCATTACCCGATTCTAACACGCATAACCAGGTTTAAATAAAAAATGAACACCCATAAACTTGGGGTGTCACCTAATTACAGAAAATCATTCTTGAGTTAAACATTACCCAAATGTTTTATCTAACTTGAAAAATATAATAAGAATAACATACAAAATCTTTTATCTCTGTGGGAGCTACCACAATGAGATAAACCCAAACTTATATATGTGATCAACTACAAAACTATTGTAAACCAAAAAGGTAACTACAATCTACTAAAAATCATTTTTGACCATATAAGACATTATTACATAGGGGTAATACTAAATTTTTTCTGTGCGGCATCAAAGTGAAAAATATACCTCTGTATCAAACATCTTATTATTGAATGGATCTTTTAATAATGAAATTTAAATATTGGGAGGTATTTCTACGTACCATTTTATATATTTAATCATGGATGTTAACTTATAAATGTAGGATATATTTCTAAGGCACTTGATGTATTTTTTACTCTATAACATGAGTGGTGTTAAATTCAACAAATAGGTTCATTAAAGTCATTCCATGGGAGAATAAATTTTTGTTTATTTCATTATCTCCACAAAACATGAATTCCAACCCATCCTATATTGCTTCTAGGTTTTTTATATGTTTCCATATTATACCTCATCATGTAAGATCTAGTAGAATCCATTCTAGAGAACTTATAGGATGAGAGAATTCCCTGAGTGTCATGTGCTACAACCCCAATTCTTATTCCATGTCGATGGACCCCTCTTTCATTAACGAATTTAGACACAAAATCATTATGAACATCTTTTACAAGATCCTTGCAACTGTTATCAATAGAATATTCCAATTTCATCTATTTAAGTCATTATCTGAAGAGAAATAAGGATTCATTAAGGGTTGGTACACATTAGAATCTATTTTCATGGTAATGACATTATCCGTTTCACTAAAAAATAGACCAATAGATCAATCCTATTAATAAAATTATACCTAGAAAAATCATATTATAATTTGGATTAGGGTCTTAGTAAGGATGTGATTGTTGACATGAGATCCTTGGGAAGGGTTATTGAACTTTTTTTAGATTCATCAGCTCACCTTGGATCATAGCTACATTAATTGGGAAATGGTTTTGGGATCATTAAACCTATTCTCTAAATGAGGAAGGGGAATCCAATGTAACCATGAATTTTCATTAACTCCCAGGACACCCAATGTGGTAATATAGATAGAAGCCTCCTCAATTCTTGTATTCTAATATTAGGTGGATTACCTCATTTCACAAGTGTCTCTCACATTCTAATTAGGGATTATATTCTATTCATCATCAATTAAAGTGATAATAAATTCTATGAACACAATATAATTTTGGATGAATACTATAGTGGAGTCAGTAGATGATTAACATGTATAAAAGTAGGGTGTAAATATCAAAACCATGCTCGAAAAGACATGTAAAATCTTGGTGAGGATATGTGTTCATAGAATACATTTCTTTATTTTTTATTTTGGAACATTATATCCTTTGTTAAGATTCGTATTCATAATTTGAATATATTGAACAATAAAATATAAAACCATTTCTAAAAATAAAAAAATTGATTTTTATCCTTTATGGATGTATCACTCTTTCCATCAATGTTCACTCTTTAATCCCATTGTATATTTTTTCCATTCTCAATGTCCTAAATATATTAATAAAGAATATAAAAAATAAATTGTAAGCCTTAATTTGGGATGTGAAAAAAGATATGATATTCAAATGGGAGTCTTGGGATATGTTTCCTAAGGGGTTTTAGGTTAAAGGAATTAACCTGATGAATTTCAATGGGACTATACAGTGTTAAATGCACTGATAAATATTTATTGGGTAAAATGAGTTTAATTTTTAAAACCAAAAATGGTATGGAATAGATACTGGCTTCCCAGGATGATTTACTCCTATCAAATCATTCTTTCAATCTAGTGGGTACCCCTAAATTATTCACATTATCCTCAATCTTCAATAGTATTACTTTTTCAAAAAACATTATTTTGAACTCGGATCATGATCAGTTCATATTGATAGAATCCACTTTTAGGGTTTCATTTTAAATGAGTATAGTCATTTTATTCATAGTAACTATAAAAAACATTCTGGGGAGGCACACTTTGGTTTAATGAAATCCCCTTGAAATATTGTTTCCTCATTTGGTGTATATCCAATCATTATATATATAGCAACGAGGAGGAAAACATAAGTGAAGTAATATGGAATAAAAATTTTCAAGTTTCCATTATTCCCAATAAGAGTCAATATATTACAAATTATCTGAAGGAGAGTGGTCTATTTTATATTGGAGATGATTTATAGATCATATCAAGCTATATGTTCTAGATTTCAATAGAGACAAACTCTTTCATACATGTTATAAATCCCTGAGAAGAAACAATTAAGAATGAAACGTGATAGAAATTATTATGGTATATGGATATTAGGGTATCTATAACACTAGAAAAAAGGCCTGATACAATTTCTTCCCAAACATGAATCTAGATTTTGTGGTTAGTTCTAGACCCTTGGTGGGATAACTTGACCCGCTTTTGAAATTTTTGTGTTCTCAATAATCCTTATGTATTCTAGTGACTTTCTAGATATACTTCTCTATGAGATAGTATCCTCTTCTGCAAGGGATATGGGTTCACTATACACCTCTTAATAGTGGGATTACACTCAACTTTTATGGATCATTGTACAATGATTTAATTATTACTGTTAGTGTGGTCTATGATTATAATGGATTGGTTGTATTTTCTTTCACTAGATTATATGGGAAGAGATACTTGTATGGATGGATCCAATGGAATTATTATTTTAATGGATTTTATAATTAATCATAATTGTATTATTTACTCATTGGAGACTGATTCTTTTGTAATCCAAAACACACTTAATCATAATATTGACATACCATGGTGCATATCTTATCCAATATATATATATTAATTATAATTAATCAAAACATGGTAAACATCCTCCATACATGGAATGTGTATTTTTTTCCATTCAATAATTCTTATTGGGCTCCTCAAAAATTCTATTTTATTTCCATTACCCACACCCCAAGTGTGTGGGATCCTTGTTAAAGATGATTTTGTAGGGATCCGTTACTTTATAGCCCCTAATCTTAGATGGAATCTTAATAAAACATTATAATTTTTGATTTATTTAAAGGGACATGATCTATTAAATATATAACATGTACCAGTAATAGTGGAAATAATATAAATGAAACGTTATTTTTCTTTCCATGTATAATATTATATGAAAATTATCTCATAATTGTCTTTTCACACTTTTTTCTTATAAAAATTTCATCAAAATTGGGATTAGTTAAAAAAATTACAGCCATAGGATATATATGAAAATAACATTATCTTGTGAATATAATTTTAATTAACTGAATACTCAAATCAATAAATTCTAAAATATATAAAATATCATTCATCAATTACTGTAATCCATTATGTATGATTACACCATACATTTATATGAAACACTATGAAAGTGTATTATGAATAATTAAAAACAATCATTATTTATGAAAAAAATACCTCTAAGGGCTAATGAATAAGAAGGAAAATGAAATAAAGGTAAACAATAAGGGTCTAACAAATCTAATATTTGATTGGTTATAAGTTATTTCATTCCAAATTTATGGAGTAGGTAGTTTGTAAAACCTAATTCGCATCCCATTTACTTTCAACCCATTAATAAAATATGAATCATAAATTAACACATGATTTTTGGGATTATTTCATGTTAATATGACCTCTAAACTAACTTATAAGGTAATATTCATGTGTTATAGGATTCAATCATACATTTTTTCATCCCCAAGTTATGAAGTTTCATTCATTTATATGTTTTAATTTAAAAACAATTTACCTAAAAAACATAATAAATGGCTTGTGTTTAATAAAAACTATAAATTTATAATTTGTTTTGAAATATTAATATGACTAACTCATTAGATAATCAATAACCATTTTATTTCATTAATTTATCATTGAGTAATAGTATGGAATTCTTTCATCAAGCTATGGTTGAAAAATCCATTTAAGATAATGCAGCCACATTATTTAACCATCCTCATCTCATAAATATAACAAGGAAAATCACCACGTTTGATAGAAATACAATAATACATAATGATAACCATTATAAAATGTTATATATATATTTAATCTAAATAATAACAAAATAATAGCATTAAAATGGCCAGGGAACATAATCACATAGTTATATAAAACATATAATCATTCTAATGACATGGGAATCCTATATTCCAAAAATAAAGTGTGAACATGCCTACTATATTTTCACACTGGTCCAACAGATAATCTACATAAATAAAAAACCGAAATAAATTAAACATAACTATCTTAAGAAAAAATTATTAATTTTAATAATGATTATAATTATCAACTGTACCATCATGAGAAATTAGATCTTTACCAATATCATGGGATGTCTATTCCTAGATATTTTCTATTTTTCATGTTTGGACATGTTCATAGTCTTTCATCTACCAATCCATATTATTAATTCCCAAAAATAATCTAATAGAACTTTTTGATGTCCCAGACCCAACTCACTCAAATGTATCAAATCCCAATTGACCACATTGAAGTGCCCAGATCAGTGTGAATCACTGAGAGGGGGAGGGGGTGAATCAGTGATCCTTTAAAACTTTTTACTAATTGATTCTTTATCAATTAAAACTCTATGGCTGGTTAAATCCTCGATCCACTCTTCTTGTATCTCTCAGCCTTTCCTTGAGTGATGTAGTAAATGTAAAGGAACAGGACACAAGGATTTACAATGTTCGGCACCAAAGGCCTACGTCCTTGCCATGTTGGTTATACACCCCAACATGGTTTCTTCCATTATAATCTGTTAGTATTACAATGGTCGATACAACATCCCACGGTATCTCTCCTGAGTCCCATAGGAGGGTCTTTATACTGCGTCCCACAGTGTTACCAGAGTCCCACTGGCCTGTTCCAGAATCCCACTGAAGACTTCTTCCACCATGAGTCTCACAGGGGGCTTCTCCTGGCTCGTCGAGTCACACGAGTAGCTCTTCTTCACTTTAAGTTCTTCAAGTATCCTCAGAAGCCTGGGATAAAGGCTGCTGGCCTTGCTCTGTACCTCTGCTCACTTGTGATGAACAGGTCTTCTCGTCTTGCTCAGGATTTATCTTCTTCTTCTCAGGATGACCTGGCTTCTCTCCAACTACTGAATACTCAGACAACTGATATCTTTAACTTCAGTCTGGTCTAGTCTCAGTTCACATCAACTTCATGCACTGAGTGCATGGCATCTCTGCATCCTCATGCACTGATTGCATGGTCTCTCAAATTCTTCAAGATCCTCTGGTCTTGGACAACTCAAATGCACACAATCATATTTGACTTGTTTACGTGTGCACGTGCATGCATGCACTCCCCTTCTTCTCTTCTTGGTGCAGTAAACCCTCAGAGGGTGTAGTCAACTATAGCATACACCTCCTCACTTGAACTTCACACTTTGTTCAATGTGTTTACACACTTAAATGTGTGTTATATATTGTGTGAGTCTTCTTCTTCTTCTAAGTGTGTCCACTCCACTTAGAGCACACACATAGGTTCGGCCGCATCACTTTGTTGTTTTTCACACACAACTTTGTTCTTTGCTTTGCACACACACAATGAGTGTGTATTTGGCCTTCACTATTTTTGTACACACCCAAGCTATCCTCGGCCTTCTTTTCAAATGCACACACACAAAAAGTGTGGTGGTCTTCACTCTTCAAGAATGAACACACAAATGCACTAAGGCCTCGAGTATTCTTTGGTTGCACAAGGATATGGCCTTTCCTTCCCTTCTTGCACACACACACGAATATGTCCTTCTCCACTTCTGCACACACACTGCCCACGGGTGTCTTCTTCAAGAACGGGCCGCGCAGGTGTCAAGGGTGAAAGGGGTAGCCTTGGGTCGCGTTTGCACACACACAAAAAGTAGTGTGGTCTTCACATGCAGCGCGCAAGTCCTTAAGGTGCACAAGGGTCGCACAAACACCTCCTGCCGCACAAGTCTGCGGGCAGAGAAGGATGCAACCACGGGCGTGTAAGGATGCGGCCACGGGTCTTCCTGTCACGCAAGGAAGGCGCACATGGGACTCCCTTTCTTCTTTCGTGCAAGGAGTTCACAAAAGGAACCTCGCGGAGCAAGGGGTGCTCCGGGATTCACTGCCGCACAGGGTGTTGTGCGGGGCTTCGACTTCGCGAGGCACAGAGTGCTTCTCACGGGACTTCGGATTTTCAACAAAGGATCAGCAAGCAAAAACGAGGTCTCGGACTCTCTTTTTATAGGCAGAGATGCCTTATATCTTCCGCGTGAGATAAATCTCAAATCACCGAGATTTTCGGTTCTTTAAAAATCTTTGAACGCAAGCCGCAAATCACATTTTTCTTTTCTATTCTCCGCAGGATTCCTTCTTATTCGGTTTCCTTCACATGCAAGAGCATGCAAACGCATGCATGGCCTCTGTTTAAACATTTGGGCACAAACACATGGGCCTCGCACCTCCGGTTGCTTCGGCCGAACTCCAATTTCTCCATATATTGCATGCAAGACACTTTTTATGCATGTTCGTGTTCAGTAGAAGCCAGACGATCTCCATGGAGGTCTCGGTTTGCTCGGAGGTGGCCGGGAACTCAAAAACCGTCGTCGGGGAGGCCTCTGGTTCGAACGGAGCTCGCGGGGAGCCTTCGGCTGAGCTCGAGGAAGGAGACGCCTCGGAGCCGTCGGATCAGCTCTTTGGACGGCTGCAATCAGAATGGGAGCGGTGCGATGAGATGTGTGGCGTAGATCGTCCACGAGATCAGATGAATGGCCACGATTTTCTCCGCGGCAAAAATGCACGTACCACATCGAATCGGTGGCCATTTTCCACGCGGTTTATCAAACACCGCGTGCCATCCTTAGCTCAATTGAACTTCTCCCCTCCCGGTGCCGCCCCGCACCGGGTTCTCTCTGTGGGTGCGCTCTTGCGCCCACTCACGCCTCCTGCGGGCGCGCTCCTAGCGCCCACCATGCACTCCGGGCGCGCTTCATGCGCCCCTGCCACGCGGGCGTGACACCCCTGCGTGGCCCTGCCGCCCTGGGCTTGCCCCACGGGTTCTCCCTTGGGCGTGGCGCCTTAGGCCCACATGTTCCTTGGGGTTGAACCCTCAAGGTGTCCTTGGCTGGCCATATTTTTTGGCAAAGGCATGAATAAGGACTTTGTCAAATACAAAGTTCTCCTATGAGTATAAGCCAAATGCCAAGCCCTTCAAGCTTTCTTCCTCACTTTGTTCATTTGAGAATTCCTCTGTACTTCTTCATGCTCTTCAATTAGGATATGGAATTCTCAGGGATCACTTCATCAATCGAACTCCTGAATCATTTATAATCTTCAATGTTATTCATTGATCCAATTAGAGATCAAATTGGAACTTCTTCAAATTCACATGCACTATGTGACAGTGCATGGACTTCATTCAACCACTTCATCCACTTAGTGATTGTGGATGGATCACTTTCATCTCCTCATGCATTGTGAAGACAATGCATGGACTTCTAACATTGTTGTGACTTTGTATCATCAGGATACAAGTTCTATGAACTTAAAGATTAGCTCAACAATCATCAGATATCCATAGAGAATGTTTCAACCACAACATCCTATGTCACTTAGTGAATCTCCTAAGTGACATGCATCGTAGTACCATGGCCATTATCCATTCATCACCAACACCATCACATCCTTTATCATTCACATATTGAACCTCCTTGACATCCATCCATTCATTCCTTGACAACAACATACCTCATTGACAACAAATGCAACACAATGCACTTCAATATCCCCCTTTGTATTTGTTGGCAATACACTAGAGCACATATGAATGGGTCAATATGTGTGCCAATATTTCTCCCCCTTATTGGCAACCAAATGCAAAGGTGTGGTGTGGTTCTTTTTCAAAAATCTCTTCCTCCCTTTGAAAAGTATTTTCTTGAAAAACACTGAGAGAGGTATGATGTCACATGTTCTCTTTAACAAAGAACCTTTAGTAAATCAACTCTAAGTCTACTTGGGCTAACCCGGTGTAGAAAACATGAGTGATGTAACCAAGGTACTCAATGCTGTCCAATATTCACTATACATGTGAGATCATGCTTCAAGGGGCTTGAAATTTTTCAGATATAACAATGAATTACTAAATCCTGCACATACTTCACCAAACACATTAGAAAGTTCAAGTGCAATGATAAAGCTCCCCTTTCAATCATTTGTCTTCAATCAATACTCCCCCTTAATTGACAAGATAAAATAAATTAAGAAACAAGGGATGAATGTATGATTGGAATACCTTCACTTTTCTCAAGATGGTATTAATCTAAGAATCCCATCTTCTTCAGATTGGCTCCCCCTCAAGGGGTGCACTCCATTATGTCCAAACCATCCTCCAGTTGAGAATGGTCATCATCTTCAATTCCCTACAGTGTTAGCACATGTAAATACAAGTGATTAGGGAATAAGATGGAACCTCCTTGGTTCATCAATGTGAACAACAAGGTTGAGAAGATTCTCTCAACCGAGATGTCCCATTTTCACCATTCTTCACACTTGCACATTTGATCTTCAATGATGTTTGTGCTGGTGTGGATCTCAATACATCTTCATGTCAAATATTATTCTTCCCTTTTTCCTTAGAAATTTCCAGAACTTCATCTTGTGCTCTTTGTAGATCTTTGGCAAGTTGCAACTGATTTGTCCATATGACAAGTAAGTCACTTGGGAGTGTGGCCTCAGTTCTGGAAGTTCCACATGGTTCTTTTGATGCTTTCAAGCTACCTTTCTTAGGAAACTTGTTTTCAATCAATCCCTTCTGCTTCTTCTGGATTGATTGTCTTTTTGAGTCTAGTCTGCTTCTATTCAGTTCCATGGCTTGTTCACAAAGATCCATGTTATGACCTTTCTTTCCACAGTAGAAGCATGTTTTCTTGGTGGTCCTTCTGGATGCATCACCCTTATTGGATTTAGATTCCAAGGACTTCTTTTCCTTTTTCAAAACCGTCTTGGCAGCATCTTCAACTTTCTTCTTGCTTCCCAAGGATTCTTTCTGAGCCAGGTTCTGTGATCTTTTCTTCTTTTGAGCTCTGGATACAGTTGGAGATTGACATGTATCTATTTGACCACTTTTGCACACATCCCAGATGTTATTAAGTAATCCAAATCTATTTTCAGTAAAGAGATGTCTCTGGACCTGTGGATGCTGCTTCTTTTCCTCTGGCTTGCTCCCCCTTGGCATGGCCTTCCTTTGTGCTTTGACATTCAGTGGATTGTACCAACAATCCTTTGCACAGTGCCCATACATATTACAACACCAACACTGACCCAAAAATCTTGACTTTTTGATTCTTTCTGATTGTAGGGTACTTGTCTTGAATTGTTGCGCTGCTTCAGGAGAGCTTTCTTTCTTCATTGTCTTCATCCATACTTGTTTGGATTCATTCTTCCATCCTGCACTTTTAGTAGAAACACTTTTAGAAGCATGAGTACAAGATGGTATGGATGGTACCTTCTTTTTAGAAGATGTTTCCCTTTCATTAGAGGATGTCTTTCTTTTAGAATCATCCTTCTCAAAGCTCACTTGAGTAGCAACATTTCTTCTTTCAGCTGACTGGGAGGCTTCAGCTTTGGGTGATTGCAGATTTTTCAATATCACCTCTAATTCTAAACACTTCATGTTAAGGGAGTTCATCTCATCCTCAACAGTTCTTAGCTTTCCTTCCCATTTCTCTTCCAGCTGTATCATCTGGTCTTCATGCACCTTATTCATTTCAAGCAATGAATTGTCAAGCTCCTTCACCCTTTTTACTTTGTCTTCAAGTTGAGCATATTTAACAACCATTGATACTCTATGCCACTTCTCCAGTGCATGGTAAACATATTTGATTACTACTTTAAAGAATTCTTTCTCAGAAAGGATTCTGTGCAATTCTTCAGCAGTGTCTTCATATCTTTCATTGCAAAGAGAAACAGTTTCATCTTTAGCCTTCACCAGCTTTCTGAGAGTGTTGGTTATGCCAACCCTTTTTGCCAATTGATCTTCCATTGCATTGGATTCTTCTTCTAACTGTGATTTTTCTTCTTGAAGATCAAGGATGCATGTATCTATACACATTGCCACTTCCTTGGGGACTGTCTTCTGAAGATATTCGATTGCATTTTGAAGATCATTCATTATTCCAACTTCATCACAGCTAGGACAGTCTTTCTTCATCTTCTTGGCCTGTTTCTTCTTTCTATTTTTTTGAGTCTTGGCAGATATATCCATTTGAGGCTGGTTACTCATTTCCTCAAATCTGCACTTCATAAAGACTCCCTTGGATATTTTAGAGGTAACCTCCCTCTGATACCAATTGAAGTTCCCAGATCAGTGTGAATCACTGAGAGGGGGAGGGGGTGAATCAGTGATCCTTTAAAACTTTTTACTAATTGATTCTTTATCAATTAAACCTCTATGGATGGTTAAAGCCTCGATCCACTCTTCTTGTATCTCTCAGCCTTTCCTCGAGTGATGCAGTAAATGTAAAGGCACAGGACACAAGGATTTACAAGGTTCGACACCAAAGGCCTACGTCCTTGCCATGTTGGTTATACACCCCAACATGGTTTCTTCCATTATAATCTGTTAGTATTACAATGGTCGATATAGCATCCCACTGTATCTCTCCTGAGTCCCATAGGAGGGTCTTTATACTGCGTCCCACAGTGTTACCAGAGTCCCACTGGCCTGCTCCAGAATCCCACTGAAGACTTCTTCCACCCTGAGTCTCACAGGGGGCTTCTCCTGGCTCCTCGAGTCACACGAGTAGCTCTTCATCACTTTATGTTCTTCAAGTATCCTTAGCAGCCTGGGATAAAGGCTGCTGGCCTTGCTCTGTACCTCTTCTCACTTGTGATGAACAGGTCTTCTCGTCTTGCTCAGGATTTATCTTCTTATTCTCAGGATGACCTGGCTTCTCTCCAACTAATGAATACTCAGACAACTGGTATCTTTAACTTCAGTCTGGTCCAGTCTCATTTCACATCAACTTCATGCACTGAGTGCATGACATCTCTGCATCCTCATGCACTGATTGCATGGTCTCTTAAATTCTTCAAGATCCTCTGGTCTTGGTCAACTCAAATGCACACAAGCAGATTTGACTTGTTTACGTGTGCACGTGCATGCATGCATGAATGCACTCCCCTTCTTCTCTTCTTGGTGCAGTAAACCCTCAGAGGGTGTAGTCAACTATAGCACACACCTCCTCACTTGAACTTCACACTTTGTTCAATGTGTTTACACACTTAAATGTGTGTTATACTTTGTGTGAGTCTTCTTCCTCTTCTAAGTGTGTCCACTCCACTTAGAGCACACACATAGGTTCAGCCACTTCACTTTGTTGTTTTGCACACACAACTTTTTTCTTTGCTTTTCACACACACAATGAGTGTGTATTTGGCCTTCACTATTTTTGTACACACCCAAGCTATCCTCGGCCTTCTTTTCAAATGCACACACACACAAAGTGTGGTGGTCTTCACTCTTCAAGAATGCACACACAAATTCACTAAGGCCTCGGGTCTTCTTTGGTTGCACAAGGCTACGGCCTTTCCTTCCCTTCTTGCACACACACACGAATATGTCCTTCTCCACTTATGCACACACACTGCCCACAGGTGTCTTTTTCAAGCACGGGCCGCGCATGTGTCAAGGGTGCAAGGGGTATCCGTGGGTCGTGTTTCCACACACACACAAAGTAGTGTGGTCTTCACATGTCGCGCGCAAGTCCTCAAGGTGAACAAGGGTCGCACAAACACCTCCTGTCGCGCAAGTCCGCGGGCAGAGAAGGATGCAACCACGGGCGCGCAAGGATGCGGCCACGGGTCTTCCTGTCGTGCAAGGAAGGTCCACAGGGGACTCCCTTTCTTCTTTCGTGCAAGGAGTGCACAAAAGGAACCTTGCGGAGCAAGGGGTGCTCCGGGTTTCACTGCCGCGCAGGGTGCTGCGCGGGGCTTCGACTTCGCGAGGCACAGAGTGCTTCTCATGGGACTTCGGATTTTCAACAAAGGATCAGCAAGCAAAAACGAGGTCTCAGACTCTCTTTTTATAGGCAGAGATGCCTCATATCTTCCGCGTGAGATAAATCTCAAATCACCGAGATTTTCGGTTCTTTAAAAATCATTGAACGCAAGCCGCAAATCACGTTTTTCTTTTCTGTTCTTAGCGGGATTCCTTCTTCTTCGGTTTCCTTCACGTGCAAGAGCATGAAAACGCATGCATGGCCTCCGTTTAAACATTTGGGCACAAACACATGGGCCTCGCACCTCCGGTTGCTTCGGCCGAACTCCAATTTCTTCATATATTGCATGCAAGCCACTTTTTATGCATGTTCGTGTTCAGTAGAGCCAGACGATCTCCATGGAGGTCTCGGTTTGCTCGGAGGTGGCCGGGAACTCAAAAACCATCGTCGGGGAGGCCTCTAGTTCGAACGGAGCTCGCGGGGAGCCTTCGTCTGAGCTTGAGGAAGGAGATGCCTCAGAGCTGTCAGATCAGCTCTTTGGACGGCTGCGATCAGAATGGGAGCGGCGCGATGAGATGTGCGGCGCAGATCGTCCGCGAGATCAGATGAATGGCCACGATTTGCTCCGCGGAAAAAATGTGCGTCCCACATCGAATCGGTGGCCATTTTCCATGCGGTTTATCAAACACCGCGTGCCATCCTCAGCTCAATTGAACTTCTCCCCTCCCGGTGCCGCCCCGCACCGGGTTCTCTCTGCGGGCGCGCTCTTGCGCCCACTCACGCCTCCTGCGGGCATGCTCCTTGCGCCCACCATGCACTCCGGGCGCGCTTCATGCGCCCCTGCCATGCGGGAGTGACACCCTTCCGTGGCCCTGCCGCCCTGGGCTTGCCCCACGGGTTCCCCCTTGGGCGTGGCGCCTTAGGCCCACATGTGCCTAGGGGTTGAACCCTCAAGGTGTCCTTGGCTGGCCATATTTTTTAGCAAAGGCATAAATAAGGACTTTGTCAAATACAAAGTTCTCCTATGAGTATAAGCCAAATGCCAAGCCCTTCAAGCCTTCTTCCTCACTTTGTTCATTTGAGAATTCCTCTGTACTTCTTCATGCTCTTCACTTAGGATATGGAATTCTCAAGGATCACTTCATCAATCGAACTCGTGAATCATTTATAATCTTCAATGTTCTTCATTGATCCAATCAGATATCAAATTGGAACTTCTTCAAATTCACATGCACTAAGTGATAGTGCATGGAATTCATTCAACCACTTCATCCACTTAGTGATTGTGGATGGATCACTTTCATCTCCTCATGCATTGTGAAGACAATGCATGGACTTCTAACATTGTTGTGACTTTGTATCATCAGGATACAAGTTCTATGAACTTAAAGATTAGCTCAACAATCATCAGATATCCATAGAGAATGTTTCAACCACAACATCCTATGTCACTTAGTGAATCTCCTAAGTGACATGCATCTTAGTACCATGGCCATTCTCCATTCATCACCAACACCATCACATCCTTTTTCATTCACTTATTGAACCTCCTTTACATCCATCCATTCATTCCTTGACAACAACATACCTCATTGACAACAAATGCAACACAGTTCACTTCACACATGGCATTTAGTGTGGATCTATGCATACTAGAGGATGCCAAATAATGGAGAGAGTATAATAATAATGTGTTGTGGAGACTATAAAAACTTTTATCATTGTGTATCAGAGAGTTGAATTAAATTTTAATCAACTGAATACATTTAATAATTAAAAATTTATGTAAATTTTATTGATGATATTAATAATAAATATACAGTAACAATCACTATATTAAAATTTATTGCATGGCTATAAATAAAGTTAACATGCATACATGATTTCAGAAAAATGTGTGAGACACATATAAAAAATGAATAAGTCCCATGATTTTAACATGGACATCTTGAGGACAAGGTGTATAAACTACTACCATTATCCCATCATAACAAAAATAAATTATCCATTGCTGGGTGATTTTATTGATTCTTAGCTACAAATAGGTGATAATTATGGTTTCTAAATAGAATCCCATATATATTGTAAGTAGAACTCAAGAAGACACTACCAAAATTGTATAATTCTATCATGTATGTTTATATGAAATGAGAAATGTGATGATATAAAAAAAGGAAATGAAATAAATAGTTAATATGTCGGCTAAGCTTCCTCATGGGATACTCGACTGATTATACCAACTTCGATCTGAGAAAGAAATTATCCTAAAAAATATCACTAATTTTGAAATATGTCCCATGGATAAAATCCCAGATGTCAATGTGTAACACTAGTCATGTGACCCCAATGGTGAAAACAAGGTATATATATAAACACACACTGAAGAAAATATAAGTTTATACTTGTTTCCTGATAATAATGGTTTAGTAATAAAGGTAATTATAAATAATTATTAATCATAAGTTACTTACATTTAACATATGATACCATCTAAGGAATTTTGTATTAGGAATATAGGAATATCTTAACGAACAGTTAAATTTTAGTTAACCTATTATCCCATTCAATGTTCCTTATAAGGAAATAATTTATTTCTTATGGTATATATACTTCTATTAAACTTATGATCCCATCCATTTAATTATTTATAAGGAACCTAAGTATCACTCAATGAAAAAAAAAACATTTTATTTATCCTCCTAGACAATCTAATGAATTCATTATAAGGAATAAAATTATATATAAATGTGTTATATAATATTATTTGACCAATGATTCCATAAAAATTTTTCAGTATCATAAATATATTCTTCACTCAAGGTGTATATAATTAATAGGCACATTTCATTTAACATGTGAACATAGTCCTTGAAAAACATCTCTTCCAATATTTATTCATCATGATTTTATTCATTTTTATATTTTCAATTCCATTTATTTATAATTATAAGGAATGAAGTGATAATATTCAACCATATATAAATTCACTAAATTCATCTAGCCACCCATTATAATGTGATAAACCAAAATAAATTTAAAATTTTGTATCCATGATTTTTTGAGAAGTATAATATTCAATAAAACCATATAGGTGATTTATTTATATAAAAAAATACATAATATTACTAAAAACAAAGGTAAATTGAGTTTCCAAGTCATAATAAATTTTAGTAATTCATTTAGTTTGTTCATTATTTACTGAAAATGAAATGAAAACTATAGAGTGTTTTGGTTTTATGAAAATATTTTAAATATTAACATTTAATAAAACCATACATTATTGGTAGATAGGTATGGGGTTATCAACTCCCATACCATTTAAAGGGATCTAATAAATGACACAGTTATGGTTAATGAATTTTATTAATTGAATTTAATAATTTGAGATATAAACTGGGTAAGTACGATTTGTGGAACCACCAATATTATTTATAAATTTCAAGACATTGATTATGAAGTCATATACCAGGAACCTCTTTCTTAAGAATTTTCACTTATTCATTATCTACGATTGATTTTGCAGGGAATGAGATAAATCTAAAGATATAAGTGAACTTAGTAAAAATAGTGAATATTAGCTCTCCCATTGTTCGTGATAAAAATTAGAAGAGAAATGTAGAAAATATAAATTTGGAATCATTGACCTCACATGTAGGATTTCAACGCAACTAAAGAGGGTCAAATCAGTCCTTCAATGAATTATAACCACCTTTCAAGGAAGCAGGATGAAGAAGTAATGCACTGAGGGTTACTATGGATGAATGTAGAATAAATGGTGTAAAATCATTTAATGTTGGTAAGTAAAATGATAATTTTTTCCCTTTTAATGGTTAACATGGTTATGAATCACAATTAGGAAAAATATGTGCCACCCATGTGGACTTAATTACTCCAGAACCTTCTCATCACATGGTACTATCACAAAATTATAAAAACACTTCACCAAATGTAATATATCTCCCAAACTTATACACTAAACTGAAATATGTTTTTTACCATATCACATGATTTAAAGGAATTGTGTCTGTATACAAAATAAACCCCTTGTTATAGATTCAAATCAAGTACTAACCGTTCACCCAGGGCTATCTATATCAAAATAGGGCTCTAGAATCCTGAAACATGAAAAACTAATTTTAAAACCTAATATACCTTCAATGTCATATTCACCATCCAAAATTTATTTTTATGTATTGCAACACCTAGAAATAAATTTATAATATCAATTTGAAATTTTTTTCCATCCACAAAATGGAACACTCAAATTCCCATCATATTTTCTACTCATCACAACATAGAATATCTTATTGGTCCATAGTAAAATCAAATTAGTTGAATTTGGAACGTGACATAGGATAGGGATGGCTGGATTAAAATTAATAATTATCCCCCCATTATTTTATGATAGAAATATGAACCTACCAAACACCAATGAGAGGAGATACTAATTGTTAGGTAGATACCTAGCATGGTTCAAGATTTATGATTTTTGTTTTATTATATAAAACCGGTTTCTATTGAAGTATAATATATTATAAGTTAGTGAATCACAATTAAATTTCATAATAATAAACATAGGGAAACTCATTTTCCTTTTTTTGTTATGGGTCCTTGATGTCGTCCATGGGACATTAGGGCTGGTGATGTTTAAAAAAAAGACCCATATCATTACCATAGGGTTGAACCAGTTGGGGAAGGTGATTACTAAATGTGTAATTTTTATGCATATTATATTTAATATTTGGATAAGTATACTATAAATGTCTCTGTTCTGGAGAAAATGTTCCGATTAGATGATCTTTTGATCACCACTAGTTTGTTTTAGGTATTGGTAGAGTAATATGTACCATTGGTAGTAAATTAAATTATAGGTTCAGTATATTAATGTAAAAACATTTTTCATAGATACTGTAATAATGCATAAATTTCATGGGTGAATGTTTAGATGTGTTTTATGAAGAGTTTCTACCATCCTCAATGAAGGCAGTGAAGAGGCAATTTTTTTCTCCTCAGTGGGGGAGTGTATCTACGAAGGAGCATGGGAATATGTTAAAGGATCATATTAGTTTCTCCCCCAATATTTTCAATGATGAGATTTCTTATAGAAGACATCATGATTTTGAAATCCATTAGTATATCCAATATGTTTTTAATTCTTTTATGATGTTGACATAATTTGTTCTTCATCGAATGATGGAGGAGATTGAGTGTATGTACTCATGAGGTGGGTAACTGGGATATGGAATCCATTCAGGTTATTTTAGAATTGGGGATTTTAATGGAGAATATATATCACTTTGGACATAAAGTTTTCTATAAGTGGAGAGTCATCAATAAGGAACCCAATTTTGGATTCCATATCCTGTGGATTCTGGGATTTCCATGTGGGACATTGGGAATGTTTTCAACTTTTGTGGGGTTTTTGGGAGTCAATAATAGTTCCCAGTCATTCATATGTATTTTTAGAGTGGCTATGGACAACTCCATTGTCAGGTTCAACAATTTTTTAGGGAATAAAATTTCATCATTATGGGTAGCAAGCATATGGTTCACTGAGAGGTCATGTGGTTTTCATAGGGTGACCACATTATTTCCCTATTCTTTAGGGACCTTAACACGAGCATCGCTATATAGGTTCAATCCAAAAGTGAAGAGAGAGAGTTTTATATGGATTATTACATGAAGTGGTATTTCCATCACATGAGGGGTCATAAATCCTTATATGTATGGGGATATTGAAATTTATTTTTTTTATTTTTTGATTTAGGAGCTTCAAAATCCATTATTGTACCCAAAATAGTACATGATTTGGGACTAGACATTGAGAGGATTCATTCTCCCCTGTTTTGAATACCCTATTTGAAGTCCATATGAGCCTATTTGATGCGTTTCGAGGGTCTAGAATGATTATGGGTAAATATCAGTAATTTAGATATATTTTATTGGTATAAATAAATATACATTATATCATCCTCATCATTGAGTGGTTATATTTCATAAATACTATTATCAAATTCTTATTGAGGAAGGTATATTTCCCATATGTGGCTATTCATCATTTTATTTTTTCTCTTATGCGTGTTTTTATGAAGGTACAAAATATATACAACCCCTACCTTCTTTCATAGTTATTTTGGTTATGTAGTCAATAGATTTTGGGAAGATAGAAGCCCCCTTTATGGACTAGTAATTTTGGAGGATTTTTCTATTGTGGTTGTAATGATACCCCAAATGTGATGTTGTGTTTGGGATTTTTCTATGACCTGGGGTTTCTGTAATTCTGTTGGATCCTTATTAGATGATGGATTCTTAGTTTTATGAGTTCTGTATTTAGATAAATAATCTAATAAATAAGGATTTCACCCAACCTAGTGTTTCATCGTGGTGTGCTCCATTATTATTCTCCAAGAAAGTATTTTGGTAGTTTGAAGATGTGTATAGGTTATAAGAGGATGAATAATGTGTTGATCATAAATTATTACACTTTCTCAGGGATTTATAAACTGTCAAGCCCACTAATCAGAATTAATTTTTTTTATATGATACCTTTATGGTTTTATATCTATAATTTTTGGGGAAAGGGATAATATATTAATGAGTATATTGAAATTATGTTTTGGGTATTTTTAGTTCATGTTCATGTCGTTTTTTGTCACAAATGAAAAACTGTGTTTATGTGGTTCATCAACTCATCATTACGATAGTTCATGGTACACTTTTTAGTCATGTTAAATTTGTGATATATTGACACACTCAACATCATAGTTGTGTATGTCGATCATTTTAGAGTTGTCAGGTAAACCCCTCGATGTCTCCAGCAATATGGGGAACTACCCAACTGCAAGTTCATGTGATGAGAGGTTTCATTCATTGGGTATTTAATATCTCAATAAGGTGCGGTTTTAACTCATCATTGGTAGATGTAGTTGTTTATTTGTTGTCACCTATGAATGTGAGAGAGGTACATATCATCCTTTATATTACATTAAATTTTAAGAGGTTTGTGTCCAATTTATCATAGATTATATCTCCATGTAAAACATATTCTAGTAAGATTATTATTTTTTTCTTCACTTGGAAATTGATTAGTGCTTCATTGGGATTTTTCCCTTAGGGAGTGGGGATGATTGAGGTATTTTGTAAAGCATCACATGTAGTATTTGGATTCATCATGATGAATATTATTGTGGTTTCCTATTATTGTTATAAATATCTATGTCACCATGAGTTTAAATATTCCACCAATGATATGAAAATAGAAGTGGTTATGGTTGAATTGAAACTATAAATAAATTTCCTTATTGGATATTTTTTTTCATCTTCACTATTCACAAGAGCATGAGGTACATGTTTTATCATCTTGACATGAATATTTGATAGTAGAGATAGATATTGTTTAAAAAGGACTCTGACAATGTGATCACTTTAAAATTAAGAAACAATAATTTTTTCGATGATTCAATAGTTATGATGTATTTGAAGGATTTTTTTCAAGATTTTAGAGATTCTCGGAGGGTGATGGTGGATTTCTAGCCCTTCTCATAGATGTAATGGTGGATGATGGTGAATGTTTTCGGTATCATATGATGGATTAGTATTTTGTAATGATTTTGGAGGAGAAATATTGATGGTGAGACTCATAAGTAAAGGTCAAGTTCTATAATGATGGAAATATTGATAATAGAGAGTGATAGATTGGGAATATTCAGAACCGTATTTTGTTTTAAAGAAAAACGATAGCTTAAATTATGACATGTGGTGATATCCTTCATGAAATTCATATATCGCCATTAGTGGTAATCCTTGAAGTGTTTAATATTTATAAGGGATTTATTAAGTGGTGTTTGTGGACAAGGATAAATCATGTAATGGAATTTTTTTTAAGTGTATGGTTTTCTAGAAGGTAAAAGTAGAGCATCATATGACTGTAATTTTATTACATCCGCAATATGCTTATGAGTATATGTGGTTGAATATATTGATAGACTCAATCATTTTTTTAACATGAGATCATAGAGTGTACAATGTTATATAGGTAATCATACATATTGTGATGAATTCAACTCACTTCTTAGAGATTAGGGAGAGTAGTGACATTGATGTCATGGAAAGGAGGTGTGTGGATAGGTTGTGAGGCTACATAGAGTTATGAGGTCCATTTTATCATTCTAGGGAACTCAGTTTACCCCTTGTGTCAATAGAGGATACAAACAATCTTTTGGAACATAGTTGCACCTAAACATATATTTCCACCCTTCAAAGGATTGATGCATGGATTTGACAATCTGTACATTGGAGGATATTTTGTGGGTCTATATCATGGAAATCGATGGATATATGTGAAAAAACATCCCTTATTTTAGTTCCCTTACAAAAATAGATATAAATCATATATATGTATAGCCACATTGGAGGAATTGTATGGGTTTTCATTTCAGTCACCATTTTTCTAGGATGAGGTCATGGAGGAAAAAATTCTCAATTATGATGTGATGCAGAGCACAACCATGTTGGATCATGTTGTTTGTGAGAGGATGATGGAAGAAAAATACCATTAGATAAATTAATTTTATTTTATGAATAGTTCTATATAAATTGATGTTATTGATCATGTGTTCATGAGGGTATCTACTATAGAGGGATATAGATGTTTAGAATGACGAGAATGCCCTCTCTTGGGTTCATGGGTCATTTGAGGTGTTGGAGGGTTTTGTCATGGTGGAATATTGGTTGTAGCTTCATCCATAGTTAGAAATTATCATTGCTATCTGGTACATCTATCAGATCCGTCTGTATCTTTATAAACAAGTTCATGTAATTTATTGGGTATAGTTAGATATTGAGGGTTATGCATTGTTCATATGGTGACCAATTTAGATTTTAGATCATGAGATGAATATATTGTATATATGGACCACTCCCTTAGATTGTGTTCTCCGAATTAATAATATCAAGTAGGAGAGTACTTGGGAGATTGAGAGTTAGATTTGTTCTAATTACATAGTACTGTATTGAGTTATTTATTATTTTTATTTTAAAGATAATGTGATTTTTTAATCCTAAGGATTTATAAAATATGATTTTATCCATGATGTGATGTGTGTTAAATCATGTAGTATAAATTACTAAGAAACCCCTTCTTAATCAGTCTCTCTTATATGAAAATATGTTTTATGACCATGTGGGTGAGTTAGTGCCACCACAATTGAATTATAACTTGATTTTGAAGGTGGAATTCATTGATTTAGGTTCTTGTGTCCATGTTGTGTGACTATTGAGGTAGCAACTGGATTAGGGTATGTACTGGTTGTAATAGTTGTGTTGAAAGATGGTGGCTTATTAAAAGTGTAAAATATTGTTATGATATGGTTGTATGTGATTCTTATAGATGTTTTATTATTGGCTTGGTGTGTTTTATTAGTTGTAGTGTTCCAGATATAATGATATCTATATGAGGTATCACTTAGGGTGATAGTTAAGACTATTCCCCTCTATTTATTTACTAGGTTCATTTGGGTATTTGGCAAAGAGAATTTTTTTGATATATATGATGTATTTATAAAAACCATTATAAAATTATATTTATGTAATTTTAGTGATAGAGGTGTTTGAGGGAATTCATTATGGAGGTGGAGGGGAAAAGGTGGAGTTTTAGATAAAAAAATATACATAAGAAGGATTATACGATGTAGATCCCTGAGGTAAACTATAGACATGAGATTATATGGCCTGGATATGCAATACTTGGAATAATTGATTTCAAGAGTAATATCACAATTTCTCTGTAAGGTTAAGATGAATCTCTCCTTATGTGAGCCCTCCCATTTCACTATATAAGGGTTAAATAAGTTAACCATTCACTATCCCACAATATATAAAATGGTTACCAAGATTACACTTATATTGTAGCATGGGATCTTGAGATGCTTCATATAGGGATGTAGATGTGGCATAGAGTGGTTGTTTGTATGATATATGCTCTAGGGGTGTGTTTTGGGAGTTTTCCATTTTCCACATTTTTTCCACATAGTGACTTGGCTATGACATTTAGTCATAAAGGGTGCATACATTAATTCCATCATTTTCGAGGTAGAAACATCACAGAAGATGATTCTATAATGGGACTCATCATGATAGTTAATTTCTTTAGTGTGGTGGTTCTTCTAACATCCTGGTCCATTTTCTATTATTTCAAAACAATGGTGTGGACCTCACAATATTTCTTAATATGAATCTTTCACTAGACCCATTGTGCGGTGATCCCATTCCTTTCATCATGGATCTTTTATATATTAACTATTATGCACTGTGGAATGGTAGGTTTTGTTGTATTGCTGTGTTTTCTAGACTTAATATAAAAACATTAACCTATACAAATCCTATCATTTATATAGCTTCACTCTTGATTGTTGGGTGACCATGGGTTTCCCTTTGAAATATTTTAGACTATTTTAATTGGATTTCGCACCATTACATTGGAGATCGATCCTTTGTGATTTTATGTGAGTTTCCTCCATTAATTTTCAATGTTTCCTCCACGTTCCTCAACTGGAAAAAAATGGTATCATTAAAATACAATTCAATGTGATGTTGCACTATGATAATAATGTGGGATCATGAATTCTAGGTTTTTCAATGACATTTCATTCATTTTGTGTGTCGTTATTCATCTATATTATGTTATAAATTTTCATACTGGTTGGTAAATCTTTTGTTATTGTAGAGAATCATTAGTCATTATTATATTTGTACATACACAAGGGGTCATAGATTTTCATTAAATTAGGGATTTAGTATGATATGTCCTACACAAGATAATCAATTGGTCAATTGAGATTGAAAATGATGGGAACTGAAACACATGATCTAATAATTTTTATGTAATTAGTTTTATACATACATGATTTCGTACTAAAAATCATGGTGATCCAGAACTTTACTTTTGTTGTGGTATAAATAATTATGGACCCTTTTTGTGTGATTGTTTGATATGACTTGGAATTAAAATTTCATAATAATGTATAACTTCTTAATAATATGTTTTCTATTGATATCTTATTTTTGTTTGAAAATTTCATTGAAAATAGTGTAGTGAATGTGATGGACTACCATTTTTTAAACCTAAATTTAATAATGTGGTAACTAGTTGTGATGTGTGTGTTTTATGTTGTGGAGTATATTATAAGTGGTGATTATGGCGTAGATGTTGGTAATGTGAAATGGTGGAATTTTGGGGAATGATGGATGGGTTTTTGTTTATTGTGTATATGTTTTTATTTTTTTCTGGTAGTAATGTAATTAGTTGTTAATGATGAAACTAAAAAACATGGGTTTTAATGGGTAAAAAAATATTTAATTAAAATGTTTTGTGTAGATGATGTGATTTTTAGTTAATATAAAATGAATGGGTTTTATAGTACAAATATTTTGGTAAATAGAATAGTGGAAAATAACATTATCTTGAAAATAAAAGATGGAATGTGGTCTGTGGTTGTGGGTTTATTGTGTGATGTTATGGATTTCAGGGTATTAGTGGATTTGGTACAAGTCTTAAGGATTTATAGTTATGGGTTATTCCAAATGGTACACATTTTTGACCCATTTATTTGGATAGTTAGTAGTTACTATATAGATATTTTATTTTCACTATGATTTATTTATTGACCACACCCACATCATGAACTATGTGATGAAACCCAAATATATATGGGATTATTTCCTCAATATATTGATTGAAAGGATGGATTGTTGATTACCCATATTTTATAATCTATCTTCCTGTAGATTTTTTTTTCATGGGATATGATGTAATAAATTTTATTAGTGCACTAATGGTGGTGTTAGATGAGATGATGAGTTGGTTTTTGGTTTCCCTCTTTCATGATTGGAGGGAACTTTCTGAATTTACTTCATGATCGTGATACCATAAGGTTTTGGATATGTGGTAATTGGTGAGATGTGATGTGATGGTGTGGGTTTCTTTTGGAATGATATGATTTATTATCTGAGAAGTTTTCAAGAGAGAGGCGATGTGGTTACACAATTTTATTCAGGAAGGATTCAATTGAAGATATGGGAGTTATAAGAAGTAAAAAATTGGGGTGTGAGAGAAAAAAAATAATGGTAAAGAAATGTGGGGATCCCATTTTTTGATATTCTTCTTATTATGTTATTATACACTGATAGATTATTTGGTGAATGTTCCATGGCGATGATTGGATGAGTTAGTTGACATAAAAATGTGTTGTTGATTTTTTTTTCTAATAGGTAAATTGGAATACACTTTTCACATGTACACAAAAGACATTTTGTATGATGCTAATGAGTATACATGTTATTCTAAAAATATTTATATACAAACTATGATTCATGTCTCTAGGATGAAATTGTGGGATTTTCTACACCATAATATCTTCGGATTTAGAGCATTTATTTTGTTACATCCTTAAGATGTACCACGGGTATTCATTTCAAGTATCATCATATTCTCAATATTTACAAATAGATTTTGGAATTTTTTTTGGTTTATTGTTTATTATGTACAAGAGTTTCATGATGATTGTTTAACCTATATCATGATCTTATATCATTAAAGAGGGTATTTCCTTCTATTGGTCTCATTTTTTCATCCTTATTATTTTTTCTGACCTAAGGCCTACTAATGGTTTGAATTGGGGGTCATTATCTATATTCCATCATTTTCAGTATAGTAGGGGTATATATGGAGGGATGGGTCATGAAAACTTCAATCCAGTTTTTCATTCGGATTAAAATAACATTCAAGATGTTAATAAAAGTATGATAGTTAATAATGATTTAAATTATAGTTCTAGTTAATATATATTCATTGATAATCTAAATAAAGTGATGATACTTATAACTTTATCATTGCATATATCAAGTAATTTGATGAGGTTAGTTCTCCAATTACCTAGTCTAACTATCATTCTAATTCAATAGCTTACACTTATTCAACAATTTATTTACATTAAAATATTTTTCTTTAATTATTTATTTTATTTTTTTTAAAATGTTTCTATATTTAAATATTATAAAACTAAATAAATTATATTATCCTTTTAAAATGATCAAATACTAAAATTAGAAGTTAAATTTTTAACTAAAAGAATAACATAATGTTTAGAATTTGGAATCTAGAAATAATGATCTTATAAATAATCAATCCTAATTAACACATGATCATAAATATCTAAATATTATATTAGGATCTAAATGGTTATAAAGGGTGATATCAGGATTGGGTTAACATAACAATATAATATTATAAAAATTCTAAAAGCATGCATTTTTAAAGGGGCTATAATTTTTTTAATCACGGAGAAATTTAGGTATACTATTTATGAATTAAATTTATAAATATAAAAAAACATATAATAATGATAATTAATATATTATATCATATTTAAATGAAAAAATATGTTATTAATAAGTTTGGATTCCAAAATCAATATTGACTAACTTATGTGGACTAAATAAATTTGTAAGGTAAAATTATTATCTCAATATTATTCTAAAAAATGGTGTCAATCTAAAAACCTCAAAATATATGTTGTATTTGTACTATAGATATTAAATGAATATGTGTGGTGATCCACCTAAAATAAATTATCTCAAGGACATCAATAGAGGAAATGTCACAATGAGAGACGATTTAAAATGTAAAATCACCAGTATTGGTATGATCAGTTTCAACAAAATTAATTTAATTGAAGATGATTTATTTTTTAATTTCATGATGAAAAATTTACTATATATTATTAAATTCTTTTATATTAGTAGTTTATTAATTTTTGATAAATATTTTTAATTTTTTTAAATCTAAAGGATGATTTCATTTAGCATAAATTTTTTGAAAAACATTTATATAAAAGATTTAACATCACTTGAAATTTAAAATTTTATGATCATAGTTTCACAAGATAATTAATATATTCTTTTTCATTGGAACCTATGCCATTTTAATATTCTTTCTATTATCATTCTCATTTTCAATATACACATTTTATATTTAATATATTTCTCTTTCAAAGATAACGTTGTTTGTGAACAATTTCCATCTTCTTCAAAATCTAATAAAGTGTGTACCTACTTTAAATCATTAATATAAAATAAAAATGATATTTTTAGACCAAATAATGTTTTTTTTATAATATATATATCTTATGACATTTTAATAATATACGACTATATAATTTTGACATGTGATTTCTTCCCAGAACATCAAAATGAGGTTTGTAATGTGTTTATTAGATTTTCAAATAAATTAAACAATGTAAAAGGCTAGAAAATGATAAATATTATATGGTTAAATGTTGTATAATTTTCCAAAATATAATTGGTGAGGTATGTACATCTCAAGGTTGTTATCATTACATCACATCTAATAGAACACAACATAAAAATTGAATTTTTAGAAGATTAAATTTGACACTCCCAGAAATTTCTATGTCTCTATTAAATGATTTCAAATTACCACAATTAATTTTTGATGAGGTAGTTGATACATGTTTTTATATCCATAGACATTTTACCATGAGAACCATAATATGAAAAATTCATTATTAACACTGGAGAAGAAAATTTATTAATGTATGATTCTTTAATGTTTTAGTTGTAAATGCATTTTCCTTAATAGTAATTATAGTATAATATTGTTTGACCCAAAATCTAATGATGGAAGCATTACATGGTACTCAAACTCATTTTATTCTGACAAATTAATGAAAAAAGGACTAGGAATCTAGAAAATTCAATTTAAATAAATTTGTATGTGAATTATTGTAAATATCACCCTCAAATTGATAATGATATTGAAAAAGATAGTTTTAACATTAATAAACCTGAATCATATATTATAATTGACGGTGTTCAAGGACCACCTTATATTCCTATACCTAAGTAATGGGATGATTCAAAAGAAGATTCCTATGAAGATGTTATAAGTGAATTAAAATCGAAAACTCCAACTATAAGGTCAGTACAAAATACAGTTAAAGAATATGTCATTTATCTCACATTGAACCTCAATCCCCTATTGATTATATTAAAAATGTTATATTGATATATTAAAAAAAATGGTGAACCTGTATTAAATAAATAACTTTTAGACTATCCTATAATGACCCAAAAATTATATAATTATTAACACTAATTTGATTTTTTGAAACAAACCAATGATCAAGGACTAATTTCTAGTATCAAAGCTCAACGTAATGATAAAGACTGCAATAAAGAATAATTTATTGAATATATTTAAACCATTTACCCCATTGATTATCTAAAATTCATTGGAATTACATTGGTATTATTCACCAATTTTAAATTTTAAAATTTTAATTATCTGATGACAGGTTATTTTCATAATGGTTTTCTTTTAGAAAACGTTATTCTGGTCTAACCTTCCACTTTTAAAAATCCAAAATTTCCCAATCATATTTTTATTTTATCCATTAAACTTTATTTCTTTAAATATTCCACTCTGGCATTGTATGTAAGGATACAAGTTTTTTAAATTGAATGATTTCAAAAATTGGAAAAATTGATTCTGCAAACATGATTTTTTAAAATCCCTTTAAACTTTCATAATAATATTTGAATTAATTTTGATGGTGTTGTTTTTATCACATTAAAAATAATTTTTATAATAAATTTTATAATTTAATAAATCAATGTTTTTATATTAGTTATAATTGTGAACAAATGTTCATCTACTGTCTTCAAATTTCCTAAAAACAGACTGAGCTTTTATGAACTAATAAAATAATATAAAAAACATTATATATTTTATAACGGATCAGGTTTTGGATATTAATAATCAAATTTGTACGAATTGAATCTAATATTTGATGATGCTAGGAAAATATTTGAAAAAATTATTTATAAAAATATTATTCTAAGTCTATTTTACTATACTTTGACCAAACTATAAATAATATATAGTTTTTTATTTTTCTAAAATTTTCAACCAAATATAAATTATTTTAGTTTAAAATATCACTAAATAATTTTTATATAATTGAAGGGAACTAAAAAACACAAATTATTTAATAAAAAATAGTCTTTTATTTAATGTACATGTTTTCCAGATTCATAATTTTGAGGACTCATGCTGGATTAGAAAAGTACATGTTGAACATTCCACTAAATAGGAAAATATATTCTATTATAGAGTAGTAAGAATAAAATAACTATTGGTCCTTATATAAAAAAATTAAAACACATAGATGATGGGAGTGATTGTGCCCAAATAATATCAATGATCCCTACTCTATTGTGAATTGGGATAAAATATTAGCACATAACTATAATGCATGAAACACTTGTGTTATTAGAATCTCTAAATACATTATTAAAGTTATCACACTATGAATATTGATCGGATACACTCTTTTCTAAATAATCAACTTCAACATTATGATAATGTTACTCAATTTATATTAAAACACCGTTAACTTTTTGATATCTACTCAAAAATTCTTCCTTCTAATTTCATTTTCTTCATCAAAGGAGAGTTGTGTTTGATTATTTTTTGATACATGTGTCCTAAACATGTAATTCTTAGGTTATTTTTAGTATTAATTTAGGATTGATTACTATTTTTTTGTAAAAAAGCATTTGTTTTATAATGATTATTTGATACTAAAAAATGTTTTGAATCATTTAATATTTTTGGTCATGTAACGTGAGCATGAGAATTTATTGAATACATTATAATATATATATATATACATAAGTGGATATGGTTTTTATTGTAGATTATCCAATAGTTTATTACTTTGAAAAGGGATGGTTGAGTTTCTAATATTATCTACAACATTGGAAAAAGTAGTGGCATTTTATATCACACCAAGTTTGACACATAAAAATAATTTTATATGAGTTTTAACATAAAAGTTTATTAATATTAATTATGGAATAAATTTTAAATGATAAAATGTTGTTGTTCGCATTTCTTCTTTAAATTATAAAATACATCATTTCTTGATTTAGATTTTACGAAATTTTTCAATTTATTATTTATTATTTTAGGGGGAGGTAATATTTTTAATAATGAAATTTTATATAAAGAGATACACTATTTATATTTTTGTAGAATTTTTATGACTCTTCAGCTTCTTTGATATCAATTAAAAAAAATTCATTTCTATCTAGTGAAATAGTTTTATAAAAATATTAATTTATTTTTTCAGGAGATTTTATCAAAATATATGCTTCTAAATTTTTATGTTTTCAAATTTCACAATCATTTCTTTATATATCTAGAAAGATCATTGGTGATGATAATTTCAGTTCCAAATTTAACTTCTATATGTTTGTTTCTTTATAAAATATTATAAAATGAATGATGTCAATCTTTCTATAGTTTATATGTTTTTAAAATATGTTTAATTTACCATAAAAATTATAGACATTTTATTATAATTTTATATATTTTTCCAAAATTCTGAAAATTTAGAGAGATTTGTAAAATGGTATTTTTGTTTTGTAATTATAAAATCATGGTAGACAATTTGAGTGGGTATTTTTCCCATTACATTATTTTAATTTCTAAAATTAATAAATATAAATTTTTTGGGGTACTATTTTTTCAAGATTTTGATTGTGAAATTTTATTTCATAAGTGAATAATAATGTTGAATATAATTGAATATTTTTAATTTTTATGCATGATTAATATTTTTATATAGTAATTTTTTTCATTTTGGGTTTGGAGTTTTACAAGTTCTCATATTTTTAATAATATCTCATCATTAAATAATCCAATTTTTATAAATCATTTTTCATTAGGTTGATAAGAAATTTATTTATATTTAGTTTCACTACAACTATATTTTTTCACTAAATTGATATTAACACATTTGGCCTAAATTCACTCTAATATTATCTAGAGTCTTGAATTTTTTTGATACCAATTTTCAATGAAATATCAAGACGCATAAGTGAAGCTAATGTTTTTTAAATGTATAAAACTATAATAATGTTTTATAAATGTAATTAATCTGATTTAGAGGATGAAAAATATATTGTTACAGTTTCATTTTCATCTGAATCAACAATCCCAAAGCTATAACGAATTTTTCAACAATTTTTATGGTATTGGAAAAAAATTATGTGATGAAGATAATTTATGAAACTATATTAACATAATATCATAATTTTTTAATATTTGATAATACTATATTATTGAATGAGTAATTTAAAAATATGTAAAATACCATTTTTAGGAATATATTAACAATATTATTAGTTAATGGAAGAATTTTTCACAATGTATTTAATTTTATTTGAATTCACTCTAAAACTATTTGAAAATTAATGATAAATGATTAAGAAACTATTTAATATTTTTGGAATATATTAACTATATTTTTAATATAAAATCATCTAGATTTATTTTTTTAGGTTTGTTCAAATTTTGAATTAATATGATGGGTATTTGTGATGATTATAGGATTTAATTTCACCAATTCTTTGGAAATGTAACATTACAATGATATGAATACAAAAAAAGTATTTTTTAAAGACTAAATTCAACGAATTATAATGTGATATTTATATTATCATTATTATATCCCATTAGTAATGGAGGAATTATTGTTGTTAATGTATCTCTGTGATTTGTTCTTATTTTTAATGTAAACTATAATATTATATACAATAATCCGACACTCTTTCAAGAATTATCATAATAATAATATTTTTTATCTAATTACTTTAAAGAATTTGGAAGACTATAGTTGTTAGTTAATAGTTTTAAAGGATCGGGATTGTCGATGAAGAGATCCAGAAAGATGAAAAATCTATTTGAAAAAACATCTACATTAATAAAACTAGATATATTATAGAAGATTCTGTAGACATTGTGGGACTGTAATTATACCCATAGGTATGTTTGCCACTCATCTTTTCTACGATTCTCAACATCTAAGACTTCTGATCACCAAATTTCGTTCTTTTTTCCAATGTGATCTCAAATAAATGTGTGTGATCATATTGTAAAATTCATTTCACTACCAGAACTCTCTTTTTCTCTCCTAGTATGTTATCAAATATAGGTGGGATAATTGACAGAATTCTCTAACATGATGTTCTCTAACAATCCCCTCATGGATTTTATAATTCTTTTATTTGATTGATCACTACCATTTAGTGTGAGGTATTCATTTCCATTAAAAACCCACTAAATATCAACAAATTACTTCTCATTAGAATTTTTGTTAAATCATTTAAAAATTAGAGTTGATTTTATTACTATCTCTTATTGTTGCCTTTCAAAAATGGGACATTTTGTATTTTGGATACCATTACTACTATGGGTTGAAAAAAATAAACCCCCAAGAAATTGAGGATTGATATATTTTGGTCCATAAATGATCATTAAGAGAACCCTTTTATCAAATTATTTTCAACAAATAAGGCTTTCTCACCTTTTATTCTTAGTAATTATGGGCATATACTTTTATATTCTTAGTCACTATATTTATGAGTCACACATTATTATAGGCTTATACGTTTTACAAATATATATAGTTTTTCCATTTTCCATTTTCTACTATTCTACTCATATAAGTTATTAGTTTTATTGACATACAATGCTTTTCATTATCATTAAATTTTTAAAATAAGGATTTTTTAACTTTAAGAGATTAATTACTACTCTATATATTAATTGGAAATTATGCCTAAGAATTACATATTATCCCACTATGACTGATATATCATGGATCCATCATTATCTAAAAAATAACAATTATTAATTTTTATATAAAATAAAAATATATATAATTTTAAAATAATTTTTAAATTTTACTATTTTACTTATTCTCCCAAAATAAAAGGTAAATGTTTTAAAATAAAAAAGGATTATGTAAAATAATTATTTGTTTAAAAGAATGAATAATATAACATTTTATTGTTGAATTATATTTTCATAGAGTAAATTTTTTTACAGTATTATATTACGGTTTTAATCATTTTATTAATGTTTTTTTCTACTATTTTATAATAAATATTTAATCTTCAAAACATTCTATAAGTTTTTTTTAATTTTTTTATTATTTATGACATTCTCCAAAATATTTTAGAAATAATACTGTTTAAACATGTTTATTATTATTTTGTTACATATCAATATTTTTTAATAATATATAAATTAAAATTTATTTATTTATTTTTAAAGTGCTAATAAATTAGTTTTTAATATTTTATGTTCTAGTTTTTTAAAAAAAGTATCAGTTTTCTATTTTTTATATTTTTTGAAATAGGAAATTAATTTTTTAAATATATTTTTAAATATTTAAAATAACTAATTAAATTCTAAATTAGTTTTAATTATTATTTAAAAAACATAGTTTGATTTTATTTTAAAGGTAATTTTTATTATAAGAAGTATATTATATTTTTTAGAATATTGCAATATTATTTTTATTTTACATTTATATTTTTTTCAATAATGTTTAAACCATTCTATTTTTTTGATGAACTATTAAAATATAATAATAATACATACATATTTTATATAATTTAATCAAATTTATTAATTTATTAATTTCAAAATTACATTTCTCCTTTTTTATATATTTTATTATTTATTATACATTTTTAATTTTTAACTATATTTATAATAAATCAATAAATTTAGTAATATTGATTTAATTTTCATAATTATATTTCAAACATAGATTTTAATAATAATATATAAATAACTAAATTAAAATTTTAAATGAAATTTTATTGTCACTTATTTTTGTAAATAATTACTAAAATATTTAGTGGGTAAAAAAATGGCTTCAAAATTTTTTCTTCATTTATTAAAATTTTCTAATAATTTTTTTCTATTAATAAATACATAAAATGAATTTTAAGAAGAAAATTTTTTATAGTGTTTTACTTTGTTTTCATAGAATTTTTTTTCTAAAAAACTAAAAATTCATTGTTCTAATACTCCATTTGTTTTTATTTTTTTTATATTAATTTTTGATATTTAATATGATTAAAAATTTTCCTGTAGAATTTATTATTTATTAATTAAATTTTGGAATACTAGAAATTTCAATTGTTTTCTAAGGATTTTAATTAATTTTATAATTAATATAATTTCTTAACAATTTAAATGTCTTTTATTTTTACTTATTATTTTTTAAATATCATTTTTTCATCAATATTTATTATTAAATTTTCTTAAAATCTTATTAATTTTGAATTTTCATTTCATTACTGTTATTAAAATTAATATTTTTTAATTATTAGTATATTTTTTCATATTATAGGTCATTATATAGATATACCACTTAAATAAAAATATTTTTAAATAATTTTTTTAATATTTTATTAAATTTTAGAAATATTTTTATAATAATTCAAGAAAATATATTGTTATATTTTTCTTGTTTTTATTTATTATTATAATTTTCTACATATTTCTCCAAATTTATATTCGATTTACCTATTTATAATAAATATTATTATTTCATATGATTTCTTTTATAAAAAATCCAATGTTATTTTTATTTAAATTTTTCTATCCATTGTTCAGTTTTCCTGTATTATTTCTAATATATTTTCTATAAATTTAAAATTAAAATTCAAAATAATTTTATAAATATTTTAATAAAATTTTATTTGGTTTCTATATGAATATTTTTTTAAAAATGTGATCATTTTTTTGATATTCAAATTGTTTGTTTAATTTAATAATTATTTTTAATTTAATACTTTTTATTAAGCTTTACTCATTAAAAATACAGTTTAAAATTTATGCATTGCTTTTTATTGTATACATTAATTTAAATTTATGATTATAATATGTTAAACTATAAGTAATTAGTTTAAAGATTATAACTACTTGAAAGGTTTAATTATTAAAGACAAAGTAATAAAATATAAAGATGTAATATGTAATCTAATAATAAACCAAAAAATTTATAAGTATGTTTATTATTTATTCATAACAAAATAGTTCTTAATTGAGTAATAATTGATATAAAATGATGTTTTATTGGTTGACTTATACCTCAAGAAGTTCCACTTATAACGATGGAAGAGAAATTGTTAAAAGAATCTTTATTCGTGAGGGAAGTGTTTTGTGAAGTGGTTATATATAGTTGAATTTGTTACAATGGAAATTTTTTAAGGAATGATGTTTTGTAGAATTACATATATGCAATGTAAAATTTTGTAGAATTTCATTACATGTTATGATTTCTTTGTGATGTATAATATATTTTCCCAAATAGAATACTTCAATATTTAATTTATTCCATATTTTTGAAGAATATTTAAATAGGTTTAGGACTATAAAAAACAATCTCCTACCACATGTTATACATTTAGTAAAAATATAAATTTGTATTTGATAGTGAATTTTTTAAAAATAGCATATATTATAACAAATATTTATTTTGTCTTCATAAATATTCCTTGTGGAGGAAAATAATTTCTATATTTATTAAAAACTACATTATTATGGATTTAATAATCAATTCCAATTAATACCTATTGCACTAAATTTTTTTATCTTAAATGATTGTTTTCGAAATGATGTCGCAATTTTTCACAAAAACTATATGCAACAGACTACATATCCTGTATAATAATACACAGTAATTTTAAATATTCATAAAAAATATATGTTTTTCATGAAAAAATAATGAAAATTCACTTTTCCATCCCAAATAACCTATGGACAAAATTCAACTATTTTTTTGTTCTTTTAAACATTGTACATAATTTCTTGTAATCTATATGTTAGTCTCCATTGTATCATTTTAGAATTTCTATGGGCATCATAATATACTGGAAATACAAGAACAAAGGTTTCACAGACTCTAAGATAACATTAATACACCCATATATGTTGTTCGGTTAGAGTTAGTGACTCCTGTGTTCTATCTAGTTTGGATACCTATTGAACACATAATGATTCATTCTTGAGTACATGTTTTGAATAATAAGTCCTTACTGTGGGAAAAATTTATACGAACTCAAGATGAGGAAAGTCTTCCATTTTTAGAGTTCAACCCTTTATTCATGATGTGGTTCCATCTGATTACATGATGATTATTTGAATTTATGAGATAGTTTCCCCCCCACTAGGAATCGTTACCATGTCTGATTACATATGGAATATTAAAAAAACTCATGATGAACTCCACATTTGTGATTCATAGAGGATTTCATCTATCTAATTAATTTTAAGTTATATTTTATGGAAATCCAGAAGTCTAGGGGTTTATTCTTATACATCCATCTCTATATTTGACACCTTGGGTGATCATTGTTAGTTGGAAGATCATGGTAGAGATGTAGTCATGTTTTTGTAATTTACCACAGTTCCCCCTAATGGAATCCAAAATAATACTATGGATATTTCAATATGTATAAAGTAGTGGTTGTACCACAAATCCTCCCATTATAGGAATAATTATCCTATAAGTACGTGGTTTCAGTAGAGGGAATGGTGGTAAAAATAGTTTTTTGTGTAGAATTTCCTTCCATGTTTTCAATTGAATAAAACAGTTATATAATTCTTTTTATATGTGGAGTGCCGATAGATATGATTAAGGACTTGTACAAAAAATGTATGGCTCTGAATACATAATATGTAGTGTAGTACATTGCTTGATTTAAGAAATAAAAATTCATAACCTTTTCTTTATCAGTGTGGATAGAAGATATATATCTATTACTATTGGTTTTAGAGATAAATATTCCAATAGATCTCTCGAATTTCCCCATAAAAGTTGGTAGATATACACAAATGTTAACCATATTTCACTCACATGTTCTGAAATAGTGAATTTTACCATGACATATGAACAAATTGTGATGCTATCAATAAAGTGATGTATTCTTATTGAGGGATATGTTTCTTTCCTAATATGAAGAGTTTTCCCCCACCATTCATTTTTGTGGGTGTTTCCAAAAGTTTTGATATGAATTATATAGTCTATAATGACAAAATATTTACCAAAAATAAATTTATAGGGATTTCCCAAAGGTGAGGAGAGTGTTATCTAATTTCCAAATAAAAAGGTTAATCATAGGGATTTTGATCATTGATATTCCCCTAGTAAAATATGGTCCTCGTTGAAGTACATAGAATACAGTACTTATTTTCTCTTAAAATGTAGACATTAGGACTATGAAATATATGATGTTTCATTATTGGTTTTGGTTTTAATCTATCGTGTTTGTAATGTGTTATCCTTGTATTTGGAACCATTAATACTAGGTCCACTAACTATTGTGGATCATCCTCTCCAAATAAGGGTAGAATGGGAAACATATGGGTAGTGGAATTTATCTATATGGAATGATAATCATTCTGTTTTCTTATGAATTTTTCACTATTATGTTCAAAAAGGGTGGCAATAGCACTAGTTAAATAATTTAGTGTCACGACCCACCTTCTTCATGATGATGGAATAGATATCAACATTCAATGACCTTCATTCCTTAATATTAATGAGGGATAATGACCCCCGAAGTCCTACCTCCAATAGGGCACGGGGTGGTGTCCATCACGAAGTGTATATAAATATTAAAAAAATAGGAGGCCTTTCCCTTTTTATAATAACCAATATCGAGATATAAGATGTATCAACCTCAAAAAACTCCAACACCCACATATATATAGAAAACAAAATCCATCCCAAATAAATGTTTAAAGTAAAACTTCTAGGAATACACATAAAGTAAAAAAGTAAATACCAAATGAACCAGCTTGGTAGTGACACAACAACTATCCGAACACCTGAGCTAGTAATGTTCATCATGGTCTATCTTATGACCATAGACCCTAAAAAAGTTTTATATATGTACTATGAGAATACGTGTATACTCCTAAGGGAAAAACCAAAGTCACACATGCACAGGTGGGAGAAGTATACTAATGCACTTGTAAGAAAACTACAGAAACTCAAAAGAACCTAATAAGGTATACTATCAACCCCAACCTCACCATGGAATTATCACAAAATAAATCATTTCATTTAGTTTAAATTTGTAAGGACGTCAATATTTGGGTACCCCGCACCACATCCCACTGGTTAACTTCTCATCTCTAACGGAGAAAATACTAACTCTGCCATGATCATCCAGAATCCCCACTATCACAAAATTCCCACACACACCAAGTCCACATAACACATCACTTCTCATCTTAAAAAACGGGGCCCAAAACCACACAACTAATCTTAATGAAACCTTTTAAGGGAACCTTGTTCACTGATACCTAGGCGTCATAACCACACCACAACCTTTCTGAAGAGTGAATGACTACTAATTACTTAATGAGGGAACAAAGAAGATCCAATAACCAGCCATCCATCCTCCCACTAAGATGTTAGGAAAGGAAACCCTCCCCCATAACAATGGGAGTGTTCAGTATATAGTTCCCAACATGGGTGGAGTACATATATAAATAAATAGTAAGTACAAGTATATATATATATATATGTACCAAACACTCAACCCAAGCTATGTGGTTTCATAACGACAACCATCTTACAAAAAACTACCATTGTTGTTACCTTTAAACAAAACACCCCACAAACAGTGGTAAACCCAATTCATAACCCCCATCCAATTCATTTAATTAAATATTTTTCTTTATTTAACAAATAATTAGTTCATTAAATCCTTAACTGGGAAACTACCAAACACATAAAAACTGAAAATCACATAGTTAGCCATAATAGACCAGGAAGGGCCAATGTAAAACAATATTCTACACACTCCCTTTTCTAAAATACCAGTCCAACTACTACCACCATCTTTCTTCAATTTATTGGTTCCATGTCCTTCCTCCCAAAAAGAATATCCCCCCAAATTCACCACATAACCACCACACTTGGTATCCCCACTATACACTAAAACCACACCCAACAGAGTGATAAACACGAACATGACACATTTCAGTCATGTATCCCCCCTTCCCATCCACTTCTGATATGTATTTTGACTCAATAAAAAGTTCATAAACTCTATAAAAAATCAATCTCTAAGCCTGAGATTCCACCAAACCTCACGCACTACCTCATACACAATCCCACAACAACCTCCACCAAAACGGTATCCCTACTTCACACACATACCACGCAATACTCACATAGCCAACCCATCTTTCCACCCATATACCAATATCCATGTTAACAACACAAGAACGATACAACCCACATAAGATACAACCCATGAAAACCCCCACAAACCACACAACCACATCAATAATCCATGTTTATTTAGATTTTTTCAACAACATTCACTAATTCTTGTTTCACAAATTCATGGGTGATCACAAAATAGGTTCAATCTTTGGGCATCAGTTTATTTGACCGAATATAAGGTTTTATCAAATTTCTAATTCATATAGTAGTGATTCACAATCCATTATGGTGCAAAAATAGAGATAACCAATGACTATGATTTTTATAGGAATATAGCCCATAAAAACACAACTTGAATCAAGGATAACATATTAAACAAATCTATCACCATCATCATACTCCCACCTTCTCATTCATTACTTCTCATTAGCTCTATTAATATTTGTTTCAATAACATTCACAAGGGGAAATAAGTACAATATCCCCTCATGATTCAAAAAAAATAGTGATTATGTAATCCATACATGGAATAATTAGTGGCCAATGGTTCATCCTTGTTCCAAAGAATAAGGTCATGTGAGTAGCATGAAGGACTCCAAAGGAAAAATGAAGAGGCAAATACATCATAGTAATGTGTGTCAATGGGGAATAAATGTTGTAGTTTAATCAAGAGAAAATAAATGGACTCAAGGAAAAGGGGATATATGCATAAGAAATGGATAGATACTAAAATAAGGGAGACAATTTTTGAAGTGCAAAAAATTTAGATCATGGTTTGACCACACAATTTGTGAGTCAAAGGAAGATTCAAATTCTTTGATGATAAACACCATTTGAAACATCCCAAAAGACATTAAATATAGAATTTTACTTATTTAGCATCAAATGAATCATCAAAGGGGAAAACAGGAAAACTATAAATTACTCACTATAGGGTGAGTCACCATTCAGTATGTCCATATTTGGTAGCTACTGTTCCGTTAGTAACCATTCAATGAGTCACCATTTGGGGAGATGTCATTGGGTGTGTCACCATTCAGGGAGCTACTGTTGGGTGAGTCACTATTTTTGAGTCACCGTTCAGTGAGCTTCCTTTTAGTGAGTCGCCGTTGGAAAACAGAAAACTGGAGAATCCTGAAATGACCTACCGTTGCCTCCCAGAACACCCCAAACACTATATTTTGATAATGTAATGGAACAGGTAGGTCTTGGACATGACATCATATACCTATATATCTATTCTTACCCTCAATATTTTAAAACCAATCCTAGAAGAAAGAGGGCTGAAAACAAAAAACCCGTAAGATACCACTCTTGGAAAACCCACCTTGTATTGTTCAAAAGATGGAGTGAATCTTTAACAAAAAAGAGAAATTCCTCCATCATATTCTACCCCCAAACAACAACACAAACACCAAGGAAGCTAAAAAATTCATACTAACTGAACTCATGAATTAGTTTATTCCTTCCTCCATGTCATGATAATATCCGCTTTGGGAGGCACTGGCACATATACATGAGTTTAATCACATATTCATTAATAAATCTCAACTAGAGATTAGGTCCTTCACTCCGCCTAGTCAAGACTTTATCAATCATAAAATAAAAAGGAAACAACACTTCTCATAGAAAACAAGGATTATGTATTGCAACCTAAAGAAAAACACAAAATCTGAACACAAAACAACTCCAGATACTTGGCATGAGTATGAGATTCTCTATTCAAAGTACTATCCTTAAGCCCACCTTTCCTCCACAACACACAAACCAAAGAAATAGTGAATCAATGAAAAACCTTCTCTCGAACATCTTATATTTCAACTAGTTTACCCAATAATGTTTCATCGTCCTCTATATCCATCATTCCCCAATCAATTAAATGGGAGTCATCGTGAAGATACCAATGAATATGGATTATATGAAATATGCCATTGATCCTTCTCACCTTTGGAGAAAATTCCAACTAGTATTCTACCTTTCCAACTCATCCCAACAACTCAAAGGGTCTGATGAACTTATCAGAAATATTTATCTCTTTACCAAAAAATCAGTTTTCCATGTTGAGGAGAAACCTTCAAGGAAACGTGGTCCTAAAACTCGAACTCCAAGGGAATCCTCTTACAATCAGGATACAATTTTTTGGTCTTGTGCGGCCTTCATCATCTCAGGTATACAATAATACTAATCTATAGTAATCTGAACCAAGTCATGACTAGGAATATGTACCTCCTAAACTAATGCCATGCACTAGGGTGAATGACTGAGTATCCCATAAAGGGCTTCAAACAGAGCCATGATAATGGTATAATGATAGCTATTATTATAATTAAACTATACCAAAGGATATTGTTGCACCCAAGAACCACCATGTCATGAACACATTCCCATAACAAGTCCTCCATCTGATGGATGGTAACCTCTGTCTGGTTATCAATCTAAGGGTGGAATGCAGTGTTGTGGCATAACATAGTTCCAAAGGCATTTTGCAATACCCTATAGAAATGCAAGGTAAAACATGTATCCCACTCTAAGAAGGTGGATCTTAGAACCCTAGTTAGCCATACCACCTTATCCATATATCTTTGTGCTATGGGATCCACTACACATGAATTCTTGGTTTCTAATAAGTGATCCATATTTGTCATCAGATCCACTACTACAAAAATATAATTTTATCTTCCCAGAGCCCTAGGTAGCTCTATTTTGAAATCCGTCATGATTTCATCCAAATTCCACTCAAAGACATATAAGGGATGAACAAATCCATTATGAACACGATGCTCAAACATCACCTACTAGAATTCCAAGAACATTTCCACAAACTCTGCTACATCCCACTTCATCCAGGGCCACCAAAACATCCTCCTATTGCCATGATATATATTACAAACTCCTAGGTGTACCACAAAAATTAAGAAAATAAACACCGAAATAACACCCTCATAAATCTCCACTAAAGAAAATATATTCTCACGTAACGACATCAGATTTTGACCATCCTCCGACCACCCCTCATGAACATTTCTCTATTCAATGTGATTGTGTGTCACCTCTACCACTGAGTCTCCCCAATGTGCCTCATCTACCTCCTTCCCCATATATGAATGTACCATCCCTTGAAATAGATAGCCTCTACCACCCTACATCCCTGGATCTATGTTAAATATATAAAACTCCTCCCTCATCATCCAAAAATCCACGTATTGTTAAAAAACATCTCTTTGAAACTACTTGGTAAAATAATTAGCTACAATGATCACCTTTCCAAAGGTGTAGGAGATCACAAAATCATATTCTTGAAGAAAATCCATCCACCTCCACTACATCGATTTTATATCCCAATGGAAAAATATTTACCTAAGGCTCTTGTGATTCAAGAATACCTCAAAGATCTCCCCAATGTAGTAATTTCACCACAAAATTAATGAGAACAATACCGATTCATGCACCAGCTCATGGGTGTAATAGTTATGTTAATGGGGACCTAATTCCATGACCTATATGAGATCACTATGTATTTGGGAATTAGTGCACAACCTAAGCCCATATGGGAGTCATCACAAAAAAGTCAAATATCACCCCTTATTCCAGATACCTAAGCATTGGAGCACTGACCAACATCCCTTTAAATTGTTCTATACTTCCTGACAGTGCTCTCTCGACACAAAATCATAGCCTTTTCTAGCCAGATCCATAGAAGGAGTTGTCGCTCTAGATAAATAAGGTCTAATCATCCAATAATATGTTGTCATCCAAAAAAAAACTATGGGTCTCCACCATGTGCTTGCATGATTCCCATGAAATAACTACCTCGACCATTGATGGATCCACTGCTAAAACCTTTTAAGAAATCCAATGTCTATGGAAGTTGGCCTCAAGTGGCTAAAAATTACACTTGAAAAACATTTTGTAGAGATGGTGGAATTAAAGGAAATACAATATTCTCCTATGATGCTCGATATACTCCTCCTCTGGCTTCTAGTTGACCACAATGTCATCGATGAACATGATGAAGAACTAATTTATGAAATCAAGGAAGACATAGTTCATGTGCCCCATCAAAACAGCTGGTGTGTCAATAATATAGAATGAAATAACCACGAGCTAGAAGTTCCCCTAATTACATCTGAAAGTAGTATTCAGGATTTCACCCTCATTCACCCTCAACTAGTCACACACATACCATGGATTGATCTGAGAAAACCAACCTCCTCTCCTCAACTTGTAGAAAATATCATCTATTATCGAGAGAGGGTAGCTGTTCTTGAACATAACCTGATTCAAACTTTGGTAGTGTATTCAGAACATCAGAGAACAATATGACTTATTTTTTTTATCATGACAGTTAGACTCCACAATGACACACTAAGACAGATAAATCACTTATTCATCAGATTGCCAATCTAAATCATTATCTCAAACAACATAGAAGGTTCCATCTGATAAAGAGCGTTCAGAATAGGACATTCACTAGGTTGTTAGTCTTTCCCAAACTCGATATCACATTGAATGGGTACAGTCAAAAACTCCATTGAAAAAACTACCCAGAATGCTCCGACAACTATAGGAACAACCACCGTCTTAGCATCCACGAATTCCACTGAAAACTCAGCAACAAGGAAAGAAGAGGCTCCACATGCCGGATGCCAACCTAATAACTCCACTTGCCAACAAAATCTATACGCTAGCCATTCAGATCTAAAAGCATGACTCTCATCTGTAAGAATTCAATAAAATCATGAATAGACTACAACTAGTAGATGTCAAGGATAAAAATGTATGTGTGTATCAGTTTCATAAAGAGATCCCCATTAGACGGATGCAGTCCAAACATCAGCCTACATCCCCTATAAAATTGCGAACAAGCTTATTTGACCACCGAATGGTGTAATTAAAGCCAAGGGAATGAAGAGTCTCTCTATGTACAAGCCTATAGCATGGGTATTTCTGTTATAAACAAAGGATTTAAAATCTACTAAATCAAACAAGTAACAAATACAAGTTTATACCTCAAATTATCATTGTCCTTTCTACAACTTCGACAAAAACAGTGTGAAACTGACCACACCAATCTCCTATTCCCATCAGCTATCAGCCTCCTCTATGAACATTCCTATGTTGAGGTCCTTTTGGAAAACCCTATGGTTAGCCTCTGCATGATCCATCTCCTCTCGGTGGAGTATGATCCTGCTATCCCTATTGATGAAATATCCTAGATGCAAACTACTACTGAGGCAGGCACTGGACCTACCCACCTCCACCATTCAGAGCATGAACTGGGAAATAAATATGAAGGTTCTTGTGATCTCCAAATGTGAAAAAAAAATATGTTAATACTACAAAAAAGGATGAGGAATCGAATGTTATAACTGAGAGATTTGGATTTATCTCCCCATAGGTTAAAAAATAGGATGGTCTTCATTCCAACGACCTACTACAGACATCCTTCCCCTTTGAAGAACTTACCTGCATCCCCTCTTGGTTAGACCTACTCATAAGCGAATCCTTTCCAATACATCATCCTTCTTCTGAACCTCAACGTATGTCACTAAGGTGAAGGGAGTTACTACATACTAAAGAAATGGACAGTGTCTTTCCTCTAAGACTCTCACTCGAGACTCCTCATTTGGAAAGAGTTCTATTGAAAAGTGAAGGAGGTCCTTAAACATGATCCCTAATTCCCTCACCAAAATACTCTACTTATGGAGGGAGAGTAGCTCATTCCCCTTCTTGGTCTTCATCATTGAATAAAATAATTCCTCATGGAACTCCTTCTCAAAATCAGCCCATGAAACATGGGTCTCCTACCTCTCCCTGCTGTAAATCATCCACCACTGACGCACTTCTTCCGTTATCTCGCTCACCACCAGGGGAACATAGTACTCATTCAGTGCTATGAAAAATATGATAGTGATCAACATCTCATCAAGTAAACACTCTCTCTATATCTCTCAATATCTTAAATGACCCCTTCATACTTTCCTGGAGTGCACTACTGGATATAATGAATTATCTTCTATCATTTATTTTCATCCTCTTCTAGATAAAACCTCGGCTGATCATTTTTATTGTTCTACTCAGCCTCTATTGTGTGATCTAATCATGGATGATGACCGGGTCCGATAGAGGAAAGGAAAAAAGGAAATATTAAGCATGAGTAGTATGTAATTTCATTTAGGATTAATTTTAACACATTTTTCATTTTAATTTTCCATGAAATACCAATAAAATAAATGAAATAAGTCATCATGATTCATGTACCATTCATATTGTCTCTACAAAATAATCGGTTTATTCTCTCTTGGTCATTTGGTATGCTCAGAGTCCTTGCATATGATCATGGGGGCCCTAAAATTATATGTCTGAGATGGCCTTACCTAGCCTATGTCATGCACCATGACCACCTAACACTATTTCCCTACCATCAAATGCAATCATCACTACTCCTAACGTGAAAGTAGATCATATCTCTCAATCATCACCTCTTATACAATTATGTCATGGCCTTCATTCATCTAAGCGGGGGAAGGGATACAAAGACTCCTAGATTTTCCTTCCTCAAGAAAAAGGACATATAATGACCCCAGAGTCCTATCTCCAATAGGCCCCATAGTAGAAACCATCCCCACGGGTATAGAAATCTCAAAAAAAAAAACGGGAGGAATTAGTCTTTTTATAGTAACCTAGATCAGGAGATAAGATGTATCATCCTCAAACAACTCCAATAAAGATTTATATAAAGAATCCAAAATCTATCCCTTGTACATGATTAAAGTAAAACTGCATGGAAAAATAAAAACTCTAATATAAATACCAGAAGAACAAGCTACGGTATGACATAGGAACTACCCTAATGAAATATTTATTAGGGTCCGTCACAGTCCACATAATCTCACTGGATAACTGCATTAGTGCAGAAAACGTTTTTGGGCGATTATTTTTTAGTTTTTACATCAGTTATTTTAAAATCGATGTTAAAAAACCGAAGTGTTTTTCACAACAGTTACTCAAAAACCGACATGGAAAATACTTCGGGGTCATGATGTATTACATCGGTTATTTAAAAACCAACTTTGTATATAATTTATGTCATCATTTATTATATAAATGATGTCCTAAATCGCGGCTCTGAAGCATTTTTCACACTGGTTATTTTCATAAATAACATGATAAAGTAGTCTGCCAAGCGGTTTTCCACATCAGTTAAAAAATAACTGATGTGAGAAATTTTTTACTATGTTGGTTATAAAAAAACAGATGTAAAAAACTATTCCATTCCATTTATTACGTCAGTTATGAAATCACCGATGTTATAATTAATCATGGTGCATTATTTACGTTTGTTTTAAAATAACCGACGTAAAAACCATTTTTTTTAAAATTTTCCATTCAACCAAAATTATCCCCAGCAAGAAGAATACCTGAAACAGAAGAAAAACAGAACACCCCCACCCCACCAATAAAGCACCCCATGGAACCCCCCACCCCATTGGACACTACCCCACACCCCTGGACTGCCCCACCCTCCTAGACAACCCCCACTCCCCTGGACACCACCCACAACTATTCCTAGACAATAAAATACATGAAACATAAGAAAAACCGGCCAACCCCCCCCCCCCCCCCCCACTAGACACCCCACACCCATGGACTACCCCTACCCTCCTAGACACCCCCACACCCCTGGACACCCCCACCTCACTAAACAGGCTTTCCACAACCCGGAACCCCCCCCCCCCCCCACACAAACACACTGTGCCCCTAGACATCCCTCTCACACCCCTAGAAACCCCCATGGACACCCCCTGTACTACCCCCACCCTCATGGACACCCTGGAAACCCGACACCCCCACCACATTGGACAGCCTTAGTGCACCCCTGGAAATCCCCCACAACACATGACATCCCTCCCCACACCCCTGGATAGACCCCCACACCCCTAGAAACACCACACACCCTTGGAAAACCCTACCATCGTCCTGGAAACCCCCCTGGACTCTAACAGGACAAACCTCCCCCACCCCCTGGGCAGCCCTCCCACACCCTTGGAAACTCCCCACCCCACTAAACAGCCTGCCCAAAACCGTGGACACCCCCACCCTCCTGGACAGCCCCCACCCCATGGATAGCCCTCCCACCCTCCTGGACACCCTCACCACCATGGACACCCTGAACACCCCAACACCCCTCCAAGACCCCTAGAAACCCTCCACACCCTTGGACACCCCCTGGACTACCTCCCAACCCTCACAGGCACCCGGGACACCCCCCCCCCCCGCTCACCCCAATGAACAGCCCTCAAACACCGCTAGAATGATCCATCCTCATTGGACAATGCTCTGTTACACATGGACTAACACCACTCCGCAAGACCCCCCCCCCCCCCCCCCCCACACACACACCTAAACATCCCCCGAGAGCCCTCCCACCCTCATACACACCCCCTTAGACACCCACTAGATAGCCCTACCCCACCCCTAGAAAGCCATCCCCCACCCCTGGAAACCCCCCACCCCACTAAACAGCATTCCCACAACCCTGGACACCCCCACCCTTCTTGACAGCCACCACCCCCTCGATAGCCCTCCCACCATCCTGCACACCCCCTCCCCCATGGACACCCTGGACACCCCCTCTCACACCCCTAGAACCCCCTTCCCCACCCTACACCCCTGGACACCCCCTGAACTACCCCCACCCCCATGGACACCCTGGACACCGCCCACCCCACTAAACAACCCTCCCACACCCATAAAATCCCTCCCACACCACTATAAACCCCTCACAACCCTGTACACCCCCTAGACAGCCCTCTCAAAATCCTAGAACCCCCACCACACTAGACATCCCTCCCCCACCCCTAGAAAACTCTCCCATATCCCTTGACTTCCCCCACTCACATGGAAACCCCCAGACTACCCCCTCACCCCCACACCCCTAGAACCCCCCCCCCCCACACACACACAAACACCCCTGAACACCCCCTGGACTTCCCCCACCATCATGAACACCCTGGCCCCCCCACTGGACATCCCTCCCACACCCCTGGACAACCATAAAACTCCCCTAGAAACCACCCCCACACCCCTGGACACCCCCTCGATAGTCCTCCCACCCTCCTGGACACCCCAACCCCACTGGACAACCCTCCCACACCCCTGGATATCCACCACCCCACTGGGTAGCCCTCCACACACCCATGGACATCCCTCCCACACCCCTAGAACCCCCCCCCCCCACACACCCCTGGACACCCTAGGACTGCCCCACCATCATGGACACCCTCTCCCCAGGGGCCCCCACTGGACAGCCCTCCCCCACCCCCTAGACAACCCTCCAACACCCCTTATCCCACACCCCACTAAACAACCTTCCCATAACCTCATACACCCCCACCCTCCTGGAGAACCACCTAACCATGGAAAGCCCTCCCTACCTCTTGGACACCCCACCCCCATGGACACCCTGGAAACCCCCACCCCACCCTTGGACAGCCCTCCCACACCCCTAGAACCCCCACCCATGGACACCCCCCAGACTTCCCCCACCCTCTTGGACACCCCACCCCCTTAGACACCCACTAGACATCCCTGCCACAACCCTGGAGTGCCCCCACCCTCATGGACACTTGACACCCCTACCCCACTAGACAGCCCTCCCACACCCCTAGAAATCCCCCACCCAAATGGGAAGCCCTCCCCACACCCCTAGACAGCACTCCCACTCCCCTAGAAACCCCCACACCAATAGACACCCCTGTATATCCCTCCCACCCTTCTGGACTTCCCCCATAGACACCCACTGGACAACCCTCCCCTACCCATTGGACAACCCACCCACACCCCCTGGAAACCACCACCCTACTAAACAACCTTCCCACCACCCTGGACACCCCCTCCCTCCACAACAAGAAATATGACTTATACCAATGTTTTTGACCGAACCATTGGTATATTTATTTAATTTGGACCTATACCAACGGTTTGGCCACAACCATTGGTTTAAGTCACTTATATAGACCTATACCAACGGTTATTTTAAAACCGTTGGTATAAGGAGGACCTATACCAATGGTTTGGCCAAACCGTGGGTATATTTCCATTATAGAGGACATATAGCAATGGTTTTGGCCAAGCGATTGGTATAGGTCCATTATAGAGACCCTATAAAAATGGTTTGTCCAAACCGTTGTTATAAGTCCCCCTTATACCAACAGTTTTGCGAAAACCGTTGGTATAGGTCCCAAAATCAAAGGACCTATACCAAGGGATCTCATAACCATTGCTATAGGTCTATACCAATGGTTTTGAGAATCGTTGGTATATGTGATTTGATTATTTATTGAATATTCTTACCGAGAACATTATATAAATCAAAATTTAAAATAATTATGATAATAAATATATATATATATATATTAATGAAATTATGTTCAAAAAAGCCATGTTAGGTTTTTGGTTAGGTCTTTTAATTACAAACTAGAGGTCCTGCAATCAAATCCCACCGAATGTTTTTTTGAAAAACATATACTAACTGTTTTATGGAACCGTTGGTATAGATTTTCATATTACTTATTCCTATGGTTTACAAAATCATTGGTATAGGTCTATACGAACAGTTTCCCCAAAACCATTGGTATAGACCTATCCTCATGGATTACTTGTCCATGGTCCTTCAAACCGTTGGTATAGCGTATTTTTCCAATAGTGCTCTCGGATAGCCCCTACCCCCCCCGGACAGACCTCTAAGCCTCCTGAACACCCCCACCCCCATGTACACCCTGGACACCATCCCCCCCCACACCTAGATAGCCCTAATGTACCCATAGAACCCCCCCACCCTAGATACCCCATAGACTATCCCCACCATCCTGGACAGCCCCTCCCTCCCCCCCCCCCCCCCCCGCAGAGACCCACTAGATGGCCCTCCCCCACCCCCGAGACATCCCTCTCACACCCCTGGAAAGCCCCCTTACCCCATTTGGCACCCCCCACACCCATGGAAACCCCCTGGACAGACCTCCCATCCTCTTGGACACCCCCCATTAAACTAGAAAACCCTCCCACACCTTTGGAACCCCCCACCCCATGGAATTCCACCCCACACCCCTAGAACCCCCCACCCTAGACTAGAATCCATACCAGAAAAACCATCATAACTAGACCCAAACAAGAAGTAGAGAAAAATTAAACAGTCACATATATAACATTCATAACATACAATTTCCACAAAAAACAATAAATAAAACCAAAACGACTACCAAATACCCAATTATAATGAAAATATTTAAAATTACATTTTACACTTCAAACAAACTGGAATCCAATAAAATATGTAAAATAATGTGAACATTTCACTTGTAAGTGTTTTACATCTTGAGCACTATAGGGTTGAGGGTCATCAAATTGCTACAAATTAAAAGGATAGTTGTTAACATGTATAATGAATAAATCAAATCAAATATTATAGAAAAGTATAAAAGGAAATCTTACAATGTAAATGTTTAAAAGGTAATAGTACCATGTCTATGTTCACAAGTGTTCTAATTGTAATTATTTCATACATAAATCTTCACATATAATATTCTCATTCGATGACCCCTTATTGTTAATGAAAATTTTGTTTGAATGACTATAAATTCAAAATATTATATTTATGTAATGCATAAAAACGTACAAATTATAAATGTATATTCACCATTACTTCAACATATTCCATCATGGAACTCATTTTCTTTGTGTTTTTTAGAATGTAGAGAAATCCACTATTGAAAAATAATACAGATAAATTAAATTTATAATTCGTTATAATATATAAAACTATTTAGAATTTGAAACTTACTTTTCCAACATATTCTTCAAACTTTTCCGGACATCGCCATAGATAGAGCATATTCAATAAAGTGTTTTCTCCCATGGGAAAAAAACACCTGACATCCAATGAACACTAATATAAGATAATTTAATGTTGGTAGGTTTTTATGTTAAAAGATAATGAAATATTTGTTAGAGATATGTTTCATACCTCTCACAAAAAGACACCATCTTACACTGTGGGATTATATTCTGTTCAAATATTTCAGAAATATAAAGCATTATTTGTTCGTCATCCAATGCATGTGCTTCACGAGAAATAAAATGCAGGTACATGTATCCATATACATCTATCCGCTCATTTTTCTCACACATGTCATAAAGAAACCTAATATAAAACAGACATAAGTATACATTTTTAATAAATATAACACGGGGAAAAGGTGTTAAGACTTACATGGAAAAAAATTTCACCATGATGATTCCCAACATATATCCAATAAAAAGCTCTATGATATCAGTTTTCACAATCCCCACTATTATTGCACGTCCACAAACATGATATTCCATTGGAAACCCATAATGATCCCCCAAGAAATTTGAATATCTTGAAAATATTTCAAGACTACTAGAATCTGTATCTAATGTCACAGCCATTTGTCTTTGTTGTTTTCTATACAAATTTCTTTACCGTTTAAGTATTCCTAAAAAAATTAATAGAAAAATATATTAGTTTTATATTTTAAAAAAACATTAATAAAAAAGGTAAAATACAATATATAACATACATACCTCTATGTTAATGAGTCGCAGAAGTCTAGATGATCAAATTAACAAATGGCTGATTCTATGTCCCACTGTCATCACCTCATCTATAGGTAACGGTACTCGAGATGATCTATCTATAATATCATGTACAAAGACCCTATTATGCTCTAACTTTAATTGTTGATGATGAATTGTATATCCTATACAATATACCAGCCTATATGAAACTATATGATGTTGAGGATCATCAACATAAAACTCGCAATAAGTAGGAAGCCGGGGCAGAGGAGTAGGATAAGAAATGGGGTCTGGATCCTGAGGTGGGGGAGTGGGAGCTACTGGCAGATGTGGAGGATAGATAATGTGGTCTACACGGGGAGGTGGAGGAGTGGGCACTACCATCTGAAATTCACATTGCATGTCTGCATACATAGACTGTACTGATACTCTAATATTTTCCTCCATCGTCGCATTAATATTATGATCTTCAGCCTCCAAGGATTCTATTTTTTTATAAACACCCTCAACAGAAGATGTAGATAAACATGGAAACACTTTTCTTACCGATACACCTGTTGGATATCCTCGTACATGACCAGGATGTTCATGATTTATTAATGTTGCAGATATAATATCTTGCTTCCCAGCAGCTATAAATACCGCTTGTGAGATCTGGTTCTTATGATAATCCTCTTTTAGTTAACTAAACATTTCTATAATGATTCAAATTATATGAAGAATATATTTAACATAAATTAATAAAATAAATATCATACAATCCTCTCAGCTGTGATTCTCGAATCGTTCCAAAGATATTGCCCCGTTTTTCCAATCCAAGATCTCTTCCATTTTTCATGTCTAGATTGAGGGGATGGAGGTGCTACCTCTCCAGAGTTTGATGACTCAACACTCATTTTTTATAAATTTTCTGCCATCAATTGTTATTCCAATAATGTTTACCCTCTCCGATAAAAACTAAGAGGATTTAAAATTTTAGATTGGATCTACTAATGATATTTCATTGTTTGCTGTAAATTTAGGATAGTATATCATTAGCAAAAAATTAATAATATCATTTATATAAGAAATATTATAAAAGATTACATTTCCCTTAACAAAAATGAATCTTTTCTTTTACTTTCAACAAAATGGATCCACATGTCTTCATCTATGAAAGGATATATATGAAATAGATTTTCATGACTCCAATGACCAAAAATAAAATCATATGTGAGGGTTTATTTAAAATCCCTCCATCTCTTAGCATCCATCGATAATAATTTCTTCCTAACTTCTCCACTTTTAGGAATATCAAATGTCATCTGATAAAAAAGAGGTAAAAAATATTATACTAGAAGAATTTGATGAATAAGCACACATTAGAAAAAGAACATACCAAAATAATCTCCCACAACTAAGATATTATTTCTTTCTCCACACATCTCCAATCATCATACAAAATGATAACTTTTCTCTTACCCGAAGTTGATACAAAACTCTTAAAATATTTTGCATTTGGACCTTTAGGAAAATAATTCTCATCAAACGCAATGAGTATCCTCTGGTCCTGTGTACGAGAAAGTGATAATTTTGGTAAATGTGTGCACCCACATTTATCGACTGTCGAAATTTTTGTCATTATGAGAGCACATGAGGAAGATTGGGGAACATAAAGAGGATCATGTGAATGTTTCTCCCTAGATGTATGATCATTATGATCATCTCCAGAATCATGTGGTTGATCAACTATTTGATCTGTCATTATCCTTGAAATCAAAAAACATACATTAGTTCACAAATATACAAATTCAAATATTACAATAATAACCTAAACAGAAAATGGATAATTGAACTAAGTTACATAATAGTAAACATGTTTAATATGGTAAGCATGTTAAACAATGGTAAAGTTGGTAAAAGTGGTAAACATGGTAGTGAAATTTTCATTCAACAAAATCGATAAATATATAAATTATTTTAATGTAAACTATTGTAAACAATGGTAGAATATGGTAAACATGGTAGACTACACTAAACAAAATTAAAATAAACAAAAACTTGTACTTATTTGTTTTAATATGCGTTTTAATAATGAAACAAATTACAATATCTAACATTTTATGAAAATAATAAATGTAAACAAGAATGAAAAATATTTTACCTGTAATTATATGAATGCACAAATGGATTGATTTCCCAAATTCCTTCTTCACGATCATTCATTATGGAACAAACCATGTCTTCAACATGCTCATCATTATATTCTGCTAATCTTTCCATTGAAGTAGGTATCTCACATAAATCAAAATCTTCATCATGTTGATCCTCACCAATATATTTTTTTCCCTTGTAAAACAACAGGCCACTACAAATATGATTGATCCACTACATAGAAAATCTGTTTTCCATGTGTTTCTATTATAAAAGAATAATTTGTTTCATCCAATCTACTCATATTAACAACTTTCATTCAAAATTCTTCGTATCTGACACTGTTGATACTAATAAACCATTTACAATTAAAAAAGAACTTTAATTTTAAAGTAATCAACCTCCCATATTTCTTCAATAACTCAATAATATTCACTTTTTGTAGAAATTGGGTTTTTTTATTTAGATCTCAAAAAATGCATTGTTTATGCAAACACCAATACACCACAATTCTGAAATGCACTTCTATATTCCTGATCATTCATTTAAAATGTATAGCCATTAATGTCATAACCGGACCATATTATCACATTTAAACATGGACCACCCACTATCCATCATACTGTCTCTGATACATCAGATCTACCAAGAAAGGTCTTTTTAATACATGAAATTTTTTTTTGTGCTCATTCAAAATCCACATTTCTTTCTTCATTGGATGACATTGTTTCAACTCATTAATATGGAATCTGATATACGGTTGAGCATTAGCTACATTATTCAAGATGTATAATTCTATCTTCTACATCTGTTTAGCTAACAACGATTTGTCTTTCAAGACATGAATCCACTTTCCCTCGTTATTAACTCATTCATGACAAGATGGAGGAAAACCTATGTGATCTACCACAGCCATGTATCTCGTAAAAAACTTTGTATCCTCCTTATAAATATACTTTTCAACAATGGAGGCTTCTGGTCAATTTGGATTCTTAATATACCCCTTCAATATTTTCTTATAACATTCAAAAGGATACATCCAATGAAGATATTGAGGCCCACAAAGCTTTATTTCTCTAACTAGATGAATCATTAAATGCCCCATTATATCTAAAAAATATGGAGGAAATTGAATTTCTAATTGAAAAAGTATAGAAATTGCATACTTTTACAAAATGATCAAAGAATTCACATAAATCGCCTTATTATAAATTTAATTAAAAAAACACACAACTTCATTATCATCTTTTAGACACGAATATGCAATATTCCACACAATGCAACTGGTAGAAGTTGTTGCATCATGACATGAAAATCATGAGATTTCATACCTATCAACATCAAATCCTTCAATGAGACAAAATTTTTAACATTTTAAGAATTACCTTGAGGGACTTTGATATCATGTAGACATTGAAAAAAGATAATTTTCTCCCACTTGGATAATGTATGACAAGCCAGGGGAGAAATGTTCATCTTCCATTAGTAGTGGGAGCTAACTCCAAACGTATTCCCATTGATAGTAAGTCTATTCTTGAATGCAACCCCCTTTTTATTTTCTTTTAATATCTAAAAATGATCCAATAAAACTATCACATATATTCTTTTCCACATGAATGACATCAATATTATGTTTAAAATCATGATATATCTAATATGGTAGCTCAAAAAATATTGACATTTTTTTTTCAAATACTTCTATCATTACCATATTTTTGTGTCTTTCCCAATTTCACATCCAGGTTTTCCAACCTTTAAAAATACACATCAGGGGATAATGGTTTTGGAGAAATAAAAAATTCATGCGAGGCATTGAATTCCTTTTTTGGTCTTCTATAAGAGTGATCCATAGACAAAAACATTTGATGACCCATGTACACTGTTTTCCTCCCGTGATGCAATTGACAATATTAAATGAATTGTTCACATATTTGACATGCTTTATGCCTCTTACATTTGTATCCTGACAAATTTCCATATGCTGGGAAGTCATTTATAGTGAACATACGAACTACATGCAGGTGAAAATATTCCATTTTATAAGAATTATACACCCTAATGCCATCATCCCATAAATGTTTCAAATAATCAATCTATGGTGACAATAAAACAATAATATCATTTTTGGGTTTCTTCGGTCCAGAGATCATTATACTCATCATGGAATATTTTCACTTCATACAAACTCTAGGAGAGAGGTTGTAAATTGCAGATAATAAAGTCCATGAACTATTTTTTTTACTTAGGGATCGGTATGGATTCATTCCATCTGTGCACAACCATATTATGAGATTTATAATTTCATTTCAAAATGTAGGATACTGCTCATCAATTTTCTTCCATTGTGAACAATATTTTGGATCACATATTTTTCCATAACATATCTTCTCATCAACATTCCATCTTAACCTTTTTTCATCATATTAATTAGAAAATAAACATTTCAAACGATGAATTATTGGAAGATAACAAAATACCTTGGAAGGTATCTTTGTAATCTCTACATCAGCTTGTTATTTTTCTTTAAACTTATGCAGTGATGTCCCACATTTTGGACAATCTGATAAAAATTCATTTTCCTTCTTATATATCGTATAGTCATTTGTACATGAATGTATTTTCTTGTATCCCAATCCCATTAGGCATAATATTTTCTTGGCCTTATTATGTGAATCTGGAAGATCGTTATCTTTTGGAATAATGTCGTTAATCAATTGTAGCAATTCTTTAAAACATTTTTTACTCCATAAATGCTTAGCCTTTAGGTTAATCAATCTTAACACTCCTGAAAAAAACATAAAATCTGTACAACCAGGATATAGTGGTTTTTCAACATCACTATATAGACATGCAACAGTCGGTTCTATCTGAATTTCTTCTACTACAATATCATCAACCATTTCTTCAATTCCATCAGAGTTACCATCTTGTGAATCATCATCATCAGAAGAACTAACATTTTGTCCAGTTTCACCATGCTAAATCCAAGGGCTCTAAATTAGATTAAAACCATGAAAAATCAGATGATCTTTGATCACTCTATTTTTCAACTTCTCTATATTCAAATATTTCAGGCATGGACATAAAATAATGACACTGCATGGAACATTTCGTTTTGGAAATTCCAAAAAGGCATCAACACCATCATCATATTCATTACTCATTCAATGTGTCGTAATCCCACTTCGACTCATTATTAACCTATAACAAATATCAAAATTATACACCTAGTTAAGATAAGAATCATATATATTTTTATGAAAAATATCATAATTTGAATGTAAAAACAATTTTGAAATATAAAATAAATATATGTGTATTTGAAAAAAATATACCCAAAATCATTTTAAAAAAAATATAGTTTGATATAACAGTTTTAAATTAATCTTGGATCCTTTCTTCTTAAGGTACACAAAGAATACATCCTGGTGCAACTGGATAAAAAATTCACCTTTCAGTAAAAAAGAAATATAAAGTATAAATATTAAAATATGTATTCATTAACTACTAAATATTACACAGATCCCAACGATTTGAATCCTTTGGGATAAACCCTAAAACCGTTGTGGTACCCAACGGTTTCACACACCAATGCCATGATGGTGGTTGCAATAGCCCTATACCAACGATTATACATGAACTGTTGTTATAGATTAACTGTAGTTAAAATATTCCAATGGTTTCAATGAAATCGTTGGGATATATATATATACCAAGAGGGTGTCCAAGGGGGTTGTGGGCCCTCCAGGGGGGGCTGTCCGGGGTGTCCAGGAGGGTGACTGTTGTCCATGTGGTGGGGCCCTTTCTAGGGGGTGGGGGATATCCATGGGGATGGGCGGTCTCCAGGGGGTGGGGGAGTGGTGTCCAGGTGGTGAGGGGGTTGTCGAACCCCCTACCCCATTGGACACCACCCCACTACCTTGTACAACACGTGGACACCACCCACCTGGATATCCCCCCACCCCTTAAACAACACGACACCCCTCTGGACATCCCCCACCCTCTAGACATCCCCACACCCTTGGACATCCCACTCACCCCCCGGAACACCACCCCCACCCCCCAGGACACCCCTACCTCCGTGGAAAACCCCCTCACCCCTGGACACCACCCCCTTGGACACCCCAACCATCTTGGAAAACACTCGCACCACCCTGGACACCACCCCACCCCCTTTGACACCCACTGTACACCCCCACCCCTATCGATAGCCCCCACTCCTTAGACAGTCCCCTCCCCTCTCGATAGCCCCCACCCCCTTGGACAGCCCCTCCACCCCCACTGGACACCCAAGCACCCCCTTTGACACCCCATGGACACCCCCACCCCTATGAATACCCCCACCCCCATGAAATCCCCCCACCCCTCTAGAAATATCCCCCCCAGACACCACCCCACCCCCTGGACACCCCCTACCCCCTTGGATAGCCCACTCACACCCATGGACACCACCCCACCCCCTTGACACCCCTACCCCCTTGGATATCCCCCCTCACCCCCTGGACACCACCCCCACCACATGGACACCCCAACCCCCTTGGAAAACCTTGTACCCCCTAGACATGACCCCCACCCAATTTGACACCCCCTAGACACACCTACCCCTCTGGAAATCCCCCCACCCCTTGACATCGTCCACCCTCTCGACAGTCCCACCCCCTGGAAATATCCCACCCACTTGGACAACACCCACACCCCCTGGACACCACACCACCCTCTTTGAGAACCCCTGGATACCCCCACCCCTCTGGATAGCCCCCACCACCTGGACAGCCCCCACCCCTCTCGATAGACCCCCCACCCCTGGACACCCATACCCCCTTGGATAGCCCACTCACCACCCTACACACCCCACCCCCTTGGACACCCCAACCCCCTTGAACTACCCCCGCAACCCCTGGACACCACCCCACCCACCTTCGACATGCCCGGGACACCCCCACCCCTCTAGACAACCCCCACCCCCTTCGACACACCTTATATGCACACATACACATGATGAAACACACAAAAAGCATAAAGTTGCATGATATCACTTCCATGGTTTCTTTTACAAGAGAATAAATTAACATGGTATAAATGAACACTATGAAACTTTCCATGATAGCTAGAGAAAAGATAGAAAAATAACATCTCAAAAAATTAGTTTAGGGAATCGTGAAAACTAAAAACAAAAACCGAGTTGTGTGAAGCTTACTCAAGTTTTGCGAGTTGACCTGATAGATCTGGAGAAAATAAAGATGATGAATGATGTTGGTAAAACAAGTTTGGAGGTCCCGAATTTTAAAATTCCTTTCTATCTTTTCCACATGGGAGAGAGGAGTCACATGTCTCCGGATCAAAGAAAATATAATGATTAAATGTTGTGCACGATAAATAATTTACAGGGTTTATCACGTCGGTTATTTTATAACCGATGTGATAAGATATTTTTTCATGTTTATAATGGTGGTTATTTAATAACCAATGTAGAAACAAATTTATCACGTCTGTTATTTTATAACCAACGAGAAAAATGGCACTTTATCACGTCAGTTATTTTGATAACTGATGTGATAAAATGCTGAGGTTTCATTTATCACATCAGTTATACAATAATTGAATGGATAGAGTGCCTAGATTGGATTTCCACAACAGGTATAAAATAACCAACATGATAAATCTAATCTCTGTATTTTTTAGGTTGGTTATTTTAGAACCGCCATAAAAATGGATTCCTATCAATTTATCACGTCAGTAATAAAATAAAAAATTTGATAAATAGATTTTTACAGCATTGCGTGTCGGTTATATAGAACTGACGTGAAAAATTCCAACCTTTTAAACGTTTTATCCACTTGTGCTGAAAGAAGTCTTATAAACATAGGGTGAGAATACAAGTATACTCAGTTAGGAAAATCCAAATTACCTCTTTCAAAAGTGGGAGAATCATACTAATGCCCGATGAGAAAACAACATAAATTAAAAATAACCTAACAAGGTATACTATTAACCCCAACCCTACTAAGGCTCTCTCACAAAATAATGCATGTGAAATGAGGTAATTTAGTAAGCACAATAATATTTGGGTACCCTACCCCACTTCACACTGGTTAACTGCTCACCGCTAATAATGAAATTTCAGACACTACCATGATCTTCCACAATTCCCACTATCAAAACCTGCATGCACACACCTGGGCCACATACCACATCACATATCACCAACAAACACATGTTAAAAATTCTATACAACTCATCCCAAAGACAAAAGGGATGTGTACCTAACCCATAAACACATGGTCCTCACAACCACACCACAACCTAGAGGACGATTATAGGGATCCCAATGCCTTGAAGAGTGAGCAGAGATGAGCCAATAACAAGCCATTCATCCTCCCACTAGGATGTTGGGAAATGAATCCCACCCTCTATAACATTGGGTGTGTCTGTCATGGAGTGGTCAACACGGTTGGCGTGTATATAGAAATAAAAAGTATCTACGAGATCTTATATATGTACTAAACACCCAACCCAACCAATGGGTTTTCAGAGAAACAACAATCCCACAAAAAATACCTTTGTCGTTGCCTCTAAATGAACAACCACAAAAATAATGGTAAAAATAATCCATAACCCCCAACCAATTAATTTATCCAACTATTATTTATTATTTAACAAACCATATATTAATTCCATCCCTACCCAGGAAACTAAAAAACACAACACATGAAACAACCACACAGTCTTCCATAACAGACCAAGAAGGACCACGGTAAAACAATCCACTACACACTCAACTTTCTTGAACACCCATCCAAACACTTCCACCATAATTATTTCAAGACATACCACCCAATCCTTCCTCTTAACATGAATGAACACCCAACACACCTCATTACTACCACACTCAGTAGACCCAAAGTACAACAACACCATGCCCATCACACCCATAATCATGAACATGACACAACATTGTCCTACAAACCTGCTACCCAACCGCTACCCAGATTTATTCTATTCACATAACTTGTTCATCAAATCTACAATAAATTTATATCTTCACCTGGGATTCCACTATGCCACATGTACCACCAAAAACAAAAGACAAAAGCTAACAACACCAAAACCACTGCCCCGCTACACACACATACCACACCATACTTACAGAGCGAAAACATGTACCATCACCCATTAAAACCACAACAAAATAAAAAACCCACATAAAGAATAATCACAATAAAAACCCACACAACGCATAACCATAATAACAAAACAAGTGTATTCATATTTGGTCAACAAAGTTATCTATTTCCTATTTCATAAATTCAATGGTGATCACAAAATAGGTTCAATATTGGGGAATCCATTAATTTAACTGAATAAACATGGTTAACCAATATCATGTTCTTACAATAATTATTCACATTTCATACAAGTGAAAAAAACAAGGACCACTAACGGGCATTATTTTCAAAAGAATACAATACATATAAAACTCGACATGGATCAATGATAACATATAAAACAAATTGATCATAATCATAATTCACCGAACCCATCATCAATTACTTCTAATATTGTTCAACAAATTTAGTTTCAACTGTATTCACAAGGGGACATATGTACACCCACCCCACATGATGAAAAAAATAAACAGAGACGAAGTAATCACTACATGAAACATGAGGTGACCAATGATTCATCCTCACACCAAAACCAAGGTTCATTCCCGCAGTAGGAAGGACTCCAAAGGAAAATTAAATCTCATAAAATCATGGATACATTTTTCCATGTACATAGAATTCAGATCATTGTTTGACCATGTAATTTTTGATTCAATGTAATATTCAGGTTTTTTAGAAATTAATGTAATTTTTAATGAAAAAAAAACATTAAATATGGGATTTAACTCATTTAACATCAATTGAAATATCAAAGGGAAAAACTGGAAAATAGGAAATTACTCACCATTGCGTGAGTCACCGTTCAGTGAGTCACCATTATGGAACTACTGTTTGGTGAGTCACTATTAAGAGAGTCACCATTAAGTGAGATACTATTTGGTGTGTCACCATTCGGTGATCTACAGTTTTGTGAGTCACCATTGGAAAATGTAAAACTAAAAAACTCATGAAATAAGCTGTCGTTGACTTTTAGAACACCTTAAACTCCAGATATTAACATGGTAATGGAATGGGGAGGTCTATTCCAATACATCTCTAAAGGGGGTGAGAGTTTGATTAGGGATTTGAAATGTTAAGGTAGTTTTGTCACTTATTATACGTGTAATGGCATTGTTTCTCTTACATTTTGATCTCATTGAATTTGTTCTTATTCTATATTATATGTATAAGAATAAAACCACTCCAAAAACATAAATATTACAGTACCTATCAAACTCAAGGATTCAATATTAAATAATTGTCTTGAGATTAGATGTAGAAATGAACAAAAAAATCCTCTTTTCATAAAACAGTAATATGGATTTCTCATAATAGCTAGGATCATAATGATCCCATAGGATGTATTACTAGAAATTAACCATTTAATATGTATGTTAAATATTTGTAGTTTAATATTTTCTATTGACAATGTGATACCTTTGGATACGTAAATGGTATGTGTATTGATGTTTATTGACATTCTTATGGATTAATCCACAACATTAGTTATAATTATGCTAGAGTATAAGTTTTAGTTAATAATTCATATGGTGTTGTAGTATCATTGGAAATAAGTGTTTATGTGTAGTCTATGATAGAGAATATTCTTACCATATGTAGTTATAACTTCAATTAACATAGATCCAATACCATTAGGGGATGATTAATAATGTTTTAATAGGGGTTTCTTCTATATGAGGTAGTTTATTATGTTTCTATGATAGATTTTTTTAATTCTATGATGAAAAGGATTAGTATGGAACAAAACATAAATAGAACATAATCATGAGTTTTAAGTCATTAATTCATTATCATAACTATAAAGGTCATTATGACTTAATGTTTCCCAAAATTATTCAATATCCCTTAAATTAATCAATATTAAATCATAGAGTGGAAGCATGAACATTGAAACTAATTTTCCAATAAAAAATATTTTATGAAGTAAAATGTATTTTCATAATTATAAAAATTATTTTTTTCGTGACCATATCATATTCACAAATCGTCCATAAAAACCTAAGAAAAAAGTTTTAAATTGTTTCATTAGAAATAGAAACAAATTATGGGAGATAAATCCCAGTAGTTTATAGAAACTCAATCAAATTTCACTCTTTAAATTAATGATTGGTCTCGTGATAAAAAAAATCATAACCATTAAATCTACTTCTCATCCAAAATTACAACATAATGTAATTAATTATAAAATATAATGTAAAAATAAATCTCATAAATATTCCATGGGAATAATAAAAAACTAATGAAAACGTTTTCCAAATGTTAAACTTTTCATCCTCAAGAAGTTGAATATAATCTAAAATAAACATAAGCAAGTTATATTACCTTGTATATCATGATATTTCATCAAATTCCATAAGAACCATAGATAAATAATCTAGTAATATTGGGTAAAAATTTTATATATTAGTCATTAACATGGAATAACTGATATGGTCATCTTTCATCATAACTACTCGGAGAACAAAATGCATTGATAGTCTATAATGGAACCTACTGTCCTTGGTTTATAATATTACCAGCATTTATTTTTTATAACAAAACAATGTATAATTTAATTAGAATGGATCAATCTTAATTTTTTTATAAAAATACCCATCAACCTAAATAATGTTCATGAACTATCCAACAAACCTAAAAAACAAAATCATTCATTTTTTCAAATCAAAATAATAAAAATATTATTTACAACTTTAAGAATATATTTCCATATAAATAATTATTTATTCCATTTAATTTTTTTCATAATACCATGGAGAAATAGAATTAAGGTTTTAGTATTGGTAAATATGAAACATTTTAATGGATTAAAAAATAATATAAATGTTATGATGGTGGAAAAACGGTTTACAGTGTATACATTAAAATAGAACATTCCTGTTACCATTTTCTAAAATATTCCATATAAAATATTTAAATAATTTAAATTTGAACAAATTTGAATGAAAATAAAATATAACAACCTTTATAATTAATTTATGTCCATATAAATATTTAAATAAAATATTTTTTTTGAATGTGGGCATAAAAGAATAATATTTCAAAAATAAACCCTTAAAACATATAAGATGTGATTTTGAGAGTAATGTGACTCTTACCATGAGTTTTAGACATCTCATACAACCTTTATCTTCCAAAATAATAATAATAATATTATTATATACTGGATTAAGTGCATTTTTTACTTATTATTCATTTTATATATTATAATAAATTACATACTCATGTAAGTTCATGTTTGATGGTTTGACGATATTTGGCTCATATATACAAAATGACTTCATTAGGTCAGATATTGTCAATGAGGACATTATTAAAACATATTTTTAATAATAATATTAATGAAATTATAATTTATATATATCAATTACACAATAGAAAAATATGAAATATTTCAAATAAATGTAAACTAAGTTACAATATTGGGGATGACCAACTGTACATATGCATTACTAAGGATTCCATTATTAAATGATCATAATGGAAATATGGTAAATATTATTTTACCTTTAAATAATTATAAATATGTCCCAAATACGAAAAAAATAACATCCCTTCATGGAGTAAGTAATCTGTAAATTTGTATGAAATCCATTTTCATTGTTCAATTGAAGAAAAGATAAGAAATTAGAAAAAATATCAACATTAAATAATGATAAATATGTCATAAATAATATATATATATATATATTGAATCTATCATTTTAACAAGATATGAGAGGAAGTGATAGAAAAAAGGATACATTATTTCTCTAGGAGAAAATTTTCCATGCACATGAATATGTATTTTCATTCCCATTTGATGGATGGGGAGAAGGATATAGGCTATGTAATTAATATAAAAACATATAGGAAATAAATTGGTGTAATTTTTTTATCATTTGGAATAATATTCGAAGGAGGAAGGTCAATTAATATATTTAAAACATTTTATCAAATTATATTCCAAAATATTATACAGCCGCCTTTTATTTACACCTTAAGACCTCACTGGTAGATATTATATTCAAGATAATGAATTTAGAATGCGATGATTGGTATTAGTAATCTATTTGATCAGGAGTTATAGAAACCAAGATTCTCTTTTAGTGTGTGTAATAGAGGATATGGGTACCCTTTTATAAATGAATGGAGGGGATTTCTTAGAATTTGTTACATTATTAATTTAATATAAATTAATCCATAAATAAAATTCAAAATGACGTATTATATATATATGATTAGGATAATAATAATTTATCACATATTATTTGAAAAAAACACTAGGACCCCTTTTCACCCTTATCTTTTTAAACCCAAATTTTCCCATTAGATTATTATAGTGATATCAATATGATTTTTTCTTCTGGGGTCTTGAATGATGCTATAAAGGTATAAATATAACATTAATGAAAAATTATTGATATTTTAAACAATCCAAATTTCATTAAGATTAATATATGATATTAAGTAATCTTAAATTTTTTAGTAATATATTATTTCACATAAATTTTTACTACTGTCATTTACAGAGGAGTTTATTTCATTTTCCATTACAAAAAATAGGTAACAAAATATCTCAAATATTATAATTTACTATAGAAATAAAATGATATATATTGCTAAAATATTTTTTTAAAAAGATTTCATTAATGTTATTTAAATTTTAATATTTTTTAAATATTTTATTTATTTCATTGTTATTTTTTTAAATATTATTTCATTGTTTCATAAAGTAAATATTTGATCAAAAAAATAAAAAATAAATTACCATGGAAAAAACACAATTTTTTTTTCAAATAAAAAATTTTAACTGATCATAAGTTATTTTTATCCTTATGAAATAATATTACAAATATTATATGAAAGAATGTGACATTTTTTACTTTATTAATTACTTATATATTATAACAGTAATAATCGAATCAAAATGGAATCAAAAACCATATATCCGAATTATGTATTGTTGTGGATGAAATAAAAACACCCAACTAAATTAACAATACATTTAGTGTCATTGTAACTCCTAATTTTATTTCTTTTAACCACCACCAATGGCCCATAGGCCTTCATTTTTGATTGATTTTTGATAATCCACCTTTCAAGGAGTGAGGTGGAACCATTACAAGGGCCGTAGGCGTAAGTATTACATGGCATGTAGGCCTTAGAGGAATTCATTTCTCGTAGGCTACAAACATTAAATATAACCCAGACTAACTACTTGGAAATTCTCCTCCCCTACATCTTCATCGTGAAATCAGCTCTCCACCTTCGCATGGCTATTCGGCTAGGCATTCCTATGCATGCACTGGCTTGTCCCGATGGCAGGTGTTATACCCTCTCATTCTTCCAATCCGTTTATCTTCTGCTGTGGTGAATGCTCTTGCTCATCCTCCTTGTAGAGCTTGTTCCTTGAAGGTTGTATGGTTTGAATCTAAAATTAAAGGTGGCCTGAAGGCCTTGAGGTGGCCCTAAGGCCTTACTGAACAGAAAGCATGGGTGGCTTGAAGGCCTTAAAGGACTTATGGACCAAATTGGTGGCCCGAAGGCCCAAACAGGGGCATATTCCTGGATGCTACAGTGTCAAACAGTGACTGCTATAGTTCCCGCTATAGTATATAATTTATTGTATATGGTTGATAACAAAGATGTGGAATTATTAAAATTTAAATTGAACCCCACAAAACATGATGAGAAGGAGTAAAAAAGTTTGTTTAGGTATAAAAAATATTGAAAAACTAAATAATCTAAAAAATAAAATAAAATTAATTTAATGGATTATATTTAATAATAATAAACTAATTATATTAAAAAATAATCAAAAAATATTATTTGGCATTGAAAATACATTAAATGCGAATAAAATATTTGACAAAATTCAGTATTTTTTCAATACTCACTAAAAATATTTCAGTTTATAATATTCTATAAAAATAATGATATGATAATTATGAAATAATGAATAAAAAAAATATTATTTTCAAAATAATTAATTTATGAATTTTCTTTAAATTACATATAATATTTTCCCTAAAAAATCAATAAACCCATTTTTAAATAATAATTATTTCATTAGCATACATTCACTTCACTAAAAAGTAGGGTTAATATAATAAGAATTAATAAATAAATTTTTATTTATTAGTACCATTATTTATTTATAAAAAATTGTTTACTCATATTAACACTCATTAATTTAATTTCACTTTTTTATTATGATATTTAGATGCTAACATTTTTTTATTATATTATAAATTGTTTAGTGATTTGTATACATTATTGAACATATTCTTATTTAAAATATACCACTATGTTACAATATCTTCCCTATCTAACAGGGTTCATCATCAAAATTAAAAATCAATCTTGTTAAAAAGAATATTGATATTTTAAAATACCTTTTTCGAAATCCCTTGTTTCCCTTAAAATTTTTAAAAATTAACATAATCAAGATCTTCTAGGTCTCCCTAAACACAAGAGAAATTTTCTAGGAAGATTACTTATCAACATAATTTTGGTCCAAAAATAATCATGGAAATTCAGTTGAGTGACGAAATCAAAATATGTTTAGACCTTTCTCACATGGGGCTTGATGGTATCTCAAATATTATTTCGATTGGTCAAATGGTTACTATCACTTATAATTTTTTTGTAATGAACAATTTATGATCATTTAACAATACTTATAATGGTTATATGTGGAGAAGAGTCTGTGGAACAATATTCAGATATTGAAAAGCTCAATAAATTACTTATGGTCTCTTCTCGGGGACTTCAATGATATTATTAATCTTGATGAGAGGCTTGGAATGGAAAACTCCCCAACCTCATCAAGAGAGTACATGGATTTTATTGATAAAAATATCATTTATGAGGTTATGTAGTTTGGTTCCGAATACACTTTGTATTGAAATATTTTAAATAAAATGGTGGAAAAAATTGGAGAGAGTTTTTATAATCATTATACTCAGGATACTTATTACTATATTTCCTAAACTACTCTTGAGAAATTAAACTTAGACCTTCATCCTAATTTGGAAACACCTATCTCTAGAGATGTAAAATCTTCCTTTTTATTTTTATTTATTAATTCTAGTGTTTTACATCTAGATTTTGTTATTTTTGTGAATGTAAATGGGACTATGTAAACAATATGGAGGAATCTATATCATATTTTCATATGATGAAAATGAATGAAAAAAATAAAAATTTGGAGTCGAGAGTGCTTTAGTCACATTAAAGAAAATATTTTGAGTAAGAATCCTTTATTTAAATCCCTTAATAATATAATATTGGGTGGATATTTTCTATATTTATTGAGTTTGAAAATGAAATCACACATACTATCAATACACTTCTTAATTTTAGAGAAGGAATCGAAATGTGAAACCGAAAAATATAAATGGATCAATGTGGATGATTAAAACAATAAGTTCATCAATACTCATTATATGGTTAGAAAAATAAATAGAACCTTGACAATTCTTATTGATAATAGGGATTTGTTTGGGGAATAGAGTTGGATTCTTTTCCCCGTAGTCTCTTAATATATGAATCTCTTTGAATGGCCATACACACAAATTTCTGTAAAATATGAAATCAATCCAAACCTTGTGAATAATAATTGTAACATGATACTTACTACATTCCCGTTGATCAAGAATTCAATGAGGCTATTTTGTGATAAATTCTAGAAAATCTCTTGGACCAGATTGGTTCACAAAATCCTTCTTTCAATCCTTTTCGATGATCATACATTGTGATATCTAGAGACTAATCATTCATTTTTTCTACGGTGTTCATCTAACACATGGAATCAATTCATAGTATAATGAACTCATTCTAGAATTGGATAATGGAAATTATATTTAAAATTGATTATGGGTGTCTCTTGTTAACACTATATATACAATCATTTTGAAAATACATTCTAATAGGTTATCTACTATTACCAACAATAATGTTCTCTCAAATTAGTTTTCTTTAATTAATAGAATAACTATTCACTCATTCTTTATCAATTAATTTTATTTGGAATATATTTTTATAAAATCCACCATGGAAGGTAATATTTCTTCCAGAATTTGCGTGACAAATTATTTTTATTCGCTATATTGGGGATTCATTTGTATTATATTAACCTATATAGGATTTGATGAGGTTTTTTAAATGGTTCAAAATCCTACCGAGATCATCATATAATTTAGTACTCATTAATGTATCTTAGAATGGAAAATTTACTTATTTCTGGGTTGTCATACAAGGTTAACATATCATAAACATTATTTTATTTATTACTTAAGATTACATTAGAATGAGTTTTCTCAACAAGGATGACACAAAAATTTTCAAAACCATCAGAGATGTATGATTCCTTGCTACTCCCACTCATTTCTTTTTTTCTGATGATATTATCTATTTTATAGAAGAGAATAATAGAAATTTAAATACAAGAAAATTATATTATTCAATAAGAGAAATTTTTTAGGTATGTAGATGAGAAGAAATATATCATATTTTTACAATGGTAAAAAATATTCTTTCCACTAAAATAGTGGATATAATTAATGAGTTAGGAATCAGGGATGGATTAATTCCTTATATTTGTCTATTTATTCCAATTTTTGTGGAAAACATCAATAACTCCTTTTTCATACATTTTGAGAAATAATTCTTATAATTTGACTTTTTTTAAATGATATGATCTTTTATATGGTTCATATAATCGTCAATGTGAAGGATATTATTGAATCAAAATGTTATTATTCATTCATGGTATAAAAATTTCGTACATCCCTCATCATGAATGTCATCCACACTATTAGAAACATGGTGTAGAGTGGAAGTGTACTTTAGTGTAAAAGTGATATTATTCCATGGAGAAAATACTATAAAACAATTTAATATAATTTTATTTTAGTATAAAAACATTAAATAATTAATATAAAATTAGATTAAAAAATCATCTGCAGATTTATCAATGGGAACACAGTGGGAATATCTTTTATAAGGTGTAGATTCTTAAGTTGGGTAAAAGATGAAAATTTAATTAATATGGATACTTCCATATGGAATGTACTCAAATCATCCCTTGAAAACATTTTAGTGAATTATCAATGGATAGAAAATTGTAAACAATATCATTATTTTTTCAAATAATAGAAGACATGTAAAACACTTCATAATATTTTAAACTATCCGAATTATTCACTTGAGAATTTTTTTTAATCCCAGAGAAAACAGAAAAATCCTTTTAAATTTTTCCTATTAAAATAATGTAAATTTGTTTTCAATTAAAAAATTATAAATGGTGATGAATTATTTATTTGGGAAAATTATTTTACTGGATAGATATCTTCTTAACATTTCTTCAGGGAGTACCTATAGGTGAAATAAACAATCTGGATGTGGATTTAAAAAAAATTCTAGATACTCTGATCCATATTCTCTCTCATTCGGAGTGTGGGGTATTCCAAAATACCCTCCAATGTCATCTAGACAAACGAAATTTTGTCACTACATGGATTTTGACCCCATTATATGGTGTGTAGTCACCAAAAGTCATCTTCATTGAACTGAAAGAACACACAATATTTTTCTCCTATTTACATGATATGTAAATTTGAATTCTGAAGATAATTTCCTTTTAAATATCATTATTCACCTTGGGATTCCATTAATCCAACAGATCAATGCATAATGGATCACTGGAAAATGAAATATCTATTTACAACAATAAATCAATAAATAACAAAGTGAATCATGACCAAAACTAAATACACCTTCCTCAGGGGTGAACCAAAAAATCATTTGTTCTATATAGATGATCAGATCATGATTATCTATGATATAATGTCAATAACTACTATGAACTTCGATCAATAACACCTTGTCATATTATATTCCTTTGTTTCCCTCCATTTCTGAAGGGGGTTAGGTGCGTGTTTTCTCCACCTATGTCCCGATCACCATGATGGTATGTCATGGGTTTATATTTAGGTTATTTATTTAATTAAATTTAACTTCCATTAATAATGTCACATATTAGTTCCATACCATCTTTCCCTCAGTCTCATGCCTGGTGCGGACAACATTATGCCATGACATGGGTAAAATGATGTTATGCTGTCAACTATTTTCTAAAAATTATGATATGAGACTCTAGTTGAGAGTTATTTCAATTCTCAAAAGAAACCATGTTCATTGGAAAAAATATATTTAATATATTTAATATCACATCCTCGAGGCTCTTCTAGCACTAGGATCTCACACCGACATAGCGCTTGGCTTCCGAAATCTTCATAGAGATTTCCAAAATTCATATAGTTCCAAAAAGAGTCATTAACTTTTCCCCACCAAAGGGGTTTTCATCACCAAATTGAAAAATAATTGGATAAATAGAATGAAACTTTGCGCTCTAGTTGAACCCCCAAAATAAAAAGCTCACCATGGGTCATCATTCCTGTCACACACGGTTTTTTTTTTCTGTCTTTGTATTGATCCGGCCCATTCCCAGTTTTAACAACTAAATTTGTTTCTTTTATAACTCTTTTGTTTTTCATCCTTTTTCACCCAATCAACTTCCCACTTATCCTATACTTATATATTAAAATTTTTTATCCTTTTGGACCCATTAGAAATTCATAAGCCAGGCGAATTTGGGTCACTTATTAAGGTATTGGGCCGGCCCATGGGCCCATTTCCTGTTTTAAAAAAAATAATTTGTTTCATTTATATCCTTTTCATTTTTTAATCGTTTTCAGTGATTCCACCTCCCACCCGAAGCCAATATCCCTATACGCACCCCCAATATCGTTTTTACCACTTTGGAGCTCATATTGGTCGCGTATTAGGGAGAATGTTCTCTGCTTTCCTCAAAACGTCCAGAATTGAGAAGGTAAATTGTTTCACCCATAACTCATTCAATTCTTACTCTTTTGGCCACCAATTTTCTTTCCCTGGTTCTTCCAGATCTTAGGAGTATCTCCATGAATTTTAAAGCCATTCCCTTCCCTATAGGGTTGCAAATCTAATGGAATACGAAGAGTTTTCTAGGGTGAAAGGTGAGATTCCTTCTCCTTTCTCCTTCCTCTACCCCCTCCTTTGATTATTTCATGGTTTTATATTGTACCCTAGTCTTTATAGACCTAGAGTTTTGTTATAACATGTTTTTTGATGGGTTTTATGTTTGTTTAGGTCTGGTATTTATAGTTTTAGGGTTTATGAACCCGCGGCAGGTGATTTCGGGTGTGCGTTTCAATTACGCCAAAGATTTGAGGTAGGATACCCCATGCACATGACTTTATTATTTAAGTTTCATCCTTTTATTATATTTAAAACCAGATATATATGTTTATTATTGTTTTTCATCCTTTGGATAATTTTATTGGTGTTCAAAGTGGTTGTTTAATCATTGGTTTGTGAACGGTAGTGTTGTTTTGTCATGAAAGTTCTCAACAAGTGTTTGTTTAAATGTTCCGTTATCTTTTGCAAATATTTTGTGAGGTTTATAATCTGTTCTATGGTATTTTTAACATGTTACAGTATCTTGAATGATAATATGGCTTTCAATTGGTGTTTTATTCCTTTTCATGTACATAAAATAAATTGTTTTGTTTAAAAAGGGCATGTCATGTGTTCGGTAAATTGCCCGGTTGGCTTTTATGTGTGATGTGTGATTTAAAAGTTACTTGATTGGATTTATAAAGGAATTGGAAGAATTATAAATGGTATTTTTGGGTACTTATATTGATTTCCAATTTGGATTTGTTTTTACAAACAAGTGGGTTTTTATTTACAACATATTTTGGCCCGAGTTGCCCAAAAATGGACCGTTTCACATCTTTACGAAAATGGTTGTGTTTTGAATATTTAACCTAAGTATTATAAGAGATTTATGAATGAGTTTTACTGCTGTAAATGATTTTTATACAGATCCTTAATAAAATTAAAATTCATACCTTCATCAAAGGTTAGTTTTGAGAAAATGTTTAAAGGCCCGTTTGGCATTTCCTAATGAAGGAGTGTTTTACTTGTATATAACAAGTTGTGAAATTGGGATTGTTTTATGGTCCATTAAATGATTTTATTAAATGTTTATTAGGCTGCCAAATATGATTTGGTTTGGTTATGATGTGTGTTTATAATTTAAAGAGTGTTTTTGAAAGAGTTTTATGTGCAAATCCTCAATACACTTCATGAAATTGTTTTACCGAAATATTTAGCGGTTTGTTGATTAGTGTAAGAAATGTGAAGAATGATTATTGGATGTTTGTGTTTTTATGGTTTTGGAATGGAATGGGGATGTGAAATTTGTATTTGATAATATGTGTAACTTGATTGAGCACTAAAGGGAATCCCGGGTATCTAGGTGGGCGGACGTGTACTAGTATGCTAGTGATTCTGTGGGGGTTGGCCCCTGTTTCACGTAGCAAGTTTGACGATGACAACACTAACTAAACTATGATGATGTTGATGATTGGGGACCACTAGGTTATGGGTATGTTCCCTACTAGTGGCTCGTGCACGAGAACGGATATTTATTATGGTTACTTTCACCGAGATACGAGGTACCTGGGGCTCACAACTAACTAGTGCCTAGGGGTATTCCTGTGACTAGTGCTCATTGGCTATTTTGTACTCACCGTCGGCATACGGTGGGTTTGGTTGGTAAATTCAGTAGTATGTGTTATTTATTTGAATGTTAAAATTATTTAAAGCATCCCTCTTGAAAACTATTTTCATTTTGAAGTTTCACCTCTTTGAAAATAATTGTTACTTGCATTTTTGTTTATTAAACCTACATGTTTTTGTCTGATAATTATTATAGTATGAAACCTCATTTGAAAACAAGAATTTCAAATCTTGAATTTAAAACTATAAATTGATGTTTCTTTTATTTTAAAGTAATGTGCATTGGGAATAGAATACCGAGCTAACCTACTGAGTTTTAATACTCACGCCTATAGTCTTCTTCTTTTTTTAGCCCTTGTGCAGGTTTCATCTTTAGTTCGATCACCTTGGGAGACTTTTTATCATTGTGTTGGAGAGTGACCAGAAATGTCACATGGAGTTATTTTTTTCATCGGAATTGTTCATTTGAGTTGTTGGTTTTGTTCTAATTTTATTTTCTTGTACAAATAATATTTAGTTCAATTTTTATATAAATTCATTTTGGGCTGTCCGTTTATTTCCGCTGTTTGTTTGATTGTTTATATATGGGCGAAATCGTTCCCTTGTGTACTCTATTGATGCCCTTGGTGCTTGTCACCATCCCGGGGGGATCGGGAACGCCTTTCGGGACTTGTCGCGGGCTGTCCTGGGTGACCGATTCAGGGTCGACTCGGGCTGGTTCGTGACAAAATGGTATCAGAGGAGGTCGGCTATTAGCGGACCTTTCTTTTTAGAGCGCCCTTGTTATTTTGGGGATGTCAATGTAGATGGAGTAGGATTGTTGGGACTTGAGGGGTAAGTGCAAGAAGAGCGTCGCGAACTCTTTCTTGTTCTAATCCTCAAGTTTCCATGGAAGTCCGGTTTTATTAGTGTCCATTGTTCTAGTTGATTGTTTTATATTGGGATATGACAAGGGGAGTCTGACTAATGGCCTTCGTGAGCTCACAGGGCCTGGCAAGCCATGTGGAGCTGGGGAATGGTCCTAATAAGTCTCTCTGTGTTGGTGTTGTGTTTGGAATATGGCCGCCAACCATATGGTCAAGTCACCCACCGACACTAGTTCCCTTTTTCTTGGGTCTCTTGAACCTTTCTTGAATTCTGAATTTTTTTTAAAATCCTTGTGTGAGAATTGTGGAAATGGGTTTTAATGTAATGATTAGATTTTGAAAAGTGAAAAAAGGTGGTTTCAATAATTAAATATAATAATGGTTTAGGAAGGTTGTGTTTTTGTGAAAAAAAATGGAGGGAAGCAGAAATGATTTAAAGGGATTGGATTATCCATAATCTAAACTTGTGGTTTGTTGAAATAAAATGTTTTGAAATTGTGAATCATTTTAAAGTGATTCTGGATATTTTTTTTAAATGGGGTATTTTAGGATGTTAAAAAAGTTTTTTAAATCGGATAAATTAGTTTTGGAAATTAGTTTTGATCGGTTGGTTTTTTTTTACTAGAAATGTTATTGGTCTCAATGGACCTCAGATTAGGAAAATATACATTGCTGATTTTTTTTAAAAAAAAAATAATGTGAAGGGGTTGTTTGGAGTGGCTGGGTTATTTAAAAAGTTTTTAAAAATGAAAAGGGGTAGGTTTTCAAGAAAATGGTTCTTAATTAATTGTCGTTTTTTTTTGTGAAACATGAAAATGTTTTTTGACTTGGTGGTTGGTGTTCCTTTTCAAGGTAAATTGTTTTTTTTAATTATGATGTTTAATTTTAGCCTTTGGTGTTTTCATGGGTGCTCACATGCATGGTTTTATTTATATTTGGAAGTATGACCTATATGGTATGGTGGTTGGGTGTTAGGGGTGGCATTGAAATGTGCATGTGGGTGAGACTTGATGAAACACCATTGGTGAATGTGGAAACCCACCAAGTTAGTTTGATTTTTCAAAATTGTTTTGAGCTGAAAATTGTGGCCCTTTTTTTTAAAACCAATGATTATGTGGCTTGATTTTTCTATGTTGTAGAAGAGTTGTTTATTCAGTAAGCTTCCTTGTGATCTAGAATTAATACTCTTGTTGTATCTTGAGATGATATCTTGTTGGTGTCTTGGTTTTGGAGAAATTTTCATTGGGTTTCTAAAGATCTGTTTGATGTTGTGATGTGGCTAGTGATAGTTCTCTGTTGGAAATAATTCCTACTGATCAACCTAAGGATTCCTTTCAAATTTTAAATCCACCTCTTTTTATTATGCCTCAACTTGTTTGTTGGAATATAGAGATGTTTGGGATCTATTAAAAGTGCTTCTAGGTCGTGATAATTCTTTTGGATAGAGCAGTTGTGTTCGGTGATGTTGATGTGTTTCGTCTAATTCCTTGTCCATTATTCCCCTCATTTGGAGTGATAAGGAATTTTGATATGTATCTATTATTTCCTATTTAGATGAAGGTTTTTTTTGTGATCCAGTGTGGGTTTTTTGAGTGGTGTGATCCTTATCACCTGACTGCGGTGCAGCAAATGCTTCAAGAATCAGGGCTCCAGCCATAGGCCTCGGAGTGAAGCTTTTCACGCAGTCAGGAAATCAACAGAGGTGTGGAGTGCTAGATTATGATCCTTACTCCTCTTTTTTGGTAAGTTAGTTACTATGTCAATGTTTTGGTTCTTCATTTCTATGAATTTCCCTTTGTCGCAACAAGCGTGGTGGACTTAACCCCTCACACAGTGTCTATGGTTTTTCCTTCATGGATGTGGGTTTTCAATCAATGTCCCTGTGTGGACCACCTGTAAAAATCAGATGCAGTCTTGGTGTTACCTATTCATTGGGGGAGAGTTTTGGGTAGTTTGATTGTTTCTTTTGTTGTTTCAGTGGCCAAATTATTAGGTCCCCTTCCCTCCCATCCCCAAGTGACGGGGGTCCAGAATTGTGCTGAATGTGTTGGCCAAGTTCTTGTCCCCTCCGTTCGGGAGTGGGTGGTTTATATGTTCATTTTTTAATCCTATTAACTTGGTATATTATGTTTTTCTATGAGGGTTTTTTTTTGGGCTTCTGTGAGTGACGCCCAATTTTAGATCATGTTCAATTCTTGTCTATTCATTGCTAGTTGGTTTCTAATGGTGGGGAGACCCACCGTGGGTCTCTTGGATTTTCATCCTAAGAAAATTTCTAGGGATAGTTGATTCTTAATGGTGGGGGGTACATTCTGGAATCCTTATGCGTTGTTTTGTTTCATCTGGAAAGTGTTATGGCTTTCCGGGGGCGGAAAGCTTTAATGGTGGGGAGAATTGTCACACACGGTTTTTTTTTCTGTCTTTGTATTGATCCGGCCCATTCCCAGTTTTAACAACTAAATTTGTTTCTTTTATAACTCTTTTGTTTTTCATCCTTTTTCACCCAATCAACTTCCCACTTATCCTATACTTATATATTAAAATTTTTTTATCCTTTTGGACCCATTAGAAATTCATAAGCCAGGCGAATTTGGGTCACTTATTAAGGTATTGGGCCGGCCCATGGGCCCATTTCCTGTTTTAAAAAAAATAATTTGTTTCATTTATATCCTTTTCATTTTTTAATCGTTTTCAGTGATTCCACCTCCCACCCGAAGCCAATATCCCTATACGCACCCCCAATATCGTTTTTACCACTTTGGAGCTCATATTGGTCGCGTATTAGGGAGAATGTTCTCTGCTTTCCTCAAAACGTCCAGAATTGAGAAGGTAAATTGTTTCACCCATAACTCATTCAATTCTTACTCTTTTGGCCACCAATTTTCTTTCCCTGGTTCTTCCAGATCTTAGGAGTATCTCCATGAATTTTAAAGCCATTCCCTTCCCTATAGGGTTGCAAATCTAATGGAATACGAAGAGTTTTCTAGGGTGAAAGGTGAGATTCCTTCTCCTTTCTCCTTCCTCTACCCCCTCCTTTCATTATTTCATGGTTTTATATTGTACCCTAGTCTTTATAGACCTAGAGTTTTGTTATAACATGTTTTTTGATGGGTTTTATGTTTTTTTAGGTCTGGTATTTATAGTTTTAGGGTTTATGAACCCGCGGCAGGTGATTTCGGGTGTGCGTTTCAATTACGCCAAAGATTTGAGGTAGGATACCCCATGCACATGACTTTATTATTTAAGTTTCATCCTTTTATTATATTTAAAACCAGATATATATGTTTATTATTGTTTTTCATCCTTTGGATAATTTTATTGGTGTTCAAAGTGGTTGTTTAATCATTGGTTTGTGAACGGTAGTGTTGTTTTGTCATGAAAGTTCTCAACAAGTGTTTGTTTAAATGTTCCGTTATCTTTTGCAAATATTTTGTGAGGTTTATAATCTGTTCTATGGTATTTTTAACATGTTACAGTATCTTGAATGATAATATGGCTTTCAATTGGTGTTTTATTCCTTTTCATGTACATAAAATAAATTGTTTTGTTTAAAAAGGGCATGTCATGTGTTCGGTAAATTGCCCGGTTGGCTTTTATGTGTGATGTGTGATTTAAAAGTTACTTGATTGGATTTATAAAGGAATTGGAAGAATTATAAATGGTATTTTTGGGTACTTATATTGATTTCCAATTTGGATTTGTTTTTACAAACAAGTGGGTTTTGATTTACAACATATTTTGGCCCGAGTTGCCCAAAAATGGACCGTTTCACATCTTTACGAAAATGGTTGTGTTTTGAATATTTAACCTAAGTATTATAAGAGATTTATGAATGAGTTTTACTGCTGTAAATGATTTTTATACAGATCCTTAATAAAATTAAAATTCATACCTTCATCAAAGGTTAGTTTTGAGAAAATGTTTAAAGGCCCGTTTGGCATTTCCTAATGAAGGAGTGTTTTACTTGTATATAACAAGTTGTGAAATTGGGATTGTTTTATGGTCCATTAAATGATTTTATTAAATGTTTATTGGGCTGCCAAATATGATTTGGTTTGGTTATGATGTGTGTTTATAATTTAAAGAGTGTTTTTGAAAGAGTTTTATGTGCAAATCCTCAATACACTTCATGAAATTGTTTTACCGAAATATTTAGCGGTTTGTTGATTAGTGTAAGAAATGTGAAGAATGATTATTGGATGTTTGTGTTTTTATGGTTTTGGAATGGAATGGGGATGTGAAATTTGTATTTGATAATATGTGTAACTTGATTGAGCACTAAAGGGAATCCCGGGTATCTAGGTGGGCGGACGTGTACTAGTATGCTAGTGATTCTGTGGGGGTTGGCCCCTGTTTCACGTAGCAAGTTTGACGATGACAACACTAACTAAACTATGATGATGTTGATGATTGGGGACCACTAGGTTATGGGTATGTTCCCTACTAGTGGCTCGTGCACGAGAACGGATATTTAATATGGTTACTTTCACCGAGATACGAGGTACCTGGGGCTCACAACTAACTAGTGCCTAGGGGTATTCCTGTGACTAGTGCTCATTGGCTATTTTGTACTCACCGTCGGCATACGGTGGGTTTGGTTGGTAAATTCAGTAGTATGTGTTATTTATTTGAATGTTAAAATTATTTAAAGCATCCCTCTTGAAAACTATTTTCATTTTGAAGTTTCACCTCTTTGAAAATAATTGTTACTTGCATTTTTGTTTATTAAACCTACATGTTTTTGTCTGATAATTATTATAGTATGAAACCTCATTTGAAAACAAGAATTTCAAATCTTGAATTTAAAACTATAAATTGATGTTTCTTTTATTTTAAAGTAATGTGCATTGGGAATAGAATATCGAGCTAACCTACTGAGTTTTAATACTCACGCCTATAGTCTTCTTCTTTTTTTAGCCCTTGTGCAGGTTTCATCTTTAGTTCGATCACCTTGGGAGACTTTTTATCATTGTGTTGGAGAGTGACCAGAAATGTCACATGGAGTTATTTTTTTCATCGGAATTGTTCATTTGAGTTGTTGGTTTTGTTCTAATTTTATTTTCTTGTACAAATAATATTTAGTTCAATTTTTATATAAATTCATTTTGGGCTGTCCGTTTATTTCCGCTGTTTGTTTGATTGTTTATATATGGGCGAAATCGTTCCCTTGTGTACTCTATTGATGCCCTTGGTGCTTGTCACCATCCCGGGGGGATCGGGAACGCCTTTCGGGACTTGTCGCGGGCTGTCCTGGGTGACCGATTCAGGGTCGACTCGGGCTGGTTCGTGACAATTCCTCTTACAAGAACCGACTTTAGGGAACCACAAAGGACAAACCATACCCACATCCAGCTCCAACTACATAGAAATCAAGATAATAGGGTAAAAAGTCTCTTAGAAATTGATAAGTGGAAAAAATATAAATCACCAATTTCCATCTTCCATCAGAGTGTATAGTGGTACACCACCCCACTAATCTGATTTAGACACTAATGTAACCTTTTTGTTGAAATCTAACTCTAAATAAACTATACTAAAACCTCATCAGGAATCTTTTGTTCAAGGATAACACCTCACACGTGATGGTACCAAGGTGTTAAAAAAGACTACACTAGCATAACAATTGTGTCTTATTGGAACCTTCATTTTTGAACTTCCACATATAACACATACCACCAAATAGAAACATTTCCACACCCACTAGTGGCATCCCAACAGTGTGAGGATTGTACGCCACCAATCCATGCTAAAAAAGATATTAGGGTCTAAATCATCATCTTAGTAATGTTTATAAAAATGCTAGTCCCTCTATAAGCTTTTTCAAGAATAATTGTCTTGTAGGAAAAATCCAAGGGAAAATCTAGGACCTCCCCTGACACTCTTTAAAGCAAGATTGTCGTGAACACACAAGTATAAGTTAATCATCCATCATAGATTAAAACTATCAACTTTGGGTAGCACTAACTCAACAAAAATATTTTTATCATGTCACAGAAATAAATCTAGGTGAGGAAATCATCCCTCTCTATAATGAGTTCAAATATATATCAAATAACTACCACATAGGATTCAATGGATGCCTTATGTCTCTTGGGATTAAACATTATCCAGAAGAAAGAATGAAAGTGTACCTGAAAACCGTGTCTATCAATTAATACTATTGAAATTAGGAAAGACCCATAGAATACTTCTTTTAAGTATCAATTTTTTATAGTTCTATGTTCTATATGGAATGTTTCTTTCATATCCTTCATCCTCTATCGCCATGAGCCTAGTTCAGACCACCTGTTTGTGGATTTAAAAACACCTTGATCCTCTAACCACCTCTTAATCCACTACAATATACTCCATAATGTTTTATTTCATGTAGAAATTGTTGCTCCAAATTATACGTCTACTATGAAATTATGTTGACTGATTATCCCTATGAATCACTATGATTTGGACAATCTTTAACAATATTCCCCCTATAGTGACAAGCCTAAGTGATCCTCTCCTATGGCTGCCCTGATCCCTGGTGTGACTTATATGCTACAGGAAAACATATATGGGACTAGGAATGGGTATGACTCCAATGTCTGTATCCTTTTATCTATAATCTGTTAACTATTTTAAGTCCATCATCCTGATGACCAGAACTACAGACCACATCTTCTTATCCCTCATCCAGGAAGCTCTCTACTGATAAATAATTCTCTAGTACCCCATGTAAGTGGAAAGGTAAAAGGAAACTAAAATTATTCAGATTTATCAGAATAGGCCCAAGAAATGGTTTTATCTCTGACTAAAGGGTCCCAAACCATATCTAGGGATTATTGTGTAAGGTCTATGAACCTCATTGAATATTCAACCATAGTCTTGCTACACTAACAAATCTAAAAAAGTTCCTGGATATGGAGAGATATCAACATGGATCTATAAAACTATTACAAGAATAGTTTCTCAAACACCACCCATGTGAGCATAACCTCATTATGGGACTATGTCACTAGATTCCTCCATCACCCAAACTAACTCTATAGAAGAATCGTTGATAAGACCAACATCTGATAAAGAGATGTACTCACCAGGCGTAAAAAATTCGTGACTACGCCAATATAGTCATCAGCTACATGGAGGTCGAGATCACTCAGTAGGAATAGAGGTCATACCTCTAGAACACATGAAGTCAAATAACCAATTTCCCAACATTGACCTAAACTTCCTAAACATCAAACTTCTCAACAGGTGGTCTCTCAATAATGTGACCTCCCAGAGGTACCACCTCAAAACTAGTAAACTTCACTAATGCCTCATCATAAGAAATATTTTCATCCAAATTACATAGTTGAACTCTAAATAATTTTCATTGTATTGGCATGGTGAAAGATAATGAATACATACCATAGTCAATGATTATATTTAGGGAGCTTACTCGAGAAGTAAAAATACCCACAACTCATTTTTATATGATGTCCCTACCATTATTGTACTGTGTTGAGTGTCCTATAATACCGAGTAAAAAATGTGTTATCAGAGTCCTAGTGAATGAATAAGTAAGATACCACACCAAAACTGGATCCTCTCTCCTAATATCTGAATAGGAAACATCTTAACTCTATCACTATGAAACCCAAGCCCAACTAACAACACTATGGTCCCAAAGTGGAACTTTATATGATTCCTCACTGTCGAGACCCATCCCAATAAGACCTGATATAGAAATCTCCATTTCGGAATCCTATAAGACAAGGGATGGTGACTAGTGCTGAGTAATTATAGCACATGGAATAGATTCCATTGATTTAAGTACAAATATGAATGCTCCCACATACACCTCCATGAAATAGTATAAAGATATCAAAAGCTGGAATCTAAAAATCATGCATACATCTATCCCAAACTAGAGTACAATATAATAAGTAAAAAGGAAAAATGGAATTTGAAATTCCCATAAAAACATATAAATGATTAAAAAATACATAGTAGGAGGGGAACAACATCAAATGAAACTACCAGAATTATCCCTGACCCATCTCAAATAAACACCTCGATCACTCTAGCTCTTTATGCTTCACCTACCTTGGGGCCCCCACAGACACTGTTAAGTGGAATGTGGCTTGAAAAAGGAAAAACATGTGAAAGAGAAGCCCATGATGTGGTGATTATAAAAAAATAGTAGGTTTCCAAAAGAAAAAACTGAAAAGGGTGGAACTTAAAGGAAACAATCTACTTCACCGAAAAAGAGGGATCCCAATAGAGAGACAAACTCCATATAAATCCATCCTTGTGTATACATGGATGGTATGTTCATTCCATAAGGGGGGGGGGGGGGTCATTGAGATACATGAAAAAACATCAAGTACTCCCAGAATCACACATATATAATCCTCTCATACCCCATGTGTCATAGGGTCCAAACATCATATCCAACTATGAGATTCTACTCGAGGCTCTAAAGGTAACACACAACCTGGAGAATACACTCCACAAGTACATCAATCTTAAACATAACCATCCTACTAGTTACACTGTAGTGGGAATAAATATAAAATAGTGGATTGTTTTTCCATGATAATGTTCTCAATTATGAGAAGCTAAATAGGTCTAACCCTAGTGCCAAGCACCAGAGGTTCTATCATCACTAACCTGAACCATGTGAATGGTTCTACGAACCCAATATGAGAGTCCTACCTATTAACACTAAATATTGTTTAAGTATCCCTAATATAGTGTATTAATAATTTTTTCACACTATAATTAGTGACGAAAGAGGGAACTTGACCTCACCACAACCTTGTAATTGAGGGTTTACTAGTTCCAAACAAAACATGTGAAACCTTTTTCGCTCTTGAATGGAGTGGTCCACACCTCAATATGTCGAGTGAGTAATAAATACTAACAAGTAACACATGTAAATATTTTAGGGGTCCACTCTTCATAACTATACAAAACAGTTGAGGGATATCAAACGGTAATGGAGGACCCTCTCCCATATACTACTTGATAATGTGGGAGTAATAATTCTTAGGTGATGTACCACACACAGTTATGATCAGGGAGTACAATTCAAAAGATTAAGGACCCAAACACTGTTATATTAAGGTATTTCAACTATATATATAGTGGAATCACACACTGGTATAATAGGTGAGTAATACATAATTCTTAGATTACCCACACCATGGACTGACAATGCAGTACCACTCTATCAGTATAATCACTATCGGGGATCCTCATCCTAGCACTATAGAGGAGTACCATCAAAAGGGAAGAGGAAATACTCCCTTTTATGATTTTGGAGTACCAAATATCACCAAATAACATGTATAGGGGACTCAAACTATGTAATGATCGGGGATTTATTACTCATATTATTGAGGACCCACACCCTAACATGTTAGGGGATTACCACTCTATATTTCTGTCACAATGGAGGATTCACACCCTAGCACGATAGAAGAGTAAAAACTCCAAGGATCGATGAACCACACCATTTTTCAATAAGAGAGTACTAACTAAATCTAACCAATGAGAATATAAGTCATGAACCCTAACACGATAGGGGTGCATTGTATCCAACAACAAAAATGATATGGGGAACTAGTGTTGTAATCCATTGGGGGAGTACCAACCCCAAAATAACTACACTAATTATACAGAACATGTTCCTATGATGTTGGGATTCAAATATATACCCAAGAATAGAGATAAGGAAATATCACACCCTGATTTTATCGGGGAGTTCCAGTCCAAGATTTTTCATTTAAAAACTACATCGATATCCAACATTAGTCAAGCACTGATGGAAGTAGTGTCATGATTATCATAACTCGCATCGCAGCACTACAATTGGTAGGAGGCTCGTTCCTTGTTACAGTATATGATAACTTCTATACGGTCCTAAGGAGTTGAAGGGGTCCACATCTAAAGGTGATAAGAAGGGTTCTGACCCCAACGTCATACAAATGATCAACCTTAATAACTACACCATGGTTAAGAAACACTACAATAGAGTCGTGATCGAAAAATGCCGAATCATATTTCACATTCCATAATTGAGGACATCATTTCCTTATATGTGAAAAATGATCTGTATAGGATACTCACAATATTCAATCTAAGTTCCATATAATGATATATGCATGGGAAAAGATCTCAAGAAAATCCTTGAGAAAGTACACAATAAGAGTTGGATCCCACATGGCCTGTGAAATCAAACATTCATCTATTTTCCCCATTCACACATATATGATATCATTTTAGCCGTATACTATATGTATAGAATTTACATGAAATGTTATACATTTCCATACCATGGGACCCATTCTTCTTCAACAGGGCTTCGCCAGTTATATCACTCACACTATGGGTACCCCATAATAAATAGAATTTTCATGTTAAATAAATACTTGGGAATTTATTATTATCATTTCTATGTCTCACAACCCAAGTTTCTATACATGTGACATGCAGTTATACATGACCATGTACAATAACAGGGTTACCAATGAAATATTCTATAGCTGCACAACATGGGGTTACTACATTTCCCATAACCCTAGTACATGACATGAATTCCCCAAAAGTAATCATTTACAATTGGAACGAACGAAATCCATTTTTCTATGGTTTATATTCTAGTGAAATGAAAATTATAATGGGAATTTCTTTTTGACTATCTCGATTTAGCCTGGTTTTCCACAAAACCAACAGATCATCCAAGAAAGGATCACTAGAAATTAAAAAAAGGATCGAGAACCACAAAAGAAAGCATAAAATATCGGACTAGGTCCAGAAACATATCCCCTACATTGATGGATAAAATAAAAATAATTGGATCCTTAATGAGGTCCGAATTCTACTTCTACTCAATCCTATGATGATCAATGCCATGAAATGAGATCAGTAGCTCTTCATAGCTTTCATTCAGATCAATTTCCATCTATCTCTAACATGGGAGAGAAGAGTTGTACTTCACCTATAACATGGTCACTATGGGTGGTATGGGGTGGGTGTATATTTTGGATAATTTTTTATCTAATTATTCAATTAATTAATAATCTCAATATTTAACAATGCCCAAAATCTCCCTCGCTCATGCCACAACATACAGAAAACATTATGTCATGCCTAGGGTAGAAATGATGTTTTGAAATCAATATCAATATTATAATTATGATTTTATTCTTCTATAAATAGTTATTCAATGATTCAATAAAATAGTCACAAACTAGAAAAAAATATTAAATATTTTTAATATCATCATTTTTGAAACTATGGACCTTAGGAAATCATACCAACTCAACTCCTGGTTTCATATATATGATAAAAAATTACAACATTTTATAGGTCAAATCATGAGTCCTTATAGATGATATCCTCATTATAGAAATATTTTTAGGCGATTCCTATGGTAGGGATAACTAACCAGTAGAAATTTACTATAAGAGATGATACTTATTTCGGAGATAACCATAAATCTATGAAGGAATCTATTAATTATTACTTGTTTTATCAACATTGATTTTCACAGTTAAGTCGCTTCTTGATATTTGAAATTGTGACAAGTATGTATCTAAACATCTAGTGGTTTGTCCAATATTATGATATTAATTATAAATTCATGATTGTTTTTGGTTTTGGGATATAATGTGATAATATGATCATGAATTGAAAATATAGGTAGTTTAGAATGAGGGATGATGTTAATATATACTTATCATGGATGATAATTGTTATGGTGAAGAGGCTGTAAATGTATTCATCTTTATTTGACTCTAAATATGAATGGAATTTAAATTTTTGACCAAAAGAATAGTATTATTTGAGAATCAGGGTATGAATCGAATTTTTGGGGGTTGTATATTCTAATGTATATGGTTCGGTATTGGTATCATAGACCAGGAGGTTCTTCATGGTTCTTAAACAAATAATGGATCTATATTTGTGTGAAGACCATTACAGAGTTTTGATACAAGTAGATCATCACAATGTGACGGGTTAATGTAACAAAATGATAGTTTATGAGTGGGATACAATTCACTCTCTAACTATGGGAAATCATGATATTTCTTGTTTTTTGTAGGGTTTGGATAAACTAAAATCCATAAATATAAGGATCGCCTAGTAATACCCTGATATTTTTTAAAATATTTTCATTTCAAACTAATTTAATCATTTTCATATTTTGATGTCATGGTAGACTGAATATTTTTATTAAATAGAAAATTAGTTCTTACATGCACTACAAGATAGACTTATATTAACTTGCGCTAAATGAAATACTGACATGACTTTTGTTACACATAACACTAAGTTTCTGTGAAATATAATTTTACTATTATATTTATTTAAAATATATAGGTTTATCCTTGACTTTAAATTTATTAATATGAATAGATATAAATAATTTTTAATTATTATTATAATTATTTCATATAAATAAAATTCATTGATACCAAAATATGTAATATTGTTAATATCTTTATATGATTAAAAATATTATTTTAAAAAATGAACCATTTTTTCTATCTTTCAATTTATTATAATAAAATTAAGTTTTTTATAATCATATATATGTAATTTTTTAAAATAAACATAGTTTTTTAATTTAAAATTTCACAATATGCATAGGGATAATTTATCAAATTTTTCTGGGAAACATCATTTTTTGTTGCAATGTAAAAAATAAGAAATTTTAGTTACACGCTTTTTTTTTGTCATTTTATTTTTTTATAATATATATTATATTGGGTTTTAATTGAAAATTTATCAATTAAAAATTTATTAATCCAAATTATTTCAATGGAATAATTTTTATATGTAAATTTTTTATAAAACCTTAATGAACTTTTGAACATTATCGCGTTAAAAACAAGATTTCTCACCATGCCAATTGGGTTAACATTAAACATAATGTATCCTATTATATGAATTGAAATTATTAAAATTATCATACATGGTTTTAATTAGTTTAATATTTTTATTATAAAATTATCAAGTTAATTTTTGACCAAAAAGAGTAGTGAAGGTGAATAATATTAATTTACAACGATTAATATAAAATTAATCATAAAATTGGACTAAACCTTACAATTAATGGCTACAATTAATTATAAACTTGTTCAAAACCAATTTCATGAGAATATTTAGGCCATAAACCTTCCATTATAGTGTTATATTGGATTTTGATGACTTTTAAGGTAAAAACATTGCTAGACCTAACATGTTTTCAAAAATATTCCAACTGTTCCATTCCCTCCATTATATTAGGACATCACCTATCCTCATGATTCACATATCTCAAACCACATATGTTTAGAAAATATCTTAAAAATAAATTTACCAAACATTACTACCTTTTACCATGAAGCCTTCCTTTGGGAATAAATCCAACCAAGGAATCCCTTTAGTGCAAACCAAAAGGATTTATCCAAAAGAAGATGTAACATCATTAGTCCATCCCCATTCCATTATTTTATTTCTAAACTACCTAAATTAAAATTATAAATTTCATACATAATAGCCTTATTATCCTAAATATACTAAGATGTTGTTTCTGATAATGATTCAACCTACAATTACAAACACGTCCATCGAATGGGTAATGAGATAACCATTCTTATGTACGATGAACTACCACCCCAGGTGATGATGTAGTTCTTTTTTCACTTACCACCAATCGAGGTTGGTTAATGTGATAAAAATATATTTTTATTTTATATATATGGTAAATATTATTTATTTATGATTCTTTAATTATCACATAATAAATACCTTCGTGATTTCAATTTTTCATTGAAAATTATATATTAATTTGGGGAAGTGTTGATTATTGCATCCTTAAAGATATTTTATTTGATCACACACTACATAGAAAGTGTTAAGGTTGGTTTTATTAAAATTATATGATATATATGAAATAATTATTATTATTTTTTATTATATTATATATATACATATATTTCATTTAATTTCTCTCTTTCAATTTGAAAAAAAACGGGAATCAATGGTCATGCATACGTATGGCCAACCATCTCCATGAATAGTATATTCCATTTTATATTTATTTATTAAATATAGTATTATAAATAAATATATAATTAATTCAAATAATATTTATATCATGCTTTATACCATATAAATTATGATATAAGTATAAGGAAAAAATATAGCAAATTAAGAAATTTGCGAAAAACAAAGTAGATATTATCTAATGCGATGAGTTTACTGAGAATTATTAATAAGTGGGAAATATAATTTCAATATAAAACAATATATTATATGTGATATAAGAATACCATTTTACAAAATATTTATAATAATATTCTATGTATTAAAGAATAGGATTTTATGAGTATGAAGATAGGTTATACAAAAGGGAAGGGTTTTCTCGTCTCATGTTTATTTTCATTGAGACAGTAGCCATATTATTCCCATATTTACTATATGAAGTGTTTATAATTCCCCTAAAAGTATCATATTAATAATATTAATAAATATATTTATATTTATTTATCAATTTTATGATATTTATTTCATGGGGTTTATGATTCAAAATCTACCAAATTGGTATAGTAAATTTTTCTCAATTTTCCATTTCTGAGTCACATGCCTTGTTAGGAACCTATATTTTTCAATGAGGTATATAAAATAACACTGACATGATTTATAATGAATCATTTTATTTTCATGATTTTTTATGGTTAGTTTAAAATTTTTGGTACTATTTTATTATGATTCAATGCAAACAATGTGGTACAGGTTTATTGAAACAATCTTATCATTTGTCAAGATTTTTTAAAACAATGATCCCATTAATGAAATATAATGATCCCTATCTAAAAAATTGTCATGTATTTTATTACCCTATATTTATTAATATTATATACATGTAACGGTAAAATAATATCACATTGTGATACTTATGATAAATATGAAATTGTTATAATGAAAATACAACTCTATTTCTTCTTTTGGTGGGAAATATTTGTTCTATACAAACTGTGTGTCCTAAAAAAAATTCAAAAGTGTATTACAATTATCCCATTATGTATAAAATAAATTTATACCCAATTATTATAGTTTTAAAAATGGTGTTAAAGTATTCTTCTTGTCATTTTTTGATCAAGGCACCTTTTTGTACATTTATTGTGAAAAAGTAATATCTATCTTGTATGGACAAACCATATATCATGAACATTATTTACATGATGGTTCAAAAACAAGTTTACAAGTTTTTTCTATTAAAATTAACTTTTTTCTTAATATTTAGGAAATTTTTTTAATTCATAATGGGTTTCAAAGAAAAATGTTTTCCAAAACATGTTTTTTGTTTAAAAATTATATCAATTATACCGAAACATATATAATATATATTGACAATAATATATTTTCAAAAAGTTTTCAATCACCCATTATATGTTTTCACAGAAAATGCTTTTCAAAATTATTGAATCATCTTATATACGCTTTCAAGGAAAATTATCACCCAAATGATTTTTATCCTTAATTTTAAATTTCCAATGTATTTTCCAATAAAAATAGTTTTGAATTGTTTTAATATTTCATTATGTGTATTTAATGTAATTTCAAAGAAAAGGTATTTTAAAATATTTTTAATATTTCCTCTAGAAATATTTTAAATGAAATTTTAACGTTTTCTTTTGAGAAATATTATTTTCAAAATGTTTTTATGGAAATGTTTTTTTATGAAAGGCATTTTTCCTTATTATATGTTTCTTGTGTTCTTATAAAATCTATCTACATTTAATATATCATTATTTTTATAATTTAATCTATTATGGTTCCATGATCCAATAATACCATTCTTATTCTTTGTTTACTTGTTTATGTTTTAATAACATAATATTTATGAAACCTATTTCTCTTCCACATGTTATCTATTTTTTAATACCATTTATTTTATTGGTTATGATTATATTAAATGATTATGAAACCTATATATTTTATATATATTATGAAATGATGAAATGTTTATGATACCCAGTTAATTACATGGGTTATGATACGATGTTTATAAAACCCATAACTTTTTAGGGGTCATGATATGATGAACGTTTTATTATAGTGTGGAAAATGTATAAATAAATATATTATGTGATGGATTAATCCAATATCTCCCTAAAATTTGGGTAAATATTTATATCTCATATGATAATTATGTGAATCAAGAAGATGATCTTGATCCACTATGGGAAGATGGGGAAACTAGATCCCTTATAATGAAAGGAATGAGATTGGGGATGGTGGTGTTCCCCTCCCTATAAGATTTGTAAGAATGAATATGAAATATGGTGAATCCCAATCCAACTATACAGGATGGGGAATCCCAATACACAATGGGAAGATGGGGAAACTCGATCCACTATGGGAATATGGGGAAGCTTTTTACCTTTTAATGGAAGGATAATGACTGACGATTGTGATGTGTCTAACCTAGTAGGTCTAGTCCCCATGAAGTTCCCTAATATGTTATTTCAATGTGTATTGACTTTTAGGGAATGATATGACATGTTTATGTGTATTCCACAATTCCATGTTTTATTCATATTTTATGATTTTAAGTGTTATTATGTTGTTTACCTTATGATTCATGTCTTATGAACTACTAATCCTTATGCCATTACAAATTTTAATGATCATTAGTTATGTGTGGTATGAAATTATAATGGTACTATCTCATTCTCATACATTTATTCTCATGTTTATGCTAACATATATCACTTGTGTACCCAAACTTCGAATCTAAGCTAACCCCTTTTATAGTTTCCTTCCACATGTTATGAAGATATATTTTGTGTATGATATTTTTAAGAGTGATAGTATTGGTGAACCTAGTGATAGATAACATAGCAAACTCATGTATCTTTGTTTTCATTTCCATGTTTCAAAACATACTAATCTAATATAGACTATGGTTTTCTTTTTTTGTAATGTTTTTAGTTTTCTAGAAAAGTGGTGTATTGTTAATGTACGTTATGACTGAGGTTTTTAGTTAGTATCAGAGCAATTGTTTATCCCCGCTTGGGAAAATAGGTTGTGAAAACCATAGTGAGATCCTTATGGATTCTTTCTACAGATATTAATTCGAATATCTCTAAGGATGAGTCTATGGATAAGTTTTTGATTAGGGAAATGTCATTAAATTTTAGTAAAATATAGAATGAACGGTTTACAAGATATAAATAACTATATGGATATGAAAAGTGGTAATGGATCTAGAATAGATATAACAAGGTGTAAAAATTCCGTAATATTGTGTGTGGCCTGACTCGAGCATAACCAGGTACACGCCAATGTTCCTTACTACGCACCTGGATTGACACTCTCGGGGGATATTCATTGGGAATTCAAAAACAGTTAACAGAACATCATGAAGGATTTAAATGGGTATGATAATGAAATGCCTAGGATAAAAATAAGGTGTCTTATATTAGAGAAGTATGGGTCATGATATAGAAATTCTATAAGTGATTTTTCATCATGAAGTTGTTTTCTACCATGATAAGTGTTTTCACCCTATGATTTATTGTTTTAGTCAGTAGATAGAACTATAAGGGATTGGGTTAAAATTACATGCTTCAGATATCAAAGTTATGGGCATGATGAAAATTAATTTTTTACGTGTGAATCTTATTAAGGGAATTTGGAAGGTCCAGGATTATTTGTTATACATCACAAGATAAAGAGACTGAAAGTTATATTTGAATGGAAAGGGATGTTATTCCAATGTTATTAATCTTAGATATAAAAAAATGATTGCATTTTGGATTAATAATATTAAGATGTGATTCCTATTTTATATTATTGGAAACATGTATTAAGGGATAAGATGATGATGCATGGGTAATGGTTTATGAATAAATTTTGATAATTGAAATGTATATGATTTGGAATTCAATGAATACATTATATGAGTCATGATATATATATATATATATGTATGTATTTTCAGTATAAATTCTTCATTATGGATTTAATAGGATGTGGTGAATTGTTTTGGTGAGGTAGAAAGATGTTGTATTAGAATGGTGAAATGTTGATTAAGGTACGGTGCACCTTTATTTATTCCTGATGTTGAGAAAATTGTTATTTGACAAAGTTATGTTTGATATGATTAAGTAAATTTTAGGATATTGATTACCATAGAATTAATAAAGGTCCTTTGGAATATGTTTACTATGTTATCTTAGATGAAGTTGAAAAATTCATGGATTTATATAATATACCATTTAATATTTACAATAAAGAAGTATTCATATTTTCAAAAAGTATTTATTATATTTTATATTATTTAAAAGTTTCAAGACAATAAAAGATGATTTTATTATTATGGGTTTCATGTATCCCTTAGAATGAGTATTCTGGTTAGTAATCACTAATTTCATGCGGTTTCCATTGGATTTATATGTAGAACTCGAAACCTCCAACGTTTATTTATCTAAAGGGACCTCCTTTCAAAAGGTATGCATTCTTTTAACCATTTCCATGATAGTAATATCTTTAAGCCACTCAGTGGGGCAATCTAAAATTTATTGTTGTCCAGGGAGATGAATGATTGTTTTTATGATCAGATCATACCCATAAATGGGAAACATATGTATCTTTCTGAATGAAATTAGTACCTCTGTAGTTTGGTCCCACTTAATAGGACATGTCATACCTTTTATTGTTGCATGATAAGGACATCTCTATATAGTTTAATATCATGTGGTGAACACATCTAAGTAGAAATGTACTTTGTCATGGTTTTATGTGGGACTTATTCCTATGTATCCCAAGGAATGTGGAAAAGATATGATTTTCAATGTTGAATTAGACTCTATTGGAAATATGGCCTCGGATGATTAAGGATGATTTAAAGTGTTTTTTTGAACATCAGAGATGCTTCTAATGTATCCCATTTGGATGGGAATCAAATCCAACGTAGATCGATGAGCATTCCAGAAGAGTGTAGTCCTTTGAGAAAAATTATTTTGGGCTTACTTCTTGAAAAGGACGCCTAGAAAAATTATTTTGGGCTTACTTTTTTAAAAGGATGCCTTTTAATGGATTAAAAGAAATAAATCTCAGGCCTTTGGAAGGCTTCATATGTATCCCAATTGTGGTTGGAATCATATTTATCATAGTTCATTAAATTAATAAGGACAGTGTTTATGAAAATGGAATGATCATCACAAATGTTTAAGCCCAGGTGAGTCATGCCCGATGTGAGAATCAAGAATTTGTAAAAGCCTTATCAAAGGAACACACATATTTTCTCTTCCAATGGTGGAAGTGGATAGGCCTATGGTGGTGAAGGTGGAAGATTCCTAGGTGAAGAACCTTCCCTCTCATCACCTTACATTAGACAATGGTCCATTTTAAGTAAGGAGTGAATGTGAAGGATGTAAAGAGGATTAAGACTAAAACCTTTTACATTAAAGGTTAGAGGCATACAGCTAGGTGGTTTCCCTAAAATTGTTCCTTGTTGGGGAGACATCCAATTAGTTAAAATGGAAAAGTAGGTGTGAACCATACCTTCCCTCCTAGAGACATAAGGTTTTAGTTTTTAGACATGAGAAAGGGAGGTCATAAACCAAACCCTAATCCTCCAAATTGGGAAATTCCCAACACTATTCCTAGGATAAAGGTACCTATGAATGTGGATATAGAAACCAGAAAAAACTCCTTTAATCCTAATACCATTGAAATAAAAATGTGGGAAACATATGACTGCATATATACAATCCCAAATAGGAGACAAACTAATGTTCCTTTCTCAGAGGATTGATATGTCAGGAGGTTTTTGTGGAGGTTTTAAAATGATTCCTTTCTGATAAGGGATCCAATGAAGAATAATCCTTGTAATGAATGGATTTGAAAATGGCATGATGAAAGTATATTATAAACTGAAGGGATTAGGTGAATCAAAGAAGGGTTCCCAAGTAATAAACTGGAACATAGGTATTGGCGTGCAAGTAGTCTTGGGAGACCTGATGTTGACTTATGTGATGAACAAAATTGATGGTTAATACAAGGGTGTGACCTGACTCATGCCTTCAAGAGTATTCATAGGTATTCCTAGAATATTGGAGCTCAAGTTCCTTTGAGAGGTATGGGTGGCGTAGAAGTGTTTATGATTTAAGGAGGTTAAGTGCTTTATGCGTTCAAGTGTTATGGATTTCAAACATGACCACAATATTAATCGGGTGGTACTATACTTGGAGTTATTAAATCACCATGTGAATATCGATAGATATCTCTAAGACAATATGCCTTGGATGATGAGATCGAACTGGGATTCCATACTCCAATACCTATTTTTTGAGATAATGATGCAATTTATCCCAAGAAGGCATAGAAACAGAAACATTAAAGAATGATAACTATGGTGAAATGTTTTCTCTGTAGTGGTAAGATTTCCTGACAACATGAATTTTAGCTTCATTCATAGAGAGTGCTTAGGATTCTTGGAACTATAGTAACATCAACTATTTCATCTCTAAGAGGAATCACTGATGAGATTCGAGGAACCATTGTTGGTGCTTTCAATGAGAAAAAATTCCTTCTAACCCAGTGATTCCTTTGACTGAAGAGGCATTTAGGCCAATGAAACAATCATCTTCCCCCATCATTTTTCTTGTTCATGCTATCAGGTCAGAGGATAACTATGAAAAATCAGATGTTCTTCATGAATGAACAATGTTTATTAAAAAAATATCAACTATATGACACTTTAGGGTCATCACATGAACATGAAAATCATGTGAAAACTAATAATGACCCCACAATTGTTATTGAAGAAACTATTCAGTGTCAAAATATTTCAGAAGGGGGTCGCCAAACAACCACTCTAGGTGCTCCAACGGGAGAGACTAACATGGGATTTGGGATGTCATTCGATGTTATGATGAATCTTTTCATGTCTTTGAAGATGTATTATAACGCATTGATATGACAAATAATTTAGAAGATTGTGATGTTCTATGTTTATTTCCAAGCGGATGGAGATCAATATTCCATTAATCAAATAAAAAGTAATGTAGAAAACTTCCTGTGATTTATGATAGAGTGACTCAAGTTTGTGGATGCTCCTCATTGGATTTTATTACACACAAATAATTTTTTTCTTTAATCATATGTGTCTTTATTCTTGATTTATTTTTTTCCTTTTTTTCTTTTTTTACATATTCCAATGGGCGTAGTATGTTTAGTTCTATTTTTTACTACCGTTATATAGAAAACCAAAGAAATTTATATCTTTTGTATATTTATTACTAAATATTTCATGAAACCGGCAAAATGTATGATTAGCAAGCTGCGACTACAACATTTTTCTAGAGTGCCCTTTATGGGAATTCAATCTTGTGAGTACCATGTCGCTTGTTGTTGGTAGTTTAGAGTCATGCATGTTGGAATAATACAACTAATGTTTGTTGTCAAATTTCATTGACTATAAATTTAAAAATTATATGCCAAACAAGGCTTAGTGTCTATAGATTTCTCTAATACTCATTAAATACATCCATGTTTAATCTTGATTCGTGAATTTTATGGTCACCAAATCTAAAACATGTATAAACATAAATGAGTTATTTTCCAAAAATGATTTTACCATTATTTGACGAACCCCTTATAGGGGATGTATTATGCATGGAAAACTTGGGAATATGCTGCATAGACAAACAGTGGAATCTTTTGACTGACATTCCTGTTATATAGGAAAATTTTATGCAAGGCTACTTTGGTCAAGTACTCCGTATCCAAGAAAAGGAGTTCTGAGGAATTTAAAATTTTATTATTTAAAATCAATGGGAAATAACATTTTGGTTACTCAAGACCAAATATTCTGTTTTTTGTAAAGAAATAGATTTTTTGAATAATGCGTTTTCAATGCCAATATATGTAATGAATGGGAAAACCACTTCCACACAAATTTTGTGTGTGAGGAATTGTTAAAATTTTTCAGAAATGGGATTTATCATATCATGCTTGTATTTTTATGTCATGTTGTGAGGACATTATACTATGTTGTTTTATGTCACGCAATGAGGACATTGGGTGGAATTAATTTAAATAATTTTATATTTGACCAATGGTTTAAGACTCTCAAATTTCATGACAATTTCTCTAAAACCATACCATCACGTTTAGGTATGTACTGAAATAATTATAAACTGTGATTTGGTAATCTCTATATTCAAAGAATGAAATTGGAAATGGGCTAAAGTCATTAGAATAATTCTGTTCTAAGAATGAAGTAACCATTATTTGAAAAACATTTCATGGGGTTGTATTATGTAGGGACTAATAGGAAATATGCTACATATAGAAATAAGGAAATCTTATGACTAATTTTCCTATTATGTGGGAAAATTTTATGCATGGCCATGGGGATCACACACTGCATAGTAAAAAAAAGAGATCTAAAAAATTTGACCTTCTATTATGAAAAGCATATGAATGTTTAGAGAGATTCATATTTTCAACAGCATAGATATTGGTTTATAGATAATAGTACCGGTATATAGAAAGACTATTTCAAATCATCATTTCCAAAGTAAAGGAGGAATTGGATCTCTATGATGGTCTGACCCAAATGTAGGAAGTGGTGCCTATTGTTTTAGTTTATGCGATAAGGACTTGAATATCATGGAAATAGTAGATGATATGTGGTCAAATTATTGATGGATATTTCAATATGTTTTGAACACTTGGATATGGAAATGTATAAAAGATATTCTTGAAGACTTTCAGATCAAGAAAATTATAATGGGACAAATTTACAAGGAAATCCACTTTAATATAACAATTTTTATATATTGTCATCAATGTATGATGGGGACATAAGTGTATTTTACCCAAAAAAATGTTAGCATTTTTTGATAAACCTATTATGTGGGATGTGTTATATAGGGCCAACTCGGTCATACACTGCATAGAAAAATTTTAGTGTCTTTTGAATGATAGGCCTGTTATGTAGGTAACATACGCAAGGCCATAAAAGGGTATATATTGCATAGTCAAGAAAAAGTGTTGTCAGATATTAGAAGCTCTCCCACCGAACTACAAGAAAGGTAATAAAAATCTAAGAGTATTCATGATTAAAAATGTGAAATATGAAAAGTGTACATGCTTAATGAACATGTGAAATATTTTAATCAATATTGTCCATGAGTTTGGAGTCACTTACATAGATCTGACTCATATGCAAAAATGGGGACATTTCTTGTTTCTATGGTGGGATCTCTAAGAAGAGGACCCAAAATAAAGACTCCTACATATAATTTTAATTATAAGTTGAAGAGTGATCAAAAATCTATCCCATGTCCGGGACTAGCAACAAAGGCTTAGTATTCACTATGTATCTCAATGGGATGAGAATCAAGACATACGTAGTTCATTGGGTGTTTTCATTTTAATGTCATGCAACACGAACATTATTTTGTGCAGTTTAGAGTCATGAAGTTAGGATATTAAGTGATTCTAATGTGATAATAGAATATTGTGGTTGTAATAGAGAATTAAACTCAGGTGTCACTTCGTATCACATATAGATTAGATTCAATACACCAATAGTTCTTTAAATATTCCTTACGCAGGTTTGATTGATACACAGATGAATCAAAGTGTTTTTTTGTGGTCGTGGATGGGACCATAATTTAAGATCTATGCATTTCTACATATCCCACTTAAAATGAGAGTCAATCCATACATAGTTCTAGAAAAAATAATTTCCCACACCAATTGAGTTTGATGTGAGAAACAATGGATTTTAACACATTCTGGATGAATGATTAAACATAAGACAAAAAATGCTATTAAGATCAAACCACGTATCTTGAAATAGTACTTTATATAGATCTGGTTTATATACCAGAGGAGAAAATGGAAATAAATTTCTTTGTGATTTCGGCTGGGCCCCAAGATTTGAGATCTCAGAATCACTATGTTTCAAAATATAATGAGAATCAAGACAAACCTAGTCCATAAAATGATGCCTCTATGCAGTTATGATATAGACATAGGGATAAATGGAAGTATAATTCCACAAATGAGTAGAAATTATGTATGTGATGCTTTCACATAGAAGCTACACATTTTTTAAGGAACCACAATAAATACAAATTTACGGTATCTTATGGGTCCTCTTAACGTCAAATGAAGAGACATTAACTGTATAGTTTAATGTTGTGTTGTAAGGACAAATGATGTCATGCAGTTTAGCGTCATGCGACAAGGACAAAAATGTTATGCATTTTAACATTGTGTATCATGGATGCATATTGTTATTATGAAGTTTAATGTCTTGCAACTTGGACATTGTGTTGTGCAGTTTAGAGTCACGTCGAAAGGACATTTGATATTAATTACACAAAGAAATTATTCATGAATCTTTCGTTTATTGGAGATGTAATAAGTTCTGCATCCATTAAGATTAGATAATAAGCTCCATTTGAGTAGAACTTATTTATAGATTAAGTCCCTTCCCACTTTGGCTCATGCTTTGGTGGATTAATTCTTTATATGATCGGAGAACTAAGAACTAATACCAATTATCCTTGTAGAAATGAGTGTAGGTGAACTTTCTTGATTAAATCACATGCTATTATGTTCTGATAGACTTCCAAATGATGAAAATTATGGAATATTTATTCATCTAACCATTCCAGCTCATCAAATCACTTTTGAGACTGTTCATCCATAGATTACTGGTCGTAGATTTCAAATCGGAGTGATGGAAATTGAATTTTGATTGGAAAAAATGATTCTGTTCTTGTACACTTACAAATACGTAGTGGCCTAGGTGATAGTATAGGTAGTAGTTTGATAGGTCCATAAATCACACAAAATTTTATTAGTCCATTATTTCTTATCTTTATCAACCATCTTCTAGATGATATCTGATTGAGTTTTGTTGAAAGCCGTTATCTGTGCTTTGGCTGTTTCATGATAGTGCGATGAATGGTTGGATTTGAAATTATGTTTGTGATATAACTTCATTACTTCAACATATTATAAATTTTTTTCATTTTCCATTAATATAGTTTTAGGAGCACCAAATATGGTAATGATATTAGCATTGTAGAAGAAAACGATTATTTTTTCCCCATCATATATGAGAGGTATTTCCTCAGCCCATTTAGAGAAAATAATCATTAGTTGTAATAATATACTTTAACTTCATAGCCGTAGCTGGATGATAATGTCCTACTATATCTATTCCCCATGAAGAAAATTACGAGGAGTATTTAGCTTTATGTAGTGACACTAGGGGTTGATGAATAATGTTGGAATTCACATGGTAGGGGTAAAAGATCTTGGAGAAATATGTGCAATCCTATATCCTCAAAGTCCATAAATATCCAAGCCTTCAGGTTTGATTAGAATGCCTATTCCCAGATTAGTGAGCACCAGAAGCTCATATTTGTACTTCTTTGATGAGAATAGTAGTTTTTTCCTGATCATTACACCAAAATATGATTCCATAAAAGAATTTATTATAGAGGATATTCTGGTGATTTGGGATATCAAAAATACTAAAATTGTCCACTTTCCATTGGATCTATTATTTTTTTCTTTATCTAGGTAATTACACAATTTTGAAGTTACTCCATGATAGGTTCCATCCACCCCATAGTATGACCATAAAGATCATAAATATGGATAATTTAATTAATTTACTCCATTATAGATTGAATGAATGGCGAAACCACTTGACTATGGGAAATAATGATTATTTTCTCACCTTGATTTGGATCTACAATAGTTGTGGATTCATTTCTCAATGCATCATTATGGGAATTTCAGGATCACGATACACAAGACAATGTTTTCCCTGAGGTAAATTCATCCATTAACCCTCCAAAAAATCACATAAAGGTATTATGTATTCTTTTAGGATAATATAATCCCAATTAATATGTTATATTACCAATTATGAATCACCTTTCACATTTAGGTGGTTCACTTGTACATAGAGCACCAATTCCAGGCATGCAATGAGAGATTTTTATTCATCCACATTATTGGTACCGCCTTCTGATAACAGAAAGAAAAATGGTAATAGTAATTTTTTGGGGAAATATATTAAATTACTAACCCAATATTGTTGAGTTTATGGTTTTCAATTCTCAACCTCATTGGTTTTGGGGATTATCTTGAATAGAGAATATTTATTCATCATGAATTTTAGTATTCAATAATGTATCTTCTGTAGATGGGTGTCCAAAAAATAATTCTACCATGTCTTTGCCTTAAATTTCATTATGAGGCAGAAACTAAATATCAAACTATTGCAAAATAACTACCCACTATGAACAATTTCCTATAAGGTTAGGTCAACTGATGATAAATTTGAGCGGGTTATAGAGAGATACCAAGTGAACCTCATGTTGTTGTAGTTAGTGCCTTAGATTCTATAATGCAATAATTAATTTCTTGTATAACTTCCTGATATATAAATATCTAGACTCGTTTTCAATCATAGATCGAATGAGATATTAAAGGCTATTTTCATTCCCAGTATCATTATTTTTTTCCAGAAAAGCACCTAGTGATCACTCTAAATCTATAACATTGAGAATATGTGCATTTAATTAAACTTGTGGCATTAATACCAATGGACTAACGAGATAATTCTTGAGGGTATCAAATTCCTCTTGGTATTCCTCAATCCATTTATATGTAACTCCCTTCTTCATTAATTTGGTGAAGGGTAAGCACTTGCCGTCCAAATTGGCAATGAATCAATGAATAAAGTACAAGTGGCCTTGAAGTCCTCCTAATTATTTCAAAATTGCAGGAGGTGAAAAAAAGGAATCCTCTTTTCTTCTCAGGATCAACTTTGATGCCATAATGGAATACAACAAAGATGATGATTTTTTTTATGTTACCCCGAAAGCACATTTCAAGGGGTTCATCCTCAAATTTTGTTGTCAATGATTACTAAATATGGTCTCCAAATAATTGAGGTGATAAAAAAGATGTATTCATTTAAGCACTAGATCATTGATATGACTTTCAAAAAAATTTCCAAGGAAGGTTTTGAATATATAGTGCAAGGTACATTGAAGCATTACACCTGTGTTCTTTAAGATAAAGGGCATTACCCGATAACAAAACAAACCTTGTGGGGATATGAAGGATATAGAATCAACATATAATTGGTCCATTCAAATATTTTTTTACCTAGAGTATCCATCCATGAATTAGAGAGCTTCATAGATTAATTTTACATCATTCAAAAGTTCTGTGATCATAACTGGAATGTCATTTTTGGGATAATACCGGTTAAGATATCTGAAATCAATAAAGACTCAGATTTTTCAATTATTATTTTTTACTGGGAAATTTTTTTCCCTCCATTTGTGATATATCCCCTCCCTCAAAATTTTATATTTTATAATCTTGTCACATTCCACTTCAATTTTAGAGGCATGATTAGGGGGTGTTATTTTTGCTACCTACATAAATCCACGATTCACTTCTTGAAATCCCAGGTGATTTGTGGAAAAATCAAGATTAAGGCCTATTAATTCGATATAGTTCCAAGGAAATATATCTTGATTTTTCTCAAGAAATGAAATATACAACTTTTTATCTTTAACAATCATGGTCACTATAGTTAGAGTGGGGTGTTGATCTTTTTCCGTACCCAAATTTGTTTCTCCGAACTCAACCACAGTGGTGGAGATTCCTTCCTCAAATGTTATAAGTGCTTCCTTGAGATATTCTTCTTCATATTACTTATGTTTAACTTATTCTATTTCTACTTTTATAGAAGGTGATGATGAAAAACATTTATATCTATGGTGGGAGTTAGTATTTTGATATCCTGAATAACATGAAACTATTTCTGACCCGACGAATGATTAAGGGTTCTCTCGAAGCATTGAAGAGGGTGATGGGTTGGGAGTCAACATCCATGTTTTTATTTAGTATTATGACAACTAATTACAGCCTAAAATATGAAGTAATTACTTTCTGAAGTTTGATGTTTGAAATGAATACATCTTCATTTACGCTTTCACCACTACTTTTTAGACAAAAAATTACTTCCTTTTTGTCATACTGGATTATCGTAATTGACGTTATGGAAGTCCCTTGAAGTGTTTATGGATTTGGGTCTATATTTTAAATTTTATTGATATGAAACACATAATCTATTCATAGATTCTTTAATGGGCATGGTGGGATCTTTTCCATTCTATTCATAGCATTGATTCATGTTATTTATTTTGCCATATACCTTGTTCCCATTGTGTGATATAATTCTTCACTAATTTACTAATATTTACATTGGTTGAATGGCATATTGTCACCATAAAATGGTCCAATTTAACCATTTATTCCATACCTGATACATTGGTGATATGATGAAGGAATATCTACATGATGATATAGTCAAGGCCTTCCATGAAGATTGTTGAAGGTTGTGTCCGGATAGAAAACCAAGAATTCTGATTTAGATACAAGATCGCCAAATAGAGTTTTGAGTGCAATATCGCCTTGTGGTTCCTATTCATTGTTTTCATAGCTATACAACATCAAGTGGAAAGAAAGAGGCCAGATTAAGCGAGACCCAATTGATAAATTGTATGGATTGGATTGAGGTTGACTCCAGATCCATTAACAATGAAGGCTCGTCTAATTTCTATATCATTAACACTTCCAAATCGATACAAGGGCTAAATGTTTCCATGTAAAACATCGTACTCATATTTATACGAGAAAGATATGACTTCATGACATTCTATAGGGTCATTCTCTATATGGTAAACCTCAGTAGCAGCAACTTCAGTATCAAAGTCTTGAGGACATACCAATGCCTCAATAAGGGATTCTAAATGATATTTTAATAGATTCATGTCATCCATGATTGATAACTTGTTCGGTACTTGGTATATCTATTTCAAAACATCATATTTTTGGTCCAAATGTATAAATTTTATTGTATAAAGATGAGGTTTTGTAGGCACCTTGGATGTTCATTCTCCTGATGTAGATGTACCATGTGTTAGTGCAGAAGTTGGAAATACTTTTATTTTTGGTATATTAGACTCACTACTTTTATCTATTTTCTCATAGAATGAAAGTGTAACCTCTAATCATTTTTCCATGATAATAATGATAGGGATGAACCTATCATGTGTGGGGGAATTGCCTGGTACTTATTTATCCTGATGAAGGGATCTCCCACGAGTTTCTACCGCATAAATAGTTCAAACAGGGGTATACTTAAAATAGTGGTTTCTATCATATCCATTGCTTCCCCTGTATCCTTGACCTTGGCTTCTTACTTGAGTTACTCAATATAATTTTGGGAATTCAGGTTCATTATAACCAGAATATTCATTTTCATAGGGGTCCGTTATGTTGTTAACATTAACACAACCAAAGATCAACTCTTTTTCTGATGAAGATTCTTTTTGACAGGCCAGTAACTGTTGTTCCATTTGTTGGGGTGGTGCCCATGATTTTGTGACCCATGTAATGAAATTTTCCAATGTTAAGGACAATCGTGGAGTTGAATCAAGATCATCTTCTTATGGAGTCTCCTTATCTTTCTAATCACATCCCTTCTTTGAGGATTGACTGTGCAGGACAGATCTTTTTGTTAAGATGGATTTTCTATAGTAGAAGTGGTAGAAGACACATTAAGTTTTTTCAATTGTTCTTTTTGAATGGCATTAGTTCGGTAGATCATTTTCCTGACCATCAAATCATCATACTTCTATGCATTTTTTTCATTCAACTTTCAATCATTCGCCTCCTTTCTTTGGATCAGTATAAGTCACACAGGCTACATAGGCTAATAAACTTTTCAGTTTCACTTGTGTAGCGTTGATCATTTTCTACAAGAGGTGTTTAAAATAAAAAGACATTTTAATGGGATTCCCCAACATCTGATGAAAGGGTCATTAATTTGGGAGATCTTCATCTCCTTCTTTATTCGGTTTCCTTGGCCTTTCCAATTGGATAATATTTTTTTTCAAAAATGAAATGAGGTAACTGGGATCCTATTCATTCTGAAGAGAAAAAATATGTTCTTTAACTCCTCAAATTATCTCCATCATTGATCATTTTGATCATATTGATAAGGTTGTAATTTTTTATAATGATGAGGAGGTGGAGCCATTTGGAAGGATTATGGTTTTGAAGTAGAAGCAAGTACATGTGCTGGTTTGAGTGTGACTATAGTAGCTTCTGGATTCCCTATTCTTCTTCCCCAAACTGATGACATTCCATGAGATTTAGCATTAGTTTCACCAATGGAATCATCCACATGTTAGTAAATTTAATCAAGGTCTAAAAACCCTCTTTTGTACTTTACATGGATTAGTTATGTGTGTAACTCATCACGTAGTTTTTACAGATAAATTTTCACCAACCCTTCTTAAGGGAGTTCTTGTTTTAAGGAATATGTTAATACTTTCTATCCAGCAATGAAATTTGAATCTAATTGAATCTATATTAGTTTTAAATTTTTAATATAAATAATTATTTTCTTTCACAACATTGAGATTAATTGGAGAAGAAATTTCTGATGGAGGTCATCCCATCTAGTAATTGATCAAGACTACAAACTTGTATACCAAACAATGGATGGCTCTTGTAAAGATTGCAAAAAGCATCTCATATTTAGTGCTTCTTGTTGTTGAGGGGGTCCCATAATGGGATAAAAAAGAGAAACAGGATAAATTAAGTGCTTATCTAGATCTCCCAAACCATTAATGATTTGAAATGTGGTATTTATAATGTTTGGGGGGAATAGATGAGATCTACCGATTTATGGAAATCTTTCTATTCTGGTTGTACTAGGATGATCATTATTCCATATAATCAAATCGTTTATTAGTTCATAGATTGTATTTTTTAATAATTTGTGGAATATCTTGAAGAGATGATACATGTATAGTTAAAACAAATGGAGCGTGAACTGGCGCGATGACTAGAAAAAACACTGTTAGTGGTGCTGCTAGTATTTGTCTTCGATAATCCATGCGGACATGCCTATAATGATTTGTTTGATCCTTTCCTCGCTGGGAACCCAATGTAGGGAATTCATTATCTACATCTGCAGTGGAAAAACTATTCTTTGATGAGGAGTTCTTACAGGATGTGCAAGTTGAGGATCTTCTTGGTGAGCATGTCTAGAATAAATGAAACTTCTAATTAACTCTACATTTAGTCTTTTTACATCCATCATCTTGACTTCTTGCTAGGAAAATAAATCTTCAAGTGAATTATATTGACCTCCTCCAATGGAAAATGGAGACATAATCTTAATTTTACATTTCCCCTTTGTTAGAATCCTTTTGAAGGTGTAGGAAATGGTTACTTAAAGGAATACCTACAGTTTGGGTTAGCCTATGATTTCAGTTATGCACACCTCCATCATTTTTTAATGTATACCATTATATGGATATGAACTTCATCATCCAACTCCCTGGAACAAGACTCATTCTCTAAAGTATATTTTATAATTGTATTAACAAAAAACACTATCACATAATGCATTGATGGATTTCTTTCAGCATTTTTGGAAGATATTCTCGTTCTGAATCATCCATGAGACTTTGTTCTCATGAACACTAAATTTGTGGGAACTATTTGACAGATAGTATCCTGAAGGGAATTGTTGGATAGATTATTTGTGTGTGTACGCTTTGGACTCTTCCATTATCGGTTGAAAACCTTCTTCCATTGAGGAGGCGACTGTAGATCTGAAAAATGCACCAGTGCTATACGATGGGGTAATATTTATTCTTCTTTGTGAATCCTTTGAACATTGTTTATTGAATTAGAAAGATGAGTTAATAAAATTCCTCATCCCTCCAGGCTGGGGTGGCTCTGGAACTACTATGGTTGATATTCACACATCCTCTATTAGCATTTTACAAATTTTGGTCAGAACATTGTCTGGGTTCATTATCTGAAAACAACTTAAATAACATGTTTCGGAAAACCAGTGTGCTTTTTCAGACATTTTTGCAATCTGATGGCTAGAATTTTCTAAGTGAGAGGCTTGCATAACATTCTCAGATGTTTGATTCAAATGTATCTGAATAGATTTTCCTATGTGGTCATGACTTTAATGAGAGCTATTTGAGGACTATTCTATATATTATCGTTGATCACACACAAAACCTATTTATTGTTTCTCTCCATGGGAAATAAAACTGCATGACACCACTTTTTGTGGGCTTTACTGATTTTAGAGTGTAGTGAAATTCAATGCTCCATATGCACACCATCCTCACACATGAACACAATATGGGGTATTAGTAATTCACTAGCATATCCTATTTAGTGTATTCAGCCATGAACATTGAAGGGTTACCTTCTACTTCTCATCCTTTTGATGTAGAGAATCTAAGAGAGATGCCATGTCAATTTGGCATTGCAACCTTTATTTTATCATTACATGACATTGATATTAATTATATGGTAATAATTTGTCTTTTATATAATGAAGTTATATCCATATTTTGAGGTGGATATCATTAATGTATTCTTCTTCCTTAAATTTTTTAATGTTGTATTCAGAGGTTTCCAAAGGACATATCTGGACTTGTATTTCACTATTCCTCAATTTTTTCAAATACTCAACATATCTTCATCATATTTTTCTAAGTCTTATCCACGTTTTCTAGATAGAATGGATGAATAACTATTGTTTTATTACAAAAATTTGAATCAATTATATTTTCCTCTACTATAATAGAAATCAAATTACCCAAGGGAGGGTTGGAGAATGACTGTCGCCTTAGGATATCTTCTAGTTCAGAATATATTTCACCAGTTAGTGACAAAGCATTAGACATGATTGGAAATATTTTTTTAAAGTTCCTCCATTTAATTTGGTTTTCTCATTAATAGGTTTCCAATTAGAGAATTATCTTGACAATTTCAAAAACTACTACAGAGATAAATTTCACAGTGAATTCCATCATGGGGAGGACCACCATGGTGGATTACCGCACGGGACATATCTTCATTCTCATTGGTCTTATGGAAACATAAAGGGTTGTAGTGGCTCTCATCTAGATATATGATCTCTATATTTATAGAATATTCATAAATAAAACCGTTATGATGAAGTGTCTGACGTTGAATATCAGAATTGCTGCAACAACTCCCATAATAAGGTAATGGGAGGGTGGGATTTGAGTTAAGATATAAAAATGATTAAGGTCTTGAGGAACACTACCATTAAGTGGATCCAGATCACCAAGTGGGTCTTGATTTTCCAACTATGATTTGTGAGACTTCTTTGTTGTTTCTCTTTTACAAGTAGTTGGGGAAACCTGCTTGGAGAATTGGTTATCCTAGGTGGGTGTATGAACATGCCTTGGAGTAGTCATCAGAATGGGATAATTATCCCTAATTGGAAAGGGTGTATGTTCTTGGCCTATTAATCTATATGATAAGGGGGAGAAATCCCCATAACCCTATTAGACTGGAAAAAGGTGTGTGTCTGCTCCAGGAAGGCATATTAATGAGTCATACTAGTTTTGGGGACAAAATAATTTGTATGTTCCCCTGGTTCTGCCCAAGTTGTTGTTATGATATTATGATAGCATCCATAATATGGGTAGCAATCCGTGTCTTCACATTCAGCAGTTTTAAAATAATTTTGATGAATTTAGCAGCTTGACAAAAAAAATACTTCCATTTGTCATATAGAGTAGGTGTATGTGCCTTCTACTTTCCTACCTTTCCTATCAGTGGATACAGACAGTACTCATGTATTGGGGTAGAGAGTTGAATTTACCCAAGGTCTATTGTCAGAGGTTTCCATCTGATTTCTCTGGGTGTGGAACGATGATACTATTGGTAGGCCTGATGGAAGTTGGCAGATGTATGTTCATTCTATTTTTTTTCTTCTAAGTACGGTAAAAAAAATCCTTTAAATACTGAGAGATGAGACAGCTGGCAGATTTGGTGAGTGTAGGCTAGTGTATGTTCCTGATTACTAATTTCCAACATATTTGATTGGTAGTATTCCGTGAATGCATTCAGATGATCATGATGATTGGATGATAGTTTGTAAAAAATTATATGTTCCTTTACATTTTACTCCGCTAAATTTAACTAGAGGCATTGGATGGTTTCTTCCATAAGAATATGATGACTAGAGGAATTATGATGAATAAGTGTGTAAGCCTATTCATTAATATCCACCAACTTATGTTGATGGACTTATCAAGAGGGGGAAAAGATAAGAACCTACTTCCTATTGTTCTGATGTTGTCCTTTATAGTTCTTCTTTAATGCCCGGGTCTGAGGGACCTGAGACAAACAACCTAAGGCATCACCCCTATTGTGTTGGGGGTTCACTGTCGCACAAGTATGATGCTGGTGATTATTGATGGGGTCCCTCAGTAAGGACCTCTACATCTTTGATTTAAGGCCATAAGTGACATCTTGATCCACCTCCCTATGGTATGAGAGGGACTTTTTATTGTGTTCTGCGGATAATAACCCAAAATGGTTACAGACCGCAGTTGTCACTATCTTTTTCATGACCACTACTCTTTGATGACTAGATGATCAAGGGTTTTTGTTAACATGGAGAGCCTATCAAGATGTGTACAAGGTGGGAATAGTACTATGTTAAAGGTTTTTTGTACCAATTCATTTGATACCCATCACTGAAGATGTTGAGTTGGTGATGATGTACTTTCAGCGGAATGAGGATCCAATATGAGAAGTGTTTGGAGAATTCATGGGTGAAAACTTAAAGGAATAAATTTGCAGTTATGTAAGTTCTAAGAAAAAACATTAGAAACAATTAATTCAAATAAAGTTACAACTTCAATATTGTAACATGTAAGATTAATTCATTTTTCTGCCCTTACTTTATCAAATGATAGGGTCCTGGAAGATGGGTAACATTATTAACTATGTTAAGGATTCATATCGGGTTAACCATTTTGGTATTGCGTCTCCCCCGTAATGTGTGTTATGGTTCAGAATCACTACTTCGGGGTGGATTCCATTCGATTTATTTATGGAATCAAAAACATCCAATAGTTCTTTATCCAAGGTGACCTACATTTGAGTGGCATACAGTCATTAGGTTTAGACCCATGATACTTAAGAACATACATTGGTCAGGAGGATGGGAGTTTGTACTCATCACACCCTTTTGGGGGGAATTATTTCCTACCCCAAGACACTTTTATAGATTTAAGTTACTTTCCTGATTCCTCATTTATTTACATAGTATAACATAGGTTTCCCTAGTAATTTTAATCAATTATTAGCATGCGTGAAATTTAGAATCATCTGTATGTGATCGAGGATCCTTATTAATTGAGATATATGTATGTATTTGAGGTTATCCATCAATGGTATCCTCTCATATACTATTTAATGTTTCTTTTAACCATTTTCATGATAATACTTTGATTTAAGCCACTTAGTGGGTACTCTATAATTTATTGTCATGTAGGGAGTTGAATGTTGATTTTGTTGTCTAGATCATACCAATAAATGGGAAACCTGAATATCATTGTTAAATGAATCATAAACCCATAGTTTAGTGCCTCTTAATAGAAAACATCATTCTTTCTATGGTCTTGTGATAATGACCTAGACTTATGTTTTAATGTCATGGTGTTAGGAAATCTAAGCAGAAAGGATCTTAGTGAAAGTTTGGTTTTGGAGTTATATCTATATATCCCATGTAACATGGAATTTATATGAGTTTCCATGTTGAATTAGATCCTGTTGGGAATATAGACCAGGAAGAACATGGTTGATTTGAAGTGTTGGGTTTGAACATCATAATAGCTTCACACGTTTCCCATTTCGATGTGAATAAAAACACATATAGTTTGATTAGTCTCGCAAGAGGGTGTGGTTTGTTCAGAGAAATGTTTTTGGGCTTACTTCATGAAATTGATTCCTTTTTATCTATGAAATGAGATGGATCTCAGGCCTTAGGATGGCTTCCTACGTATCCCAATTTTGATGGGAATCCATGTTTTCATAGTTTATTCAATAAATAAAAATGGGTTTTATCCAAATGTTGTAATCTCCCAAAATAACTTAGTGCCACTTGGGTCAATAATTGTGTGAGAAAAAAGTGGATTTAAATGATTTATAAAAGGATCACCCACTTTTCCTCCTCCACTAGTGAAAGAGGATGGGCCTATGGTGGTGACATTGGAAGAGTCCGAGGGGATGAACCATCCCTCTCTTCACTTTATATTAGATAACGGTCCAATGCAAGGATGGAGTGAAGGTGAATGAAGTAGAGAGGATAATAACTACAACCATCTGTATGAATAGCTAGGATCCCACAGTAGTACGTTTTCCTTAAAATCGGTCCCTGTTAGGGAGGGAGATTTCTCATTTTTTCAAAAGGAAATATATGTTTGAACAATACCTTCCCCACCAAAGACATGAGGTTCCATTTTTTAGAGATGAGAAGGGGAGGTTATGACCCAAACCCTAATCCCCAAAAGTGAGAACATACACATACTATTCCTGGGAGAAAGTTCCATGAGACTGTGGATATAAAATCCAAAAGAAACTCCATGAATCCAAACCCGATTGGAAAAAAATGTGGGAAAAATCAGACTATATATAACAAAATTGAAATAGGATACAAGATGGTGTGCCTTTCGCAAGAGTTTGATATGTCAAGATGTTTCAGATGAGGTTCCAACAATATCCCTTTCATATAAGTGTTGCAATGAAGAATAAGCCTTACCATGAATAGATTTGAAGAAGTGTTAATGATTTTATATTATAGGCTAAAGAAATTAGGTGAATTGAGGGAGGGTACCCAAGTAAGTATCTGGCGTGTAGGTATAGGCATGAATGTAGGCTCGGGTGACCTGATGTTGACATAAGTGATGAACAACCTATATTTTTAATACCTGGTAAAGACATGACTCATTCTTTCATGTGTATTCACACTTATTTCTTGATGTGTGGACCACATCATATCCACTCTTGAGAAATCAACTTCAAAAAAATATAGGGGGAAAATGGGAGATAAATTTTCTTGGTTCAACATAATATCATTAATATCTACCAATAATATTTAATATATTGTGTATAAACACAAGATTTTGAAAAGGTAATTGTAGTTCTGAGAAACTAACCCATTTAAATATTTATTAGATGTAATTATTCATTTGGATGTCTTATAACCACCTAAAGAGAATAACCAAAATTCATTCAACTATGGGGTAACATCACCAATCCCTATATTGGATAGCCTATAAAGGGAACCAGATCACGATGTTCTATTTGTCATGTAAACCTACCATTACTCCTTCTTCTAATTCCCAAAGCTCAATGATTAAAAAATTTAAAGAGTCCACTTAATGGAGACATTTTTTAAACTGGGAAATAATGGTGAGATTTTGAAGAGCTAAGGCCACTTTGAACTCCAATTTCTACATTTAAATATATGAAATATATTGTACAGATCTAGGGCTTTAGGTTATGTGGTATTTAATGGAAAGGGGGAAGAAATTGGGGTTGGAGAAAGGGGAGAAGGGTGAGTAACAATCTTAGAGGATGGTAGGGCCCCCCCCAGGGTGGGAGGGACATGTCCATCTACCATGAACGTCATGGGTGGGTGGGATCATCCATCACACAATCCTTCTTCTAATCCAAGTGTGTTTCCCTCATCCCTTATAAATGTCCACCACATACCCCCCTTCAACACACCTCTCAAACGACTTATGTTTTGAAAATATCATCCATATTCACATTAAAAAATTCATATCTTCCTCCTTGAATCCTGAATTTGTATTAAAATCCCACCAAGAAGCCATTTCCTAAAAACCAAAATGAGTTACCCAAATAATAGGTAACATACATCCATAAGATCAATTTTTTTATTTTATTTCCCCACTAAAACAATTCTTATCATTCCATGAATACATAATAAAAGAATTATCCAAAATATACAAATTTATTGTAATGTTAATTTTTCAACCTACACTTACAAACACTTTGATCTTATGGGAAATGGAATAAGATTTCTTGTTTACGATGAACTAACACATCAAGAAATGTGGTTTTTCTTTTTTCTATTACCACCTATCTATGTAAGGATTTATGATGTAAAATATATTTTTATCGGACATATATGTTGTATTTAAGCTTCTATAAGTATTATACATCACATACCTTTATTATTTCTATTTTATGTACACAATATAATTATTTTTGGGGATGATTGGACTACCACCTCCTCTATGTGATGTGATTTGTTCCTAAAAAAAGAAATGAATTATGTAAGGGTTTTGGGAAATAATCTGATATGTTTGAAATAATAAATAATATATATATATAGATACATACAAATAAGTCATTTACATTCTTTCAACCAATATGACTAAAAAATGGGGACAATCTCCATGTGTACGTATGACCAACCATGTCTATAAAAGATGTATTCCATTTCACATTTCCGTATTAAATAGAATATTATGAATACACATATATTGAATGTACATGAAACTTATACCATTTTTACCTTATAAATATAATTATATAAGTATTTGGACAAAAATATAAAATATTATGTCACATGGGGAAAGAAAAAGTGATTTTTACCAATGTGAAAACATAACTTGGAAATATCAATAAGCAGGAAATATAAATTCACAATAAAATCATATTTGGTATTAGATATAATAATTAGGTTATATACAATATATATAATATAGTTTTATTAATAATACATGATGGTTTATGAGTAATAAGAGAGTCAATACATAAGGTAAGGTTTTTCTTGTCTCGCAATTATTTATCATGAGAAACAATCCATGTTCAACTGATATTTTACAGATGTCTTACGTAAAATGAGCATAAAAATATTCATTTATTATTATACAATAATTTTTGGTTATTTAAATATGAATTTTTATATATTTATGTACATTAGTTAATTATTGAAAAGAAACCACATTAGTAAAGTAATTTTGTGTCAATTTTCCATATTGGAAACAAATGCCATATTATGAACCTATAATTTTCTATTAGTTGTATATACTACCTTGTAAATGTAATATCAGGAGGCTAATTATTTTCAAGATATTTTATGCATCATTTAATTTTTTTCCATTTTATTGTGATTAAATTATAGAAATGTAGTAATGGTTTATTGGTACAATCTCACCGTTTATCGAGATTGTTTAAGATTATTATGAAATTCATGAACTATTATTATCTATATATCAATGATTATCATGCATTTTATTGATCACATGTTATTAATATTATATCTAAGTAATGATATAATTTTTCCACTCTTTTGTACACAATATAATTATTAAATTGTTTTATGAAAATATGACTTTATTTATCCATTCAGTCAAAAATCTATCTTCTTTCAAAACTGTGTTTTCTGAAAATGTTTTCAATATTTTTTAACATTATCCTATTATGTACGAATCACAAAGTTACCCATGTATTAACTTTATATATAATTTATTTAAATAGAATATTCTTGTCTTTTTCTTATCAATTATATTTTTAAACTGTTTAGCATTTAAAAAGAATGTTTAACATGTATAAAGATACTCACCATCATGTCCATCATTTCCGTGATGATTCCTATATAATTTTACAGGGTTATTTTTTAGTGTTTTATCCATAATATTCTAGAATTTATTTATTTGAAAACAAAAACAAAAAAACATGTTCTAAATAATTTTTATGTTTAAGATCAGTATCAAATTTTTTTCAGGATTATTTTATAAGTTTCAAGGAAAATTGGTTTTAAAATGATTTCAAGCTTCAAATATATTTTTTCAAGGAAAATTTCTTTGAAAATAATTCCATATATCTTTTAAAAAATTTCAAGGAATTATATTTTTCAAAATGATTTTGAGCCTTATTTTTTATCTTTCAAATTATTTTAAAATTATAATGTTTGTAATATGTTTCATGATTTAATTATGATATATCAAGTGGGTTTAAAGGAAAAAGGTTTTAAAAATATTATAAAAAATAATTTTTATGTTTAAAAACATATTTTAAAAGATAAATGTTTTCTAAATTATTTATTTTTTTAAAATCATTTTTAAAATTTAAAAATATAATTTCTATAAAATAATATCTTAAATGAATTTATAAATAATTATTTATATAAAAAATCATTTTCAAAATGGTTTTATGAAAATTATTTCAATTAAAATGTAATTTTCCTTAATAAATCATTCAAGTTTTTTTATAATAATCATCACTCTAATATTTCATCCATTATTATAGCTTATGAAATATTTGGGACATTGTCCAACAATATCATTCATATTCTATCTTTAATGGTTTATTCATTAATTATCTGATGTTTACAACACCTATTTTAATTAATTGAGTTATATGATTCTAAAAATCGATTATATTCATGGGTTACAGTTTTGGGAAATGATTATGGAACCTATCAATTGTTTATAGGTTATGATGTAATGAAATATTTATTATACCCATTTTATTTCTTGGATTATGATATAATGTTTATTAAAGGAATCTTTTTTATGGGTCATGATATTTTAAATGTTTTATTGTCTTCTAAAACATGAATGAATTGTTATATAATTATATGGGTGAGACATATATCTCCCTAAAATTAATTGGATAATGATTTATATCTTATAAGATAATGATGGGAATATAGTTTACGGTCACGATCCACAATGGGATGATCGAGAATCCTGAACCTTTATAGGATATGACTGCAATTAGGGTTAGTGGTCTGTCCCACTAAGTATGTGTAGTAAATATAAACAACGAATATGGGTAATCATTATCAATATTAAAAGGATGGGGAAAAATGATCCACCATCGGACGATGGGGAAACATGATCCACTATCAGAAGATGGAAAATCCCAATCCGTTTCAAGGAATGGTCAACGATAGGAGATGGTTTTGTGACCCACCAAATAGGGTAGTCCCAATGAAGTTCCTTGATAGTTCTATCAATGCATATGAATTATATGTAGTGATATTACATTTTTATGAGTATGACACTATTCCATGACTTATTCTTATGTTTTGATTTCATGATTTTACGTTTTTGTTTCCCTTATGATTCATTTGTAATGAACTGTTAATCCTTATTCTATGATTCATCTTTATGATATTCGATATGTAGTGTGTGATCATATAATCTTGTGATCACAATTTCATACCATTATTCTCATGTTTATGTTTTCATATCTTCCTTGTTTACCATTACCAAACATCTAATATCACCACTTTTTTATATCCATTCCATGATTTATAATGTATACATCATGTATGATAGATATAAGATGATTTTTAGTCTTGGAGAACATAATGGGAGATAATTTTTATCACTCATGTATCTTTATGTACGTTTCCTTCTTTCTAAAGGCCCTACACTAATAAAATCATTGATAATTTGTTTGGGTAATGTTTTAGGTATTCCGTAAAATTGAAGTAATATCTATGTACATTAATATTAGGTTGTTATACATGCCCCAATGTTGTTTCAATAATATTGATTTTCTGCACCAAAGGTCCATCCCATCTGTTTTTTGGAATTAATATTCAGTTGTGGAAAAATTTCATAATGTGAGGGGTGTCAAAGTTACAGTTCCACTCCTTAAGTCGGTGTGTAGGTTGTTATGACAGAAAAGAGGTGTATGTATTAACATTAGGGTCGAGGTTCCATTGTAGTTGCTTTTCCATAGAGTAAATCATATCATAGGCCAGGAGCGCCACACCATGTTGGTGATGGGCTAAGCATCAAGCCTTCTTTCTGGGAATTAATTTGGAAACCTAATATTACCAAATCGTTATTGATCTAGGAAAGTATTCTTTGGATTATTAACCTCATGTTCACATAATTTACACTTCTAGTGCTAATTATTTTGTATGGTATACTAGTAATTTACTATTCAATTTTGTTTGGGGTTTGGTCAAACTACTATGAGGGGGAGGTATATTTGGTTGACTCTAACCTCTCACTTCTCCTCATGTGCTTCCCCTTGATTATGGAGGTTTTTACTTACTTTCCATGAGGATTTTACTTTTGATCTTCATTTTCACCATTTTTATTTTGTTTATTCATCGCCGCTAATTTAGGTGTTTTAAGGGTATAGTTCATATTTATAAGAAAAATGTGGAAACTAGGTAATGATGATGTGTATTTTTATTAGAACATATAGAGGGATAAATAGAACATTGGTCACTCAGTTTTTCCCTCAATTTATTTGGATGAACAAATTTGTGTTACGACTAGATTATAACTCATTTACCATGGTTGGATCATTAATATATTATTGGGGGATGTTTTATGTAATTATTATTACTAAAATTAATTTTTTTATTCATTAAAATGTGTTTAAAATTAATTTTATTTGGATGTTATGGGATGATATTGGACTGTGGGTGTTAACATGATATTTAATTGGTCATGGATGATATTAAAACATGTTGGAGGGGGTTTGGATTTAGTGGGATACTATTGTGTTTGAAGTAGGTGGATGATGAATACCATCCTATGTTAGAATACAAATGTTATGTATCATTTCATATGTTGTTAACCTATATATGTGTGATTAGAATTTATTTAAATGAGTTGATCGGTAAAAAATATTGTCACATAATATGTGTAATGGTCCATAATAGACCCTTGATATATATAAATTTTCCATGACTATTTATACCTAATATCCATATTACGATATATTCAACATGGTAGGTTGACTGTATAGTGGAATTATTGAAATAAGAAGAAAGAATCCAAGATGGATATTATTTAGATTCTATTAAATTCTGTGAGTTATCATTTGTGATTACAATGAAAGTGAAATCATCGGTATTGTGTATATAAGGATGTTGAGATGACTTATAGCCTCTAGGAATGTTTTTCAGATAGCGGGATAAGTTTTCATCCACCACCATTGTAGGAGTACCAAATTGAGTATTCCTAAGGTAGATTTGTGCGTATTATTTCATTAAGATTATAGTCTTAGGATGGTATGGGAAGTGAGGTTTGAAACGTACCATCTCTATATTGTTATGGTAATACTTTTAATATAAAAATAATTGAATCTTTTAACACACTTGTTTTATTTTTTTCTATATAGGGAATCTCTATTCTACTCTTATTTCCATCATTGCCAATAAATAGATAGTCTTTCACGAATACCATGTAGGATTTTTTCTAGATTTATATGTATGAATAAAACCTCCATATTAATAAAATGTTATATTCTCAATCTATTGAGAGTCTTGTAAGATGATTCATTAATACCATAAGTTCTGTTATAGCCTTTGGTAATCATCCTTATTGTTAGTATTTATATCCCAATTCAAAATTCCCTTAATATCCTTCATTTTAGCTGATGAATGTTTATTTTCTTATTTAATGAACATGTATGATTCTTTTTAGTGATCCTTATAATTTTTCATTTAATAATTCATACTTATATTAAAAATATTAGTTACATAGATATAGATTACATTTTCTTGGGTTTCTAAATATTCAATACAATATTCATCCAAATGAAAACACGTACAATTTTTGGATGTTCTATTTTTATAGATTCATCATTGAGAAAATACTAAATCTAGTCCAATTCCAATATGTTTTAATAATATATGAATATAATTTTAAATATTTTCAAGAAGTTTATTCCCCATAATTTAAATATTTCAAACAATCTCATTTCATTTTGAGGAATATCATTCATTATATTCATATTACATATGAATTATCATTACTAAAATCTTTTATAATTTTCATCAACATATGTTAAAAATGTGATATAGTATTTTTTAAAAATTAAAAAATGATTGACTATTCGTTAACGTATAAATTGATCCCCCACAGGATAATTTGTGAAATAATTAAAGGTTGCAATGTACCTCACTCTCAAGAAAAAATATCATCATTATTTGATCTTTTCAAATTTTCTAAAAATATGGATCACAACAAATATTAAACCTATTTTCTTATTTGATTCTATTAATTATTTAGGGGTTATTTTATATGAGTTTTGAGATGATATTATAATTTTCTCTATTTTAACTTAACATTGTACGTATCATTTTACTAAATATTTTTTCCCTCATTGGATAAAGTTTTTTAATATTACTTAATCATGAATTATCAAATTATTTATATGGGTAAGCCTACACATGTAGTTTACATTATGATACTTGGAAACACAATTATCATTGAATTCTAAATAAAACTAATAGAGAAATATCATATATCTAATCATCCATTGATTTTATTTTTTCCATCTACATCTGGTACCTATGTGATACACGATAAAAAAATATCTTTAGTACCAAGAAAACATGATCTCAAATGATCTATAGAAAAAATAAAATTATAAATTAGTTTTTGGTAGTATAGATGTTTTTTACAAACATGTAATGTTAATTAAGAATATGAAATGAAATTAGGTATACCATCAATCATCTTTGACAAAATACTCAAATTGATTAATTTTATTGATAAAAAATAACCTCAATAGTGTTATCCTAATTGGTTATTTACATCTATTGATGTATAATTAATTTTCACATAAACTCATAAAAATTAAACCTACAACCATCATCATAAGTTTATTATACTTCTTTAAAAACTAATCTAGAATGGTGGAAATAAATAATTTTTAAATACTTAAAAAATTACAATAGAATCCTGAAATTAATATAATGTATCTAATATTAGTTACATGTGTTTAGTTAGTTTATTCATTAAAAAATTAATATATATATATATATATGACCCTTATCCCCTTTTCATAAATTAGTTGTCCCAAACCTATACCTATTCCGACTATAAAATTGATCTTTTATACTTTAATCCCATTTTTTTCAACGATAATTTTTTGTTTTTGTCTAGATTTTCTACAATAGCATCCAAATGATTTCCAATACTAGTGATATAAACAAAAAATCACATGATGTCCTCAATAAGGCGATGTATAATTCATACCATGCATGTTTGAATGTAACATAATGTATTAAATAATCTAATTTGTATCATCTTTTAAGTAAACATGACTATAAGAAGATGTAAAATATTTATTTTTATAGTTTTAAGGTGAAATTGGACATGGATAAAACCTAATTATAAATCGAAAAAATAGTATTGAATATTACTTGGTAATTTTTCTAGAATCAGATCTAAAATTTCTATAAAAAAATTATATTTACTTGTAAAATATTTCAATTCCAAATTGTTTTGAAAAACTCCCTATCCATTTTTTACTTATATAAGAATTAATTAATTGTATTTATTTTTATTATTATAAGCCTACTTTTTGGGAAATATATGAATGACACTGAACCATTGGGGTCATAGATATGAGAAATTATTCATTCATATAAATTTTTTAAAAAAAAATCATAAAAACCGTTATAATGGATGCATTTCATTCTAAAATGGGATATCTAAAAGGTGTTGAATATTATTTATGAGAAAATGTAAGAATTCAAATTTTGGAACATATTATAAGGATATTTCTCAATCCAAAACATAGATATTTCATATTTTATGATAACATATTTATTAGTATTTGTTCTTAGTCCTGAGATAGGTTGATGAAGGTTAATACTAGAATATATCTTTCATCTTTTTAATTACATTTTTTACTTTTTTTGAAGAGGTTTATGATTATATTTTTTTCAAGATGCACTAATGATCAAGAAATATTTGGATTCCATAACTATAAAACCATTGATTCTATAGCATCTTGAGACAATCTGAAATATTTTTTTTAAATAAATTTAATATTTTTGATGTTTTTCATTACAATAAAAATCTATTTTCTATATTCATTCATTAATCACACAATTTAAATTTCATTATATACAAAATTTGGTGTATCTTTCATTATACACTACATATAATTTAACCAAATTGTGACATATGATAAAAATGTTCTTATTTAATGTATTAGTTATCAAGAAGTCATTGGAAGGAAGGGTGTGAATAAAATTATTATATTATTAAAATATATGAAATATGATTATATTTATAATTATATTTTTTCTATCTCATTTATTTTTAATAAAAATTAATATTTGGAAATAAATGAAATCTTTTTTAGAAAAAACTATTTTTAGGCTAAAAACTTTTATTTGAATGAATAATATAAAAAAAATAGCACTAGTTGAATTTTTTTATAGAAATATATATATGATATATTTTGTAAAATCTCTAACATAAATCTTAAGTGTTCTATAGAAAAAATATATTAATTAATAAAATATTACACTTAAAAACATTATTTTTATAAGTAGATGTTTGGTCACCTTTTAAATGTTTATTTTAAATATCATTTTTTATAATTTTATATTTTTTAGAACATAAATTTAATTTTGAAAATTATCATTTCTAAATAATTTTAAAGTTAATTTTTTGATAAATTTATGAGAATATTTTTTTATTGAATGGGGATAAATAAAAGTTTTTATTAAGAATTTTCATTACATTTAAATATTTCAAAAAAATGAAATTATTTTTATATATTTATAAAAGGATTATTTTTTTCAATTATATAACTAGTTATCTTATTTACGACCTTACAATAATTTTCAAAATAAATTTTGATATTAAAATTTTATAAAGTATTGTAGAATTTTCACTTTTGAAAACCCTCTTTCTCATCGCATATACTAGATTAATTTTAAATTAAATTATTCCAATTATGCAATTGGAATATGTGAAAATGGATTCCATATTTTTATTTAGAATATATTATTTTATATATAAGGCCAAGATAAATCATTACCCTAATGAATAGTAAAAATAATGAAATTTTTTTCCGTGATTGAGGTAAAAATGGGTTTATTAGGGGGATGGGTTTAATAAAAACAATAAGCATTAAAAATGAACCAGAAATTTTCTAACACACATTGAATAGAAAAATATTGAACATTGATATTATTGATTCCATAATAAGAAATTTTGAATCCTATTGGAATGTGAAAAGAATTGTTAAACCTTTCTATTTTTCAGAAAATACAAGTGTTCCACCCACCTTTCAAATAAAAAGAATACCCATATTATTACTTAGTAACATATAAAAAAAGTATTCTCACAGTAAATAGCATCCAAAATATATTCTTGAATTCCAACCTCTCATCATATAATACTATGTTTGGTCATAAAGAAACATTATAATCATTTTTATGTAATCTAAAAGAAGTTTTTCATAGAAGATGTAACATCCCTAATGAAGAAATTAATTGAATTTAATGCTCATCCACCAAAAATAATAATAAAAATATGATATGATATATAATTTATTATATATATATTATTATTTTATTATGTGAATTCAAAAACCTAATTCTATATATTCTCCCCTTATATTGGTTATGAAATCGTCATTCTTTTGTACCGAAGACTACAACCTCATGAACCAATTTTATTTTTATTATAACCACCTATTATGACTGGACATAACGTTAGATTAATTTATTTCTAAAATATATTAATGATATTATTTTCATATAGAATCGAAATATCACTTGTTCCATCTTACTATTTGTCTTGTGGGAATATGACAATATTAATCATCTCTAATGTGTACTACAACCTCAAAATGAAATTTGATTTATTCATGCATCTTTTAGTAGGAAATAAAGTTTGTTTTAATAAATATGTGGGATATATAGGACATAAAAATGATAATTTAATAGTAATATATAATCTTAATTTTTCTTTCTTTATTTTCATCTAGAAAATGGGATCAATTATCACTAGTATGTACATCCTACCATCTTCATGAACGTTGTATTTAATTTTCAATCACTAAAATCAATGGATTAATAAAAAATAAATATTGAATGTATATTATATATATGACCTTTGTTTAATACTATAGATTTTTTTACCTATGATAAAATTAATATTTTCAATAAATGTAAATCAAAACATACATGAAAAAATGTTATTATTTCACAAAACGTGACATTAACATAAAAATGTTAATTAGTAAATTATAAAATATCATATTTAAATCAAATATTTTATGAGATAAATTTTTCCTAATATTTAACATATTTAAGAATAAAAAATTTCATTTATACCTGAGTTTCTAACTTCTATGAAAAAATTTGAGACTTTTGGTTTGAGATTTTGTATCTTTGTTTTTTTATGGGATATACATGAAAATTCACCACTCATTTATCTTGTGCAGTGTATATACTTCCCCATTAACATCTCATATCATTAATTGTTTTATTTAAATTATATATAATATTTAATTTGATTTTATTAGTTATTTGATACTATTATTCAATATATTATTATAGAGGAATGGGATTTACGTCTCACATATATTTTTCATTGAAACGCATCTCATATTGACCACATATATATTTTATGTTGTGTATATAGATAACAAATGAATTTATTATTTTATTCTTTTCTGAGAAAATATTTGGAATTATATATCCCTTTGATTATTTCTCTTTCATATTTTTTATGTTTCATATTTAACCAGATTGGTAATGTATTTCTCTCACAATTTAATTTCTTTCAGACATATAATATGTTATGCACTTATCCACATTTATGAGGTGAATATATAACCACTTATTCAGGTAGTATCATGAATTTATTTATTAACAGGACATTATATGATTCATTTAATGAAAGCCTTTATTTGGGATTATGATTCCAGGTTACAAAAGTGGAAGGGGTTTTATGATAGAATATCATCATTTATTTATATTTTTTCTTTTTATGCATTCACTGAGGAAACAGTATGATCCATATCTCAATATGTTAATTAAATTTATTATCCTATAGTTATTTCAATTGAATTAATTTTCCTTAATTTTACTCTCTTTATGAACACATGAGTTAAAATTAATGATTTCCATAAAAAATAACTTTAATTCTCTATTCAATGGAAAATAAATTCATTCATCAAAAACTTTTTTTTTGAAAAATATTTTGAACAATTATTTTCGAATCTCAATATAATTTATTAAATAAAATTTTAACCATTTTATAATTTTTTTAACTGCTGATTGAAATCATCATGAAACCTTCCTAACAATGTATTTTTTTCAATAAAAAAACTACACTGATTTTATTGAGACATTTTTGGCATGAACATAAGATCATGACGTAATTACCAATATTTATTTTGAATCTCCCATTACAATATTTTAAATATTTTTCCAATTTTTTTTTCGCAATGATTTCTGTTTTGAAATGTGATTTTTAATGTGGAAAGGTTATATTCTTTAATAAAAATCTTATATTATTTTAAATGCTTAATTAATAAGATAAAAATAAAATTTTCAATTATAAGGATTAAAAAAATATTTTCAGAATTTTTAGTTTTAATATTTTATTTTCAATGGAAATTTGTTTTTCTCATCAAATATTTTAAATTATGTTTCAAAATAATTTCCCATATAAGATGAAATCAGTTGATGTTTCATATTCTTTACTAGGAATATGATTGAATGATAATATTATTATTCTTTATTTGAATGGTTTTTGTTTTAGTTCAAATGATGTTTATTAAACATGAATCTCTTCTATGGACTAGGACATGATAAAATTCTAATGAAATCCAATTATTTTCATGTGGTATTACATGATGAAATGATGAAATGATTTTTAAAACTATAACTTTTCAATATGTTATAAAATGAAAAAATTATTATGAAACATAGTTAATTTGATGGGTTGTTATACATTGAATGTATTTTCATCTTCTAGTACACATATGTATAACTTTCACAATGAGATGGGTGGGACCAATATATCCTTACATTGTATAAGGTAATAATTTATGTAATATGTGATCAAATTGAACATTAGAGGTTATTTCAATCCCAAAAGAGGGAACATGGTAGGTTATCCCAAGCCTAAATGAGGATACCCATAAGGCTATCCCAATCCCAAAAGAGGGTACATGATGGGTTATATAAATCACAATGTAGGTACACAATTGGACCATTCCTAAAATTTTATGAATTTCATTGTAGATATCTATTATAAAATATTTTTTATGATAATGTATATGACCAAAATATATGTATTATTCCAATTATATGATCTCATGGCTCATATTATTTGACTTCATTATGATTTATGTCTTATGAACTAAAATTATTTTTTCAATGCTAATGATTTTTATCTTCAACATGAGTGGTATTCATTTTATATGTTATTATCATGTTTTCATATAAATATGGTAATTTAATATTTGTATCTCAATTTTATACCCTTAATGTGTATCAGAGCTCACACTTCCATATATTTAATTTCCCAATGTTTTGAATAATGTATTTTATTAGATTATATCATAAAATAGTATTATTTTGGCTATTATCTATGGGATATACTATTGAATTTTCACCAAATTATATGATTTTGTACATTATATCCAATGTCACTAATCTATTACGGTCCCAAAGATTGTTATTTCTACTGTAATTAATATTAATGTCAAAAGTATTTAATAAATATATATATATATATATATGAAAATATTCGGTTTTTTATTGTTGGTACAAAACGATAGGTTTATTTAACACTTGGAAACTTGGATTGGAAAAAAATATTTATATTCCAATCGACATGACAATGAACAAGGGTAAGGTTGACTCATAGTATATGAAAATGTAATAGAATTTATATAATGGATTGAGTGGCTAGTTTTCTATGAAATTTCATCCCTATATAGATACTATATGTTGATATAACTCAGACATATATGTACCAATGGGTGATAAATCCAAAATTTGGACATAGATCCATACTCGATCATCACTTGGTGTAGGAAGATGGGCCTTACATGACACTTGATTGACACACACATGGGATATTATATAGAATTTTACAAAATACTTAAGAACCATCATGATGTGTTAAATATATGGTGGCAATGAGTTAAATAGGATAAACATAAAGTGTCCTATATTTAAAATAATATGCCTTAATTAAGTATATTATAAATTATTTTTCAGACAATGTTGTTATCCAGTATGATTAGTTAATATCACATTACGATATTCGGTTTCTTTCAATGTATATAACTTGAAGTAATTTTATCATCATTGGATGTTATATTAATGTTCTTTATGAGTAACTAAATGGAATGAAAACTAGAGGGAAGGATATTGTTATTATTACTAACATGTTATGATGATATATGATTTTCAACATGAAATTTAACTATCTATCATTATCTCTGATAAATAGAACGATTGAGTTCATTGATAGTTTAGGTGATGGAGAGAATTTTGGAATGAATATTAAGTTACATATATTTCATGAAACATGAAATAATCGCCTATATCATTGACATATAGGAATTAGAAGATATATTTACTCTGGAAAAGATGGACACAATGTACGTATATAAAAAGGGAAAAAATGTATATTTTGGTTATCAAAATTGATGAAGATAAGGGAATATCTATGGTATAATTTACTTTTGAATTATATAAATGTCTAAAGTATGGGGATTATGAAAACCTATGTCTTGTGGGGAAACCTCATGAAGGGAATCAGAAAAGATATAAGAGTAATGTGTTTTTTCTTGACAATTAAGATACCTAGAATGATATATGAAAGGAAGGAGGTATTGTTGAATAAATGGATGAATCCTAGATAATGAATTAAGGATGAGGTGGAATAATTCAGCGGGTTATATATTGGAATTCAACAATTATAAAATATATACGGATTATTTAGTATATTTTTTCGTAAGGGATTTCAATAAATAAATTAAATGATAGTGATGAAATAGAAATGTTATTTAATGGAAATGATATATTTATATGGACAAATAAGATTATGGAATGTTATCCTTTAATATGTTACATATGTTGAGATAATAGGGTATAAATTAGATAAAGATATTATTTTTTGTGTAAAGTAAATTGGATAGTTTTGATAACCTCATAACTGATAAATAATGTTTTGGAATAGTTTTTTTGTGCTATTATTAATTGAGTTTACAAAATTATTTGATATATGTAATATATTCAATTATCAAAGGTTTTATTAAAGTATTTTCCCTTGAGGATTTATGGTAATTATAGTTAATAAATTTTTTAAGGGAATATATGACCAAGGTAGTGACATATTTAGAATTTTAAGATTATTATCTACATTATAATATTTAGAGGATTAGTTTTATGTGTTTTCTTGGAAATTTAGTGATATATTTATTACTTTTCTAATTTGGAAGGATTAAAGGGTAAATAGTTATGGAATGGATTAATATTTACATTGGATCGGTTTTTATAGAAAAACACATTACATAACAATATAAATCATATTTTATATTAGAAAACTTCTGTTGATAATTTATTACGATAACATGAGATTAAGGAATGACATAAAATTCCCTTATGGATCCCATGTTTTATAAATTCTTATGGAATAAAAAATCATCTTAATTTTTTGGAGACTATTATTATGTTCAAATCAATTGAATCATACCCAAATAGAGGTATTTTTCTTATGAAATTATATGATTTCATGTATGTATATAATCATATAAAATATTTCTAACTCTAGGAAAACGATCCTGAAATACATTTTTGTCCTATTACCATCATTTATGATGATATAAGTGAAATATTCACTCCACTTTGGAATATATTTTTATGTTTATTTATTTTCACAAGATTATTCAGCTTCCTGTGATAAATTATCCCATTCACTCTCCATGATTATTTACACAATATGATTTTCTTCAATTACAAAAATTTCCACTTCTCACATATAACCCCCTATTTGGAATAGTAGGATGTATTATACCAAATGTTCTTCACACATCCCTTTTTATTTTTATAATGAGAAATTTTATTTAACATTTTTTCCATAAGGGTTTCCAATAAAAGGATTTTAAAATTTTATACAATTGTTTATTGAGTGCAAGACTAAATTGTGAGGATTATTTTTATTTTAGGGTGTTTAAAATGACACCCTGAGATTTTGTGAAATATTTTTTTAAATGAAATTAAATTTTATTGATATTTTTTGTTACACACAATATTAAGTTTAGCATGAATGACATGAAATATTGATTTTATCATATGATATGTGAAACATTTTATGTAGCTTGCATTGAATGCCACATTGTTATTAAACAAAATGTGACATATAACTAAAATAATTTAATGAGATATTTTAGTTATACCCTTTCCTTTTTAATGGAGGGTACAAATATTATTAACAAAATTAATAAAATATATGGTTTAATAATGAATATAAAATTATTTATTTGAAGAAAAATTAATTGGAAATTAGAAAAATATTTTAAAATAATTGAAATCATTTTATGAAAATAATATGAATGAAAATAATATATTTTACAAATATGAATTAAAAAAATAATGATAGGTGAATTATTGTAATGATATTTTTATATTATATATTAAATAAAATTACTTACATTCATATTATTTGATGTCTTTCAAGATATAACAATATATCATTTTTTAGCCTTAAAAACATCATTTTTTTTAAATATTATTTATTCAATTTATGAATTATTTTATAACTAATTGTTGATAATGTACCATTTTTTTGACAATATAATTTTCAATATTTAATGTAATATCTTAAAAATCATAATAGGTTAAATGTTTTTAGAATTTTTTATGAAGATATACTTTTCCATTAATAGTGAAAAAACAATATTTTAATAATTATTATTTTTAATTTCAAATAATATTTCTAAAAAAAATTAAATATGTTTTTAAAATAAAAAATGTCCATATATATATATATATATATCATAATAAATTTTTTTAATTGTAATAAATGTATTATTAAACAAAAATTTGAAAACCTTTTAAATTTTTTAACATTTTCTATTAGTAAAACTTCTATCTTATTGTGTATGAGTTATTAATTTTAAATCATATTTGTCTAATAATATTACTGGAATTTGGAAAAAAAACATTTCATATAGGGATCTAGAAAAATTTTATTATTCAATTTTTTTAACATAATTTATCACCACAATGAACTCTAAAAACACTAAAAATTACTGATCCCAATTAATGTAAAAATGGGTTTAAATGCTGTTAATGTAAAATGATAATGTTAAAACATGACCCAAGAATTTTCGAGCACACATTTTATATCCACATATATCTCATATATATTCTTATATTTAGAATGAAACAATTAGGAGATTTTTATATTGTGAATAACGTGTATACACCTTTTACTTTTCAAAAAGTACATGTGTTCCACATGCCTTAATTTTTAAAGGCCAACCCCACTATTCAAACTTCCAAACCTTTATATTTTATATGAGATAAAAATAATAACCGAATTAATTCCCTAATTAAATCTTATATTCTTTATATTATTCATATAAAAATAATAACTAGCCTTTTGGTGCAATTAAAAAGACATTTTCCAAAGAAGAGGTAATGACCATAATCCCATATTTTATTTTATGTATTCCATCATCTTCTCCAATATTTAATAAACCATGATGATATCACAAAAATTTTATATTACAAATATTATTAATTTATTTAATGAATTTTATAACTTAAATCATTTTCCTGTTCATCCAAATGGGTTTCAAAATCACAATTCATGTACATGACAAAATACCACCTTCCGAACTGATGGTATTCATTTTCTAAAAACACCTCTCATGAAGAATGGAAATGATAGATTTATTTTTTATATATTATAGTTATGATATTTTTATTATTCAAGAATCAGTATATCATATACCTTTCTTTACTTTTCATTATGAGGGAATTCTATAACATTATTAGTGTGTTGGGAGGACTACAATCTCACAAAGTGATGTGACTCATTCAAACTTGACCTAGATGGTATTAAGTGTGGTATTAATCAATTTTTGTTATATATATGACATAAAAATTATTTTTAATGAATGCGATTTATTATAATTACTTATTTTCTTTCCTATTTGAAAATGAAAACAATATTTATGTGTATATATGGCCTACTATGTCCATGAACAGTGTACTTCATTTTATATATATAACATATATGGACTAATCTAAATAAATATATATAGAGAGAATATAAGATATTTTTATCATGTTAACATTATATATATAATTAAACCATGCTCAATTTAGGATGAAAAATAATAACATATCATATTATAAAAGAATTTGTTTTATTTCTCGAAACATGATCGTAACATTGATTTGTTAATAAACCGGTAATAAAAGGTCTATGTAAATTATTATGGGGTCATATATATAAAGAAAATAATTTGAATATTTTATGATTTTTTATTTTTAAAATTTTATTTTAATGAAATGTTATTTTCCTCACTAAATGATTATAATGATATTTCAAAGTCATTTTCCCACTTAGATGACTTCAATTGTTGTTACCTACTTATTTTTTGAAGATCTGATATAAAAAAAACCATTATTTTTATTTATTTTAATTTTTTTTATTATGGAATGATATTATTGAAACCATTTTCCTTTCCTCATCTTAAACCGTGAAAAAATGATTATGACATTCATTTATTTTATGGGGTTGTGCTTTTTTGAACTAATTAAATGATAATGAAATGATTCATTCTTCAATAGATATCCCATACGTTCCCCTCTATGCCATGGCTCATGTAAATTTTATCAATTGTAACATAGAACCCTAATAATGGACCATGACTTTTACACATATTATTACCTGATTTTAACAATAAAAAATAGGGATCATAATGTCTAATGTGTTTGTAATATTAGGTACAAAAAACTAAAAACACGGGGAAAACAAAAACATATATTTTAAACTCTATAATGTGATCCTAACATGCTTTGAGACATTATTTCTCCATAGGACAACCTAAGTAATACATGAACAAAGGTATAAGCTAAAAATCTCAGTAAGGGAATATGCATATGAATAAAGCATAACACATGGGATATAAGGCATGTCATGATGGTATAAAAGTGAATGAATATACTTAATGAGTCATAACATATGTTAAAATATTATAATAAGAGAAGTGGAAACAACATTAAACATGACATAATCTTTATCCAAGGCACATTTCACATGGAGGAGTATGAATCTAGGCTAACAACCAAGGATATTTCACATAGAGCCGAACTAAATGATCACCGCCACAAATGTCACACATCAACCATGAGTTAAGGATAATGACAATGATTATTTCATACGATGTATCATGAAACTAGACATTACCCAATACATTTGAGTTATATCTAGTAACATCAATCATAACATGTTCATGAATATTTGTGCCACATGAAAATTAAACATAAGGGTTACCCAAATGAATATATGGGTATCAAAATCATGCAATAAAGAATAATTAATGGGTGTATCATAAAAGTGTCCATGAATTAATGGACATAAATAATAAATGTACACTACTAAGGAAATATAGGAATTGTAAATGCTAATTTATTTCAACATTAGGTGAATATATATAAAAAGAGTGTTTAAGAAACAATCAAAATAAAACATTTTATGGTGGTTTATAGAAAATATTAAAGATAATTTAAACCATAAATGGAATAATATTTTATATAATACCTGATGAAAAAAATATATTTTTTATGATAAAAATATTTATTTTAGGAAAATAATTATCGATTAAAATAGATTATGTAGTTTTTATGGAGTTGGTAAGAAATCAGTAAGTTCCCTTCGAATGGACTTCCTTATCAGGAAGAATTGGGAAGAGAAAATTTTAAAATATGAAATTACCATCAGGGAAAGATGATTTGATATATATAAATAGTTTTTAATACATGAATAGAATTTAAAATGAGTACATAATAATAAATAGTAATTACATTGTGCTAAAGTGAGATAAAGATCAACCTGAAGGGAAAATGGAGGTTTGGGTAGAATCTCATAACATATGTATGAATGCGTTCGGCACATGTAATAAATGTCCTGTATAATAAAATTATATCCATTAATTAATTAATTTAAAAAACAAATTAAATGTATTTTATTTACTATAATTTTTTCAGTTCATTTATCTGAATTCTGGTTAGCTATAAGACACAATTTCATTGTTTGGGAGTGTTTGTTTCGATGGATTTCATGATTCGTTCACATGTATACATTTATGGAAAATCATTTAAATGATTATATTTATCCATAATAGAAATTATATGTTACTAATTAACTTATTTAATATTAAATGGTATTATATATCATTTTTTCTATATGTGAGTATGTCTTATTAGATAAAACATCTGTTATAATTTTTGAGACTGTTTTTGTCAGTTGTGATCATCATAGTCAAGATTTTTTATAATTAAAGATAATGGGTATATATTAGGTCTAGAAAACAAAATATGATATAATAGATATACTATAATTTGGTTTAACAGTAATAATTATTTTATTATCATCCTTGAAGGATGTAATGGAAAATGAAAATCCATCATCCACGATGTCGGTTAAATGACACATCAAAAGTGGTGTTTTCATTTATTGAGTAGAAGATATTGAGAAAGTATATTGATGATGAATATTCATTGAAAATTTAAGAATTATAGTATATCAATGATATTAGAGATATAATTCTCCATAGATAAGGGAAATTTAGGAAAAGATAAGAAATAAATATAAATTGATATGAAATTAATGAAAATGGAAGAGGGTTATTTGCTCCTCATCTTTTACATCTCAAGAACCTCCTTATGGAAAAAGGGTTTAGAATTTTATTTTGATACCATTGGAACCCTGTAGTGGAGAGGGGGAGAGGTTTGGGATAGTATTGCACATATATTGGATAAAAATCAAGTCTTAAGAAGTGTGATGTGAAGATATGGTGAGGGGTGGTTTTTATTGTGGAGGAGGGAGGTTTTTTTACTCTATTCCTTGATTTATTATTCTAATCAATACAAGAAATAGTGTTGATTACATTAAACAAATATAATTACTATTTTATGTTTTCTGAAGATAATGGTTCATTCATCTTCCATTGAACATCAATGAATAAATTTTTTTATTAATCTTATACTATAAATTATTGTATTTCTATCTTTATAAAAAATTTAATTATTTTAGGAAAATCCCAAATAATAACCATAATAATTATTCTATGTATAGATATAAAAAACGGACACCATTTAATAAAAATAATTATTTATATATATATGAGAAATTGAATTTGAAATAAAATAAACATTGATGTGAAAATTATAATTTAAAATTATAACTTCTTTCTTAACACATTTAAAAATAATTGTGGTTTGATAATATTTTTTTATAATCATATAATAAATAAATACTAATTAAATAATAACATTTAGGAATAGCAATATTAATTTAAATAATTAATTTTATTATAAAATAATAAATAGATAATTATGTATCACAAAAATATCAATATATAATTTATCATAGTTATAAAATTAATTTACCTATTCTATAATATAATTATATAATATTTTCATTTATAAAATGGATTTGTTATATATATATAATCATTGGTGAGGTAAATATTCTATTGGTAATATTATTATTCCCAAAGGTCACATCCCTTTTACAAACTGCATGTTATTGTTTAATCGGTATAGGTTCATTATATTCTATAAATTCATCTTATTTCATTCATTATTTCACCATTTATGAATTCAATATTGTGTTTTATATGTGAAAATTATGTGATTTATACTATATGAAATAATAATAATAATTTATTTTCATTTGATAAATGTTTGGGTGGTCACATTCATAGCCGTTATGAAATTTCACTCTCGAAATTTAGATTTACCAAATGTGGGGAAAATCGGAAAGTGTACTTCACCTTTATCACTTCCTCCCATTCCAATGTTTCTGCATCAGACTTATGGTTTTTCATAATAATTTAATCGGGTGAGTACTCATGTTTTATATAACTTTATCTCTACATTCCATGATCTAGACTAGCTACTCCTTATAAGAGAGATCATTTTCCAATGGTACCAGCTCTATATACAGTACATATGAGGGATCCCATATGTTTTTCCTCATGATGGATACATGAAATACACCATGCTATTTAGATATTGAAGGTGTAATTTCTAGTTGAAATACCACTGGTCTGACACAACCGACAGTCTTAAAGGGATTGATTTACATGGGGAATAACATTATATTCATCCCAAATCTCATTATCCTCTTACATGGAGATATGTGGAAGAATACCATGTATTCATCTGTAAACACAAGGTCACATTAGTGATTGTATGCATATCTCTATATTCATCATTGTACCTGGATGTGATTCTAAATGGTTTTAAAATTTTCTACCGTATCTTTGACCATTTCGAGTCAATGTAGCTTACTTTCATTGAACTCATCCCAGCATGCCAATGTTTTTCATCTTTTACAATAATGGGTTTTTTACGGAGCAATTTGGATGCTTGAGTGAGAATTGTTATTGTAAGATAACTCATCCATATGTATATGTTGGTACCATCCTCCCTTAATTTCCATAGAACACACCCTCACCATTTTTTCCAATGTCTGAATAGTCCATTAACATTTTCCATCAGTTTGACCGAGATAAGCCGTATTGATGTTCAAAATATTTTTTAGACCATGTTTGGGAATTTTTTATAACTTTTATGTGAATATGGGATCTCGATATAATACAATTGATAGTGGGAATCCATAAATCCTTACCATATATCTGATGTATATTCATGTAAGTTGATCAATAAAAAAGTCCCCTCAAATTGCGATAAAGTGAGATTTCCTTTCAAGATGATCCCCAACAACCCATATAGCATTATTTCCTATGGATGACTTTTGATGTCCAATGAAATAGTCCATGGTGATGTTTTCCCATTTCCAAGTTGGTATGGAAAAAATTTTCATCATCCCTTAATTTATTTTAATTTTTATCCTTTACTTTCTGACATAGTATGGACTTTTATATATTTCTAGTGATCTCATTCTTCATATTGTATCACCAATAGTTTTCATGTAAATCTCAATAAATTGTTGTTCTCCCTAGCTAGATAAAGAATTGTGAGCTATTTTCATCATTCATAATCTCTCTATTTTTCTATGAATTTTATGGTACATACAATAATGACCCAAGGCTTATAACTCCATTCTCATCCATATTGATCATGTGGGATTACAATTTTTGATAGAATTTTCTTTTTTAAATATTTCTACATCATTTTATTAGGCATCCTTTATTTTCTCCACAAGAGATGGTTGATCAATCATTTAAAAATGATTTATAGTGTTTAATCTTTAATGATTCCAATGCAAATCCCTTGCATGTTTTAGAAAATTGGATGCTTTTCAATTATCATCATTGATATATATGATAGATCCTTTATACTTAGAGTAACTTTCACCTTATTTTCATTACCGGGATAGTAGTGGATTGAACGGTCATAATTTTTTATGAGATTTAATGATATTTGATGGTGTATATTATGATCGTAATAATTGAAAATATATTTGATTGTCTTAGGATCATTATATACGTGACACGTCACCCCAAATAGATAATACCACCATTCTTTAATGCAAATATCATAGCATCATGATCCAGATCATGTGTAGGATATTTTTGCTCAAATATTTTCAACAAACATGATATATAGGATATCAACTTATCATTTGTCACAAGTAAATTGCCTAATACCTTCTTTAATGAATTTCTATAAACTATAAATATTTCCCCACTTTTCAGAAGTGTGAGTACTGATGTTGGGATATGCCTTTAATTTAAACATTTCAAATAGTAATTGCATTCACTAGATGAAAAAAAATTACAATAATTCTGATTAATCTTGGTTATTGGGTTTCAAGATTGTGACATGTTCTTAAAATATCATTATTAATACACATATATACCAAATAGAATATGGATATATGTTACAGATGCTGTCACAGGTGACTCTTCAATTAACTTTTTCTTAGAAGCGAAAATAGATACTACCTTAGTACTGATTACATTCCCCAGGAATGAAACTTCAACCTTATAAAACGCACATTTAATTTCCTTTTTGTAGATTTTATCCCTCCATAAATTAACCATCCTAGTAATAATATGATCCTCAAGATCCTCCTTTATTTTGGAGTATATTAATATATCATCAACAATGGAAAACCTAAATTGGTCACGGTAATACCCAAATACCAGAATTATTAAATCCATGATAATTAATTGATGAATTGTAAGTCAGAAGGGAGTCACATAGAACTCAGAGTGTCGATAACATATTTGAAAGGAATTCCTTGGAATATCCTCCTTCCTCACCTTTAATTGGTGAGGTCCCGACGAAATCTCCACCTTAAAGAAATAAATGGCCGCACATAGTTTATAAAACATGTCATAATTTCAATTAAGTGGATACTTGCTCTTTGTGAGGAATTTATTGAGATCATGATAATTGATGTAGAGGCACACTGACCCGTCATTCTTCTTGAAAAAGAAGAATGGTTCACCCCATGGTGAAGCACTCGTTTGTATAAACCCTTTTTCTGATTATCATGTAATTGATTTATCAGTTCCTCCAACTTGATGGTGTCAATTCAATATTTTTTTTAATATAAGAAATTATCCTCGAATATGATCAATTGATTACATAAACTATAAATAAGGAGGAAGACTAGGGGATTCTTTATGGAACTCATCAGTGAAGTCCCTCAGAATAAGAATGTCTTCAATAATGATTCTCTCACCTATCTCAACCCTTTGGGATAAATATTCCTACACATAAGGTATTAGTATCAACACTAGTGAAGATGATTATAATGTAGATTAATCCTCATTTTTTATGTGGTATAGAATTAGAAGATTCATTAGGATGTGAAGAGTGATATCCCTTTTTTAATAGTTCATGTTGGTTTTGTATAATGATATTCAATCCTTTCCCAATATATCATCAAAATTTACAGATAGATCTTATTTCAGATTTGTTGGTATGTTGCGTCATAAAAAATCCACTAGGGAGGAGTTATAAACCATGAATTTAATAATTTCCACATATTCCATGATAAAAAATAACTCTAACCCCAAATTTTAAGGTAGTACTTGAATAGTTCTAGTAAACATGAATGAAATTAAAGAATAGATAGATTCAAAATAAAATTTTATATTGACGATTATTGAATTAATAACCAGTGTACTTGTCAACACATAATTTTCTTGATCCACTTCATTATTAGTGATATCATATTCCCTTCCATGTTTCCTGGGAGGTGTTTATTGATTTCATCAAAACTCCCTTGGATTGGGGAAATAGTTCTCATAATTATAAGGATCCTTTCTACTGAACACTATTCTATAGAAATAGTGTTGATATGAAACTTCCTTTCTTATTCCATATTAGTCTGATTATTCATATCCCATCGACAATTAATATCTAGATTCCCGTCTCTTCCACCTTTGAAGAATCCTGTTGTTCCATTTTGGCAGTTCCTATGTTGCTTCTTCCAACACTTTTCATAGTTGGTTTGTTGGGTTTTGTTCCAATCTTGAGATTTATCTTTTGATCCTCCCTTATTATTCATAATATTCTGATTTTTTTCTTCAGGCCCATGAGACCACTAAGAGTCTTCGATCTCAATTTAACAATCAATGGAACGACATACTATCTCTTCAAAGCTATCAATATATCGAATACCCAACTATTTTTGTAGACTTGGATTTTGAATGTTAATTTTATGAACCACCGTTGATTTCAGGTTCATGAAAATTTTGGAGGCCTAACTTGCAAGACATTTAATTTTTTTCGTGTATGCCCTGATAGACTCTTCTTAATTTTTTTTCAGTTTGAGGAACACCAATTCCATATTAATATGGAGGGTTTATGGAAAATAAATATTTAAAAATATTTTCTTGAAATATTATCATTCCATGGAATCAACTTCCTCCCTGTACATTGTGTTATTGATCAGTGTCAACCACATATAAGCTTCCCCATCAATATGATAGGCTACCATTGCAACATTCTAGTTTTATAAGATTTAGTTGAAAAATAAGAATTTATCAATGGAGTTAATCAATTGTTCAATGATGAAGGTATTAGAATATCCACTAAACAGGGATGGGATTTTCCCCATATTGTATTCAACCACTACATAATATCTTTTTGGATAGTATGGAAGTTCCACATGATTCAAGTTATTATTCATATCAAGATCCATTTGATCAAGTACTATCATGATGTATTGAACACTGATTCCCATCATATTTGTAATACCATTATAGAAATCCTCCAATTTCAAATCACATTGATTTTTTGATTGGGTTCTCCAAATTTAAGACATTAACTAAGAATATGAGAGTACATCTTTGGTGTCTTCAACACTTTTCTAAAAAAAATTAACATAGAATCATAAACATGTAAATGAAAAGTATATACTAAATTGTGATACTTTATGTTTAAACATACATTATCCATGGTGATAAAATTATCTCTAGGGTTCTTACTAATTTTTTTTATTCGCAATCTCCAAAAATAATTATTTCCTCCTCTGATACTAAATTTAATATTGTTGTTCTTTAATACAAATAATTACATGATTTTAAACATCAAATTCATCCCGGAATCATAAAGTCTAATGTATTTGGAATATTTGATACATAAAACTTAAAACATTGGAAAAAAATATGTTATTCAAACTCTAAAATGAACTACTAACATCATTTGATCCCTAACATACACATAGGATCACCCAAGGAATACATGTGAAAAGTAATAACCTAAACATAATAGTAAGGGAATAATACATGGAATAAAGAATAACAAATGGGATAAAAGACATAAAATGGTGGAATAAAAATGAATGAATATAAATAATGAATCATAACATATGTAATCATGGTATCATGTGATATTAGGAAACAACATACAACATAAAATAATCATGATTCAAGGATCATTGGAAATGGAGGTGTATGAGTCAATACTAACCACCAATAATGTTGTAGATATAACACGATTCTAGGGGAACCACTAAGACTATTGCACATGGATCATTAGTTAAGGTTAGGAAATGATATCATTTCAGATGATGTATCACGAGAATAAATATTACAAAAATTAAAGAGAGTGCTATCTGGGTTCACCCATCATTACAGTTTCATGAATATGTGTTCTACAAGAAAAAATGAAAATAATGGTTACCCATATAATTAAATGGGTTTCCCAATCATATTGTTAACCATAATAAATGGATGTATCAAAAAAAGTGTCGATGAATGAAGGGATTAAAATACTAAATGGAAATTCATATTGTAGAATAGGAATATATCCTGATAAATGATATCAAACAAAATCGAAAACATGAAAAAAACATTTTCAATAAACTTTTGAAATAAATAATTTTTGTGCAGTTTAAGGAAAATTTTAATGATCATTTAAATAGGAAAAGGGAAAATATATATTTAAATATAGATATAAAAAAGATTCTTTTATGATAAAATATGTTATTATGGAAAATTAATGGTGTATTAAAATGGAATGTGTATATTTCATGAATGTGGGTAAGAAATTGAGAAGTTATTTTTAATTATGCTTCCCTATCATGAAGAAATGAGAATATAATTTTTATAAAATATATTATTCCAATCAACAAGGGATGATATGTTATGGATAAAAAAGTTTTGAAAAAATTAATTTAATTTATAAGTAGTATATGAAGTGAAATAATAATTAAATTGGGGTGAAGATAGTGTAAGAGTAACTCCAAGGAAAAAGGGATGTTTGGGTAGAATCCATTACCATATGTCTGAAAATGTTCAATACTTGTACAAAATTTCCATGTTAAGGAAATTAAATATATTAAATATTTATGTTTAAAAAATTTCTACATGTATTTTATGAATTATAATTTTATTCAGTTCATTTATGTCATTTTTAATGAGTTATAAGACACAATTTTACCATCTAACAGTGTTCATTTCCTTAGTTTTCATTATTGGTTCACTTGTATACCAAGTACATTACATTTAATATTCATGCCTTATTATTGGTTTTGAACTTCTACATGGCATGCAAACCATTCATGGTCTAGTCGGGTACTCCACATGGCCAAGTGCTCTTATAAGATAATTATGGATATGAAATCAACTAGATTTACAAGTACCTATACAAATAATATATTACCAATATATGAAATGTACTTTTAAAAATATTATCTTCCTTGAATTTGAATTAAACGCATCATGTTCTCTAAAACTATGTGTTGTGTGATTGGTATTTATTACATGGAAACCTTTCCGAATGCCCTGAAACCCAATTTTTCTCTATAATTTATATATATTTACTCTCAAGTGTTCATATTTAGTCAATATATATCATAAAAGATAGAAATAATTAAATCTATATGGATTTACAATAGAATTTGAAAGCAAAAATCCATTGGGAGAAATATCCCGACGCATTGCCCATATCCACTGTCTGTAGCTGCTAGAAGATGATCTAACTCCTACGAAAATCCATGGAATCACCACTATTACATAAAATATTTCTCTCTCTCTCTCTCTTCCCATCTCCCTTTTCCCTCACATTATTTCAAAGGGGAATCCCATAGGGTGTATGTGTGAATTTAGGGGAAATAGATGAATATAAAAAAAAAGAAAAATTTTAAAAAAAGAAAAAGGTTCCCGAGCTCGGTCCTAGTATCTGACAAGATTTTAAACCTCACATTGAATAACCTCCCATTTACAAATAAAAAATAATTAAATTATCTGAATGTGATACCTCAAAAAAACTAAAGAAAAAGTGATTATAAATTAATATTTATTTAATGAAATATTAATTATTAGTTATTAAAATATATTCCAGCATATCATATTGCCACTAAACTCTTGTCTTAGGTTGGAAAACATATTACCAGAAAAACAAAGTGGTTATGAAATTTTTCTATAATCATTTTCTAAAAGAAATTACTATTTAATCCCGTATTAGAATATGATTGAGAAAAATTAAAATTTCTACTCAATTTCATGCCCCAAAAAACATGATCCCTTACTATATCCCCCAAATAACCATCATAATACCTAATAATCCATAATTTTCAAACTCAATAATTCCTTGTTCTGCAGAATCAAAAAAGAAATTATCATTACCATTAAACAATCGTAGACTCATCATTGACAAGCCTTCCATCAAGAAACACATTAATCAATGAAAAATATGATATTCTCCACCATAAGAGTCTCATTATCATCTTATCATAACTAAAATATGATATTAAAATCAAAAACTCCATATATTAGTAAAAATGATTACTAGACTAGGAATACCCACCCAAAATATAGTAGTAACAAGGGAGAATCATAATATCACATATTCCCACTTCCCTAGAATATTTTCCCTGGAAAAAGAAATGTTATAACTCAAAATGAGGGAAACCACCCTCAAATGGTTGAAGGTAAACATAAAACCACATGGCATACATTATATATCTATATGATCATAACTTTAATTGGTTTCTCCATTAGAATAGTGATGATATTTAAAATAGATGATGCTTTATTTATAGCTGAAATTATCTAAGTTAACATTGGATGATGTCATGAAATTGGTTATGAACGTCCCAAGCCTAGGAGTACACTATGATTCAACCAATTGATTTGTATATATGTATATGAATCATGCTAACATCAAATATGGTATACATTCTTCTAACTGACTATGAACACCACATTATCCAAATATGGGTGTCAAGGATAAATCATGGGTCTACCACCAACAACGCCTGATTTATTCTCGATGTATTGTCTACCATAGAGGGGTGTTCTTGATTTTACGACAACTCCCACAAAATAATTTCTGCATTAATTCATTAAAAAAATTAGTCACAGGATCACACATACCTTCTCCGTAAAATATAATTTTAATGGTACCATGCATAACCAACATATACTATTATCACCAAACTCAATCTTCAATGATTCATCCATTAAATGTTTAATTTTTCTATGCTACTCAACATCTCTGTCTCATTAATATGGATTCTCCATTCGAACCCCTCATTAAATTTTGTCACCTCAATCATACCAAAAATATTTCCATAACCACCTGTCACATGAAATCATTTTTGAAATTTAATCATTAACGTCAAAAATAATTTTCATCTGGTCCAGGAAAATCATAAATTTTTCATATCAAAATTAATATTAAAACACATGCATCAAATTTTCATTCATAGAAAAAAAGGCATCAACCAACCTATATCATAGAAACCGAGAAACATTTATGAATCTATCTTAAGACAAGCATACCCCCAGCTCATAACTAAAAAATTAATCTATTGATGTAGGTGATCCCAAGATGCAAGTTTCAAATTATTAAATAGAGTGGTGAACTATAGGGTTATCAGTGATAACCGAGGGACTCAAGATTTCTCACAATGACCAACTATTTAGGCCTCGCATTAGGGTATCTGGGTTTGATAACCATGCCCAAAAATTCAAACCTCTTAACTTGGTCACATCCCATGAGGAAATATACACAAATCCATCACCACAAAAAGAATATAATAATATTGTATACCTATTAAAAGATAAAAAAATACAACATTGACCTATAAGGGTGAGAACTGTTGACAAAGAATCACCCCCAAATATCGGCCCTCAAGGGACCTATTCCTCACTACGAATCATTATATGGGACTTTTAAGATAAGAAACGATTGAATACAATGATATGATATGTTGTATGTCAAAATTGATTATTGGAAACTCTCTAATGTTCCATGATACATAAATCCACATTAAATAAGAACATACATACAATATGTTATTTTCTCAAAGAGAAGATCATACAAAATGGTAACATCATGTATCAAGGATAAAAATCTCATATCTCTTGTATCCATGAATTCATATCATAATAAGGTTTCTTGACACGGTAGTGTGATATCCGTTAATAGTTCTATAACATTCCAGTTAATCATATCTATCATAACCCAAACAATAATACAACATAAAAACACATATAATACTAATTTTCATTGTTTCAATCCATATTTTACTAGACTATTATCCTAATCAAGTTCTCCATAGGTCTTTAACTCCAACTATCCATAATATATAGGCTACTAACTAGAATAAATGTCCTAGGTTGTGTCCCAATAGTGAGTATTACATCTTATCAGTGTAAAAAACAATGAAAATAACTAGAAATCATCTGAAGTAAAAAATTAACAGTGTGAGGGATTAGTAGAAAAACTGAAAAATAATCACGTAGTAATAATAAGTAAAATTATATAAAAAACGTGTCAATTAATATATAAAACACTTGTAATATGATATGACATCAATATATGAATGAGTATACAATGGAAATAAATAATCGAAATACTCCCCTAATGATTTTGAGTTAAACCATGCAACCGGACTCAATGAATCTAATAAGCCGCACCATCCTCATCTTAAAAATCTACATGATATTATATTATTAATTTTTCTATCTTAGTCCATAAAAATATCCATCATGTGTCTTTTCTCACCTTATAATGACGAAATATGGAAGTCACAAACACAAAGGTGCATGTATATGGGAGAAAAATTAATCTTTGTTGGCCACCCATAATGGTAGAACAATAAACTTCTCCTAAAATTACATGATAATGGAGTATTTCTATCTTTGATGATACAGAACACAAAAATATAAGGATAAAACTTTTTTCAAAAGATGTAATCCCATATCTGATCCTTATTTTTGTCGTTTCGATCATCTAGACAAAGTTCCATCATATATATATATATAATAATATATATATATATATCCCCATATATAAATAAATATATATATATATATATATATATATATATATAATTATGATGAAAATTATAAGGCCCCGACCTTAAACCTTACTTAATATTGAATTAAATGAATAATTCACATTGAGGATCTTTTCAGGTTTAGAGTTTTAGAGAATTATGTCATAACTGTTACATCTCAAAAGATTACAAAGTAGACTAAGTTTCCATAAAATAAAAATTCTTAAAAAGAAACATGTTTAGTTACATGTTTTAGATTGCATGAATTTCCCTTGCTCCCATCCCTGACCCTATTCCATATTTATTACTGTGAAAAGAATTTCAAAAAACTTGGGGTGAGCATAAAAAAGCTCAGTAAGGGATACACATACAATGAATACTGTTAGTTTTTCAAACATCAATTAAACCATGTATACTTTATCAATCTAATACCTTCACCTTCATGAAGTAGTAAAAACTCTTCACTGAATAAAATATCATTAATTACCCTTTCGTAACCAAAGGATTACCATAAAACCCATATAAACAACACATAACATACGAAGGTAACTAGGGACATTAACATACTTAAGTGGAATAACCATACGGTCGACTTCCACACATATCACTTAATGGAATAGCCATACGGCCAACTTCCATACATACTTAATGGAATAGACATACATCCGACTTCCATACCCAATGCATTGGAGGTTATAACGTAACCACCCATCCTGGTATTCAGGGCACCACCTGTCATATGGTTTATCACGTAACCACCCGTCAAATGTCCAAGTACAATTATAAAATAATAAGACATAAAACAAACATAATGGAAATAAAACATTTCCACACATTGATCAAAATATATCACTCAAATATATTGACATAAATAATCCATAATAAAAACCATTTTCAATACCAAGATATATAAAAGATTATATGGTATTTATTTCATTTAAAAAAACATTACAACTTGTTGAGGAAGCCAAAGACAAAATAATACTCGCGGTGGCGGAAAAGGTCGTTGTCACTGCGTACGTTAAAAGAAACATTCCTTTTTGTTGTTTAGTAAAACGCTTTGTAGAAAAAGATTCCTTTTGTATAAAATTAAAAGTAAAAGAGGTTTATACACCGTATAAAAGATAGTTGTGTATAAAACTAAATATACCTCAATGAAAGGAGATTGAGATGAAGTCCCTTACCTCGGGTCCTACTTGAATCGATCATTTTTTAACGTCCTGAATAATAAACATGAGTTAATTTATATTTTCTTAATAACCTTTTTCAAGTTCATTATTCCTTTTATATCACTTATTTCCATGTTATAAACATTATGTAATCATTTATGTTAATAATGTTTGTTTTGTCGATATTTGGTTCTTAAGTCGAAAGTGGACTTCTTACAATTACATGTTGTTCGTGTGGTCAAATGTTCTTTATATCCAGAATGACATTCCTGATTTGGATATCAAATATATCATATATATCTATCATATAAATGTATTTATAATATCACATAATCATTTAGAGGTAAGAAATGAAATGCATCGTTTATGGAGACGGTAAGCCGTACGTACGCATGAACGCTACTTTCATTTCTATGTCATATTAATGGAATTAAAACTAAATGGGAGGTATGTATATTTTAATTCTAGAATAATAATCATCATTTATATGTAACATACATCATATATATCCATTATATATATGTACTTATAATAGTACATTACATTTGGGGATAAGAAATGAAATACACCGTTCATGGAGACGGTAAGCCGTACGTACGCATGAACACGACTTCCATTTCTATTTCGTATTTTATGAAATGAAATCATAATTATATAAAGGTATATTATAATTCCCGTGTAATATCATATATAATATCATAACTCCATCCTTTATACATCCCACATATGGTATTAACGAATCAAATCACTTTGAGGGGGCGGTAGTCCGCACTTCCTTAAATGAAGATATCACGTTTACCCATAATGTAAACCATAAAGGTATGCCCAAAATGAAAAATACAGAAGATTAAGGAAAGAATAAACATATTATATATCATATATAAATATAGTTTCATATTAATGGCCACCTTTGAAGGTGTTAAAGGAATGTTGAATAATCATCGTTTCGGGAGGCAGAAATTCGCCATCCACGGAAACAGTATGTTCTTTAACCATTAGATGTAGGTGTGTGTAAGTGTAGCTCGAATACTTTTTATAAAAACATCCTAGTATATATAAGATACTGTTTTTGTTACAAAAGAAATGAATAAAAAGAGTTTAGGGGGTTGGAGAAGCAAAATAAAACAAAAGAACACAAGTGAAGACATTACCATAAAATCGGGTAACTCCCTTTGGTTTGGGCTCAAAGGCTTCCTTGGGAAGACATCTGCCCAAAGTGAGGCTTCAAGGAGTAAGATAGGGAAGTGGAGAGACAAAAGGAGCAGGGTTTGGCCAAGCCAGAGGCTTTGGAAGTGTGGGTATGGAGGTAGAGGTGGGGGGCTTTTATAAGAATAGAGGAGGGGCACTCTTGGAATGTAAAGAAATGCTACTTTATTTTAAAATGAGTTTCAGATTAAAAATGTCCCACATTGATATAATGAGAGGGTAAGGTGATAAGGGTTCGAAAGAAACCAATACAATAGGTTTTTGACATGTTTAGGCCATGTATTTTACATTATATTTTCATATTCCTTAAATCCTTTAATAATGAGGTAATCGTGACATCATCATAATGTCATAAATAATTTAATTTATTTAATTTCTAAAAATTATAAAAAAAATATCATGATGTATGAAAACTTTTTATATTTCTAATTAATTATTACAGTCAAAAATATGAATGTATAACCCCATTTAAAAATTGTTTTAGTAAAACAACTCATGTTTGTGTCATTTTAATTTTAACATTAAATAAAACGTTATTTATGTCATTTCCCAACCAAAGTAGATCCATGGGGTCCCCATGTTGACCCATTGATTGTCTTGTCCGGTCATGACATATCCAATAATGGTAGGACATGTTTCAAGATCATCTCATATTATTAAAACATTATTTTTACCTTAAACTACACTAATTACCTCTAATCGCGATTAAGAACTTAAAAGTTACTATTCACCAAAAAACTATTTTAATCTCATTGAACCACATTTTACTTCTTAATGACAACCATGTATGTCGGATTTTTGAAAATCAAATCACATAAGTGGGAAAGTTTCATTTAAACAAAAAATCAGTTTCTTTAACTACCACTCAGTGGTTTCACTATTCAACAAAAATTGAAGTTTTTTAGAAAAATTCCAAAACATCATCCTAAGAAATATTTGATATTCTGAATTAAAAAATGATGTATATTTTACAAAATTAAAAACATATAAGTCACATTAATTAATTTAATAATTAATTCCTGCTGTCATGACAAATATCGTGTTTTTATGAAACAATAAGTATCAAAAGATTGACACTAGTTTAAGTCTGATTTCAAAGTGAAATTAGTTCCAACGACCACTATTGGATTTGATGGTAAAAATATTTTCTATTTTCACTTTAAAACCAATTCAAAAGATAATCTAATCATATAAATAAATTAGATTAAAAATGTGTTTTCAATTAAAATACAACATTTTACACTATTCATTAAAACATGAACTTTATCGGAAAGATACCAAAAATTTACCCAAAGTAAATTTTGATGTCCCGATTCTAAAGAAGAGTTTTATTTGGTCCAATAGAATATATAATAGTGAACAAAACTATATTTAATGACGGTTCGCCATCAAAAGGCGATAAGTGAACCTTTAGTGAAAATTAGGGCATATATGCCTAAAATTGTATTCTTTTCGTATTTTAAGCCATTATCTTTTATTAGATAAAAGTAAAAACATTTAAAAAACATATATAATCATATTTTAGTTATTTCTATCCATTCCCTCCAATACAACGGCTATGTGTTAACTACCATTTAAAATAATATTATTTTATTACTACTGTGCAACGTAAGATTTCAATGAAACACTTTGTTGCGTATCGGGTACGCTATCAAACATAGCAACCCCTTTAAAGTAAAATTAATATTTAATTCGCAAATATTAATAAATACGAAAATTCTGTATTCTTTATTTACATGGGATGTTACATCGTTCCCCTCTTTTGGGAATTGTTTCCTTGCAATTTTATTCACTTATCAAAATAAGTGGGGGTATTTATCCCTCATAGCATTTTCAGATTCCCACATTGCCTCTTCAACCATATGGTTTTTCCACAAAACCTTTACCTGGTGGATTACCTTATTTCGCAACACTAGCTCTATTCGGTCAAGAATCTAGACTGGTTGTTCTTTATAAGAGAGGTTCTCTTCCAGCTCAACTACCTCTGGGCTTAAAACATGAGATGAATCTGGCATATACATCCTCAACATCGAAACATGAAAAACATTGTGTACCTGAGATAAACTCAGAGGTAAATCAACTCTGTATGCAACTTATCCAACTCTCTCCATAATTTCAAATGGTCCAATGAACCTTGGACTCAGTTTTCCTTTCTTACCAAATAGCATCACACGTTTCCATGGAGAAACCTTGAGATAAACATGATCACCTACCTCGAAAGATAGATCCTTCCACCGGTTATCCGCATAACTCTTCTACCTACTCTGAGTTGTTCTCATGTGTTTCTGAATCAACTGAACTTTTTTTCCATATCTTCTACCAATTTTGGTCCCATCACCTTCCTTTCTCCCACTTCATCCCAAAATGCTGGGGTTCGACACCGCTTCCCATATAATGCCTCAAATGGTGCCATCTGTATACTGGAATGAAAACTATTATTATAAGAAAACTCAACCAAAGAAAGATGTTGGTCCCAACTTCTATGAAAATCTATCAAACAAGCTCGTAGCATATCCTCCAAGGTCTGAATTGTTCGTTCTGATTGCCCATCTGATTGAGGATGAAAAGCTGTACTAAAATTTAATTCAGTGCCCAACGACTTCTGAAGGACTTTCCAAAAGTTAGAAGTAAACCTAGGATCACGATCAGACACAATGGAGAGAGTAACTCCATGTAACCTGACTATCTCTTTAAGATACAAACTGGAAAGTTTATCTAGGGAAAAAGTATCTCGTATAGCAAGGAAATGAGCAGATTTAGTCAAGCGATCAACAATAACCCAGACTGCATTATTACCTATAGATGTCTTCGGTAATCCCACGACAAAATCCATGTATATATTTTCCCATTTCCACTCTGGCACTGGTAAAGGCTGAAGCATCCCTTTCGGTAACTTCCACTCTTCTTTAACCTGTTGACAAGTCAAACACTTCACAGTAAAATCAGCAATATCTCTTTTCATCCCTTCCCACCAGTAATACACCCGCAAATCTTTGTACATCTTAGTACTGCCAGGATGAACTGAAAACAGAGAACAATGATCTTCACATAACAACTCTCTCTTCAACTGTGAATCACAAGGCACACACAATCTCTTCCCAAATCTCAAAATGCAATCATTATCAATGTTGAATTCAGGAAACAAACCTTCTTGAACCAGCTCTACCTTTTTCTGCAACTGACTGTCTTGCTTCTGTGCTTTCTTGATTCTGTCTGATAGAGAAGATTTCACTAATACCTGAAACAAAACAGAAGAACATCCTGCACCAACAACTTCTATGCCAAATTTCATCAAATCCTTAACCAAAGGATGACGCTCCAAAAACAACATTGCTAACGAAGCATTCATTTTTCGACTCAAAGCATCAGCCACTTTATTTTCTTTTCCCGGAAGGTAATAAATTGTACAATCATAATCCTTGATTAATTCAAGCCATATCCTCTGTCTCATGTTCAATTCATTCTAACTAAATATATACTTTAAACTTTTGTGATCAGTATATATTTAACACTTTACTCCATACAAATGATGCCTCCAAATTTTTAAAGAGAAAACTACAGTAGCTAATTCCAAATCATGTGTAGGGTAATTTACCTCATGAGTTTTCAACTGACATGAAGCATAAGAAATGACCTGATCATTCAGCATTAAGACACAACCAAGTCCTTTCAATGAAGCATCACTGTAGATAAAAATCTCACCATTCAAGGAAGGAAGTTCCAAAACTGGATCATTCACCAATCTTCTTTTCAACTCCTGAAAACAATCATCACATTCTTTTGTACAGATAAACTTAACACCCTTCCGAGTTAGCTTAGTCATTGGACTAGATAACCGTGAAAAATTTTCAACAAACCTTCGTGTAGTAACCTGCCAAACAAAGAAAACTACGGATCTCAGTTACATTTGTGGGTCTTGGCCATTCTTCAACAACTTTTGTTTTAGCAGGATGAACCGTTATTCCATATTTTGAAACAATGTGACCCAGGAAAGAAATTTATTGTAACCAAAACTCACACTTGATGAATTTTCCATATAGTTTCTTTTCTTTTAAGGTTTTCAAGATAACCCTTAAATGAAATTCATGCTCCTCTTTACTTTTCAAAAACACCAAAATATCATCAATGAAAACAACCACAAACTTATCCAATAACTAATGGAAAATTCTATTCATAAGGTCCATGAATACAGTAGGTTCATTGGTTAACCAAAAAGGCATAACTAAAATTTCATAATGGCCATATCTAGTATGGAACAAAGTCTTCAGAACGTCTTCTTCTTTTACATTCAACTGATGGTACCCCGACCTCAAGTCAATCTTCGAAACATACTAAGCTCCATGGAGCTGATCAAACAAATCATCGATATGAGGCAAAGGATACTTGTTCTTACCAGTAATATTATTCAAGGCTCTATAATCAATGCAAAGTCTCATTGAGCCATCTTTCTTTTTAACAAACAAGACAAGAGCACCCCATGGTGATGTGCTAGGTCGAATGAAACCTTTATCTAATCACTCCTACAATTGCTTCATTAACTCTAAAAGTTCAACTTGATCCATTCGATAAGGGGGTTTGGAAATTGGCTTAGAATCAGGAACTAAGTCAACATAAAATTCAACTTCCCGATCATGAATAATACCAGGCAACTCATCATGAAAAACATCAAGATACTCATTTACCACTGGCACATTATTAATCTGAACAGTTCCTTTATTTTCAACAATATGTGCAAGGTAACATTCATTTCCATATTTTACTAGTTTCTCAACTTCCTGATATGTTATCTAAATCAAGGGTTCAATCTTGTACACAAACTGAAAATCTTTCTAAAAAGAAACCATTTTAGCTCTGCAGTCAATCAAAGCATGATAAACAGACATCCAATCCATGCCCAAAATTACATAAAACTCTACTAGAGGCAAAACAATAAGGTTTGCTGGTAGATTCTTTCCACACACAAGGATAGGAAGGTTCTTATAATTCCTTTTTGTCTCAAAGTTCCCTCTGGGTGTTTTTACAATAAGTTCAGGATTCATATCTTGAGATGGAATTTCCAATTTACTAGAAAACTTTTCAGAAATGAAAGAGTGTATAGACCCTGAATCAAACAACACATTGGCATAATCTGAACAAACAAACAGTGTACCTGATACCACTTCATTCGATGGCCCAAAATATGCTGAGGTTGTTGCAAAGGATTTCACCACCCATTTCTGCTTGTAGTCTGGTTTCTTTCCCCCAGTTGAGTTCTTAGTTAGAAACTCATTTTCATAATGACCCATTTTATTACACTTAAAACATCTTACCGCTCTATTTTCATTTCCTGCTTGATCATCCTCCTAACAATTATGAGCAATATGACCAGGCGTACCACGCTGAAATCACTTACCATACTTGGATAAACATTCTCTAGGATGCATTTTACCACACTTTTCACAGGATGGATATTTGGTTTTCTTACCTCCTTTCTTCTTTGATGAATTCTTCCCTTTTTCTTTCCAACTGGACCTTTTATTCTGCTGTTTGTCATAGAACACCTGATCATCGGCAAACTCCATTTCTACCTTCTCTGCACATCGAACAAGTTTTTCATAACTTTTGAACTCACAAGAAGATAAATCACTTCGATACTTTGGATTTAACCCTGAGTAAAAACGGTTTATTTTACTATCAGGATATCGTATGAAGTTTGGAGCATACCTTGCCAAACGACTGACCTTTGCTTCATAAGCAGCCACTGAATCATCCTCCTTCCTCAACTCTAGGAACTGTTTTTCCATCCTAAGATGAACCACCTTAAGAAAATATTTCTCATGAAATATACCTTTGAATTAGTCCTACTGAAGATCCTCAATCTCATCAATATCCCTGATATTTTTCACCATCGACCACCACTAATCAGCCTCACCTTCAAAACGGAAAATAGAAAGACTAGCCTTTTGATGTTCTGAACACCCCATGACATCAAAAATCTTCTCCAGTGCTTTAATCCACCCTTCAGCTTTCACGGGGTCATATGATCCCATGATTGATGGGGGATGTTGCCTCATGAAATGTTCCACCACTGACATGTTCCTCTGCGGTTGATCTGGATGATCTCGTGCATTGATACCACCACCATTTATAGCCTGATTCAACTGTGCCATCACTACAGCAAACTGTTCAGTTCCGATTCCAACCATCTCAGGTTGCTGATTTGGAAGGTTGTCTTCCTCCTAATGTCGTCCCAACATAGCTGCTTTGTTTCCTCTGCGGAAAAACATTCTGAACACAGAAATGTCTTATGTAAAGCAACATGATAATCTTTAAATGCTATATCATTTCAATCATACCATAAATTAACTTATAATTTTACACTTTTCTCACTCCTAAAGTTTTCTAAACCGACCTATGATACCAACTATAAGGCCCCGACCTTAAACCTTACTTAATATTGAATTAAATGAATAATTCACATTTAGGATCTTTTCAGGTTTAGAGTTTTAGAGAATTAGGACATAACTGTTACATCTCAAAAGATTACAAAGTAGATTAAGTTTCCATAAAATAAAAACTCTTAAAAAGAAACATGTCTAGTTCCATATTTTAGATATCATGACTTTCCCTTGCTCACATCCCTGACCCTATTCCACATTATGTCCTGTGAAAAACATTTCAAAAAACTTGGGGTGATCATAAAAAATCTCAGTAAGGGATACACAAATAATGAAAACTGTTAGTTTTTCAAACATCAAGTAAACCATGTATACTTTATCAATGTAATACCTTCACCTTCATGAAGTAGTAAAAACTATTCACTGAATAAAATATCATTACTTACCCCTTTGTAACCAAAGGATTACCATAAAACCCATATAAATAACACATAACATATAAAGGTAACTTGGGAGATAAACATACTTAAGTGGAATAACCATACGGTCGGCTTCCACACATATCACTTAATGGAATTTCCATACGGACAACTTCCATACATACTTAATGGAATAGCCATACGACCGACTTCCATACCCAATGCATTAGAGGTTATAATGTAACCACCCGTCCTAGTATTCACGGCACCACCCGTCATATGGTTTATCACGTAACCACCCGTCAAATGTCCATGTACCATTATAAAATCATAAGACATAAAACAAACATAATGGAAAGAAAACACTTCCACACTTTGATCACAATATATCACTCAAATATATTGACATAACAAATCCATAATAAAAACCATTTTCAATAACAAAATACATAAAAGAGTATATGTTATTTATTTCATTTAAAAAAACATTACGTCTTGTTGAGGATTCCAAAGACCAAATAATACTCGCGGTGGCGGAAAAGGTCGTTGTCACCGCGTACGTTAAAAGAAACATTCCTTTCTGTAGTTTAGTAAAACGCTTCGTTGAAAAAGATTCCCTTTGTATAAAAGTAAAAGTAAAAGGGGTTTATACACTTTATAAATGATAGTTCTGTATAAAACTAAATATGCCTCAATGAAAGGAGATTGAGACGAAGTCCCTTACCTCGGGTCCGACAAGACTCGATCGTTCTTTAACGTCCTGAATAATAAACTTGAGTTAATTTATATTTGATTAAGAACCTTTTTCAAGTTCATTATTATTTTTATATCACTTATTTCCATGTTATAAACATTATGTAATCATTTATGTTAATAATGTTTGTTTTGTCGATATTTGGTTCTTAAGTCGAAAGTGGACTTCTTACAATTACTTGTTGTTCGTGTGGTCAAATGTTCTTTATATCCAGAATGGCATTCCTGATTTGGATATCATATATATCATATATATCTATCATATACATGTATTTATAATATCACATAATAATTTAGAGGTAATAAATGAAATGCACCGTTCATGGAGACGGTTAGCCGTATGTACGCATGAACGCTACTTTCATTTCTATGTCATATTAATGGAATTAAAACTAAATGGGAGGTATCTATATTTTAATTCCAGAATAATATTCATCATTTATATGTAACATACATCATATATATCCATTATATATATGTAATTATAATAGTACATTCCATTTGGGGATAAGAAACGAAATACACCGTTCATGGAGACGGTAAGCCGTACGTATGCATGAATGCTGCTTCCATTTCTATTTTGTATTTTATGAAATGGAATCATAGTTATATAAAGTTTTATTATAATTATAGTGTAATATCATATATAATATCATAACTCCATCCTTTATACGTCCCACATATGGTATTAACGAATCAAATCACTTTGAGGGGGCGGTAGTCCGCACTTCCTTAAATGAAGATATCGCGTTTACCCATAATGGAAACCATATAGGTATGCCCAAAATGAAAAATAAAGAAGCTTAATGAAAACAAAAAAAAATTATATATCATATATAAATATATTGTCATCTTAATTTCCACCTTTGAAGGTGTTAAAATAATGTTGAACAATCATCATTTCGGGAGGCAGAAATTCACCATCCACAGAAACAGTATGTTCTTTAACCATTAGATGTAGGTTTGTGTAAGTGTAGCTCGAATACTTCTTATAAAAAAAATCCTAATCTATGGAAGATACTATTTTTGTTACAAAATAAATTAATAAAAAGTGTTTTGGGGGTTGGAGAAGCAAAATAATTCAAAAGAACACAAGTGAAGACATTACCTTAAAATCAGGTAACTCCCTTTGATTTGAGCTCAAAGGCTTCCTTGGGAAGACTTCTGACCAAAGTGAGGCTTCAAGGAGTAATAGAGGGAAGTGGAGAGACAAAATGGGCAGGGGTAGGCCGATCCAAAGGCTTTGGAAGTGTGGGTAAAGAGGTAGAGGTGGGGGCCTTTTATAAGAGGAGAGGAGGGGCACTCTTGGAATGTAATGAAATGTTACTTTATTTTAAAATGAGTTTCAGATTCAAAAGGTCCCACATTGATATAATTCGAGGGTAAAGTGATAAGGGTTCTAAATACACCCATCCAATATGTTTTGGACATGTTTAGGTCATAGAGCTTACATTATCTTTTCATATTAAAAAAATCTTTTATTAATGAGGTAATCATTGCATCATCATGATGTCATAAATAATTTAATTTATTTAATGTCTAAAAATTATAAAAAAAATATCATGATGTAGGAAATCTTTTAATATTTCAATTGAATTATTATCATCAAAAATATGAATTTATAACCCCATTTAAAAATTGTTTTAGTAAAACAACTCATGTTTGTGTCATTTTAATTTTAACATTTAATAAAAAGTTATTTATGTCATTTACCAACCAAAGTGGCTCCATGGGGTCCCCAAGATGTCCCATGGATTTTCTTGGTCGGACTTGACACGTCCAATATGTGTAGGAAATGTTTCATGTTCATATCATATTATTAAAACATTATTTTTACCTTAAACTACACTAATTACCTCTAATCGCGATTAAGAACTTAAAAGTTACTATTCACCAAAAAATTATTTTAATCTCATTGAACCACATTTTACTTCTTAATGACAACCATTTATGTTGGATTTTTGAAAATCAAATCACAGAAGTGGGAACATTTCATTTAAATGAAAAATCAGTTTCTTTAACTACCACTTAGTGGTTTCACTATTCATCAAAAATTGATGTTTTTCAGAAAAATACCAAAACATAACCCTAAGCTATATTTGATATTATGAATTCAAAAATGATGTCTATTTTACAAAATTCAAAACATATATGTCAAATTAATTAATTTAACAATTAATTCCCATTTTCATGACAAATAGCATGTTTTTATGAAACAATAAGTATCAAAAGATTGAAACTAGTTTAAGTCCAATTTCAAAGTGAAATTAATTTCAACGAACACTATTGGATTTAATGGTAAAAATATTTTATAATTTCACTTTAAAACCAATTCAAAATATAATGTAATCATATAAATAAATTAGATGAAAAATAGGTTTTGAATTAAAATACAACATTTTATACTATTCATTAAAACATGAACTTTATCGGAAAGTTACCAAAAATTTACACAAAGTAAATTTTTATGTCACGATTCTAAATGAAAGTTTTATTTAGTCCAATATAATTTATAAGAGTGAAAAAAACTATATTTAATGATGGTTCTCCATCAAAAGGCGATAAGTGAACCTTTAGTGAAAATTAGGGCATATATGCCTAAAAATGAATTCTTTCCGTATTTTAAGCCTTTATCTTTTATTAGATAAAAGTAAAAACATTCAAAAAACATATAAATCATATTTTATTTTATTCTATCCATTTCCTCCAATACAACGGCTATGTGTTAACTACCATTTAAAATAATATTATTTTATTACTATTGTGCAACGTAAGATTTCAATGAAACTCTTTGTTGCGTATCAGGTACGCTATCGAACATAGAAACCCCTTTAAAGTAAAATTAATATTTAATTCATAAATATTAATAAATATGATAATTCTTTATTCTTTATTTACCTGGGATGTTACAAAAATAATATATTTAGTAATAAGTCATTAGATGATCCTTGTACCATTAATGTAGATTTTCTAGATATACATTGAATAAGAAAATGAGTATGATGATGTTCCATGTCAAAGAAATCTATAAATAATTATCTCATTGAGTCAAATATACTGATAATAAGAACATTATTTATCTAGTGAATGTTGTGTCTCGAAGTAGGCTAAATCACTAACCGGGAATACATGTCTTTACTGTGGGATCACCTATACAAAATCTAACAACCATGGTAAAAGAGTATAGTTATTAACATCACATTTCAAAAATATGGAATTGAGCTAGATGTCATTCTATTCATTACATGTGTAATCTAGTATGATATCTGTTTCCAAGGTCCCAATACATATGAAATCATGACATCAAGACTTAGATAAAATTATTCACTACATATTCCATAATAAAAATGGAATGTAATTTTATTGTGTGTCCTCATCACTTTATGACTAATTATATTAATTACATGAGGAGAGAAAATAATCCTTCAAGAGATTATTATTTACACTCATTTTGTGGAAAATTGGACACCATAAACCCATTTGAATCAACTAGATTCCAGAAATATTTACACCCTTAGAGTGACCTACGATAAGATGGATTCCAAGGAAATATTCGATACCAAACCCTGTAATCCCTAAAGATGGAGGAATCCTAATTCAACATGGGATTACAGTAATATGATTAGTAAAAATCAAACAAATTTACTCACAATATGGATCCCGAATATATGTCTAGGAATCTAAATGATAGAGTCCCCAAACAAGAAGTATCAAAAGTTATATTCTAGAAATTATATCTAAGAATCCCAATAATATATTTTTATGTATATATGATAGTGTAATTCCCATCAATAGTGTGCCATGAAGAACCTCTGTAATATATAGCTTCATCAATAATAATCATGTGAGTGTACAAAAAATTGTGAGGTTGCCTGAACGCCTAGGACCCTAACAGCACCAAAGCCCCTAGGGCTCTAATGTTTTGTATGGGTTCGAATGGTACAACTATAACGATCTCTACCCAAACCTATGACAAACTAGCTCTATGTCGTTCAGGAATTTTTGGAACAAACTAGGTCCCCTAGATCAAAACATAGAAGATGTGTCATAATCAAGAGACTTGGAAAATGTTTGAAAGTAGAGGCATCCTACACATAATCCTCTAGGTAGTCATATATGGAATTCTATATTTATTGGGATTTTATAAACTAGGTTTACATAGACAATGTGGTATACAAATAGGGATCCTTAGGAACAACTTGAATGTAGATAAATATTTCATGGGATCCATTAGCTCAAGACACAAATTAAGGGGTCCCATAGGGGATCCTATAAATTAGTACATAGGAAGAAGATTATTATAAGTAATCCTAAATAATAGAGTATATTGGAAGAGGCATCAATCATTGATCCATGAAAATATTAATAGTTTATAGGGACCATAAATGGGATTCCCTAGGTGTTTATATTAGCGAATGAATCACATAGGGTACTTTGAAATAGTAGTAATATAGGGGAATCCAAAACAGGATCATCTAGTTCAAAATATAAGTTAAACTATTAGAACAAACAAAAAAGTCATTTAATTCCATTTTAGACAAATGCACCATGTACCAACTCAAGTAAAGGTCCTCATAATCTGGAGAAAACTTGATTCAATTACTGAAGGAAAATCCTGATAGTTTTGTAAAACATCCAAAGTAAAACCTATGATTTATAAAATAGCCCCAGGGGTGTCACCATCCTGATCTAAAATGAAAGATACTATATAAATAAAACTCATGTGTCCAATTAGGAATCCAATCATTATATAGATAAAATCCTAAACGTTTTAGTAAGGGGTGAGTACATTGTGTATATACTTGAGTACACAAGGTGTACCATTAAAGCCTCAGTTGGGTGTGTACTGTCCTCATAGATGGTGTGTAACACTTAGGCACATGGTGTGTATATAATGTACGCAATGTGTACCCTATTGGGCATACATTCCCATGTACATCACATGGAATAAACCTGTACTCTTCCAATCCATGTACTTATACATGGCGTGCATCCCACCCGGGGTCTAGCCATGTAAACTACATGGCCATTTTCCCAACACAGGTTGTCTAGCTAGGTACTCTACTACATGAACAAGTACTAGTACATAGAATGTACACCCAACACATAGGATATAATTCTATGAAGATAATATTACAATAATGTGGAGAAATAATATCATATGTTCCTAAAATACATTCCATGTTATGCATTTTATGAATAGTTAACCCCTCCAATGATCTCAAAACCATATTTCCTATATAAATGATATAGATCCACCCTTAAAGGGGACTATCCTTTCTTAATAGGGATATAAAACAATTAATTGGTAAATCTATTTGTATATATGGGATTAACCTAAAAAGTAGAGAACATTTGGGTTCAATTCACCAAAGCTTCCAGCATATCCATGGCCATTAATTGCTGCATGATGATTCAGATACTCTTGGGCTCCAGTACATCACCTCCCTTTCCCTCCATAATTATATATCACAACCATGTTTTTTCTCTCAGCCAAATGATTTTTAATCTCTTATAGTGTATGTGATCAGAAATTTGGAGGACAATAAATGAAAAGGAAGAAAAATGAAACAAAATGAAAATGGGTCATGGTCCAGACTTCAACACCCGATTGGATTTTATGACCTAGCAAGGAAAAATCTCTCATTCCAAAATGAACTCAGGAAGTGAAATCTAATTTAATTTCCCTTAAAAAATATATAGTAAAATTAGTTTGTGAAAATAAATTAATATTTAATTTGTAAAATATTAAATATTAATTATTCTATGAAAACTATAACATCTTATATTTCCTCCAAAATTCTATAATAGAAAAAAACCCTATTATTAGTATAATGGTTGGGTGGGAAAATTTAGTTGAGATAAAAATATTCATAAAAATAACTATATTATCTCTAAAAATATCTCTATAATGAATTAAAAATTTATGCTAAATGTAATGAATAGAAAAAAAAATTGTACATGAGATATAAGGGAACAATAAGAGACTAAAGTAAACATTTACATAAAATAATATCAATATGATGCAATGTAAGTGGCTCTATCTACTCCTTGATTATGATTTTTCAATACACTACCACCCATGGAATGTAGACAATATTAGGGATGCATTGAATAATAATTCTTATAGTTTCCTTAATAATTGATAATTTAATGGGATCCTGTGTTTATATATTTTGTAAATATGAGTATGTAAATTATTTGGAAATGATTAGCATTATACATCATTTAAAAAATTAGAAAAAATTTTATTGGAAATGATAAAATGTTCTCATCCTTATGAAGATAATTTTCAAAATGATATTAAATCCATAAAGGAAGGGAATCCGAATAATTTTATTTATGAAGATGAATTTTTCAAATTTTGAAAGATTATATGTGTACCGTCTATTCATGGGATAAAAAGACAATTTTTAGACTATCTACTCAGATTTAATTTATCTATACATGCTAGCAGAACTATGATTTATTATGATTTCAAGGAAATTTTACTATGGGATAGAATGAAGAAGAAAATTTCTAATAATGTATTAATTTGTTTAGTTCATTGATAAGTGTGGGTTGTGACACACTTGCCTAGAAGAGACTTGTAGACTCTAATAATTTTGATATAGAAATATTTTGACATAAATATATAAATTATCAACTTTTTACCATAAAATTATAGAAGGAATGATTCATTGTGGGATATTTTATATCACCTTAAAAATTATACATATTTACTTGAATTTTGACCTGATTTACTTCATGATCATCTTAAACAACTCTATATTAATTTCATATTAAAAAATCATGGTGCACATATTTAATTTTTTTTTATCAGGAAATAAAATTTAAAAAGAAAGTCTATATATGTCTTTAGAAGGATCTTGATATTGAGATTCATTTGAGAATGAACTATCACCATAAAACGAATGGACAATATTAATGTATTATTAAATCATTAGAAGACATTCTGAAGAAATTATCAATTTATTGTAATGGTATTCTTGTTTCATAATTTACATTTTTTATTCTTTTCCTACAAATTTAGATTCCATTAAATTATTGATATGGCATCATATAATGCAGTAGATGGATAGAGATTCACACTCCAACATGTCTGGTTGAATTTGATGAAGGAATATTGTAGGGAAATAAATTAAGGAGCATCCAATAGATATGTTAAAGTCCATTCAAATACATATTTAAGAACCTAAATTTTAGAAAAAGTGTTATAATTGAAATCTAGGAAAAAATTAGGAATTTCTTGTTTGAGATCATATTTTTTAAATGTACTTATACAGAATGATGTTATAAGATTCAATAAGAAAGAAGAACAAAACCACATGAATATTAGAAAATTTTCAATTTTATATGTAATTGGAACTATGTCTTACTGATTCCAAATGCCAAAACACATCTCTAAATTACATTATGTCTTCCACATATCCTCCCATAAAAATTATATTCTAGACCCCGCACATGTTCTCAACCACATCGAACTAGAAAACCAACCTTGTATACATTAATATAAGGATTTTATTTATATTCTTATCATTGGAGAGAACATTTAAATGAATATAATTACTTGACTAGTGAAGTAACAATGAAAAAATAATATAATAAGAGAAGAAAAATGGGAACATGAGGACTTTATGAAGATGTACCACCATATTTTGTTTAGAATTTAAAATCCAGGAAACTTTTTGGAGGACTTTTTGAAAGTAGAAGAATGTAATGTCCACATATTTTAATAACAGGAAATTTTATAGTGTATACAACATGAAAAATCATTCCAAAATTAACAGTGAAATATAATTATTTAAATACAACCATTATAATATAGCCATTAAATAGGCATCTATTAATAGGAATAACCACATTTTGATGTATATATATATATCGTAGTCAATATATTCTTACCATTTAATTCATGGAAATAGACACATAGTTTTTTAGTAATATCCTTGCATTCTTCGAAAATATGTTTTCCCAAAAAATATTTTTATCATATTCAGTGCGAAGATAATATAATAAATTCTTTTAATTTTAGAAATTATATACAATTAAATGTAAATAACTTTTTGAAATCATCATACAAGATATTTCTTATGTTGATTTGTTTCTGGAATGTTTGATTTTCAATGAATAGTGAAAACTAATTTTATTTATTAACAAATGTATATTTGTTTCATATATTTATTATCTAATTTTTTAATTGTCTTCAAAAAACATTGGGTCTTTTATAATAACAATATTACAATTGTGGTATTTGGAATGAATTTTATACATGAATTTTATAAAAAAATTCTTAAAATGCATTTCAATGAAAACAAATTCTTGTATTACATCATAAATATCATAAATTAATTCCTAAGAATTCTTTATATTGATTCATGAAATATTTAATCTATATTTTAGATTATGGTGTTCAAAATATGTTAATAGTTCCCTTTTATTTTAGTTCATTATGAATCATAACCATAAAAAATAATTTTCATCATAATAACGGTAAATTAGGTCTCTTTTTTTTAAAATAATTTGATATGGATTCCAAATCAATATAACATTTTCCTTAATTTCATTAGATGAGTATACCACAAAAATAATATTCCAACCCAATAAACATTTACCAATTTCTTTCTTTAGCTATCATTTATCCATTTATAATATATAAGTTATAAATAAAGTCTAAATTGTCATTTTCCTTATTTTAATATGTACCAAAATTTTTTAAAACTATAAATAAAAAAAATTAAATTATAAATATTAATATTAATTAAAAATAATTTTTTATCATTGCATTTTTTTTAATTTTTTGTGCAGAAATAAATTGAAAAAATTATTCTGCAACCCCACCACAACTATTATTTATCAAATAGAAAAATAAATAATTTTAAAAATAATAAAATTAATATAATCTGAATAATTTTTTGTATTTCATGAATTTATATGATAACTATAACATGTTAGATATTTTTTAAAGGATTTTATTTGGTTTTATTCCATGTATTAATATATATATATATGTGGAGTAATTTAATTGTACCAAATGACATTCATGGGATTTTATAAAATATCATATATAAATAAATGATTCAAAATTCATTAAAATAATATTTTATGAGTAATTAATTTGATACATGTAAAAAATATTACATTGTACATTAATGGGTCATTTAAAATTTTATAGTAATATTTTTTTCCATTAAAGCATAAGAAAAATTAGTATTGGGGTAATTTTCAAAAGGGTAAATGTGTTGTTTAAAAATAAAATGTAATGGTTAAAAAATAAACCATACATGTATACATTTAATTATATTATAGGATATAGACCTATTATAAACATATATTATAATTATATCATTTTTAATTCATAGGAATATAAATATTATTTTATATCAATTTAATAATTTAATAAATTCAAAAACACCCCTCCCCTCACTAATAAATAGTATCCACCTCTCATATTTTATTAAAAGACAAAAAAATTCATTCAGATTCGTTATACCAAAATACATTCCTTAAATAGTTGCCCACATACATTATACTTTTTTTATCATATATCCAAACTAGGATGGCTTTATGGTTAATTTTAAAGAGGTTGTCCGAAGAATGGGTATCAATATTAATCGAGCATTATTGTTTTCTTTCATTATACACATCCTTGAAATATTATTAAAATTTAAAAATATAATAACATTATTATTTTTAATGAACCAAAATTTTATTATATTATTGGAATAACCTATATACATCTCCAATTCCATTAGATGGGAAATAAAACAGTCATCCACGTGTGTGCTGGACTTCCACTTTTCCAAACAGTCAACTTCATTTTTTATTGCAGCATATCATGACTTGTTATATTGAAGGATTATATATATATATATATATTATATAAATGAGAAATATATCATTATGTAAAAAGATATATCACGTAATGTTTTACCTTCCCATTCATTGAGAAATTAAAATGTCTTCTGTGCATATGTGTGGACTCCCATCTCAAAGAAGTAATGTGATAATTTTTTTACAATGAAATCATGTGGAAAGAATAAATAAGTTTACCTAAAAAAATTATATTGTATTTATGACATAATGATTGTGATTTAAAGATAAAATAATACATTTTTCATTCTATCATGATATTTTATTAATCGAATGGGCTACTCATCCGTACATGGAATACCTTATCAGCAATAATAATGTAGTTAATTGTTAATAATTAACATTATTTGTTATTTAAAAAAATAATATTGGTTTATAAAAATGATAATAAGGTCATAATTATTATTCCATATACAATGGAATAATGGAGACTTTTAAAATATTAAACCTATAAATGAAAATTTGTATATATGAGTTGAATATCACCGAACCATCTTATTTGAAATTAGTTGATTATGTAAATATATATTCAAGGTTCATAATAAAATAAAAGAGACAATTATAAAGTAAAATATTAATAATCATTTAAGTAATTAAAATGAATAGATTAGACATAAAGATAAATAATTTACATGCAGACTCCGACCTGAATTAAGAGATTCCGTCATAGTTTCTACTCAATTGAGACAAATTTGGTAATATAAACATACTAAAAATTATGTGGTGTCTATATTGTAAATTACAGTTGTTAAACAAGAATTTTTTTCTGAGAATTAATGATTTAATTTAGGCTACTATTTAAATTGTATAGTTTAGAGGAGAAACTAATATTATTTCTTATCTTGAGCGAGTATATTTAACCTCCATATAAATTTTTTTTAAAAATTATCTATTAAAATTATTTTCATTTGAAAATATTATTTATAAATAATATTTTGAGTTATGATTAACCATTTTGAATTTTTTAAGTCAATATTTATTATTTTATTATAGAAGGTTTTATTTTCACCTATTTATATAAAAATGTCAATATGAATGTTTTTTGAATTATATAGAGTTGATGGATTTTACTGATTCTATAAATATTTTATAACATTTGATTCTATTTTAGTATTTAAATGTTAATTCAATGAACACTTTTTTGATAAGTTTTTTATAATATATATTAATTTTAAAAATATCTAGAGTTAATTTCCAATCTAATATTTCAAATGACATGAAGTTCATCTATAGTCACTTCTTAGTTTTATTGTTCACAACATTACCTTCAAAAATTCACATTATAATTATCGTTGAATGTTTCATTTCCCTTAAATAGCATTATTGTTTTTATAATGAATATTTTTATTTCATATAATATATAATATATCCACATACTATGTTTTAATTTTAATTTTAATTTATTGAATGTAGAAATATTGATATTCTATATTCCATACTAAATAAAAATATTTGATCATTTGGAATAATGATCATGATTTAAATCAGTATTTTGATATAGTAAGATTTCACTAGACAATAACGGATAGGTGGTACCCGAATTAAAGTGTACCATGACACATAAATAAGGCAAGTAAATAAACTCATTAGATAAATTAAATTGTTCATTTCTGATAGATTTAATTTTCTTTCCGAAAGGACTGGATTGTTGAGATATCATGATGTCTGGGATTATGACATCCAATAATATTAATTTCCATCCTTGATAATTTCATTTTTATTATCAACGAGATTATGGATTGATATTTTCCATGGATTCATTTCATTATCATATATTTATTAAAATCCATGGTTTTATAATTCATTACATATATATATTGATTATTTGTAATTTACCCATGACAACATCTGGTGTTTGTAACCCTTACTTAATATCTTAGATCACCATTCATTTTTTCCTTTTTACAATATATTATGAATAACTTATTATATAATTTTAAGGAAAATAATAATTATATATATTTTTTTGTTTATATTTTATTTCCAATGTAAAATCGGTATCATGTATATATCTAGTTCTGGGGGGATAGTAAATCGATTGATCTATTAGGATTGGAACACTTATATCTATTATTTTGTAATAACGTACACATCAGCTCCATTTTATAAGAGTTGAAGGGGTTAAAATGTATGTTTTTTCAAAATAAAATTAATAAAACTCATTTTATTTTGGTTTCTATCATAATATTTCAGCATGTTCGGTTAAAATCTGAAGTAGGAATACGAATAAATAAATTTATAATATGTAGCTAAAAAAGCAATATGATTCTTCTTATAGAATTTTTAGGATTATAAACAAAAGACATTATAGGTCGGTTTTTTGTTCAATGAAGAGAATCAAGGATGTTGGTAGGAATTTATCGATGTTATTGGGTTATTTAATGGAAATTTCCAAAAGGATGTTGATGTGTGTAAATGAGTGGAGAATGTTGTCCTTGTCCAATTTGAGGTGAGGTCACACTTGGAATTTTTGAGAAAAACAAGTAAATCAGGTCTTACACAATCCTAATGTCATAAAAATTAGCAATTAATGAATAGTATATGAGAAAACATCTCAATAAAAATATAATATTGAATTTATAAAAGGTTATAGTTCATTTTATCTGTTATGACAAAAATTTAACCATGGTTAAACCTATTCTATCCTTTTCCATGGTAACATATTATTACTATTTTAATGAAACTAATGTCCAAAATTAAGTTAATCCTTTTAAAAAAATTTATCTATAACTATTCAAAATATTGACATCATTTTAAAAAATTGAATTTTCATAATTGGATCAATTAAATTAAAAATTAATCAGGTTAAATAGAAGAAATATGGTTATTAATAAAAATATATTTTTTACTAAAAAAGGTTTTAAAAAAAATTCTTGTATAAGATTAAATTTAATTATTTGATTATTAATTATATAATTGAACGAATTTTCCTTTGAAAAAATTAAAAGAAATATAAAACATTGTAAATTCATGAATAACAAATATTGTTTTCAAAAATTCATTATTTTAAAGACCCGTAAATTTCGAGGGAAATTTTTTATTAATTTTTTTTTGGATTTTACGAGTACGTAGTTTCGGACGGCACCTGATTCCGAGGCCCGGTGTGCCCGAAATCATTTTCCGAAGTTTATCTCGGGTACGCTCAGTGAACGAACGAGTGGGTTTTTCTAACATTTGAACTGGTGCTCGAAATCAAATTCTGAGGGCACCGATGAAACCGCAATGCATGTTTTCACTTAAAAAGACCCTTTCTAGTGTTACGTTTTCTCGAGAGGAGTTTCTAAAAAAGGGAATTAATTGAAGAGTAAAATAAAATTCTGAGACAATTTTATTTTATTTCTTTTAAGTTGTTTAATCCTAAGGATAGAAGTTGGGTGGAGCTAACCTCCCATGTGAGGTTAAAGGTGAGGTGGGGCCCACATGAACCCCACCCCTTCAATTTCCCTAAACCCCCTCTTTTATGTTGTCCACCCCCCTTAATTTTATGACTTTCTCTCTTCTATATTAATGAATTCCAACACAACCTATTCACTAAATTGAACTCATTAATTAATTGAATGAGATATTTTGAATTTTTAATGTTGTCATGTGTGAATAAAATAAGCAAAGTCTTATTTTATTTTTGGTTGTTTTGTTGTGTGGAGTCTGGGGAGAAAATAACCAATGTCTCTAATATCTTCTTCTTCCATGTTGAAGAACACAAAGAACGCTGGAGCACTAAGAAGTGATCGACATGTCATTCTTCTCCACTCTGCAGCCGGTGTGAGATGCCAGCCACCTTGGACGTACGCCGACGTCATCAACCCTGACACCGTCATTGAAATCGTTGTTGAGGTAGGGAATTTTTTTATCATCAAGATTAATTTATGATCATCATTGACGTTTATTAAACCTCTTGTTATCAAGATAACGGGAGGAGGTCAGACCACACGTACACGGATGATCCTCCTCGCCATGGTTCTTAATTTTTTTGCTATGGTTTGGAATGGAGGCAGCGCGGTGCCGTCGCACCACGCGGGAACGAGGGAACCACGGCCGGAGTGGTCCGTGCTGAAGAAGTGTGGCGCCGTCGCGCCATGCCGAATCCGAAGAACCTGCGGCCAAGGTCGGGTCGTGACGGAGGGGCGCGGCGCCGTCGCGCCGTGCCGGACGGACAAGGTCCGTGGCCTATGTCGTGGCTGTGTAGGGGAGGTCGGCCAGAATCATAGGGCACCAGCACTTCAGAAGGGTGGGACTGCGGGGACCCATGACGGCGGCACCGGCCGGCCAACCGGGTCGGCCGTTCGGATGAGGTCGGGGGTCGTAACCCCCAGCGGCAGACAGGCGGGCCCCCTCCACATGGGGGGCTGCCGTTTCAAGACAAGGTGGGCAGCGCCCCTGTTTTTTTGCTCGACCTAAACGGCCGAGCTGCTGACCACGCAGGCCAGGCCGCGCCGGCCGGGCCAGCCCGCACCCTAATGGGCCGGACCCAAACCTGGGTGGGGCGACCTGGTTTGGGCCGACCCATGGGGGTTTTGGGCCGGGACGGTCCGGGCCCAAACCCCCTAAAATCGGACAGATTCGTTCAAACGCCCATAACATGGTCTATAAACTTCCGATCGATGCACCATAAGTTGCGATGCGATCCTTGGATCGATTCGGCCGTTTTGGTATATTACACTCAAGGTTTAAGAGAACTTTGTGTATGTCCGAGTTGGTTCGAACACAAAACCAACGGGGCCTTCGGAGCGGAAACACTTATAACATGAGCTCTGGATGCCCGATTGATGTACCGTCGACTTTGTTGGATTCCTCTTAGTGATATGGTTCTTTTGGCTTACTCCGATCGAGGTTTGGACGTAGTTGTAGTATGGTCGGGTTGGTTTTGACTTATAAACCAACCGGGCCCCTGGGACAAAAAGGCCAAAAACTCTCAGACCGGGCGTCCGATTGACGCGCCGTCAGTCACGTTGAGTTCCTATTGATGAGATGGAACTTTGGGATACATCAACTCCGGTCTTTGTGTCTATTGATTTATCGACCCCTTGGCTCATAGAGCGGACCCTCCCGGAATCGAGCATGTTGAGGGCAGAAACCCAAGATCTGGTTGCGACTGCGACGACGATGATGAATGTACTGGGATCCTCCGTGGGTTCGGTAGTGATGATGACTGTACTGAAATCTTCCGTGGGTTCGATGATGATGACTACTGTTCTTGTATCCTATGTGGGTCTGGTAGTATGTGACTACTATTCTTGTATCCTACGTGGTTCTGGCATTATTTGACTCTGTACTTGTATAATACGTGGGTCCGGCAGAGTGGCTGGTGTTGTATACTTTGTGGGTCCCACAGCTTAGCTGCTCCTGTATCCTATGTGGGTCCGACAACATAGATTAGTCAGTGGCTATGTCTGATCATCTCAATCAACTTACAAAGAGTATACCTGTGTGAGCTGTGACTTGGCATTCAATCATTATCTTCAATATGATTTTTTTTGCTATACTGTGTGGATTGGGTTGTGTTATCCTGTGTGGATTGGATTGTGCTATCCTGTGTGAACATGATTGAACTTGGGATCGGATGTTGGAGCCGAACTGGAATTGATGACTTAAGTATATGTATGGGCATATACCTAAGTAGAGTGGGTTATTTCTTCTTGATTTTATCTTTCCATTGTGGTTTATCCTTCGTGGATTTTGGGAGACCTTCAGGGGTCTCGGGGTCCCTACTGACTAGCGTATACTCACCCCTGCACGGGCTATGCCTGCACTACGTTGTGTTGGATGCAGATGAAAGACAACACTGATCATGGTTGAGGCTTGTGGAGCAAGTTGTTACCTGGAGGTGGACCACTGGGCAGGATTGTAAAGACCCGTAAAATTCAAGGGAAATTTTTTCGTAATTTTCTTTAGAATTTTACAAGAGCGCGGTTTCAGACGGCACCTGATTCCGAGGCCCGGAGTGCCCGGAATCATTTTTCCGAAGTTTGGCTCGGGTATGTTCAGTGAACGAACGAGCGGGAATTTCTAACTTTTGATCCGGTGCTCGGAATTGAAATTTGAGAGCACCGATGAACTCGCAGCGCCGATATTCGCTTAAAGAGACCTTTTCGGAAGTTGCGTTTGTTGCGGGTTGAAAGTTAGTTTTTGGGTTTTTAGTTTAAGTTAAATAAAATTTGTGAAGAACAAATTTTATTTTATCTTGATAAATCCTATCAAAGGGAGTTGGGAGTGGGACCCACATCCACTTAACCTCCCTTGGGAGGATTAAGTGTGGTGGGGCCCACACGAACCCCAACTCCTCAAATTCTCTCAAAACCACCCCTTTAACCCATTTCAATTACTCCTCGGACTCCCTTCGTCGGCATACGAAGATTCGCCAACGACGTATCACATCGGACGCACCTCTTCGTCATCGGATTTGACGAATGACGACCGCGACGCCCGACCTCGGCAACGTAGTCTTCCGCGGGACGTTGACAAATCTTCGATCTTATACCCGAGGTAGGGGTTGTTGATTATTGTTTAATTATTTTATCCTTGTTCGTGGTTCATGCATAACTGACGTATGGATTTTATAAAAGTGTTATTGTTTAACGTGAGGGGGACGGACCGCATGAACATGGCCGAACCCCCTCCATCGTTCTTGTTGAATTGCTTTGCGGGTGGAAACAAGATGGCGTGGTGCCGTCTCACCACGCGGTTAATCGTGCGTTTATTTTTACGCAACACCGTCGCGCGCGCACCATGGAAGAAACATCTTGAACGCGACGCCGTCGCGCCGCGTTGAAAGAAATCAAGGCACGACGGAGGGGCGCGGTGCCGTCGCACCGCGCCGGACGACGAACACCGTGGCCGGTTCCGGGCCGCGGCGGAAAGAGAAGACTGGCGGCCGAGCCGCCGGCGTCGAAAGCCGAAGAGGGGACCGGATTTTCCGGTCCCGTTGGAGAAAACCGGCCGGCCAGCTGGCCGGCCGGATGGAAATAAACCGGGGGAAATTAATGCCTCGGCCAGCACAAAACCCCCCTCTTAATAAGCGGGGCAGTTTCCTTGAGGGGGGCAGGAGGCCCCCCGTTTCCTGCCAATCAAGCCCCCCACGATGGGGGTGCGGTTTTGCAACAGGCGCGGCTAAAAAGCCGCGCCACCTCCAAGAAAGCGGGGGCTTTGCCCTCCGCGTGCCACCTCCATGCGGAGCCAGGCCGCCGCGGCCGCCGCGCCGCCGCGCCGCCGGCCGGGCCGGGTCGGCCCGGACCCGGACCCCCCCGTTTCGAGACAGTTTCGGTCTTTTTGCCATAACTTGAGCCACGGACCTCCGATCGACGAACTGTCTGCAGAAACGCGATCCTTGGATCGAGACGGTCGTTTCGGTATATCGCACTCAAGGTTTCGGTTTACTTTGAGTTCGGCCGGGTTGGTTTGTTCACGAAACCAACCGGGCCTTCGGAGCGGAAACGCTCATATCTTGAGCTAAGGACGTCCGATTGACGTGCCGTCAGCTGTGTTGTGTTCCTCTTAGTGAGACGAATCTTTTGGCATACTCCGCTCGAGGTTTGGACGCAGGTGGAGTACGGTCTGGTTGGTTTTGCCTTAAAAACCAACGGGGCCCCGGGGACGAAAATGCCAATAACTCTAAGACCGGGCGTCCGATCGACGCGCCGTCTGTTGCGTTGAGTTCCTGTTGACGATACGGAACTTTTTGATATATCAACTCTGGACTTTGTGACAGTTGATGTATCAGCCTCTCGGCTCGTGGAGCGGACCCTCCGAACGAGCTTGCTGTGTGCGGGAACCCTAGTGCTGGCTGCGACTGTTACTGTGACTACTACTGCTACTACTGCTACTGTGACTGCGACGACGATAGTACAGAGATCCTGTGTGGATTCGACGACGACGACTACAGCACTCAGCGATCATACGTGGATCAGTGCTATAGGTCCTGTGTGGGCCCGATCCTGTGTGGGTCCGATCCTGTGTGGGTCCTTGCGCTCAGCGGTCCTGTGTGAACCAGCGCCTACAGGTCCTGGGTGGGCCCGATCCTGTGTGGGTCTTTGCGGGGGCTAGTTACCTATCGATCCTTCGTGGGTCCGACGACTTAGATGGATCAGAGATCATCTTTATCGTTCTTTGAAGAAGTATACCTGTGTGAGCTGAATCCTGTTGCTTTCCTGTGTGGATTGTGTTGAGCAATCCTGTGTGGATTACGTTTTGCTTTCCTGTGTGGAATACGTTTACTTTCCTGTGTGGACTGAGTTTCACTTGGGCTCGGAGGTTGGAACGTATTTGAATTGATGACTTAGGTATATGTATGGGCATATACCTAAGCAGTGTCGGTTGTTACTTCGTGATTGTACCTTTCTTCGTGGTTTATCCTTTGTGGATTTGAGAGACCTTCAGGGGTCTCGGGGTCCCTACTGAGTAGCTTATACTCACCCCTGCACGGGCTTTCCCGCACTACGTTGTGTTGGTTGCAGACGACGGACAGCGTTGACCTTAGCTGAGCCTTGCAGAGCGAGACGGTACCCGGAGGTGGACCACTGGGCGGGACGTGCACGGAGTGGACGGCAGGACCCATGGTGCAGTGGAGCTATCTGTACCCACCCTTCAGGTGGGATTTCCAGTGGACAGCTCGGTGTAGCGGCTTTTACTTTTCAGTTGCTGTTTTCCCTTTCGAGTTGTACTTTACTTTCAATTTGGGTTTGTATACTGGCCCATTTACTTTTCCGCACATTCAGTTGTACACTGCTTTTGTATAGTGTTTACTTTCCTCTTGCTTACTCTGTGGTGTTTCTTTACTTTTCAAAGGCAATGCCTTCCCTTTTTACCGGGATTTACGCCTTGGTGCTAGTCGCCAGCCCCTGGCCTATGGAAGGCGGGCTTGGGGTAGTCACGACACGGACCCCGAGGGCGGGTCGTGACAAATTGGTATCAGAGGAGTTCGGTTCTACCGCGAACTCTGATCTTTTCTATGTGAAGCAATAATGTTTAGCGTATTGAGTGTTGTTATCAGTCCAGGGAGTCCAGTGTTGGTGCGGCGGCCGACGTATCCATACACCAGGACCCTGACTTCTGATTTCCGACTTAATTCACGAAAACATTGATTTCGTGTGTGTTTCAAAGTTTTCTTTGTGATTACTTATATCAGCTCACCAGGTATATTGTTCTGACCGTGGCGCACCTGTTTCCTTTTCAGGATGGCCCCACGACGGCAGCCAGCTAGGGTTCCGAGAGTTGAGCGTGACGACAGCCCACCGAGCGACGAGGCCTCGGTGCAGGGCCCTTTGTCAGCAGTGGCACCGGCGGTAGCTCTACCCATCGAGCCCCCGATGCTTCCAGTAGTAGCCACTGACGATGCACGTCGCCTCAGCGCACTGCATGAGTTTCAGCGCCAGCGACCGCCCAGGTTTCGCGGGGAGACGGATCCCCAGGCAGCAGAGGACTGGCTGGAGGCAGTAGTACGAGTGTTTAGGCTAGTGAGGACACCGGCAGACCTCATGGTGATCCTCGCTGCGAGCCTACTACCCGCAGCAGCAGGACGATGGTGGAGATTGATGCTACAGGTGCACGATGAGGCATCCCTACTTTGGACGGACTTTGAGAGCCTCTTCCGCTCGGAGTTCATCCCAGCCACCCTTCGTGCGGTGCGTATCCAGGAGCTTCTACAGCTGCGGCAGGGCGGCATGACGGTCGCTCAGTACTCGGCGAGATTTACCGATCTCTCGCGTTACTCGACCGACATGGTACAAGACCCATTCTTCCGGGCCCGGACCATCGAGCAGGGTTTGAGACACGAGATCAGGGCATCGCTGATCTCCCTCAGCATACCGACTCAGACAGGAGTACTGGAGCGGGCCTTTCTGATCGAGAGATTCATTGCTGAGTCTACACCAGCACAGAGACCCACCGCAGGGCAGCACGTGGCAGAGTCATCTGCAGCTGGCAGTCGACGGATGACTCAGGGGTCCAGACAGACCAGACCTTCGGGCAGACGACCTCAGGACACTGGCTCAGCAGTGCGGGGCACACAGCGCGGAGCCAGTCTTTCGAGAGGCAGACAGTGCTACTCGTGCGGCGGGCAGGGCCACATGGCTCGTGACTGCCCGACCCGCCGTGCTGAGAAGCAGCAGACGGTTGAGGGACCACCGAGGCAGAGGCAGAGGGTCGACTGTGGCGGTCCGCATGGAGGAGGCGGATGAGGCAGAGGAGCTGGACGAGCAGCCGGTGGTGGGCGACGCTTTGAGGCTCTGCCACCACCACCACCAGGAGGTCCACCCCGACCACAGGGAGCTGGCGGGCAGCGACAGGCACAGCTCCAGGCAGCAGAGGCCTACGACCACGGCGCACCCGAGATGATTCGAGGTACTATCTGTGTCTATTCCACCCTTGCTGCAGTTCCTATAGACACAGGAGCGAGTCACTCTTTCATAGCCGCTGCCCTTGTTCGGAGCTCGGAGATTCCGACAGAGCCGTTGGCTCGATCCTTACGGCTAGAGACTCTTACGGGAGCAGACTCGACGATTACGCACTGGTTCCGGCAGTGTGAGCTTACTCTAGGAGGCGAGATCTTCGGCTAGGATCTTCTTGTAGCAGCGTCGAGGCCTTACGACGTCATCTTGGGCATGGATTGGCTGTCTACGGTCCATGCACAGATTGACTGTTTTAGGCGCAAGGTGCGATGTGTACGCACCGACGGGAGCAGGTTCACCTTCATCGGTGAGAAGGGAGCCTTAGCAGCACAGGATGGACTTCCGCGGAGGAGAGGACAGCCCATCACTCATCCGTTGGCTAGCCTTATCCTTGGAGCAGTTGACGTGCGGAGTCTTGGTTTTCCTGCAGTGGTGGATCAGTTTGCGGACCTTTTTCCCGACGATGTTCCAGGGCTACCTCCTCGCAGAGAGGTAGACTTTTATATTGACTTGTACCCCGGGACAACCCCGATATCCACTCCAGCATATCGGATGGCCCCCGCCGAGCTTCGAGAGCTACGGGTACAGTTGGAGGACTTGCAGGGAAAGGGGTTCATCCGACCCAGTGTTTCACCCTGGGCTTCCCCGATATTGTTCGCCAAGAAGGCGGACGGAAGCTTGCGACTTTGTGTTGACTATCGTCGCCTGAACCAGGTGACAGTGAGGAACAAGTATCCGCTACCGAGGATTGATGACCTCTTTGATCAGCTCAAGGGAGCACGGTGGTTCTCGAAGATAGACCTCAGGTCAGGCTATCATCAGCTCAGAGTCAGAGACGAGGATGTGCAGAAGACGGCCTTCAGATGTCGGTATGGCCACTATGAGTTCTTGGTTATGCCTTTTGGTGTAACCAATGCTCCAGCAGTGTTCATGGCTCTCATGAACAGGATCTTTCAGCCATACCTCGATCGATTTGTCGTGGTCTTCATCGACGACATTCTGATTTACTCTACGACAGAGGAGGAGCACGCCTATCACTTGCGAGTTGTACTAGACACACTCCGAGAGCACCAGCTTTATGGTAAGCTCTCGAAGTGCCATTTCTGGATACGTGAGGTCCACTTCTTGGGACACGTTATCTCTGAGGCGGGAGTTTCAGTAGATCCCGTGAAGATTGAGGCTGTGTTAGCTTGGGAGCCACCCAGGAGCGTGACTGAGGTTCGGAGTTTCTTGGGACTAGCTGGATACTATTGGAGATTCGTGCCAGACTTCTCTAGAGTTGCGACACCACTCACAGCTTTGACGAAGAAGGGGAAACCCTTCGTATGGTCAGACAGATGTCAGCAGAGCTTCCAGGAGCTGAGACAGAGATTGACCTGCGCACCTATCTTGAGGTTGCCTGAGGAGGGAGTAGGGTACGTAGTTTACTGCGATGCGTCAGGGACCGGAATCGGATGTGTTCTGATGCAGGAGCAGGCAGTGATCGCCTATGGATCACGTCAGTTGAGGCCGCATGAGAAAAACTACGCTACCCATGACCTGGAGTTAGCAGCAGTGGTCTTCGCTCTGAAGACATGGTGACACTATCTGATGGGCGAGCGCTTTACAGTCTTTTCTGATCATCAGAGTCTCAGGTATATCTTCTCTTAGAAGGACCTGAACCTGAGACAGCGGCGATGGATCGAGTTCCTCCAGGACTATGACTTTGAGATAGTCTATACTCCTGGGAAGGGGAACGTAGTAGACGATGCCCTTAGCAGGAGGAAGGGCATTCAGCTACTTGAGGAGGCGACAGAGCAGCTAGCCTCTTTGCAGATATCCTTCGTGGATAGAGATGGAGCATCCTTCCTTCAGTCTCTCACAGTCACTCCTCCACTACTGCAGCGAGTCAGGGAGGCACAGCGTGGGGACGCTGACTGTGAGACACAGCGTGCACAGATATCCTCAGGACAGGCACCTGATGGTTTCTCCCTTGGGGCAGAGCACGACATCCTTTTCAGAGGACGTACCATGGTACAAGTCGCTTTGCGAGAGGAAGTGCTGAGGGAGTTTCACACATCTCCTTTGGCGGTGCATCCTGGAGTGGCGAAGATGTACCAGGACCTCAGACGACAGCACTGGTGGCCGGGCATGAAGAAGGCAGTTGCAGAGTTCGTTTCTCGATGCCTCACCTTCCAGCAGGTGAAGACAGAGCATCAGGTACCAGCAGGCTTGGTACAGCCCTTGGAGGTTCCGGAGTGGAAGTGGGACGACATATCTATGGACTTCGTGACTGGACTTCCACGTACTTCCAGAGGTCACGACTCCATTTGGGTGATTGTTGACCGACTCACCAAGTCAGCACACTTCTTACCCATCAGAGAGCAGGTCTCAGTAGAGAGCTTGGGACGTCTCTATGTTCAGGAGATTGTACGTCTCCACGGCGTGCCATCATCTATCGTCTCCGATCGAGATGCTCGCTTTACTTCCCGGCTTTGGAAGGGGTTACAGGAGGCGTTCGGGACGTAGCTACGTTTGAGCAAAGCCTTTCACCCTCAGACGGATGGTCAGACGGAGAGGACCATTCAGACTCTCGAGGACATGCTCCGCGCATGTGTCCTCGACTTTGGTCGTAGCTGGGAGGACCACCTACCCTTGGTGGAATTTGTGTACAACAACAGCTACCACTCCACTATCGGGATGGCACCGTACGAGGCGTTGTACGACCGACCTTGTAGATCTCCTTTGTGCTGGACAGACCCTGGGGAGTCAGCACTAGTGGGACCGGAGATGGTCCAGGCCACGACAGAGAAGGTCCAGGTCATCCAGGAGCAGATGAGGACAGCACAGAGCCGGCAGAAGTCATATGCTGACAGGAGGCGGAGGCCACTGGAGATCGAGGATGGCGACCACGTCTTCCTGTGGGTCTCACCTCGACGTGGTATTCGGAGATTTGGCCGAGGCGGCAAGTTATCTCCGCGCTTCATCGGACCCTTCCAGATTCTCAGCATGATTGGTGAGGTGTCTTATCTCCTGGCTCTACCACCTCAGTTGCACCGGGTGCACGACGTCTTCCATGTATCCTAGCTGAGGAGATACGTGCACGACCCGACGCACATCATTGACCATGGGGAGCTTGACGTTGACGATGGGGCGACATTTACGGAGGTCCCGTTGGAGACAGAGGATCGACAGGAGCTGGTCCTGCGTGGGCGATCGATTCCTCTTGTGCGCATCAGATGGAAGCACGGGAATCTCCAGGAGAGCACATGGGAGCGGGAGGCTCAGATGCATGCTCAGTACCCTCATTAGTTTCCCTTGTTTTTGATGTATCTTTACGGGGACGTAAAGCCCTGAGGTGGGAGTAATTTAAAGACCCGTAAAATTCAAGGGAAATTTTTTCTTAATTTTCTTTAGAATTTTACAAGAGCGCGGTTTCAGACGGCACCTGATTCCGAGGCCCGGAGTGCCCGGAATCATTTTCCGAAGTTTGGCTCGGGTACGTTCAGTGAACGAACGAGCGGGAATTTCTAACTTTTGATCCGGTGCTCGGAATTGAAATCCGAGAGCACCGATGAACTCGCAGCGCCGATATTCGCTTAAAGAGACCTTTTCGGAAGTTGCGTTTGTTGCGGGTTGAAAGTTAGTTTTTGGGTTTTTAGTTTAAGTTAAATAAAATTTGTGAAGAACAAATTTTATTTTATCTTGATAAATCCTACCGAAGGGAGTTGGGAGTGGGACCCACATCCACTTAACCTCCCTTGGGAGGATTAAGTGTGGTGGGGCCCACACGAACCCCAACTCCTCAAATTCTCTCAAAACCTCCCCTTTAACCCATTTCAATTACTCCTCGGACTCCCTTCGTCGGCATACGAAAATTCGCCAACGACGTATCACATCGGACGCACCTCTTCATCATCGGATTTGACGAACGACAACCGCGACGCCCGACCTCCGCGACGTTGACTTCCGCGGGACGTTGACAAATCTTCGATCTTATACCCGAGGTAGGGGTTGTCGATTATTGTTTAATTATTTTATCCTTGTTCGTGGTTCATGCATAACTAACGTATGGATTTTATAAAAGTGTTATTGTTTAACGTGAGGGGGCCGGACCGCATGAACACGGCCGAACCCCCTCCATCGTTCTTGTTGAATTGCTTTGTGGGTGGAAACAAGATGGCATGGTGCCGTCGCACCACGCGGTTAATCGTGCGTTTATTTTTACGCAACACCGTCGCGCGCGCACTATGGAAGAAACATCTTGAACGCGACGCCGTCGCGCCGCGTTGAAAGAAATAAAGGCACGGCAGAGGGGCGTGGTGCAGTCACACCGCGCCGGACGACGAACACCGCGGCCGGTTCCGGGCCGCGGCGGAAAGAGAAGACCGGCGGCCGAGCCGCCGGCGTCGGAAGCCGTAGAGGGGACCGGATTTTCCGGTCCCGTTGGAGAAAACCGGCCGGCCAGCTGGCCGGCCGGATGGCAATAAACCGGGGGAAATTAATCCCCCGGCCAGCACAAAACCCCCCTCTTAATGAGGGGGGTGGTTTCCTTGATGGGGGCAGGAGGCCCCCCGTTTCCTGCCAATCAAGCCCCCCACGATGGGGGGGCGGTTTTGCAACAGGCGCGGCTAAAAAGCCGCGCCGCCTCCATGCGGCGCCAAGCCGCCGCGGCCGCCACGCCGCCGCGCCACCGGCCGGCCGGCCGGCCGGGCCGGGTCGGACCCGGGTCAGGTCTACCCGGTTCGGGCCGACCCAGGGGGGGTCGGGCCGGGTTGGCCCGGACCCGGACCCCCCGTTTCGAGACAGTTTCGGTCTTTTGGCCATAACATGAGCCAAGGACCTCCGATCGACGAACCGTCTGCGGCAAAGCGATCCTTGGATCGAGACGGTCGTTTCGGTATATCGCACTCAAGGTTTCGGTTTACATTGAGTTCGGCCGGGTTGGTTCGTTCACAAAACCAACCGGGCCTTCGGAGCGGAAACACTCATATCTTGAGCTACGGACGTCCGATTGACATGTCGTCAGCTGTGTTGTGTTCCTCTTAGTGAGACGAATCTTTTGGAATACTCCGCCCGAGGATTGGACGCAGGTGGAGTACGGTCGGGTTGGTTTTGCCTTAAAAACCAACCGGGCCCCGGGGACGAAAATGCCAATAACTCTCAGACCGAGCGTCCGATCGACGCGCCGTCTGTTGCGTTGAGTTCCTGTTGACGATACGGAACTTTTGGATACACCAACTCTGGAATTTGTGACAGTTGATGTATCAGCCTCTCGGCTTGTGGAGCGGACCCTCCGAACGAGCTTGCTGTGTGCGGGAACCCTAGTGCTGGCTGCGACTGTTACTGTGACTACTACTACTACTACTGCTACTGTGACTGCAACGACGACAGTACAGAGATCTTGTGTGGATTCGACGACGACGACTATAGCACTCAGCGATCCTACATGGATCAGTGCTACAGGTCCTGTGTGGGCCCGATCCTGTGTGGGTCCGATCCTGTGTGGGTCCTTGCGCTCAGCGGTCCTGTGTGAACCAGCGCCTACAGGTCCTGTGTGGGCCCGATCCTGTGTGGGTCTTTGCGGGGGTTAGTTACCTATCGATCCTTCGTGGGTCCGACGACTTAGATGGATCAGAGATCATCTTTATCGTCCTTTGAAGAAGTATACCTGTGTGAGATGAATCCTGTTGCTTTCCTGTGTGGACTGTGTTGAGCAATCCTGTGTGGATTATGTTTTGCTTTCCTGTGTGGAATACGTTTACTTTCCTGTGTGGACTGAGTTGTACTTGGGCTCGGAGGTTGGAACGTATTTGAATTGATGACTTAGGTATATGTATGGGCATATACCTAAGAAGTGTCGGTTGTTACTTCGTGATTGTACCTTTCTTCGTGGTTTATCCTTTGTGGATTTGAGAGACCTTCAGGGGTCTCGGGGTCCCTACTGAGTAGCTTATACTCACCCCTGCACGGGCTTTCCCGCACTACGTTGTGTTGGTTGCAGACGACGGACAGCGTTGACCTTAGCTGAGCCTTGCAGAGCGGGACGGTACCCGGAGGTGGACCACTGGGCGGGACGTGCACGGAGCGGACGGCGGGACCCGTGGTGCAGTGGAGCTATCTGTACCCACCCTTCAGGTGGGATTTCCAGTGGACAGCTCGGTGTAGCGGCTTTTACTTTTCAGTTGCTATTTTCCCTTTCGAGTTGTACTTTACTTTCAGTTTGGGTTTGTATACTGGCCCATTTACTTTTCCGCACTTTCAGTTGTACACTTCTTTTGTTTAGTGTTTACTTTCCTCTTTCTTACTATGTGGTGTTTGTTTACTTTTCAAAGGCAATGCCTTCCCTTTTTACCGGGATTTACGCCTTGGTGCTAGTCGCCAGCCCCTGGCCTATGGAAGGCGGGCTTGGGGTAGTCACGGCACGGACCCCGAGGGCGGGTCGTGACAAGGATGTACACGGAGCGGACGGTTGGACCTGAGGATCTGAGGAGACTATATGTACCCACCATTCAGGTGGTATTTTCATTGGACGGCTCGATGTTGCTTCTTTACTTTTCTCTTGCAGTACATTCTTTTCAGTAGTTCTTTACTTCCTGTTGGATTTGTATTCTCGCCCATTTACTTTCCAGCAATTACAGTTGTACCCAGTTTACTTAGTGTTTACATCATCTTTCTTACTCTGTGGTGTTTGTTTACCTTGTAAAGGCAATTCCTTCCCTTCTTATAGGGATTTATGCCTTTGTTGCTAGTCACCAACCCCTAGCCTATGGATGGTGGGCTTGGGGTAGTCACGACACGGGCCCCGTGGACGGGTCGTGACAAATTGGTATCAGAGGAGTTCGGTTCTACCGCAGAACTCAGGACTCTGATTTTTCTCTATGTAAACCAATAATGATAAGTGTATTTGAGTATGGTTATTAGTTCAGGGAGTCCAGTGTTATTGCGGCGGCCGACGCATCCATACACCCGGACCATGATTTTTGATTTCCGACTCAATGCACGAAAACATTGATTGTGTGTGTGTTTCAATGTTTTCATAGTGATTACTTGTGTCAGCTCACCAGGTATACTGTATTGACCGTGGCACACCTTTTCCTTTTCAGGATGGCCCCACGATGGCAGCCAGCTAGGGTTCCAAGCTTTGTGTGAGACGATAGCCCACCGAGCGATGAGGCCTCGGTGTAGGGCCCTATTACAGTGGGGGAACCGGCGGTACCTCTACCCACCGAGCCACCGATGCCACCATCCCCAGCCACTGAGAGTTCACGTCGGCTTAGTGAACTGCACGAGTTTTAGCGCCAGAGACTGCCCAGGTTCCACATGGAGATGGACCCTCAGGCTGCCAAGGATTGGCTGGAGGCTATAGTTTGAGTTTTCAGGTTAGTGGGGATACCAGCTGAACTCATGGTGATCCTTGCAGCGAGCCTCCTGCACGAGACATTAGGCTGATGATGGAGCCTGATGCTACAGGTGCACGACGAGGCATCTCTCCTTTGGTCGGACTTTGAGAGCCTCTTTCTCTCGGAGTTCGTCCCAGCCACCCTTCGTGTAGTGAGAATTTAGGAGCTACTACAGCTGCGGCAGGGCAGCATGACGGTAGCCCAGTACTCAGCGTGATTTTCTGATCTCTCACAATGTTCCACCGACATGGTACGAGACCCATTCTTCCAGGCTCGGACCTTCGAGTAGGGATTGAGGCATGAGATCAGGGCATCAATGATCTCCCTCAGCATTCTGACGCTGGAATGAGTACTGGAGTGAGCCCTTATCGTAGAAAGATTTCTTGATGAGCCTACACCAGCAGCGAGACATACTGCAGGGTAGCATATAGCCGGGTCTTCTATAGCTGGTAGTCGACGGATGTCACAGGGGACCAAGCGGACCAAAGCATCAGGCGGACGACCTTAGGAAATTGGCTCATAGGTGCGGGGAACACAGCGCAGAGCCAATATTACGAGGAGAAGACAGTGTTATGCATGCGGCGGGTAGGGAAACATGGCTCGTGACTACCTGACCCGCCATGCAGAGGAGCAGCAGATGGTTGACGGACCACTAAAGAAGAGGTAGAGGTTCAACCATGGTGGTCCACAGGGAACATGCAGACGAGGAAGAAGAGATGGCTGAGAAGCATGTGGTGGGTGATGCTTTGAGGCTCTACCACCACCACCACCAGGAGATCCACCCCGACCACAGGGAGCTGGCAGACAGAGGCAAGCTCAGCTTCAGGCAGTAGAGTCCTACGACCACAACACACCAGAGATGATTCGAGGTACTATCTATGTCTATTCCACCCTTTCTGCAGTTCTTATAGACATAGGAGTGAGTCGTTCTTTCGTTGCCGCTGCCCTTGTTCGGAGATCGAAGATTCCGACGCAGCCGTTGGCTCGATCCTTACATCTAGAGACTTCTACGAAAGCAGACTCGACGATTACGTACTGGTGCCGGTAGTGTAATCTTACTCTAGGAGGCGAGAGAATCATCTGGGATCTTCTTGTAGCAGCGTCGATGCCTTACAACTTCATCTTGAGCATGGATTGGTTATCTATAGTCCATGCTCAGATCGACTGTATTAGGTGCAAGGTGCGGTGTGTTCGCACCGATGGGAGCAGTATCACCTTCACCATAGAGAAGCGAGCCTTTGCAGTGCATGATGGAATCACACAGAGGATAGGAAAGCCGATTACTCATCAGATGGCTAGCCACATCCTAGGATCAGTTGATGTGCAGAGTCCTAGTTTTCCTGTAGTGGTGGATCAGTTTGCAGATGTTTTCCCTAACGACGTTCCAGGACTAACTCCTCACAGAGAGGTAGACTTTTATATTGACATGTACCACGAGACATCCCTGATATCTTCTCCAGCATATCGGATGGCTCCCACTGAGCTTCGAGAGCTACGGGAAAAGCTGGAGACCTTGCAGGGCAAGGGATTCATTCGACCCAGTGTTTCACCTTGGGCTTCCCCGATTTTGTTCTCCAAGAAGGTGGATGGGAGCTTGCAACTATGTGCTGATTACCTTTGCCTGTACCAAGTGACTGTGAAGAATAGGTATCCACTTATGAGGATTGATGATCTTTTTGATCAGCTCAAGGGATCATGGTGGTTCTCGAAGATAGACCTCAAATTAGGCTATCATCTTCTTAGAGTTCGGGACGAGGACGTGCAGAAGACGACCTTCAGATGTCGGTATGACCACTATGAGTTCTTGGTTATGCCTTTCGGCATAACCAATGATCTAGCAGTGTTCATGAGTCTCTTGAACAGGATCTTTCATCCTTACCTCGATCGATTTGTCGTAGTCTTCATCGACGGCATATTGATATACTTGATCACTGAGGAGGAGCACGCCTACCACTTGCGGGTTGTATTGGACACACTCCGAGAGCACCATCTTTATGGTAAGATTTTAAAGTTTCAGTTTTGGATACGTGAGGTCCACTTCATAGGGAACGTCATCTCTAAGGTGGGATTTGCGGTGGATCCGGTGAAGATCGAGGCAGTGCTAGCTTGGGAGACACCCAGGACCGTGACGGAGGTGCGGAGATTCCTAGGACTGGCTGGATACTACCAAAGGTTTGTGCCAGACTACTCCAGAGTTGCAGCACCACATTCAGCTTTGACGAAGAAGGGGAAACACTTCGTGTGGTCAAATAGATGTCAACGGAGCATCCAGGAGCTGAGACATAGATTGAACAGTGCACATATCTTAAGGATACCAAAGGAGGGAGTAGGGTATGTAGTCTACTGCGATGAATCAGGGACCATACTCGGATGTGTACTGATGTAAAAGCAAGTAGTGATCCCCTATGAATCACGACAGTTGAGGTAGCATGAGAATAGCTATGCTACCCATGATCTTGAGTTAGAAACAGTGGTCTTCGCTCTGAAGATGTGGCAACACTATCAGATGTGCGAGCACTTTACAGTCTACTCTGACCACCAGAGTCTCTCGCAGAAGGACCAAAACCTGAGACAGCAGTGATGGATCGAGTTCCTCCAGGAATATGACTTTGAGATAGTCTATACTCCTGTAAAGGGGAACGTAGTAGCCGATGCTCTCAGTAGGAGGACCGACATTCAGCTACTTGGAGAGGCGATGGAGTAGTTATCCACTTTGTTGATATCCTTCATGGATAGAGACGAAGAAACCTTTCTGCAGTCACTCACAGTCACTCCTCCACTAATTCAGTAGGTTAGAGAGGCACATAAAGGGGACATTGATTGTGATACGCGACGTGCAAATATTTCCACTGGTCATGCACCAGATGGATTTTCTGTAGGTGGAGATCACGTCATCCTTTTCAGAGGACGTACCATGGTACCAGCTGCATTACAGGAGGAGGTGCTGAGAGAGTATCATACTTCTCCTTTAGTGGTACATCCAAGAGTGGAGAAGTTGTACCAGGATCTCAGACTACATCACTGGTGACCGGGTATGATGAAGGCTGTAGTAGATTTCATTTCTCGATGCCTCACCTACCAGCAGGTGGAGGCAGAGTACCGGGTACCAGTAGGCTTTATACAGCCCTTGGAGGTCCTGGAGTGGAAATGGGATGGGATATCTACGGATTTTGTGACTTGACATCCACATACTTCCATAGGTCACGACTCCATTTGGGTGATTATCGACTGACTCACCAAGTCGGACCACTTTTTACCCATCAGAGTGAAGGGATATATGGAGAGCTTGGGACGCCTCTACGTTCAATATATTGTACGACTTCATGGTGTGCCAGCATCTATTGTCTCTGATATAGATGCTGGCTTTACTTCCCGGCTTTGGAAAGCGTTGTAGGAGGCATTCGGGATGCAACTACATCTGAGCACCGCCTTTCACCCTCAGACGGATGGACAGACAGAGAGGAACATTCAGACTCTCGAGGACATGCTCTGTCCATGTTTCCTCGACTTTGGACGCAGCTGGGAGGATCACCTGCCCTTAGTGGATTTTTCATACAACAACAGCTACCACTCCACCATAGGGATGACACCATACAAGCATTGTACAGCTGATCTTGCAGGTCACCTCTATGCTGGACAGACCCTGGGGAGTCAGCACTTGTGGGACCAGTGATGTTCTAGGCCACGACAGAGAAGGTCCAGGTCATCCAGGAGCGGATGAGGACAAATTAGAACCGACAAAATTCTTATTCTAACAGGAGGCGGAGACCACTAGAGTTCGAGGATGGAGACCACGTTTTCTTACGGGTCTCACCTCGATGTGGATTATAGAGATTTGGGCGGGGCGAAAATCTATCTACGTGCTTCATCAGACCTTTTCAGATTCTCAACAGGATAGGTGAGGTGTCTTATCTCCTGGCTCTACCACCTCAGTTGCACAGGGTGCACAGCGCCTCTCATGTATCTCAGCTGAGGAGATACGTGCACGACCTGAAATATATCATCGACCATGGGGAGATGGACATTGACTATGGGATGACTTTTGTGGAGGTATCGATGGAGATCTAGGATTGACAGAAGCGGCTCCTTCATGGGCGGATGATTCCTCTAGTGCGCATCAGGTGGCAACACGAGAACCTCAAAGAGAGAACTTGGGAGTGGGAGGCTCAGATTCGTGCTTAGTACCCGCATTTGTTTCCCTAGTTTGTGATGTATCTTTACGGGGACATAAATACCTGAGGTGCGAGTAATGTAATTAAAAATATATTTCAAGGGAAATTTTTTCTTAATTTTATTCTGGATTTTATGAGTACGCAGTTTCTGACGGCACCTAATTCCGAGGCCCGGTGTGCCCAGAATCATTTTCCAAAATTTAGCTCAGGTACGTTCAGTGAACGAACAAGCGGGATTTTCTAAATTTATAACTAGTGATTGGGATCGAATTCTGATGGCACCGATGAAACCGCAACACCGGTTTTGAAGTACGAAGACCCTTTAAGGTGTTGTGTTTGTTGAGAGGAGTTGCTAAAAAAGGGGAATTAATTGAAGAGTGAAATAAAATTGTGAGACAATTTTATTTTATTTCTTTTAAGTGGTTTAATCCTAAGAATAGAATTGGGGTGGAACTAACCTCCCATGTGAGGTTAATGGTGAGGTGGGGCCCACATGAACCCCACCCCTTCAATTTCCCTAAACCCCCTCTTTTATGTTGGCAACCCCCCATATGTTTATGACTTTATCTCTTCTGTATTAATGAATGCCAACACAACCTATTCAATTAATTGAACTCATTAATTAATTGAATTAGATATTTTGACTTTTAAATGTTGGCATGTGTGAATATAATAAGAAAAAGTCTTATTTTATTTTTGTTTGTATCGTTGTGTGGAGTCTGGGGAGAAAATAATCGAAGTCTCGAAGATATTCTTCTTCCTCGTTGAAGAACACGAAGAACGCCGGAGCACCAATAAGTGATCGACGTGTCGTTCTTCTCCTCTCTATAGCCGGTGTGAGACGCCGTCCACATTGGACGTACGCCGACTTCATCAACCCTGATATTGTCTTTGACATCATTGTTGAGGTAGGGAATTGTTTTACATTCATGATTAATTTACGATCATCATTGACGTTTATTAAGCCGCCAGTTATCAAGATAACAGGAGGAGGTCCGACCGCACGAACATAGCCAAACCTCCTCCCAATGGTTATTAATTTTTCGCTATGGTTTGGAATGGAGGCGGCGCGGTGCCCTCACACTGTGAGGGAAAAAGGGAACTGCGACCAGAGCGGGCCGCGACGAAGAAGCACGGAGCCGTCGCAACGCGCCGAAGCCAAAGAACCCGCGGCCTAGGTCGGGCCACAGGGGAGGGGCGTGGCACCGTCGCACCACGCTGGATGGACAAGGGATGTGGCTGTGAAGGGGAGGGTGGCCAGAATCGCCGGCCGTCGGTGCTTCCGAAGGGCAGGACTGCGGGGTCCCACGACGGTGGCACCGACCGGCCAACAGGAGCAGCCGTTCGGAAGAGGCTGGTGGTCGTAACCCCCGGCGACAGACAGGTGGGACCCCTCCATATGGGGGGGGGGGCATTTCGAGACAAGGGGGGCAGCGCCCCCCATTTTCCAGTAAACCAAAATGGCCGAGCTACTGGCCACGCGGGTCGCGCCCGTGCCAGGCCAACTGGCCACGTCGAGTCGGACCGCCCGCGCCGGGCCGGGCCGCCCGCGCTGAGCTGGAGCCCCACGCCGTCAGGGCCGGGCCGCGCCCTAATGGGTCGGACCAGGACCCGATTTGGGTCGCCCTATTTTGGGCCGATCCAGGGGTTTTGGGCCGGGACGGTCCGTGCCCAAACCCCCCTAAAATCGGACAGATTCATTCAAACGCTCGTAACATGGGATACGAACCTCCGATCGACGCACCATCAGTTGCGATGCGATCCTGGGATCGAGAAATTAGTTTCGGTATATTACACTCAAGGTTTAAGAGATATTTGGGTATGGCCGGGTTGGTTCGAACATAAAACCAACCAGGACTTCGGAGCGAAAACGCTTATAACTTGAGCTCTGGACGTCTGATTGATGTGCCGTCGACTTTGTTGGATTCCTCTTAGGGAGACGGTTCTTTTGGCTTACTCCACTCGAGGTTTTGATGTAGTTGGATTATGGTAAGGTTGGTTTTGACTTAAAAACCAACCTGGCCCCTGGGACGAAAAAGCCAATAACTCTTAGATCGGGCGTCCGATTGACGCGCTGTTAGTCGTGTTGAGTTCCTATTAACGAGACAAAACACTGGGATACATCAAATCCATACTGAATGTCAATTGATGTATCGACCCCCTTGGCTCAGGGAACGGACCCTCCCAAAATCAAGCATGCTGTGTGAGGGAACCATAGAGCTGGCTGCAACTGCGACGACGATGACGACTGTACTAGGATCCTTCGTGGGTTGGGTATTGATGACGACCGTACTGAAATCATATATGGGTTTGACGTCGATAACTGTTTTTATTGTATCCTATGTGGGTATGGTAGTACGTGACTACTATTCTTGTATCCTAAGTGGGTTCGACAGTATTTGACAATGTACTTGTATCCTACGTGGGTCTGGGAGAGTGGCTGGTCTTGTATACTTTGTGGTTCCGACAGCTTAGATGGTCTTGTATCCTATGTGGGTCCGACAGCTTAGATGAATCAGTGGCTACATCTGATCATCTCAACCACCTTACGAAGAGTATACCTGTGTGAGATGAGTCTTGGATTTCAATCATTATATTCGATATGATTGTTTTTCCTATCCTTTGTGGATTGGGATGTGTTATCCTATGTGGATTTAATTGTGCTATCCTATGTGGACTAGATCAAACTTGGGATCAGATGTTGGATCCGAACTGGAATTGATGACTTAGGTATATGTATGAGCATATACCTAAGTAGAGTTGGTTGTTACTTCGTGATTGTATCTTTCCTTTGTGGTTTATCCTTTGTGGATTCTGGGAGACTATCGGAGGTCTCGAGGTCTCTACTGAGTAGAGTATACTCACCCCTGCATGGGATAATCCCGCACTACGTTGTGTTGCATGAAGATGACGGACAACACTGATCGTGGTTGAGGATTGTGGAGCAAGTCGGTACATAGAGGTGGACCACTGGGTGAGACGTAGACGGAGCGGACGGCTGGACCCGAGGAGCTGAGGAGACTATCTATACCCACCCTTCATGTGGGATTTCCAGTGGACGGCTCATCGTTGATGCTTTAATTTTCACTTGCTGTAAATTATTTTCAATTGTACTTTTCTTTCAGTTGGGTTTGTATTCTGGCCCATTTACCTTCAAGCACATACAGTTGTACACAGTTTACTTAGTGTTTATTTCAGCTTGCTTACTCTGTGGTGTTTGTTTACCTTGTAAAGGCAATGACTTCCCTTCTTATCGGGATTTACGCCTTTGTTCTAGTCGCCAGCCCCTGGCCTATGGATGGCGGGCATGGGGTAGTCACGGTACGGGCCCCAAGGATGGGTCGTGACAAATATTTGTCATTATTCATTGAAAAATTAGTCATTTAAAAAACATATAATCAAATTACAATAAGATATTTTTTAAATTATGAACAAAAAAATTATAATCATTTAAACTAATTAAAATTTTATAATTTTAAAATCATTGTTTTTAATAATAATATATAATACAAGAAATCTCAATTCAGATAGGAAACTATGTTTTTTCATTCAGAAAAGAATATTTCATGGTATTCCAAAAATGATTAAAACTATATACACTCTAAATAATGAATATTATTATGAAATAAAAACTATTTATATTAACATTTACAAGGACAATAGTTATTCTCACATAATGGAAATGTTTTCCTCATAGTTTTATTCATTACTAAAACAAGAGGAATGTTTTTCGTAAAAATGAAAAAGAAATACATCACATACCATTGGTGAAATCCTAATGAGTTCCTCCCAAAATGAAAATTAACCATGTTTTTTAGAATTACAAATATTAGCCTGAACCATTTACATTACATTCAATTTTTACAATAACCAATAATACATATCCCTTATGATAATTATGAAAATAATGAACGCGTACCACAAATCAATGATATTTCCTATAGTTATATACATAAAATTTATTCTTACTCTGTGTTGGCATCATATTCTTTGACTTAATACTTAATATATAAACAATTTTTTCTTCAATTTATTGTGATTTTTTTCACCAACATCATCCCAAGAAGTTACATTCTCACACCACATTCCATATAATTACATAAATGGTTTCATATGAATACATGAATGAAATTATTTTTCATATGAAAACTCAAAATAGTTAGATATTGATCCCTTCATCCATGATTATACATTGAGAAATCTTGAATTATATCCTCAAAAATATGAATCATTCTCTATTATTATCCACTAAATTGAGGTTTAAAGGATGTACTAATTTTTATTTCAAAATTTAATGTCCTCTGAAGAAATTTCTATAAATATGAGGTAATATAAGGATCATGGTTGATACAATGAAGAAAGATACTCCCTGAAATCTAATTTTCTATCTAATAGAAATTTTAAAATGTTTTTCTTGATACACATTATATCAAATGGGAATAAATTTAAAATATTTTGATAGTCGGTCATTAATAAACCATATAATATTATTAACTCGAGAAATATTTTTTAATCCCACCATAATATCCATAGATTTTCTTGAATGGACTGAAGGCCTTACTTTTTATTATATTATGGATAATACCCCTTTTAATGGTTGACGGTGAACCTGTACATGACCCGTATGTCCAAGAAACAAGTCCCGAATGACTCGGAATACATGACCCGAAGGCCCAGAGGCATACCATGCCAAAACATGACTCGTAGGCCCTGCCCACTTGAACTTCCCCTCCCCACTTCTACATCAATGATAACCTAGCTCCCCACCATGCATTGCTGATCAGCTAGCATTTTCCCATACAATGTTTCTTGGTGCCTTGTTCTGATAGGGGCTTTTATACCCTCTCATTCTTCTAATCTGGTTTGCTCTGCATCTGGTGGCTGCTACTCTTATTAATGTAATCCTCTTCTGGGGCCTATTCTGTTTGAACTGGGATACTCCATGGTCTTTGTGGCCTGGAGGCCATGTGTCCCAAAGGCCTTTTATGACCCGAAGGACCTTGCGATCTATAGGCCCAAACCGGTGGCCTAAAGGCCAAAATCAGGTGATAGTTCCATCTGCTATAGTACCGAACATTAACTGCTACAGTACTGATGCAGTCCTACTATAGTAATGCTAATGTACCCGAAAATCTGCCTCCACTCGTTTTTGAACTAGAGTCTCTTGTATGCCAAGAAGGAGCCCTTACCACTCGGGTATAGGCTCGTTGGCACCATAATATCCATAGATAAATTCTATCTTCTCCATTCCAGCACTTGAAGATAATGAATCATCCCCTATGGTAGATTTCATTGTTACTAACATGGTGAGAAGTCAACCATTTCATTATAAAATTGGAAATATCATTCTCCATTCCCTACAGCCATAATTTATTTTAATTTTCACTATACATATTGGAGCTGCAATGAATATTTGAAAATATAGAGCTATGAGACTCACTCAATAGTTGTTTCTTCTAATAAGGGTCACATGAAACAATTAAACTTTATCAAAATCCCAAAACACCTTATTTTTCAAAATTAAATTTGGTTAATTTACCTTTATTAATAAATGATATACTTTCTTATGAAATAATGTCAACCTTCGAATCACTGTTAATATTTTATGATAGAGGATTTAATAGTCATATGAAACAAAATAGAGGGAGTTATTACATTTATAATTCCATATCCAACATTCATCAAATCATTAACAACATGATTATTTTCTTTGAATAAGATAGTTACACTATATTTTTGAATTAAGGATTCAACTACTATGTTTTATTTACCTAGATGGTCATATATTATGTTGTAAAAATAGTTTATCAGTTATAACTATCTCATTTATTTCATGTTCATCTAATTTTGAGTAAATATATAATTGAATATTTTATAGAAGTATATATTTCACAATTTATTCTTTAAAAATGATATCCTTATATTTTTAAACAACACACCACAATTATCAGCGAATGTCTGTGTGCAGGATTATTTTTCTCATGCGGTTTTAATTGATGTAAAGTATAATAAATTGAAAAATAATTTTTTATTTAAAATCATATCACACCCTTTAAAAAATCATGTTTTAGAAAAAAAAATCAAATTATTTACATGTCATGGTCAAAACATGGGGATTCAAAAATCATATATTCAATTTCTATAAATATTCATCACATTTTTTTTATAGGTGATCCTAACTAATTTTCAAATCAACATCATTAGTGGGCTATATAACCATGAAATTATATGAATAGAAATCTAAAATAGCCTAATAATCAAAGGAAACTATAAATATCAATTACATTTAAAATACATATACATTAATCTAAAACATTAGATATGGAGGGATCAATCATTATTTGATTCTTATTTACGATATTTTTAAGGATTGAAATCTATTTTAACCTCGAATAACATTTCCTAATTTCGTTATATAACTTCATTTATTTCATGTTCTGTAGAATAATCATTTAATATTATTCATGATCCTCATAAAATTAAAATTAAGAAAAATATCAATAATCACAACCAAAAACATAATAACATATTATGTGAAAAATCTATTTATAAGATCCATGAATACAATTAGAATATTCATAAATTCTAAATTACTGGAAAAAAATCATAATACCAATACCTAGTAAGAATGTAATCTCAAGGATGTCATCCTAATAAACCTTCAGCTAACCATACTCATACCTTAGATAAATAATAAACAAATAAAATGTTGCAAATATTTAACTTATAAATTCATGGATATGAGAAAAAAACACCTTATTTTAAATATTAGTGTTATTTAATAATTAAAAATAAATTAAAATACTCATAGAAATATATTTATTTTAAACAAATAAAATAGGGTAGCCACATGGTGATGTTCTATGATAAATGTAACATTTATCAAGAATATCTTGCAACTAATTCTACAATTCCATTTGTTATACTTGTGGTATCAGAAAATGGGGTTTTGAAATTATATTTACATCACAAAGTAAGTCAATATTATATTAAACAACCCCAATAGGTATAACACTACGTAACTTATCATGAATAACATCCAATGTTCTTTTATTATATGGATATAATTTATTTTATTTGTTCTATTATTTTCAACAACATGAACTTGGAAAATATTACTTCCACATATTAATAGTTTCGTTTCCTTTTTATATGTTATCAATGGATTAAATTGTTTCTTACATACAAGTACGAACTATTTTCAGAATATAACTACAGTTTCTTTATAATCAATTCAATCCTGAAAAACTAAAATATATTCCATAGAAATAATATCATGAAATTAAATAATAACAATGAAAGTAATTTTTTTCTGGGAAAACACTAAAAAATATGATAAAATGAATATAAACATAAATTTTTACTATAATAAAACTACACCAATTTTTTCTACCCGATGTCAAAAATTCATTTCTCGAGGATAAATTTTCTTTTTTCTAGAATATTTCCCAGTAATGAATGATTGTATAGACCCTTAATCCAAAAAGGAAATAGAATAATCCAAATATTAAAGTAATTTTAATTTCCCACTTCCTTTGTTAACCCATCATCTGCCGATGTATATTTCATGGATTTCACCGCTACATTCTTCTTATAGTCTATTGTATTTCCATTTGGGTTCCCATAAGTAGTCACACATCCACGCAATAACACTTATAATTATATATATAACACCTTACATAATATTTATCATAATTATTCTTACCACTATCAAGATATGTCTCATTATAGTCCTGATCTATGTGAAAATCATACTGCATCAAAAGCCCAATCCAGATTTCATAATAAAATTTTCAGGGTTATTTTTACTACAACTGTCAAAAAATAAAAAATTTGATTTTCCAATAATAATATTTCCTTGATGAATTCTATCCCCTTTCCTACCATCAGTTTCTTTTTTATCCAATTTTTCATAAAATTCCTAATCTAATCGAAAATCAATTTCCACCATATCGACATAACTAACATATGTCTCATAACATTTAATGTAATGTGAGGCTAAAAATATTATGCATAATGTGGTTGGTCTTGATTAAAACTGATTAATTTTACTATCATGATCTCAAATACAAATTGTTGCATAATTTTTTAATCATGTTATTTTTTATTCAGACACTACTAAAAAACATTCTACCTTCCACCGAAATTACTGGAGTTTATTTTCTAGCTGCATAGAAACAAAAACTCATAAAAACATCCTAAAGAATCTATTCTTAAATGTATCACATTAATTTTCATAAATATATTCTCTTTATCTGGTATTGTTGACCATTAAACAACATGGATTGGATTAAACAAAAAAATTAAAATAAAGAGTTTAATTTTTATAATTACAATGACACAAGACTTTGAATATATTTTCTAATGATTTGGTCTATCCCGCGGTGATGAGAGAGTCCGAAGGTCTAATGAATATCGTTGGATTTAATCTCCTAATATTCTAATTTATAAATATGTTATCCTATAGAAGATTATGATTATCTATATCCTTGATTCATCCACTATTCACAGATAATCTAAACTAAAATATCACATCAATTACTACACATTTTCTATTCCAACCATTATTGATTTCTTATTTTTAATGATATTGTTCTATTGGTGCCATTCTACATTAGATTACCCTTTTCCATTAAATAAAACCATTATAAATATATTTTCTAAATAAATCTATATAGTAATATATAAATAATTTATCCATGTAATCATAAATTCTAATATATTATGGTTATACATATATTTTCTAAGCCTCTAATTTTTTTGAAATTAGTAATATCAAACCCTCTATAAAGTACCAACCTTATATAATGTATAAAATCATTTTTTTAAAATTAATTTAATTTTATTCCCAATGATTTTTTTATTATATTATTAATGAAATATTACATCACTATTATATAAAGAAACATCACACAACTAAATGAATAACACCAATATTTTCCATTTTTTATACAATATTAATCTTCCTACATAAAGGATGTTTTTTTGATGTCATATCTAAAGAATTTCCAATTAATCATATCCTTATCCATAATAGTCTAGAAAAACCATGTAAATAACATTTGAAACTGTTTGATAACCACAAACACCTCAGAATGTGACATATAAAAATATATACAAATATATTTTACTCTATAAATAATGATTAAAAGTTTCCCATTTTAAATAAAAATGTAGATTACAATAAAAAGGACCATACCAGAAAAATCCATCTCTCAACATAAATACATTAATAAAAATTTAATAATGAATAAAAAATGAAAATTGAAATTGATAATGTTTTCTTTTAATTCATTAAATAATCAGAAAATTTTATATATTTCACCCTTAACAAGTACCGAGAACTTCCATTTTAAATTAATCTCATTAGTTTAACATATGACATCACATGACATCCATTTAAACCAATTGTAATAATTGATTAATATATTAGGTGAATTGGTAAATATATTTTATATAAATCTTATTATCCCACATTAAAATAGAATAACATACCCATAAAATTCTAAAAATATTTTAATAGAAATATAACCAGTTAACATCATACCTTACCTACTGAAATAAATGGATATATTGGGATTAGCTATCATTATTAATTTTATAATAAACAATAACATATTCATAAAATATATAATCATGAATCTCTATTACCATACACACAAAAATATTATTTTAACCAAAAATACAACACTTCTAGATATTGAAATACCCCTTCCATTTAACACAATTTTTGAATGTACCTACAAAATGTGAATGAGGATTTTTCATTGAATAAAATGGGATATCATGAAAATAATGACAAAGATCAAATTATGGTTGTGGAAGAGGGAATAAATACTGATATAAAATATGTTAAAAGAAAACAATCATCTTTCTATTTCATCTAAATTATCCTTAAAAAATTGAAAGATTCCCTTTGGAAAAAAAGTAAATATTTGCAAAAGTGACATTAAATTTTCTTTTATAATTCATTATTTTCAATTTTACTATATGAATACATAATTTTATTAATTTAAACATTGATGAAAATGATTTATTAAATAATCCTTTTAAACATATTAAATATGGTTTTAAAAGTCATTTTCCCTAATATGAAGTCAAATTCAACATGTACAATATATATCATACATAATAAAAAACATAAGTTAAATAGGTAAATTAATAATAAAATTTATCCTTTTAAATAAACCATTTATTTTTTTATTACCATGTTATATATAGTTACATAATAACTTAAGTTCATGTCACATGTTTTGATGATATTCATATAATTTGTCCAAAATAAATTTGGTATGTTAAATATTTTATAGGTGTTCATTATTCAATAATAAAAAATAATAATCATGAAGTAATTATTTTTTAATACATTAATTATCACTTTTAAATATAAATGAAATATAGATAAAATCTTATTATGTCACAATCAATGAAATTGTAGGTTTTACAAATGTATGATTGACTTATTTATTTTCCGAAGAGAGAAAAATAAAGAAGGAAAATATAATTTTATCTTTTTAGAATGATTTTTATGTAAAAAATGTCATATTATTTTTCCAAATAGAACTGTTTATAGTATCCATGTGATGTGGTTATGAAAAATGGATCGCATCACTTCGTAGAGGTAGTAATTATCAAATATTAATGAATGAAATTATCTTTATTCAATTGATAGAAATGAAATAAATAGGATTACATATTGAATTTACATAATGATAAAAATTTCATTAATATCACATATATATAGATACCTTAATTAAATTATTATTACAAGATATGAGATGGAATGTTGGAAAACAAATTTCCTTGATATGGGGGAGGTGGTTTTTTACCTATAAATGACAATTATTTTTCAAATTTGAGAGAAGAGGGAGATGTATATATGTTATTTAATTTACATAAAAACATATCAGTACATGTCAGTTATTGGGGTCATTTAATCAGATTTATTAAATTAATTATAAAGGAGGTGTACCAATAAATAAATTGAAAACACTCAATCATAAACATAACCTATTATTTGGATGCCCTATTTAAGTATATAAAGAAATCCCTCCTATATCAGTTTGATAATAAATTTAGGTCCTCTAAGAAATTTTATTTTGATAAAATAAATTGATTTAATTAGGTATTTTCTGAAAAAGTCTATGGAAGTGTAAAATTAACATGATATGGATTATCCATTAATTTTTGTGGGAAATGACACACTTGGAATCCTTTAAAATAATAAAATATTTTTATTCCAAAATCAAGAATAATGGTTCCAAAATTTATATTTTTAGAATACTAGATGTCATAGTACCCAAATAGGTCGATAATTAAGAGTCTATACAAGGATATTGGTAATTCTAAACCTTATCAGTTAAGATTAATCCCCTACATAAACTATAATATCATAATCAATGGAAATATAATTATCAAATTTTTAAAAATCATTATGAAAAAATCAATGTGGTATTTATATTTATTTTTAATTATGAGTATTAAAAATAAATAAATATATTTTATTAAATTAAATTTATATCATTGGAATAAATTAATTTAAAATTAATCTCCAATAATGCAACTTGAATATATTTTTAGAAATTTTTTTTGTTATATATAAAAATGAATATATTAAAAATTAAAGAATAATTTTTTTTATAGACTACAATTACATAATTCAAAATATAAATAAACTAATTTATATTTGAGTTTTTTACATAAATTTACCTTCCTAAATTCATTAATCGTAAAGAATACTATTAATAAAACTTATATTTTCCACTAGTCATTAGAAATTTTATATTTTCATACAATTATCATAATTTCATCCTAGCTTAATTTGGAAATGATGAATTGAAATCTGATGTTTTTATTTGGACATTAAATTTCTATAATTAGAGAATATTTATTTTAAATCAACTTATATGATCCATGAAACCCAAATTTGTTTAGAGATATTTTTTTATTAATAGTGAAAAATATATAATATTATTATAATGGATATACATATTTTATTTATAAATTATTAAAATTAAATTACATTAAAATGATTCATTTTAATGTTACATTGGTTTTCATAAAACTTTTATTAAAATTTCAAAAACAAAACAACATGTGTTTTGAACTATTTAAGAAACATTTAGATTAATGTGAACAAAATAATAATATCATAATATAATGATTAGGACAGAAATGAATAATAATAATTAAATTTTATTTTAATTTTTTTATATTATTTAGGAAATTCAATTTGATTGTTTATAAGGATATGTGTATGGGATGAACTAGTCAATAAAAGGAGGTAATGGATCTTCTAAAGCACCCAAAAAAATATTTCACCAGTTCATTAATATTCTTACATTCCCTATATCACATTATCATTTACATTATCCACCAATATATTCATTTTTTTCATTCTTAGATAAATTTCCTTTCTTTTTGTGAATAATTAATGTACTATATGTTCTCGTCATAATTTCATGTATCATGGAAACCCATTTAAGGAATAATTTATTGAAATTCGAATGGGAAGAAACATTATTAAAGAGAAAAAAATGTATGGTATGGAAATAGAAATAGAAAAACATAAAACAACATGTCTAATTACATATCAATGAATTCTTGAAAATCATCAGCAATCAATTTCTTTTGGATAACCATGATCAAAATCACAATCAGACTCATCATCCAATAGACTAAAATAATGACCTTGTACTTTTCTCCTTGTTTTGGTATTTCTAGTTATCATTATAGGATTCATATGTGAGTATTATTTCATTTTTCATTACTATCTCATATGACATAATGATGATAATTAATTTTCAACATATTTTATTCATAGAAATATCATATGATCATTTATTTGGAAATTCACCATTCTCCATGTCTTCCTAAGTACCCCCAAAGTTATCTAAACTGAAATGTTTGTTAAGTTCCATAATAATATGATAAAAAATGTAATCATATTCAGAAACCAAATTTTTATTATTATCTTTTAGTGATTCCCCCTCAACCTGAGTAACATGTTAATAAAAAGATTGAGTGGAGCCATTCTCCCCTGCTTAAAGTAGGATTATCCCAGTCATTTATTCAAATAATTGTCAACATGATTACAGAACCTATATATAGGATAAGTAGTCCCATATATATTTGCGGGTTGTCACCAAATTCCTCCATACCCTAAGTCTCATAGTGAACCCCCTCTTTCTAACAATTTTTGGTTATTCCCCTTATATAAAAAAATGATATGATAATATTCCAATGGGGATTTTTCTAATGAATTTTTAATTGATTAAATTACAATCAATATAGTATTAATTATTGGTACTTTATCTAATGATTAATATCATCTCCAATATAATAAAGAAAAATTTAGTCAACCTAATCTAAATTTAGTATACTTTTATCTAAAACTGGGTAATTATATCCAAACATATCCATTTCATTGATTATAACATTCTTAATAGGAACACACTAACATGATGCAATTTCTTACAGTACATGAGTATAAAATACGATCTAATCCATGAAGGTAATATTTAGGTTTACTAGAACCCTGGTGTTCTTAAAAGAGAAAGGGTTTAATTGGGCTTCCTAATCATAATTAGTGCCTATGACCGACTTCAAGGAAATAGATCCAAATCCTAATGACTGCCATTTTAGCTCCACATAATGGAATATAAGCTAGAAAATATATTTCATGACTTTAATATACTTATATTTTTAGAATACTGAACCTATAGTTAGTCTTTATATAGGATCCTAATACTTAAAATCCATATCCTCAACCAATATAATCATTTAAAAATGAATATAAAATTGAGAACTCTTAATCATATAAGAAATAAGATCCATTTTATTTTTAAATTGTGAAATATTACCAATAAATATTATTATATCATGAGTGAAGATATTCGAAGATGAAAAATTCCACATCATAGAATCAGCTTCCTCTACGATATGTACACTCCCATCATACGATAAGGGTGTGTCCATGGATCGACCATAGAATTGATAAAACCATGGAAAACATGATAAAATTCAAAATCATTTCAAAAATAAAATCTCATAGGAGAACCCCAGACCATATTATTATCTCCATGGGATTCCCTAAAACCACCTTTCATTATCATACATTAATAAATGAGTTCCAATTTAAAATGATCGTGTATATTTGTTATCTCATTTTATACACCACATTATCTCCATCTTTTAATATAAATATTTCAAAAAATATAAATTTTTAATGTACAAATGTATGAACTATTTAAGTTTCCAAGTATATTATTTTGTTATAAATATATTTGGAGACAATAATCTCATAGTCTTTAAACCCCATATATTATGTTTATTTAAAAAAAATCCAAAATTTATTATTTCTTCAATGCACTATGAAATTATTATCTTGGCTAATGATTCATTATTCATTTAATTACATACAATAATTTTTTAATCATAAATTTTATGGGAAGTGTTAGGATATTTCATTTGATTTGGTTCTACGTAAGGATTTTATAACCCATTTCCATTTCATTGTTTTATATTGTGATAATGAGTTATTTTTTTACATTATATTGAAAATATATTAATTTACATGTGATGAGAGTGAAGGGTGTGCCATTAATTATACAACACCCAAATGAAGTGGGTACTAATGTAATTTCATGAAGCATCATGTATGGTGCCTGATATATTAGCCTTTTATTCAATGTTATGGTGTCTTGGTAGTGATCCTTGTCTTATGCTAATGATGTAATGAAGTATCTTATTTCCACATATACATTAATTTATTATTTTTGGATATTATTCCAATTATTCCTTATTATGATTCCTTTGAACCTTATCAAAATGATTTAACAATATTTTCCATGACTCATACGTGTTAGTTCACCTTCATTCTTTACTCAGATTATTCCCACACTTTGATTTATACCTCACCCATTTCCTTATCAATGTACTTTTGATTTGATGTTTAAGGGAAAATCGTTTTAGGTAAACTATGGATACATTATGATGATAAAAATAAAATGATAGTATTATTTTTTAATTATATTATTTTTTTCAAATCACCAAGTAATACAACACATCTAGATATCATCATTTTAATTTTTGGAGACATGTTAAAATAAAATGAAATATGTAATAGGAGTGACTTGGGTTTTTATAGATGGTTTTAGGCCATAGTCCATTTATTTTATATATTATTTTATTAATTCATTAAAGAAGTAAATATAGACATGTTCACAGAAAATAACCGATTGTTTTTTTAAAGTATATATTTTTCTTCCAAAAAATAAAATCGCAGTCCAGTTACAAACATTTGGATGCATGAAGTAGAATATAATTTCCAAGTGGTAATTAGTACTAAATAGATAGTTAGGTATCATATGTAACTTTTATCAGTAAGAAAAATGGGCCTAACAACACACAATTTTGGACAATCAAGGGGTATATTTTCTATTAATTCACATTCACTATACTAACCATTATAAATTAAATCAATATATATTGTTGTTAAATTTTATAATGTGAAATATAAATAAGTAGTTTAAAACCCCTAAAAAGAATATTATAGTTTATATAATATATTTAAACCTATAAATTATCATTTTATTTTATACATGTAATATTAAGTCATTACATTTATGATCTAAATTTCCCATTTTTATGCTTATTAAAATTTGTATTGCCATCCTTAATTTCATTTTATTTTATTTTATGGATAGAAACATGTGGTTTTATCTTATTAATTCCAAAAAAATTATGATTATATTCTTGTAGGGGGATCCAAAAACATTATTACATTCTATTCACAACTGACTCAAGTTATGAATAATAACTTGACTACTATAAACATCTCTTATATACTCAAAAAAGTGAATGTTTTGGTTGTTTACTATTTAGGAAAAATTCATCCTAAGTATAGTGGATCAAATATTCTCCATATCATGTAAAATTTAACTAATTGAATTTATATGACATCTATTTTCCACCACTACATAAGATAAAAATGTCACACTAGTTAATTATATCTAAAATAGAGAAAATTACAAGTAGTGGAAACTAATCAATAATATAATTCCCAATGATAAAATAAAATTAATTTTGGGGTAATTATTATTGAAAATATGTTTTCTTGAAATTTTTTACATTCAATATAAGTCATAGAAAGTAAAGAGACAATCATGGAATCATGAAAAAGGGGGAATCAATTATTTGGTCTTATGAGAAAAAAAATATATCATGCATATTTAGCCTCCAATATCGTCATTAAAATGAGAATATGGTTTACCACATAATTTATTGTTTTCTGGATAACTATTTTAAATGATTTAGATAGGAAATAAATTAATATATATGAGGAAATTTAATATTTTACCCTTAAATTTGAGATTGTTATTATCGATTCTAAATGTTTTCTAATCTATAGATATAAAAACAGGAGAAAAAAATTTATTCTAGGATAATTATTATATAAATATCAATGAGGTATAAAAATAAAAAATTGAAATTATCATTAGAGATGGATGAAGTATCCAATAAAACTACATAATTGAAAAACTTATCTATTTCATGTATTGAATGGAGAGGATTCAAATTAAAAAATGTAATAGTGTGATGACAAATCCCACTAATGGGATAAAATAAATACATATTCATATAAATCCATAGCCTATATTTTTATAATTCAACATGAATAAGAACTTAACCTATATTGTCTCATTTTCCATTACATTGGATTTAGAATATAACTCACAACAAAAACATCCAATGATAATAGATAACAGATTATATTATGAGATCACTACGACTGATGTGGATCAAGACAATGATGTATAACCTGATACTAATGTTATTCATTAATAAATAAATACTATTTTATATGATTTAGTTCTATTTATTCTTTCATATCATTCATATTTAATATAACTATTCAATCACCATCTCAAAACCCTAGAGATTTTCTTATCAATGAAAAAAATGGTAAAATTATTTCATTTAAGTCATATTAATAATTCCACATAAATATTTTTGGGAGGAATATTACTTAAAACAATATCATAATATATTTGTTTTAGGACCTAGACCTTTTTTTCAAGTATTGGTTAGATTTTCTATTGTTTTTGAGAAATGAGGAGAATCTAGAAATTTGAGGAGTACACGCCATGTATATTAGAGTACACGCCCTGTACCTGATTGCTATGGGAGACCATGTACTGGCCATGTAACGGTCGAGTACATGGTTGTGGGGGGTAACCTGGAGAATGCAGAAAGAAGGGCCTGGTAAAGGCATATACACGAAAAGTACTTTTAGAAGACACACAATGTACTTTTCTTTTTAATTACTATACCAGACCAAGGTCACTTCTAACTAGTAGAACACCATTCATTTAGATCCCACTCACCCAGGAGAAACTAAGAGCGATGATTCTTCTTTGAGCCCCTAACCGACAGTCCGTGCTCTGAATCAATCATTGTCGATTGCATTGGAATCACCCTAGTGAGTTCTTCCTTCTTTTAGATACTCGTTTCTTATTTCCCATATTTCACGAGTTATCCTTACTTTTGCATTTTGACATTTTTTGTAGATCTACCATGTTCTAAGTTGATTCTAGGGCCAACGTTGAGTATATTGATCATAAAACACTGAGTTATGTGGTTTTTGTCATTCCTTTGTTATTATTTTAATATTATGTGAAAAATTTCCCAATACCCTAGAACAGGGTATTACATGTTTAGGGGTTTTAGCCCAGTTAATGCCTTATATGCCTTGTGTCTCTAAGTAGAGGTTGTTTCATTATGAATATGATTATTTTCAATGATATGGATGTGTTGAAAATGTTTGTTTTGATATTGACCATTTGGTCTAGCTTTGCCAATTATGCTTCTTGTTTTCCATGCCTAGTGTATTTAGGATAGAGTGATATTATTTAATTTTGTTATATGATTGTATATTTTTATCCAAGTAGTTATTGAATGCAGTTATACAGGTTGTTCTTACTATTTACGTTGGTTGTTGAACATCATTGTGCACGAATGAATTACAAAGGGCTATGGGAACCTGGTGTAGAAGACCATAGGGGGAATGAATTCTAAAGGCCTCTCCAGAGTGTCTATTTAATTTTAGGTTGAAAGACCATTGATGGGATTAACTTTGTGCTCTCTCAGAGTGTCTGTAGTTCCACGTTGTGAGTTCACTTGGATAATTGGACATTGGGTGCTTTCTCATAGTGTCTATATTTTCCGATACGAGACCACACGGGGAATTGACGGTGATTTCTTCCTTAAATAGTCTTTTCTAAAGCGGAACCATAGGGGTTAGATTGTGATTACATCCTATAAGGTTTCTTGAGTTTGATTGTTTAAACAAGAGGGTTTTTGATCTGAGTAATTCCGAAAGGATTACTTGTTTTATTATTATATTATTACTTGATATATGAAAATGAATGCAATTAAAACTATAGGGTTGTTTAATTTTGAGTACTTATTTGTTTATTGCTTCATTTTACATAGTGTATATCATATATATTCACTGAATTTTAGGCACGGATATTTGGGTGGTTGCCTACTTGGATTCATCTCACACCCAGTTTGGGTCATGCTTTTGGGACCAAAAATATTATATTACAGAAGGTATAGATATGGTCAGACACCCTTCTATGTCAGGTACTTGACTTTTGTGGATATGTGCACCATGCAAGCAATACAAGGCATGTGATGCTACATGAGTTTATTTGATATCTTTTTTAACTTTTTTTTAGTACTGTATTAAATAATTTTGACTTTTTTAGATTCTTTCCTAAACATATGCATCATGAATCCTTAATAGATGTTCTCTATTTGTTAATTACATTCAGTATTATTCTGTTTAATTATTTCATGTTATTACTACTTCCGCTATTGTAATATGTTTATTTCATCTAAATTAATCTGCCAATGAGGGCATAATTTCCCTACCATCACACCCAAGGGCCTCACTGTGAGTTGGAAGCCTTTGGAATTTGAGGAAATGCTCTTGAGGCCATGTGACCAACCGGGTACGGGGCACCTTTGGGTGGCACCCAGAACCTTGATGTTACAAAGTGGTATCATGGAATTCTTTTCTTCATGACATAATGTTACGACCCTATAGTTAGGGATAAGATAGAATATGTAGTTGGTAATAAGTTATTCCCGGGATTAGCTATCCCATGAATGGGGAAAAGCTAATTTTCCTTTATTTTTGAAATTATGATGGTTATGAAATTATTATAGTTGATTTCATTTCACTGTTGGGTGATTCACACGATTTTTATATTATTGTTTATATTATTGAGGTTCTATTTCAATTTCAACTTGATGAGATGATGGTATTTCATTTGATGCATCATATAGGCACTTTCTAGAGATCACATTTGAAGAAATGTTTCCATTCCATTTAGGGTGCATTTCTGGTTTCATGTTGTTGTGATAAATGTTGTGCTAGATATTCATGTTGTTGTGATAGATTCCTTGATAGAATACCGACTATTTGATATGGTATTTCTAATATGTAAGGTTTCTACTAAATGAGCATAAATATTTGGTTTGTGAGGTGTTATGGGACCTCATGGATCGGAATTTGGTACATCATTGCACTATTATTCTTGTATATGACATGTATAAGATTCCACGCTTTGATTCTCATGGAGTATGGGCCCCCACATATAGAAATTTGGAACTTTAATGTTCATTTTAGTGTTTTTCTACAATTGGGGGTAGTTTCAGAGGCTTACTATCCAGAAAAACCTAGAATTCATGACATGTAATTACAAATACACGGCATGTATGACTTTGTTCGGGAAGGAGAAGTTTGTCTTAATTACATATCATGTATTGTGTGTACAAACTGTATAGTTTCTAACCAAGTTACTTCCTATGTGGGATGAGAAATGGGGTTGAGATATTTTTGGTGGTACATGGCATGTACCCTATGTCCATGTCGGGTCAAGGAGCCATGTGCCTGGTCATGTGACTAACTAAACGGGTGGATTATGTGTAGTTTGTACACGCTCTGTTTGGAATAAATAATCCATGCAGAGTCAGTCGTGTAATTGGCCATGTGACTAACAACATGGGATAGTGAAATTATTTCATGTACACGTTGTGTTTGGAACATACACAAAATGTTTTATTTCCCTAGGAGAACCATGTGGGTTAGTGTTGAAGAAAAACTCAGGCAGGTGAAAAAGATTGAAGTACACGTCATGCCTTGGGAGAACAAGGCGTGTGCATGGGGTGTTACCTAAACATGATTGGTAAGAGAAAATTCCCTCTTGAATTCTTAGTGGACCATGTCGTTTAAAATTCATAGAGGCCATGGATTCATATTTTAAAAAAAATATATCTTTATCATCTTCCTTTCTTTCACTTATATGTTTTATTCCATGAAAATCCAGAACTACGGTGTGCGCTTGACCTTACTTTTTCATGCCACCGATAATTCATCTATTTGTATGCCAGATAAAAGGTTGTGATCAGACACCGAACATGGATGATTAGGGACAACCAGCTGATCCTCTAGTCGTGGTCATCTTGGAAAAAGGTGTTATCCCGAACACATGTGTCGATGCACAGTTGTGAGAGGGATTTATACGGTTTATGAAATCCATCTAAGGATTTCTGCCTCATTTCCTGTCTACTACAGAGTTGACACGTGTATTTTAGTAGTAACTTCCTCCAAATTTCATAGGGTATAGAGGACCACTGGCTGTAGAATCATGGTTAGAGGTCATGCCTTCTATCGTCGAGCATTTGGAGACGCCTCTAGAGATGAGGGTGAAGCTGGATATGTACATTCATTGGGATTATTCCAAGAGATGGTGGGATGAGATCTCACAGGCAGGACCCCCACATGGTATTTCTTGGGATTCTTTCTAATGTGACATCTATGATTACTTCTACCTGGAGACTTTGGGGTCGATCGAGCCTGAGAGTTAATAAGTATGGAGCAGGGTACACTTTCAGTAAAAGAATATTCTTCTCATTTCATAGAGTTGCAGCTTATCACACCCATTATAGGAGGTGATTATTTGTTCTTGGCAAGTATTTTTGAGGATGGTCTTTGGAACAACATCTGATCCTAGGTGAATATCATCATGTTGACATCCATCACCTCTATAGTCAACAAGGCGTTGAACATAGTGTGAAAACTGGGGGATTTTGGAGATATGAGTAAGGGAGGATTGACTTCCAGAGTTGGTACACCTCTGACTGATAGAAAGTAGAACCATAGGGAGTCTATGTGTGGAGATCTGAGGAGATGGGATACTTATTTTGGAAGCCAGGTGGTGTGCTACCAAAGTTGGAAGAGATGAATTATGAGGCAACATTTTCACAGAGACCCAGCGGAGTGCTGATCTTGTAGAAAGATGGGTCATCATCAGCGGTAATTTTAGCATTTCTCAAAACTAGTTGGTGATCATAGTTTTTCTATTACTCCTCGTTCAAGAGAAATACTACGGGTTTATCATTAGTATGGAAAATAGTGTTCTTCTTGTTGTTCAAGATGAGGTGTGGGTCGCGAACGTGGTGGCCAATTGGTAGACTTTCAGTGACAACAGGGTGAATAAGCTCAGGGGTGTCAGGTTGGGTCACAAGGACACATTATAGGTCAGACTTTTGTAGTGGAGAAGACCCAGCATAATTAAGATCCTAGACCCTCTATAGTTCGAGGTACTATTCCATTTTCCTCAGTTCTATCTTCTACACATTTCGATACATGGGATTACTATAGTTTCATATCTATTGCTGTTGTGGAGAGCCTTGGGCTTTGAATATTTTCTTCTATTGATGTATTCATGCTAGACACTCTGTTAAGGACCATAAAAACTAGTATACGTCAGTTCTAAGAGTTCCCTCATGAGTTTGGTGTGTGTAAATTCATAAAGGAAATCTATATAATAGGGATGACATCATATGATTTCCTTATCAGAATAGAATGGTTAGTTTCCGTTCATGATGTTGTCGACTGTTATCACTACGTGGTGAGTTTCATATCACTAGAGGGCAGGTTGTTCTTACGTAAGGTCGAATGGGATGTACATGCAAGAATATTAGGACCTGAGCATCATGGGTAGGGTGAAGTTACCATATATATTTCTAGTCTATATCTGGATGATCAGGGGACTTCACAGTTTGACTTTCCTCCAGTGACCAATCGATTCAGGGTGCATTACCAAAAGTGTTTTTTTGGTTTTCATCTGGAGTGAGAGGTAGAGTTTTCTATTGTTATTGTGCACATAGCAACACCATTTTCCATTAATCCTAATAGAATGGCTACACCAAAGATATAGAATCTCATGAAACATTTGGAGGAGTTAGTGGAAAAGGGTTTCATACAACACAATACTTCTCCTTGGGGTTTTCCTATCCTTTTTTCGAAGAAGGCGGATGGTACCCTCAGATATTGGGTGGATTATCGGAAGCTGAACCATTTGATGGTTAATAAATGATATCCATTATCAGGGATTAATGATCAATTTGATCAGCTTCGAGAATCCCGAGTGTTCTCAAAGATTTAATTGGGATCTGGATATAATTAGTTGTGCGTTATATCATCATATAATCCTCTTATATACATTCAGATAATGTATGGTCTATACGGGTATGTGGTTATGTCGTTCGGTCTCACGAACGTGCCTATAGTTTTTGTGGCACTGATGAACTGATTATTACTTCCATACATGGATTCTTTTGTGGTTGTCTTTATGGATGATATCCTAGTGTACTCTCACACTCGAAAATAACAAGCCACCCATATTAACATTGTTTTGACTACACTGAGAGAGAATCAATTATATGCTAATCTCTCAAAATTCCACATTTGGATGGTCCCAATTCTCTTCGTGGGATATGTTATCTCCGAGACAAGTGTATCACTAGTACAAGATAATGTGAGGGCAGTACTTCCTTGGGAGTAGGCGAAGAATGTATTTGAGGTACAAAGTTTTGTTGGGATGTCTGGTTACTACAGACGTTTCATAAATTACTTTTCATGCATAGCAGCGCCACTGAAGGGCCTGACTAAGAATGACATGAAGTACATGTTGTCATATTATTATGAGTCAGCCTTTCAGAAGCTGAAAGGTACATGACATAAACACTGATAGTAGTATTTCCATAACCACTAAAGAAGTATACCATTTATAGTGATGCATTAGGTATCGGTGGGGAGTAGTTCTTATATAGGGATAAGGAGTCGTTGCGTACAAGTCTTTGTAGTTGAGGTCACATGAGAGGAATTACCTGACCCATGGTCTCGAGTGGACTGCAGTGGTTCATGACTTACACAGTTGGAGAAAATATCTCTTGAGAGAGCATTTTTTGGTTTTCACCGATCACAAAAGTCTCAAATATATCTTCACACAGCGTGATATGAATTTAAGATAGTGAAGGTGGGTTGAGTACCTTAAGTATTCTGACATTGATCTTGCCTACAATATAGGGAAAGAAAATGTGGTGGATGATGAATTGAACAGGAGGACATAGATATAAGAAGTTCAAGAGTCTAGCAGTGAGTGGATTTTTATGGATATATTTCTTGAAATGCATTTGGTGGTGCACGACCAAGAGGGTCAGATGTTTCTTTCTTATATAACTATAAACACAACTGTACTTGATCGGGTTCGAATGAGGAATATATCAGATTTTTAATGCATAATACGATTGTAATGTGTGTAAGGGGAGGACCCTATTCCTGGATGGACCATAGGTGAGGATGAGATATTTTGTTTTCATGGGTGCATATCAGTGTCAGCATATATAAGAGATAATTTGATTCAGGAATTTCATTCCTTAGTTTGGGAAGGTCATCCTGGTGTCACCATGATGTATTAAGATCTGCACCATCAGTATTGGTGTCCAGGTATAAAGGGAGATGTTTCTTGTTTTGTAATGAGGTGTTCCACCTATCAAAATGAGAAGGAAGAGCATCAACGACCGACATGGATTTTGTAGTAGTTACCCATTCCCGAGTGTAAGTGGAATGATGTCACGATGGACATCATGACAGGATTACTGATTTCATCTCAAGGGAATGATGTGGTTTGGGTATTTATTGACAGGCTCACGAAGGATACTGACTTCTTGCCGATCAAGGAGACCATCAGTGTTGAGGAGCTGTGAAGGTTGTACATCCAAGAGATTGTACGTCTACATGGGGTTACACACTCCATTATTTCATACAGGGACGTGCGTTTTACTTATTTGGTCTGGCAGCGACTACAAATGGATTTTGGTACAGAGTTACTTCTAGGTACAACTTACTATCCCCAGACGGATGGCCTGTCTGAGCGTACGATTCAGGTTCTGGAAGACATGCTACGAGCATGCATCCTAGATTTTGGAGGTTATTTGGAAAAGCAAATAACTCTTGTGGAGTTTTCCTATAGTAATAGTTTTCAACCCACTATTCAGATTGCACATTTTGAGGTTATTCAATGTAGGTCATGCCAATCACCACTATGTTGGCTGGAGCTAGGAGTGACAGCTATGATAGGACCTCGTCTTTTCCTGGATACCACATAGTAGATAGAGTTGATTCGTAATAGGATGGCTACTTCACAATCATGGTATAAGTCTTATGTTAATCGACGGAGATGACCTCTAGTGTTTGAGGTCGGAGATCAGGTCTTTCTACATGTAACACAGAGTTAGGGACACAAGAGGATTTTGAGACATGGAAATCATTCACTAAGATATGTTAAACCATTTTAGGTTTTGGAGATAGAGTCGGTCTGGTTGCATATAGTGACTATTGATAATGATACGAGACCACACGAGGAATTGATAGTGAGTTCTTCCTTAGAGAGTCTGTACTATAGCTGAACTAGAGGGGTTAGTCTGTGCCTACATCCTTGAATGTTTCTTGTGTTTGATTGGTTGAACAAGTGGGGATAGGCTATGTGTAATTTATATAGGTTTACTTGTTTTTGATTAACTACTTACTTGATATATGAAAATTAATACTATTGAAACAGTATGATTATTTATTTTTGAGTACTTCCTTTTTTTACTACTTCATTTTTCTTATTTCCATACATATATATTCACTGACTATTAGGGATAGATCTTTCGATGGTTGCCTACTGGGATTTGCCTCACACCCTATTTGGGTAATTCTTTTGGACCCAAAAAGATTATATAGTTGTAGGTGTATATAAGGGCAAGAGCCATTCTATGTCAGGTACTTGACTACTATGGAGCATGATAGAATGAGACCAAGCTAAGGGTAGCGATGTTGCAGGCTTTTATTTGTTTTCTTTGTACTTTGGTTCAGTACTGTATTACAACATTGTGACGTGTTTGGCTTCTTTAATAGACATGTTTATCATGCATCATTTTTATATGTTCTCCAGTTTTTTATTACTTTCAGTGTTATGTAGTATAATTATAGAATGTTATTACTGCTTCCACTATTGTTATATATTTATTTGCACTGCATTACTCTGCCAATTAGGGCATAATTTCCCCACAATCGCAACCAAGGCCCTCAATGCTAGTCGGCATCCTCTGGCGTTTGGGGAAATTCATTTGAAGCCATGTGACCAAATGGGAATGGGGAACCTCTGGGCGGCACCCAGAAGTAGGACGTTACATTTTTGGTGAATTCAAGCCTTTAATATTCATGGAATGGATCTCCCTATATAGTTCCAACATAATTCACTATGATATAGAATTAATATTTCAAATCCCAAATCATCCACTGATTCTATTCTAGTGTGTGATAAAGGTTGAATCTTCGTTGAAAATAAATTCTCAAACATGGTTATTATTTTGTTATGAAAATAGATTGATGGAAAATCGAGGGTAATACTTAATTATATGTTCCTGCTGATAGAATATGGTGGTGTTTTCCAAATGGAATTGTTTTTTATTACACTTGACTACGATTTTGATTTCTTAATAAAACATATACTTTTATCTCTTCCTAAATCCAAAAAATATATATATGTTTGTTATTGATTTTGAAGAATATAAAAATAAACTAATATATAATGTGTGAAAGGGTTTCGAATTCCCATAAGCTTCACCCTAATTTCCATTTTTCCTATTTTTTATGAAGATGAATGGGCTAATACACCCCTTTAATGATTATCATGAACTCTTCAAAATCACATTAATTAACATGTATCCAATACATCTAATTGAAGATGTGATCATTAAAATTTGTTTCCCCAATACATATAAAAAATTTATCATCATTTAGGATATCATAAATTGATTTTAATTTAGAATAATATACCCAATACATCCTTTCTAACATGGTATGAACACTATGAATTCATGGAAAATTCATTCACACCATCCAGTGTTCCAGAAATATTCAAAGACAAGATGAATAAATTAATTAGCTATTTTCTCAATAATTTTTTGTAGTGTTTGAAGATGATATTCACATATAATCTAAAAGAAAAAAATGAACAATATGAGTATTTGAGAACTCTGATGATGATAATGAGAAAGGATAAATCTTATTCAATGTAATGTAAGTGTGATTTTTTTATTGATCATTAGACATTCTCTATGAATGATATAATAACAAAGGGGATACGTTTAGATCATTCAATGATAATATAGACTTAGTAGTGGAATTTTACATAAAAGTTTTCCACGATATATATTTTAGTTGGATAAATTTGGTATTATAGTCAATTATTGGGGAACATATTACCATTTTAAATTGCAGTTACCATGCCACATGAAGAGAGTATTGTTTTTCTTGGCTGATTAATGTGAACGGATATACATAGAGAAGATGAATATAATAATCATAACCCATTTACTAATACTACACACAAGTGGGAAAGTATTTGGGATATATATTCATTCATAAATTTTTTTTTGTGTACTAATCAAATTCACAATCTGATTTCCAATTCCTCACAATAGTTGAATGTACATGAGAAAAGTTTTCTTACACATGATATGGATTTGGTTATCATAATCATACAATTAAATATTTTTCAATGTAATTTATATTGATAATGGAATGACCTGAACATTTATCATAAGAATCAAAAGTATATATTAAACAATAAGGTTCTCAACATTCACTAATTGTGGTCGCTATATATAATCAAGGATTATGACTTCCTGATCAATCATAATTATAGGAATGAAATTTAAGTGGACGATGGTCTATATAAATATGTTCCTAAAACCTTATCAAGGATGGGGATCGATATAGAACCAATCAACATAATAATAAAAATGATGGGAATTGTATTTATAAATAAATAAATGTCAATATATAATAATGAAATGATTACACTACCATCCATTATAAAGATGATTAATGAAATTTGAAGAGATAATTAAGAAATTAAAAATATGGGGGTTGTTATAAAAATTTTGATTTCCTCATATTTCATAATTAGTGAATACTTTTTTTGGGTATATTAATATAAGTAACATCAGATCCTTGGATAATCCTAGAGCCACTGAATGATGATCATAGTTTAACATCCTCATCTTGGTGGCATGTGCAGAAACTATCTATACTATTTGGATGAGTAGGAACAATAACCGACTTGATAATGACCCCTTCAATCAAAGTTATTTGTTGTTAAATATTTTGTTAGTGAGTCAACTGGAAAACAACCTCCATGTTGAACATGGTGATAGAGACGTTTCTATATTGTGGAAACTGCAAGTACAAGGTATTTATCCTAAACCACTATGCGCCATTAAAGTTTTCTGGATACCACTTTTTTTATGATGGATAACATGAATCTCATATGGTGCTTCAAGAGGAATCCTGGGGCCTGCTGGATGTGTAAGAGCCTTTAGATATAAAATTGGTAAATTTTTATAAGGGATTTATTGCTCTTGTGGACAAACCCCTACCCTTGAAGCAGAAATGATGGCTCTCATCCTAGTAGTGGAAATTAATCAACAAATAAATTGGAATAAAATCAGGTTTGGAAGAGACTCATCCTCTATTGTCTATGAAATTAGAGTGGGTCATATTCATATTTCATAGAAACTCACACTGAAATTGATTATGTACCTTCATATTCTTGATTCAATGCATTATATCATAACACATGTCTATCGTGAGCCCAATTGACTTGCAGATGACATTGCAAACATGGTAACCTCTAAAGATTATAGCACTCATCACTCTAGTATCATAGGTGATATTCTCACTATTAAACAAAGAGGAAAATGTATATTTCTTTCCTTTCGACTCATTTAACACTATTGTCTCATTTTTGAAGCTTTCCTGCCTCCTCTTTTAAAAAAGTAACATTTTTTTCAATTTTTATCCAAATAAATCAAAAAGGAAATAATTTCATATGGGCTATATTTTACCATATCACCAAAACAACTATCTTTAAAACAATCTAGGAAGAATTATTACATAATCATATTCCAAAGATATATATGAGAGAGGTATTGATTAATTATGTAAAACCATAATCAATTATGTCTTATCAGGATATGATATTCAACTAATTGTTCAAGAAAAGTATCCAACATGATCAGAACATGGAGTTAATCTTCACTATGACCAATCAAAAAGAAACTAATGTCTAATATAAATAAACCATCAATATTTATGATCATATACTCATAGAATTTTTCACGATCATTGAATAAGGGTTAGAATTAAATCTTTCTTTTGTTGAGTTCATATATAACAGTATCATACTCTCATGTATTAAAATAATTATATTAAGAATCGCATGGGATTAGATATTTAACAACATTGTGATGTGATAATGTAGGTTTACAAATGTTATTAGGACATGAACTAGTTTAAAAATGCTAAATAATGTCAAATCTATTCAATAACACATTATAGAATCCAAATTTCAGAAACAAAAGATTTATAATACTAAATAAAGATATCTAGTGTTTTTGATTTAATATAAATGGTTAAAAAATATATCACAAAAAATGAGAGTTATTATAATTTGAAATAATAAGAGGTTATGTTTGGGACACATTTTCTTATTATATATTCTTGATCACTTTGGATACGTGGATAAAGAACTAAAAAACCCATACAACATATCTAAAGTTCATGAATTAATCCTTTTAATCCAATTAAGGAATATCATATAAGAACTATCACATGTACTAAATTCATAGTTAATATATTTATAGAATGATCTCCCTTACGGGGAAATGACAATGATAATTGTGGATCATAGTAGAAATATCGATGAAACATGAAAAATCCGATGGTCTATGTTCACGGGTAAAACCAAATATATAAATACATAACATCATTTCCAAATCATGTAATATACTGAAGCTACACTCATATATTTCCATTAGTGTAAAAAATAATATTTAGAGGGAAAAAAAGATGGGGGGAAGAATGTAATGAAAAATAATTTTATAATGGAATCTTCTATTATAAATGTATACATTTGTTATATAAAGTTATATAAAACACATAATAATGTCCAAAAACATATTATTAGATGTTTACAGAATAAATGTGGCCATTATTTTACCCTGTGAATAATTACACCACAGTGATGACTAAAAACATAGTCATTGGAATAGTAATTTGTCAATTACAATAATAAATTATATATTTATTAATCTTAATAAACAAAATAAATGGATAATATTTTAAAAAAAAATAATAAAAATTAAAATAAAATGATTCACATAAAAAATAAAAAACAATATTATTTTGAAAAAATTAAAATGTATAATTTCATTAAGATATAATTTTTATTAAATTTAGAAGTATAAATTAATTTTTTTGCAATAATATATTTTATGAATAAATATATATATATATATATATATATATATCTGCCTAGAAATTTTAATATAATTTTGGGAAAACATATATACTTTTTCATATGATTGGATAATTGATCATGTCATAAAAAATAAAATTATTCAACAATTAAGGATTATAATTTAAAATTATGATTCTAATATTTATAAAATCATTTTTATTAAATGGGTTTTATTTTTTGAATCCCTAAGTTGAAAATTTGTTAAAGTGATGAAAATGTATTTTTCATGATCATATAAAAATGTGGTGAAATAGTGAAATATCATATATGATCCTTATAAGTACAATATTTGTTAACAATATGTATGATATATATTTTTTATTCTATTGGAGATAGATATATTCACTGTGTAACCATGACTCCCTTAATTTTTATTCGCAATATGGGTCACTTGTTTAAAATATATTATTTTATTCAAATTTTTTATTCTAAAACAACCCTCTCCACACATTATAAACACCACACTTCAATACTTCATTTATCTACCCCATATAAACAATAACTACTTTCCAAATCACCCCCAAGTCCCCCTAGGACTTATAAGTGTTGGTAACACAAAAATAGTAAACTACACAACATAAAGAAGAAGCCTATGAGTGAACATCGAATTGAATGGTCATATTATCAGTGGAATTATCTTAGATTATTTCATTTTAAATCCTCCTAAAACATATTATACCCATTCTAGTGTAATAAAATATTTATTGATAATATACTAAAATATTTTGATATAAATCATATATTCATTATCTAATCTCTAATCATTTTATTATAAGATGAAAACAATGTTTAAGTTGTTGTTTCCTCACGACATCCATAAACAAAAAAATCCATATTTATCACTGGATCGATGTATTATTATAATAATCATATTATTAATAAAGATGATATAGAAAGGTATTATATATGTATTATATAATTATAGATAAATAGTAATATGTCTACATAAAACGAAATAAGATCATCATTGTCTAAAAACCCACATATATGAACTAACCGCATAATAAAAACACTTTCACAAAATCAATCATCCCCAAGGTTGAACACATATAGTTATCCAGGACCATATAAACATATGAAATGACATGAAAATATTTTTTTACACTTCTATATTAATGCTAAAATTAGACAATAACATTGAATATTATAGATAAAACTATGAGGCCATAGAATAATGAAACAAAATATCATGTCTATGTGAAAAAATAGAATAATATCATAAAAAAGGGGAATAAAGAATAATAATAATAATAATAATAAATTATTTACACCTAGATAATTTTATTATTTATGAATTTATCATATTTAATTTCGTTATTCATTAATTTATATGATCATATAGATTTTTGAAATCACCCAAGGTAATGTATTTTCTAACATAAATACATTACATTTGAGTCACACAATATCTATACTTTTCTATCATTATATATAGAAACATTCAAAAAATTATTTCTTATTATGTACATATTATCGTTACAATTAGGCCTAGTTTAATTTACTTGTAATTTTTACGGACAAAACATGTTCTTTGCTTCTATTTCAAGTTACTTCATATTAGAATACTATTTTAAAGGGATATTTTTAATTTTTCATATATTTCTAAATAAAACTCTATTTAATTATTTTATACATATTTGTTTTCTAAAAGAATTAATTTTTATTATAAACCAATTTCTATTCATTTATGGTTTTTTGGAAATTATTTTTATCTTTCCTCTTAAAGGATTTTTATCGTTTTGCATATAACCCAACTTATGAAGTTCATTATCAAACATACTTCCCCACTATTTTTGATATATTTAGTTCCCATAGAAATTAAATTCATTATTTATTCTTATATATTAACTTATAAAATAAATATATAATCACCTAATTGATATGAACGATTATGATATTCTGCGTTGGTATTTCTGTGATATTATTACGTGAAAAATTTTATTTTCATGGGATTTCTAAATATTATGCATTATTTGATTTCATTTTTTGGAACACATATGAATATTCATGTAATTAATGTAAATATTAAATCTCGATGTATATGTCCCCAAAAGTAATTGGTAAATGTTTCCATCTCATGAGATGAAATTTATGCATCATGAGAAGTTATCTTAAAATTAAATATTAAGATATATATGTAGTTATCCTTGGCTTATGCTGATAATATCAATTTTTATGTCTTTTAAACATAGTATTGATTCATTTATCTTATGATGTTTTTTCATTATCCAAGAATCATATGATTATGATACATCTATTTATAATATTATGATATTTCTCTTGACTCATACATACAACATCACCATCAGGATTTTCTGTAATTATTTAATTAATAAGAACTATATCTCATAAATATTCTTATATATATTTGTATTAATCAATTTTTGTATTTAAATTATCATATGAAACCTATGATTACATTATTATGATTAAAATAAATATTATTTTCCTTACATATTTGTTTTTTTATTATGTATTTAACCCCATGTAGACACTATTCCTATAGATTTCTATGAAATATTTTATCATGAATTATTTCAAAAATGATGAATTTAATTATATTAAAGACCCATCTAGTCAAAAAAATGAACCCAACCATTTCAATATTAGTTAAATGATTATTAAAAGGAATGATTTTATTTACATATGGAATTTGAAGTATTATTTTGTTGATAAACATGTTGATCTATTTTATTGAATTTTACCTTTACATTCAGGCTTCACAAGGGGGGTTTTTTCTGCTATGTATCTCAAATATATCATATTGTGGATGAACTAGATATGTGATTGAGGAGTGAAAAATAGACACCTAATGTGAAATAGAATTATAATAGTTCATCATCAACATATTTCATAGAGATTGAATTAATTTAATCGGATGATTGATAACCACTATTGAAATTAACGATGGTATGCTATTGTTCTTCAATTTTTTATTGATTTTAATCTTAATTTTTGATGATAATACAATCATCTATATAAAATTAAATTTATTTCTTTTTTAAATAATAGGTTAGGTGATCTATAAGAGTTGTATGTTTATTGAATTTTGGATTTTTAGTTTTTTTCATGGAATACTTCCATTTGTAGTCTATCGATCATATCATGGAGACATATATTATTTGATGGGGATTTTGATTTATATAATATTGATGCTATTTTCCAAATTATCATTAGAAAACTTTATAGTTGTTATGATACTTTTTAACTCCCACAATATCATTGATAAAACCATGAATTTATTATCATTAGAGGATAACAATGGATTGTTTAAAATGGGTATGGCTTTTCTATTCTAATTATATAGACAATAATTTTTAAGAGTCGACTGATTGACTCATTATTTTCCTCTTAATTTTATGTATTTATTAAAATTTTAACTAATCTCAATATATAACCGCATAATATTCTCGATTGGAAAGTAAATTCTATGAGTTATATGAATTTTTGTTCAGGTTAACGGATGTTGAAAGTGCGTTTCAAAAAAAATCATAAAAGATATTCATTAATTTATTCAACTATACCTCTAAATGAATAAATTTGATACCATACCTGGAAGGTTAAGAAGCAATGAAAAAATAACTATAACTATGAATATTTTCAATTTTATAGTAGTAAATTTAATAAAATTAATTATCAGTAATATTTCTACAACTAATATTTCATTATTAATTTAAAATTCATACATTGGATATGAAAAATAGGGTATATAATTTATTAAGTGATATTTGAATAAGTATATTTTTACTAGGTTCAAATGTGATGTATTATGTAAAACATTATGCCTAATTTATATATCATTATTGGTATAACTACATTGGAAGTTGGAATTACTCCTAGAATTATAACATATTTTCATACTATTTTGGAAGAATGGTTTTATTATTCAAAATATTTCATAACAAAGTAATATATATAGTTTTGTAATAGACATTTAATAAAATTAATTAAATTTTTATATTTTTATTCAATAAAGAATGTGAGCCATCAATGAAAAATCATATACAGTAATATTAATATTTTAAAATTGAGTTTTTCAATTTCTACACGGCTGTAGAATATTCCCATAATGATATAAAACACAATAAATTTTTCGAATGTTTTCTTGGGAAAAAATGATCATGTTTTCAAAAAAATAATATTTAATATTATATGAAATAAATTTTGGACAATTGAAATACATTTTCAAATACTGCACTCATTATTATTTAATTAGAAAATAGTATTTTGACTTTAAATATTATTTTATTATCTTATAATAAATGAAATAAAAATATATTCTTGATTATAATGAAAATGAGGAGTAAAGACATGTTTGTTTTATTAAAAATGTAATCAATTAGTTAAATAAATTATTTTGCTGCCTAAATTAAAATTAATTTATAATTCTATATTATACTTCTATTACATATTTTTTTGGTGCTTAGATAAATCCATGTTAGGATGCCCGAAGAGTCCAATGAATCTTCCTTTTTCAAACAATGGATTAAACTGAAAAAATTTGTTATCATAAATACTGTACGACGAATATTATATGTTGCATTTCATTTTTTAAAAAATAAAATATTAATCAATATAATATGTATAATTATTTTTTAATATTACAAATATTGATTCAGAGACAATTGGAAAATGAATTTTTTCATAAATACAATGATTAAATCCAATACATATTTTTAAGCGACCAGAAGATTCTTCTCAGACCAAATAGTGCATTTATTATTTTGATATTTTTGATAAAACTTTTATCCCAAATAATCAAAAAATTTATTTTCATTATTTATTTTTGTTATATTAATGACTTTCTCTTAATATTTATTATTCATTTTTTATAAATCAACACATATTTTAATTAATATCATACCGCACTAAAATTATTTTGAAAATTTATTTTAATTTTCATTATTGAAATCTCACAAAAAATTGTATTAATTTAATATAAAATGGTTCATGTGTCACTAATTTATCTATCTATATGTTAATAATATTTAATAAATTTCAAAAAAATTGTAATTTTTTAGGATTTCTGATAATTAAAAAGGGAGAAACTATTTTATTATATTATTATGCAAACTGATCACTTTAGTATCCCCTCATTATTATGTTGTCATTCTTACATGAATTCTTATACTTATTATTAAATATTACCTTAAATCATGATAATAAAATATTTCATAAATTTATTTAAATTTAAAAAATATTAATAATTTATCAAATTATAGAATATGAGATGTTTAAAAGAATAAAAATTCATGAATATTTGTATTTATAAAATTATAGTCCAAAAATTTAATCTAATATTTTTAGAGGAATATTTTCATGAAATATTTATAAATTGTTTTTTCTATTGTGATTTGATAAATATTAATAATCCCAAATTTAATTATTACATGAAGTTACTTAGTTATTATTATACACATATAATGAGATATTTACACAATGAATCAAAGTATTCAACCTAAAATATATTTTCATTATGAAATTTTAAAAAGTTTGCATACGTGAAAATGGTTTCTATATATATAAAATCATTTAAGTGAAGTATACATCCAAAGTATTACATTAATTTTAACTTAATTAATTCTTTACAAATTATAGTTATCATTTTTATAAATTTATTCCACATAAAAAATATTAATTCTTATGTAATATCAAAATTAAATTTTATGGTATTTGTAGAACAAAATCATTGTACATAGTTCACATGGTTAATAAAAACTAAATCGTGGTTGTTTTTTTTTATTTCAATAAAAATATAAAGATCAATTGAATGGATTAATACACAACATATATGAAATAATATTTTGATAATAATATTCTACTTAGAAAGAAACTGAACATACAATTTTTTAATTATCTCATGTAAACTATAGATTCAAATATTTTTGTTATTTAATGATATTGTTCTTGTAAAAGAGATTGAGAATTTATATTTTTATTAAAATATGCGCTTAAATTTTTGGGTTTTTTGGGGTGTTTTATAAAATTACAGAGAGCAATGGGTCTCATAAAATATTTGATTAATGAAAATAGAAGACCAAGGATTAGAAAAAATTATTTTTAAAAAAAATTAAGAGACAATTTTTAATAAATTTTGAAAATCCCCTATGGATATAAATTATTATGGGAAAAAATATTTAATATGAAACAATTATATTTGTTTTTTTTATAAAAATTATTTTTGAAAAAATATCATAGATTATATTGTGGATTTGGAAACCTTAATAAATTATATTTGGAAATATATTAAGACCATTACAATAATAATTAATTCTCTAAATGATTTTTTCTTAATTTTCACTTCATTTATATTTGAACAGTATATATATATAAGTACAAGTATAATTATATGTCTTACTAGTGATCATACATGTTAGTATTCAGTGATAGATACCTTGTTTTGTTATCATTTTTAATTTTTTTAAATGGATCTTATAACATGAACATTAGATGTAGAAAATTAACCAACCTTGGATGACAATATTTTTTTCAAGAACCTGCTTGTTACTGAACCTCATCTCAATTCCCAATCAACACAGTCTAAAAACAATGGCATGTAATTTAATGTAACAAAATGGGTAATGATTTCTCACTCATATCCGACTTAATGGAAAATATAATACAACCATGAATCTGGTTTACACATTATATACTTTAGATGTCCACACTAGGTCAATTTCATTACTAGAGTATACGTGAAATATTTTTTTATAACCAACAAAACAATATTATAATAATTCACATAGACATACCAAATCATCCATAGTGGATAAAAAACATTACTGAATAAAAAACTAAATTCTAAATAAGTATAAGCTTATGTTTTTTATTAATAAAAAAAGAATGAGTGAAAAAAATATATAAATTCATACTTTATCACAATAATAGATTCCAATGTGTCTTACAATATCCACTCCAATTAATGATAATCCTAAATGAAAACCCCATTTCAAACTGAAACATAGATACTAAAATATTTCTCGTGTCCCAAGAAATATAGAAAAATCCATTGACACTTACTAATACTAAACAAGAAATTTATATCCTAATGAATCATATATATGTAATAATTTATTTTTAAAGTAATTTTATGATTTCAAAGATGTTTTTATTCTTAAATGGATTTTTATTTTACTCTTTATGAAAATATTTTAATTAGTTTCATCAATTTTAAATATTTTATTTGATAACATTTTGAATTTTATTAAATCCACAAATGAATATTATCTGAGGAGAAATTAAAATATTTTTCTATATATAATCATTTCTCATTAAAAAAAGTGAAATATAATTTTTTATAAAACTATAATTTTTTTAATTCAATAAATTAATTTAGTAGTCATAATATGTAATAAATTTCAGTTTGGAAAAAAATTAACACTCCTTTGATTTTATATAATATAATTAATTAAATACGAATCGAAATTATTTTTCATTTTGAGATATGTTAATTTTTGGATTAAGGATGGATTTTTAAATAAATAATTGTTGTTTTTTATGCTTTTATAATAAAATATATTTATGAAAATTACATTATTTAGAATTAATAAAACTCATTCCATATTTGTAATTATAATGTTAATTTTTTTAAATTGGTCATTTATTTTTATATATTTTGAAATTTGACTATGGTGAATATTTTTCTCCTTAGTAGGGGTAAAACAATAAATTAATGTTAATAATAATCTGATAGAGATTTAGAAATATATCAGACACATTGATTATTTTTATAGTATGAGTTATTTTATATCATCCCAATAAAATATTCAAAAATATGGTAACCTGGGGATATTTTACATTGACAATGATTTTAAAATTATTATTGATTAGAATAAATGTAAAATAACTCCATTTTTTATTTAATATCTATACAATTTTGTAATACAGATAAAAATTTAGAAATGGTAATAAAAGAATTATTTTTTAATGATTCCTTAAAAATTAATGTAATGGTTTTCGTATTCATATTTTTATATTAATTTTTTTATGCTACACTGACTTAGTACCTGTTCAAGTTGTAGATAAATCATGTATACTATTTTACAAATATTAAAATAAATATTATTTGATATCATTATTGAGTCAATTAAATTTTTAGATAATAATAACATATTAGGGGAGAGTTAATTCTTTATTTTAAAAATAAATTATTTTATTTATTTCCTTAATGTTAAAATATTTTAATAGTCCTAAAAATTGATTTTATGTTGTCTAATGTTAAATAATTTTTATTAAATGACTAAAAATCATAAAAATTATAAATACCCCAACCCCAGTAGCACAGAGCTTATGACTGAATTTATTACATTGGTTTAATAAATAAAGAAGTTTCATCCAGATGGATCATAGAGTAATGTAGATTTGTAAACATAGATATAGTCATAAGATTCACATTATAACATGAAATCAAATACATCATTGAAACTCTATTTGGAACCTCCTTGAACTCCTATATTTTCACTAAAAGTTATATATAATATATATCATTTCAAAATGGGGAAAATAAAATATGTGAAAGAAGTGATCTTAGATTATTATTAAAGATAAGTAATATAGGGTAAGTGGTAAAGATAAACATCAAGTAAATGTTAATAACTAATAACACATGTCCTTGAAATATAATTCTTATTGTAGTACGAATAGAATACAACCCAGTCAAAATAATTCCATATTAATAATATAATTAGAATAAAACATTACCATGGATATTATACTAGTCATATAATTACATGGATTTCCAATTAACAATATGACAATGAGGGAATTCATAATGTCAGACATCATACCCACATTTCTAAGCCCTCACATAGGGAATATAAAATAAATTTTTAAGGCATCATCCTAATCTATATCTGTTTTTTGTCATGAAAACTACTAATGAATCCACGGGATATATCAGGTTATGTCTATCAAATACTATGTCCAATTAATTCTTTTTTCGAGTGGGTTGAAACATAAAAAAAATATACATAACATTTTCCAATAAGTAAACATAATCAGTAACCATTCTGAGTAATATGGAGAATGTTAACAAGATAACACATCCCCAGTAAACACATTCATAAACCATTTAATAAAATATGGTAGTTGATATCATGAATAAGCAATCTTATTTATGAATAAAATTCAATATAGTATATATATATATATATGAAAATACTTTAATAAATTCATCGTGGAATTCATGAGAGAAATATCCATTATTCACTTTGTGAAGAAGATCTCATTTCGAAATATTATTTTCTAATTTTCATAAAATTATATTCTAAATACATATATCCCATAAATGAAAAAAATAAGGAAATTGGAGTTACTATTGAGTATAAATTTTGGACAAACTGAAGTAAAAAAAGTAAAAATATTTTTTATTAAATGTTAAAAATTGGGCACTTTTATGTCGTTTAAGATAAAATATAAGATAATTTAATGAGGAGAATGGATTTATTTCATACTATATCTTAAATGAAATAATATATTTTTTCATAATAAAATGTTTTATATTAAAAATATTTATGTCTTAAAAGATATTGTGGGGTGTATTTGAAAATGGGTATGAAATTGGGAAATTCCCTTTAATCGAGCTTTTTTATTGGGAAGAATCGAGAAGGGAACCTTATAAAATAATATAATTACCACTAAATAAAGATTAATGATATAGATACATTATTTGTATCATATTCACAAAATTTTGAGGAATTACATAAAAATAATGATGAATTACATTATGGTAAAGAGAGATAAAGTGTAACCCAAATGAAAATGGAGGTCCATGAAGAAACCCTTACCTTATGTATGAAAGTGCTCTACACATGTGATTAACATCCTTAAAAATGAAATTATATTTCCTAATAATTTAATTATAAACCTTTTAGAAAATTAATTAATTTATTTTAATTTTATCAACTTCTCATATAGTATTTTTATGAATTATAATATTCAATTTCATCATTCGGGATGATTTGTTGACTTGATTTTAATTATTGGTTCACCTCTATATTTGTAAGAGGGATCTTATGAAATGGAGATATTTTTACAAAATTTTATTTCTATACTTTTAATTAGAAGACATAATATTTAATATTTATATAACTCATTTGATTATTAGGGATGAGGAAGAATCTCGAGACAAGGTGTCAGTGATAATCATTAGGATAATATTGGAATTTTTTTATCATCATGCCCTAGGTTTCTTTAATTGATTAACATTATATATACATAAGGGTTACAGAATAAGGAATAAGATATAATAAATCAATTATAATCATTTTTAAGAAAAAAACAATTTATCTCCAGACATTGAGGAATAATTGACAAATGAAAACATGTCATATACGATGGTGGTAAATCAGCAACACATGGACAAGGTTTTCATCAATAGAATAATAAATAGATTAGAAGATAATTGCAGGTGTATTTTACTTGGGAATAATAAAACACTATTATATTTAAAAAAATGGAGTTATTATACATGTTTTTACGTAGGAGGTGATGTTATTATAAGAAAAAAAATGATTGTCATAAGAAAACAATGAATTCCAAAGATGATTTTCCACTTGAATTCTTCTCCTTGAGAAAAAAATTAGGGAAATTATTAGGGGACATTTTTTTATTCCAATACCTCCTTGAAATGGGAATGAATTTTTGTAAGTGTATTGTGTCAGAATTGTACAAGATTTAGGTCTTTTAATGTATCAGGGAAAGAAGTGACGGGGGTGATATTTAAGTGAGGAGAGGAGTGTTTTTATTTTATTATTCAATAGATATTTTTTGGATCATGACTATGAATATATTTATAATAATCAGAATTAATATTAAAATAATTAAAAATATTTAGATATTATTTGATTACATATTCCATACAACATCTCTACCTATGCAATTCATGTATTTATTATATAATATAAACTACTATATAGAACTCTTCTCAAAAAATTAAACTAATTTTGAAAAATCCCATAAATAAAACCTAAATAATTTTCTATGGGTTTAGTAACCAAATTGACTAAAATAATGAATATAATTTTATTAATATGAGAAATTTAAATTTTCATTAAAATCCCCACTTATTAATAAAATAACAATTATAAAATTCCAACCGATTTTGTGACACATTAAAATTTTAACAAGGGACTACTAAAACAATATTATAATGAAATTAAAAGAATGTAAAAATTTTATGAATCTATTTTTTGAAAAATATATTATATATTAAATTAATTTTTAATATAATAATGTTAATAAATATATATTTTTTACAAAATACCAATACTTAATTTATCAATTTTATACAATTTATTTAATTATTACGTCATATAATTACATCATGTTTTCATTTATAACATATATAATTTTTATTTATACTTTCATTGGATAATATAAAATTATAATTATAATTTTAAATTTAATATAACAAAAGTTACAGTTGTAAAAAGATTTGGATTTTTCATTATTCTTGAGATAATAAATATTTTCAAAAAATGATTTTGTGAAATTTAAGGGATTCTTTTAATAATAAGGTAATAAATTTATAAAATAAATCTAATTGATTAATTTCCATGTAAAAAATAAAAAACCCATCATTTATTTAGGCTTAAAACGTTTTTCACATCACCCTTGACACATGGAAGTGAATATTCAAGATGAATTTTTCATGAATGATTAAATTTGATTGAATCATGTGTTTAATTATTATTTCCTTTGTCCATTAAATGTTTACTAAAACCAATAAGTTTAGTACATGTTATCAATAAAAAATTAAACAATTTACTTCATCCAATTCACATATAATTAATATTAAATATCATTTAAATAATATCTATCTATTTTCAACGATAAAAAATTATTTAGAAGGATGGTAACTATATTTCTAAATTCATATTTACATATTATTCCTCAAATAATAATGCTCTTAATAAAACATAAAAAAAAATATTAATAACATTAACACCTTATAACATTAATGAAAACATGAATTATTCCAAATCCATAAAGAAGAATTACTGCATTATAATCTTCATATATCTCATAATTTATAATTATTGAATCCAAAAAAAGAAATGCATTAATTATCAAAATTTTAATATAATAACAACATAAGTTGGACCTTGATCCCTTTGATTTTTATAAACTATAATTCTAGATGCTTGGTACATTCATTTGGGTAGTTCCCTATCTCCTTCAACTTGAAATAGTTAACATTTAAATCTTATTTCCTTCCCTTATATTCCTGAGGCTGGTGTAATTTTCTTCCATTTATATAAGAGGCTCCCAAACCCTTCCAGAATGTACTAGGGTGTTTCTTCAAAAAAATCACATGTGTAAAAATCCACCTTTCCCTTTATTCCTTTATCAGTGTTTTCCTTTACCATTAACTTTTTATTTTTCAATCAATTAATGTCATAATACATATAATTTTCATTCTCTTCCTTGATAGAACATGAAACTATATATTTATATTATGTGAATGTTTAGAATATTATTTATATTAAGAGGAATGGTTTTAACATATCAATAAATCGACCTGTCATGCCTTGTGGATTTTCTATGTAGTACAAGGAATGCCATTGTAACCTTGTAAATTTTTATTCATTCGTGGAAAAATTTTCATACTATTTATATTTAGATTTTATAATTTCCTATCCATATCCACTCATTGATTGTGAGGGAAACAATTCTCAAAGAAAATTTCCTTAATATCCTTCCATTCCATATTTGAAGATTCTTTATCCTACTTTATGTTTTGAGTCCATGACCACCATTTAGTAGCATCTAATAAGAGGTGATAAACTTCGATGATAACATTATATCTTTCATTACATCCCATCACAAGAAACATATTCTCTAATAACATATCCACTAATCATCTATAACTTAATTTGATGTCCCATTGATCCAAGGACATTGTTATTGCATAAAGTGTTCAAACATTGTTACATCATTGTGTGGATATGGGATTAACATGTGAGTAATGTTATTGGTCATAAACAGAGTTAGTTGTCACAATATATTTATAAGTTTCCCAGATCCAGTAGAAGATCATTCTCCAACATCATTATTATGAATTGTAGGGAAATAATTAAATGGGATAAATGAACTAATACGACTTCCATTCCATCCATTAGGTTCCCCTTGGGTCTCATCGTGGCCTTCCAAGAGTTTCAAACTTAGGGGATGACCTTATATCCACTCCCATTGAAAGGAAATATAATATTACATAAACACCTAACCATACCAACAATCTTATATGTTATATCCAAATTATTTTTCATAACAATTTTGGGGTAGTAATTATCCTCATATATTAATTAGAAATGTCCTAATTTTTCTATATTATACTATAGGGACTACCCTATATCCATACAACCGAAATCACTACAACTCTCTACCTAGGGCACAATAGGTCGCCTATTACTCAGTCTCTAACATGTTTATTTTAATGTTTCTATTTACCACTTCATATGAGTATCATATATTCTATGTGTTTATATTAAATCTATATACATGTACATCGATGGATAATAATTATAACCTTTATAAAAGGTTCCATCAGGACCCCTGATAAATATTTCACATCATTCTCATGATTTTATTTCTATTATGTTACTAAAAAATTAAAGTGGTTAACCATTTAAATTTGTGGGTCCAATAGTACCACTTTCATACAAATGTGCTCATTTTACTATTGTGAAGATTAATAAGTACTACAAACCATATTATGATCTTAACCCTGTTACCAACGAAACTTGATAACTCTATCCAATTCTACCTAGGATCATCTAGATATTGTCTTTACGCATGAGTCCCTAACTAAAATAGAGGTATCCAAAAAAATATTATAAAATATTATATTAAAATAATACACATAATTTTATATAGAATAATACTTAAAATTGAGTAGTCAAATGCAACAGAAAAAAACATTATGTGATGAGGTACATTAACCTTTGTACAAACTATTGGTTCTTGGAATCCTAAAATAAAAAATTAGTATCACTAGTTAATCTATTAAATAAATTAATTTTTGGGAAATCCCTTATGAAATTTAAAATGGATAATTTAGTCAGTATAATGAAATGTGATATCATGTGGACATTATCTTGGTTCCCATCATTCGAGAAATTCTGAAAAAGAAAAAGCGGTTTGGGGATTACTCTATTCATTAATGAAATAATCATTTTCAAACTAAACTAAACAAACCTAAATCAATTTAATAGATATTTATATTAACAAGAGGAGGAAAATAAGAGTAATATATGAAATTATGTAATCTAATTACACCCTAATCTGACATGAGTATTAGAGAAAGGGTCAGTGAGGGGGAACTAAACGGCTTCCCATGCACCATAATGAATAAGGGATCATAAGAACCATTTTGGAATTTAAAAAAGTACAGAATATTTATTATTTTTAACAGTGGGATCACACCCTGAATTTTTTATGTACGAATTTAGGTATCTGTTTTCAATTTTTAAACCATCTTTATAATACCCCATCAGACTCAATCACATATCATGTCACTAATCACAGTTTGAATTAACTTTTATGGATTTTTCAATATCCCATGATACATGATCATATTATTATGATCCCATAAATCTCGACCTTCCACCAAGTCTAGAAAATTGTCCAAAAACAGCATTTATATATGTTCCATCCCTTATAATCTCATTTTATATCACGTACCTCATAATTAAAATTCTCATAAATTTATTATTCAAATTTTAATTGGAATTTCTTCAGACTCATATGAAGATATGATATTATAGTGATGATGCGAAATTAATGATGAAAATTAAATATTATGTATAATTGGAAAACAACTGTCCTAAATTAATTGGAACTGTTATGTAAGTGTTTTTTTCTTATTCTCTAAAAATATAAACAAAAAAGTACCATGGGTATATGATTGATAGAATATTTAGAAATGATTTTGTATATAATTTATTATTAAAATTGGGTTGTTTATATTTGTATAATTTCTAGAAATTTAATGATCATACCAATAAAAATGGATCTAGTAGTGTGGTATCAGAGTTTTTGTCATTCGTATAAAATAATGGTATATTTAACTTCATAGATTAAGATGTTTTCATGTAAAGTTATCATTAATGTTATGTTTACCATAATGTGATTATATTTTTTTGGGTTATCATATGTTTGAATGTATATATACTCGTTTTATGGTTCTATGAGATGGTATTTTGTGCTGGATATTGACACATTGGTAGAATTTTTATTGTCTGAGATATTTGTAATTATTAGGTTTTTTGTGAAGGATTATTTTAGATCAATTATACTACATTTTTTGTGATGAGAGTTAAAAGTTACGAGAAAACCTTGTAGGTTAAAAAATTATTATTTTTTGAGTTTATTAAGCTTTATTGATATATAGGGTAAAATATTTTTTGAATAATCTATATTGAACATTCAGTGAAGTTGTGGGATTTTATATTCAGATGTATTACCTATTATTTTTTGTTATAAATTTAATTTCCTAACCATCATGTTAGTTGGGAAAAATATATTAATAAGTTTTCATTTTTTATAGATCTCAAGATATTATGAGGTATAATTTAAATTATTTAAGAGTAATAATTATTCATATTATATATTTATTTTTTAGAATAAATACTTTGATGGATATGTAAATTTATAGATACAAACAATAAATGGATGGAATTATGTTAATGGATTTCAAAAAATCAAGTAAATTTTATTTCTCATGTTTTCTATATTAATCATAAATGGATACGTCAACATCAGAGAAATTATTTATGGTTTTCTAATTATTGACATTCTCTTGAAAATTTAGATTCTTGTGATAAATTTTCTCATTCACTCTAGATTATTTTTTGGATAATACATTTATCCAATAAGTCTATATTATGACATACAACAAATTGACATATAATTTCGTACCTAGTTATTTGTTATTTCTTATTTCCTTGATATTTCAAAATCCTTATTTAAAAAATGATGGAATGTAATAACTTTTTGGACGTGGGTTTAGAAAAAGGAAATTTCAATTACTAAAACCATAAATTACCATGAATGAGATCAAATCAAAAGTAATGAGTTTATTTTCAGGGAGAGGGTGATGTGAAAAGATATTTTAAAAGAATACTATGATTTTTATTGTTATTATCTTGTGAAATTGATATAGAGACTATCATTGGTATAATATATAAATAATATTATTTATATGTGACCATAATAACCTAAGCACGAAATTTGTTGAAGGATTATATATATAAGCATATTATGATAAATATGTTTATTTATGTTATATAACAAAAATGTGATTATTTTTGTAAATTAATAGGTAATCAATTTTTAGTAATGAAGATTTATGCAAGAATAATTTTTTTTTGAAAAATAATTTATTAATTTCTTTGAGATAATATTATTAATAATTTATAAAAATATTATAATAATTTTTTGATAAAAATAAAACAATTTATGAGTTGTTCATTTAAAAATTATATTAGGAAGATGTTTTGAAAATTTTGTCAATATATTTACTTTTTATTGAATAGTAAATATTTTTAATTTTCATAATATTCTCATTTACTTTAATTAAATAATGTGATTCAAAATTTTGATTATGTATTTTAATGTTATCTTAAAGTAAAATAATTTTATTTAATTTTATATAACATATTTATTTACATTCGAATATTAATTACACTTGATTGTGGAATATGTTAATTTGGCTAATAATTTTTTTCCTAATATATATTTATTCATTCAAACATATGCAGTTACAATAAAATTCATTTCTAAAAATTATATGAATTGAATTAAATAAAATTGATTCCTTATTTGAAATATGGATGGTCAAATTATTTGTATAATTTTAGTTTTTTCCCTAGGAATAAAAATCCTAAAATTATATCAATAAACGTAAAGTAGGTAATTAACATTAAAAATAACGTGTTAAGGTTATAAAAATACAATAGACACCAGACGTATTAATATTTTATGATTTCATTCTGACCAAAATAAACTAATATTAAAATATATAGAATATTGGTTCCATTTTGAATTAATAGTTCCATAAATAATATTTTAATTGAAGAATAAATTGAAAACATCACTATCTTTGTTTAAATATCTATAGAATATTCATACTATGATAAAAATATGCTATGAATGGTTCAAATTTTTTATTTTTTAGAATAATTATTTTTTATTAAGATAAATTATTTCTTATTTTTAGTCATGCTATAAAAACATTAAATGCTTATGCCAGGATGACATTGTTCATGTGAAAGCAGTAGAAAAAAATCTAAAAAATGAAATTAATGACATTTAAATTAGTATCTTTTTTATAAATTAATTTTTTCCGCTATTTTTTAAAATAAATATAATATATTGGTTTTTTTCATATTTATATATAATAAGATAATTAATTTTTTATGTCTTTAATCTAAAATTATATCAATGATTTTGAAAAAGAGTTTTGTGGTTTCTTGTGTTTAATTATATGATATAAAATGATTTAAAATAAATAAAAATACTTTATTTAACAAATTTAAAGGGATATGGTCATTAATATAAATCGTTGTCACATATCCCTGAATTCTGTCTCTCTTTTTGAATAAATAGCATCAATATTTGACTCTATGATAAGAGTGAAAAGGGTTAAGAGTGGGTCAAAACTATGATATAAGGGTTAAAACATAACCTTGACTCATTAAAATTTTAATGATGAAATTATTTCCACTCATCATCATCCAATGTTTTAAATTAATAAAATTTTTAACTATTTTTTCCAGAAATTTAATTAAATTTATATTAATACTTTATGTAAACTCAATAATGCCCCTCCCTAACATATAAAAAGTTATGACCCCTCTTGTATTCCTCGCACATTATGATCAACATACTTTGAAAAAAATATTTGAAAAACACTTGTTAACTTTATTATATATTTTTTAGTGGCTCTGGTATTTCAAAATGCCATCCATAGGGCCCATATGGAGAGATTGAATGTAGGTTTCTCAAAGAGAACTTCATTAACATAACCAATTGTTTTCACTTGACTTTTTTATTATACATCCATAATATCAATACTGAACATTTGAATAATTTAAAATCAATATATCTCGTATATTTATACATTTAATTATTAATTATATAACCTTATTCATCTCATTTTACCACAAAGGGGAATGATATTATTGATTGTGTATAGGAACATTCTACAACTTCAAAAAATGATGTATTTCATTTCTCTTCACCAGCTCTAATAAATATTTATAATTATGGGGTGAAATTATTCATATGATATCAATGAAATAATTAGAATTCATGAAAAATAATATATCATTTATTTTCATACAAAAAGATCCCCTTGAATATGATAACATTGTATGTGCATCCATTTGGATTACAACACATCAGAGGAATGTGATTTATTTGTCATGTATTAATCTCATGTATTTTTATAAAATTTTATTTAATGAATTAAAATTTAAATAATTTGGTTTTTATTATTCTCAGTATAATAGAACAACAACCACTTTGACCACAATCAAACTCCGATTTTTATTTTTCAATTATGAAATGAACGTGATCAAAACAATTGACTTATACTTAACTGATTAAATAATTATAAGTATATATCAATGAAATAAATTAAATAAATGGTTTAATTATAATTTAATAAACCAATATAATTTTTTTAAAAATTAATTAATTAATATATATTTTAAATAAATTTTGTAAAGGAGATACACAGAATGTGTGTAAATGGGGTAGGGGGTTTCTTAACATAATGTACTTTATTTAGGTTATCCATAAAGATCATTAAATATGTTATGAATTAAATTTGTGTGAAATATCCACTTATTTTATTATTTTTTATTTCTAAATATTGTTATTTGGTTTTTCAATTTGTAAACATAATCAATTAATTGAGTAACTCTCATTTGAATGATATGATCTTTGTAATAATTATTCATTTCAATATTTTTTATTTGAGTAATGTCAACTATTTTTGAACTACATACATTTATAATGTTGATATACTGAATATTGAGATTTTATATCATTATTTTCTCATGTATAATTAGATTTTGTGTTCATTTCATGTTCCATTTAATATTCAATATTGATTCAATTGCTAGAGAATTTGGAAGGGTTTTGTGTCATCAATATAAATTCATTGAGAAATAATTCCTATTATTAAAAATGTTTTATTTTATATAGTGTACTTAGTATTCCACGAAACATTATTCATTTAGTTTTTCATATAAATTATGGGTTTTATTGTATCATGTTATGTTACGTCAACCAATCGCATTTTAATCGAATCATTACCCATGTTGAAAGGGTATATCGCCTGAAACTTCCTTCTTTCAGAAATGTTTTGCTTGATTCACATATATTCATTTATATAGTGTGTATAATTAAACATGAAATATAATATCATTATTATTATTATTATACATATGGTATTTTATGTTCATTTTATTTTCTCTATTTCAAATGGGACTTTTTAAATTCTATAAATGATTTTTCATTTAAAATAGCTTTTGTTAATTATTTTATGAATTTTAACCACGATACTCCTTCATGATATTTATTATATTTAAATAATGTAATTTAATAAAATAAATTATTTCATAAAGCATTATCCATTATCATTGAACTTTATTAAAATGGTTTTAAATATGGAATTTCAATGTGTGTCTACATGCTCACTTTAGAAAATCTTTATAATTGTTTTGAAGAATTTTTTTTTCATTTTTACATGATATATTTTCTAACATGTACAAATATTATTTATTTTGATGATAAATTTTCAAATATCAATGATTATTTTATTTGAGAAATTCTTATCTCAATTTTTTTTTCATTTTTTTGATTAAAATGAAGAATTTCAAAATTATCCATTGTTTTACATGAAACATATTAAATCTTGATTTAAATGTATTTTTATCTATGAAATCCTTTATTAATTATTAATATTATTCCCTGGAGATATGATCATATGATACTAGTCACATAATTTATTTTAATGGTTTATGGATATGTTTTTAAGGGATTTTAATGAATCTAATTTCTTTTTTATTACTAAATCAAGAGATTATATTTTTTTGAAATGAAATTATCAATTTTTTATGTTTTATGATATGAAAGATGTAAATTATTGACGAAATACAGTTTAGGGAGTGAAATAAATCTATAATGGTCTTTGTTCAATACATGATGATTGGTTTTATTACATCTTTCTAATATATGGTCTAATGAGATAGAAGAAATTGTATCATGGATTCCCTTAAGAGATGTAGAATTTAATGGATTTTATTATACTCCTAAGAGAAGATATATTTTGTTGGTTATAGATTATTCATATTATATATATAAATTATATAGTTATGTGATTCAATGACGAATGTTTGATGTTAAAATATACATATATAGTATTTGTATGTTTTTTATGATTTTTATTTAATACTATACTCAAGTACTTTTTTTACATGGATCATTATGCATGAATTATTTTGAGGTTGTCGTATATTAAGGTGTTAATCTATGTATCATGATTTATGATCCATGTTTTATGGGTACTATTTCTGTTATCTTATGATCATGATCATTTATTATATCATTATACGCTTATTCCCTTTTTATACTCATGATATTTAATTTTTCATTCATATGTTTACCCTTAATGTGTATTTGAGATCATCATTCATATTTTTCTTCTCAAAAATGTAATTATTTTGTTTTTAGAACTAGAAAAAAGATTCTGGGTAAATGGTTTTTATTCAAAAAATTATGGGTAAGACAACCATGGGGTCAATCAAAGAGTCTATGAATCAAATTAGTGTGTCATTTATAGTGTTCCTAGTGGGTATATTAGAAATATGGACTTGTTATGCAATGCTTATTTGACACTATTGAGACTATAAACATTGTAAACACTTCTTGAAACTAAATTTAATTAAAGAATTATTTCCAACAATTTTATTCAATACATGGTTTTATATACTTCCAATAATTTTTTTTTCCAATTTTTTAATATTTTGATAGAAATTATATACAAAATACTCCTACGCTCAATGAATTTTTTATCATGAAATAATAGTATGTTCAAATAAATTTAATAAATTTCCATAATAGCCCCTTTATAACATTTCCATGAGACACATAAATCAATTTTCATAATCAATACTAATGTAATAAAATAAAATAAATTAATTAAAACCCGTCTTATAAACTAACATCTAATTATTAACTAAAAATTAAATAAAACTCTTAGAAACACTGACCTATACCAAGAGACGGGGGAGTAGAACCTTCAAATAATAGAAACAAGAATTTTTATATAGGGATTATTGCAAACTAGAATGGAAAAAAATATTATTTTATCACCAAAATATTTAATACTGTTCAGATAATACTAACCATCAATAAAGAGAAGAAAAACAATTCATATGGATGGTAAAAAAGAGAGTAAGAAAGGATTACAATGGAATAACCACCACAAATAGAAGTAGGAGACCTCTAAATCAGAAGGATAAATAACAAAAAAATTCCCCATAGGGTCTCTATCATGATACGAACGAGTGAAAGAATGGGGGAGGAACCAATTTTGGAATTAATTTATATAATTTTAAAATAATAAATTCATAATTTTAAATTCCTAGGATAATCAATTTGTTACGCCGTATAATTTATTATACTATGTTTCAACCATACGAGATTGAAAAGTCTCCCACTAAAAACCCACTATATTTTCTAGAGACCCTCATGTGGTCTTCTAAATATTCAATTAGAATGAAAAATGAAATTATCATTATTATAGCAACACTTTCATGGATTTCCAAATTTACACCTAATTGTTTGGGATAACCATGTATGTTCCAAAAATTTTAAAATATGTAAATTTCAAGACATAGATTTCAAAACTAATGATAAAAATTAAAAATATGTGAAAGGAAATAATAAGAACGAAAATTAAAATTCTAGGTGTAAATATTATCCCGACCAAAAATCTTTATTCACATAGAAATTCATCAGTCAATATTGAATTAAAAAAATTGGAACCTTCAGATATCATATTAAGGATATGTTGGTAGGGAAAATGATGAAATTAAAAACCCAACATAACTGAATACCACATGATAAATAATTCTAAAATACACTTTCATACTATAACAAAATGACTAATTAAATGACCAAAATATAACCATAATGAAATCGAGACCTATCAAAGATCTTCCATAATTTTTAATTCAGATCAGATGGTGAAATGTGGTTATGAAAATATAATAATGTGCACCATAAATATGAGTCATAAATCTAACACTATATATTAGATGTTAAAATCTATCACCAAACACAATAAATCACTCTATGAACATATAAAATACTATCATAATAGAAAAAAGTACAAATATACACTGGACCATTTACAAACATGATAACAAACTAAAATTTAAATAATTGATTTTAACTAACCACATATTTCTACAAGAACAAAAAAACATGTAGTCCTTTCTAGGTCTATGATAAACTATATAGATAAACTAGAGTAATATTATAGGAACACCATCATATGAGGAACATATAATGAACTTATCACCTACGTTAAAAACTATAAAATGGAACACATTTCCTAGTTATCGTCGAATGTTCAGAAGGGGTTTCCAAATTCAATTGAATCAATTTAAAAATCTCAATAAAAACATATAATTAATCATGAACCATTAAAACCCCAACATGGAATATCAAAGAATACTAAAAAAAATTAGAAACTGAAAAGATTAATAAAAAACCATAATCCCATACAAATCAATCTATAAGACACCAAAAAATATGAAACTGTTGCATGGAAAATAATCCCATGACATGTTTCATCGGTGAATTATGTTGATAAAAACATACAAAACCAATAGAGTTGAACCCAATGGAGAGAATACATATAGGTCATTGTATATTTCTAAAAAAATTAAGTAAATTCCTAGGATCCCTACATTTAATGTACTGAGGTGCACATTATTAAATTGTGGGACAATTGGGTATAGATAAGACTAAATATTTCCCACTTGCACAAGAAGAAAACACTTATGTAAAAAAGGCTCTGATATGTTTGATATTCTAACACATTCATATTATTGGGAAGAAACCATTAGTATAAAAGCAAGTTAGTAAAATCCAAACACATTCTCTCATATAAGTAAAGAGGATCTATAAACTCCAAAAAACCTATAATTCATTCAACATGAAATAAAACATCCACAATAACACATGATGCTTAATATTTATCTAGAAAATCATGGAATATAAAAATCTTATTTAACAACTACACTAATTCAACAAAACGTTGAACCCAACCAATCAGGGGAAGATCATAATTTGAGAACTCTGAAATGGGATTTATAAGTTTTGTATATTATAAGACTACAACTATAAAAGTAATCATAGTTGAATCTGGAATAGAAGATATATATTGTAATAGATGAGAGGATTTACCATGTGAATCAGTCAGGGAAATCATACTTCTATATTATCTAGAGTATTTTCAACTAAGAATATATTAAATAACACATGACATGAATAATATCAATCCATTCCTCAAAGCATGTATAATTTTTTTCCAATTTTAACTAGGGGACAAATCTAAAAACCTAAATCCATGAAAATAATTAACATCATCCACAATATATAATCCTTTCCCTATTTTCCAAATAATCATTAATTTACAATATTTTCCAAAACAATCAACCAAGTTACTTTTAAAATTGAATTAAAACTCAATAACCATATATAATAACACATCCCTTTTGAAAACACCATATTAGGCAATTAATAATTAATTAAAATTTAGTTGACAATTTTAACACAATTAATACATTTTCACAGAACTAAAGATGACCATTTATTATATTTACCAAAAAAATAACCCTTACGTCAATGTATAATGAAATTATAGACAACCTATACGATTTCATATAATAAATAAGGATATCCTCTTACACCACCAACAAATACATGGTTAAAATAAATCAACTCAAAAACCATCCATTCCCGCTGACACCATGTTTTATAACATTACTAATAACTCATCAAAACATGGATAAATAAATAAACTTCCATTAAATAAGTTCAAATCAACATGAAAACTCAACTAAAACCTTATTTATTTTGTGGGACTCATATTTGTAGTTATATGAATCCAAAATTGTTACAAATTATAGAACTTGGATGGATACAATGTACTGAATTTTTTGTCCCCATATGGACTATGCACCAAATGTATACTATTTTATGAGATTTCTAAAGAACCATTCAATATTTTATTAGTATAATTTACAGAAACATGACATAAAATTGTAGTGACACAATCATTACATAAACTAATATTAAATTCAACAATATAAACATCTATTATAAAAAAAATATGATCAATACTATAACCAAGAAAATTTATTTTCATTGGAATCATGGATATATAAAATGATGATATATTAAATATATACATCATTTACCATTATTTTCTTCACAACTAAAACCTCAAAAGACATATAATTCTTAAAAACTATCCTCATATATATGGAAATTTTAGTATATAAAAATGAGTGAGTTGATATCTACATTAAGGGTATACTATTGATATATTAATGGTCATTCTTGAATAAAATGATCCTAAGGGTTTTATAACTTAAGAAAAACTATTTATGTACATAACTAGAAATTATTATATCATAATAATGAGTGCTTGAATATATTTTGTCATTTTATAATAAATGATTTATAAGGAATTAGATGACATGATCCATGAGATCATAATTTTTTCTTAATGTATTTTTATAATACAGCTGCACGATGCATGAAATAATGAAAATCGTTGAATTATTTTGACAATACTACTCGTTAATAATTTCCTCACATGTTTGGATTAGTGTAAAACTCCCCCATGTACCATCAAAATTATTGGGATAACCTCCATTATTCCCTCTTTTGGGCCAATCATAACATGTCATTCACCATCTTTTAGGAATTTGATAACCCCCATGTGCCCTCTCTAGGTTTTGGAGTAAACTATTATGTAACATTTTATCTCATAAGATATTAATCATTACCATATCAATTAGATGGATATAATGGACCAACCCATCATATAATATTACATCAATCCTGAGTATGTGATAAGAACATGAAAATACTTATCATTTCACCAATAAAAAACAACTGAAAATAAAACGGATTTTGTAATATTATTATCATTATAGCCATAAAATATCCATAAGTTTAATTTTAATTGTATAATATAATCAAATCCAACAATATGAATATGTATCATCCGAGGTTATTACAATATATGAGATATTCCATTAAATATCTCAAAAATCCTTTCAAGAGGAAAATTCCATTTCTAAATTAAAATTACATACATAATAAGTAAAAATATTAATAATATTATATAAATTATTTTCATTTTAAATAACAATGAAATGATAAAATGGAACATTAAAAAAACAACCCTATATATTGACTAGAAATTCTGTTCATGCCATGTATGTGAAAAAAATGATTCATTCTATATTTCCCATAAAAATTAAATAGTGCATCATTTAAAAAAAGACAATAATATTATATTTTAAATTTTATAAAATGTAAAAAATTGTAAAAATTAACTGTAAAAATAATTGGAGAATATCTGAACATTATTGAAAACATGTTATATAAAATATTGAAATTGAATAAAAATATTCGAGACAAAACTGTAAAACAATCTCGGTTTTCTTTAAAAAAAAATTTTTATGATTATTTATTTAATAGTATAAAATGATTGAAAAGTTTTAATCAATAGAAAATATAATATAATGACAATATTTATAATATATGGGAGATCATGATCATATAATTTCATCATTATACCATTTAGAATAAATAATATTGACAAAAAAGTAATTATTATGAAAAATCCTAACCTCATTCATTTCTTTCATCCCAATCAATAAATGATTTAGTAAAATAAATTTATAATTTTTTAATACTATAAAATTACAATATTGACACCCATTATACTAAATATGGTTCAATTCATGTATTTATTAAACCATTTATAAAAAAATATTTCATATGTTTTTGTTTGTTATCAATTTTGTTTTTTATGAATTTTTATGTTCAGTTGTTCTGGTCCTCAAACATTGATCATGGTTCCATAATCTAAATAATTTCAATAATTATGTGAATATAATATTTATTCATTAATTATATGTTTATAATACTATATAAAATTAATATACCGAAAACTGAATTAAATTATTCGAGGGGAATGTAATTCGTCCGTCGACATGCACGATATTTTCATTTTCCAATGAAATGAATGAGTGAATGATAAATAAAATTGTTCATTAAAAGTAATTATTCAACCATAAAGATCACACATATTTATTAAATCAATCATTGTAAACATCCGTTTAATAATATAATGTAAAATGGTTTATATCGATTAGTGGAAGTAGTGGTCCACACATACGCAAGAGTGATACATTCATTTCCCATTTGATGAAACGAAGAATAAATTTTTTTATTCCATAATCATTATAAAAAAATATATCCTAATAAATCATTATGAATAAAGGATAAAATAGTAATTTAAATGGAAGAAGAGGAAATATAATTTAGTGTACTTGGTTAAGTGTTATACCACTTCACTAAAAAATATTCTTGGGCGTACACTTTTATCCTGAAAAAGATGATATTCTAATAAAACCAGGACCTATGGGATGTGTTAAGTAATTTAATAATGTTATTTGTTTATGTATTGGATACCATATAAGGATAAATCTTTCTGATAAAGGGATATTGGATTTTTAGTTTTAAATTGATGGAATGTACAAGCATTAAATTACATATATTATTAAACTGATATAATATTTTTTGTACTAAGTTGGCTCCTAATTTCTAATTAAATAAATCAGGATGAATATGGTTTTAAATTCTCTCATAAAAAAGTAATTATACATGTTTTTTTGTTTCCTTTATCACCTAGTTTTATTCCATGTTATCCATTTTAATTATTACAAGGATATCAATGTTTGTTATCTTTAGTTGTCATCAAAGTTAATATAAAATTAAACGTGACCCCAAATAGGAAAATGGGTGATATGCTCTACCAAAAACCATTAACTTGAAAAAATGATGATATTTTTATGAATGTGAACACATTTGGCTAAATATAACTTAAAACATGATACCATTATTTCCATTATAATAGTATTTAATTTATTTGATATAAATACCACATGAACGAATTAGAACATAACTAAAAATTTTAAAAAATATATAATATTTTTTATTTATCTAAAAGAATCATGGAAATTTTTTTAATAAATTAAATATATTTTTATAGTTTGAAAATTATTTTTATTTTCTTTCTATTACTTAAAAAATATTATTTCAGAGTTGAAAATTGATTTAATGTAATTATTCTATTATTATAAATTAGTAGTAAAATATAGTGAAAAAAATTTATGAATTTTAAAATAATTTTTTATAATGGGAGAGAAAATTCATTAATCTTTAGGGAAAAATAAAAAAATTAATTAAAAATGAGACTGACATTTTAAATTTATTCTTTATATAAAATAGTATTGTATTAATTAATAATGATAATGCCACCAAAATTAAAAATCATTGAATACTGTATAATTTTGGTTAATGTAAAATAATAAAATAGATATAATTTAGGTGTCATATTTATTTTTAAAGCCATATCAAATTATTTATAACTTTATTTTAATGACTTACACAATTTGACATGACGAATACTTACCATAGTTATTATTCCAAATAAAAAAAATTAATATGGATGATTTTCCCATTTGAAATTCATAACTCAAAATCTAGAATACATTTTCATTTATTAATTTTCTATAAGGGTTAGAGATTAATTTTAATAGAAAAATGCATAACACAACGAACCTCATTTTAACGAAAATGATTTTTAATTATAAAAATTTATTTATGATTATCCCATTTATAGAAAAGAAATTTGATGAATGATAATTTCTAATGGAATATATAATAATTAAATTTAATGAAGACAATAAATAAAAATATATAAATTAATATTACTATGTAAAAAATACCACATCCATAATAAATATTTTTAGAAAATAATCTCTTATTAGATTTCATTGATTTTATGAGTTGACAACCTATGTATTCATTATATACTTGTATATTATTTTTTTAATAATTTAGTAATTGGTATTAATATATTCTAATTCAATTTATTGGTAATATTATTCATATTAAAAATTATTATTATAAGGCCCCAGCCTTAAACCTTACTTAATATTGAATTAAAAGAATAATTTACATTGAGAATCTTTTCAGGTTTAGAGTTTTAGAGAATTAGGACATAACTATTACATATCAAAAGATTACAAAGTAGAAACTTCTACTAAGTTTCTATAAAATAAAAACTCTTAAAAATAAACATGTCTAGTTCCATGTTTTAGGTAGCATGACTTTCCCTTGATCCCATCCTTGACCCTATTCCACATTATGTCCTATGAAAAACATTTCAAAAAAACTTGGGATGAGCATAAAAAGCTCAGCAAGGGATACACAAAGAATGAAAACTGTTAGTTTTTCAAAACAACAAGTAAACCATGTATACTTTATCAAAGTAATACTTTTCACCTTCTCAAAGTAGTAAAAACTCTTCACTGAATAAAATATCATTACTTATCCTTTTGTAACCCAAAGAATACAATAAAACCAATTTAAAGAACACATAACATATAAAGGTAACTTGGGAAATAAACATAATTAAATGGAATAACCATACGGTCGACTTCCACACATACTTAATGGAATAGCCATACGGCTGACTTCCATACCCAATGCATTGGAGGTTATAACGTAACCACCCGTCCTGGTATTCACGGCACCACCCATCATATGGTTTATCACGTAACCACCCGTAAAATGTCCAAGTACCGTCATTACACATAAAATATTGAAAATATAACCATTTCAATAACAACATTTCATTTTCAATCACAATAAGTAATTCCAAGATATTTAATTAATCAATCTACTTTCAAAAACCATTTAAAAGAGATTTTTGATTCAATGTGTCCCATACCACTTTGAATCTTTTAATGGAATTATAATTTTAATACATTAATGTCCATATAAATAAATACTTAAAACCATTTTGAAAACATGGACATTAAAGATAAATATTTAGAATAATGAATCTTTAAAACATTTAAAATGGTATTTTTGTTAAAGAGTTTTTAACAAAATGAGAGACTCTTGAATACAAATAATTCTGGAATAACATTTAATCCGAACATTATAATATCATGAGAATAAAGGGATTCATTATATAATATGTCAAAGGACAGTATACACACCATATAGGAGTGAAATGGTGCATAACAACAATGAAGTCTCAAAATGTAAAATGAGATGAAATCCATTATAAAGAAGGTATCCTTAAATTAAGGATAAATCAATCTCATAATTATGTGTGACAAATATAAATACACCCAATATAAGAGAATATTAAGTGTAAAAAAATCAAAGGTCATTCAAACATATTCAAAGGATGACATATTCAATAACTACATGTTGAACCCAAAGAAATCGAAATTGGGTTAAGAAGTTCCCTTGGTAAAATTCGACAGCCTAACGGCGTCACATAAAATTTTATAAAAAGGGTTGATGAGAGAGATAAAGGGTATCTCATCACTTGGACATAAAATTTACATAAATAAGGATATAGAAGAACATATCCCAACATAATAGTATGTGAATTAAAAGACATAACAAAAGAAGTCTTTTAAAAAGAGGAGGGTGAAAGGTCCCCTAACCGAGTTGGGTAACTTTCGAAAAGTACAACCCATGGAAGAAGGGTCATACAATGAAGATGTAAATACCCATAAATGAAATTATAATACACAAAGTGTATAATAATGGGCATTACATACACCAATCAAAGGAAATAGTTCCAAATGTAGCATTAATGTCACAGAAATAATTTGAGATGAAAAATCCCTTACGAAAACTCGGCAGCCTAACGACGCCACTTAAAGCTTTCAAAAAAATGGATTTATGAGATAAAATAGGGTATCTCATCATATGAACATAAAAATTATAGTAGGAGTAATATAAAAGAACAACCCAATCATAGTAAATATGATCTTAAAAGAAATGACATAAAATAGTGTACTTAAAAAAAGAGAGGGGTAGGATCCCTTACCTTGGGTCTGACTTGACTCTATCGTTCTTTAACGTCCTAAATAATAAATTTGAGTTAGTTTCTACTTGCTTGAGAACCTTTTTTCAAGCTTATTATTCCTTTTATATCACTTATTTCCATGTTATAAACATTATGTTATCATTAAGTTAATAATGTTTGTTTTTTCGATATTTGGTTCTTAAGTCGAGAGTGGACTTCTTACAATTACATGTTGTTCATGTGGTCAAAGGTTCTTTATATTCAGAATGAAATTACTGATTTGGATATCATATATATCATATATATCCATCATATACATGTATTTATAATATTACATAATCATTTAGATGTATGAAATGAAATGCACCGTTCATGGAGACGGTAAGCCGTACGTACGCATGAACGCTACTTTCATTTCTTTGTCATATTAATGGAATTAAAAATAAATTAGAGGTATGTATATTTTTAATTCCATAATTTTATTCATCATTTAGATGTATCATTCATCATATATATACATTATATACATGTACTTATAATAGTACATCACATTTGGGGATAAGAAATGAAATGCACCGTTCATGGAGACGGTAAGCCGTACGTACGCATGGACACTACTATCATTTCTATCTCATACTTTAATGGAAAGAAATAATAATGATATAGAGGTATATTATAATTCCATTATAACATCATATGTAATAACTTTTAATCCATCCTTTATAATTCCCACATATGGCATTAACGAATCACATCACTTTGAGGGGGCGTCCGCACATCCTTAAATGAAGATATCACGTTTACCCATAATGGAAACCATAGAGGTATACCCAAAATAAAAAATACAGAAGCTTATGGAAAAAATAAACATATTATATATCATATATAAATATAGTGTCATCTTAATGGCCACCTTTGATGGTGTTAAAATAATGTTGAACAATCATCGTTTCGGGAGGCTGAAATTCGCCATCCACGGAAACAGTATGTTCTTTAACCATTAGATGTAGGTGTGTGTAAGTGTAGCTGGAATCCTTCTTACAAAAACATCCTAGTATATTTTTGATACTGGAGTTTTGTACAAAAGAAAATAATAAAAAGATTTTAGGGGGTTGGAGAACAAAATAAAACAAAAGGACTCAAGTGAAGACATTACCTTAAAATCGGGTAACTCCCTTTTGTTTGAGCTCAAAGTCTTCCTTGGGAAGACTTATGCCCAATGTGAGGCTTCAAAGAGTAATAGAGAGATGTGGAGGGATAAAATGGGCAGCGTTTGGCTGAGCCAAAGGCTTTATAAGTGTGGGTAAGGTGGTAGAGGTGGGGGCCTTTTATAAGAGGAGAGGAGGGGCACTCTTGGAAAGTAAAGAAAAGTCACATTATTTTAAAATGATATTTGGATTTAAGAGGTCCCACATTGATATAATTCATGGATAAGGTGATAAGGGTTCTAAATATACCCATCCAATAGGTTTTGGATATGTTTAGGTCATTGATGTTACATTATCTTTTCATTTTATTTAAATCCATTATTAATGAGGTAATCGTTGCATCATCATGATGACATAAATAATTTAATATATATAATTTCTAAAAATTATAAAAAAATATAATGATGTAGGAAATATATTTATATTTCTAATGAATATTTATAGTCCAAAATCGGATTTTTATAACCTCATGTAAAAATTTTTTTAGTAAAACAACTCATGTTTGTGACATTTTTATTTTAACATTAAATAAAAAGGTATTTATGTCATTTTCCAACCCAAGTGGATCCATGGGGTCCCCAAGTTGACCCATGGATTGTCTTGGTCGGACATGACACATCCAATGAGGGTAGGACATGTGTCAAGCTCATCTCATTTTATTAAAACATTATTTTTACCTTAAACTACACTAATTACCTCTAATCGCGATTAAAAACTTAATAAGTTACTATTCACCAAAAAATTAATATAATCCCATTGAACCACATTTTACTTCTTAATGAAAACCATGTATGTCAGATTTTTGAAATTCAAAACACAGAGGTGGTAAAATTTCATTTAAACGAAAAATCAGTTTTTTAAGTACCACTTAGTGGTTTCAGTATTCATCAAAAATTGAAGTTTTTCAGAAAAATACCAAAACATCACACTAAGATATATTTTATATTCCAAATTCAAAAATTACGTCCATTTTAATAAATTCACAACATATAAGTTGCATTAATTAATTTAATAATTAATTCCCACTGTCAGAGCAAATTGCGTGTTTTTATGAAATAATAAGTATCAAAAGATTGACACTAGTTTAAGTCCAATTTCATAGTGAAATTAATTCCAAAGACCACTATTGGATTTAATGGTAAAAATATATTCTAATTTTACTTGAAAACCAATTCAAAAGATAATCTAATCATATAAATAAATTAGATTAAAAAGAGGTTTTGAATTAAAATACAACATTTTACACTATTCATTAAAAAATGAACTTTATCAGAAAAATACCAAAAATTTACACAAAGTAAATTATGATGTCCCGATTCTAAAAAAGAGTTATATTTGATCCAATAGATTGTATAAGTGTAATCAAAGCAATATTTAATGACGGTTCACCATCAAAAGGTGATAAGTGAACCTTAAGTGAAAATTAGGGTATAAATGCCTAAAATTGAATTCTTTCCGTATTTTAAGCCTTTATCTTTTATTGGATAAATGTAAAAACATTTAAAAACATATATAATCATATTTTAGTTATTTCTATCCATTCCCGCCAATACAACGACTACATGTTAACTACCATAATATTATTATATTACTAGTGTGCAACGTAAGTTTTCAAAGAAACTCATTGTCGCGTATTGGGTATGCCATCGAGCAAAGTGTTCCCTTTAAATTAATATTAATATTTTTACACAAATAGGGATAAATATAGAAATTTCATATTGTTTATATACCTGGGGTGTTATATCCTTCCCCCCTTTTGGGAAGTGCGTCCTCGCAATTTCAAAATTGGGCTTGAAAAATCTATTGTAAGTCCCACATCGGAAAAGGAGTAAATTAAACTAACACTTTAAAATAAAGAAAGGGAAGTAAAAAGGTCACCTGAGTTAACCCATACTAGGATTCCATGTATGAAAATATGGAAATGGAGGAAAAAAACAAAGGGTCGTGTTCTGATGGAGATTGATAGTAAACATGTCTAGGAGAAAGCTTACCATAAGAAAATCGCAAACATGTGATGGGTTAAACGGTATTGGATTCCCCAGTAGGAAAAGTTAATGGAAAACATTTTTTTTCTTTTTTACTTACTTTTAGTTGAGGAATTTATTTTTGAGCTTAACTAAAACATATGGAAACATACTTACTTGTCATGTTGACTTTCAAATTTTACTAGATTTCTTACACGAACTCAAATTTTCTCCAAAAGATTAGTATTTAGGATGACTTGTATACATTAAGAGAGAAATAATCAACTTCTAGAGAATCACCTAACCCAAAAAAGAGAACTATATACTTCCCATGTCTTTAGACTTTAACCAAAACCAAAACCAAAAAGGTTAGTACAAGATTAGATAATCCAAAAAAGGATAACCCTTTATAAAAAGAAAATCTATTCTTAATCTCCAAAATTTGTCCAAAAAACCCAAAGTTCAACTAGGACCATTAGATAAACAAATTTTCCATAAAATTATTGAAAGTAAACCAAACTAAGATTGAAACCAAAATATTTCAAGGATTTAATGACATAGTCTTCCATGGTATAAATTAACTTTTATCTCCAAATAACATCAGTTTCTCTTAAATTATCATATTGAAAAGTAATTAACCTAATCACATATCCTTGATGATAGGTTAATCATTTCCATAGATAACCCAAAATAAACATACTATTGATTCCTAAAATCATCTAACTAAAAAGAATTAGTCAAACTAACCAGGGACTTCACGTAGTCCAGTGGTAGGCGATAAATACTAGTCGCACTTTGGTTGTGGGTTCGATTCCCACAGCTTTGTCTGATGCGATGGGTTGTCACACGGTCTATGTGTTGTCCTTTTTCCAATACTATATAATTCTTAAAACATTCCCCAAAATGAGATAAAATCTTCAAAAATAATCATAACATATTTTAACCTCAAGTTTATCTCATGCCTTTCACTTTCCACCATAACATATAGTAACCCATAATTACCTCAAAAGAAAGGATCATATAATCCCAAATGGTTCTTTATAACTATGTCCACAAAAGAACAGATAACTGTTGCTTGAATAAAATTTTCATATATCAAACATTAGGGTAACACATACTATAAAAAGTCTTCTAATGTAACCACATCATCAAAAGAGACTCAATACTCTTAATAATTTCACCATAACTCTTGAAGCCTTTATATGTTGACTTCTTACTCATTCAACATTCTTCTTGATCCATTAACCATTCCTTTTTAACTTATTCTGAAATATTTATTTCCTACAAACAAAATCATGAATCATATCCTAAGATTCAAAAATAGAAAAAAAAAGTTATGAAATAATCCATACGTTTTATTGGTCATTGTCAGTTTCTTCATCCTCAATCGGAATGGCATTAGGTATTGGTAAATGAATATTTGTATGATCTTGGTGATCCCATTCTCGAAACTTCTTCATAGGACATGTGTTTTCATACTGACCATGCACACCACATTTAAAACATTCAATTGATCCCTTAGAAATAACTTTTTTCCCTTTCCTCGAGTCAACTAGATGCTTCCTTTTTCCATGGAAGGTTCTTGCTTTATGAACTTCATTTCCACATCTTTAGCATATTTATGTCCCCTTGAAAAATTTTCCTAGGTGTTTCATTCCACATCTTTGACAAATAGGTTTTTGAACACACATACCTTTATGATTATTACCTGTAGTTCCGTAGGGATTTGTTTCTCGCATATATGATGCCTTATAGAAATCACCAAGGTTTAGGTGGTAAATCATGACTCTAGATAGTTGGTTGAGGATAAACACAAGAGTTCTCATTACAGCTCCCATATCATTCAGTTTCTCACTCAGAAAACTGTCACAGTTTCCTTCACATCCACTGTTACTTTGGTGCCTGCTAGATCCAGCCATTTACTAAAACCAAAAAGGTCAGTGTGAGTATATCAACAAAACCATCATGTACTAATGAGGAAGACAAACACTAAGATATACTTACTCAATCAGTTTATCTAAAACTAGGACTCTTTGTGAAATCCTAACCATTATGGTATTGTCACTTATGCTTAGAGAATACCCTAACCTCTAAAGTTATCTAAACCTTCCTCTGATACCAACTATAAGGCCCCAGCCTTAAAACTTACATAATATTGAATTAATAGAATAATTCACAGTGAGGATCTTTTCAGGTTTAGAGTTTTAGAGAATTAGGACATAACTATTACATCTCAAAAGATTACAAAGTAGAAACTTCTACTAAGTTTCCATAAATTAAAAACTCTTAAAAAGAAACTTGTCTAGTTCCATGTTTTAGGTAGCATGACTTTCCCTTGATCCCATCTTGGACCCTATTACACGTTAAGTCCTATGAAAAACATTTCAAAAAAATTTGGGATGAGCAAAAAAAGCTCAGTAAGGGATACACAAAGAATGAAAACTGTTAGTTTTTCAAAACAATAAGTAAACCATGTATACTTTATCAAAGTAATACTTTTAACCTTTTCTAAGTAGTAAATACTATTCATGGAATAAAATATCATTACTTACCCTTTTGTAACCAAAATATTACCATAATACGCCTTTAAAGAACACATAACATATAAAGGTAACTTGAGACATAAACATACTTAAATGGAAAAACCATACGGCTGACTTCCACACATACTTAATGGAATATCCATACGGCTGACTTCCATACCCAATGCATTGGAGGTTATAACGTAACCACCCATCCTGGTATTCACGACACCACCCATCGTCTGGTTTATCATGTAACCACACGTAAAATGTCCAAGTACCATCATTACACATAAAATATAGAAAATATAACCATTTCAATAACAACATTTCATTTTCAATAACAATAAGTAATTCCATGATATTGAATTAATCAATCTACTTTCAAAAACCTTTTAAAAGAGATTTTTTGAATCAAAGTGTCCCATACCACTTTGAATATTTTAATGGAATTATAATTTTAATACATTAATGTCCATATAAATAAATACTGAAAACCATTTTGAAAACATGGACATTAAAGATAATGATTTAGAATAATGAATCTTTAAAACATTTAAAACGGTATTTTTGTTAAAGAGTTTTTAACAAAATGAGAGACTCTTGAATACAAATAATTATGGAATAACATTTAATCCTAAATTTATAATATCATGAGAATAAAGGTATTCATGATATAGTATTTAAAAGGATAGTATGCACACCATATATGAGTGAAATGGTGCATAACAACAATGAAGTCTCAAAATGTAAAATGAGATGAAATCCATTATAAAGAAGGTATCCTTAAATTAAGGATAAATCAATTTCATAATTATGTGTGACAAATATATATACACCCAATATAAGTGGATATTAAGTGTAAAACAATCAAAGGTAATTCACACATATTCAAAGGATGACATATTCAATAACTACATGTTGAACCCAAAGAAATCGAAATTGGGTTAAGAAGTTCCCTTGGTACAATTCGACAGCCTAACGGCGTCACATAAAATTTTACAAAAAGGGTTGATGAGAGAGATAAATGGTATCTCATTACTTGGAAATAAAATTTACAAAAATAAGGATATAGAAGAACATATCCCAACATAATAGTATGTTAATAAAAATACATAAAAAAAGAAGTCTTTTAAAAAGAGGAGGGTGAAAGGTCCCCTTACCGAGTTGGGTAACTTTCGACAAGTACACCCCATGGAATAAGGGTCATACAATGAAGATGTAAATACCCATTAATGAAATTATACTACACAAAGTGTATAATAATGGGTAGTACATACACCACTCAAAGGAAATAGTGGCAAATGTAGCATAAATGTCACGGAAATAATGTGAGATGAAAAATCCCTTACGAAAACTCGGCAGCCTAACGGCGCCACTTATAGCTTTCAAAAAATGGATTTATGAGATCAAATAGGGTCTCTCATCATATGAACATAAAAATTACAGTAGGAGTAATATAAAAGAACATCCCAATCATAGGGAAGATGAGCTTAAAAGGAATGACATAAAAGAGTGTATTTAAAAAGAAAGAGAGGGGTAGGATCCCTTACCTTGGGTCTGACTTGACTCGATCGTTCTTTAACGTCCTGAATAATAAACTTGAGTTAGTTTCTACTTTCTTAAGAACCTTTTTCAAGCTTATTATTCCTTTTATATCACTTATTACCATGTTATAAACATTATGTAATCATTATGTTAATAATGTTTTTTTGTCGATATTTGGTTCTTAAGTCGAAAGTGGACTTCTTACAATTACATGTTGTTCGTGTGTTCAAAGGTTCTTTATATTCAGAATGAAATTCCTGATTTGGATATCATATATATCATATATATCCAGCATATACATGTACTTATAATATTAAATAATCATTTAGAGGCATGAAATGAAAGGCACCGTTCATGGAGACGGTAAGTCGTACGTACGCATGAATGCTACTTTCATTTCATTGTCATATTAATGGAAGTAAAACTAAATGAGAGGTATGCATATTTTTAATTACATAATTATATTCATCATTTAGATGTTTCATTCATCATATATATCCATTATATACATGTACTTATAATAGTACATTACATTTAGGGATAAGAAATGAAATGCACCGTTCCTGGAGACGGTAAGCCGTACGTACGCATGAACGCTACTTTCATTTATATCTCATACTTTAATGGAAAGAAATAATAATGATATAGAGGTATATTATAATTACACTATAACATCATATATAATAACTTTAAATCCATCCTTTATACGTCCCACATATGGCATTAACGAATCACATCACTTTGAGGGGCCGTCCGCACTTCCTTAAATGAAGATATCGCGTTTACCCATAATGGAAACCATAAAGGTATTCCCAAAATGAAAAATAAAGAAGCTTAAGGAAAACATAAACATATTATATATCATATATAAATATAGTGTCATATTAATGGACACCTTTTAAGGTGTTAAAAGAATGTTGAACAATCATCGTTTCGGGAGGCCGAAATTCGCCATCCACGGAAACAGTATGTTCTTTAACCATTAGATGTAGGTGTGTGTAAGTATAGCTCGAATATTTATTTTAAAAACATCCTAGTATATTTATGATACTGTAGTTGTTACAAAAGAAAAGAATAAAAAGAGTTTAGGGGGTTGGAGAAGCCAAATAAAACAAAAGGACTCAAGTGAAGACATTACCTTAAAATCGGGTAACTCCCTTTGGTTTGAGCTCAAAGGATTCCTAGGGAAGACTTCTACCCAAATTGAGGCTTCAATGAGTAATAGAGGGATGTGGAGAGACAAAATGGGCAGGGGTCTGCTGAGCCAAAGGCTTTGGAAGTGTGGGTAAGGTGGTAGATGTGGGGGCCTTTTATAAGAGGAGAGGAGGGGCACTCTTGGAAAGTAAAGAAAAGTCACATTATTTTAAAATGGTATTCGGATTTAAGAGGTCCCAAATTGATATAATTCAAGGATTAGTTGATAAGGGTTCGAAAATAGATTATATTAAAAAGAGGTTTTGAATTAAAATACAACATTTTACACTATTCATTAAAAAATGAACTTTATCGGAAAAATACCAAAAATTTACAAAAAGTAAATTTTGATGTCCCGATTCTAAAAAGGAGTTATATTTGGTCCAATAGAATGTATAAGAGTGATAAAAACTATATTTAATGACGGTTCTCCATCAAAAGGTGATAAGTGAACCTTTAGTGAAAATTAGTGTATAAATTCCTAAAATTGAATTCTTTCCGTATTTAATGCCTTTATCTTTTATTGGATAAATGTAAAAACATTTAAAAACATATATAATCGTATTTAAGTTATTTCTATCCATTCCCGCCAATAAAACAGCTACATGTTAACTACCATAATATTATTATATTACTAGTGTGCAACGTATGTTTTCAAATAAACTCATTGTCGCGTATTGGGTACACCATCGAGCATAGCGTTCCCTTTAACGTAATATTAATATTTTTTCCACAAATAGGGATAAATATAAAATTTTCATATTGTTTATTTACCTGGGGTGTTACAATTATTTATGAATATGATGTGGTTCATTTAAACTCAATATTTTGTTTAATGAAAGCAACCGAATGATTCATTTTTAATTAAAGGGAAAATATATAAACTAATGGGTTTCAATATTCGACTACGTTAAAAATTTCTTCTACATAAAAGTGTATAACTCTAATATAAAACAAATTAGGAAACAACAATTTCATCATATCCTATAGTTTCCATATAGTTTCTTTGATTTTTTATTCCTCCTGAGAATATTATCATGTCTCGTGGTGTAATCTTATAGATTTTTTTCTCTACGATAGAAAAATATCTACCAGTTTCACTTAATAAGAAAAGTAATTCCCCAATTTTATAACCCTTATTATAAGACCGAATCCTTAAACATTACATAATTTTGAGATAAGTAAATAATTTGACTTTATCTAACATTGAGGATATTTTCAGGATTAGAGCATTAAAGATTTATGTCATAAATTATATATAAATACTTGAATATTACAAGTAGAAACTTCTACTCACTATCCAATTTTTTATAAAACCATAACACTTAAAAAAACATGACATCATTCCATGTTTTAATTTCATAACTTTTCCTTGATCCCATACATGACTCTATTCTTCTTTTTGTCACGGGAAAAACATTTCAAATAATGGGATGAGCATAAAAATCTCAGTAAGGGATACATAAGAATGAAAACTGTTAGTCTTGAGAAAACATGTAAACCATGAAAACATAATCATAAAGTGATAATTTTCACATTAAAGAAGTATCAAAAACACATCACTGAATATAAGCTCATTGATTACCCATTTTGTATCCTAATGATTACCATAAATCCCAAAGAATGAAATATATAACATATAAAGGTATCATGGTACATAAACATACTTAAATGGAATAACCATATGGTCTACATCCACAAATATCACTACATGAAATAGACATATGGTCGACTTCGATACCAAATTCATTGGAGGTTGTAAAATAACCACCATTCCATGGTTTATCACGGAACCACCAGTGATCATTATTATTAGGTAACCACCCATTATAGGATTATCACGTATCCACCATCCAAATGTCCATGTACCATTATATAATCACAAAATAAAGGATAATGAAAATATTAACATTTCACTAATGACATTTCATTATCAATCCCATTAAAGAATTTCAAGATATTGAAATGCACAATATATTTCAAAAACCCCATTTTCAAAATGAAAATATGTAAAAAGGGAATACGTGATTTCTTTCCATTTTTTAAAACATTAAGGATTATAGACGAATCCACATATCAAATAATATTTATAGCGATATAGTGGTCATTGTCACCGCGTATTTTAAAAACATTTCTTTTTTGTCACTTAAAAAAATGCTTCATTAAAAAATTACTCACATTGAATTAAATTAAAATACAAAGGGTTTTATTATAAACTGTATAAAATAAAGAAGTTTATATTATCAAAATATTCCACAATGAAAATAGATTTAGGCAATGTCCTTCACAAAGATAATTTTGTTAATTAAATAGATCGATTATGTGTATTCAATATAAATAAAAATTAATCAGTTATAAATATAATTTATGATATCAAAATTTATTTCTCACATAATCATATATTAACATATTTATTAATTACATGATTAACCCACATAATGGTAATTAGGTTCAGCGGCTCCCATTCAGAAAGTTCGGAAGACTAACAGCGTAACCTAAAAATTCAGAAATTGAGTTGATGATAATGAAAATGGTATATCATCCTTTGAACATAAAATGGATATAATTAAGGATATATAATCACCTACCAAAACATAAGAAAATGTAAATTTAAATACATATCATAAAACAAGTCTTTGACTAAAAGAAGAGGGTGAAAGGTTCCCTTACTTTGCATTCGACTCGTAACCTTTATTCTTTGATATTCCCAAATAATAATATTATGTTAATTTATACTTTATTCAGAATTTTTTTCAAGTGTATTATTCCATTTATATCACGTTTGAGAGGGAGGTATTCCGCACTTCCTCAAATGATATTATCATATTCACACCACATAGAAAGAATAATGTTACGTTGTAATATAAAGACAAATAATTGTGGAAATAGTATAAATATAAAATATATCATCTATAAAAACAGTTCCATTATAATGGCTACCATGAGAGGTGGTAAGATAAAATTGAACCATCATTGTTTTGTGAAGCCGTAGTTCACCGTACACAGAAGCTATATGTTCACATCCATTAGATGAATGTGTGTGTAAGTGTAGTTAGAATACTTTTGAAAAATAATATTATTATATATAGTATACTTGTGTTTTTATGTAATGAAATTATAATAATAACATAGGGAGAAGAGAAGGAAAATAAATGAAAAGAACTTGAGGGAAGACATTACCTCTAAATCGAGTATCTCTTTTTTATTTAAGCATAAATGCCTTCTTGAATTTCCTTTCATCCCAAGTTAAGGATTCTAGATGGAAATGATGTATATTGGGAGATTATTTGGGAATAATTTAATGATCCAAGGGTCTTGATATGTGTGATTAAATGCTTATGGATGGTGTCAGGTTTTAAGAGGGAGGAGGGGCACTTTTGGAAGGTAGTGAAATATTATTTTATTATAAAATACTTTTTGGTTTCAAAAGGTTTCCATGTCACGTATATTATTGATAAGATTATTTTGGGTCAAAAAATCACTCAAAAATAGGCTTTAGACAAGTGTAGGTAACAAATTTATCCTTATCTTTTAGCTTTAACTCTTAGTTAGATAATTTAAATATTACCATGTCTTATTTTATATTCATACAATATGGTTAATTTAGATACAAAACAATTCCAATAGAACCTAATGTGGTTAAGTAATTTAATTTTCAATATTATATAAGTCATTTTGTTGAATATTTGATCTTTATGACTGTTATATCAATTTATAAAAAAGTATTTATTTTAAAAACTCATTTATGTCAATTTTTATACTATTTATATCATATCTTTTTAGAAAAACATAACAACTTGATTTATTCAAAAATACATCGTTATTTTAAATATAAAAAATTCATAATCATCCATAAAATTATTTAATATCAAATAATGTTTTAAAATAAATTTATTTTAATATTTATAATATCATTTATTTAAATCATTAATTAATAATGAAATCAATGTACCATCATTATGTCATAAATATATTTATTTTTTTGATGTCTAAAAATTAGAAATAAAATACCATGATGTAAAAAATCATTAATGATTGAATATTAATATTTCTAGTCAGATCTATATCTTATATATCACTATATAAATTTTTTTTATAAAATATATATGTTTATGTTATATTTTTCATTATTTTAAATTAATTCATATAAAATGTCATTTTCACATCCCATTGGCTCTATAAGGTCCCCAAATCGACCAAATGATATACATGGTGGTAAATATTTCATAAAATTAGATTATGACAAGTGTTAGTTTAGTTTAAAAAAATTATAATATTATTTTTACCATTATTTACAATATTTATCCTTTAACCATGGTAAATAAAATAATTAATAATGTTACTATTCATGATTTCTAAATATTAAACGTACCTATTTACACCATTTGGACCTTCTGATTCCAAATATGGAATCCATTTTTCGAAATTCAAAACCCATAATTTTCTGAAATTAATTTAAAATTAATTCATTTTGTCAAACCAAAAAGAGGGTTTTTATGACGTAAAGACAACCAAAATATTTACATGTGTTTATGTCAAATTAAAATGTGAACTTACTTACAATGACCATAATTGGATTAAATGATAAAAACATAATCCAGTTATACATCAAAACCAATTAAATGTACAATCAGACTATATAAATAAATTTGTTTAATAGAAAATTTTGAATTAAAATCTAGTATTTTTTCACAATCCATTAAAAGATAACTTTATCAGAAAAATTACAATAATTCTCCAATGTAAATTTTGTTGTCCTGATTCAAATGAATTTATATTTTCAAATAGAAAATATTAAAGTTACAAAAATATATTTAAAAAGGGTTCTCCATCAAAAGGCGGTAAAACTGCATTTTTATAGAAGGACTTGTTTTACACTACTGGAAAATGTACCTATCCCCAAGGTTTTCACCAAAACCGTGGGGATAGACCCCCCCTATACCCACAGTTTTGGAAAACCGTGGGTATAGGTGACTTTTCATGACCTATACCCACGGTTTTCCAAAACCGTGGGTATAGGGGGGTCTATCCCCACGGTTTTGGAAAACCGTGGGTATAGGGGTCCCTATCCCCACGGTTTTCCCCAAAACCGTGGGGATAGGTCTGGGATAAAATACCTATACCCACGGTTATGAAAAACCGTGGGTATAGGTCAATTTTGTGTGTGCGGGAAATTTTTTTTTTCGGCGGGAAGGAATTTTTTTTGGCGGGAACCCTATACCCACGGTTCTTCCCTCTATACCAACGGTTTTTATAACTATATTAAACTAAATATATATATATATAAATATATGTGAAGTTAGGGTAGTGGTTAGACGCGGTGTTTGCAGCGAAGAGGTTGCGGGATCGAAACTCGGCGACTGCATTATTTTAGGACCTATACCCACGGTTTTGAAACCGTGGGTAAAAGTCGTTGACACTGTGGAAATTGTCTATGTTTCGGTGACACGGTGGCAGGACACCTATACCCAGGGTTTTCCAAAACCGTGGGTATAGGCTGGGGACCTATACCGACGCCATTCCAGCCCACGGTTCCCAAAACCGTGGGTATAGGCTATCCCCACGGTTTTGGGGGCTATACCCACGGTTTTGAACCGTGGGTATAGGCTATTTTTCCAGTAGTGTTATCAGAAAAATTGAATTTATTCTTATAACTTATCAAGAAAATATATAAGATGAATTTAAAACACCGAATTAAATATATAAAATATATTTTTCATTAACTAAAAATATAAAAATAGTTATATGATTTTATAAAAATAGTTATTCTATTTTATATAAGTTTTCATAAAAACACATTCCTTTATATTAAATTGATATTTATTAACATTTCTAATAATTTTGGTAACCAATGAATAATTTTTTAAAAATGTGTAAACCATATTTTATAATTCCATTAATATTATCCACTCCCATCATTCCAAAAATTAGGTGATAACTACAATTTAATGTTATAATAATATTATTGTATTATTTTTCAGTATAACTAAATTTGTTGTGCAACATAAGATTTGGGACGAACCTGTTGTTGTGTGTCATGCACGCTACCAAAAAAAGAGCCCCATTTAATGTAAAATTAATATATTTTTCTTAACAAATAATAGAAATAAAAAATTACTATTGCATAAATATTCGGGTCGTTACATCCTTCCCCCCTTTTAGAACTTGGGTCCTTACAATTTTAAAATTGGGATTGGAAACATCATTGAATCTACCTCATCAGAAAAAGATTCAATAAAAATATCACTTTCAAATAAAGAAGGATAAGTGCAAAGGTTACCTGAGATAACATATACAAGGATTCAATGCAGGAAAAAAAGAATATAGAAGATAATATAATCATAAATTTATGATAGAGAGTGAAAGAAAACACAATTAGGAGAAAGTTAACTACCATAAAACAATGAACACATGATAGGTTAAACAGTCATTGATTTTGCAGGGGCAAAAGTAAATGGACAACATTTTGGTTTCAATATCCTTTTTAAAAAATATGAGGAATTTATTTATGATCTTGACTAAGAACATAAGGAAACATACTTACTTGTTATATATACTTTCATAATTTTCTAAATTTCTACAACAAAATAATCTATTCTCCAAAACGATGAGTATTAAAGATGTCTTGGTCACATTAGAATTGCTCGAATAAATATATTGACAATCACATAATCCAGAAATGATGAACTATATTTTTTCCCTATATACATTCATCAACCAAAACCAAAATTGTCAGTACAAGATCAGATAATCCCCAAAAATGGTAATCCTTTTAAAAATAAATACAACTCAAAATCTCAAAAAATCAACAAAAAATACTTAATTTTCAACAAAGACCCTTAATTACATAGATTCACTTAAAATTATTCAAAATAATCCAAACAATGACTGAAACCCAAAACTCTGAATAATTTTAATACATAATCTTCCACAATAAATATTATCATTTATCTCCAAATTATATTGGAAACTCTTAAAGTGTCATACTTACCAGAAATTATCCTTATAACATATTCTCAATGATCGGTTAATCATTTCTATAAATAACCCAAATCACTATAAGTACACAATAAAAACAATAGATTATTCCAAAATAAAATTCATCCATTAATCTTCAAATTAAATCCCAAATTATTCTATTTTCCATAGGTATATAATGTTCCCAAAAGAGAAAATTTACCCCCAAAATAACCATTACCACTTAATAACCATATCATTTTACTACACTAAGGATATCCATTTGATAAAACAAAATCTCCCAATATCAACTTATTCATGATCCATAATGTAAATTGTCTAAAAATAACAAGTCATACAAACTAGGGACTTCACTTAGTCCAGTGGTAGGCGAAGAATCCCATTCACATTTTGGTGGTGGGTTCTATTCCCGTATATTTTTCTAACATGATGGGTAGTCACTCTTTCTGTGTGTTGTCCTTTTTCAAAAACTATATAATTTTATAACATAAACAAAATTAATAATCGTTAATTACATCAAATTCAAGGGTCATATAAACAATAATGGTTATTTATAACTATTTCCACAATAGAAAAGATAATTATTCTTTAATTATCATTTTTATATAACAAACATAATGGTTAAAAATACTTGACGTTTTCCTATGTATTCCAATCATTAATACATTTAAATATATCACTATCCATAGATCCAACATAAATTATCAATTCCTAAAATGTAGACATATTAATCATCAGACACACTTCACGATCATTTAACCATTTTATTCCATCTTTTTATTCTATACTTAATTCCTACAAAAAAAATCCCTCATAATGTCCTAATATTTTAATAATTTCAAAACATGATATATCAAATAATTTATACCATTCCAAGGTCATTTTCAGTTTCCTAATATTTAATTGGAATGAAATTAGGAGTTGGTTAACATATATATGTACAATCCTATTGATACCATTCCCAAACATTCTTCATAGGACATTTATTTGTGTAATGACAATGCACATCACAATTAACACATTAAATTGATCCGTTTGAATGATTTTCATTCCTTTTCCTAGAGTCAACTATACGCTTCCTTTTTTACATGGAAGCCTATTTCTTTATGAAATTAAATATCACACCTATAACATATTTACTTCCCTTTGAATAATTTTCCTTGGTGTTTCCTTCCATATCCTTAACACAAATGTTTTTTAATGTAATTTTGTGATTATTACCTGGACTTCTACATGGATTCTTCCTTTGCATATAATCTTCCTTAGAAAAATATACAAGGTTTGAGTAGTAAATAAAGACTCTAGATAGTTTTTTAGGAATAACAACAAGAGTTCTTATTGTATCTCCCATTTCATTTGATTTCTTATTAAAAAAACCACTATAATTATATTCACATAAATTTTTAGTTTGGTGCCTTCTAGATTCATCCATTTACTAAAACCAAAAATTTTAGTGTGAGTATATCATTAAAATCACCATATATATTCTTATGAGGAGAGTAAACACTAATATATACATATTCAAGTTATCTTAAACTCATTCAACTTATCTAAAAAACTATAACTTTTTCTAATATGATAACCATTATGGTTATGTAAATTATTCTTAAATAACACCCAATCCTCTAAAGTTATCTAAACCATCATCTGATACCAACTATAAGGCCCTAGCCTTAAACATTAAATAATCTTAAGATAAGTAAATAATTTAACATTTACTCACATCAATGATCTTTTTAGGTTTAGATATTTATAGAATTAGGTCATAACAAATACATAATAACTTGTATATTACATGGAGACACTTCTACTCAGTATCTATATTTCTATAAAATAAAAACTCTTAAAAACATTTCATCATTCCATGTTTTCATATCATAACTTTTCATTATCCCATCCTTGACTCTATTATTATTTATGTACTCTAAGAAACATTTCAAAACATTGGATGAGCATAAAATTCCCCACAAGGGATACATAATGAATGAAAATTTTTCGTCTAGAGAAACATGTAAACCATGAAAACATTATCACGGAGTAATATTTTTAACCTTTATGAAGTAGATAAAACAAATCACTGAATATAATCTCATTAAATACCATTTTTGTAACCAAAGGATTACCATAAATCCCATATAAATCAACATATAACATATAATGGTAACTTGGGACATAAACATACTTAATTGGAATAACCATTCTGTTGAATTCCACACATATCACTTAATGTAAACAACTATACGTACAAATTCCATACCCAATGCATTAGATGTAATAGCATAAACACCCACCCTTGTTTTATCACATAACCACCCATCATTTTTTATAACATAAACACCCATCATTGGTTTATCACGTAACCAGCTGTCAAATGTCCAAGTACCATAATATAATCACAACACATAGGATATTGTAAATATCAATATTTCACTAATAACATTTCATTTGAAATCACAATAATTCATTTCAAGATATATAAATATTCAATATGTTTCAAAAATTAATTTTCAATACCAAAAAACATAAAAGGGGAATAAGAGATTTATTTTCCTTTTGAAAACATTAAGGCCTAAAGAGGAATCCAAATATCAAATAACGGTTATGGTGAAAGAAAGGTCGATGTCACTACATATGTTAAAAACATTACATTATGTCATTTAACAATATTATTTACAAAAAAAATATTCCCCTATACTTTAATTAATAGAAAAAGGGGTTTATTGTACACAGAATAAAAGAATGAGGTGTATATTATCAAAATATTCCTCAATGAATGGATATTGATATGAAGTCCCCTACAAGGATCATTTTGTTATTAAAATTAATCGATTATGTGTATTAAATATAACTACACATTAAGAAATTATAAATATAAGATAGGATATCAGAATTTATTTCTCATATAATTATTTCATGACATAATCAATAAGAAAAAGATTAACCCAAAGAAAGGAAATTGGCTTAAGAGGTCCCCTTATGAAAAATTCAGTATCCTAACGACGTCACATAAGAATTAAGAAAGTGAGTTGATGATAGAGAAAATGATTTTTCATCATCTTTATATTAAAAGGATATAAATAAGTATATATAATCACATACCAAAAATAATAAAATGGAAATTAAAATACATAACAAAAATGATGTCTTTGATAAAAAGAGGAGGGTGAATGGTTCCCTTACCTTGAATCTGACTCATCATGTTTATTCCTTGTTCTTCCAGAATAATAAATTTAAATGAATTCCAACTTTATTGAAAACATTTTTCAAGTTTATTAATATTTTTTATCAATTATTTACATGTTATAAAAATTAAATCATTATTTAGGATAATATCGGTCTTTTGTTGATTTTCGATAATTGAGTTGAAAATGAACTCGTTTGTTGTAAATTGTAAATGTAGTCAAAATTAAATCATATCCAGAGTGTTATTAATGACATAAATTTCATATATATCCAGTATTTATGTATTTATAAAATTCAATAACATTTGAGGATAAGAAATGAAATGCACTGTTCATAGAGATGTTTCGTCACACATATACATGAATGCTACATCCATTTCATTATCATACTAAAATAAAAATAAAAAAATGATATAAATATATATTATAATACCAATATTATATTTATTTAATTTATTTATCATAGGTTTAATAAATCTGTCCTTTATACGTTTCATGTATTGCATGAACGAGTCATATCACTTCAAGAGGGCGGTAGTCCACACATCCTTAAATTATTTTATTATATTTACACATCATGGAAAAAATACATGTATGTTTTATATTTAAATTAAAAAATTATAGAGATAATATAAATATATTAAATTTCATATATAAATTTAGTTCCAACATAATGGCCACCATGAGAGGTGGTAGGGTGAAATCCAACAATCATCATTTCGTGAGGTATTAGTTCGTCGTACATAGAAACTGTATGTTAGTATCCATTAGTTGGAGGAGCGTGTAAGTGTAGTAAGAAACTTTCTCATAATGATATAATAGTATATTGAGGATACCTTTTTTGTTATTTAATCTAATAAAATGAATAGAATAGGTAGTGGAGAAGGAAAATAAAAGAAAAGAACATGAGAAAAGACGTTAAATATAAATCGGGTAACTCTTTTTGATTTAAGCCTATATGCTTTCTTGAATTGCCTTATGCTAAAGGAGAGGATTATAAGAGTAAATGAGGGAAGTTGGGAGCTTATATTGGATGAATTTGTGTAAGGAAAATGGATTTTTTGGTGTGATTCAGTTGGTAGGGTTGATACCCTTTTATAAGAGTGAGGAGGGGCACTTTTGGAAGGTATTGGAATATTAGTTTAGTATAAAATAATTAACGGTTTCAAATGGTCCAAGAGTCATTTATTTCAAAGATATGATTATTTGGGGTCAAAAACCACTCAACCAATAGGATTTAGACAAGTCCAGGTCACAAATTAAATGTTACATTTATGCTTAAACTATAACACCCCTACCCCAGTTACTCAGCGTCGGTGCATTATTGCATAACATTGGCATGATCACAAGGATATCATTTCCAGAAGGACCGATCAGTTTAGTATTATTGGAAAAAAGAATCATATATAAGTTCAACATTACTATATGAAAATAAATAAAACACTAATTCATTACATTTGAAACATCCAAGCCTCCTTGATTATGCTTGCAAGTAACTCATAACTAACTTCTTCATATCCTGGGAACATGAAAAATAAGAAAGGGGTGAGCTCAAACTCTCATTATGGGTAAGCAATACAATGGAAGATAACATAAATATTAGGAATGATGAAAAATTGAAAACACATGCCTTTATAAATAATATACATGATCACTTTTATGGAAGGAATATGAGCTGTATAAATAATTCCATAATAAAACATAGTCATGGGAATTCTACTTGTTGAATAACAACATGATACATTGATATTATTTTCTTAATGTTGGAATGTATAATGCCGAACATTCTGAAACATCTTTTCAAGGCCTCAGCCATGACGTCTATAAATTATTATGGCCACGGCCAAACTGATATATCAAATTAGGAAAGGCCTCGGCCAATTCCCCGTCTAGTTGCCTCATGAGACCTACCGATGCATTAATGAGCAATAGCGGGCTCCACCCATTACATACTATGTCCAATACATTCCACATATGAAAACGTTGAAACATAACATAAACATTCATATTAAAACTAGCATAAAAAATGTCAATAAATTTACCATAAACCATGAATGGTATAAAAATAACACAACCACAAAAATAATCTCACAAAACCTTCAATAAAATATGGAATATTTGTATCATAATGAATCGACATCAAACAAGTTTAAAATCCATCAAAAGATGTTGACATCGATCAAATCAAAACTATTTTACAGAAATATCTCTTTCATTTTTAAATCATTTGAAGTCACATAATTATAAAAAAACAATTTTTTGAAGATATTCTTATAAGACTGTATGGGAAGCTTTGACGATGTTATAATAGAGGATAATAATCATGCCTACCGTATAAGTTAAAAAAAATTCTTACCTTAATTTTGTCAAAAGGTTTGTAAAGTAACTTGTTTGGAAAAAGATGGAAAGATTACATTCAAAACATATAATATATTATCAAGGTATAAATGAATTTAAACCATTTTCTATTAAATAGTAAAAAAAATTGAAATACATTTTTAAGAAACAGAGATGTGGATGATAAAGGGGTCCCAATAGATCCTTACGTAAAAACAACCTCGGATAATAAATAAAATATGAATTTATCCCTTACCTTGTACTTTTAATTGGTATAGGGTAGGTTAAACTCATGTATAATAGTGAAATATTTGTTATTAAATTATACAAGAACCATATACGTTATATTATATCATATCTGATCTTCTAATATTGCTTTGATAATGATATTTCAGTAGTATCGTCATTTCGGGTGTTAATTGATTCGTTTTCCTTTATATGTTTTGATACATAAGACATGTTTGTTATGGATAGGATGTATTTGGTTCATATCCAGAATGATATTATATTCCTAATAATTATTTTTAATAACCAAATTTAAATTATTCTGGAATGGTTACCATGGAGAATGAATCGTATCATGTTTGTGGAGATGGTAATCTGTATGTACATACGAGCGACAATATCATTATTTTCATATTAAATAATATATAATTGGATGGTATATAATATATATAGAATAATTATCATGTTATATTTATTATTAACATCATTTATACTCATTATTATACCCATCCAAATGATGAAGTGTTTGAATAACAAACATCACCACAGTGTGGAGATGGTAGGTCGTACGTACGCACGTATGGTGAGTTTGTCATTTATAGGATGGATAGAATAATTAATATCAATTTACCATATTTATAATAACATAAATTTTTTAGAAGATACAGGTGTTATCATTTTATAATCGAAACAACAAAGGAAGAGGAATAGGAAGAAGAAAGAACTTGAAAGAGGGTGGTGACATTATTAACTCTTCTCCGGGTTCTTCATTTTGATCTGATCAAAAAAGATCCTTATGTTGGCTTTATGACCAAAGTAAGGCCACTTAGATGAAGTTATAGATATTGGGAGGTTATTTTGGCAGGTTATGGCAGAACCGAAAGGCATTGGATGTTTTAAATTAAGAGAAGGGGAAGTTCCCTTTTATAAGAGAGGTGAAGGTCACTTTATCGAAAACTAGAAATATTATTTTATAATAAAATAGCTTTCGGTTTCTAATGGAAAAATGATTTATTTAGAGTATATGGTGGTTATGGGTCTAAATCTTCTCAATAAATAGTTTTTAGATAGGATTATGTCTCCATATTAACTTTATCATTTAGATTTAACTCTTAGTTAAATAGTTTGAGTTTTACCATGTCCCTTTGTATATTTAAATTATATAGTTAATAAACATATTATAAGCCACCAAGAGGACCAAAATATATTCGTTAGTGACACATATAATATTATTTAGCCTCTTTAGCTGACCCTTAGTCTTTTAGGAATATTATATCAACCAATAATATAGTACTTGTTTTAAAAACTCAATTATGTCAATTTTGACATTATATAAAAATCTATTTTTGTTAAATTCATAAAAACATTACTACTTTAGAAAAAGTTCATTGAATCAATATTAAGATGCCATATTAACCTATAAAATTAGCTGATGGAATCAAAACATTCAAATTATATTTATTTTAATATTTATATTATCATTTATTTTATTCTTTCATTAATAAAAAAATATCATATCATTATTGTGTCAAATATAAATATATTTATTTAATGTCTAAAAAATATAAATAAAATATCACAATATATTAAATCTTCATATATTTCTAATGAATATTTATAGTCAAATATATCATTTATATATCCTATTATAAAATTTGTTTTACTAAAATATATATTCTTTTGTTATTTTTGTCTTTACTTTAGATTATTTAATATAAAACGTCATTATCACACCCATGTGGCTCCATGGGATCCCAAAGTCAACCCAAGTATTCCCATGGCTAGAAATTAATCTAAAAATAGGAATAAGACACATTTTAGGGTAATTTAGTATTATTATAATATAATTGTTTTACACTTATTAACCGGATTTACCCTTTAACCTTGGTAAATAAAATATTTACTGAATTAATTATTCATAATGTATAAAAATAAAATTTACCTATTTAAATAATTTAGACGTCCAAAATCCAAATATGGAATCCATTATTCCAAATTCAAAACATAGAAGTGGTAGGAATTAATTTAAAATTAATTCCCACTGTCAAAACAAAAAAGCATGTTTTTAAGAAATAATAACTATCAAAAGATTGACGCTTGTTTTTGTCTAGTTTATATGTGAAATTAAATAAAATGAACAAAATTGGATTAAATGGTAAAAATATAATCATATTATACTTTATAACTACTCAATTTTATAATTTTTCACTATAAATTCTTTTGATTAAAAAAAGTTGCTCTTAATTAAAAATTAGTATTTTTCACAACTCCTCAAAAACAGAATGTTTTCATAAAACTACCAAAAAATATCTCTAAGATAATTTTGATATTATGAATTCAAAAAGGAATTCTATTTTACCAAATTCAAAACATATTATTAGCGTTTTTTAATTTAAAATTAATTCCCATTGTCAAAACCAAAAGGCTTGTTTTTTTTTAAAAAGTAAAAACTATTAAAAGATTGACGTGTGTTTATGTCACATTTAAATGTGAAATTACTTATAATGACCAACATTGTATTAAATGATTCAAATATAATATAATTATACTTCCAAACCATTAAAATATATAATTTATCACTATAAATTATTTTTATTAAAAGGGTTGTTTTCCGTTAAAATTTTGTATTTTTCACTATTCACCAAAATATTAAAGTTAACAAAAAACCCCAAAAATTTATCAAAAATAAATTTTTATATCCTGATTCTAAAGAAGAAGTTAATTTAGTCAAATTAAATATATAAAAGTTCCAAATATTGTATTAAAAAGGTATCTCCATTAAATGGCGGTAAAATTACTTATTTTGAAAAATACTTCTTTTATCTGAAAAAATGATTTTGTTCTTATATTATATATAAGAAAAAAATAATATGGATTATAAATTTTATAGAGTATATAAAATACAAAATTCAGTTTACAACATTCATTACTACTTTTTGAACGGCTAATTTGGTAAGTTGTGGTGCGCTCAAACATGGAGTTGCGTGTTGCACAAGTTATTGAATTACTTGGAAGAGATAATGTACTATAAAATATTTGGTTGTTACATTCCCTCCACCTTCAAAAAATTTCATCCTCGCAATTTGATTTTTTTCTTATAATATAAAAGGATAAAAATAGAAACTACCTTTTCAGAAGACCCACATCAAAGATTGGGTTAATAAAATTTAGTCTTAATTAGAGGGAAAGGTAAATGAAAAGTCCCCACAAAATTATGATCTCAATTAGGAGAACATTGTTGGAAATTAAAGACACATAATTATAGGAAAAATGTAAATATTTATAGGGACTGATTGAGGTCATCAATCCCAAACAAGTGTAAAATTGAGGGCCTCAAATCCATCAATCTAGGATGATTTAAAATATCATTAGTTCAACAAAATATAAGGTATTATGATAATACATTTTTTTATTTAAGATCCCTTAAATAGAGTTTAAGAATTAATTTCTTCATAGAATAATATAAAAAAATATACTTGATAAGTAAAGTTCTATCCTTTAAATAATTTCTACCACAAACTCATCTTTCACTCTAAAAGATAATAGATCATAAAAATGCTATCTTTATCCTAATCGTATAGGGTTCCAAAAAATTAAATTTATAATTCGTTTGTGAGATTATTTAAAAAGTGAAATTATTAAAACTAGGACATCACGTAGGACAGTGGTAGATGATGCACACTTGTCTCCCTTCGGTTGCAGGTTCATGTCTCACGGCCTTGCCCGACGCGACGAGTTCTCACCGGAACTTTGGGTTGACCTTTTTATAACAGTCCAAAAATAATATTAAAAAATTATTTATCATTTAGAACAATATCCAATGTAAAACATAACCCATTTCAACCTTTATACTTATCCAAAATACTCATGTCAAAACTCGCAGTCCAAAAGTTTTTAGGAAGGTAAACACAATGAAGATATTTTTCACCACGTAATAACATATGTATACATTCATCATGTATTTTTTCAAGACATGGTAACAGCCTTATTTTTAACATTCATTCTCTTTTATTCCTTATATAATACTATACATATTCTTTATATGAGAAATTTTTTAATACTCGAGAAATTATGGAATAAACAAACCATTAATCAGTTCTATGGAAGTCAAGAATATCAAATATAATTTATCCAAATCAACCATCTTTTATTCCAGAATCACTACCTCAGTATCAAGACCATATTAGGGATTACATTTCCTCCAACCATGTAATTTTCAAAAATATTAACTTGTTGCTGAGTCACTTTTCATAGAACCATATAATCTCAAATCCTCAATGAAATAGTACTATAGTACAATGATTATATATTTCCATATTTCATATGACTGGTATATCATCGATACAACACTGAAATGACATAGTTATTTAGTAACAAAATAAGAAAACTAGTCATTCCTCTTAATCTATGTTAGTATCATAACTTTATTATCATCCAATAGCATCATTGATGGTATACTCTGATGACTGGGACATTGATTCGCGTAGTGTCCCAAATCCTCACAGATGAAGCATTTTACATTTGAAACCTTTTTCTTACCCTTGAAATCACGTACTTGGTGTCCTTTTTATCCACACTTATCACATACTCACATCCCCTTCAAGCATTTTCCAAGGTGATTCTTTCCACATTTATCACATATGGGGAAATCATTCTTTCCCCTCTTCCATTTATCCATCTTTCTGTCTTCCATCTTTTTCTTCTCTTGCTTACCTTAAAATCCATAGGACTCAGAGAATTATTTAATTACATTATTACCACATTATACTATTTCTTCATATGTTGAGAATACATGGGAGACTATTTCCCTTCTAAATGTTTTCTTAATACCATTAAAGTTATGATCTGTCTTACTCTTTGGATCACACATATTGTTGGAGTTCTCATTCCATCTACTGGGCACCATTTCTAAACATTGGCATACACAATTTTAGTTTATGAATCACAATGAATAATTCAAAACTTGAAAAAGATCTAAAATAAATTGAGAAGTTTATGGATATAATCCATAATCATTAATATGTTTTCATTGATGAAGTATATACTAATAAAACATACATAATGGTTTGTAATGAAAATTAGATTTATCCTAAACATATCCCCCGGTAGTGTCATAACCAAGAGTGCAGCAAGGCCCGTTGTTGTGCACCAGTTGCCATTCGAGTCTAGCTCAAAGCAGTGTTTTCATGTTTTACCCATAGGTACATCAGTTCTAGAGACGCCTCTACCTAATCGTATCTAAATAGGGATTTATTTCTTGGAAAATACATAGAACCTCTACATTAACAAAATTCAATGAAGTCCTTCTATACTAATCCACAAAGTCCAACTTAGGGTAATGTGCTCTAATCAGAGTTTATCTAAATCTAGTTTCTATGGTTTTTACAAAACATCCTCTGATACTAACTATAATTCCTCAGTCCCAGTTACCTAGTGTCGGTGCATTATAGCCTAACATCGGTTTGATCACGAGAAAATCATGTGCCGAAAGACTGATCAGTTTAGTATTATTGTAAACAATATTCGTACATAAGTTCAACATTATAACATGAAAAGAAATAATACACTAATTTGTTCCATTAAATCATTCAATCTTCCTAGATTATGCCTGCATGTTACTCATAACAAACTTCTTCATATCTTGGATAAATGAGACATAAGAAATGGGTGAGCTCAAACTCTCTAAATGTGTAAGAAATACAGTGGAAGATAACATAAATATTAGTCTTGGTGAATAATTGAAAACACATGCCTTTAAAAATAATAAACACTAACTCTTTTATGGATGGAATATGAGTTGAGTAAATAATTCCATAATAAAATATAGTCATGGGCATACTTCTAGTTTAATAACCACATGATCCATCAATATTTTTTTAAATGAGGGAATGTATAATGCTGGACATTCTAAAACATCTTGTCAAGACCTCGTCCAAGATGTCTAAAAATGATTAAGGCCTCGGACAAAACCATATATCAAATTGTGAAAGGCATGGGCCAATTCCACGTCAAGTTGCCTTATTAGTCCTTTTGATGCATCGAGGAGCTATGGTGGGCTCAACCCATCACAAACTAAGTCCAATACATTTCTCATATGAAAAGGTTGAAACCTAACATAAACATACGTATTAAAAATAAAATACGAAATGTCAATAATGTAACCATAAACCATGAATGGTATAAAAATAACACATCCACAATCAAAAAAATCACAAAACCGTCAATAAAATATGGATTATTTGAATCATAATGAATCGACTTCAAATAGGTATAAAATCCATCAAAAGATGTTGACATAGATGAAATCAAAACTATTTGACAGAAATATATCCTTCTTTTTTAAATCATTTAAAGTCACATAATTATAAAAGAAAACATTTATTTTGAATATATTCATATAATATTGTACGAGATTCTTCGACGATGTTATAATGGCGGAGATTAACTGCACCAGCCGTATAATTTTAAAAAAAAACATTCACACCTCAATTTTGTTGAAAGGGTCGTAAAGTACCTTGTTTGGAAAATGATAGCAAGATTTCATTCAAAACATATAAGGTATTATAATAGAATAAATGAATTTAACCCATTTTCTATTAAATATTAAAAAAAAAATTTCAATACATTTTTAAGAAACATAGATGTGGATGATAAAGAAGTCCCAGTAGATACATACGTAAAATTAATCTCTAATAATAAAGAGATTGTGAAGTTAACCCTTATCTTGTAATTTTTATTGGAAAAGGGAAGTTTAAACTCCTGTATAATGGTGAAATAATTGTTTTTAAGTTATACAAGAACTATATACACTAATATGATATCATATACGATCAACTAATATTTCTTCGATAATGATATTTATGTAGTATCGTTGTTTCGGGTGTTAACATATTCGTTTTCCTTTATATGTTTTGATACATAAGTTGTGTTTATTATCGATAGAGTGTATTTTATTTATATACAGAATGATATTATGTTTGTAATCATTATTTTTAATAACCAAATGAAAATTATTATTGAATGGTTACAATGTGGAATGAATATTATCGCGTTCGTGGATATATAAATCTGTAGGTACGCACGGGCGACAATATCATTTTTTGATATAAAAAATATTATATAATTGGATGGTATATCATATATACAGAATAAATATCATGTTATATTTATTATTTACATCAGTTATACTCATTATTATATGCATCCAAATGATGATGTGTTTGAATAACAAACATCACCACGACGTGGAGACGGTAAGCCGTACCTACGCATGTTTGGGGAAATTTTAATTTATAGGATAGATAGAATAATTAATAGGGTTGTACCATATTTATAATGACATCAAAGTATATATAGGATACTTTTTTTTATCATTTTTTAATGGAAACAACAATGAAAGTGGAAGTGGAAGAAGAAAGAACTTGAAAGATGGTGGTGAAATTATTACCTCTTCTTCAAGTTCTTCCTTTTGATTTGATCAAAAGCGATCCATAGGATGGATTTATGAAAAAATTAAGGCCTCTAGGATGAAGTGAGATATGTTGGTAGGATATTTTGGTAGGGGTGGCCGAACCAAAAGGCTTTGGATTTGTGAAATTTAGGGAAGGGGAAGAGCCCTTTTATAAGAGAAGTGAAGGTCACTTTAGGAAAAGCTTGAAATATTATTTTATAACAAACTAATTTTCGGATTCTAATTGCTCATAAATGATTTATTTCGAGGATAGTGTTGGTATGGGTAAAAATCCACTCAACCAAAATGTTTTAGATAGGTTTAGGTCACCATATTAACTGTATCATTTATATTTAACTCTTAGTTAAATAGTTTTACTTTTACCATGTTCTTTTGTATTTTTATATTATATGGTTAATAAAATTACTATAAGGTGCCAGGAAAACCCCAATATATTCATTAGTGACACATATAATATTATTTAGGCCCTTTGGAAAATCCATATACTTTTAAAAATATTATATCAACCAATAATATAGTATTTGTTTTAAAAACTCAATTATGTCAATTTTGACATACTTTAATAATTTAATTTTGATAATGTTATAACAGCATTATTACTTAAAAAAAGTTCATTTAATGTATCTTAACATGTCATATTAACCTATAAAATTATTTTATTGAATTAAAACGTTCAAATAATAGTTATTTTAATATTTATAGTATAATTTATTGGATTCTTTCATTAATAAGTAAAATATTGTATCATTATTATGTCATATATAAATATATATATCTTATGTCTAAAAATTATAAATAAAATATCATGATGTAGGAATTATATTTATCTTTATAATGGATATTTTTATTTTAATAGATCAATTATATATCCTCATATGAAAATTGTTTTTCTAAAAGATATTTTTTCTTGTTTTTTTATCTTTTCTTTAGATTATTTAGTATAAAATGTCATTACCCATGTGGCTCTATGGGGTCCCAAAGTCAACCCAAGGATTTTCATGGCTGGAAATTAATAAACCAATAGAAATTGGACACATGTTAGGGTAATTTATTATTATAATATTATTATTTTTTTACCCTTATTTACCAGATTTACCCTTTAACCATGGTAAATAAAATATTTAACAAAGTAATTATTCATAATGTATAAAAATAAAAGTTTCCTTTTTAAATAATTTGGAACTATTAATTCCAAATATGGTATCCATTATTCCAAAATCAAAACACATAAGTCGTAGAAATTAATTTAAAATTAATTTCCGCTATCAAAACATAAAACATGTTTTTATGAAATAATAGCAATCAAAAGATTGACGCTTGTTTAGGTCTAGTTGAAATGTGAAATTAAATCCAATGAACAAAATTGGATTATATGGAAAACATATAATCTATTTATACTTTAAAACTACTCAATAGTATAATTTATCAATATAAAATATTTTGAATAAAAAAAGTTGTTTTTAATTGAAATTTCGTATTTTTCACAACTCATCAAAAACTGAATGTTTTCAGAAAAATACCAAAAATTCACCCAATGATAATTATGATATTCCGAATTCAAAAAGGAAGTCTATTTTACCAAATTAAAATCATATAATTTTATTTTATTTATTTAAAATTAATTCCCATTGTCAAAACCAAAAAGCGGGTTTTTTAAAAAGAAAAAACTATCAAAAGATTGTCATGTGTTTATCTCAAATTTAAATGTGAACTTACTTATAATGACCAAATTTTTATGAAATGATAAAAACATAATCTAATTATACTTCCAAACCATTCAAATATGTAATTTAACACTATAAATTATTTTGATTAAAAAGGTGGGTTTTAGTTAAAATTTATGATTTTTAACTATTCACCCAACTATTAATTTTATTAGAAAAAAAAAATTTATCAAAACAACATTTTTAATTCCTGATTATAATTAAGATTTTTATTTTTTCAAATTGAATATATAAAATTGACAAGTATTGTATTTTAAAAGGGTTCACCATTAAAAAGCGGTAAAATTTCTTTTTTTTAAATACTTGTTGTATCTGAAAAAAATGAATTTGTTCTTATATTATATCTATGAAACATATAATATGGACTCTAAAATTTTATAGAGTATATAAAATTCAAAATTCCGTTTACACTATTCATTACTGCCTTTTGAACGACTAGTTTGGTAAGTTGTGGTGTACTCAAACTCGGTGTTGCGTGTTGCACAAGTTATTGAATTACTTTGAAGAGCTAATGTACTATGAAATCATGGGGTGTTACATAAACCCTCATTTATCTAATTTTTCTCTTACCATGTTTTGTTTCATATTCATACTATATGGTTAATATAAATACTATAAAATTCCTATAAAACCTAAATTAATTAATTAATTACATGGGAAACCATATCTCAGTCATTTTGCAGATTCATATATTTTTATGACTATTATATCATTTAATAAAATAGTATTTGTTTTAAATACTCATTTATGTCAATTTTTATACTATTCATATTATTAATTTTTTAAGAAAACATAAAGCCATTTTTCTCTATAAAAAACATAATTAAATCAAATATAATAATTCATAATCGTCCATAAAAATTATCAATGTCATATTTTGTTTTAAAATAAATTTTTTGTAATTTTGAGAAACTCGTTTATTTAAATCATTCATTAATAAGTAAATCATAACTATATTATTGTTTCATAAATATATATATATTTAAATGATGTCTAGAAATAATAAACAAAATACCAAGATGCATTATTTATTTCTTTCGTTATAATAACTTTTTATAGTAAAGTAGATCACTTATATTACCCCATATAAAAAATTTATTACTAAAAGATATATGTATATGTTATATTTTTCTTTACATTAAATTAATTCTTATAAAATGTCTTTTTCACATCCATGTGGCTCGATGAGGTCCCAAAATCGACCTAACGATCACCATGGTTGGAAATATCTCATCCAATAGGATTTGGACACAAGTTATTGTACTTTAATATTATTATAGAATTATTTTGACCCATATTTACCAGATTTACACTATAACCATGGTAAATAAAATAATTACTGAATTTACTATTTATAATGTCTAAAACTAAAAAGTAAATCTTTACAATATTTTTAAAACCTGATTCAAAATATAGAATCAATTTTTCCAAATTCAAAACAAAGTAGTTTCAAGAATTAATTTATAATTAATTCTTGTATTCAAACCAAAAAGTGGGTTTTTATTAAATAAAAACTACCAAAAGATTGACATGTGTTTATCTCTAATTGAATTTTGAAATTACTTCCAATTACTATAACTGAATTAAATTATAAAACCCTAATAAAATTAAACATTAAAACCAATTTGAATTACAATACTATTATATAAATAAATTAGATGAAAAGGCATTTTTAAATTAAAATGCAGTATTTTTTCAATATTCATAAAAAAATAAACATTATCAAAAAATATCAAACTTTCAACCAAAGTAAATTTTGATGTACCTCTTATAATGAATAATTTCATTTTGTGGAATATAACATATTAAAGTGACAAAAACTATATTTAAAAAGGGTTCTCTATCAAAAGGTAGTAAAACTTCATTGTTAGGGAAATACATATTTTATCCGAAAAAACAAATTTTTTATTATATAATATCTTGAAAACATAAACAATAAATTTTAAAAAATAAATGTTAATATATGAAAGATATTTTTCATTAAAAAAACCCATAAAGAGTGATAATATTTTATAAAAACAATTATACACTTTTAAATATTTTTATTTAAAAACACATACTTTTTATTCAATTGATTTTTATTACAATTTATTGTAAATTTAGTAACCAATGAATCATTATTTAAAAATTTGTAATCCATATTTCAGAATTTTGGTGATATTAGACATTTCTACCATTCAAATGACTAGTCATTAACAACCATTTAAAATAATAAAATTATTATAATATGGTTTTTATATATAACAAAATGTTGTGTCAACATAAGATTTCAGAAAAACCAATTGTTTTTTGCTGAGTACGCTATCTAAAAAAGCATCCACTTTATCCTAAAATTAATTTATTATTAATAATTATTAATAGAAAAAAATATTATTTCTTAAATACCTGGTTCATTACAATTATGTTCAATATACACTATGGATCAAGTAAGTAATTAATTATGAGAGATATATGGAACACCTCTGGAACATAGGAGATGTTCAGTAGAATATCTCAAGAATTATTCTATATTTCATAGAAAATCAAGAATCTAAATATTAATAATATACATATGTCTCCATATTCAATTCATTCTAAATATCATAATATTTCAATGGATAAATTAATAATTTTAAAATCTCAACCACATTAAATAATAGATATCATTGATGACTATAATTATATGTTAGTTATCCACACCAAGATTCCTCGTTCTGCATCTTAATGGATTTAACATTGGGAAAAATTTCATCATCTAGCATAGTTCAAAATATATTTCATTCACTGACATCCTCCCATCATTTACAGTTCAAAATTTAATTAAATATTGGAATTCATAAGTGTCCAATAAATACTCATGTTTAGAATATTTTTATAATTGATTTGATAATGTAAATGTGTTAATCACAAAAAAAACTTGAATCCAGAGAATTGCATTTTAACATATTATCTAGGGATTGAATGGTTCTATCACAGCGACAATCAGTCTATGAATAATTTATAGTAATAGAACTCAAAATTTTATACAGATATTATTAAAGTATTTTCCAGAATGTAGAGTGAAACATCAGGTCTTAATAAGATACTATAGAATTTGGAACTCCATTCATTATTAACACATCATGAATGTGCATACCATAATGTTTTTCATGAGATAAATCATCACAATTGTTGATGATGTTTTCTGACATTGTAAGGTGATTTAAGTCTAAATACATTCTGTATGGCCTCTATATATTTTGCAGATCCTAAAAATAAAATACACGGTGTTGTTTTCCAATTTCCATTCTAATGTGAATAATGATTTTAAAATACCTTTCGACAACTATATTTCATTCTAAACATTCAAGAGTACCAAAAACCATGTTATATAGTATATAATATCTCTCTTAATGCAATACCGTAAAACCAATATTTTATGTATCTATGTGTAATGTTCTGACTCAGGATAAACAAAATGATACCCCGAGGTAGTGGGTCACAAGATTCCGGGAACAACTCTCCATATTCTATAGGACGAAGAATAGTAGTGCGGGTCCAAGGTGGTATAGTAGGGACATTAAACTCTTATAATATATGTCACAAAGTCATTAATGAATGAATAATATGTTAAAATAAGTGGAAAAATAAAACTCATAGAGAGAAAAATAGAAGTAAAAAATCCTGATGAAAACAATAAAATAGCCATGAAAAGTAATATACAATGCCACATTCAATTATTTATTGTATTATATTCAATCAAAATCAACCAAAAGACATGGATGTTGGAACACATACATACATGTATATCAAAAGAAACAAAAAGACCATAATTATTTCTCTAGATTGAATTGAATTCCAAATCATGGTCATGAAATTCCCTAATTCCATGATATATTCAATCTATCCAAAAACAAACTAAGAGTTTTCACTATCTATACATGTATCTGTACATTATTTTAGGGTACCATTGTTATCCCATATTGGGTGTAAGAAAAACACAATTGTTTACCACCAACAGTGCCTATAATAAATCCATCATAGGAAAATAATATGAAAAAAATGTGATGGTATTAGAGGAAATGATGTAAGTGAATAAAATATGACAATTCAATGATCACATGTTATGAATATATAAGGATATAAAAAAATAAATCTCTCTCTCTAAATAAGGATTCTATAATAAGAAATAACCAACTCAGCATAACCCACATATGATAAGAGAAACAAAATAATATTCGCTATGTCCAATAGTGTATTGGTAAAAGGAACCACACCTCGATACCCTAACTAATGACATACTGTGATTTGATAGGTCCCATATCGATATAATAATTTAGAACCATTCAAAAATGTAAAATTTTCATACCATAATAATCATCATTTTATAACACAATAATATATTATTACCAAACTGATAAGTAATAACTTCTATAGCTTCATAATTAGTCAGTTTCATGATGATGTATAAGAACATCAATAAAAATATTTAATAAAATATGAGGGTTGTGTTTGTTTACATACACCATTTTAATTTTGATTTAATTTACTATTTATATAATTTTCATAACATTTAATTATTTGTAAATGGATTCTTGATAGTCTATAACTAAACTATGTAATTATTTAAGATATCACTATAACGTGGTGTTGTGGAACATTCAAATGGATGTTTTAACATAGGTAATAGAATTGAACACACCACATGGGTATCATAGTTTTAGTTTTACAACCTCTCACTATTATTTGGTGCTAAAAGGGTGGCCTGTATTATATATAATGATTAATTAATGTTTTATCACTTTATTTTGGATAAATAGCTTGAATGTCTGACATGTGGAACAAATGGAGGCATTCATGTAGAAAACATAACCTTATGGAAAAGGTAAAGATGACCATCCTTAAGACTGTGGTAGAACACTCAACTAGTAACTAAATTTGGTTTGATCTGGATTGAAAGAGTAAAACCGAATATATTAATTATATTTATATAGGGAATGTCGGATTTCACTAAAATAACATCATTCAGGGCAACAAAAATTATGAAATTTGAAAAAAAATTAAATATGTGTACTTTTTGACCTCACTGTTTTCCAAATTGTCTACTAACTGTGCCCCAACTGGTGTACAGTGATATTCTCCCACACAGTTTAGGTGAAAATTTATTTGAACTGTGATCAAAAATTTGTTTACATCTCACTTCAAGGAAAACACCCTAAATAAGGAGAAGGAAATGGTTTTAAAAAACCACACAAAACCCAAGTGCTCCTGATAACATATCCTTAAAAGTCCCCACATAGTATAATATACCTATATAGAATGGGTGATAATTTTTCCACTAACTGTATAAACTATATGTTTCCTCTGTAGATTATGTATTTGGGATATGAACAAGCAACAGAACCCTTCATTTACTTTGTATCATAACTATGAAAATTGATATGTATAAAAATATGGATAGTATTAGAAAAAAAAATTTCTTCATCAATGAAATGTTGGAATTTTATAGTCACTAATTGATGAAAATCATCCCAAATATCCCCTTCAAATGGTTGTAATCATCATTTAAAAATAACATCCGCCATTGATCATGTATTCTAGGCTCTAACACCCAGGTCTCACCTTTTTATTGGTCATGCTTCTATAACAACCACACCCAAAGAGACAACCATTCGTAAAGAGCCTCCACGTCCTAGTCCACAATACGAATAAGATGTACCTTAAATAAATCTTCCACCTCCATCTAGACCACATAATGATGAATCTTTTGAGATAGATCTGAATAGTACTTGTGAAGTAGTGATATCTGGAATATGTCTTCAAATTTCTAGTAGCTCTTAAGTAATAATAATCGATAAGAAACCATCTTGACTCTCTCCACAATATAAAATGGTCCAATGAACCATGGGTGATGATTATACATCCCTATAAACATTTGATAAAATAGTCTAGTCAATACATGCACGAATATCTAATCCCATAGCATTAAATGTGGTGTTCACCGGCAAATATGGTCGTATGATGCTACTTGAACTAAATTATTTCTATCATATTTATAATCTACATAACCTACTCAGATGTCTCATTATCAATATTAGGAGAATGTATGGATTCCCTACATTCCAATAACTATAATAATTTTTCATTCAATGGCTTACAATCTAAATCATCATATGGAGACATTTGTATCATTTTTTGAAATATGTTATTGTAGGTGAACTCATAAAGAGGTATATTTATATCTAATGATCCTATGAAATAAATGATGAATGATCAAAGAATGTACTATAAGTCATATATCATCTATTATTATTGAATATAGATCTAATTGTTAATGGTTTTTCTCACAAGAACATGCATACCCAATGCTCTTTAAACCCCTTCCCAAATCAAAAATGGGAAATGGTTTTCTGTAAATGAATTTCTAGTCTGAGGGACCCCGTGTATTTTTATAATTTAATAGTCCTACATTATTTTGATCCCATGGAATATGAAGGTATATTTAATATATAAGAAACGATTTAACATCATGAGACATTTGATGATCACCCATAATGCATTACTTCCTTGATGGGACCCATATAAAATACTCAAAAATTATACTGTGACATCATCCAATTTCCACACTGGAATGAGAAATGGATGTAAAAAACCAACTGGTCACAAGTGTTCTACCAATAACAAGTAATAGTAGTAACACCAATTCACACAACTAACTAACTCCTTTATTATACCAAATCACTAATATTAGAGACATATATAAAATTACAACATTGTATGATTAGGATGTACTTCCCCTGTAGAAACATAAGACTCTTGCATCAACTCCTCCAGGATATTTTTAGGAACCCATATGTTTCTGTGAATGTTAGAGTTCTCATTATTATCAATGATCAAGCCCGATTGAGGATCCCTAAATGGTATACTGTCCCCTATGACCAACACGCATGATAAGATAATTTCCTTATCATCACTCTCTGATATGTGATTATGTCACTGATAATGATGCATGTTAAGATATTCCATGAAGCTCATGAACCACCATGTCCAACATAGAAAATACTCCAAAAATATGCCACGCGTCACTGGCCTCACACACTTCGTATTCCTAGGTGATCTGACTAAAAGAATTTGTTACATCTTTTTCTACCTAAACCATATAGGTAACATAAAAATAAAATGACTATAGATATTCAACCCACGTTCTATGACTAATGTTCCAGTGATGCTATGTGAAAATATACCTACAAATTTATGATCATTGAACACCTCAAAACACTCTCCCAAATTGAAATTCCTCAAACAACGTAATGATTTAAAAAAAGATTCAAAACACGAGATTGTGTGTTGGGTAATTCATTTTATGTGGCCTCAAATACTGAGACTTTTATTCCACAACTCACAATTATTTCATGACAAATTATCAAAGATGATGCCTATTGCATCCCAATAAACAGTATACCTTTTTTCATACTTTGGAATAATAAGGATCTGTGCTGATGTCAATCTCCATTTTTTCTCCTTATATTCAATCTTGTAGTCTGTTTTGCTGATAAACACCACACATATCATAATCATGCTACTTTTTATTAATAATTCGGTGACATGTTCTTTATAAATCAATTTTTTATATTTAGATTTCTTTGAGAAACTATGGAATTCAAGGAAATTATTGGTATTCTCCCAAAAAATTACATATCTCTCCTTCTGTAGGTCAATATATATTATAACCTATGATATTATATTACCAAAAAAATGGACATTAAAGATCAAAAAGACGCATATAATGAGGTCCTCATGCATCTATTTTCTATTAGAGTATTTATAATTAAGTCATGATTTTTGACATGGTTGTTTCGAGTGCATGAGTAATGAAGTTCACTATGTTGCATTTGTTGTCAATGAGGCATGATGTTGTCATAAGATGAATGGACGTCAAGGAATGTCAAGATGTGAATGAAAAAGGATGTGATGGTGTTGGTAAGGAAAGGAGAATGGCAATGGTACTAAGATGCATGTCACTTAGGAGATTCACTAAGTGACATAGGATGTTGTGGTTGAAACATTCTCTATGAATATCAGACGATTGTAGAACTGATCATTATGTTCAAAGAACTTGTATCAACTGGATACGAAGTCACAACAATATTAGAAGACCATGCATTGTTAAGACAATGCATGAGGAGATGAATATGATCCATCCACAAGTTCTAAGTGGATGAAGTGGTTTAATGAAGTCCATGCACTATCACTTAGTGCATGTGAATTAGAAGTTGATCCAACTTGATCTCTGATTGGATCAATGAAGAACATTGAAGATTTATTTGATTCAGGAGCTTCGGTTGATGAAGAACCTCCGAGAATTCCATTCCTAAGTAAAGATTAAATGTTTAAGAGGAATGGAGGAATTCTTAAGAAGAAGAGAAGAGAAGAAATGAAGAAGGGAGAATGGAATAGAGGAATATGTGGCATTTGGCATTTGAACTTGGTCACTTTGTTTTTAAACAAAGGACTTGTTCTGTATTCAAGCAAAAATTAAGCCACCAAGGGCCATCCTTAAGGGTTCAACCCAAGGCACATGTGGGACTAGGTCACCACACCCAAGGGGATCCCATGGGGCCAGCCCGAGAGAGGCCGGGGGGCCGGGTATAAGCCCCGAGGCCACGCGGTGATGAAGCCCGCGCAGCGTGAGCGCGAGGAGCGCGCCCGTGTGCGCATAGTGGGCGCCAGTGGCACGCCCGTGTGGCAGGGGTGGGCGCAAGAGCGCGCCCGCTAAGAGAACATGGTGCGGGGCAGCACCATGGAGGTTGGAAGTTCAATTGATGGGAGGAGGGGAGCGCTAGGTTGATAAACCACGGAAAATCCGCGGTCCGTTTCGATGTGGGACGCACGATTTTTCCGCGGAGCGAATCCTGGTCGCTCGATCGATCGCACGCCAGATCTCGACCGAACGATCGATCCCGTTCGAGATCTTCTGATTGCGGCCGTCCAATGTCTTTCATTCGCCCGGTCCAACGGCCCACAAGTTATCCTCTACCTCGAGCTTGGCCGAGGCACCTCCCGCGACGCCGCCTGAACCAGTGGCCCTCCGAAGATGAATTTCGAGTTCCCGGCCACCATTTCTAAAAGTATAGTGTACAAGGAGTTCGTCTCGACGTAATGAACACATCCATGCATAAAAATATACTTGCATGCAACAAATGGTGAAATTGGAGTTCGGCCGAGGAAAAAGAATGTGCCAAGGCCATGTGGAGTTCATGTTTTGCATGGGATAGAAGAGAAGAGGTCGTGCATGCGTTCTAAGTCACATGCACGTAGAGAAAAATAAAAATGGAACCCGCGTTTGATAGAAAGATAAAAATCAAGATTTTGAAGACTTTAAAAGCCCGAAAATCTCAGGGATTCATGATATCTCACGCGGAAGATTTGGCACCGCCTCTACCTATATAAAGAGAGGCCGAGACCTTGGTGCTGCTTGCTGAAAAACTTGAAAGACTCGTGAGTTCCTTTGGGCCTCGTGAAGTAGAAGCCCCGCGCACACTTGCGCGGCTAAAGAACTCGGGGCCACCCGAGGTCCCGAAGGAGTCCCCTGCGCGCCTCCCTTGCGCAACAGGAAGGAGGTCTCTCTGCCCGCATACTTGCGCGGAAGGAGTAGCTTACATGCCCCGCGGTGTTGCACCTTGCACACCCGAGTGCTTGCGCGGCAGTAGCACCTGCACGCCTGCGGTCAGTGCACCTTGCGCAGTAGTGTTGAAGAATAAGTGTCCCTTTCACTCATTGCACTAGTGTGCTTTGAAGAAGAAGAGAAGGCCGAGGCCTTAGTGCCTTGTGTGTGTACCGAGTGGGAGAACACCATACAGGAAGTGGCTTGTGTGTGCATAAGGAGAGGAAGACAACACTAAATTGTGTGTGTGCAACAAGGAAAAGACACACCTACGGGTGGATTGCATTCAAAAGAAAAAAATAGGAGGTTGTAGCCCTTGTGGGTTCACACATTGAAGAACAAACTAAAAGAACACTAAAGTGTGTGTGTGCAACAAGAAGAGGAGGAGGCCAACTCATGTGTGTGCTAAAGTGAAACAAGTGTGTGATAAGAGACAAGGAGGCCGAAGCCTAAATTTGCACAAAGTAAAGTGTATACACTTAGAAGAAGAAGGATAAGACTTCCACACTAATGTATAACACACTTTTAAGTGTGTGAACAAATCGAACAAAGTGTGTGAATAAGGGAGAAGGTGTGTGTGCTTAAGGAGATTACACCCTTTAGGGTTTATCACACCAAGAGGAAGGAAAGGGGAGTGCATGCATGCATGCATGTACGTGCACACGTAAACAATGCTAAATCAGGCTGTGTGCATTTGAGGAGTCCAAGACAAAGAGTTCTTGAAGAATTTGAGAAGCCATGCAGTCAGTGCATGAAGAAGAGTTGCCATGCACTCAGTGCATGATGGGAAGTGAGATTGAAGCCAAGCTGAAGTGAAAGATATTATTTGGCTGAGTTTTTAGTAATTGAGATGACCCTAATCAACTGAAGTGATCAGAAGTTTTGTGAATGACCAACAGACCTTTTCAGAGGCAGTTGAAGATTCTTGAAGAGAGAGGCCAGGTCATCCTTAGAAGAAGGAGATAAATCCTGAGCAAGACGAGAAGACCTGTTCATCACAAGTGAGAAGAGGTACAGAGCAAGGCTAGAATCCTTTATCCCAGGCTGCTGAGGATACTTGAAGATCTAAAGAGAAGAAGAGCTACTCGTGTGACTCGAGGATCCAGGAGAAGCCCCCTGTGAGACTCAGGGTAGAAGAAGTCTTCAGTGGGATTCTGGAGCAGGCCAGTGGGACTCTGGTAACACTGTGGGACGCAGTATAAAGACCCTCCTGTGGGACTCAGGAGAGATACAGTGGGACTCTGTATCGACCATTGTAATACTAACAGATTATAATGGGAGAAACCATGTTGGGGTGTATAACCAACATGGCAAGGACGTAGGCCTTTGGTGTCGAACCTTGTAAAATCCTTGTGTCCTGTGCCTTTACATTTACTGCATCACTCGAGGAAATGCTGAGTGATACAAGAAGAGTGGATCGAGGCCTTAACAATCCATAGAGGTTTAATTGATAAAGAATCAATTAGTAAAAAGTTTTAAAGGACCACTGATTCACCCCCTCCCCCTCTCAGTGATTCACACTGATCTGGGCACTTCAATTGGTGTCAGAGGGAAGGTTGCCTCTAAAAGATCCAAGGGAGTCTTTATGAAGTGTAGATTTGAGGAAATGAGCGACCAGCCTCAAATGGAGATATCTGCCAAGACTCAGAAAAATAGAATGAAGAAACGGGCCAAGAAGTTGAAGAAAGCCTGTCCTAGCTGTGATGAAGTTGGAACAATGAAATATCTTCAAAGTGTAATCGAATATCTTCAGAAGACAATCCCCAAGGAAGTGAAAATGTGTATAGCTACAGGCATCCTTGATCTTCAAGAAGAAAAATTACAGCTAGAAGAAGAAGCCAATGCAATAGAATATCAGTTGGCAAAAAGGGTTGGCATAACCAACACTCTCAGAAAACTGGTGAAGGCTAAGGATGAAACAGTTTCTCTTTGAAATGATAGATATGAAGATACTTGTGAAGAATTGCAAAGAATCCTTTCTGAGAAAGAATTCTTTAACATAATGGTCAAAGAAGTTTTCCATGCACTGGAGAAGTTGCACAAAGTTTCAACGAATGTCAGAGATGCTCAACTCTAAGACAAAGTCAAAAGGGTGAAGGTGCTTGACAATTCATTACTAGAAATGAAGAAGGTGCATTAAGAACAGATGAAACAGCTGGATGAAAAATGGGAAGGAAGGCTAAGAACTGTTGAGGATGAGAATAACTACCTCAACATGAAATTCTTAGAACTAGAGGTGATATTGAAAAATCTGCAATCACCCAAATCTGAAACCTCCCAGTCAGCTGATAGAATAAATGTTGCTACACAAGTATGCATTGAGAAGGACGATTCCAAAAGCAGGACATCCTCTAAAGAAAGGGCAACATCTTCTAAGAAGAAGGTACCATCCATCCCATCTTGTACCCGTGCTTCTAAATGTGTTTACACAAAAAGTACAGGATGGAAGAATAACTCTGATCAAGTATGGATGAAGAAGATGAAGAAAGAGAGCTCTCCTAAAACAACATAGAAATTCAAGAAAACTGCCCAGCAATCAGAAGGACTGAAGAGGTCAAGATTTGCGGGTCAGTTGTAAAGACCCGTAAAATTCAATGGAAATTTTTTCTTAATTTTCTTTAGAATTTTACAAGAACGCGGTTTCAGATGGCACCTGATTCTGAGGCCCGGAGTGCCCGGAATTAATTTCTGAAGATTGGCTCGGGTACGTTCAGTGAACGAACGAGCGGGAATTCCTAACTTTTGATCCGGTGCTCGGAATTGAAATCCGAGGGCACCGATGAACTCGCAGCACCGATATTCGCTTAAAGAGCCCTTTTCGGGAGTTGCGTTTGTTGCGGGTTGAAAGTTACGTTTTGGGGTTTTTAGATTGAGTTAAATAAAATTGTGAAGAACAATTTTATTACAACAAGTTAAAACCTATCAAAGGTGGTTGGAAGTGGGACCCACACCCACTTAACCTCCCTTGGGAGGATTAAGTGTGGTGGGGCCCACACGAACCCCTAACCTTTTCAAATTCTCTCAACATACTTAACCCCTAATTAATTGGCTTAAGTTACACTTAATTAATTGTGGGAGTTAAGTCTTTTTGAATTTCAAACTTTGAAATTCTTTTGTGTTGTGTTAATAAAATAAGAGGTAGTCTTATTTTTATTTTGAGTTCTTTGTTTTGTCTTTTTGAGAGCTCCTCTTCATCTTCTCCGGCGAAGAACGTCATCATCCTCAGCGAAGAACGACAACACTTCGTCAAGGATCATCGACTCGGCGACCCGGTATCTTCGGACCACTTCTTCCTCCTCGGACCTTCTTCGTCGGCAAACGAAGATCCGCCAACGTCGTGTCTCTTCGGGCATAGCACTTCGTCAACGGATTTGACGAACGACGACCGCGACGCCCGACCTCCGCGACGCCGTCTTCCGCGGAGCGTAGACGAATCTTCAAATCTTAAACCCGAGGTAGGGGATTGTTGTTTCATTCTTTAATTATTCCTTTTCTTGAACGTGGATCTGGCATGTCTAACATGAGGCTTTGAATGTTCATGTTGAGTTTTTAATTAACGTGAGAGGGGCCGGACCGCATGAACACGGCCGAACCCCCCTCCAACGTTTATGTTGATTTATCTTGCGGGAGGAAGCAAGTGGCGTGGTGCCGTCGCACCACGCGGATGAACGTGCAAATATCTTCGCGATGCCGTCGCACGCACCATGGTAGAAACAACAGAAACGCGACGCCGTCGCGCCGCGTTGAATGAATATCAAAGTACGGCGAAGGGGCGCGGTGCCGTCGCACCGCGCCGGATGACGAACGCCGCGGCCGGTTCCGGGCCGCGGCGGGACGAGGAGACCGCGGCCGGTTCCGGGCCGCGGCGGAAGGGAAGACCGGCGGACGGGCCGCCGGCGTCGGAAGCCGAAGAAGGGGACCGGAAATTCCGGTCCCGTTTGAGAAAACCGGCCGGCCAGCTGGCCGGCCGGATGACTTAAAACCGGGGAATTTAATTCCCCGGCCAACCCTTTAAAACCCCCCTCTTAATGAGGGGGGCGGTTCTTGAGGGAAGGGGGCAGCCGCCCCCTTGGTTCGGCGCCAGCAGCCCCCCCCACGTGAGGGGGGGGGGGGGGGCGGTTTTAATAAAACCGGCGCGGCACATAGGCCGCGCCACTTGAAGAAGGGCGGGGGCTTAGCCCCCCGCGTGCGCCGCGGCCCGCTGCCGCCACCGCGGCCCGCCGCCGCCGCCACCGCGGCCCACCGCCGCCGCCGCCACCGCGGCCCGCCGCCGCCGCCGCCACCGCGGCCCGCCGCCGCCGCCGCGCCGCCCCCGGGGAGGGGGGTCGGGCCGGGTCGGCCCGGACCCGGACCCCCCCGTTTCGAACCAGTTGTGGTTTTTGGCTCATAACATGAGCCTCGAACGTCCGAATGACGAACCGTCTGCCGCAACGCGATCCTTTGATCGAGACGGTCGTTTCGGTATATCGCACTCAAGGTTTCGGGTTACTTTGAGTTCGGCCGGGTTGGTTCGTTCACGAAACCAACCGGGCCTTCGGAGCGGAAACGCTCATATCTTGAGCTACGGACGTCCGATTGACGCGCCGTCAGTCGCGTTGCGTTCCTCTTAATGAGACGGATCTTTTGGCATACTCCTCCGAGGTTTGGATGCAGGTGGAGTACGGTCGGGTTGGTTTTGCCTTAAAAACCAACCGGGCCCCGTAGACGAAAAAACCAATAACTCACAGACCGGGCGTCCGATTGACGCGCCGTCTGTTTCGTTGACTTCCTCTTGATGAGACGGAACTTTTGACATACTCCGCCCGAGTTTTGGATACAGTCGGAGTATGGCCGGGTTGGATTGTACCCGAAATCCAACCGGGCCCCTGGAACGGAAAAGCTGATATCTTTCAGACAGGACGTCCGCTTGACGAACCGTCAGCGGCGATGGTGGTTACGTTGAGTAACGGTCCCTTTGAGTATACCCTATGGGAGTTCGGGGTACAGTTGAGATACGGCCGGGATTGGTTCGCACTCGAAACCAACCGGGCCCCTGGGACGAAAAGGCTAATAACTCACAGACCGGGCGTCCGATCGACGCGCCGTCTGTTGCGTTGAGACCCCTGTGACGAGACGGACCTTTGAGACACTTCTTCGTGGGACTTTGAGATAGTTGGAGTATCGACCAGTAGCTCGTGGAGCGGACCCTCCCGGAGACGAGCGTGCAGAGTACGGAGACCGTGTAGCCGGCTGAGACCTGACGACTGCTTGACCGACTCGACTTGGAGTGAGTCGACTAGCCCAGTGGACGGAGCGCCGGTATTTGGCTGCAGACCCACGGCGGACGGAGCGCCAGGTAGATGGCAGCAAACCCGCGGTACTCGACAGGAGGAGTACCTCAGTAGGCTAATTGGGCGAGCGCCCGGTATTTGGCGACAGACCCTCAGCGGACGGAGCGCCAGGTAGTTGGCCGCAAACCCGCAGTACTCGACAGGAGGAGTACCTCAGCAGTCTTAGGTTAGTGAGCAGTACCTCGGAGTCGTGACAGGACCACTGCACACTCCAGAGACGGAGCTCTTCAGCAGTTACGGTTTCGATAATGAAAATCCTGGTTTGAGCTGAGACTTTTGACCTTGTGTTTACCTCATGATTGAGATGGGTCACTTGCTAACTTTGGTATATGTATGGGCATATACCCGGGTAGTGGTTATCCGTCGTTTTCACAATCCTTGTGTTTCCTCATGATTGAGATGGGTTACTTGATAACTTAGGTATATGTATGGGCATATACCTAAGTAGAGTTTATCTGTTGAGATCTTCTTGTGTTTATCCTTGTTGGTTTTAGTGAGACATTGAGGGTCTCGGGGACCCTACTGAGTATCGTTATACTCACCCCTGCACGGGCTATGCCCGCACCTCGTTGTGTTGGTTGCAGACGACGGACAGTGCTGACAGAAGCCGAAAGTTCGAGGACTGGATGGTACCTGGAGGTGGACTATACGACGAGGCGGTACCCGGAGGTGGACCACTGGGCGGGACATACTCGGAGCGGATGGCGGGACCCGAGGGGCAGAGGAGCTATCTGTACCCACCCTTCAGGTGGGATTTCCAGTGGACATCTCAGCGTAGCAGCTTTACTTTTCAGTCGCTGTTTCCCTTTCGAGTTGTACTTTACAGTTGGGCTTGTATTTCCGGCCCCTTTTTACTTTTCAGCTCTTCTTTTTGTACTTAGTGTTTTACTTCCGCTTGTACTCTGTGGTTCTTGTTTTCTTTATAAAGGCAATGCCTTCCCAGTTATCGGGATTTTGCGCCTTTGGTGCTAGTCGCCAGCCCCTGGCCTATGGAAGGCGGGCTTGGGGTAGTCACGGCACGGGCCCCGAGGACGGGTCGTGACAAATTGGTATCAAAGGAGTTCGGTTCTACCGCAGAACTTATAACTCTGATCTTTCTTTCTGTGAAGCAATAGTGTTAAGGGTACCGAGTGTGGTTTTCAGTTCAGGGAGTCCAGTGTTGGTGCGGGCGGCCGACGTATCCATACACCAGGACCCTGACAACTGATTTCCGACTTTGTGCACGAAAACACTGATTGCGTGTGTGTTTTCAAAGGTTTTTCCCCTTAAAACAGCTCAAACCAGGTCAGCTCACCAGGTACAATCGTTTGATCGTGTTACGTTGTTTCTTTCAGGATGTCTTTTCTCAGACGACCAGCTAGAGCCCGGAGGGATGAGCGTACCGACAGCCCACCGAGCGACGAGGCCTCGGTGCAGGGCCCTTTGTCAGCAGTGGCACCGACGGTAGCTCTACCCGCGGAGCCCCCGATGCTTCCAGCAGCAGCCGCTGACGATGCACGTCGCCTCAGCGCACTGCATGAGTTTCAGCGCCAGCGACCGCCCAGGTTTCGCGGGGAGACGGATCCCCAGGCTGCAGAGGACTGGCTGGAGGCAGTGGTACGAGTGTTTAGGCTAGTGAGGACACCAGCAGACCTCATGGTGATCCTCGCTGCGAGCCTACTACACGTAGCAGCAGGTAGGTGGTGGAGCCACTTGTTTCAGTTTTGCGATGAGATGAACTTCGCATGGGAAGACTTCGAGACCTTCTTCAGGGTGGAGTCTGTGCCAGTATCTCTACACCCCGAGCGTGTACAGGAGATTATGCCTTTACCGCGTGTTTTTCGATCAGAAACCGAGTCATATGTGGGCAGTAGACAGATGATGTAGAGGTCCAGGAGGACCAGACCAGCAGTTTGGCGATCTCGGGTTTTAGGACCGGTGGTGCGGGGCACCCGAGGTGGGGTCAGAGCCAGGCGTGCCAGAAACGGACAATGTTACTCCTGTGGCGGAAAGGGTCACCTGGCACATGACTGTCCGACTCCTCGATCCGCAGGCTTGGAGGGAGCCACCGAGGTTGAGGCAGCGACAAATGCTGGAGCTCTGGGAGCAGGTGGACAGGGGAGGAACTAGTGGATACGTCTTTTGTACTTCTAGTTCCATGTTGATGTTGCTTTTGTGTAGCGTCTTGTAATATGAGCTGCAATAATAAAAGACGCATACCTTTGTGATGTTTTCTTTCCTATCCTCTTTTGTGATGTTACTAAGAGGTTCCAGTTGACTATTGACTTGACCCTCACTTGTGAGACATCTACTGGAGGAGACCCAGTTACCACACACTGATGCCGACAGTGTGACTCAACCCTTGGAGGCGAGAGTAACGGTTGGATCTCTTAGTAGTAGCGTCGAGGCCTTACGACTTCATCCTTGGTATGGATTAGTATCATCCATGTTAGGATTGACTGTTTTAGGCAAAGAATGTGGTTCATCCAGGGGATGAGACCAGGTTTCTCTTATCGGCAAAAAAAAAAAAGAAATCTTGCAGCTCTTGTGGGACCAGAGATGGTCCGGGCCACGTCAGAGGAGGTCCATGTCATCCAGGAGCGGATGAGGACAGCACAGAGCCGGCAGAAGACATTCGCTGACAGGAGGCGGAGGCCACTAGAGTTCGAGGATGGTGACCACGTCTTCTTGCGGGTCTCACCTCGACGTGGTATTCGGAGATTTGGCCGAGGCGACAAGTTATCTCTGCGCTTCATCGGACCCTTCCAGGTCCTCAGCAAGGTTGGTGAGGTGGCTTATCGCCTGGCTCTACTACCTCAGTTGCACCGGGTGCACGACGTCTTCCACGTATCCCAGCTGAGGAGATACGTGCACGACCCGACGCACATCATTGACCATGGGGAGCTTCACGTTGACAATGGGGCGACTTTTACGGAGGTCCCGGTGGAGATAGAGGATCGACAGGAGCGGGTCCTACATGGGCGATCGATTCCTCTTGTGCGCAACAGATGGCGGCATGGGAATCTCCAGGAGAGCACATGGGAGCGGGAGGCTCAGATGCGTGCTCAGTACCCTCTTTTGTTTCCCTAGTTTTTTATGTAGCTTTACGGGGACGTAAAGCCCTGAGGTGGGAGTAATGTAAAGACCCGTAAAATTCAAGGGAAATTTTTTCTTAATTTTCTTTAGAATTTTACAAGAACGCGGTTTCAGACGGCACCTGATTCCGAGGCCCGGAGTGCCCGAAATTAATTTCCGAAGATTGGCTCGGGTACGTTCAGTGAACGAACGAGCGGGAATTCCTAACTTTTGATCTGGTGCTCGGAATTGAAATCCGAGAGCACCGATGAACTCGCAGCGCCGATATTCGCTTAAAGAGCCCTTTTCGGGAGTTGCGTTTGTTGCGGGTTGAAAGTTACGTTTTGGGGTTTTTAGATTGAGTTAAATAAAATTGTGAAGAACAATTTTATTACAACAAGTTAAAACCTATCAAAGTTGGTTGGAAGTGGGACCCACACCCACTTAACCTCCCTTGGGAGGATTAAGTGTGGTGGTGCCCACACGAACCCCTAACCTTTTCAAATTCTCTCAACATACTTAACCCCTAATTAATTGGCTTAAGTTACTCTTAATTAATTGTGGGAGTTAAGTCTTTTTGAATTTCAAACTTTGAAATTCTTTTGTGTTGTGTTAATAAAATAAGAGGTAGTCTTATTTTTATTTTGAGTTCTTTGTTTTGTCTTTTTGAGAGCTCCTCTTCATCTTCTCCGGCGAAGAACGTCATCATCCTCAGCGAAGAACGACAACACTTCGTCAAGGATCATCGACTCGGCGACCCGGTATCTTCGGACCTCTTCTTCCTCCTCGGACCTTCTTCGTCGGCAAACGAAGATCCGCCAACGTCGTGTCTCTTCGGGCATAGCACTTCGTCAACGGATTTGACGAACGACGACCGCGACGCCCGACCTCCGCGACGCCGTCTTCCGCGGAGCGTAGGCGAATCTTCAAATCTTAAACCCGAGGTAGGGGATTGTTGTTTCATTCTTTAATTATTCCTTTTCTTGAACGTGGATCTGGCATGTCTAACATGAGGCTTTGAATGTTCATGTTGAGTTTTTAATTAACGTGAGGGGGGCCGGGCCGCATGAACACGGCCGAACCCCCCTCCAACGTTTATGTTGATTTATCTTGCGGGAGGAAGCAAGTGGCGTGGTGCCGTCGCACCACGCGGATGAACGTGCAAATATCTTCGCGATGCCTTCGCACGCACCATGGTAGAAACAACAGAAACGCGACGCCGTCGCGCCTCGTTGAATGAATATCAAAGTACGGCGAAGGGGCGCGGTGCCGTCGCACCGTGCCGGATGACGAACGCCGCGGCCGGTTCCGGGCTGCGGCGGGACGAGGAGACCGCGGCCGGTTCCGGGCCGCGGCGGAAGGGAAGACCGGCGGCCGGGCCGCCGGCGTCGGAAGCCGAAGAAGGGGACCGGAAATTCCGGTCCCGTTTGAGAAAACCGGCCGGCCAGCTGGCCGGCCGGATGACTTAAAACCGGGGAATTTAATTCCCCGGCCAACCCTTTAAAACCCCCCTCTTAATGAGGGGGGTGGTTCTTGAGGGAAGGGGGCAGCCGCCCCCTTGGTTCGGCGCCAACAGGCCCCCCCACGTGAGGGGGGGGGGGGGGCGGTTTTAATAAAACCAGCGCGGCACATAGGCCGCGCCACTTGAAGAAGGGCGGGGGCTTAGCCCCCCGCGTGCGCCGCGGCCCGCTGCCGCCACCGCGGCCCGCCGCCGCCGCCGCCACCGCGGCCCGCCGCCGCCGCCGCGCCGCCGCCGCCGCGCCGCCCCGGGGGGGGGGGGGGGGGGGGGGGGGTCGGGCCGGGTCGGCCCGGACCCGGACCCCCCCCGTTTCGAACCAGTTTTGGTTTTTGGCTCATAACTTGAGCCTCGAACGTCCGAATGACGAACCGTCTGCGGCAACGCGATCCTTTGATCGAGACGGTCGTTTCAGTATATCGCACTCAAGGTTTCGGGTTACTTTGAGTTCGGCCGGGTTGGTTCGTTCACGAAACCAATCGGGCCTTCGGAGCGGAAACGCTCATATCTTGAGCTACGGACGTCCGATTGACGCGCCGTCAGTCGTGTTGCGTTCCTCTTAATGAGACGGATCTTTTGGCATACTCCGCCCGAGGTTTGGACGCAGGTGGAGTACGGTCGGGTTGGTTTTGCCTTAAAAACCAACCGGGCCCCGGAGACGAAAAAGCCAATAACTCACAGACGGGGCGTCCGATTGACGCGCCGTCTGTTTCGTTGACTTCCTCTTGATGAGACGGAACTTTTGACATACTCCGCCCGAGTTTTGGATACAGTCGGAGTATGGCCGGGTTGGATTGTACCCGAAATCCAACCGGGCCCCTGGAACGGAAAAGCTGATATCTTTCAGACAGGACGTCCGCTTGACGAACCGTCAGCGGCGATGGTGGTTACGTTGAGTAACGGTCCCTTTGAGTATACCCTATGGGAGTTCGGGGTACAGTTGAGATACGGCCGGGATTGGTTCGCACTCGAAACCAACCGGGCCCCTGGGACGAAAAGGCTAATAACTCACAGACCGGGCGTCCGATCGATGCGCCGTCTGTTGCGTTGAGACCCCTGTGACGAGACGGACCTTTGAGAAACTTCTTCGTGGGACTTTGAGATACTTGGAGTATCGACCAGTAGCTCGTGGAGCGGACCCTCCCGGAGACGAGCGTGCAGAGTACGGAGACCGTGTAGCCGGCTGAGACCTGACGACTGCTTGACCGACTCGACTTGGAGTGAGTCGACTAGCCCAGTGGACGGAGCGCCGGTATTTGGCTGCAGACCCACGGCGGACGGAGCGCCAGGTAGATGGCAGTAAACCCGCGGTACTTGACAGGAGGAGTACCTCAGTAGGCTAATTGGGCGAGCGCCCGGTATTTGGCGACAGACCCTCAGCGGACGGAGCGCCAGGTAGTTGGCCGCAAACCCGCAGTACTCGACAGGAGGAGTACCTCAGCAGTCTTAGGTTAGTGAGCAGTACCTCAGAGTCGTGACAAGACCACTGCACAATCCAGAGACGGAGCTCTTCAGCAGTTACGGTTTCGATAATGAAAATCCTGGTTTGAGCTGAGACTTTTGACCTTGTGTTTACCTCATGATTGAGATGGGTCACTTGCTAACTTTGGTATATGTATGGGCATATACCCGGGTAGTGGTTATCCGTCGTTTTCACAATCCTTGTGTTTCCTCATGATTGAGATGGGTTACTTGATAACTTAGGTATATGTATGGGCATATACCTAAGTAGAGTTTATCTGTTGAGATCTTCTTGTGTTTATCCTTGTTGGTTTTAGTGAGACCTTGAGGGTCTCGGGGACCCTACTGAGTATCGTTATACTCACCCCTGCACGGGCTATGCCCGCACCTCGTTGTGTTGGTTGCAGACGACGGACAGTGCTGACAGAAGCCGAAGGTTCGAGGACTGGACGGTACCTGGAGGTGGACTATACGACGAGGCGGTACCCGGAGGTGGACCACTGGGTGGGACATACTCGGAGCGGATGGCGGGACCCGAGGGGCAGAGGAGCTATCTGTACCCACCCTTCAGGTGGGATTTCCAGTGGACATCTCAGCGTAGCAGCTTTACTTTTCAGTCGCTGTTTCCCTTTCGAGTTGTACTTTACAGTTGGGCTTGTATTTCCGGCCCCTTTTTACTTTTCAGCTCTTCTTTTTGTACTTAGTGTTTTACTTCCGCTTGTACTCTGTGGTGCTTGTTTTCTTTATAAAGGCAATGCCTTCCCAGTTATCGGGATTTTGCGCCTTTGGTGCTAGTCGCCAGCCCCTGGCCTATGGAAGGCGGGCTTGGGGTAGTCACGGCACGGGCCCCGAGGACGGGTCGTGACATCAGTGTTGGTGTTGTAATAAGTATGGGCACTGTGCAAAGTATTTTTGGTACAATCCACTGAATGTCAAAGCACAAAGGAATACCATGCCAAGGGGGAGGAATCCCGAAGGAAAGAAGAAACATCCACAGGTCCAGAGACATCTGTTTACTGCTAACAGATTTGGATTGCTTGATAACATCTGGGATGTGTGCAAAAGTGGTCAAATAGATACTTTTCAATCTCCAACTGTATCCGGAGCTCAAAAGAAGAGAAGATCACAGAACCTGGCTAAGAGAGATTCCTTGGGAAGCAAGCAGAAGAAAGTTGACAATGCTCCCAAGAAGATTTTGAAAAAGGAAAATAAGTCCTTGGAGTCCGAGTCCAAGAAGGGTGATGCATCCAGAAGGACCACCAAGAAAACATGCTTCTACTGTGGAAAGAAAGGACATACCATGGATCTTTGTAAACAAGCCATGAAAATCAATAGAAGAATACTGAACTCACATAGACAATCAATCCAGCAAAAGCAGAAAGGATTGATTGAAAACAAGTTGCCTAAGAAAGGTAAGTTTAAAGCATCAAAGGAACCATGTGGAATTTCCAGAACTGTGGCCACTCTTCCAAATGATTTGTTAGTCATATGGCCGAATCAGTTGCAACTTGCCAGAGAAGTGCAAAGAGATGAAGATGAAGCACTGGCAATTGCTAAGGCAAAACGGAAACAAAAGATTTCACATGAAGATGTGTTGAGATCCACACCAGCACAATCATCATTGAAGATCAGATGTGCCAGTGTGAAGAATGATGAAAATGGGACATCTCGTTTGAGAGAATCTTCTCAACCTTGTTGTTCACGTTGATGAACCAAGGAGGTTCCATCTTGTTCCATTATACATATGGTATTTACATGTGCTAACATTGCAGGGAATTGAAGATGAAGATCATTCTCAACTGGAGAGTGGTTTGGGTAGAATGGAGAGCACCCCTTGAGGGGGATCCAATCTGAAGAAGATGGGATTCTAAGATTAATACCATCTTGAGAAAAGTGAAGGTATTCCAATCATACTTTCATCCATTGTTTCTTAATTGTATTCATCATGACAATTAAGGGGGAGTATTGATTTAAGACAAATGAATGAAAGGGGGAGCTTTATCTTTGCACCTGAACTTTCTGATGTGTTTGGGGAAGTATGTGCAGGATTTAGCAATTCATTGATATATCTGAAAAATTTCAAACCCCTGAAGCATGATCTCACATGTACAGTGAATTTTGGACAGAATTGAAAATCTTGGTGACATCACTATTGTTTTCTACACCGGGTTAGCCCAAGTAGACTTAGAGTTGATCTACTAAAGGTTCTTTGCTCAAGATAACATGTGGCATCATCCCTCTCTTAGTGTTTTTCAAGAAAATACTTTTCAAAGGGAGGAATTGATATTTTGGAAGAGAACCACAACACACCTTTTCATTTGATTGCCAATAAGGGGGAGAAAATATTGGCACACATATTGACCCATTCATATGTGCTGAAGAAGTGTATTGACAAAAAATACAAAGGGGGAGATTGAAGTGCACTGTGTTTCATTTGTTGTCAATGAGGCATGATGTTGTCATAAGATGAATGGATGTCAAGGAATGTCAAGATGTGAATGACAAAGGATGTGATGGTGTTGGTAAGGAAAGGAGAATGGCCATGGTACTAAGATTCATGTCACTTAAGAGATTCACTAAGTGACATAGGATGTTGTGGTTGAAACATTCTCTATGAATATCAGACGATTGTAGAACTGATCATTAAGTTCAAAGAACTTGTATCAACTGGATACAAAGTCACAACAATATTAGAAGACCAGGAATTGTTAAGACAATGCATGAGGAGATGAAGATGATCCATCCACAAGTTCTAAGTGGATGAAGTGGTTTAATGAAGTCCATGCACTATCACTTAGTTCATGTGAATTAGAAGTTGATCCAACTTGATCTCTGATTGGATCAATGAAGAACATTGAAGATTTATTTGATTCAGGAGCTTCGGTTGATGAAGAACCTTCGAGAATTCCATTCCTAAGTAAAGACTAAATGTTTAAGAGGAATGGAGGAATTCTTAAGAAGAAGAGAAGAGAAGAAATGAAGAAGGGAGAATGGATTAGAGGAAGATGTGGCATTTGGAATTTTAACTTGGTCGCTTTGTTTTTAAACAAAGGACTTGTTCTGTATTCAAGCAAAAATTAAGCCACCAAGGGCCATCCTTAAGGGTTCAACCCAAGGCACATGTGGGACTAGGTCACCACACCCAAGGGGATCCCATGGGGCCAGCCCGAGAGAGGCCGGGGGGCCGGGTATAAGCCCCGAGGCCACGCGGTGATGAAGCCCGCGCAGCGTGTGCGCGAGGAGCGCGCCCGTGTGTGCATAGTGGGCGCCAGTGGCGCGCCCGTGTGGCAGGGGTGGGTGCAAGAGCGCGCCCGCTAAGATAACAGGGTGCGGGGCAGCACCGTGGAGGTTGGAAGTTCAATTGAAGGGAGGAGGGGAGAGCTAGGTTGATAAACCACGGAAAATACGCGGTCCGTTTCGATGTGCGACGCGCGATTTTTCCGCGGAGCGAATCCTGGCCGCTCGATCGATCGCACGCCAGATCTCAACCGCACGATCGATCCCGTTCGAGATCTTCTGATTGCGGCCGTCCGATGTCTTTCATTCGCCCGGTCCAACGGCCCGCAAGTTATCCTCTACCTCGAGCTCGGCCGAGGCACCTCCCGCGACACCGCATGAACCAGTGGCCCTCCGAAGATGAATTTCGAGTTCCCGGCCACCATTTCTAAAAGTATAGTGTACAAGGAGTTCTTCTCGACGTAATGAAAACATCCATGCATAAAAATATACTTTCATGCAACAAATGGTGAAATTGGAGTTCGACCGAGGCAAATGAATGTGCCAAGGCCATGTGGAGTTCATGTTTTGCATGGGATAGAAGAGAAGAGGTCGTGCATGCGTTCTAAGTCGCATGCACGTAGAGAAAAATAAAAATGGAACCCGCGTTTGATATAAAGATAAAAATCAAGATTTTGAAGATTTTAAAAGCCCGAAAATCTCAGGGATTCATGATATCTCACGCGGAAGATTTGGCACCGCCTATACCTATATAAAGAGAGGCCGAGACCTCGGTGCTGCTTGCTGAAAAACTTGAAAGACTCGTGAGTTCCTTTGTGCCTCGCGAAGTAGAAGCCCCGCGCACACTTGCGCGGCTAAAGAACTCGGGGCCACCCGAGGTCCCGAAGGAGTCCCCTGCGTGCCTCCCTTGCGCAACAGGAAGGAGCTCTCTCTTCCCACATACTTGCGCGGAAGGAGTAGCTTGCAGGCCCCGCGGTGTTGCACCTTGCACACCCGAGTGCTTGCGCGGCAGTAGCACCTGCACGCCTGCGGCCAGTGCACCTTGCGCAACAGTGTTGAAGAATAAGTGTCCCTTGAACTCATTGCACTAGGAGCGCGAGGAGCGCGCCCGTGTGTGCATAGTGGGCGCCAGTGGCGCGCCCGTGTGGCAGGGGTGGCCGCAAGAGCGCGCCCACTAAGAGAACATGGTGCGGGGTGGCACCATGGAGGTTGGAAGTTCAATTGACGGGAGGAGGGGAGCGCTAAGTTGATAAAACACGGAAAATCCGCTGTCCGTTTCGATGTGGGACGCATGATTTTTCCACGGATAGAATCATGGCCGCTCGATCGATCGCGCGCCAGATCTCGACCGCACGATCGATCCCGCATGAAATCTTCTGATCGCGGCCGTCCGATGTCTTTCATCCGCCCGATCCAACGGCCCGCAAGTTATCCTATACCTCGAGCTCGGCCGAGGCACCTCCCGGGACACCTCCTGAACCAGTGGCCCTCCGAAGATGAATTTAGAGTTCCCGACCACCATTTCTAAAAGTATAGCGTCCAAGGAGTTCGTCTCGACGTAATGAACACATCCATGCATATAAATATACTTGCATGAAACAAATGGTGAAATTGGAGTTCGGACGAGGAAAAAGAATGTGCCGAGGCCATGTAGAGTTCTTGTTTTGCATGGGATAGAAGAGAAGAGGCCGTCCATGCGTTCTAAGTCGCATGCACGTAGAGAAAAATAAAGATGGAACCCGCATTTGACAGAAAGATAAAAATCAAGATTTTGAAGATTTTAAAAGCCAGAAAATCTCGGGGATTCAAGATTTCTCACGCGGATGATTTGGCACCGCCTCTGCCTATATAAAGAGAGGCCGAGACCTCAGTGCTGCTTGCTGAAAAACTTGAAAGACCCGTGAGTGCCTTTGTGCCTCACGAAGTAGAAGCCCCACGCACACTTGCGCGGCTGAAGAACTCGGGGCCACCCGAGGTCCCGAAGGAGTCCCCTACGCGCCTCCCTTGCACAACAGGAAGGAGCTCTCTCTGCCCGCATACTTGCGCGGCAGGAGTAGCTTGCACGCCCCGCGGTGTTGCACCTTGCACACCCGAGTGCTTGCGCGGTAGTACCACCTGCGTGCCCGCGGCCAGTGCACCTTGCGCAGCAGCGTTGAAGAAGAAGTGGCCCTTGCACTCATTGCACTAGCGCGCTTTGAAGAAGAAGAGAAGGCCGAGGCCTTAGTGCCTTGTGTGTGTACCTAGTGGGAGAACACCCTACGGGTAGTGGCTTGTGTGTGCATAAGGAGAGGAAGACAACACTAAATTGTGTGTGTGCAACAAGGAAAAGTCACACCTACGGGTGGATTGCATTCAAAAGAAAAAAATAGGAGGCCGTAGTCCTTGTGTGTGCACACTTTGAAGAACAAACTAAAAGAACACTAATGTGTGTGTGTGCAACAAGAAGAGGAGGAGGCCAACTCATGTGTTTGCTAAAGTGAAACAAGTGTGTGCTAAGAGACAAGGAGGCCGAAGACTAAATTTGCAAAAAGTAAAGTGTATACACTTAGAAGAAGAAGGAGAAGACTTCCACACTAAAGTATAACACAATTTTAAGTGTGTGAACAAATTGAACAAAGTGTGTGAATAAGGGAGAAGGTGTGTGTGCTTAAGGAGATTACACCCTTTGGGGTTTATCACACCAAGAAGAAGGAAAGGGGAGTTCATGCATGCATGTATGCATGTGCACACGTAAACAAAGCTAAATCAGGCTGTGTGCATTTGAGGAGTCCAAGACCAAGAGTTCTTGAAGAATTTGAGAATCCATGCAGTCAGTGCATGAAGAAGAGTTGCCATGCACTCAGTGCATGATGGGAAGTGAGACTGAAGCCAAGATGAAGTGAAAGATATTATTTGGCTGAGTTTTCAGTAATTGAGAAGACCCTGATCAACTAAAGTGATCAGAAGTTTTGAGCAAGAACAACAGACCTTTTCAGAGGGTGTTGAAGATTCTTGAAGAGAGAGGCCAGGTCATCCTTAGAATAAGGAGATAAATCATGAGCAAGACGAGAAGAAATGTTCATCACAAGTGAGCAGTGGTACAGAGCAAGGCCAGCAGCCTTTATCCCAGGCTGCTGAGGATACTTGAAGAGCTAAATAGAAGAAGAGCTACTCGTGTGAATCGAGGAGCCAGGAGAAGCCCCCTGTGAGACTCAGGGTGGAAGAAGTCTTCAGTGGGATTCTGGACCAGGCCAGTGGGACTCTGGTAACACTGTGGGATGCAGTATAAAGACCCTCCTGTGGGACTCAAGAGAGATACAGTGGGACTCTGTATCGACCATTGTAATACTAATAGATTATAATGGGAGAAACCATGTTGGGGTGTATAACCAACATGGAAAGGACGTAGGCCTTTGGTGCCGAACCTTGTAAATCCTTGTGTCATGTGCCTTTACATTTACTGCATCACATGAGAAAAGGCTGAGAGATACAAGAAGAGTGGATCGAGGCCTTAACAATCCATATAGGTTTAATTGATAAAGAATCAGTTAGTAAAAATTTTTAAAGGATCACTGATTCACCCCCCCCCCCTCTCAGTGATTCACACTGATCTGGGCACTTCAAGTACATCCATATTTCATTTATGAAGACTTATACGAATTAATTAAAAATGTATGGAAAGAATGAGTCACTATATCCATGAAAATGGATAGTGTTCTTTTGGGAAAATTGATAAAAAAAATATTCATAATGACCATAACATCTATTAGATGAATTAAGATTTATTTCCAATGGTCTAACACATACCTGGTGATATCCTTTATTTAAAGAAAACCCTTGAGAATACTCTTTCTCTCCAAATATGATGGAAGAGATAATCACTATGATGAAAGGGACACCTTTTCTTCAAAGTATATTGATTCAACCTCTATTAATACATATAAAGGCTGAGGTTTGTGTCCACCATTTGGGAAGAAGTATAGTTGAACCATAGAAATGAGAAAATTGAAATATAATTACAGTAGTTTCTATTTTCCCTATCTACAACTTCAGCTATTTAAACTATATGGTAGACGTCCTATAAGTAGGAATTGAGGCTGGTTCATATCATGGAAATTACTCAATATGGAACTACAACATTTTCACATGATGTAAATTAAAAAATTTAAAAAGAAAAATATTTCTAAAATAATATATTATAAAAGGGAATTCATCATGATGTGTATCTAAACCATCTATATAATAAAAATCAATATGGTATGTAACCTTACATATCCCATGAGTCTCAAGCCAAGATCTACCTTCCTAGAATCCAAATCACACTTTTTATTATAATTAGAACCATATAGTGATGTGAAAAACAACCTCTAGTGATAAAAATATATGAATTCATGAAATGGTATTAACAATTCACTCAAAAGAATAATTTTGACAGCTAAAATCTCAAGGATATAGAATTTATGTAAGAAACAACAACTTTATATCTTAAGTGGGAACAAATCACATTTGTGTAAACAATTATAATGTATACCCAAATTGTTTCTAAAGGTCATAAACCCATATGACTATGAAATCTTTAGTGTGAGGATTTCCAGGATAAGCATATAAATAAATGATTTAGAATCCCTTGTTTTAAATATTGAAAACATAATATTTGACTATACTAGAATAATACCTCAATCAATAGATGGCATTGGAATCCTTAGATTTAAGAGAACATAACACTCCAAACCATTACATAAATTGATCTTTTGATCCTACCCCTAGACCAAATGTCAATTATTATTCTCTCTCGCAAACCATTAGAGGGATGGTTATGCAAATCTATGGTAAATGGGCTATCCTTCTATAGGATTGACACTAAACTAGGGCCCCATATCACTGAAGTTTCATGATACATTTCTTACCACATTGATTACATTCCACATAGATATCATTATTTGAACTCTTATTGGTATTTCCCTCCAACATGGTTTCAATGTGATGGTTCGTACCACCCGATATTTTACTACTAGGTTGAGAAGATGATCCACTCTTATCTGAACCCTTATCATACCTTAGTATATATTAAATACTAAGAGCCATGTTTACTATATCTCACACTGTTTTCAACTGGATAATATTCATCTAATAATGAATATTATATCTAATCCCTCTTCAAAATTTAACTATTGTATTGGCTCTTCATTGATATGGATAGGTGAAAATAATGGAATCTCTATAAAATAATACGTGTAATCCATAACTAATTTAGAACCCAAATATAGGTCCATGACATCCTAAGAATTATAATCTCTCATGGTCCTAAGGAAAAATTATGCAATAGAGCTAGATATGAAGTCCTTCCAAATCATATCACATTAATTTACTTGTTAGTTCAGAATATCCAACCAAAATTTATAATTTCCTTGAAGCATATAAATAACCATATTCTCTCTCCTATCAAAATGAATATATTGTTTCTCAATGATATATAAAATAATAAGAATCCACAAATCAATACCTTTGGGGCCACCGTCCATTGAAATTGTAGGTTGATGGTGCATCTTAAATTCCTTCCTCAATTATCTCACAAAAGGGTCTGGTCACAGAGGTCACTATATAGTCGATATTGATCGTATAAATTCCCCTCAAATCATAACAACATCATACCCATTAGGGATAATATCAGTTATACATGTGGCACTTCTATAGGTAATAATGGTGACTTAGGACACACCACCTTTATAGCATGGTCATCACCACCACCATTGATGATGAAAGAAGGACCTCAAAGTGGAATAGAATTAAATATCCTATACATACACATCATATGAGATTGGAATACAATATCATCATATAATAGTTATTAGTATAGGTATAAGCCTTATAATATAAATATTACACCCCTCTCCCAGCCCCTAACATCAATTTTGGGTAATAGAAACATACCTAATGAACACAATATAAAATGCCTACATCCGAGTAGTAATATTGAGTCTTGATCATGATACCTATTTTACTGTAAGGGTCACAAAATATGGACATGGAGTATATTTTTATAGAATAAATTTTCCACTTTGTGTCAACTGAAATCTACGTTTAATGGAGAAAATATATATATTTATGATTGATCAATTCTTCACAATAAATAGTAGACCTTTTAAATTAATTACCATTCTCAATTAATATATGAATATTATTTTTAAATTGAAATTAATTGATCATTTAACTGAATCCATACAATTATATTCAATAGTATAAATTAAATGGTAATATAAGATCATTTGATTAATTAAATCATCTTTCCGAATCTATATATGTATAATCACTCTTCATATAACAAATGAAATTCAATTGTCTAAAATCAAATTACATTTCATTCAATGTATCATTGGTTACATAACTCAAACATGCGATAATTGGTTAGTTGAGGTGAGATCATCAAAATAAATGTGAAAAAACTATCTGGGTTGATGAAGACAGTTGGAAAACCCATAACCTAATCTCATTTTCTAGTAAATTTTTTATTTCATAATAGATATATCATTTTACACACATACAACGATTAATATGTAGTCTAGAGGTGCAACCTTTATGTAATGGAATAATATCTGATATTTTTTTCCTATGACGTTCCTTAGTTGGAATGTGATCGATAAATATTTATTATACGCAGTTACAGATAAATAATAATATAACATCATACTAATAATAACGCCACATGACATGTGTATCACCTAATAGTGTAATAAATCAATTATAAAAGATATAAACTTGATAATCATGTAACATCCTATGAAATTTGGTCTTTTCCCCATACATGGATTTGTTACAGTAGGGGTTGAATCATTAACATGTTCTAAATCATCTTACTCTCATTTATTCCATCAAAACAAAATTAGTCCATATATACTATTTCTCATAAACCTATTTGTAACTTCTATGATTGGGAGGCACTAAAAAGTGTTCTGATTTGGTGGGTCATAAGGCCAAATGTACACCTACCCATATACCAATGAAATTTGACTAGAAGTAAGGGTCCTAGGTGGTATTGTGGGGAGACAATCCCCTCATAATCAGAGTCACACATCGGGAAATAAATGAATAATATAATAGTTGAATATTAATAAAAATTAACATGAAAACATGCACACATACATAGAGGTATATCAAAAGAACATTAAAGACCAAAAGGATATTTCTAGATAGATCTATAATGTACAGATTTAACCATTGATTACCCAACCTCAGTCCATAAATAATTAATAATAAACGTATGGGTGAATGATATTATCCCTATGAGCATTCATAAAATTCTCTCAGTCCATTGATGACCACGATATTGTTTTAGATAAACTCAATAGGAAACCATAAAAAATATTTATAATAAACCTAGTATGTAAAAATAAACTATAACCATGTGCATGAATAACATGAAAAGATAAGTGAATAACAGATATATGAAGTCTATGAACACATGCCATTATAAGGGAATTATATAACAGATGAACCTCAATGTATATATAAACCTTCAATAGAAGGTAATAACCAAATCAACATAAGACACATATGATTAGAGAAACAAACGTATATGGGATAGGTCTGAAAGTGTATAACCATGGTGAAATTTTTATTGGGATGTAATTGTATACAAAATTCATAGGTTCCATACCTCAATCATTCATAATGGGGTTTTACCATAAATAGTAATACATAAGGTGCAGATGTGTCAATCCTATATACCCTTTCTGGTTCCATATCCTAATCGAATAGATTACATACAATTCTAATAATCCAATTCCATACCGAAATGTACTTGTTTCATACCATAATAATCACATGTTCAGTTCCTTAATAATAGTTACTATAAATCCTCAATAATAGGTCAATTCTATACCAATAAGTAACACGTTCCTTACCTTTTTAATACGTCTGTGTTATACTGAGGTTTAACGTCTCCAATAAAATAATGTAATAATAGATTGTGGCTATATTAGTGTCCATAAAAATTTACAATTATCATTTAACTAACAAATTAGATCAATTTAATAATATTTAATAAAAATGAAGAGGGTGAATTATCCCCTCTTACTAAACCACATAATTTTAGAGGCTCCCACTATAAGGGTAGTGAAAACATGTACCGAAATATGTGTTTTATCATTTAGAAGATAATGGAACACAACCAATACACGCCTCTAGTTGAGGATGTCAACCTCCAAACATGATTAGGTTCTTCCAGGGAGACCCATATTAGTATAAGTGATTAATTAAAGGCTTATCAAATGATTTTGGACTAACAAATGGATGGTCAAATGTCCATCATTATGAAAATAGTCTTATTTTTTGTGGAAGGTGTAGACCACCTATCATTGGTTTTTTTGTAACACTAATCTAGTAACAAATTTTACATTGGTCCGGACTGAGAAAATAAAATTAGAATGAAAAATAACTAAAAATTAATTATATGTGATCCAACCAAATTAATTTTTTTAGCGGATGTAAAATGATGAATGGTGATAATGGATTTTAAAGGTTTAGAGTGGCGATCTAATGCTGTAGAAAAATATAGAATTGTAGTCTATATAAAGAAAGTGTTACAAATTATATGAGTAAAGATGAGGGATCTATACCTAGCTGTGGTACACTGGAGAAATAAGTTATGATGAATAATTGAGTCCCTTGTAAGAAAATAGTTGTAAAATAGTTAGAACTACAAAAATTTAATGAGGGGCATGGTTAGGATACATGGTTAGTGAATACCTATGCCATCTATATAGTAGATATTGTCCATGGATAGTGAAATGCATAATTTTTAACACAGTTTTCTAACTATTTCGTCCCCATTCTACCCATATTTTATTGGAATAATCCCTTTGTGTGTGGTATCACATGGTTATATAAATCATGAAAAGTATGTTCTCACCCTCTGAAGCATCACCTTAATTCCCCACATTGATTCATCTAACAATGTTGACTCAGTAGAACAATTTCAAGTAACAATGTAGCACATATTATCCCCCCAAAATATGGAGACCTAATATTTTAAAAAGTTTTGAAACCCATTTTATCAATCATATCCATATTAAGAACATTTTTAATGATACATTTATGGTAACCAACTTCTAATAGATTTTTTTTACCTTTGGTAAATGTTGAGATCCTACATTATACATATTTCTTCTTCAATAATGAATATAAAATGATAAGTGATAATCATCATACAGTAACAACAAATTCTTGTCCTTTATTGATTAGAAATATACAGAGTTTCTAACCATTATTATTATTTAAAAATCAATATTGAACTCATAAAAATTTATCACCTTATATTACCTCTCTACATCATTAATATATGCATATTTCATTTTCACGTGGATGTATGGTTTTAAACTCATTTGGGAAAGGTACAATTTCCCCCTTTCCATTAATATTTCATTGCATATCACTTCCAAATTCAAAAATATTAGATCATTAGTTATCACCATTATATATAAGATAAAATTATTGATTCAACTCACTTAATTATCGCCATTTTTTTCTTTCCTTCTGTGAAAATTTGGTGAACAGTCAAAACTGTTAAAGAACTCCAACAATGTACTCTGAAAAATATTCACCTAATTTTGGGTGTATATATACACTTCTATTTTATTATCATTACATATGTCACATTATTTTACTAATAATTCTTATTGATGTGTCACCCAATGATTACAATTGATAACTCCAAATCATGAGTCGGTCAATTTTCATCTAATCTGTCAATTCACATGAGGCATCAACTATTAAAATAATATTCTATAAAAGCAAAACTCCCATCCCATATATAGAAGAAACATTATAGAACAAATCCCCTTATCTAGTATAGGGTAGTATTAGTATATGAGCATCAACAAACCATATTTTCGTATCCTTAGTATTTTCCACGCGTGTAACTTTCTAATAGATATTGACTCCCATTAGAGTTAACATAGTTAATTGATTATATTGTAGAGAAATATTATCCATAAATAGTTTAAAATATACATCTAATCCATGAAATATATAGATATTGATCACAATGGTTTTTCTAATCCAATGTTTAATTCTATTCATCTTTTTGGGATCTATAAATATACCCAAAATTGATATTATATTTCCTAACAATGGATCTCTATATATAGAAATCACAAACATGGTTTATTTTTCATACATATTATCCTTATTTGGGGTCATCGTTACAATAATAAAGGTATAATTATGTTGTTCTTTGACAAATAATATTAGATAATATCATCTATAAAAAAACCCAAAAACTTATTTAGGTAATATCTAAAGACTATTCATTGAAGCTTTTAACACATTGGGGTCTTGGTAAGACCAAATTTATTCAATATATACAAATAGTTTTCATATCTCCTACTAAAGTATTTCATTAGTTTTAATCAAATTTGAACATCAAATAATGTTGTACAAATCAAATATCAAATTATGAAAATTATTTTTTTCTTCATAATTGATCAAATAAATAATCAATACAAGTATGAGGTTACTTGTTATATATTTTTATCTAGTTATATTCTTGATAATAAATAAAGATTCTCATTGATCCTTTACACTTATTTAGGAAATGAATATTTGATCCACATGGTGAGAGACATGGATATATAAATCCCTTATATTGATTATCCCAGATTTGATTCCTCATTTCCTACAACATAATAGGTTTCATACTATAGGGAGTCATTTTTGTTGTTATAGCACTACAAAATTAAAAAGACATTATAAATAAAAGAAAAAATACACAACTCATCTATAACGACATCAAAAAACTCTTATATAATAGGAATATCATGGATGTTGGGTTTCTATCAAACTAAATAAGTTAATTATCCCCTTTCAATTGGAATAAATACACATAAAACTAGTTTAGATTTCCATTGGTATTGATTATTATCATTTCAATAATAGATGATCAAAGGTTTGTTGAAAATTCAAAATCTAACATACATTCCTCATAAATTGTAACTGGATTTCATTTAAGAAATCCACTCCATTCCCAAAATGAAATCATGTTTTACAAGTGGGAGAATATTTATATCTTAAGGATACACATTCCCCAAAATTTCAATTGATTAATAACCAAATACAAGAGAAATTTTTATTATACCATTATGTGATTTCATTTTTAATTAAGCATATAATAGTTTAGTGTTTGAATTAATAATTAATTGAGACATTCTATTATATACCAGATTTTATATTACTATAATAAAAAGGGTTATTCAATATTAGGTAATACATGTAACCAACATAAAATTACAATTATATAATCAATACCTTGTAAAAACCTAAATATTTTCGACAGAACAGTAAACATATTTAATTACAATGATCAATCACGAAAAATCATTATTAGGAGTTATAGAGCAAGATATATTCTTTTAAATATATGAATCCATAAGTTAAACAGAGTTCATCCATGGTCATTATCAATTAAAATTATTCATAATGGTTTATAATGAAAATTTTAATTAAGCCGTATATTTCACCCAATAATGTCTATCTTGATTTATAATTGAAGGCTCATCATCACTATGGAGGATCATGTTAATCCCAAATCTTCAGCATTTAAATTCTATATCCCTATGTGTATATGTGAAATTACCACATCTATAACATTTTATCTTTAGTGTGATGTTATTCTATGATAAACATACTACTTTCATTACTATAACATACAATGTTCTCTTTTACATAGGTTTATCATGAAGGTTCCCAATAAATGTTTCTCACCCAAGATTACAAATGTAACTAAACCATGCCCCAATTACATCTATATTGATCCAAATAAATATTTATGACTACAACTTATGATGTTCAAATATACATATTATTATATAAATGGTTCTGACTAAATGTTTTCCATCACTGATTTCATATGCTACAAACATTCGTCTGATACCATCTAAGGTGGCCCAAACATTTCATAAAATAATATTATAGCTTAGTAAAAAAAATTAATTAAAAAAAATTTCTATAAATGCAAAAAACATAAATGATTAATGTATTATGAATCAGGGATACATAAAAAAGTGACACAAAAATGTTCTATATCATCTCCCATGATGGTCTTCAATACTAACACCCCTATTAGACACATCATAAATAAAAATTTCATCATATCCTTGGGAAATGAAAATCTAATAAATGTTGAGATGAGATATTCATTAGTTATAAAAATTTGTGATATAAGATGTAATTTAATCATAAAATTAAAATAAGTGTATGATAAAATGAGTGAAAAATTATACAACCATATCCATAAAATCACAGCAAAAAATAATCTGTCATTGAAAAAATATTAGTAGTTCATAATAAATGATTAATTAAAAAATCTATGTACATAAGCTATGCATGAAAAATATTATCATATGACCTTTTTATAAAAGAGTTTAATAATTATTACCACACTCAATATCCCAGAAATAATATGGAAAGTCTACGCACAATGTCATTTATCAAATTTTATTCATCGGCCAACCACTATTTTATATACCTTAGGTTTTTGATATACTATCATATACCCTATTTTTGATTGGGATAACCATTAATGTAACCTATTTCAAGAATGAGATATCGTCCTATATACCCATTGATCTCATAAATCGTTAATAATTTTTAAACGCTTTGAAGGGATATTCTGATCCAGCTGTCACATATTCATAGTTCATTTAAATATATGCCACAACATCATAAAAACATTTTACATTCCATCCTAAATTCATTGAATAAATAAAATTATTTTCCTCAATCTATTATCATCATATCTATAAAAAACCATGGAAATAAAAAATATGATACCATAATATAATTAACCAATATTTTCATACATTGATATTATTTATTTTTAGATAAATATTCAATACATTTTAGAAAATCACTCATGAGGACCGTATTAGTTTAGATCCAGTGGAGACATTGAACAAAATCTTCTAACTTAGTGAATGATCATCAAACTAACCCGTAAAGATCAAATGCTTTTGTACACTTAATGAATTCACCCTACCAAAAAACCATCCTTCATACCCTAGGGAAAAAAGATATAATAAAATGTGTGCTCTAATTCACAGTATTCGATTGAATGTGATATGTAAATGACCACATAATCATGACAATAGAATAAGGGAGTTAGAATATGATATTAACATTGTAAAATCATACCCTATATATTATATTTTATAATCGTGAAAAATAGAATAAATCTAGATATTTTATAAGAATTGAATCATAAATGATTCAAATAACAAGAAGCATGCGATCATAACATTGGTATAATAAATGAGGGTTTGGAATATACATAAGCATAGAGAAAAATTTACATATTTTCAAGGATTATTTAATTCATATCATATAGGAATGGGCCACCCCCCAAACTATTATATTTGTCATGGATCTTATCCAATACCCTCATAGTAGACAATGTCACTTACTGTACTCGGTTCACTGCAAATTTCAGTGTATTCTATTTCAAAACATACAAATCATTACCAAATTTTTTAGAAGGTTATTTGGGTTCAATAAATCACATAATGAAAACCAAAAACTTTTTCCATATGATCATAAAACATTTATCATATCATAACCCTCAAAAATAAATCTGTTGCGTACCAATTTTATCATTAAAATTTGAAATTAAATAATTAATAAAATAATATCATCATTGTATACCCTAGGAAAAAGAAACAAGGTTCAAAATAAATTAAATATTTCATCATATAATATCCCATGAAAAAGAATAAATTTTTAATATAAATTCAATATTTCATCATATCATTACCATGAAAAATAAATGTGCTTCATAAAAATAATTTCATCAAAAAAAAACATTTAAAGAATTAATGTGAATCATTTCCATTGATCATGTCCCATGTAAGAATAAGTAAAATTAAAGGATGTAAAATTATATGGAAAATGACGCTGAATGGTTATTTGGAACATTTAATTTGAAAAATATCATTTCCTCTTCAAAAAACCTATTTATAAACATAAGAAATGATCAAACTCTACTTTATTTGAAATAATCATTAAATATCATTTAAAAACAACTCCTGAAGAAAATAACCTTCCCAAATAATTTTTTATGAAATAATTCATTTATAAAATAATATTCATTAATAATAATTTTTACATATATTTTATATACTTCTTGAGAAAATTATCCTTTCCACGTAGTAGAACATTATTATAAAATTAAACATGTTAAAAAAAGTATTTATCAAATTACATTATATATTCCAGAAAAACAATATTTGTGGAAAATATCCATTACACATAAAGTTTTTTAAACATAATAAATTTTCATAATATTTTCCTTAAAAATTACCTTTGAATAATATTATTTAATATTTAAAATAGTAAGTGGTAATGATAAGGGTAAATTCTATTCATTCCATAATCATGAAAATAAATAATCCCCTCATAATTTTTACAAAACAATAAAAAATTAATTATAAAAGGACTATAATATTACATCCATATATTATAAAAGTATAACATGGGTAAAAATGTAATTATAATATCATTTTGTTTTAGTGGTAGAAGCATAAATGTTTCATTTCTTTCATTGACGCTGATAATGGTTGTCTATTTTTCATCATGACTACTGAAAATAATAAGAAAATACTAGATCACTTACATTCTAGAGGACCTTTTAGGTAAATTGTTTTTGAGAATATGAAAATATATTACATAAATAATACCATGAGTTTAAATGAAAATTTATCCCATATAACCTAGCTTTTTTTTCACCTATAGTCATCTTCATTTTCAATATAAAATAACTTCTAAAAATAATTTTTTTCAGTATAATTATTAAAATATTGGAGAAGATTAAAAATAAATAAGGTTAGAAAAAATGGTCAGTAAGGGTGAACAAACTCATTGATAATTTATTTTCATCAATAATCATTACAAGTGGATATGGTTATAATCTAATTTCAGTGTTTAAGAGGAAATAAATATTGATATTATACCCATCAATACCTATTTTATCATATATGAAAATAGTTTAAAGTCACGATGCATTTGAATAAAAAATAATGAGCTATGTGATATCCATATTTATCATAAAAACATTATAAAACCATATTAATTGAAAAATGTGTTGGTATATCGAATCATTCTTATCATAAACCATGATAAAATTGTTTCAGAAATATCAGGAGATTAATTCAATCCATAGGGTAAACCCTCATGTAAATCCATCATTATTTCATCTCATCAAAAGATAAAATACCCAATTCATTAGATTGTGATATGGTTCCACCCATAATATAATCTATAATGGGATCTACTGGTTCTCTCTTGGTCACCCCAACGAATAATTTTTATCAATATTACCCATCCTATCTATGCTACCCCATCATATACCAATTAAAGTCTCACCTTGTGATATATAGGATGCCCCATAATATACAATGTCTACAATCCAAAATAAGAATAATGTTTATAGAGATTTCCTTTCATCATGAAATTCATAGAATAAATCATTACTCATTTTATTACATCATTATCCCAGGGAAAAGAAGTTTGTTCAATAAATATTTATTTGAAACAATATAAATTCATCTTGATAATAAATGACGATGGTATGATTTAAAATATAATCATTAGATCATAATTAAAAAAATATATTATTAATGATGATTAATTTATATACTGTTAAAAGGCCATTATAACATTTCATTTGGAAAATTTCATTTCTATTTTAAAAACAAAATTAAAAAACTTTTTAAAATTATTTAGCTTAAAAACCCCTTGAAAATTTATAAAATAAGATTTTATGAATAATTTAAAATATTTATTGTAGAAAATATCTATTCATCATTGAAAATAATTTAAAAAACACATTTTTGTTTTCTGAGAAAATAGGTTTTTATTCAAAAAATTGTTTCCAACGAAAAAAATTATTTTTTATTAAAAAAATCATTTGAAATATTGAGTACATAAAGAGATGAAATTAAGGAAAAAAATACTAACATGAAATATTATGTGGATAATAAAATTAATCAAAATTCATGAGAGGTAGATCATATGTTTTCAACATTATATAATTAATCAAAGTCTATACCGATAAACAATGAGATTTTAACAAAATACTTATACCTATTATGTATAATAGAATTGTAATACCCATGAAATAATAAAAATTAATTAAGAATAAAATAAAATGAATTTATTGTTATTAATTATGAAACTTATCAATGGCGTAGAATATAAAATTTATAAAATAACATAAGTTCTAAGAAAACATACCTCTCAAATAATAAAAATTGAGCTAAAATTACCTTACCACTTTGGTTACATTAAAACCATAGACCATGAAATATATATTATAAAATTTATAATTAAATAAACATGAATTTAAATATTATATATAAAAAAATTCACATGTATTATATACACAACACAATAAAAATTGGTGAATATAGAATATATATCATGTAAATAATAGGGAGACAAGAAACCCCATTACATGAGTTTCACTTGTCATGTGCGTTTTTATCCTCATGATTAATAAACCAAAGTGAATTATTTAGATGATTTAGAAACAAATTCAGTTTAATTATTTCATTTATATCACTTATTCCCATGTTATATACAATAAATTAATAAACCGTTTTTACATTATACGTTTTGACTAAATTTTACTTATGTGTCAAAAAAGACCATGGTAGGTTGACTATAGTCAAAGTGGAAAAAATAAAAATATATTGAATAATAATTATTAAATATATTTCATATTTATAAATAATTTGATTCCTTGAAACCATCATGAATGACGGTTATGAAAAATAATCTATCGTTTTGATCATGTCGATAGAAAGTAGTACGTACAAATGGGTAATATTTCAATGTTTCAATTATCATTATGGATAGATGGTAACAAATATTTTATACTACCATAATAGTAATACTAAAAATATAACAAAAAATTTAATGAAATATATTTTGTATATAATAATTTGGTTGTGGTGGTGAAAAAATGAATCACATCATTTTGAGGAGGCGGAAATGCACATGTCCATGAATGATATACTCAATTTTTGGTTTCTGAAAAGAAATAATGAAAATGAAATATTATTTATATATAATGATATATATGTCATTAATATCATATATATTTCATTTAAATAAAATTTATTATTTACATATACCCTTATTTCCATCAATGTAATGAATTGCTGGGAAACAAATCACATCACTTAGCGAGGTGGCAGTATGTCATACGAACGATCAACATTATTGTATCTGATAATGAATTCAGAATTAATGGATATATATAATATAATGAATATAAGGGTATAATTATTTTGTAAAAAAAACATGTTTACTTTATATCCATTATGATAACCTATCATGAACGATGATAATTGAAATACTAATGACATCGTCTCATGAGGTGGTAGTCCATCATAGACACTAATGATGATTTCATAACTCATTTGATGAAACTGTTTATATATGTAAGTTTCACCAAAAACATAACCAATTATTATAATGTGTAATATATTGAAGCTATTATATTGTCATGGTATAAGATTAATTCAATGGGGATGGACAAATAAATAATACAAAAAACATCATTGATGAAAATTAGCTATTCTTCAGGTAAATACTTTTGGTTTCCCCCAAAGGAATTCCTTGGCTGAATTTATACTAGAAGTTACGACTATTGGATGAGATTATTTATGTTTATAAGTTTCTCTTCTAGGGATTAACTGTAAAAAAACAATTTTTAATGTGTGAAATGGTTATTTTAGTAGTGGATCTTTTATAATTGATATGAGTGGAACACATGACATATTGATGAAAGTGTGAACGTATCCCACATTATTTTCATTTATATAGGCACCAAAAATTATTCAATATTAAAAATATAATGTAAAAAGTCAAAATGGGTCCATAAAATGGCGTATTGAGAAGTTTATAATTCATTTATCCCATATTATTAATATTTATTCACTTGGTAAACTCGTTTTTTACTTAATCTCTCTAAATAATTTTTATCTTATTCACTAATCATTAAGGTAAAAAAATTATGTTATACATAATATAAATTAACAATTATTTTTATTAAAAACATGAAATGTATTTTTTATAGATTAAATTCACATTATTGTTATATACTAACTTAATATTAATCTCACAAACGTGGTAAGACATCGAATTTTAGGATGATTGTTTTTTAGGAAAATATGATTCTATATTACTTATAAGAATAATAATAATGATTATATGAAACTAAATTAATAAGAAAATATGTATATTCTATTAATCCCCTTTAAAACACTTCCCATCTTGGATTATTTTCAATAATTAAAATATAGAAACATTATTTATTTTGATAATTTTTTTGAAAACCCCATTTTTGAACCCAATAACACATACATACTAAACAAAATATAATGATTATCAAAAATTAATTTATTGAAAAAATCTTAATAAATATAATTTATTTCTTGTTATCATATTGAAAACATAACGTGACATTTAAATTTATTAATTTATTAAACATATTTGATAGTTTAAAAAAATAAGTATTTCTCACACTTCAATAAAAAAATCAAAATTTTTAGATAAGTTAATCAATTTTCCCCAAAGTAAATATTAAAATTCAGATTTAGAAAGTGAATTTACATTTATGAATTGAATTTTTAAAATATTCTAAAATTTTATGATAAAATTTATTTTCATGAAAATCAATAAAAATAATTTTTCAATAATCTTTATTTTTGAAGAATAAAATCACTTCACTAATTTTTTTTGATTATTTTCAAAAAAGTTATCAAAATATAATGTTGAGTTGAATATATATATATATATTTCACTATATAGTTAATACTATTCATGCACACCAATTTAACGGCTAGGCTAAAATGGTTATAAATATATAAATATATCCCATGCCATTTATGGTTGGTGTTGCACGTTGAATATACTATCAATCATAATAATATATTTTTTGGAGGTTCTAAATTCTATTGTAGAGATTACATAAATTAATAAATTAATAAATATTAATGTCTTCTGGTATTACTTTTACCTCTATGATCACTATTTTGTTTAATTTATGACATCAAATACCATTTATTCATTTAAAAAGAAGGATGTATCATCCTCCACCCAATAATAAACATTTTCCTCATAATTTGAAATTTATTTTGGAAATCAATGTATGTACATTTCAAAACAATTATTTGTTAATCCTATTTCATAAAAGGGTCCATAAAAAATCTTACTAAAAAGGGAAATTGGGAATCAGAATGGTCATATAGAATAATACAAAACACGGTTTCTAAATGGGAAGATATATGTGGGAATTGAAGAGAGGAATAAATAATTATAGAGTGATTGGTTTCACTATGAAAAATAAAATAAATGATCAATGGAATGTTAAGGTCCAGAAATCATATATATTTGTTGATTAAAATTTTTTCTGTTGCTCAATATTTAATGTTACAGGATATCATTTTTGTTTTGAGGTCTATTTCATGGAGTTGAGAAATTTTCTTACCATATAAACAAAGGGAATATGGAAATATACTTAATTTAGGATAAAAATTTCATCCTTTAATCATTTAACAACATAATATCATATTATTCTCAAAATGATGTGTATTCAGGATGAATTATTCAAGAATATATCACTAAAATAAACCTTTAAATGATCACATAATTCCAAAAATATAAACAATAAATTCCTATTATCTATAGAAATAATGAAGAACCTAAATTGTTAGCACATAGTAAGATAATTTCAAAATAAACCATAATACCATAATCACCATATATTAAAACCCAAATTACAAAAAAAATAATTCAATAAGTTACTATCCTTAAAATTCATCACACATTTCCTTACTATGTTCGATACCCAACAATTAGGTGTATTTTATTATATATTATTACATATTTATTATCTATTGTTCCTCAAATAAAATCCCATTTGTTATAGAAATAATATAAATCAATACATATAAAATTTTCATTGTTACCAATACATTTTCTAGGCCAGTGGATAGAAGCACACCGATGTCACCCATCAGGTGTGGGCTCAATCCCTTGGGACTTTCAAGGTTTAACAGGTTTCCACCCTTCCATTAGCTTGTCTATTTTTTATTAATTATAATAAAATACCTTATTTCAAAATAACACTACATATTGATCAAAGGGGTTAAAAATAACCCTATCAAATAAAATGTTTCTAAAAAAATCATTAATAAACTCAACATGATTAAAAAAAATCCTTAATTGTTGTGTATATAAAATGAAAATTTTATTCATCCTTAACCATACTATACTATGATGTAATTACTTACTATTAAGATAACCGCCCATGAGAGCGTAATATTGTATAAATAATATCAACTGACCACTAATACCATCTATAAAAGTATGAAAACATTCACTTCTGTATATAGTGCTGATAATGTAATCATTACATTTAAAACATTGATGTTGAATACTGCGACCCAAATTTTTTCTTCCCAATCCTTCAGCATTAAACGATAAAATTGGATCACATATAATCTCAATATACTTTTAGTATTATAGTTTTAGAGAAATATGATAAAAATAACACAAAATTTATCATTAATTTTAATGAAAATTTATCCCATTTTACATATCACTCAATATTTCAAATTAAGTCATTACCATAATACACATGAAATACAGAGTAGACATAATTTTCATAGCCTAATTTTTTAAAATATGGGGATGAAGAATATTTATAAGGGTGAGAAAGAATTATCAGTATGGTTAAACATAATAATAAAAAATTGAATTTTTCGAATGAGAATAAGAAGATCATAAGGGTATAAAAAACAATGTTTGTGAGTGAATCATAAAAGAACACATACCCATCAATTAATATATCATATAATATGAAATCATGGAAAATAAATATTCATCAGAATAAATAATCATGATCCATACGATATTAATATATATTTTAAGAATCATTAAAAACACATAGAATGCATAAAAATGGGTTTGTTTCATGAATTTGTTTTGTTCATAACAAATGTTAAAACCATGTCGCAAATCTATGGATCAATGTTAAATCTATTGAAGTAACCCTTAGGTGAATCCCTCATTAGTTAATTACAAGAAAAGGAAAATTACACAATTCATTAGAGATATATATAAAAACTGACATCATATAATGTATAATAGGCTCACTCAGTTCTATCTCAGCTACCCATACAAATTTTATATAATGATCTAACCCTATTCTCTTTGGCCCACCCCATTATATATGCTTAACGGGATCACCTAATGCATCTTTGGCCACTCCATTGTATATAATTTATTTGATACAGAACATGATAACAGTATATCGAATACTCATATCATTATAAAACTCATAGAAAAAATTATTATTTTATTCATTACATCATTAACCCATGGTATTGAAATCATTTCCATAAGAATCTATTGAAAAAATATCAACCCATGGAAATAAAATGTGGTCTATAAAAATCTCATTAAAACACTATTAATCCATTTAAATAATAAATGTTGATGGTATCATTATAAAATATTCTAATTTAAGTATAAGATAAAAAAATGTTTTTAATTTAATTAATGGAAGTTCCATTAAAATTTAATTAAATACATTTCATGATGGTAATATCATTTCCATTTTAAGAAAAGATTTTTATTAAAAATTCTAAAAATTCCTTTTTTAAATCAAAAGTAATACTAATAACGGAAGCTATTAAAAATAATGTATAACACTTCCTGATGAAAATATTCTTTCACATATATATAAATTTTATTACATTTTTTGTTTATTTTTAGAAAGAAACGATTTATAAAAAAACAGTTTTTGACTGAAGAGATGATTTTTTTATAAACTAATCCATTAAAACAATTTTGTATATAATGAAAATAAATTAAGTGAAAAAATTTATTATAATAAAATTTAAAATTTAGAATAAAAATAATTGGAATAATTAAGAGGTAAATTAGATTATTTCAAAATTGTTGACTTAATAACAAATAATGTCAATAAATGATTAGATTGTAACAAAAGACTCTTACAACTTTTCTAACTTTGAGTCACAGTACCCATCCTATAATATTATTAATTGAAACAAATAATATAATTAAAATAATTACATTATTGTAATTACATGACAAATAATCATTATACACACCATGAAAATAAATGTAGGTGTATATCATAACATACATATGAATGAAGTCAATTTGAGACAACAATACCTTATTGTTTTTGGAACTTTTAAACTATAATCCCAGTGATAGATAGATCATCAATAATATATGTAAATACATATATATTTTATTATATTATTAATAATAAAATTAATTCCTAGATGATATATACATATAAAATCAAGACTAAGTGATGAAAATAGAATATATATCAAATAAATAAAAGTGAGATAAGAAAACCCCATTTATTATGTCTATATTTTTCATTGTGTCTTTATGTGCATAATAATAATATAAGGTTAATTATTTATTTTACTATTTTTTTTTTAAATTTTATTATTTATTTTACACCACTAATAACCATTTTATATTCAGTTAGTAAATCAATTATATTTATATATAAGAATATGACCATATTCTTCTTATGTGTCAAAAATAACATTGTTAAGTTGACTATGATCAAAAAGGAAAATATTTAAACATATAATGTATAATAATCATGATACAAATTTCTTATATACAACTAAATTATAATTTTTAATCCCATATTTACTTATTGTTACTTAAAAGTTACAAACATTGTGATAATGAAGGCAGAAGTCTGTATGTACGCATGAGTAACATTCACATTTTGCAATGATAAAAAATTAATGAAGGTAAATAACATATAATATTTATATAATGATTATTATATTTTAAATACAATATTATTAAAATATATAGACAAATAATTATATCTCTATTTTGATTTGGTGGTTATAAATGTAATTATATCGCTTAAAGGAGGTGGTAGTCCACACATCCATGAAGAATGTTGTCTTTTTTAGTGAGTGTAAAGGTAAAAATAATAACATATGATTTTTAAATATTAATTAATATTTTATTTATTTCATATAAATTTAATTTATATCAAATATATTTATTATATTTACCATAATAATATTCCATGTAATTCACTTGTGGAAAAAAAATTACATCACTTTGTGAGGTTGTAGTCTACCACACACATGAGCGACATCATTGTATACCGTGTAGAATGTATTTAAAGTGTTAATATATTATATAATGACAATAGAGGTATAATTTTTTTATAACATTCATATATAAAATTTTTATCCACCATCATAACAAAACATTAGTGTTTTTAATGGAAAAAATGATTGACATCATTTCTGGTGGCGTTAGTCCAACATATAAATGGATGATGTTTTGGTAACCCATTTAATGGAAGTCTGTATGATTATATGTAATAAATTTATAATAAAAAATATCAGTATATGAATGAATTTGATGTTATTATATAATAATTTTATAATAATAATTTTATTGGGTGGAAATAGAAATAAAATGAAAAATTATCATTGATGAATTTTACTTATTATTTTAATAACACCACATGGCATGTGTTAAAGGACATTCAAGGTTGTATTTTTTGCAAATTAATAGTATTAGGATGAGATGATGAATGAATATAATCTATTGGGATGTTATTAGATGAAAATATAGGTTTTAATGTGTAAATATGGGAGGAGAGATGGTGGACTTTTATAAGTGAGGTGAGTGGCACAATTGAAATGTTTTGAATGAGTAAATTCCAACAATGTTTGTTTATGTAAAAAAGACCCAATATTATACCTTAATTGATCCTAGAAATTATTTGTCCTATATATAACTACAAAATAATTATTGGTGTAGTTTATAGTACATTATCCCCTTAATATTTAGGAATAACCCCAAAGAAAACCCTTTTATACCTTAATCATCATAACTAATTTCAACCGTTTTCAATGATTATTATGTAAAAAATAATGTTTTTATAATTAAAAATTGTAATTTATTCTTATTATATATACTAAATCCATTTATCTATATTCATTTTTGATAAGTGGACAATTTTAATTTAATATTAATCCATTTGACATGAAATTATAAGATGTTTTCTTGAAAAGTATTTACAGAATTAGATGATTCTATACTAAAAATATGATAAAAAATAAGCACTGTATGAAACTAAATTATTGTATACAAATTTATATTATATATAAATAATTTTAATAGTTTTCCATTATGTATTATTTAATTTAATTAAACCACAGAATCATTATGCATTTTAATACATTTTTTAAAAGAACACAATTGTAAAACTATAGATAGCCTTACACTAAAAACCAATATCATATTGATTAACAAGTAACTTAGTAGATTAACTATTACCTCATAATATATATGTCAAAATAAATCATATTGAAAACATAATGTCATTTTAAAATAACATAATTTTTTAGAAATAAATTATATTTTTTTATAAATTTTTCTTCTTTATTATTCTCTAAAAATATTTTCAAAAATTACACAATTTCACTAAATGTAAATATTTATATTATAATAAATAAATGAAGATAATTTTTCAATAGTTTAAAATATTTTTTATAAAATATTTCAATGAAATGGAATAATTTGTTTTTGAATAAAATGTATTTTAGAAAAATAAATTTACTGTAATAAAAAACAATTTATTATTAAGTAAAAATTAAAAATTAATTTCTATTGAGTAATATATATATATATCAAAAAGAAGTTAATATTTTTCATACCTTATAATTTCATATATAATTTTTAATATTTATATATATCATCTGTTTTTTAATCTTGAGGTTTCATGTTGAATATGGCATCGAGCATAAAAATATCAGGTTGGAGTGTACGACAAAATAAATCAAGAGATTAATTTTTAAAAAAAATAGATTCTACAGTCATTGGGGATACATCCTCATCTATGTTATGTTTTTTTGTTCATTATTCTATTTAACATAATTATATAATTTTAATATAATGGGATATTATAATTGAAAAATTTTGAAAATGAAATTTTAGACAACAAGGTTCTTGATGAAAAATGGGGTTTTCGCTGATGAGAGAATTAAAGTTATTTTTTCCTTAAAAAAATTGAACTCTTTATTATATGAACATGGAAAAAATATTGGAAAATTTATTCTAATTAAATAACTATAAGATAATAGAAAACATGATTTTCATGAGATATGGATTATATGATTTTATCATTAGAGACATAATAAAAATGAATCTAGATAATTGATTAGATTTTAACATAAAATCATTACTACTTTGGTAAATTTAAAGTACAATCTCAATGATTAAATTAAATTAAATGATTTTTAAAATTTCATGAAAATATATAAATTCATAAAATTACATCTCAAAGGGGGTGTATATAAACCTCATAAAAATGGTGTTTTATTACATATTTTATGTGTCAAAGAAGGAAAATTGAGACAAAAAGAACTAATTGCTTTGGTATATTATAAACATTAAACACAATAAAATATAGATCTTAAATTGGATATTTAAATCACCTAAATTTTAATGAGAATTATAGTAAAAAGTATTATTCGGTAGTATATACACCACATAAACTAAATTGATGGTGATTATTTAATGTGTCTCAATGGTGTGAAAAAGAGAAACAAAAAATTCTAATTTTAAGGATGAACATCCTTTATACACATTTGACCATCCTTTACAATTAATATTTTTTTAATATATATTTTGTAATGAGAAATATTAATATATTTCGACAGATATTATATAATTCTACCATTCTATATCCATTTTTAAAATGTTCCTAATTATATTGACATTTTTTTAATAACTACATCATTTCACATGTATCTTCGGGTTTTGTGTTTTTAGTCCCACAACATTTATCATGGTAATATCATTTATATATTTTTTACCATGATCAAAATATCATATATATATATATATATATCCATTATATATGTATTTTTTGTAATCAATTAGTGTTATTTATTGAAATGAATTTTCTCATTCATGAAATAGTATTCCGTATATGTGCATGAATGTTTCTTAATTACCTTGATAGATTGATCATAAGAAAGGTTAATAATATATAAACCTTGTAAAATATTTATGATTTATAGATATCATTCATATGTCATATATATATTTTTTCACGACTCGTCCCTCAAGGCCCTTGTCGTGACTACCCCAATCCCACCTTCTATAGGAAAGGGGTAGGCGACTAGCACCAAAAAGGCATATCCCAATAACGAGAAGGCGTTGCCTTTAAACTTCTACAAACACACAATCAAAAAAACACGACATGTAGAAACCAAGAAGTAAACTGATGTAGTAAAATTTGTAATTAATGTAAAGGGGGTCAGAATACAAGCCCAACTGAAAAGTAAAGGTACAAATGAATAGAGAAAAAATATCATGGATCAACCACTGAGGATCCTACATAAAGGTTATGTACAGATCATCCCCAAAACACTCCACTTCATCCCATCTCATTCGTGTACCACCTGGTCTTGGCTTCTTCAAGACTCTGCCCAGCTGCTCGTGGTCTACACCGGACACAACAAGGTGCGAGAAAAGCCTGTGCAGGGGTGAGTAAAACAATACTCAGTAGGGACCCAAAGACCCCTGAAGGTCTCCCGGAGTTCCACAAAGGAAAAAAAAAGAAAGACCTCAATCAAAAATCATGAATCAATCTTCTACTCTACTTAGCTATATTCCCATACATATACTAATGTTATCAAAATATACTCATCTCATTCTTGAGGAAACTTAAGTCTCAATTTTTTAATCCATTTTCACAACTGATCCATGAGGGGAGAATACCACAGTGGTATCACCACGAATGTAACACCACAAAGTTAAATGTACCACAACGAAAAAGACTTAACTCACACCATGTACAACATAAGTACATAAGTACAGATGATTAGAGTAATCGCTGGATCATCTAATTCGGTTGCGAGCCTCTGTTGTGGACCCACACTAGATCTGTAGATTCCGACCCATGAAGGATCGGGGAGTGCTGACCCACTCAAGATTGTTGAGAACTTACCCACCTACGATTAATAAAATATGACCAACATATGATTGATTGATGCTAACCCACAAAGGATCGATGATCTTTCTTCAAATTACAACCAACTACATGATTCACCGCACTACGCAGGCTTAATTCTAAGATGATATGATCCTCAAGCCATCCGTCATACCTCAATATGGTTGAAGTTCAAGGAAGAAGTATCCCAAAGGACCGCCATGTTGTAAGTGTTCCAAAGAGACTGATGGCGCATCAATCATGCACCCAGTCTGTAAGTAACATGCATTTTAATGCCAAGGGCCAGGTTGGATTCGAGTTCGATCTAACCTGACTGTACTCCAAATTTCTCCAAAACTCATGTGATATATACCAAAAAGATAGTCTCACACTATGGATCCCATTTCCATAGATTGTATTTCAAACAGACATTTGGTTCATGAGTAATGCCCTTTTAGGAGAGACTGGGTCGGGTTGGGTCGATGTCTGGTCCAACCCAGTCGAACTGACTTGGCGTGACCCGGTCCTAGCTGACCTGACCCGGTTCAGGTCAACCCACCTAGGCTTGGCCGTGGAGGGCTCATCCGGCTGGGCCGCGGTCTGGCCCTACCTGCCGAGGGGGAATGGCCCGCCCTGCAAGGGGGCACGGTCCAGCCCACATGGGGGGTACGGCTTGGCCCCTAGGGGGCATGGCCCACTGGGCACGCATGGCCTGCTGGGCCCGTGTGGCCCATTGGCCTAGCATAGCTGGATGGAGGCAGGGCCCTCCCTAGCTGGCACAAGGAGAGCCCCCCGGTCTTCTCAAACGACTAGGGTCGTTCTGTTCATATGGGAAGGATACATGGTTCTTCTTGATTTCTCCATGGGACCCACAGAGAGCGGGTTCCTACTTTCATGACGTCAGAGCCATTACCACCCTCTTCTATGGAATGCCATTGTGCGCTGCTCCACCTTCCGCAGCCTGCCCGATCCAGCCATTGTCTTCACCTGTCACAACTACTATGATGACCTTCTCCACCAGCAGCACACAACGAAACGTCGCCATCTCCCTCGTGGGAAGTTGTTTACATCCGTCTCCATCACACATTGGCACCGGTCGCTGATGTTGGTTTGTCGATGTCATGACAAAAGTCTTTCAAGGGTCGCCAGGAGAGCTTTGGTGGCCCAGTTCTCTATCCGAAGGTACAAATGGCCTCCGCGGGATGCCCTCTTCACCGCTTGACACTCCGTTCTTGGTTCCGTCCAACCTGAATAAAAAATCTGCGAAGAATGCATAGATCAACAAAGTAGCAGAGGGTTTGGGCCTTGTTCGTTTGGTCCACACCCTCTGCGATATCTTGATAACATCAGGGAAGAATAATATTCAACAATATTTTTAAAAATAATCCAAATAAAATTCCTAACTCAATTTCCTTGGAGAACGTCCACGTTTGAGAAAGATTCAGTGTTCTTCGTTTCCATAGCAAGCCTCCAATGACGCTGTTCAATTACCGTTCTTCGGTTCTTCCTTGGTGAGGGGATTCATTCTTCATCAAGAATCCTCCTAAGATCATGCCTTTTCCAATGATTTTACAAATCCCCTAAGTGAATCCTTGCACTTTGAGATCAACAGTTCCTTCAGATTTTAATTCCGAGAACTGGTTCAAAAGTTAGGATTTCCCACTCCCACGTTTACAGAACGTACCTTAAATAAAGTTAAAAATTCATTTCCGGGAACACCGGGCATCAGAATAAAATGCCTTTAGATTTCTTAGCATTGGAATAGTCCCATTTACTTAAAAATAATAATTTACATAGAAAATATGGGTCTTTACATTCTCCCCACCGTAGATATTTTCTCCCTCGAAAGCCACAACATAGACTAACGAATCAAATGGGGGTACTAAGAACAAATATGAGCATCCCACTCCAACGTGATCTCATGGAGGTTCTCGTGCTGCCAACGAATGCACAAATCCAATTGTTGGCTCCCTCCTCTAATGGTTATATTTTTACTTCAATTTTGGAGGGACCTGTACACGTGTCACTCAAACAATGGTTAGAAAGTAAATGAAAGCACAACATTGTTTTATAACAAAACAAGTTTTAGCAAAAATATGTTTACATAACTAAAATCCAATATTCGGAATGAAGAAATTTAAATTTTAGAGTCTAACCAAAATTGAATTTGGATTCTATAAAAAAGGATATTTGGATTTTGTTTTCTAGGAATTCAGAACCCAAATTCAATAGAATTCTGGAGTCTGAATTTCCAGGAAATTCAGAAACTGGATTCACAAGATTTCAGAACCTAAACATACAAAGTTCAGAGATAGAGTTCATGAGAATTTGGATTCCGAACTCATAAAAATTTAGATTCTGTATTCAGAGAACTCAGAGTCAAAAATCAATGAATTTCATAATTAGAATTCATAATCTGAATTCGGAGTCAAAACACCTAAGAGTGTGTATCCAGAGTTCGTAATCAGAATTTGGAGTCATAACTTAGAAGAGTTCATATCCAGAATTCGTAATCAGAATTCAGAGTCAGAACTCAGAGGAGTTCGTATCCAGAATTCATAATCAGAATTTGGAGTCATATCTCAGAAGTGTTTGTAACCAGAATTCGTAATCAAAATTCGGAGTCAGAACTCAGAAGTGTTCAGAACCAAAATTCGTAATCATAATTAGATGTCAGAAGTAAGAAGAATTCATATCAAGAATTTTTAATCAGAATTTAGAGTCAGAACTTAGAAGAGTTTGTAACCAAAATCCGTAATCAGAATTCGGAGTCCGAACTTAGAAGAGTTCATTATCAGAATTATGAGAATTCAGATCCTAAAACTGAATGCTTCATATCTAGGTATTTATAGGATCTTGAGGTTTTGGTTTCAAACCTAACATTACACTTAGAAAAATTATTATATGAACAATAAAACATGTTACAGATAAATTTCTTTGGGGAAGGAAATTTTACCTTAGAGAAGTAAAAGAAGGGGTAAAAAGGGATTTTCCTTTAGATATGGTGTTTGTGATTATCAAAACAATAAAGAATGGTAATGTCATAAGGAAACCATATTGACATAAAGATATCACCCATGTATGAAGGAAGAGAAAAGTCATAAGGAAAACCTTATTGACTCAACAATATCCCCCTTTTTGTAAAGCACAAACAACCTTACGAAAAATAATAAACGGACATAGAAAATATTTTTCTGGACTTTGAAAATAAAACATATCTCCCATTTTACATTGGCAAAGATGAATACGACTAACTCCCCCTCAGGCTTAGGAATACTAAGGATCATATTCTAGATTTCTGGATTGAGAATTTTTGTTATCTGGAGTATTGAAATCGTTGTAATGGAAAACGCCCCTTTAGATAAACTCCCCCTTATGGATATTTCTTCTTTACATATAATTCCTTTTCCTCTCCCACTTTGTGATTTTCAAAAAGAGTTTGAGGGAATGAAAAAATATATAGTACCTGAAATATTAGTATAATCATCCAAACAAAACAAGAAACCAAAATTTCATTAGGATTAGAAGAACTTTTACAAGGAAAAACTAAGACAACAAAAGATCAGATTTGGGTCTATTTTTCTTCTCTTTCCATGGGTATCGGCTTCTTCACGATGTTTTTCATCTTTTTTATCTATTTCTGTTCCTCCTCTACTTACTTCTCTAATGATTTGAACCTATCATCTTGAGCCTTCAGAGTCTCTTCCTGAACCTTCTTCAAGTCATCTTGCTTCATTATCTTTTCTTGAATCTCGATATGATGATCCCTTTCTTTTTTCCAACTCTGGACAACAAAATTCAACTTCCCATTCAGATATTTGACATCCTAAATCAGAGTATTTTGTAAAATATTTTTCTTTTCCTCAAAAAATTGTAAGATCCTTGATTTTTGTTTCTGCTGAATGAAAATCTTTTCTGACATCATCTTGAAATTTATTGAGCTCTCTAAAATCTTCAACTATCTTCTTTGACCAGCTGGTCAATTTCATGCAAGATTTTTTGTGGGCATCATAGTTTTTTAGGAAATTATTTTGTTCAGCCTAAATGTTCACACACCTATCCATCACCATGGATATAGAGTTTTATTTCTGATTCAAGAAATGCTGGAGCATCTGGCATCTGGAGTCAATTGTTGGAAAGATCAGAATAGTGTCCACTAGCTTCTTCATGGACAGAACGACAAAATCATGTCCTAAAGCTGATGAGTCTGAATCTGACATTTTTCTTGGTGATAGTTCTTCTTCAAGATCAAATAGCCTCCTATTAGAAGTTCCAATATCTTCCTTCTTCTTCAAAATTTCTTTTGTTGGGGTATCAGTAACCAATTGTTTCCCCTTACTGATTCTCAGAATAGCTTCGTTGTTTGGAGACTCATGCTCACTTCCAGACAAAATAACAAACATATCTTCATCAAATATTTCTTTCTCAGCTCCTGTCTCAAAATCTTCATGGAGAATGAAATCATGATTATGGCTCTCTTCCTTATATAATTTTTTCACCTCATTTTCATCCTTCTAATCCATTTCAGGGGTTTAATGTTTCGATGATCCAGCTTGAGAAGTCCGGATTGAGAATTTTTCGGAAGCACATTCCTTCTCATCAAAGTCTTCTACTTGCTTTATCAGATCAGATTTATCTTCAGTGCTTTGAGCTTCTTGTACATTTTCTAAATCTTCTTTTTCATCGACACCCTTCTCTAGTACTTTTTCCGGAGTCATGATATATTTTTGGGGAGTCTCATGCAATGGTTATACTAAGAAAGTTTTCAGTACGAGAATGTTCTCGGATGCAACTTCAGTGGCCATCAAATGATATTTCACAATCTCTGCCTCTGAAATCTTATTCTTATGATTTTTTCCATGGCTTACTTCTCAAGCCCTTCAGCTGATTTCTCTTTTAGTGCCTTGGCCTTATCAGGATCTAGGAAAAACTATGGTTCCCCTTCTTTACAGTTCTTCTTATCCTCCCTTAATTTGGAAACAACTTCATCTGGATAAGCTTTCTACTTCTTGGGAATTGGAGGTGCGGATTGATCTTCTGTAGCTTTAGGGGTTTCACCTTTAGATTCTACTTCCTTCAATTTTCTTTTCTTTCTAGCCTTCTTTGATGGTTCAACCTCTTCTGTATTTTGAGGAATGACTTCTTCTTCATCCTCTAGTAGATCATAAAACTCACTTGACTCCTTAGAGAAGGAAACTTTAATCTTTTTGAGGGTATCTTCACTAATTAGAATTACTTTTCAATTCCTCGGCTTCGAACTGTAAGAGATATTATATGATTCAAGGCACCAAACTATCAATTTGGAGAGTAGGGAAGGATACATGATTATCTATACTCTCATATTCCCATTCTTGATATTCTCTATCGAAATGAGAATATGCTTCATCCGATTGATTTTCCTTATATTTTCCAAAAAAATATAAGATATACATATCACTTTTCTTAATAGTTTCCTTGTCACCCTTTCTCAGAATGAGAAGATCCTAAACCCATAACTCTACGATCTGATTGTTGGTAGATAAGTGAGAATATTTTTTGGTTTTGACATCTGAAAATACAAGGTATTGCGTAGGCTTCACCTTTACAAAACATCCTTGCACATCTTGTAACTTGTGAGAACAAAGATTGGCTCCCCCTTCATAAGATATCCCTAACAAACTAGCATCTTTGGTATAAGAGGGTGTATAAATTTTACTGTAACTTTTGAAGGAAATTTTTTCTCTCCCATCTTCCATGAAAAAGAAAACTGATTCATCAAACTCTATCAGCAAATCCGGATACACAACATCCTAAGCTCCTGTATTTGATATGGACACACTCTCCCATCCATTATGCTTCATAATCATTTAAATAATAGAGTCATACTTATCGAAGAATTTTGGATGCACCAACCTATCCCTGTATATTTGCCACTCTGAAATCAGCGTGACAGTAGACATTTCTTGAGAAAGAACTTCAGCAGACATTCGAACATGAGAAATCTTTGAAAATCTGTAGTAGTCTTTTAATGTTGGGCAGAGCTTCGACATGAAAATGCTTTGAAAAATGATGTGGGACAGCCATTGGGGGTCCTTTTTTATAGATGTTGAAGTGATGGTTCATCTTCCCATTTCAATCCAATGGGTGAGAAATGTTCTAATCTGATTTGACGGTTGAAAAGATAGCTGCATGGAAAATTTTGTAGAGTATGATCTTTTGAGGTTTTTATAGGGAAAGATTCGGATTTAAGGAAACAAGAATCTGAGAAATTTTAAAAACAATAGAAACTAAAAACAAGTAAAAGTCTATTACGATAACCCAAGTAAGAATCATACCTTTTTAATTGTCAGGAGAATTATTGATATTGAGGAAATTTCTTCTTAAAAGAGTTTAGATTCCAGAAAAAAAAATTTGAGTACGAAAAAATTGTATGCAGATCTCCATTACGAAAATCTTCATTATGAAAATCATTATTACAAAAATCATAAGTAAGAAATACTTCAATACGATAAATTTCAAGTACGAAAAACATCATTACGAAATATTTCAAGTACAAAAAAAACTTCATTACGAAAAATTTCAAGTATGACGAACTTCATTACGAAAAATATGAAAAACATCATTACGAAAAATATGAAACACTTCATTATGAAAAATATGAATAACTTCATTACGTATAATATGAAAAACATCATTATGAAAAATATGAAAAAATTCATTATGAAAAACATGAATAACTTCATTACAAAAAATATGAAAAACTTCATTACGAAAAATATAAAAAGCTTCATTAAAAAAATATGAAAAAAATCATTAGGAAAAATATGAAAAACTTCATTACAAAAAATATGAAAAAAACTACATTATGAAAAATATGAAAAAATTCATTAAAAAAATATGAAAAACATCATTATGAAAAATATTAAAAACTTTATTACAAAAAATATGAAAGAAAAAAAAACTTCATTACGAAAAATATGAAAAAAACATCATTACAAAAAATATGAAAAACTTCATTTCGAAAAAAATATGAAAATATTCAAGAACAATGTACTCCCCCTATGAAAAGAAGTTTATTAATGTAAGGATAATGGTTCAACATGAAGTTATTGAGAAGGATTTCCTTACGGTTATCATTCCTACCTTTTTTTTAATGTATTCGAATCTATCAGAGGGTAGAGATTTTGTGAAAATATCAGCTAGTTGATCTGCATTTCGATAAATTGAAGAATGATATCTCCTTTTTTCTTGATAATCTTTTCAATATAGTTTTTGTTACCTGTCATATATTGGGAACATCCACTATCAATGTACCTTGTATTTCTGTTGGTACTCTCTCTAATTTCAGGAAAACAAAAGAGTTAGACTTTCGTAATCCAAACATTCTTGGATCAAGAAATTTTAGAAGGAAAAATTTTGGGCACCCACATCTTCTTAGAAAAAATATGCTTTTTGAAATCCTAAAGACTGGGTTTTTTTAGAGAACAATTCTTTTCCCAATTTCCACCACACTGACTCTTAGTACAATAATAGATCACATTTAGGAACAATGTAATTGTTACAAAAAATTGGTTTAGAAATAGTATAACCAAAACAATGACTATTATTTAGAGGTTTTATTTGAGAATAAATTTTATCAAAATTTTCCACACCTAAGGTAGAGTTTGAGAAACACTTCCTCAAGGAATATATTTCAGATTTGAGTTTGATAACCAAGTTCTTGTGTTCAAAAACATTTGTTATTGAACTAGAGCTAGCCTCGAAAACAATTTTCCCAGAAATTACGTTTTGTAGATCTTTAGAAAGTTTATTCTTCTTAGAACTTACTTCCTCAAGATTTATTAAAATATTATCAAAATAAACATTTGTGTCATCCAGATCGTTAGAAATATATGATATTTCCATAGTAAGAATAATATTCCTAGAATTTTCCTTATCATGTTTTTTCATGAGTTTTGATTTCTCAATCTCAAGATGTTAGGAAAACCTAGAAAATTCTTCATAGGTAGGTAATGTATTATCTTCATCAGAAGAATATTTTTCATCTGAAGAGTTGTAATATTTATCATTTCTATAATTTTCATTTAAAAACACATTGGTTAATGATTCGGAATTGTTTACCATAGCTATTAAATAATGATTATTAATAGGTAATCTGGCTATTAGACCAAGATTCTTTTATCGAGAAGATTCATAATCTAATGATTCATCTTAAGAGTCTCCTCCACTTGAAATCTATGTTTCATTAGATTTCAATACTTTCTTAGCGTCATCCTTGTAATACATCTTCATGTTTATCGTGGAATGATTTTCCACTCATTCTTTTCTCTTTAGCATATAACAATCAGGTCTTATGTGCCCAGCTCACTTTCATTCATAACAATTATCTTCTGAATCTTTCTTATCATTCCTTTCCTTTTTCTTATATATGGATTGAAAGTTCCTCTGTCCATCTATATTGTTCATCTTTCGAGAAATATTTTCTAATTCATTTCCTGAGGATTCACTTCTACTAGATTTGGATTTGATAACAACTGTCTTATATTTGGATCTAGGAACTCTCTCAGGAGTCTTGAATTTCATATGTATAGAAGTTGTAGTAAAAGCAACACTGCCATTCCCATTCTTCATCTTTATGATATCATCATCTCTCTTCATTCTAGTCTCATGCTAAAGAAGTGTTCCAAATAGTTCATCTATGGAAATCTGAGTAACCTTTCTGTTCTCATCGATAGCAGTTCTCTTGGATTCCCACACATTGGGCATGATGTCTCTGATTTAATCAAAAAGAGCTTCATCATCTAATCATTTCTCCCCAAATTATTTTAAACTATTCAAAATAGTCATGAATATTTGTTTCACCTTTCAAATGGGTTCTCCATAAAGAGAGAAGAATCCATGATATTCAGCTCTAAGCATGGATCTTCTAGTTTCAATATCATTGGAAGTTCCAAAGTGAGTAACTACATGTTTCTTCCATATATAATTCTATACTTCACAAGATGAAATTTGGATATATATTTTTCTTGTCATGGATCAATGCAAAGTACTGCGTACCTTATAATTCAGTTGATATTCTTTCTTTTCTTGATTGGTAAAGGTACTAACTTTTTTTAGTGATTTTATATCCTCCAGTAAGCATGGAAAAATTATCAACACTAGTATTGAAAATGAAAGTCTTCATATGATCTCTCCAATATTCGTAGCCACTTCCATCAATGATAGGTTATCTAGTTATATTGAGATTGTCTATGGAACCAACATTAATTAATTCCATCTTAAAGAATAATCTTACCAAAAAATCTTCTAAATGGAAAATGTTCATAAACCAGGAGAATATCCCTAAGCAAAGAAAACATAGAAAAAGAGTATCTCTAAGCAAAAAATTAATCCAAACTATATGATTCTGAAAAACTAATTCTGAAAAAGTGTGAATCCGAAAATTCAATTTCAAAAGTAACAATAAGATGAATTCAATAATGAATCTAATTATGAGATGAATTCAGAGGCAACCTCATCTGATACCAATTTTAGGATCGAATATGTAAATATGAGATTATCTAATACAAGAGGGGGTGAATTGTATACTTTAAACACCCTTAAGAAAAAAAATTTCGTAACCAAAACTCACAACACCTCTAAGTTCAAATGACTTTATTTATTCTAGAATAGTTATTACAGAAATGAAACATAACAAAAGTTTACAACACCTAAGATTCTACCTTAAAGTGTATAGAATCATATATAATTAGTGCAAAAATATATGGATGTATAAGTAGTTATACTTTACCCAACAATAAAAATCCAGTGGAAAACTTGTAACAAAGCAAGTAATAAGTAGTATGTCTTTTGACCCAAAGAGAAGGGTATCCAACAAACTTTGATAAAGGTCCATTGATTTATACTTTCAAAAAATTATGTCTTTACCACACTAGGGTAAGCCCTTGATATCAAGATCAGGGTTTGTCTTGCTATCCCCGAAAGACCTCAACTTCAAGGTAGTCGGCACCTCTGAATTCACAACCCGAAGCCTCTACTTTTAAAGAAATCAGACCTCTCCACTATGAAATTATGCATGATGCAATGTTTGAACAATCCGTTCAAATTTTCGGCACGAATACTGAGAGTTTATTAGAGCCTCCCTCTCTAGAAATCACTTCTGAAAGTTCTGAGCTTCAAAAATTCCAAAATTTCCAAAAGTTCTGATCTCTTTCAAATGAGCTCCTATTTACAGGCATAACTCAAAAAGTCTGAACCATCCTCCAACGGTCATATTTTTCGTGGAATTTCAGAGGGACATGTACACATGTCACTCAAACAATGGTTAGTTTGTAACTGAAAGCACAACATCGTTTTATACCAAAACAAGTGTTAGAAAAAATATTGTTACATAATTAAAATCAAATATTTGGAATAATGAAAATGAAAGTTCGGAGTCTAACAAAAATTGAATTAAGAGTCTATAATACAAGGTTATTCAGATTCTGTTTTTTAGGAATTAGAAACCTAAATTCTATCGAATTTCAGAGTCTAAATTTCCTATAAATTTAGAAACTGGATTCATAAGAATATGGAAACTGAACTTATAATGTTCAGAGTCAGAGTTCATGAGAATTCGGAGTCAAAACTCATAAGAATTTAGAGTCTATATTCATAGAATTCAGAGTCAGAACTTAGAGAAGTTCATAACTAGAAATCAAAATCAGAATATGGAGTCAGAACTTAGAAGAGTTCGTATTTATAATTCGTAATCCAAATTTGGTGTCAGAACTCAAAAGAGATCATATCCAGAATTCGTAATCAGAATTTGGAGTCAGAACTCAGAAGAGTTTGTATCCCGAATTTGTAATCAGAATTCAGATTTAGAACTTAGAAGAGTTTGTTACCATAATTTGTAATCAGAATTCGGAGTCAGAACGCAGTAGAGTTCATAACCAGAAATTGTAATTAGAATTCAGAGTCAGAACTCAAAAGAGTTTGTATCAAGAATTTGTAATCAAGATTCGGAGTCAGAACTCAAAAGAGTTCATAACCAGAATTCGTAATCAGAATTCAGAGTTAGAACTCAGAAGAGTTTGTAATCAGAATTCTGAGAATTCAGATCCTAAAACAGAATTCTTCATATCTAGTAAATTATATGATTCTGAAGTTTTGGTTTCAAATCGAATTTTACACTTTGAAAAATCATGATATGAACAATAAAACATGGTAAGGATAAATTTCCTTGGGGAAGAGATTTTTTCATTAAAGATCTAAATCAAGGGGTAAAAAGGAATTTTCCTTCAGATAAGGTGTTTGTGATTTTCAAAACAAGAATGAATGGTAATGTCAGAAGGAAACCTTATTGACTTAACAATCTCCCCAAAGTATGAAAGAATAGAAAAGTCATAAGGAAAACTTTATTGACTCAACAATCCCTACTCCCAAAATGGTAGGATGTGGGCCGACTTGGTGAACCATTCAATGATCACCTAGATAGATTCATGTCCTCTAGACATACATGGAAGCCCTATCACAAAGTCCATGGAGATACCATCCCACTTCCACATTGGAACCTCTAGTGGTTGCGATATTCCTGCTAGAACATGAGGCTCGACCTTCACTTGCTGACTTTTGAGGAATCATGAAACAATCTCTACCACTGCTTTCTCCATCCCTAGATAACAGTGTTGACACTAGAGGTCCAAGAACATATTCTCAACACCAGTATGTACCACCTAAGGGGACGTATGGAATTCCCTCATCTCCTCCAACTGTTTCACCACTTATTCCATGGTGCATCCTTTAAAGAGGATGACATGATCCCCAAATTATAAAAATTCATTGGGTTCCTACCCTGTGGATATCTGGGCATGTCGATCCTTACAGTCAATGTTCCCAAGCTAGGCCTCCCAAACTCACTGAATTAGTGGGTAAGTTATAGTCATAGACTGGAGGTAAACTGATCAATATCTATCCACAAAGGATAACTGTAACGCAGCTAGCTGCTCTGTCACCTCACTCAGTAGTTGGAAACCCGACCTCCTAATGAGTGTTTTTGTCGCTATGTTCCCCATACCATGAGTGTAGACTATCTCAATGTCATAGTCCTAGAAAAACATCAACCATCACCACTATCTTAGGTTCAGGTCCTTCTGTGAGAAGACATACTTGATACTCATTTAATCAAAGTAAACAACAACCCGTTCACCCATCAAGTACTGTCTCCACATCATTAATGTCAAGACTACTACTTCTAGCTCCATGTCATGGGTACCGTAGTTGTAATCATGTTTTCTCAGTTGTCGTGAAACATAGGAAATTACCGCTTGCTCCTGCATTAGGACACATAAAATTATATTCACTCATGTGACGCAGTAGACTACATACCCAACACCTTCTTCTGGTAGCCTAAATTTGGGGTCAATCATCAGTCTCATCCTCCACTCTAGAAAAATATTTTGTCCTCTCTCCATCCATACGAAGGGATTTCCCCTCTTCGTCAACACTGACAAGGGTGTCGCAACTATAGAAAAGTCAGGTATGAATCTCCAATAGTAGCCATCCAATTCTAGGAAACTCCGCACCTCGGTCACACTTCTGGGTGGTTCCTAAGCAAGAAAAGCCTTTATCTTCATCAGATCCACTACAATCCCATATTCTGATATAACGTATCCCCTAAACTGGACCTCCTGTATCAATAACTGGAATATTGATAGATTAAGATAATGATTGTGCTCTCGGAGTGTATCCAGTACTATCTATAGATGATAGGCAGGCTCCTCCTCCAATGCCGAGTATATTAAGATGTCGTCAATGAAGACCACCCCAAAGCGATCGAGGTATGGGTGAAATATCTTGTCCAAGAGTCCCATGAACATTGCAATGGCATTGGTCATGCTAAATGGTGTAACCAAGAACTCATAGTGGCCATACCGACATCTGATGGCCATCTTCTGCACATCCTCATCTCGTACCCTGATATGATGATAACCTAATCTAAGGTCTAACATTGAAACTAATGAGCTCCATTCATCTGATCTAAAATATCATCAATCCTATGATGTGGATACTTCTTCTTAATGGTCACCTGGTTCAGGCAGCGATAGTACACACATAGTCTCAAACTCCCATCTTCCTTCTTGGTGAAAAAAAATCAGGGATTCCCTTGTAGTAACATTGGGCCTTATGAACCCATTCCTCTACAATCCCTCCAACAGTACCCGTAACTCATGATGATCTGCAGGAGCCATCCGATATGAGGGTGTAGATATCTGTTCCATCTTGGGGTATAGGTAAATATAATATTCAACCTCTCTATGAGGAGGTAGTCCCGAAACATCACCAAGAAACACATTATCATACTGTTCCACCACTACAGGATAACTCAGACACTCAACATCAAATTCTTCGAAAGAAAGGCTAGCCAACTGAGGATTGATTGGCTCCCCCCACCTTTGGAAAAGTCCATCATGTGCTACAAAGGTTCCATTCTGGCCGGTGAAGGAAAACTCGGTCACATCCTCATGGATGCACCACACCTTATGCCTAATGCAGTCAATCTTATCATGGACTGTAGATAACCAATCCATACACAAGATGACGTCATAAGGCCTTGACAACCCTACTAGAAGATCCCAAATGAAGGTCCCACCTACTAGAATAATCCCACACTACCGTCACCAATGTGAAACCCTTGAATCCCCTCACGTAAGAGTCTCTAGACTTAAGGATCGAGGCAACAGATCCACCAGAATCTCTGAGATCCGAACGAGGGCCATTGAAATAAAATATTGACTGGAACATGTGTCTATAAATACTACACCTATGGTGGAGTAGACACATATCGTACCTCAAATAATCTTCGTAGTCACATGATCATATGCCTCAGTTGGAAAGAATTTTTCTTTCCACTATTCTCCTGCTCATTGTGGTCACGGTGGTCCACCTAGAGGTGGTGGTGGTAGAACCTTGAATCATCACCCACCATTTGATTCACAGACATCTACTTTTCCACATCCGCCTTCTTCCTGTGGACCTCTTCAATAGAATCTCTTCCTCTTACATGGTGGTCCCTCGAACATCTGCTGGTCGTCTACTTGGTGGGTAAGGAAGTCGAGAGCCATGTGACCCTACCCACAATAAGAGTAGCACTGGATGCTCCTCATATGTCCTCCTCTGTCCCATGAGCCCCACACCACTGGCCATGTCTCCTGAGGTCATCCACTATAAGGTCAGTCCTTCTTGTTCCTCTATGTCATCTTCCTAGATCTTGTAGCAAATTACTCTTCTACCTTACATCCGTTGGTGGCTTTCACTATTGGACTCTGCTCATCTATGAATATCTCCACTAAAAGTACTTTATTTAGCACCCCAGACTACATCGGAATACCCAGTGATATCATTGATGCTCTGATTTTCCCTTGGAGACCCTTCTCAAAGGTCTGGGCCCTAATGAAAGGGTCTCGTACCATATTGGTGGAGTAGTGGGAGATATCAGTGAACCTTGCTGACCACTAGGCCATGGTCATGTTGCCCTACTGTAAGTGTAGCAGCACCTGTATAGGCATTGAGCATAGAGTCACTGGGACAAAATCTACCATGAAAAGGCTCAAAAAGTCTGCCTAGGCGTGGGTCACCTCATCGTGTATCTCGAGTGTTAGGATCCACCATCTCTATGCTTCTCCCTTGAAAAGGCTAGCAGCTGGGATGGCCATCTGATAAGCTGGTGTCCCAACCAGGAAACAAACTCTAGCCACAGACTCCAGCCAGTCCTCAGCCACCTCTAGATACATCTCTCCTAAGAACCATGAAGGCATCTACCACTAAAAAATGTGAAAATCTCTCAGTCAGTGTGTACTATCTTCTAGTGGGGCTGGTGGAAATGGATTCCCTATGGGTAGTGGTGCAGCTATTACACCACCTAGAGGTGATAACGCTGTACGTGGGACCTATACTGAGGCCTCATCACTCGGTGGTATGTCATCGTGTAGTCTCTTGGGAACCCTAAAAGGATGTCTAAGTGGTTTAATTATGAAAGAAAACATATGCACCATGATTATTAAGTTATACATTGTGAGATGACTCGATGATATCATAAGAAAAACTTTTCAAAACCCACATAATCAGTGTTTTCATGCACTGAGTAAGAAATCAGAATTCAGGGTCCTGGTGTATGGATACGTCGACTGCCACACAAACACTAGACTCCCAAAATATAAAACAACACTCATAATTCTAAACACTATTTCCACATTGAAAATATCATATTTCTAGTTCTTCGGTAGAACCGACTCCTCAGATTCCACTTTTTCACGACTTGTCCACCGAGGCATGGTCCATGACTACCCCAAGCCTGCATTCCATAGTACATGGGTTGGAGACTAACAATAGAAATGTGTATCCCTATAATGGGAAGTAATTCCCTTTAAACCTATACAAAACCACCATTCAAGAACACAATATGAAGAATCCATGATGTAAACTACTATAGTAAAATTTGTACTGAATATAAAGGGGTTCCAAAATACAAGACCAATTGAAAAGTACAAGTACAAACGAAAAGAGAAAAAAGCTCCTGGATCATCCCCCGAGAATCTTACCTAAAGGGTAGGTATAGATCATTCCAATAAAACTCCAGATCAGTCTGTCTCCTCCATGTACCAATTGGTCCTGGCTCCCTCACGACTCAGGCCTGATGCTCCTCATCTGCACAGGACACAACATGGGGCGGGCGAAGCCCGTGCAGTAGTGAGTATAACAATAATTAGTAGGGTCCCCAAGACCCTCGAAGGTCTCCCAGAGTTCTAAAAAGGATAAAACACAAAGAAGGACCTCAATAAAAAGGTACGAATCAATCATCAAATCTACATAGTTTTATGCCCATACATATACCCATGTTATGTAAATATACTCATCTCAATAAGGAGGGAACATAAGGCACCAACTTTTCAGCAATTTTCAAAACAAATCCACAAGGGGATAATACCAAAAAGGAAACACAACAATGGTAAAAGTAACACAAAGTTAAAGTCTTATATCACATCAGGTATAACTTAACTACAAATGTACATATCAGTAGACATATTTCTAGATCATCTTATTATATCGAGATCCTCTGCTGCTGACCCACATAGGATCGCTAGATGCAGACCCACATAGGTTCAGTGAGTGATGACCCTCTTACTACCGCTAAGCACTGAACCACATCGTATCAATAAATTCTGACCCACATACGATCGATAGATAATGACCCACATAGAATCAATTTTCGTTCTTCTTGTTACAACCGACCACTAGATTCCCCGAACTAAGATTTCTTGATTGTAGGAGGATCCACTCCTCAAGCCAGAAAACATAAATAAATAACCACTATGTTCCTTGAATAAGTATCCCAAAGTACCAAAATTTTGTAAGGGTTCCAACTTGACTAACAGTGCATCAATCAGGTGCTCGGTCTGTATGTTACAAGCATTTTAATAACGAGGGCCATGTTAGATTCTGGTTCAATCCAACTTGGTTATAGTACCACGATTCACTATTTTTTTCGACCATATACCAATTTATTAAACACGGTTTATATTGAAAATTACATTTATAATATCAAATTTCACATCATGTTTGATTCAATTATTTTTTATTTAACACTATTAAAAAAGATAATGTTACTTTTTCAGATATTTATATTGTAGGTGGAGGTGATTTGGAGGACAAATGATGAATTCCACAAAAAATTGGCCAATTTGAACATGATCCAAGAACACTAGTGGACTAATACACCTACTACTACAAATACATGCCTCCAAATTGGCTAAAAAATGTGTTATTGTCCAAATATTAATGGGCTACATTTCATATGAAGTAACCCAAGCCCCATTCGGATTATAAAATTCCAATATGAACTGATATGTCTAGGAAATCAAATCAGCACAAGTCAAAAGTGGTGTTCTGTATTATCTCAATATCTCATTCTGTGATTGTCCAAAATTATCCAAAAATTCATTGGAGATATTCCTAATGCGGGGATACAACTCTCTAGTTTTTTCTAAAGGAAGAATTGACTGTCTGGTTGCCTAAAACTATGATTCAAGTGGTTTTAAACAATCTATTTTCTCGAAACCACCTTCCAATTTTCCTATAAAAGAACACCATGGGAACCTCATTTAGGAGTTCAACAATGATGCATGTTTCTACCATTATGGAGTCCAAAAGGAGTATTCCAATAATACCTACATGTTCTGGAGGTTATTGGAAGTTCTACTTCAACATCTTCTTCTTCCTCCCCTCCCACGGAATTCTAAACTCCTTGTGATCACCCAGGGAGGAATGTGATGTATATCCCAAGCATCAGGATTGTAATATTTGAATGATCTTTTTTATTCCAGGTTTTTATGTTATTTGTCATTATCATCTATTATTTTTTTGAGTTATGTACTGGTATGTAATTCTCAACTCATATGATCATGTTTGTGGGTACCCATTCATGTGACATTTCACACACCATTCACCACCTATTCTTCCCTCATTCAATTGTTGTCTTTTTCTAGTTCATATTGGTCAATTGAACTTAGATAAGAATTTTCAAGGCCAAGTACATTTATACCATGGTAACACATTGAACTAAATTAAAAACCTGGATAGCACATCAATTTTTTGTGTGTTTCCTTTGTGAGTTTCAGTTATGAAGTCGAACACAAATCACCCACTCATCAGCGGTATGTAATGAATCATTGTGAGTTCCCAACAGAACCCTAGGTGGTATCCTAGAATAAAAATAGTAAAATTCAGGTTCTATGTGTTACAAACTAAGGATTAAAATATCATAAACCTTTCTCTTAAGGCGATGAAGGATGAGCATTACATGTTCTCCTCTGGTGGATCATGCTTAATTACTATTGTTCATTTCTTCTTGGTTTTATCACTTTAATTTTTCTATGGTAATAATTAATCATAAAACCTATTGTTTTAAAAATCCAATTACCCTTCTTTTTTGAAAATAAAAAAAACCCTCTTTATAAATTCATGTTCTCATTCCCCATCGAGAGACGACCTAGGGTAGCAGCTATACTGTATAAATTCTAGTAAAATCCAAACTAATTTGATGTGCATGAAAACACAATAGAATTTTGGCACCATTGCGGGGAGAAAATATATTTTTTTCTCCTTTATTTACTTTTATATATTTATTTTACATCTAAATTATTATTCCTTTAAAAACCCTACACCATTTTATTATTTTGCATTTGGTTTTCTGAAAAACAATTTTTGTTGTTTTTGTGTGTTTTTATCTCTCTATATATCTCTCTTATTCATTTTCTACATATCTCTCTACAATTATATAGTATAACATTATATTCTCCTTCTCACTCTCCTTAAGTGATTTTATCCATATTCAATCATATAAAACATCACAACATAATTTCATAACCCAATCAGAAAATGAAAAACAGCTTGAATTTGTCATCAAAATTGAAAAGACACTTCACTCAATAATCTGGGAGTCTAGAGTAGGTCCAAAAAGTAACATTACGTAAACTCTTCTAGAACTTCAAGTTGTGATAAACCACTCAAAACATTATCCCAAACAAACCCTAAGAATCTTGGATAAAAATAACTGAACATTAAAAGAATTGGCCACCCCAGATGCGGAGTACCAACCCGCATACATCCAATATCCTGAGGAAGAAGCCAACACTGAGTTGATATCAAGCACCATCCACATTCTTCCTTAATTCCATGGTCATCCTGCTGAGGACCCTCATAAACACCTTATGGATTTTTAGATAGTGTGATCCATCATGAAACCCCCAAATGTGTCTGAGGAACTAATTATGTTTAGGGCCTTTATGTTCTTCCTTGATGGTGTTGCAAAAGATTGGATATACTATTTTCCAACCACAATTGGGGGCTGGAATGAACTGAAAAGAATGTTTTTAGGGAATTTATTCCCTACCTCTCGAACTGTATCAATTAGGAAAAAAATTTGTGTCATTAGGCAATCACATGGAGAGACCCTTCATGAATACTAGGAAAGCTTCCAACGACTTTGCTCTAGCTTCCCCCACCACCACATTAGTGAACAACGATTAATCCAATACTTCTATTAGTGACTTATCCCTATGGATTGTGGAATGATTGATATAGTTTCAAGTATTTAATTGTTTGATAAAACTAATTCCACCACTCATGTCATAATAGCCATTGTGGCTCAAAAAACACAACAATTTGGTACACGAGCTATTTTACCAACCCGAAGGGTTCATGAGGCAAGTCATTAATCCCTATAACAAAAAGAAGTTATGAAGATTGAAGAAATTAATACCCTTCCAAGGAAATTATCTCAAGCATAAGGTAACTCAAAATCTTCTCATGTTCCATTACATAGTAGTATTTGTTCTGAAAATACTCATTTTTCTGACCAGTTACCAAAACATCAAGATTCGCCTGAGTCTTTGCTGTCGTGTTGCCTGGGCATCCATTCCAACAATACCCTCAATTCAAGAGGGAATAATTCAGGCCGAATTCAATCCTCGGGTGGCAAGAACAACCCCAATACCAACCAGGAGGAAACTCAAGACACCCCAATCAGATTTGTAATCAATAATTCTAAGGGATGCAATGTTATTATCGTTCAAATTCACAAAACAATCACCCTCCTAATCCCAAATTTGAACCAGTCCTCGAGGATATGATTAAAAAAATGGAAACCTAGAATCTCCAGTTCCAATAGACAACATAATCAGAAATTCGAGACCTACAAACTCAAGTGAGACAATTGGAGAACACCATCAGTGAGATTAAGATGCAAGGTTATGGAAAACAACTATACCAACACATTTCCAATCTGAAGGACCAAGGTAATGTATGTGAAATCACACTATATAAAGGTAAATATGTTTATCGTTCTACTAATTCTATGCAATAGGTATGCCCCACTCTTGAAAACACTCTTTCTACACCCATAAATTTCTCCAATGCATAAAAAATAAAAATAGTTGTCAAATTAGCATTGATGATTCAAATAGACAATCCTTTCATCTTCCAATCCACCAATGACACTCTAAATCTAAGAAAAATTATAATAATGAGATTGATAAAGAAATAATGGATACATTTAAAAAAGTTCTTGTTAATATTCCATTATAGGATGAAATAATAAAAATTATTTATTATTCCAAATTTCTTAAAACAAATTGCACCCATAGACGAAGACTGATGGGAAATGAGATAGTCAACATGGGGAGGAATGTCTTGGCCATGATCCAACCAGAAATTCCAACTAAGGTCAAGGATCTAGGCACATTCACGATACCTTATACCATATAGGAGACATTATTTTCAGAAACTATGTTTGATTTAGGTTCTTCCGTTAAAGTATTTCCTCACTCTGTGTATACTTATCTATAGGATGGAGAGCATCAACAGATAGGAATTTTCGTGCAACTTGAAAACTGAAGTACAACACATCCAAAATGAGTGATTGAGGATGTCCCTATAAGAGTGAAGAATATCATCTTCCACAATAACTTCTATATTCTTAAGATGGAGGATACCTGTACACAAGGACATACCCCACAAATACTTGGGAGGCTATTCCTAAAAATAGAAAAGATGATCATTAGTGTTCACAATGGTAAGTTGTCCCTGGATTTTGGTGGAGAAAAGTTATGTTTTAACATCCTTTATGCTATGAAACACCTCGTTGATGAGAACTCCACTCTTCCTATCTATGCGATGGAATTTCTCTCAAACTAAGAACTATAAACAATCCGCTCCCCAACCCATTCTCTAACTCATTTCACTCTTCATCACCAATGGATTATTTGAGTTTTTTATTCATGTTTTTATTGTTTTGTGGGTTCTGAAAAGAGTATATTTTGAGCTTTAATTGATTACTGTGTTCATTCTGAGACACCCATGACCGTCGACGATTCTGCAAATCACATTTCAAAAGATTTCCGTTCGTTAAAGCATAAACCATAGCAGAAAGAGTGTTTCATAACCCTCACTCCCCATAAACCCCCTCCCTCATCCAAAAACTACCAGTGTTGGAATTAAAACCACTTCCGTCAAATTTAAACTATGACTATCTTGAGGGTATTGAAAAATTGATCGTAATTATTTCCAATATCCTCTCTCAATAGCTAGAATCAATACTACATCATTATTTGATAGAGTGTAAACAAGAAATAGGATGGACATTGGATGATATTCTTGGGATTATATTGCCTATTTTTATGCACCATATACTTTTGGATGATGATGTAAAGACCCGGAAATTTCAAGGGAAATGTTTTCCTAAATTTTCTTTGGAATTTTTCAAGAATGCATTTTCTGACGGCGCCTGATTCCGAGGCCCGGTGTGCCCTGAATCAATTTCGGAAGTTTGGATCGGGTACGTTCATTGAACGAATGAGCGGGTTTTTTCTAACTTTTGAACCGGTGCTCGGAATCTAATTTCGAGGGCACCGATGAACTCGCAACGCTGGTATTTTCTTAAAGAGACTTTTGCCGTAGTTGTGTTTAATCGAGAGAGGATGTTAGTTTTTGGGTTTTCTTTAAATAAGAGTAATAACAAAATAACGTGTCATGCACTTTATTTTATTTCAGCCGCCATTGGGAGTGTGGTGGTTGAAACCTCCTCATGGAGGTTGGATGTGGGGCCACCACACCTTAACCTCCCTTGAGAAGTTATGGTGGTGGGGCCCACCCGAACTATACCTTCCATGGGTGGTTTATTATGGTAGGGACCACATGGGGCTTAACCCCCTATTAATGAGAGGAGAGGAAACCTCTCAACTCTCCATCATTAATGAGGTAGATCCTCTTAATTCCTCAACTCCCCATTAAATGGGGAGAAACTCTTTGGCACCCTCCCCTCTTAAGTGGTGCCAACATACCTCATAAATTGCGTCAAAGCAATTTATTTCACCCGAACCCTTTTTTTTAAAAAAAGTTATGTAACCACAATGGTTACATACCTCTCCCCCTCTCCTATATATATGGATCTTGGGAGAGGGTTCGGGGACGACTTCAACAAGCGACGGAGCGCTGGTAAAATACCGTGACACCGAACACTTGGGAAGAAGCTTATCTTCGCGAATGAAGAACATGCCACCTCTGACGAAGAACGCTCGTTTTCCTTCCACGGAATTTCTCTCCTTCTGCGGCGAGACTCTTCAACGGATCTTCTTCTTCCCCTTCATCATCAACGGATCGACGAACAAGCTTGGAAGTGGGATCGGGTAGCAAGCGATGACGTCTTCGCCTTCCCTCGAGTCGGACGAACGCCGACGTCCCCCTTCGACGTCGTCATCCTCGCTAGGTCATACCACGACGAACCTCGAACGACGACGCCTCCTTCCGATCGGCTTATACCCAAGGTAGGGTTTTGTATTCAATTATTTATATTTGTTCGAGATTTCCGACTTGATGATCTTCGTGGTTAAATACCATTTGTTATCGAATTTGAACTTTGTGGTTTGAAACCAAATGATAACAAGTAACGTGAGGGGGGCCGGACCGCACGAACCCGGCCGACCCTCCTCCTTTTTTCTTTGTGGTTGGTACGTGTAAGCGTGGTGCCGTCGCACCATGCGGTTTCATGCGGTAGATATGCGTGGCGCCGTCGCACCATGCCGTGGAAAGGAATTCAAGGACGCGACGTCGTCGCGCCGCGTCGAAGAAAACCGAAGACATCCACGGACGGAGTCGGGCCGCGGCGAAGGGGCACGACGCCAATGCACCGCGCCAGAGAACCACGAAGATGGCACGTTTATTTTTGACGTGCGGATTGACGGGCGATGACAAACGAGGCCGCAAGGTAATTTTGAGGCCTATGCAGTGAAGGTCGGGTCCCAGGAGGACTATAGGAGAAGACGACAGGAGAAACGGACCACCGGATCGCGTCCAGTGGACCGCGGAAACCGGCGGCGGCGCACCGCTGGAAGGGAGGCGGCCGACGGTTCGCCGCCGGCCTCAATTAGCGGCGGGCGGGGGACACCCCGCTCCACGTTTCGGCTCGGCCACGCTGGCCGAGCCGCGGCTGGCCGGTCGGACCGGACCGCGCCAGACCGAGCCAGGCCGGGCCCAGCCGGGTCGGACCCGGGTCGGGTCGACCCGGTTCGGCCGACCCAGGGGGGGTCGGCCCGGGCCCAGACCCCCGTTTTCGGACCACATTCGGTCAAAATCCTGTAACTTGAGCTACAGGCCTACAAACGAATCTCCGTCAGCGGAAACACGATCCTTGGATCGAGACGGTCGTTTCGATATATCGCACTCAAGGTTTCGGATTACTCTGGGTTCAGCCGGGTTGGTTCGGATACGAAACCAACCGGGCCCTCGGAGCGGAAACGCTCGTAACTTGAGTTCAGGACGTCCGATTGACGTGTCGTCGATTTTGTGGGGTTCCTCTAAGTGAGATGGATCTTTTGGCTTACTCCGCTCGTGGTTTGGATGTCGTCGGAGTGCGGTCGAGTTGGTTCGCTCACGAAACCAACGGGGCCCCTGGAACGAAAAAGCCAATAACCCACAGACCGGGCGTCCGATAGTCACGCCGTCTGTTTCGTTGAATTACTCTTGATGAGACGGACCTTTTGGCATACTTCGCCCGTGTTTTGGATACAGTTGGATAGTGTCCGGGTTGGATCGCACCCGAAATCCAACAGGGACCTTGGAACGGAAAAGCTGATATCTTTCAGATTGGACGTCCGTTTGATGAACCGTCAGCGGCATTGGTGATCACGTTGAGAAACAGTCCCTATGAGTATACCCTATGAGAGTCCGGGGTACAGTTGAGATACGGCCGGGATTGGTTCGCTCACGAAACCAACCGGGCCCCTGGGATGAAAAGGCAAGAAGCTCACAGACCGGGCGTCCGATTGACGCGCCGTCTGTAGCATTGAGACCCCTATGACGAGGAGGTACATTGAGATACTTCTTCGTGGGACCTGGAGATACTTGGAGTATCGACCTGTAGCTCGTGGAGCGGACCATCCCAGAGACGAGCGTGCGGAGTACGGAGACCGTGTAGCCGACTGAGACCTGACGACTGCTTGACCGACTCGACTTGGAGTGAGTTGACTAGCCCAGTGGACGGAGCACTACTTTCTGAGGTGCAGACCCATAGCGGACAGAGCACTACCTGTGTGACAGTGCAGACCCGCGGTACTCGTCTGGAGAGTACCTCAGCAGGCTACTTGGGGGTGTGGACTACTGTGTTTGGGTGACATACCCCGGCGGGAAGCACTACTGTGTTTGGGTGGCTGACCCGCGGTACTCGACAGGTTGAGTACCTCAGAAGTCCAAGGTTAGTGAGCAGTACCTCGGAGTCGTGACAGGACCACTGTACACTCTAGAGACGGAGCTCTTCAGCAGTTACGGTTTCGATAATGAAAATCATGGTTTGCGCTGAGACTTTTGACCTTGTGTTTACCTCATTATTGAGATGGGTCACTTTTTAACTTAGGTATATGTATGGGCATATACCTGGGTAGTGGTTATCCGTTGATTTCATGATCACTGTGTTTCCTCATGTTTGAGATGGGTTTCATGATAACTTAGGCATATGTATGAGCATATACCTAAGTAGATGTTATCTGTTGAGATCTTCATTGTGGTTATCCTTGTTGGTTTAGTGAGACCTTGAGGGTCTTGGGGTCCCTACTGAGTATCATTATACTCACCCCTGCATGGGCTATGCCCGCACCTCGTTGTGTTGGTTGCAGACGACAGGCAGTGCTGACGGAGGCCGAGTGTTCGAGGACTGGACGGTACCCGGAGGTGGACTACACGACGATTCAGTACCCAGAGGTGGACTACACGACGAGACGACACACGGAGGAGGGTGATGGACGAGGGCGTGTAGGAGGCTATCTATACCTACCCTTCAGGTAGGATCCGTGGTGGACGACCAGGATCTGCGCCATCTGTACCTACCCTTCAGGTAGGATCCGAGGAGGAAGACCCAGGAGCCGCTTCTGTCCTTCCAGCTGTTATCTTTTCTATTGTACTTGTTCAGTTGTAGTTGTACTACCTTTTGGGTTTGTATTCTGGCCCATTTACTTTTCAGCACTTCTCTTGTACTTAGTGTTTACTTTTTCCTCTTGCTTCCTCTGTGGTGCTTGTTTTCTTTTATAAAGGCAATGCCTTCCCAGTTATCGGGATTTATGCCTTTGGTGCTATTCGCCAGCCCCTGGCCTATGGAAGGCGGGCTTGGGGTAGTCACGGCAAGGGCCCCGAGGACGGGTCGTGACAAATTGGAATCAGAGGAGTCGGTTTTACCACAAAACTTATAACTCTGATATTTTCTTTCTGTGAAGAAATAATGTTAAGGGTACCGAGTGTGGTTTTCAGTTCAGGGAATCTAGTGTTGGTGCGGGCGGCCGACGTATCCATACACCAGGACCCTAACAACTGATTTCCGACTTTGTGCACGAAAAAATGATTGCGTGTGTGTTTTCAAAGGTTTTTCCCTTAAAACAGCTCGAACCCGGTCAGCTCACTAGGTATAATTTTTTGACCGTGTCACATTGTTTCTTTCAAGATTCCTTTTCTCGGACGAACAGCTAGAGCCCAGAGGGACGTGCGTACTGACAGGTTGCCGAACGACGAGGCTTCGGTACAGGGCCCTCTTGCAGTTGAGGCACCAGCGGAGGCACCAGCGGTACTACCATATGTCGGGCCACCGATGCCACCAGTCCCAGCAGTAGGCGATGCACGCCACTTGAGTGCGCTGCACGAGTTCCAGCGCCAGAGGCCACCCAGGTTCCGGGGAGAGATGGACCCGCAGGCGGCTGAGGATTGGCTGGAGGCTGTGGTGAGAGTTTTCAGGCTAGTGGAAACGCTGGCAGACCTCATGGTGATCTTTGCTGCCAGCCTTCTTCAGGAAGCAGCAGGCAGGTGGTGGAGCCACTTGTTCTAATTTTGTGACGGGATGGCCTTCACATGGGAAGACTTCGAGACCTTCTTCAGGGTGGAGTTTGTGCCAGTAGCTCTACACCCCGAGCGTGTACAGGAACTTCTGCCTTTGCCGCATGATTTTCGATCAGTAGCCGAGTCATCTGTGGGCAGTAGACAGATGATGCAGAGGTCCAGGAGGACCAGACCAGCAGTTGGCCGATCTCAGGATTTAGGACCGGTGGTGCGGGGCACCCGGGGTGGGGTCAGAGCCAGGCGTGCCAGAAACAGGTTGTGTTACTCCTGCGGCGGAAAGGGTCACCTGGCACGTGACTGTCCCACTCCTCGTAAAGTTGATCCGCAGGCGTTGGAGGAGCCACCGTGGCAGAAACAACAATGATTGCTTGAGCAACAGCAGAGCAGTGGACAAGGCAGTAGAGCTCCGGGAGCATGTGGACAGGAGAGAAACTAGTGGATACGTCCTTTGTACTTCTAGTTCCATGTTTCTGTTGTATTTGTGTCTTTGTATTATGAACTGCAATAATAAAAAGACATTTATCTTTGTTTGCTTTCCTGTCCTTTTGTTTGGTTGATACTGAGTGGTCCCGGTTAAAACTGTTGACTTGACCCTCACTTTCGATATTTCTACTGTAGGAGACCCAGTGACCTCACACTGATGCCGATAGTGTGACTCGACCCTTGGAGGCGAGAGTGACAGTTGGATCTATTGGTAATTACGTCGAGGCCTTACGACATCTGTTGACGCTCCTTTCGTCACAGAATCTAAAGATCAGAAAATGGGAATATATGAGCACAAAGTGATTCAGCCTTTGAATAAAACATCAAAAATCGACAAAGGTATGAACAAGGAAAACTTTTCCCATAAGACGCGCAATGTTCCTCATGGTTGTGCAAGTGGACTTGCGCGACGCACCTTGGTGCGCAAGCGACTTGCACGACCTAATTGATAACCGCCCGATAACCGCCTGTGGTCTTCTCCTGCCTATAAATAGACCCTGTGGGCCCCCATTCGAGAGGATATTTTTTTTTTTCAGAAACTCGGATTGAAGCTCCCGATGCCCAAGTCTATTTTCAAATCTTTTAGAACACTTTTAAGGTAATTTCATACCTAGAACGGAAGATCTAATGAGAGGGAGTAAGGCCTAAGTGTTGAAACTCATCAACACTTGCACGCCTGAGTGGTCATCCCTTAAGGGAAGTGGTCACACTTGCGCGCCGCCTTACTCCTTCGATAGAACTTGCGCGTCCCTTTTTTGTAAGAACTTCAAGAGGATTCTAAAGGCTTTAATGAAGAGTCGCTCAAGTATTTCAAATGCGGGTTGAATATCGCGCAAGTACCCACCATGTCGCGCAGGTATACCTGCGCGACCAATACTTGCGCGCCGCCGCAGTACCTGCGCGCCTTCTAAGACTTTCGTGCCCATTCCTTTTTGGGTGCCTTTCTTTCCCATTTCACCCCTCTTAAGCTATTACACCTTTCCTTTTCAAGATTCAGTCTTCAAGACACTCTTCAAATCCATTTATAGCAAGATTTCTTGATTTGACATCCTTATCTGAAAGGAATTTTGTGGAATATCTCTCATAAACTAGTGATTTAAATATCTTTATGTCACCAAATATGGAGAGTTCATTCATTCAACCTCATCCTTTATGATGAGAGAATCCTTAACCTGGGCCTCCTTTTCAAGAATAAGTCCCAGTCATAATTATGGACATCCTCCTCAAGAGTAAGCCCAAAACCATAATCCCTTAACCTGGGTCTCCTTTTCAGGAATAAGTCCCAGTCATAATCTTGGGCTTCCTTTTCAGGAGTAAGCTCCAAGTCCCCTAACCTGGGCCTCCTTTTCAAGAATAAGTCCCAGTCATAATTATGGGCATCCTCTTTAGGAGTAAGCCCCAAGTCCCATAATTTTTGGGCATCCTTCTTAGGAGTAAGCCCCAGATCCTCTAATTTGGGATTCCTTTTCAGGTGTAAGCCCTAGTCTCAAATATGGGCATCCTCCTCAAGAGTAATCCCCAAACCTTAATCCTTAACCTTGGCTTCCTTTCTAGGAATAAGTCCCAGTCATAAATCCCTTAACCTGTGACTCCTTTTCAAGAGTAAGTTCGAGTCATAAATATTGGGCTTCCTTTTCAAAAATAAGCCCCAAGTCCATTAAATTCTCTTTAACCAGTCCTAATTTACGTTTAATCTGGGATTCCTTCTCATGAGTAAAACCCAATTATCAATCCTATCCTAATTTGGGTTTCCTTTTCAGGAATAAGTCCCAAGTTAGATTATTCAAATCTCCATGAAGCACATATACCTTTATGGACCCTGTTCCTATATTTTCTCCCTAAAGTAAATCCTAAACCTTCATCTATCTGGGCAGTCATACATACATAAGCCCCAAACCATTTCTTATGATTACATCTTTCATGGCCCAATTGTCCATTTTATTACCAATACCTCTTGTTTCTCACACCGAGCATGACTCACGTGAGCTTAGAGGGTAAAGGTAAATATGACATCCTTCTTTGAGCCATCAATCATAAACATCATACTCCCTTATTCCAACAACGTGGGTTCTGATTCCTTTTCCAAAACAAAGGATACGTAGGTAGCCCATCTATGGGTTCGATCCCAACTTTGAAATAATTCATGTCCTTCTGAATGACAATAAACTTCAAGTGCCCCACTGAGTGGCTTTAAAACCAGCCTAGTCATCATATTGACCAAGAGAATTTAATATAAATATTTTGAAGGATACCATTGACCAATAATCTCTAAATAGATATAGATGATTCTCTATTGATGATGAACATCAAATACATATAAAAGAATCTCTAAATTTCTTACATTTTTAATCATTGATTGTTAAACTGAAGGAAAGCTCATTTTATACTTGGTATATATAATAAAGATTCACGAACATAACTGAAATCTATAAAGAGAGTCCCGGAATAGACAATAATTCCCCTCAAAAAGGTGTGATGAGTCCGACCTCCCATCCTCTCGACCAATGCAAATTCCTAAGCCTCATCAGTCCACAAGCTAATGAGCACCTACCTTTGGAAAGTAGGTCCAAATGGATGTGGAATCATTGGATGTTTCCGGTTCTACGAACAAACCCGTTAGAAACCGATCAGAACGTTTGAATCTCCCATCCATGAGTTCATCCCTGAATTCCGAGGGAAAAAAAATGGTGAACCCGACGTGAATCCTTAACCAAAGTTAAAATGATTTTTTACCTATTTTGTTAATCCCCTATTTAAAAATAAATAAGAGGTCTAACAAAAACAATCATTGACATGTGTGCTCATCCAAAGGTTGAAGTGGCTGAATTTTATCTTGATTACGTCTGTTATATCAAACATGCACTCTTTTCCAAGATCTTCTGTATTTCTAAAATGGATGCTCTTAAATTCACATCTTTGAATACTACTACTGCAAATACCACTACTTCTATTCCTACTGGATCGTTATCTGCTCTGAGAATGACATCACCTACTCAGCGTCTTCAATGCTGGGTATCAAATGCGCTGGTTAAGGAGTACCGTCAACACGGTACCATCCCAACTCTGGAGGCTCCCCGACAGGCCCTCCAAGTGAACAACTCACACAGGTCGTCCGGACAATGACGACTAGTAATCAAGAGGCAGGCGGTGCTGACTACCGTCTCCAACCGTTTCGGGTCGTTATCCCCGGAACGCAATTTCCATTCGCTCCCTTACTCTGAGGAAGTGAATGAGCAGGTCCCTCATGGCCTTAATTCAAAAAAGACAGGAGTCCTTCCCGAGGGCTCCCATCAACAATCGCCGCCAGACTCGTGCAGCAGTGCGCCCTCAACATGATGAGGGTACCGACTCTAGGCATTCAGATCAGGTTCCTCGAACCCGAGCAGCCAAGAAGAACCGCCAGAGATGGAATCCGGTTAACAATGGGAAGGTTTTCATCCCTGCCATCTCCGGAGAAGTACACCAACCTAACTTGGTGGCGAACAATGAACAGGTACACACACCTATCCGTTTTAATTCTGCTGTCCAGCAGACTCGTCTGGCAGCATCAAGCCAATCCCTCCAGGAAATTCCGGCGGAGTACTATAGGCAGGAACATACACCTACTTATACATCAACAGTTAGTCAGCAGGCTCGTCTGACTACATATGATGGATCTCGTCAACCGCGTTTGACGAAGTGTAATCAGCAGGCACATACACCTGCTAGTACTAATCAAGCCTACCAACAGCCTCGCTTGGTAGCGCACGGAGAAGTCATTCGGAAAGCTCCGACGACAAACAGGAGGCAGACTCAACTCTCTGCCTCCACACTTGAGTACTGTCAGGATTCACTGACAAGAAAAGGAGGATAGGAGCATGCACATACACCTACTCCAAGCCCGGAATGGACGTATATCCCCGTTCCGGCAGCTAAAGTCGCCAAACATATTTTGTCAATGGTGAAAGAGCAGAAGCAAATTCCTGCTCATATTCTGGATGCTTGCCAGGATATCATAACAGCTTCAACATCATCTCAGGGAAAGACACATAAATATTTCCTTAGCAGTGGAGTGACACATCAATGATTCACTCCGGAACAGACACACACATCTGTTCCAGTCCAAGAGGGTTATGGGGCATACTCCCCCATATCATACGGACAACCAATTCAGGCACATACACCTGATTTTAGTGGAGATCGTCAGCCTAACCTGACCATCTTCCCTGATCAGGAACATACACCTACTCAGAGCAACCACTTTCAACAACAAGTGGTTTCTAAAGTGAGTAAGAAGGCATCTAAGAAAAAGATCCTCCCATCCCAGTCAGGAGATCAAAGGCCAATTTGTAACAATTCCTTGCTCGATGCTGGAGTTCTTGATGCCCTCAGACATTTATCTATTGGAATTCAAGATTCTACTCCCTCAGTTCCCAATAACACGAACATTAATTCCAAAATTCTTCAACAGACACTTCTTAATGAAGGCTTTCTTCATGAAAATTCGGTCAATCTTGAAGTTTCATCTTCAGATGAGAGCCATAGGAACCCTCTATGTGGTTAGAAGACCAAGGAGCAAGAGATCTCATCATTTGATGTAACCCATTATGGTGGTCCTCCCCATGATGAGGAATTTCACTGCGATAGTCCTCTCCGCAGTAGTGATTCACATTTCCTGGAAAATACTCCAGTGGACAATGTAGTGCCGAGAAAGTGCTCTTATCTTGAGGAACTTGGAAATGCGAAACCAGTCATGTCTGATGCTTTATCGCTAGTAAGTGTAATACTTTCTCAATCAGAAGATATCCCAGGGTGTAGGTCATTATCCGAACCACCCCTAAGTCATGCATCTTCTAGTTGATCAATGATCTCTCTACCAATCTTGTTGAATCCGATGAAGGAACAAGGAAACACAAAATTTGGTCAAAACAGGTAGAAGAATCTTCATTTAATGATGAAGTGAAAATTCTGAACATTAGGAAAAACCTGGAGAAAAGTGAGGTACCAGTCATGTTTTGTCCTCTGGCTGACTCCCAGTATGACATTCCAAAGATGTTGACGGAAGATGGGGTCCATGATATTCGTCTCAACATATGGAAAACTCTTTTTCAATTGAAGAAGAAAGTATTATATTATGATAAATTTGAAAATCATCTTACGATAATAGAAGGGATACAACGTCAGATTGATTTGGCATCTCTATTAGTCTCTCAGTATCCGAAGGCTAAAAAGCAACAGAGAACCCTTCAACGTTCATGCCTTGGTGCACTAAGAAAATTGCGTCAGTTAATTTCAAATGCTCCATCTGGTGTTCATATAAGAGGATGGGGTGTTCACAGAGAACTACATTTCACAGTACTTTCCAGTCAACAAATTCCGCCGAAAATGGTCTCATGCAATGTTATTGCCCATGGCCGGCCACAATCAATGGGCTTTGTTCATAATAAAAAGCTTTCTCATGAACATGCTTCAACTAGTTCCTCTAAAAATCAAGTATATAGAGAACAAGTTGTTGAATTTCTCCTACATCAAGCAGGGGAGAATATTGCACAAGCCTCTCATATGGAGAAAACACATCATCAAATGAAAGAAGTTTTGGAAATCATGCAATGGTCTGTTAAACCAGCTGCTAAAAGTGGATAAAGGCTAATGCATCCAGCTAATTTCCGAACTAATATTTGCAAGATCAGGAGAGCTTTTAAGAAGGTATCAGACATAGCATGTCAAGATCCACCCCAGCTTGTCAGACTAGGGACTCCTTTAACCCAACCATCAGAGTCAACAAATGGGATTCGAGGAGTTGAGCGGAAGCAGCAGGAACATCCCCAGTTCTCAAGAATGGGGACTCCTTCAAATCATCAATCCCCTTATCAGAAAATATCGGCCTTTTGTCAATTGGGGAAGAAGCCCCAAGAGGAATGAAGAGACAAATTATCAGGAGATTCCATCCAAGTTATATCTCATCAAGAAGTTCCTAAAAGATTAAATCAGCAAAAGGAAATGTCTCATCAAAGATATGAAAGAAGAAAATATCACAGAAATGTTGATAGAAGGGATGTGATGCATTATACATCAATCAATGTCATCAATTCCGTTGTTGCTAATCCACCAGAGGACTCTCACTCAGGGGACTCAGATGAAGAGCGTCCTGCTCAAGAAAATGTATGCGCCGATACAAATGAAGAAGGTGTACGTACAAGAAGTCAAAGTGTTACTCAGAACCTTGGTAATCCACTTCCTTCTCTCCAAAAAGTATCCAACAATGGGAGGGGAAAGAATCAGGTTACATATCCTCCCTCTGGAGAAGGTCAATCGCTCTCATTAGAGCAAAGGTTTGTACAACAAGAGGAAGAAATGAAAGAATTAAGAAGGTTGAATGAAGAACTACTTCAGGGTAGTCTTCTTCTTAAGAATGCTGAAGTCCGACAGCTGAAGGAATTTGTTGTAGCTACTGAGATGGATCAGGAATATCCACCTTTATCAGTACACCCTAAGAGGTCTAATTCTACAGGTCAAACGCAACAACGGTTGGCAGTGCTACCATCAGTTGTAGCACCAATCACCACGTCTGTCCAAGATCCATTCATTGCACCTACACAAGACCAAATTCAACCTGATGTTTCTCAAATGTTAATAACTACTATTGAGTCATTAACAGCTCGGTTAGAAACTATGGAAGGGAAACGGGTGCAAGTTCAACCAGAAAAGAAAGTTTACCATGAATGGGTAGATTCAATTTCTCCTCCATCTAGTTTTGGAAACCCTGTTTTCCCTAATTTCAATGGATCAGGCGACCCTGAACAACATTTGACGCATTGTGTGTCTTGTTGTGATCCTGTGATGGGAACTCCAGAGCATCAAGAAGCAGTGAAACTCATATGCTTCGTGAGAAACTTGCAAGGACCAGCTTTTGTCTGGTATACAAGCTTGCTATCCCGGTCAATCATCGGATGGGAGGATCTTCGTCAAAAATTCCTTCTTTAGTTCAGCTCAACTTTTCCAAAAACGACAGTTTTCAATCTTACAAACTGCAATCAAAGGGAGAAAGAAAGAGTCTCTGATTTCATTGCTCGCTGGAAGGGATTAACGTATTCCCTGAGTTTAGCACTCCCTCAGGAAGAGATGTTGCCAATCTGTGTGGCAAATTTTCATGACGAATTATGCACGCCATTGATCCCTGTGAAATACACAGGAGGGTTTTGAGACCTTACTTCAATCGCTCAGTAGATTGATGATTCCCTTATACAGGCTAAGGTTAAATCTCATGTAATTCCATCAGCTTCAGGAAGGAGAATGGGTAAAGCAGAAACTGCTACAGTTATGCTTAAACAAGCGCCTGTACCTATTTCTACTTCAAAAACATCATCTTCTCGAAGGGATCCACCTCATGAACACCAACAAAAAAGTTCGTTTCGTCCAATTGATCAAAGAGATCAAGGATGAAAACAATTTGAGGATTTGAAGAGTAAAACAAACTCTTTCCGAAATGAGCAAGTTCCTGGTTACTTCATTTCAGCTCTGGAAAATAATTTGGTTTAATTACCAGTACCCAATAGGCCAAACAAGGAAGGAGATGAAGACCGTCCCAATTATTGTCCCTTTCATAAAATGTTGGGGCATCCCATCCAGGAGTGTTTTGTCTTTAATGACCTCCTGCAAAAGATGGTCGACTTGGTACAAGTCAAGTTGAAAGGTTCTTCGACATAGGTATCATGTGTTACTGCTATAGTTCCAGAGGAGGAAGGTGAATGGCAGGAAGTCAAAAGCAAAAATACCCAGAAGTATGATGATTGGATGGTCAAAAAGACAATCAACCGGACTCATGCCATTTTGTGAACACAATTAAAGAAACCAATTGTGTCTTCTGCCATGAATATTTCGGTAAAACCCTCTTCGTCATAGGGAAAGTCCTCAAAGAAACAGTTTGATTCAAAGAAGAAAAAAGAATCAGAAAAAGATGAGTATGTGTCAAAGCCTAAATTGTCTTTGACTCTAGCATACTTTATACCATCTACTTCAAAACCACGGGCACCACCCCATCAAACGGCACAGCCTAAACAGGCTAGTCAGGCAGAGTCTTTATTAGATGAAGAGTTAATCTTCGGTTCTGTTAATATGATTCAATTAACAGATCCGTATTCCAGTCATAATTTCAATTTTGATGAGCCTGAATACCCTGTATCAAATAAGGGAATCTGAAGAAGTTCCTGAGGTTCAGGATATAGGGGAAGACGTGGATCTTTCTGAAGCCACTACTCCAATTCTACCCCTGCTAGCACTGTGTATGCAGCCGAAACTCACGGTAGAGCCCTTCAGCGAGCTAAAAAAGAACAAGCAGGTTTTTCTACTAATAGCCAACTCAGTCTTGGCACAGTTATTTTAGAAGACCGATTAAAGGTTCCATATTCTTTATCTCAGTAAGTAAATGGATCTAATTGGTCTAATCTTCCAAAACCAAGGATGTTTCCATCTTCTATCCCAATACAAGATGCATCAGCTTCCAAAACATCTGCTTCCAAGGTACCTGCTAAACCGCATATTCTTGTTGGGAAACGCAGACCTTTAGATCAAAAGTATGATATATTGAAACACTTGGCCCATGTACCAGCCAAGTTATCAATTTTGGATTCTTTGAATCTATCAAAAAATCTTCGGGAAGAACTCATCGAAGCTTTGTCAAGTCCTCAAGAGTTTGAAGCTAAAATTACTGCAGCTGAAGTCTATCACATAGAGAATAATCCTGCAAAATGCCATGCAGTGATATATTTTACTGATAAAGATGAAGATGATGTTGTGAATGGGCACATAAAACCTCTATACTTATCTGAAAAGTCAATGTTGTAGATATCCGAAGAGCTTTCATTGACAATGGTTCAGGAGTCAACCTCATGCCCATTCGTACACTTCGTCGATTGGGCCTCACGGAATCTGATTTATCTCCTTCTACCATGATGTTACAAGGATATGATAAAAATGAAAAAGAACCACTGGGAGAAGTTACACTCAGAACTCAGTTTGGAGATCATGTATCCAATTCGGATTTCCTGATTGTTGATCAAGACTCAGCTTTCAACGTCTTTCTTGGAAGACCCCGACTACATCAGCATGCGGCTATACCTTCATCATACCATCAATGTCTCAAATACTGTTTCAATGGTCAAGTTGGATCATTGTATGGTGATAAGACCCCGTTCAAGACATGTGAATCTTAGTACATTGAGGCAGAATTTTATCACATGAAGGGAAGAGAGAAATCTACAATGAAGGAAATTACCAATGTTAATGCTCCATATGGTTTGGAGAAAATTACAATAAATCCATTTACACATGTGAGTATAGATTATGTGTTACGTATCAATAAAATTAACAAAATAGGCCCAAATAAAAATACTCTTATGGAAAGATCCATAATGTCAATTACGGCAATTGAGCCAGACAACATGGGAGAAATTGGTAACCTACCAAACAGTGATGAAAGCACAAGTGGTGACGTCTTCATTTCATCTGCTGAAATCCAACAGGTCTATACTTCGCCAATCAGGCCAGAAAAAGTTATAGCAACATCGGAGGTGAATAATGATGTCAATTCTCAATCCATCATCTCATTTTTATTTCCCAACGAAGGCCCTTTATCATCAATAGGGTCGGAAATGGAAGCTTCTTCTTCAAAATGTGCAAATTTTGACATATCTTCTGATCATGAAAATTTCGTTTTGTCATCTACTATGCAAGTAGAAATGGAAGAAATAACACATGATGAAGAGGAAGAAGAAGATCTTAGAGATGCTCCTCCAGAATTTGAAGAGGGTATCTCTACCACTATGGATGAACTCAGATAAATAAATCTGGGTACAGAGAAAGATCCATGCCCCACTTTAATTAGTGCGACCATGACCCTTGAAGAGCAAGAAATGTATACTTCTTTTCTAAACAAAAATAAAGATATTTTTTCTTGGAGCTATACAGAAATTCCTGAGCTTGATCCTGATATTGCTACTCATCATTTGGGTTTACCAAAAGATCATCGTGGATTTAAGAAAGCCGCGAGAAGAACACACCCAACATATGCTTCCAAAATTGAAGTTGAAGTGGATAAGCTGATCAAAGAAAACTTCGTCAGATAAGTTCAGTATCCCAAGTGGTTGGCTAATATTTTCCATGTAAAGAAGAAGAACAGACAAATTAGGGTTTTCATAGATTTCATATATCTTAATCGGTATTGTCCTAAAGATGATTTCCCAGTTCCGATTACAGAACTCTTAATTGATGCGACGACTGGCTATGAAGTACTTTCCTTCAGGGATGGATATTCTGGATATAATCAGATCTGAATGGCCCCAGAAGATGAGGAATCTACAGCATTCAGTGCCCCTCAAGGTGTGTTTTTTTAACGGGTGATGCCCTTTGGTTTAAAGAATGTAGGTGCAACATATCAACACTCCATGCATCATATCTTCAAACCTTTCTTAGGGAAGTTTGTTGAATGCTATGTAGACAATTAGGTGGTTAAATCCAAACAAAGTTCTAATCACTTAGCTGATTTGAAGTCATATTCCACAAGCTTCGACAACATAATTTGAAGATGAACACCTTAAAATGTGCTTTTGGGGTAACCTCAGGAAAATTCCTCGGCTTTGTTGTATGCCATCGTGGTATTGAAGTCGATCCTGAGAAGACCAAGTCAATCCTTGGTATGTCACCTCCTCATAATTTGAAAGAATTAAGAGGACTTCAAGGACACTTAGCCTATATTCGGCGTTTCATCGCCAATTTGGTAGGCAATAGTTTACCCTTTACCAAATTATTGAAAAAATGATTCACTTACCCGTGGACTGAAGAATGTTAAGAAGCGTTTGATGTTATCAAGAAATACCTTTTGAGTCCACCAGTACTCATGCCACCTGTTGAAGGTAGACCACTTATCCTCTATGTGACATGTCTAGAGCGATCATTGGGTGACTTTCTTGCTCAAAAGAATGATTCTGGGAATGAAAATAGCCTTTACTATCTCAGTAGAACTATGCTTGAAGTAGAAACGTGGTATTCAAGTATTGAGAAGTGTTGCTTGGCATTAATCGTTGCAGTTCAGAAACTGAGACACTACCTGCAACATCACGAGGTCCAATTGGTATCTCGAAATAATCCACTCAAATTCATCCTTAGTCGTCCAATGCTTACAGGACGTCTAGCAAGGTGGGCAGTTATTTTTCAGCAGTTCGACATTCAGTATGTATCTCAAAAGGCAATAAAGGGCCAAGCTCTGGCTGATTTCTTGGCTAAACATCCTTCAGTGGAAGACACGTCTTCAGATATTGACCTCCCTGATGAGGAAGTTCTTTCTATTCAAGAGTGTCCTCAAACATGGGAAATGTATTTTGATGGTGCTGCCAGAAGTCCAACAGGGAAGAAAATGGAAAATCATAAATTCAACAAAGTTGGTTTAGGAATTGTACTCATTTCTCTAGATAAGGCATTGTTACCTTATTCCTTTTTATTATGGGAAGGTGGTACCAATAATGAAGCAGAATACCAAGCTCTTATCACAGGCTTGGAGTTAGCGCTTCAAGAATAAGTGAATCACTTAAAGGTGAAAGGTGATTCAGACCTGGTAATCAAACAAGTCAATGTGGATTATGCCATCAGAAAAGAAGAGTTAGTCCATTTTTATGATTAAGTCAGAAAGTTAATGGCGAAATTCCCTTCAGAACCGACATTTTCTTATGTCCCAATATCACAAAATGCTCAAGCTGATGCACTGGCTAATATAGCCACAACTCTAGCAGATCCAAATTGGGACGAGACAACCATCAGTATTGCCCACCACCGTGCAATTTCACCTTATGTTCAAGCCAGAACAGAGGAAATTAATGAAATTAGTCCCATTCCTAAACCGTATGGTCATACTACATGATGGATGTCACCTATTAGGGAATACCTTAAAAATGGAACACTTCCACCTGATAGAGCCGAGAAAGATCAAATCTGGCGATGTGTGGTCAATTTTACTCTTTATGATGGCCCAAACCACCTAGAGAAAATTCTCTACAAACGTGGTTTTGATGGAGTTCTCTTCAGATTCATTGATGGTGAAGAGACAATGGCTGTCATGAAAGAAGTGCATGCAGGAGTCTGTGGTGCCCACCAGTCTGGACATATATTGTCTGATCAAATTCGAAGGCTTGGATACTTTTGGCCTTCAATGATACAAGATTGCGTTGATTTCACAAAGAAGTGTCATTCATGTCAAGTACATTCCAAATTCATTAATCAACCTCCAGAGTTGCTTCATACAGCTAAATACTTATGGCCATTTGCCACATGGGGAATGGATGTGGTGGGACCTTACCCTTCAGCTATGGCCAAGCAGTTTAAGTACATTCTTACTGCTACTAATTTCTTTTCCAAATGGCCAGAGGTAGTACCTCTCAAAAAAGTCAGTTCTAAATGCATTGTTAGCTTAATCAAGTCTAACATCATTACTAGATTTGGTGTCCCTCATACCATATTGATGGACAATGACACCAACTTCTTTTCTTCTGAGGTGATGAAATTGTATCAAGAATACAACATTAAATCCAACCATTCATCTCGGTATCATGCGGCAGCCAATGGACAAATAGAATCCTTTAACAAGACCCTTAAGAATATACTGCAAAAGTTGGTGGATAAAGATAAGAGTTCATGGCCTGATAAACTCTTTCATGCTTTATGGGCTTCTCGGACTACCACCCGCAATGCAACGTGGTCAACTCCATATTCATTGGTATATGGAACAGAAGCAATATTGCTAATTGAAGTTCAATTTCCTTCACTCAGAGTAGCCATTTGTGATCAGTTATCTACAGATGAGCAATCCCAAAAGCGATTGAATGAATTGGAATGGTAAGATGAGAAAAGATTATGCACTTTGCACCACTTGGAAATCTATCAGAATCGAATAGCACGAGCTTTTAACAAAAAAGTTCATCTTCGTTCATTCATTCAGGGAGAATTGGTATTAGTTCTCAGAACTCCAATGATACCAGGAAAGAAACCTCCCAATCTTGTGCCAAAATGGGAAGGAACTTTTTCAATACATAGGGTCTACTCCAATGGAGCTTATTCATTAATCTTGATGGATGGAGAACTCATTACTACTCTAACTAATGCCGGATTTTTGAAGAAATATTTTGTATAAAATACAAAGTATTCACAAGATGTCCCCGCAACATGACACTAAACTGTGCAGCACCTGTTTTCCCTTGCTATATGAAGTTAAACTATACAGTAATGGTCCAGTATGACCTTAAACAGCAACTTCGTCCCACACGACGTTAAACTCTGAAAAAGTTCCCTAAAAAGTCCTGTATGACTTTAAAATACACCATGGTCCTGTATGACATTAAACTGCACCATCCATGGTCCATGCATATGACCCTAAACTATTTGAAAGTCCCTTACATCCAGAAATACGTTAAAATACATAATCATCAAAGGTACTGTAAGACCATAAAACTGTACTTATGTCCAGCATGACACTAAACTGTAGAAAAAAATCCCAAATGCATCCAACATGACGTAAATGGTGTGTTATTTTGTCCTTACTGCATGACATTAAACTGCGCAGTCCCCCTTTTTGTCCAACATGACGTTAAACTGTATTGTCCCCATCGTCCAAGCTACATGACATTAAACTGTGCAACACCAATAGTCCTAACTACAAGACTTTAAACAGCATAGTCCCTTTATATGTCCTACATGACATTAAACTATGAATCGTTAAGGTTGTTGTCACCTCTTGTTTCTCACACTGAGTATGACTCACGTGAGCTTAGAGAAAACCTCAGCTATAACGCTCTCTTTGGGCCGCTAACCATGTATAAGTACCAACAACATTTTTTTAGGTCGTTGTCCCCAAGAACAACATGAATATTAATTCATTCTTTAATTGAACTACACGGACTTTGATCCTTGCCTTCCAGGCTGGGTATGTAGGAAACCTCCCAGGGTTCAAGCCCAAAAAAAATCTCTTCACATCAGTTCACCACCATCTCATATGATGTTGATGTGTGAAACCGCCCCTAGAATCAATATCTTTACAATGATTCATTTTCGTCCTTGTTATATAACGTTAAACTATGCAACACTTTTGTCCGGTATGACAATAAACTACAATACTCTTTGATTTCCTCATTTGAGAGGGAAACATTATTTACATTGATTTTTCAATCATGTTTCATTTCAATAGACTACGTGCATACATGGTAATGCCTAAACTTTTTATCTTAGGTTAAACCATCATTGCACTAAAATCCCCTTTCACCCTTCACATGTACGAACCAAATTTGTACAAAGGGTAGTTCTAGAACTACGTGGACTTGATTCCCATCCTTATGGGATACGTAGGAATATTCGAGTGTCCCTCGAATCTAGTCCCAAGTCTTTTGGGCCTAACCCCAAATTTAACTTTTAGTCTCTTAGCTGAAAAATCCTCATGAAAACACACACTGTGTATTCATTATTATGGTCTGAACTCAATGACCTTAAACTAAGATCTCTCATACTTTCGTCCTGCACGACATTAAACTGCATTTCAAGAACTACGTATGGCTTGATTCTCATTCTTATGAGATACGTAGTGAAGTCCAAAATTTCAATTCAGGACCCAGCCACAACATAATTCTGGTTATCATTGACCTATGTATCTCTATATACATTGGACAATACCCATATTTATGTGTTATAACACCAACCTTCAATATTTTCAGATATTCATAACCCTTTTCATGACTTTTAGTCACAAAAATGTCAAACTTCTGAGAATTCTTGTGCCTAACTATGATGTACGTGCCCATAGGTGGCCTTGCATAAACAAGTCCACATAATAGACTTGTCAGCCGAAGGATGCTATTTATTTGACCATGCAGCCAATGCCCTTAGGTGTCCCTGCATAATTCAACCCCTTAACGGGTTTTTTTGGATAATGGTAACGTCATTCTTGGGAAGAATTCATCTTTTGTCCTTATTTGTTTTAAATGGCGGTATGTAGGGATCTGCAAAAAAATATCCATCCTTAACATATTTGTCCCATGTCTTTTTTTCATGATCTGAAAGTATTCAAGTCTATGGTTTATACTCTCCATATTATCTTTCCCTACATTTGGGTTAGACCTTGGTAGGAGTGATATTTATTCAATTCTCCAATATTCTTGTTCAGAAATATCTTCTCGTATTCAAGTACCTCTTTCCATACAACAAACTTTATACTTTAGAAAATTTGAATCTCCATAAACTTTCACTGGATTTTAGCACTAGGAAAGTAAATTTCTGAGAGTTCTTTTGCCTGACTATGCAGCATGTGCCCATAGGTGGCCTTGCATAAATAGTCCACATAACAGACTTGTCAGCCAAAAGATGCTATTTATTTGACCATTCAGCCAATGCCCTTAGGTGGCCCTGCATAATTCAAACCCCTAACGGGTTTTGTTAAATAATAGTAACTTCATTCTTGGAAACTACTTCTTCTAATTCCTTTTATCTCTTTTTCATATCATTCCTTAGATTCAAATATTCTTAAGCCATAGTTTACATATTTTCTCTCATACTTGAGTATGGTAATATGTTTTCATATAAATTGTCAAGGAATTGAATCAATTTTAATCCATTTTGGTCAAATCTATTTCGACCTTAAACATTAGCCCCTTTATGTCCGACATGCATGACTTTAAACTGCCCACAAAAGACAAAGGAACTCTGAATAAAAGTCAAGTTCCAGCTCACTAAATATACATTTTTGTATGATTTAGGTAATATTGAGCAATTAAAAGATTCAAATTTTATAGGGTTATTTTTAATAATCCTAGTAAAAATAAAACTATGCTTACTAGGCCCATTGGCTTAAATAAATTTGAAGCATGTAGTGAAAGAATGCAGGTAAAAATGATTGAAGATGAAAGTGTTTTTCATTGATACACATGAGATAGAAGGACATCCATAGACTGGAGTCTCTTCTATTTTTCAAGAATTACAAAAGACTGTCAACATAAGTCTTCATTTGATTTACAACATCCTGAGATTTATCAGCAGTTACTTGAAGCTCGTGCACTTGACCAGCTTCACTCTTTTCAGCTTGATGAAGTGCCTTCTTAGAATCTGAAATGGCTTTCATGCCATTCATATGAGTTTCATCCAATTATTTATTAAGATGATCAAGTTCCCCAATAACAGCATCTAACTATTGCAGGAGTTTCACCTGCTGGACAACTTTTTCTTTGATTTTATGCTTCAGCTCCTTCATCTTGGCAGTATAATCAGCTTCGGCTTGGGATACCACAGCCTCAAATTCGCCTATGTTGACTGACAGTTTTACTCTGATCAAATCCTCGTGACTTTTTTGCGCCTTCTCCCTCATGAAAAAGATCTGTTTCACCGTGGCATGGATCTTTTCATATCCAAAACCACCAAGTCCTAGTATAACAAACTGGGATGACAATCGAGGAATTTTTGATTTTAGCTCTTCTAAAGGCACACCAGATATAATGTTCCATATGTTGTTCCATTCCTTACATCGTGAAAATATGAACACTTTAATCATATCTGGATCTGATTCCACATCATCATCGGAGGGGGGCATGTACTCTGGAATTAATGCACTTAATGAAGTTCCTTGTCCTTCTTTTCCCCCCTGATTTGTGCTTCTTCACTTTCAATTCCCGTTGGAGAAGAGGCTGAGGTCTCACCTCCAGATCTAGTCATTGCAGTTGATAGCCCTGCATGATTAATTGAAAGATTTAGTTAGCTTCAAAGTATAACAAAAGAATAGATTGTCTTACGAATAAAGTACAATCACAAATATTATTATCCCTTACCCAAGGATGGTTCAGCAACCTGAGAAGACTTCTCCCCATCTTTCCCAGTCTCAATAGGATTTTCAAGATGGGTCTCAGGAGGGTTTATTGGGTTTATCTCTACTTGAGATAATGTTTCTGCAATGGTAGGGTTGACATCAATGTCCACACCCTCTTCAGGCATTGGCAGTTCAGCAGCTTCTACGGATGAAACTGCATATTATTTTCAGTCATGTGTAGAAGTGTAATTTTTTTTTAAAAAAAAATTTGGGCGAAGGGAATAACTCACGCCCAAGGTCTTCTAAATCACATGAAAACATAACATGATCATAAAATTCTTCTAAAGTCATTCCTTGATTCATCATTTCATACAATGATATTTCAGAATCCTGGTTAGTCTCACCAGTGGGAGCAATTGCTACATCTTCTTGCTGACTTATGTCCTGCAACCCCAGACCCTGGACAGCATCTTCAGCAGCAGGAGGGATACTGGGAATGGGTGCTAGCTCTTCTCCAGCAGCAACCAAGTCAGCTTGGGTCTGTGATCGTTCTAAAACACCCTCCATGACATATGAAGGAGGGTCAGTCCCTTCCCTCAAGGGGGGAATTGAAGAAGCCCCTGCAATCCTCAGAAATATGAGTAACCATGTGATTATAAGTATAAACTCGTGATTATTCGAAGGACTTACCGCTACTAATGAAGCGTTTAGCTGTGGATTTCCTCCTTCGTTACCTTTTCTTATTTTGTTTTTTCGGAATATCAATAGTCTCCCTTATTGGCACTTGGATTGGCGAATGGAAGGCTATGTCCAATGCCTCATTCATGGCCTACTGTCCTGGAGATATCTCACCTGGTTCGTGTGGTGAATCAGCAATAGCCCCGATAGCAGTACCACCAGGGCTATACTGTGGCGAAGGAACCCCAGTTCCTTCATTGCAAGCTGCGAGATGAATAAAATAAACTCTTTAAGTAACAAAGCTTCAACTGAAATCAAGTTGCAAAGAAAATAAAGAAAGAAAACTTACATCTTCAGGAGCCACGTACTCTTGCCATTCCTCATCTCCAGAACCACCTGCCCCCTCAGTGGCGCCATGATCAATCATTTCCTTCACCCACCTGGTGATAGGAACAGAGTCATCAGTGGCATATATGAGCATTTCCAGCTCTCTGAGGTAAGCTCTCACTTCATTGGGGTTATCTTCGTATTAATGAATTTTAGAAGCCATAAGATTTCCTATTACAGGAAGTTGTAGGCCCTCACACAAATCCAGCCAGGCTGTCTGAGTACCACAGTATAAGCCCTTCCATATCTGAACAACCTCTGGTCTTAGATATGAAGGTTGTGAGGAAGGTCCTACAATTTTTGATTTTAATTTCTTCCCATCTCCTGCAGCTACAGATAGAGAATAAGAAAGTAAGACTTCTTGCTTTATGAAGTAGCAGTGATTAAAATTACTACAATGAAACAACTCACAAGGAGTTGATGGAGTGGGTCTTTTAATTCTGGCCGGAGGATTATATCGGGCACGAAACCGCTTTGCTGCCGGTTGTGCCTCATCATCCCCATCATGATAATCCGGTGAATCATTTCTAGAAGAGGAGTCTGTTGAACCAATTTCAGGTGAGGAAGCATCACCTTCATTAGGAAGGGTTTCTTTCTCTACAGTCCTCTTTCTCTTTCCCACTTGATATACTGGGTGATTCAATATCCCTTTGGGGTATGATGCTATCCAATGTTCGACATAATATGTAGTCAAATTATGTGCCGCTTTTTCAACAGGTAGATCAAATATTTCCCTAGTCTTCTCTCTTGATGTCAGCAGCCATAGTTGTCGAGCAACCATCAGATGTTGCTCTAACCTGACATGTACCGGAGGGGATACAAAAATCTATTGCAGAAATTTGAATTGGCGTGAAAATCTATATGGAGCATAGGCCTCACATATGATTTCTCCATCAATCCTGGCTACTAAAACACCATCCCTGCAAGCTAGCATGTATGCCCTCAAATCCAAATGGGATGTCCCATCATCAACAAACCGCCCAGATGGCGGACTTCGATAGGGAAAGAAATTGAATTCCTTAAACATGCTCAGCCTCACTTTCATGTCATAACCATTAACATCTAATGGAGTAATTACAGAGAATGCTTTCACTGACGGTCTGAAGGAGCTTCTAGGAATTTGTAATCCATTCTGTACATTGTAAGTCCTGAAGTGAGTGGCGATCCATCCCCACAAAACCTGGAATGGTCCCACTATTCTTAAAGGAGATTTACCCATGAAGACATGAAGTAAACTCCTGTGAATCTTTTCTAAAATGGGGGTAGATAACCCAACCATTTTTCCCTCAGCCAACTTTGCCGCAATGATGAAGGTCCCTGGCCTAACTCCTCCCTTCGAATCCCTGACCGGAAAGAGATAAACACTGAGCCACATTGCCAAGAAACCTGCCAGACGAGTTTTCTTTGGAATTATTTGATTTACTTCATATCCCCGCTTTTCAAACTCTCCTGCTTCTAGAGTTGGCCAGAAAGTGCTAGGAGCTCCTCTCTTCTCAGGTTTTGGACAGGTGGTAGGACGTTTGGGCCTGGTATCCTTGGATTTCTTTTTCTTGGATCCTTTTTCTTTTGGCTCCATCTCTTTCTTCCCAATAAGAAACACATTCATCCATTCTTTTGGATGAATATATTTTCTAAAATGAGTTAATGAGGTCTCTGAACTCTTGAGCCTGTGGAAGATCTTAAAAAATTCTTGAGCTAAATCAGGAGTCTTCTCTGAATCATTCCAAGTCACCTTGGGAGGAATGAATTCGTCATACATGTCACCCAAAATTGGAGCCCCTGAGATATTTTGGAAATCCCACAAACTGATACCTACTTCTCCATGAGTCAGATGGAAATAATTAGTTGCTGGGCTCTAGTGGCTGAGTATCTCTGGCACGATGTTATCATGTCTGTAAACATATGTTTTCCCAACCCAGACAGCTTCGTATATTGCATCTCTCTTCAGATCCTCGATAAACTATGCATAGGTCTGTCGTACCCAGTATGCCCACATCCAAGTTGGCTTCACACCTCCCCCAGGACGGAAGTCCCAACTTTTCTTCCAGCCTTTGGATTGACCCATCTGAGCATTTCGGAAGATCGACGAATGAAAATGTGGTTGAAGCACAGGTGTATGTTTTTTCAGATCTTCTGTGCAAGGGCTATGATGCATCACATATGCCTTCTCCACTGTTCCAGCATTTATAAATACTCCTCCACCTGAGATATTTGCTGAAGCAAAGTTGATATAATTCTGAAACCACGAAAATGGAAGATAATTCTTTACTTCTGTAATAGTGACTTCTTGTAGATGACCATAGCCATACAAAGGTAGATAAGTTCTTTGAGGAAAGATGAGATGATATTTCTTCAGATACTTAGCCAAATTCGGAATAGTGCTATCTTTGACAGTATAATAATCATGGCCAATGATGTTCATCATATCATCTATCCGCTTGCTAGCCATTTCATCAATTAATCCGGATCTAAGAGCCATTAATTCTGCACAAAAGTTGAATAAATTAATTCATAAATGGATTGATTTTCCACAAACTTTGTGAAAGAAATCATAAAAAATGGCAAAGGCATTAAGGCGAGCAAGTATGGAGATGTTGCGCAAGTGTTACATGTGCCGCGCATGTTTTTGTCGCGCATGTATCACCACGCAAGTCCTATTACCTAGAGAGTAGCGTGGCGGCGAGGAAACAGTGGAAAAAAGAAACTTGAGTGGTGAAGATAGCTTGCGCGGTGAGAGCTCGAGAAATTCGGGATCAGATGCTATACACGGCAAAAACTGTGTATTTATAGTCCAGGAAGCCTATCTCCGCGCCATACAGAGTGCGCTCAAAGCCTGCGCGACAGAAACTTACGTGATGCCCTCGGTGCCCTGAAGACTTGTGCGCCCCCTTTTCCTTTGGATGTATTCGATTTCCTCAGTGTCAAATCCTCTATTTCTCTCCGGATCCAACTCTGAGGGGGGACTTTTGTTGACGCTCCTTTCGTCACAGAATCTAAAGATCGGAAAAGGGGAATTTATGAGCACAAAGTGATTCAGCCTTTGAAGAAAACATCAAAAATCAACAAAGGGATGAACAAGGAAAACTTTTCCCATAAGCCGCGCAAGGTTCCTCATGGTCGTGCAAGTGGACTTGCGTGACTCACCTTGGCGCGCAAGCGAATTGCGCGACCTAATTGATAACCGCCCGATAACCGCCTGGGGTCTTCTCCTGCCTATAAATAGACCCTGTGGGCCACCCATTCGAGAGGATCTTTTTTTTTTCAGAAACTCGGATTGAAGCTCTCGATTCCCAAGTCTCTTTTGAAAGATTCTGGAACACTTCTAATGTAATTTCTTACCTAGAACGGAAGATCTAAAGAGAGGGAGTAAGGCCTAAGTGTTGAAACTCATCAACACTTGCGCGCCTGAGTGGTCAGCCCTTAAGGGAAGTGGTCACACTTGCGCGCCGCCTTACTCCTTCGATAGAACTTGTGTGTCCCTTTTTTGGAAGAACCTCAAGAGGATTTTAAAGGCTTTAATGAAGAGTCGCTCAAGTATTTCAAATGCTTGTTGAATATCGCGCAAGTACCCACCATGTCACGCAGGTATACCTGTGCGACCAATACTTGCGCGCCGCCGCAGTACCTGCGCGCCTTCCAAGACTTGCGCACCCATTCCTTTTTGGGTTCCTTTCTTGCCCATTTCACCCCTCTTAAGCCATTACACCTTTCCTTTTCAAGATTCAGTCTTCAAGACACTCTTCAAATCCATTTATGATATGATTTCTTAATTTGACTTCCTTATCTGAAAGGAATTCTGTGGAATATCTCCCAAAACCTTGTGATTTAAATATCTTTATGTCACCAAATATGGAGAGTTCATTCATTCAACCTCATCCTTTAATATGAGAGAATCCTTAACCTGGGCCTACTTTTCAGGAATAAGTCCCAGTCATAATTATGGACATCCTCCTCAGGAGTAAGCTCCAAATTCTTAAAATTCCCAAATCTGGGCATCCTCCTCAGGAGTAATCCCCAAACCGTAATCCCTTAACCTGGGACTCCCTTTTAGGAATAAGTCCCAGTCATAATCTTGGGCTTCCTTCTCAGGGGTAAGCCCCAAGTCCCCTGACCTTGGCCTCCTTTTCAGGAATAAGTCCCAGTCATAATTATGGGCATCCTCTTTAGGAGTAATCCCCAAGTCCCTTAATTTTTGGGCATCCTTCTTAGGAGTAAGCCCCAGATCCTCTAATTTGGGCTTCCTTTTCAGGAGTAATCCCCAGTCTCAAATATGGGCATCCTTCTCAGGAGTAAGCCCCAAACCTTAATCCTTAACCTGGGCTTCCTTTCCAGGAATAAGTCCCTGTCATAAATCCCTTCACCTGGGCCTCCTTTTCAAGAGTAAGTCCCAGTCATAAATCTTGGGCTTCCTTTTCAGGAATAAGCCCCAAGGCCCTTAAATTCTCTTTAACCAGTCCTAATTTACCTTTAATCTGGGATTCCTTCTCAGGAGTAAAACCCAATTATCAATCCTCTCCTAATTTTGGTTTCCTTTTCAAGAATAAGTCCCAAGTTAGAGTATTCAAATCTCCATGAATCACATATACCTTTATGGACCCTGTTCCTGGATTTTCTTCCTAATGTAAATCCTAAACCTTCATCTATCTGGGCAGTCTTACATACATAAGCCCCAAACCATTTCTTATGATTACATCTTTCATGGCCCAATTGTCCATTTTATTACCAATACCTCTTGTTTCTCACACAGAGCATGACTCACGTGAGCTTAAATGGTAAATGTAATTATGACATCCTTCTTTGAGACATCAATCATAAACATCATACTCCCTTATTCAAACTACATGGGTTCTGATTCCTTTTCCAAAACAAAGGATACGTAGGTGGCCCATCTATGGGTCTGATCCCAACTTTGAAATAATTCATGTCCTTCTGAATGACAATAAACTTCAAATGCCCCACTGAGTGGCTTTAAAACCATCCTAGTCATCATAATGACCAAGAGACTTTTATATAAATATTTTCAAGGATACCATTGACCAAGAATCTCTAAATAGATATAGATGATTCTCTATTGATGAAGAACCTCGAATACATATAAAAGAATATCTAAATTTCTTACATAGTTAATCATTGATTGTTAAACTGAAGGAATGCTCATTTTATACTTGGTAATATAATAAGGATTCACGAACATAACTTAAATCTATAAAGAGAGTCTCGGAATAGAAAATAATTCCCCTCAAAAAGGTGTGATGAGTCCGACCTCCCATCCTCTCGACCAATGCAAATTCCTAAGCCTCATCAGCCCACAAGATAATGAGTGCCTACCTTTGGAAAGTTGGTCCAAATGGATGTGGAATAATTGGATGTTTCTGGTTCTACAAACAAACCTGTTAGAAACTGATCGGAACGTTTGAATCTCCCAACCAGGAGGTCATCCCCGAATTCCGAGGGAAACGACATCATCCATGGAATGAATGAATCATTCATGTTGGGATTGACTGTATTAGGAAATGAATGTGGTTCATCCAGGGGATGAGAACAAATTTCTCTTATCGGCAAAGAAGAAATCACATCAGCTCTTGTGAGACTAAAGAAGGTCCAGGTAATCCAAGAGCGGATGAAGACTGCACAGTGCAGTAAGAAAAAGGAAACCGGTGCCAGTCTTAGAGACTCGGGCGTGTTAAATGTTTCAAGAAGTGGAAGCTTTAAGGATAGATGAGTTTGCGAAGAAGGAGATGTGGAGGCAGATCTAGGAGAGCAGTATGAGGTGGTGTACATCTTAAAATGCTATAACCACTAGCCTTATTTATCCCTGCTAGACTCAGGGAGCTGGAAGTCGGAGGAAGAGTGCGGCTGCGTGGGTCAAGGAGTGTGACCCAATGTCTCTAAAAAAGATTCAAGGGACAGTCGGTGTCCACTACTAGATGTTGTAGTAACAGACGTCGATATGAATCATTCATCGCTTTCACAAATCTTTTCCCAAACCTAGTGTTTCTGGTAAGCCGTGGACTTGACCCTCACGTCTGGAGATACCTTGGGAGGATACTCGATAATCACACTTACGCCGATGGTGTGGTCAGACCCTCGAGGCGAGAGTTCAGGTTGGAATCTCTTGGTGGTAGCGTCGAGGCCTTACGACGTTAGTTTGAGTATGGAATGAGACATATTTGTTCATACTCAAATTGACGGTTTTAGGCAAACATCGGGATGAGTTTTCCTTGGTCGGAGAAAAGGAAACCCCAGGAAGCACGGGATAAACTCTTTCACAGGAGGGTGCGACAGATCACTCTTCAGTCAGTCAACCATACCCTCGTGGTAGCAGCCTTTTTGAGTTTCAGTTCTAATAGAAAATGGAGACCTCTGGAGTTCGAGGATGACGATCACGTCCTTATACGGGTCTCACCTCGATGAGATTTAAGGAGATGTGGCCAAGGCGGCAAGTTATCTCCGAGGTTCAATGGATCTTTCTAGGTCCACAGCTGTGTAGGCGGGGTGGTTTACCAGTTGAACCATCCACCTCAGTTGCACCAGGTGCACAACAACTTCCACATATCTCTACTGAGGAGATACGTGCTCGACCCTTCGCATATCATCAACCATGAGGAGCTGGGCGATGGAGATGGAGTGTCTTTCAAGGAGGTTCAAGTGGGGATCGAGGATCGATAGGAGTGGATTCTTCGAGGACGGCCTATTCCTCAGGTGCGTTATCACGGGCAGTACAGGAACCTTCGGGTGAGCACACGGGAGTGGAAGGCTCAGATGCGTGCTCAGTACCTTTTTTGTATCCCTAGTTTATGTTAAAGCTTTACAAGGACGTAAATCCCTGAGGTGGTAGTAATGTAAAGACCCTGAAATTTCAAGGGAAATTTTTTCCTAAATTTTATTTGGTATTTTTCAAGAGCGCAGTTTCTGACGGCGCCTGATTCCGAGGCCCAGTGTGCCCGTAATCAATTTCCGAAGTTTAGCTCGAGTACGTTCATTGAACGAACGAGCGAGTTTTTTCTAACTTTTGAACCGGTGCTCGGAATCGAATTCTGAGGGCACCGATGAACTCACAGCGCCAGTATTTTCTTAAAGAGACTTTTTCCGCAGTTGCGTTTAATCGAGAGTGGAAGTTAGTTTTTGGGTTTTCTTTAAATAAGAGTAATAATAAAATAACGTTACATGCACTTTATTTTATTTCAGCCGCCATTTGGAGTGTGGTGGTTGAAACCTCCTCATGGAGGTTGGAGGTGGGGCCACCACACCTTAACCTCCCTTGAGAGGTTATGGTGGTGGGGCCCACCCGAGCTAGACCTTCCGTGGGTTGTTTATTATTGTAGGGACCACACGGGGCTTAACCCCCCTATTAATGGGAGGAGAGGAAACCTCTCAACTCTCCATCATTAATGAGGGAGACCCTCTAAATTCCTCAACTCCCTATTAAATGGGGAGAAACTCTTTGGCACCCTCCCCTCTTAAGTGGTTCCAATGGACCTCATAAATTGCGTCAAAGCAATTTAATTCACCCTACCCCTTTTTTTAAAAAAAGTTATGTAACCACAATGGTTACATACCTCTCCCCCTCTCCTATATATAGGGATCTTGGGAGATGGTTTGGGGACGGCTTCACCAAGCGACGGAGCGCTGGTAAAATACCACGACGCCCAACACTTGGGAAGAAGCTTATCTTCGCGAATGAATAACGCGCCACCTCTGATGAAGAACGCTCGTTTTCCTTCCACGGAATTTCTCCCCTTCCGCGGCGAGACTCTTCAATGGATCTTCTTCTTCCCCTTCATCGTCAACGGATCGACGAACAAGCTCGGAAGCGGAATCGGGTAGCAAGCGACGAAGGCTTCACCTTCCCTCGAGTCGGACGAACGCCGACGCCCCCCTTCGACGTCGTCATCCTCGCGACACCATACCGCGACGAACCTCGAACGATGACGCCTCCTTCCGATCGGCTTAAACCCAAGGTAGGGGTTTGTATTCAATTATTTATATTTGTTCGAGATTTCTGACATGATGATCTTCGTGGTTAAAAACCATTTGTTATCGAATTTGAACTTTGTGGTTTTGAAACCAAATGATAACGAGTAACGTGAGGGGGGCCGGACCGCACGAACACGGCCGACCCTCCTACCTTTTTCTTTGTGGTTGGTACGAGGAAGCGTGGTGTCGTCGCACCACGCGGTTTCATGCGGTAGATATGCGCGGCGCCGTCGCACCGCACCGTGGAAAAGAATTCAAGGACACGACACTATCGCGCTGCGTTGAAGAAAATCGAAGACATCCGCGGATGGAGTCGGGCCGCGGCGAAGGGGCGCGGCGCCAACGCGCCGCGCCAGAGAACCACGAAGATGGCGCGTTTCCTTTTTGACGTGCGGATTGACGAGCGACGACAAACGAGGCCGCAAGGTAATTTTGAGGCCTCCGCAGTGAAGGTCGGGTCCTGGGAGGACCATAGGCGAAGACGGAAGGAGAAACGGACCACCGTAGCGCATCCGGTGGCCCGCAGAAACCGGTGGCGGCGCGCCGCCGGAAGGGAGGCGGCCGGTGGTTCGCCGCCGGTCTCAATTAGCGGCGGGCGGGGGACACCCCGCTCCACGTTTCGGCTCGGCCACGCTGGCCGAGGTGCGGCCGGCCTATCGGACCGGACGGATCCGGACAAAGCCGGGCCGGGCCCAGCCGGGTCAACCCAGTTCGGGTCGACCCGGTTCGGCCGACCCAGGGGGGTCGGGCCGGGCCGGGCCGGGCCCAGACCCCCGTTTTCGGACCCCATTCGGTCAAAAGCCCATAACTTGAGATACGAGCCTCCAAACGACTCGCCGTCAGCAGAAACATGATCCTTGGATCGAGATGGTCATTTCGATATATTGCACTCAAGGTTTCAGATTACTTTGGGTTCGGCTGGGTTGGTTCGGATACGAAACCAACCGGGCCTTCTGAGCGGAAACACTCGTAACTTGAGTTCCGGACGTCCGATTGACGTGACGTCGATTTTGATGGATTAATCTAAGTGAGACGAATCTTTTGGCTTACTCCACTCGAGGTTTAGATGTCGTCGGAGTGCGGTCGGGTTGGTTCGCTCACGAAACCAACCGGGCCCCTGGAACGAAAAATCTAATAACTCACAGACCGGGCATCCGATAGTCGCACCGTCTATTTCGTTGAATTCCTCTTGATGAGATGGAACTTTTGGCATTCTTCGCCTGAGTTTTGGATACAATTGGATAGCGGCCGTGTTGGATCGCACCCGAAATCCAACTGGGACCTTGGAACGGAAAAGCTGATATCTTTCAGACTGGACGTCCGTTTGATGAACCGTCAGCGGCGTTGGTAATCACGTTGAGAAACAGTCCCTATGAGTATACCCTATGAGAGTTTGGGGTACAGTTGAGATATGGCCGGGATTGGTTCCCTCACGAAACGAACCGGGCCCCTGGGATGAAAAGGCTAGAAGCTCACAGACCGGGCGTCCGATTGACGCGCCGTCTGTTGCGTTGAGACCCCTATGACGAGGAGGTCCTTTGAGATACTTCTTCGTGGGACCTTGAGATACTTGGAGTATCGACCTGTAGCTCGTGGAGCAGACCCTCCCAGAGACGTGAATGCGGAGTACAGAGACCGTGTAGCCGACTGAGACCTGACGACTACTTGAACGACTCGACTTGGAGTGAGTCGACTAGCCCAGTGGACGGAGCACTAATTTATGAGGTGCAGACCCATGGCGGACGGAGCACTACCTGTGTGACAGTGCAGACCCGCGGTACTCGTCCGGATTGTACCTCAGCAGGCTACTTGGGGGGTGTGCACTACTGTGTTTGGGTGACATACCCCGGCGGGAAGCACTACTGTGTTTGGGTGGCTGACCCGCGGTACTCGACAGGAGGAGTACATCAGCAGTCTTAGGTTAGTGAGCAGTACCTCGGAGTCGTGACAGGACCACTATACACTCCAGAGACGGAGCTCTTCAGCAGTTAGGGTTTCGATAATAAAAATCCTGGTTTGAGCTGAGACTTTTGACCTTGTGTTTACCTCATTATTGAGATGGGTCACTTGTTATCTTAGGTATATGTATGGGCATATACCTGGTAGTGGTTATCCGTTGATTTCATGATCCTTTTGTTTCCTCATGTTTGAGATGGGTTACTTGATAACTTAGGCATATGTATGGGCATATACCTAAGTATAGGTTATCCGTTGAGATCTTCTTTGTGGTTATCCTTGTTGGTTTAGTGAGACCTTGAGGGTCTCGGGGTCCCTACTGAGTATCGTTATACTCACCCCTACACGGTCTATGCCCGCACCTCATTGTGTTGGTTGCAGACGACAGGCAGTGCTGACGGAGGCCGAGTGTTTCAGGACTGGACGGTACCCGGAGGTGGACTACACGACTAGTCAGTACCCGGAGGTGGACTACACAATGAGACGACACACGAAGGAGGGTGACAGATGGGAGTGTGGAGGAGGCTATCTATACCTACCCTTCAGGTAGGATCCGTGGTGGATGACCAAGAGATGCACCATCTGTACCTACCCTTCAGGTAGGATCCGTGGAGGATGACCCAGGAGCCGCTTCCGTCCTTCCAGCTGTTATCTTTTCTATTGTACTTGTTCAATTGTAGTTTTACTACCTTTTGGGTTTGTATTCTGGCCCATTTACTTTTCATAACTTTTCTTGTACTTAGTGTTTACTTTTTTCGCTTGATTACTCTGTGGTGCTTGTTTTCTTTTATAAAGGAAATGCCTTCCCAGTTATTGGGATTTATGCCTTTGGTGCTAGTCGCCAGCCCCTGGCCTATGGAAGACGGGCTTTGGGTAGTCACGACACGGGCCCCGAGGACGGGTCGTGACAGATGAGGCCAAGCCCATAAGACAATCTCAATGTCGGTTGAATCCCACTATCTTTGAAGTTGTAAAATTAGAAGTTAGTGAATTACTTGCTACATGAATAATTTATCCTATATATGATATTAAATGTGTTAACACAGTGAAAAATGTGCCTAAAAATATGAAAAATAGTTGTTCCAAATTAAAGGAATTAATTGGTTCCAACATGTGTGCAAAATATTTTGTGAGTCTGTATTGAATATCGTCGACTGAATCAAGGCACACAGAAGGACCACTATCCTCTACCTTTCATTGAATAAATGATAGAACGATTAGATAGTAATTACCATTATTATCTCCATGGTAGCTATTCGGTTTATTTCAAAATCAATAAAGGCCCTGAGGATTAAGAAAAGACAAAATTTACCTATCCATTAAGCACATTTTCAAACAAAAGGATTCCATTTGGTCTTTGTAATGATCTTGGTACTTTTTAGAATTGTATGTTGACTATATTTTTAGAGTACCTAGAGAATTTCATGGATGTTTTTATGGATGATTTCACAATTTATAGAACATCCTCTTATGATTGTTTGGATCACCCATGTTCTATCCTCCGTCATTGCATAGAAAAATATCTTATATTAAAATTAAGAGAAATACCATTTCATGGTTGAACGAGGGATAGTTCTTTGGAATATTATTTTAAAAGAGGGAATTAAAGTCTATAAATAATAAATTGATTTAATTTCAACCCTTATATATAAAAAATGAGTTTTTAAGGTGAAATATTTCTTGGGTCATGTTTGTTTTTAATGCAGATTTATTAAATTCTTTATTAGGATCACACTTCCCTTGTCCTGGTTATTACAAAAATAGTCTAAGTTTTTGTTTGATAAAATTTGTGAGGATTCATTCAATTCTATAAAATGGAGTCTCACATCACCTCCCTTCATCCATCCATCATGGTGTGATATCCCCTTTGAGCTTATGTATGATGCCTCTAACATTGCAGTTGGGGCATTTTTATCACAAAGAGTTGGGAATGATCCTTATGTCATTGTTATGCCTTATGTACCCTTGAACCTACCTATGAAAACTACACAACCAATGAAAAAGAAATTATTTATATTCTGTTTTCCTTAGAAAAACTCCAATCATATCTTATCCCGTCAAATTTCATTGTCGTTTCAGATCATGATACCCTTTAGTTCCTCCTAAGGAAACCTGAAGCGAATCCCCACCTCATTCGGTAGATACTCATCCTCTAAGATTTTGACCTTGATATTAGAGATAAGAAAGGAGTGGAAAATTTGATAGCTTACCACATTATTAGGATTTCCCCAACATTGTACCATCATGTTGACTCACCCATCCCCATTGAAGAATTCTTCTCTGATGATGACCTTTGTGATGTTGTGGAATTTACCACCTTGTATGTGGACATTATGAATTTTGTAGCAACATCTTGGGTCCCCACTGATTTCAGAACATCACAATCCCATAGAATTATGCAAGATTCACGGTTCTAGATTTGGGATAACCCATATTTTTGGAGTGTTTTTGGTGACCATGTAGTTCATCGGTGTGTCCCTAACCATGAGTTCACCTCTGTTTTTACAGTCTGCCTCACATTGGCCTGTGGGGGACACTTTGTCTTTTGACATACAACTCGAAAGTTCCTTGACTCATGTATTTATTGGAAAACATTGTATAAGGATGCCCATAGATTTTTCATGTCATGCAGTCTTTGTTAATTCATAGGGAATATCTCCAAGTGGAAAGAAATTCCCTAAAAGCCCATGTTATTATATGAAATTTTTGATTCATTGGGTATTGACTTCAAGGGGAATTTTCAAAATTCATTTGTTTTTTTGTACATTTTTTTGGTTGTATATTATGTATCTAAATGGGAGGAAGAAAATTCCACCCAGAGCAATGAATCTCGAGTGGTTGTTGACTTTGTGAGGTCCCAAATTTTTAGTAGGTTTAGTTTACTGAGATTTATCATTAGTGATTAGGGTACACATTTTTTCCATCACAACATAGAAAATTTTCTTCATAAGTATGGGGTTGATCATAATTTCTCCACATCATATCACCCCCAAACTAATGGAAAAGAATAAATTTCAAGTCAAAAATTTTAGAGAATCATGGAAAACAGTAAAACCCAATAGGAAAGATAATTGTTGGCACATGGATGACGCACTTTGGTCATACCGTACAACTTATAAAACCCCAATCGAAATGTCACCATATTGGATTGTGTTTAGAAAGGGTTTTCACCTCCCTGTGGAGGAAGAACACAATTCATATTCTTCAGTTAAACAATGTAATTTGAATCTTTCAGATGTAGGTGAGCAAAGGAAGATATAGATTCAGCAGTTGGAAGAAATGTGACATAATTCAAATGAGAACTCCCATATCTATAAAGAGAATAAAAAGTATATCCATGATAGCATGAATCATTATCAGAAGTTCTGTATTGGTGAGAAGGTCCTCATGTACAATTAACGGCTAAAGCTCTACCCTGGTAATCTTCGTTCCTAATGGATCGGTCTTTCTACTATTATTGATGTTTACCCTTTTGGTGCTTTACAGTTTTTGCCTGAGAAGTGTGGGTAGAAGATATTGTCAATGGGTATAGGCTCAAACTATTCTATTAGTATTTTCTAAAGCATGTCATGGAGGAAATCCTAGTGATAGATATCACATATGTCACTACTTAGTAGGTTATCCCTTATCCCTAACATTATTTACATTTCTATTTATTTAAAATACTTTCATTGAGGAAAAAGAAACTTTTAGTTGTGGGGGGGGTGACATGTCATATTTAGGATTAATCAAAAAAACTAAAACAAAACAAAAGTTCAAAAAAGGTGTTTTCATTTTTTTATTTCATTTTTTCTAATTATGTTTTTTAGATAAAAATTGATTTTAAAAATAAAATCCAAAGTCATTTTTCATGCGTTAGTCAATTTTGTTAAAAATTCCATTGTTTTTGGAAAATTGTTTTTTCAAATGAATGTTGATATGTAATTTTTTCTAGATTGTTTTTCAAATAATTCTTAGGTGTTTAATGGATTTTTGAAACCCATTCCTCATTTTCACTAACTAATCTTTTAATCCCTTACCCGAGAGACATTATAAGCCCTTTATTTCATATTCATCATTTTATTCACAATATTTTGTGTCTTGAGTCATGCAGAGAAACTAGAACATTCCTTGATTCTATTTGAATCCATAATATTCTTGTATTCTACATTCATGATAGAGGCAGTCGTTCATTGAAATGTCCTTTGTACAGTTATCCCTTATTTTTGGTCACCATTAAATTTTATCCTTCTTAAGACTTTGAGACCATAAAATGCATGTTTGGTAGCCACATTTCAAGCTAATTTATCCCTTACTACCCATATCATGTACATATTATTTTTATATTCAGCAAGTGTGGGTGAGAGGGTGTTTTATTGGAATTCTAGGAAAATAATCATTATTATGGGCTGATATAAAGGGTGCCTACATTATCCTTGGGAAATGGGTTCACAATCCATATTACATCATTGTTTTACTCATGTTTCCCTCTTTATATCAAAAAAAATATATATAAAAAATTAGTTATGTACATTGAATAAACAAAAGAAAATAAGAATAAAATGGGGAAAAGAGGATGTTTACTCAATATTATTCTTGCTGGGTCGTGACCCACACAAATGGACAATATAGATATTGAGTTGAATGTGATACACTTTGTGAGGGGTTGGGTGTGTACATTAATTATGAACACATGATGAATTTTGGCATGTTTTTTACATAAGAGATTAAACACTCCTCTTCTGCCTCATATTTTTAAACACTAAATCCTACATACCCTAGAACCATAGAAAAACATGTTGGAAGTCCTCTTGAGTAGCAAACTAGTTTTTGTTGATAGAGAAATTATAATCCTGGAATGAATATGGTATGATCATATGAAACCTTGTAAAAGTTCATAAATAAACATTCATTTGTTTCTTTAGTGAAGTGGGGAAATGTTTAGTTGAGGTAGGTTGCGACATGTTTCATGGGTGAACAAATGAAGTTGAAAAAATTCAAATGTGAGAAAAGAAAAATGATAGGAAAATTGATTCCATACACAAGACATAATAAATATCATTTCAAAATAATCTTTGATGTTGTCTCACATTTGACTTAGGAATGAAATTTGATTAGGATATTATACTTTTCACTGGAGTGAAAATTTTATGTGTTGGGGTGTGATCGTACCATAAATCACTGTTTTATTTCACACATATACCAATATATTAAACATATTTTTTATTGAAAAATAAAAGTATAATAAAAAAATTTAACTCCATGTTTGATTAAATTATTTTGTATTTAACAATGTTAAAAAGCGCAATGTTACTTTTTTTTATTATTATATTGTTGGTGTAGGTGATTTGGAGGGCCCATGATGATGTCCAAAAAATGGGCCAATCTATACATCATCCAAGAACAACAGTGGGATAATCTTAATTCTTATACTATTATATGAAACCAAATGGGCTACAATTTTGTACGATGATCAAAAATTAGATGGGATACATTTCATATGAAGGATCTCAAGCCCCATTAGGATACTAAAATGCCCATCTGAACTAATCTCTCATGGGAATCAAATCTGAAGAAGTCAAAAGTAGTTCTCTGTATATTATCAATATCTATGACTATGATTGTCCAAATGGAGCCAAACAGTCAATGGAGATAGTCGTGATATAGGGATAAAACAATCTAGTTTTTTCCAATGGTATGTGAGACTATATAGTGGCCTAAAAATATCATCCAAGTGGTTTTACACAATCTGTGTGTTCAAAACCAACTTCAAATTTTCTAATAAAAGATCACATAAGGCCCCTCATTTAGGAGTTCGAACAGGAGGAATGAAGCTGGATTTTTGATCCCCAGAGGAGTATTCCCATTATCCATAAACGTTGTGGAGGGTATGTGAAGATAAACTTCAACATCTTCTTCTACCTCCCTTCCCATGGAATTCTAAACACCTTGTGATCACCCAGGGAGGAACGTGATATATATACCAAGATTCTTGTTTGTAATATTTGAATAATATTTTTAATTCTAGGTTTTTATGTGGTTTTTCATCATCCTATATTCTTGTTTTATAGTGTAATGTACTGGTATGTCATTCTCAACTCATTTGATCTTGTTTGGGGGCACCCATTCATGTGATGTTTCACACACCGTTCACCACCTTTTCCTCCTTCATTCAATTGTGGTGTTTGTCTGGTTCATATTGTTCAGTTGAACCCACATAAGAATTTTTGAGTCCATGAACATTAATTTCATGGTAACACATTGAAATAACATACAATCCGGGAAGGAACATTTAGTTCTTCGTGTGTTTCCTTGGCGAGTTTCGGTTATGTAGTCGAACACAAATCACCCAATCATAAGGGGTATCTGATACATCATTGTGTGTTTATGAATGAAGCTTAGGAGATATCCTAGAAAAAAATTTGTAACATGTTGGTTCTATGTGTTACAAACTACAGATTAATATATCATAATCTTTTCTCTTTAAGTGATGAAGGAAGAGCATAACATGTTCTCCCTGGGATGATCTTACTTAATTACTCTTATTCATTTCTGTTGGTTTTATCTCTTTCAATTATTTATTGTAACCTTTAATCATCAAACCCCATGTTTTTGAAATCCCATTACACTTATTTTGCACAATCAAAAACATATTGTTTAAATTAATGATATATGACTTCATCGAGAGATGACCTAGGGTTGCTGGTATACTATAGAAATTCTAGTAAAAATTAAACAACTAATTTGACATGCTCGAAAATGTGATCACACAGCCATACAACAGCTTTCTTCAAAACACATGTAATGTATACCAAAAGGAATTTCTCACTCAACGTATCCTAGTTCTACAGACGGTTCTTCAAACGGATGTCTGGTACACATGTTATGGCCATTTAAGAGAAACTGGACCTGGTTGGGTCTGGTTCCGCTTCAACATGGTCAGAAAAAACTTGTCCGGGTTTGACCAGGCTGGGCTGGGCCGCAGTGGGCTCATCTTGCTATGTCGTGGTCCGATATGACCTACTGGGGGGCATGACCCGACCCACAAGGGTTGCGTGGCCTAACCTACAGGGGGGTGTGGCCCGATGGGCTTGCGTGTCCCAACCCGAGGAGGGCGTGGCCCCCAAGGATCACGAGGCCCAGCACGCGGTGCGGCGTGGCCTACTAGTCTCATGTGGATCAGCCCACATAACGCTGTGGTAGACTATAGGCATGACCCACTAAAGTAGGGCCCACACAAGCAGGCACGGGGGGAGCGGCCCCCAATCATCCTGAATGAATATAGTCATTCGGTTCATTCGACGACACCACATGGCACCACCTGGGTACTCAATGGGACCCACAAGGAGCAGATCCCTACATCTGCTGCATCAGATCCATGACCACCCTCTCTGGCAGTGTGCCCCATCACCTTTAGTTGCGGGCCGAAGCCAGCCGCCGTCTTCACCCGCCGCATCTACTGTCGCGACCTTCTCCACAAAATGCATGTGACGACGCACATCCATCTCCTCTGCAACAAGTCATTGTCGGCCACCACTATCAACCACCGGTGCCGGTCATCAGTGATACCCTGCTGGTGCCACACCGGCGGTATTCTACGGGTAACCGGGTGAACTCCGGTGGCACATTTATCCATCCAAAGGTACCAACGGCTTCCCCGGGACGTCCTCCTCACCGATTGACCCTCCATTCCAGGTTCTATCCATCTCGAATAAAATGGTCCTGATGATCACATAGATCAACAAAGTAGCATAGGGTCAGGGAATTGTTCATTTGTCCGACACCCTTTATGTTTTCTTGATAACATGAGGGAAGAATTATATTCAAAAATTATTTTAAAACTAAACCCAATAAAACCCTACCTCAAAATTGTCGGAGAACGCCTTCATTTGAGGAAGAGTCGGTGTTCGTCGTTCCTGAAACAATCCTCCAATGATGATGCTCAATCATCTCTCATTGGTTACTCATTGGAGATGAGATTCATTATTCATCCAGAATCCTCCCACGATCAAGCCTCTTCCAACGATTTCCCAAAACCCTACGTTAGAGTTTAACTCTATAACTTTTGATTAAGATGTTCATTAATTGGTGTAATTAATGAGCCTCATTAATCACAAAAAGGGTGGTTACACAACAATTTTTTAATTGGGCATTTAATATCATTAATTAAATGCCCAACCACCCCTATGGTACCCACCATAAAAACATAAAAGTTAGGTAGAAAGATGTTTTAAAAATAAAATATATTTTATTTTATTTTTTTCATTCATGATAAATGCAAAAAACTAGTTTGTTCCTCGACCCACTATGGTCAAGGATAACCCTCCATTAAGAAAATCCCAGCGTTGCAAGTTCAGGGGTGCCCTTGGATTTCAATTCAGAGCACAGGTTCAGAAATTTGGATTTCCCATTCGTATGTTTACTAAACGTACCTTAAAGAATGTTTAAAATTCCATTGTGGGAAAAATAGGTATCAGAATCAAACGCCATCAGATTCTGCAGCATCGGAAGAGTCCCATATAATTTTAAATAAAATTACATGGAAATCAGGATCATTACAAAAATATATCATAATTTTTAATTTTATAAATCCTTATTAACAAATCCTAAAAAATCAAAATGAAAACACATGACATCAGCTAATGAAGTGGTATTGCCTCATACACCCGAGCGATGATATGGTTTTTCAATGGGTTAGAAGGGAATACGTAATACATAGAATTATATTTGAAAATTAATATTTTTTTCAAAACATATCCCATATTTTCTTTAATTTTATCATGACTAACATCAATTCAATGTGTAAATATATAAAAAATTGTATTACATGTTGAGGTGCATGTTTTTCAGACACAGGAGTGATGTTATTTTATCCCTAAAATAATTGAAATTAAAAAAAATTGAGATATGAAAATTACATAATAATAATAATGTTACAAATATCATTTATATAATTTAAATACATCATTCTCACAATTCATGTGAAGAGTTAATGGAAAAGAAACTACATCGGTTCATGATTAAGTTGTCCACTAACCACATGATCAATGGTTTCATTTAACATTTGAGGGAAGATGAATTGTATATACGAAATTGAATTTACATACTAAAATATCATTATATGGTATATACTAGTGTTATGATATCATACTGGTTAAATTATAATTGAATGTTGTCATTGAAGGAATAAAATTAAATGACCGGTTAAGGGCGTTAACTATTCATCGAAGAACATCTTTTGGATTTCACCAAAGGCATCAGAGATTATTATTATAATAAAAATATAGTATATTTAATGATTGTAGGTAATTAATTGTTTTATTTTAGAAATATTCCAAACCAACATTTTATTAATTGAAAATAGAAGAGTGTATTGGGTGGATATTTATATTTGGGATGAGTTGAACACTTTTTATTTCCCAAAATAAAATGGTTTTCCCACTTATTTAACCTGAAAGCAGGGTCCATTTTTTCTATTAAAGAACTTTGGTTGTTATAACGTCACAATATGTCGATATAATATTTTTAGACATATTTTTGTTACATTTCACTCTTTGTCTACTTAATTTAATCCCATGGTAACCTCATTTTCACGATAACAACCATTTTAAATTTTGAATTTTTTACAGATTATTATGCTGAAAAAGTAATCTAAATTTATTAGATAATATATTTTATTCTAATTACAAATACTTAATCCATATTCCAAAATTTAATTTAGTGAATTTTCAAAATTTAAATCAGAACTAATCTAGTAGAAATGACCTGACAATAATTTTTCCAAGAGAATTTTATTAAATGATTAAATATATTTTCTATAAAAATTAAATTAATATTTAATAATAATATAATAAATTGTATTAATAAAAATATATTGGATATAACAATTCATTTAAAACAATATCAAAATATTTTCTTTTGTTTTTTTTGTTTCATTTAATGAAACGAAAATTTAAAATAACAACGCATATTTTTCATTATTCATAAAAAAATTTATATTCTTCTAATGTTATATTTAAATTAATAGAATATAGTTTTTATTTGTTGATTTAAAAAATTAATTTAATTTTTGGAAATAAATATTCTAAAATTATAATAATTTATTTTCAAAATATTTTTAAAAATTGGGACAAAACCATTTTAGATAAATTCTGTTTTAATAATAAAATTATATTTATTATTTTCTTTTCTATGGAAAAAATCATAATATAAATATTATATATATTTTTGAATATATAAATTATATAAATTTCATTAAAATCATTGTTTATGGGGATTTTTATATTTTATAGAGATACAATGTGTTTTTGTGCATAAAAATCTTTCTAAAAAAGTATTTCCTCTAATATCAAATACTTTTTTCATTTATAATTAATTGTTCACTTAAGAATTCATTTTCTATACATATTTACAATATATATTTTTATAATTTTGTTAATACTATTAATAAATTCCAATACAATGGCAAGTATATAATATCAGGGAGATGCATTCTACACTAAAATAATTTCGGTCTTTACAATTTTGACTTCTAATCAGTAATTATGCATCTACCATTTGAAAATCTCTTTTTTGGGACCCCAAATTATAGAAGGGGTTAATAAAATATCCTTTAAAAAAGAGATAAATATATTTGTGATGTTGATCTAGAATAACTAATTCTATGTTTTCCAATTGAATAACATCAGTGGGAGGTAATTATTTTGACAACGAAGAAAAATGTAATTAATAATTAATCATGTAGAGTATTGGATATTATTGATCACAATAATTTGAATGAAAATTTCAAAATAAATAACAACTATACTATAATCCATATAGGTGTAAAAATATTGATTAATAAAAATACGAATGTCTGAAATATGATAACTTTTATTTAATTTTCCATTTACAAAAGATGAAGATGTTGCATGAGAAGATATACCTACGTGATTTCATTCAATTTCATAAGAACAATATCATAATTTTATTTTTCATTCATCTATTTCCACTTCATATATTACTCCATGAAGTGTGAAAAAATTCATTTTCATAAATTTCTATGAGATTATAATATCCATAACATATTGACAAGTCATCCCTTCTCTCATTGATTATAATTATAACAAAATGGTTATCACGGGTTATCCAAAAAAATAAATCATCATATGGTTAAGTGATAAATTAATCTCTAAAAACACATAAAATTTTCAGAATTTGAAAATTCATAAATGGATAAACATATATCCTTTAAAAATATTAAAATATAAATATCTATAATTACGGGCATTATATTTCCAAAATCAACATATAACAAATCACTAAAAATTGAAGTATTTTTAATTATTATATACAAAAAAATTAATATATTTATCATGTATTCTCTTAAAACATGGAAATAACCTGAATTACAATAAAGAATTATTGAAAACATAAATTATTTATTATTTATTATGAAAACATGATATTATTTTTGTTATTTCATAAATCAAAAAACTGAATTAAAATCCATCAATGATACCATAATCCACATTTTCAATTGACCATTAATCAATTCCAAGATAATTTGTAATATCCAAATAAATTTATATATATCAATTATCTATGTATAATAATTTCATTATCAGAAAATATAGATAATATTTATAGTCATATTTCAATTTATTATTTGTTTTCCAGGAAATTCACCTTTCCATGAAGTCACTTTTCAAGGTTATCAATATTATTCAACATATTATTGGAAATCATTAATGAAAAATTAATACTAGAATATATATATATATTTCTAAATTCATGAAATCCATTAAATAAACACTTCACTCCTTCAACTTCATTATTAAACCATTAACTATGATATATCATCTTATACCTAAATACCTATATGGTTTCACAATCCATTAGTGTTATCTTCATCATCATCATCAGTATAGCCATTTTTCATACCACCTTACTTATTCTATTCATAAACATTACCCTGAAGACATTGATATGAATATTTCTCGTTAGTTTCACAAGAATAACATTTAATTCCTTATTATTAGATATAGAAACCTCTATAACATTCATTATATTAGTAGAACATTTCATTTTTCCTTTAAAATTATGTCCACTACGTATTTTTTTCTTGACACAAAACAAATTCCATTAACTCTACAACATTCCCTTAAATGAATCTATCCACCTTCATGACATATATGAAATTGAATATTCATTCATCCATGGAACCAACTAATGAAACTATATATAAAATCTATTCTTATCATCTTTCTTGAGTGCGAGAGTAGTTTAATGTATACATTTTTAATAATGTTTTGGGATAACTCATTATATATAAATATAATATACTTCACTGAAGTCATTATTCAATTTTTCATCCCATTAGAAAATTTTTCACCACATTAAATCGAAAACCATTTAATTTTTGTTCAAACCATTTAAGAGAACAAAAAATCAATACCGGAGTCAGAAAATTAATATTGGAAGACCACATAGTGTGAAAAATCATCTATATACTACCTAAATAAAGGCACCATATTTTATGTCTATAACACCTGATGTTTAAATTATGTCATCCATTATCAAAATCAATTTTGGTCATTAATGATGGTTCATAATTAAAATGTTATTATTCAAATCATATCCCTTGGTAGTTTCAATCAAGGTTCATAGTAAGGATGTAGTCATGATCATGGTAACACTAAAGTGTTGGATGCCATTTGTTTTTTAGTTTTATTAAAAATATGTACCTATTTACATAACCACATCCGCTTGTATAATATTGATAAAGATGTATTTATAAGAATACAATACCCCATTCATTTCCATAACTTATGAAAATATCTTACACATAAGATTATCTGAAGGGTCCTTGCTAAATATTTTTATCCTAGTTTTAAAATAATTACTAAAATTATACTATGATGGAATTTATAATTACCTTTGATTTTCATATATATATTTTACATATTCTTAGAAAAAATATTTAATACATTAAAACAATGATATCATGATTACCATATTTTTTTAGTTTTTTATAATAGTATGTACCCAAACATCTAATTTGATTACATATATTAAACATATCCTATAAATATCTTCCACATTAGTATGAATCAAAATCTTAATCTACATAAAATCATTACTCATAACACGAGAAATGGAAGCATAAGAAAGGGGGAGCTTATATGATCAGAAGAGGTAAGAATGTGAGATATCAATCATCACATAATAATGAAATGAGCATTAGGTTATGAGAACATGAGTATAAATTTTTAAAACCAAGCCATGAATATCAATTATCATATTCAAAATACATGTAAGAATTCATGGATGTTCATAATTTTCTATCCAAAAATGAATCAATGAATATGATCCATGATAGCAAATAATATTCTTAAGATATGGAATTTTTCCACACACTTAATTATAGGGAATAATTTCCATAGTAGAAAGGGATCATTTCCTTGGCTATCATAGTGGACTCAGTTCACTTCCCAAAACAACTTACAAGTCGTGGTTCAATGTAAAGACCATCAGAGTAGACAAATTCCCTTACTAAACTTGGTTCAGTTCCCATTTACTTTATACATATCTCATGTGATTTATATGTTTACAAAATGTGTGTGAGGAGATATATGTCCCACACATCACATAATTAATTTAATACTTATATGTTCCACATGATCATACAACATTCATTGTATCAAAACCCATTAAATGAAATGGGTTTCTTAAATATTTCATCATAACCTATGTAAAAAAAACTTGTTTCATATTCATTTCACCAATGGTTAACATATGGAATATAAATTAATTTTATAATCCCATAATCATTTAATCACATCATATCCCAGGGAAATTAATTATTTACATAAATATATTTTCAACACACATATAAAACATTTATGAAAAGTGTAAGAATGGTTTCCCTTTATCATATCCTTAATAAATCATAAGAGACATCAAAGAATGTCATCATAGATGTAAATAGAGTTTAAAATCCATAGGGATCATAATCTAAATAATATATTCTTTCCACTAAAAAAACATCTTATAAGATAATAAATTTTCAAATTATTTTTCACTAAAATTAATAATTTATGTAATACAAAAATATTTCATGATGAAATTATCCTTTCAACTTCAAAATAAAATTTTAAAACATAAAAACATTCCAAATCATTTTTTATAAAAATAATATTTAATGAGAAGTTAAAAATTATATAAAAAATATCCATTCTAACTTAAAAAAACTCTATCAAATATAAAAATTTCAAAATTAATTTTGATTCAAAACAATCATTAAAGATTATTAAAAAATAAAACTTGAAGAAATTATCCTTTCAACTTGAAAAACAAATATGAAAACATAAAACATTTTCAAAGACAAATATTTTTGAAATTATTTTCAAAAAATATAAATGATTTTTTAAAACATTGAGTTATCATGATTTTTATAAATTACAATCATGTCGTACACGTGATGAAAAATATTTCATTTACATTTTCTATAAAATTTGAATAAGGATTTTTTTTGGAAAATGACATAATGATTTCTTTAAAAAATATTTAAAAGCAAAAATATGAGTTAAAATATTAATGATAAATAATTTCTAGAATGTAGAAAATATTTTTTAAAACACTATTAGAAAAACTTTTTTGGTAAGAAAAATATTTTTCCTCAAATAGGGAAATAAATTCCATTTTCATAAAAATAATATTCTCAATTCTAGAGTACTTAAACAAAGGTAATTTAAGGGATGAAATGTATTAAAATTATATAAACAAAGAATAATAAATATTTCATGGCAATATATATATATAAATCATGAAATATTATCACTGGAAACATAATCTTAAATAATCATGATAAACGATTAGAATTATACATAAATTATTACCACTTTGGTAACATTAAACCACAAGCCCCATGAAATAATAAAATTTAATGAATACTAAAATATAATGATAATAAAAAAATTCTTAATATTACATTTCAATGGAGATCTATATAAAAATATTAAATATGATCTGTGAAAAACAAAACCTAAGTATCAAAAAATTCGAATCGAGGAAAACATTTGATACAACTTTTCATTCTTTTGAACTATGAAAAACATAAAATGTATCTATTGTTGATATAAACCATTATAATTTATGTTATATGCATCATAAAATATATTCATGGTTAGTATATAACCCACATAAATAAAATAGTTGGGGAATATGGATTGTGTATCACTGAAGAAAAAAAGTGATATGAAAATTTTATACCAAAATTATCGACATCCATCTTAAATGTTTTACCATCCTATAAAAATGATATATTTTTGTTATAAATATATTACATAAACATATTCATATATATAATACCATATATGTTATACTTAATCCCATTTTATTATTTCTTTATTAATTATTCCTTATTAAAGCTATGTTTTAAGATATAACTTCTTCATTTACACAGATATTTTGGTTTGTTATTTTTAGTCCTTTTAATTTAATCATGATAATATCATTTAAAGACTATTAAAAATGAAATAAATATCATATTTATTTATTATATTTATATTTATATTAATCTATTTGTGTTAAATATATAAATTTATAACACTTTTGATAGATATGGTAGGTCATACGAATGCATATATGTTGTTTCCATTTCCTCAACTGATGGAACATAAGAAAGGTAAATAATATATCACCCTTTCTTGAATCATTATGATTTAGTATATATTACAAATAATATATATATATATATATATATATCATTTATATTCACTTAATATACCATTATTACAATCCAAATTAAATGGAAAGGAAGAACACATCACAGAAGTTTGTGAGGTGGTAGTCTTCTTTACACACAAGTGACATTTTAGTTTTTTTCATGGTTGGGAGGTAAACATTTAAATTTAAATTTAAATTCAAAAATCATTATAAATTAATAAAAATAAAATATTTTTATTAACTTAATAATTATTACTTTCTAGTTAAACCATAATTGAAGAATTAATCATGTCGTTTTTTGATTATGTAATTCCCCATACACAAAATTGACATTATAGTATCCCTCCTGAAATTTAAATGAATAGGGTTATATGAAATATAATAACTCTATAAGAATAATTATGTTAAAAATAAAATTTACATACTTAAAATTGTTCATCATATCAATTTATGAAAAATGATGATGGAAAATGAACAATGTCGGCTTGAAGTTTAGTAATCCACCAACATGTGATTCAGAGTTTCATTTACTATTATATAGAAGATGATACAAAAGGTAATGATTTTAAAATTAAAAAATATATGTATATATTTTATTTTGTATTAGTATATCAAAATGGTTTTAAAATAATTTAGGTATTTAGAGTATGAAATAAAATCAAATGATTGGTTAGAGAAATTAAATCATATTCTGATAACATCTTTGTGTTTTCACGAAAAACATTATTTGGATTATTTTATTACAAAACATAGTCTTATAGAAATAGGGTATATAATTAATTAAGTGATTTTGGAAGTTATTTTTCCAAAAATGGTTATTTAATTTGGGGAGAAGAGTTGGGGGGTGTCACCTTTTATAATTTAGGTGAGGGTCACACTTCTAATTTTCTAAAATTAAGAAGTGTAATCATTTATTTCAATTCAAATAATTATTGAAAATGGACTAATATAACAATTTTTAGGTGATATGATTTATATGTGTTTGTATAATGTGTTTGGAGAAATATTACAGGTCATTATACCCATTATCCTTTTAGTTTAAACCCTCAGTAAACTAATTTTCATCTTTAAAGCATTAATATATTTTTCTTTTTTTCCAATAATTTTGTTAATAAATTATGTTGAACATATTAAATAATATATTTTATTTTCATTCATAGTATGTAATATATTTTTCCAAAAAAAAATTCTAATGTTTAATAATTTATTTAATAACTAATATTTCATATGCAATGAGAAAACAATTTTTCAAATGGATAAATGTTCAAAAGTATAAATGGGTTTTTTCAAAATCCAATATAAAATTGATTCCAATGAAAAAAATGTATTAATAGATATATAATTTATGTAATTATAATTCTAAATCAATTATATAACAACATTTATGTTTTTGAAATCAGTAAAATAATAAAAATTCTAAATAAAACCAGTATTTGTTTATTATTCATTGAAAAATGTATCTTCTCATACAATTATAAACAATTCACCCTTAGATAATTTTGAAAATATTATTTCAAATAAAAATATCATTTTTGGTATATATTTTCTATAATAGGAAAACATTATATTTAAAATAATTTTTAAAAAGGCTAAAAGTTTTCTTTTTTGAAAATTATTAATTTTTATTTTAAAATTGGATTTACTCATACCCCTTGCACAAAAACCATAATATGAATACTAAACCTTTTATTGAACATAATATATATATATATATCTATAAAATGATTCACCAAAAGTTATTTTTCTATTTATTAAGATAAAATTTATTTCTCTATATGAAAAAGAAAAATAGTTCATATACTGTAATATTGTTTTTAATATAATTAATAAATAAGTGGTCATAAAACAATTTGTTTTATAAAATTTTCTAAAAAAATTATTTTTATAATTTAGTTAATCCTATACATTTATGTTATTCCAATGGACATTCAAAAATATAACTTTTTTAATAAACGTATTTTAATATTATGTCACATTTCTTTTGAACTCAATATTTTTTGTGGCGTAATATAAAAATAGATATGCGTGAAACACAATATAAACTCAATTATGTGTGCTATAAATAATATTAAAATGTTTAAATTTATTTGAAAAAAAACTATTACAGAATATTGGCCAGTCACATATTGGTTAATATTCATAGAGAATCATAATTATAATCAAATTGTATTATTAGAGATAAAAGTTTTCCTTTAAAATATCACAAGAACAATTTTTAAAGAAAATACCATATTAATTTTGAAAATAAAAAAATAAAAAAATTTACAAAATTTGAAAGAAATTATATTTAGTGAAATAATAATTAAAACATGAAAAAAAAATATTAAAAAATTTGACAATTCATTTTGGTGAGAAATTTCATTCTTTCTGTGTATTGTAAAAAAGGCTTTTATTCACTTTTTTAATTAAAATATTAATTTTCTCGTTGAATGAAATAATTATTATCATTTTAAATATTTTAGTAGTAATTAAAACATTAGTAAAATTAAAGTAAATTGTTATAATGGAAGAGTTGAAATATACTTAAAAAAATATGAATTAAAATATGTACATTGAATAAAATAGTTTCCTAAATAATAGTAAAAAAACACTAATTTACATTGAAATCATTTATTCAGTATATTCACTACATAAATAATGGAATATAAATTTCAAACATAAAATAATAACATATTAGTCGAAAATAAAAATACTATTTTTTAGATTAATGTAATAAAATTATACCATCATAAATTTTATTATAATTAATCTGTTTTAAATATTATTGTAATGTTAAACCTTTTCCTCAGGTACTTCTTTTTTAATTAGTTCTATAACATCTTGTATAATTAATTTAAATTTATTATAATCATAAAAGGGGACTATATTAAACCCCATAATACAATATATGTTTTCTGTATAAAATTAATTAATAATTTATTAATGATTCATTACTAAAAAAATTATTTGAGGAGATAAATATTTTTTATTTTATAAATATTTCGATTCGGTAGTTATGATCCTTGTATTTTTTGTGATGGTACTATCATATTGAAAATAGAAATAATGATATAAATATCATCTAAATTTATTATACACATAATTTAAATTTTTTATTAATGGAAGAGATAGAAATTTGTATTGCACCATTCTTGGATATGTTAGTATATACATATGCATGAATGATATTTCCATTTTCTAAAAAAAATATTTTATTAAATATTTTGTTGCTCTATAATAATTATTAAGTCATAAATATAATATATATTTTTTAAATCCTTCATATTAAAAGACCATGTGTGGCAGTGAAGAAAAATTAATCACATCATTTTTTAGAGGTGGTAATCAGTTCTTATTGATGATCAATACCTTTAATTATCATTTTATTGAAATGATGATTGTTTGTAACATATTGTATGGATTTTTATTTCAGATGATGAAATATGTTTATATTGGTTGTTTTATATTTCTTTCATTAAAAAATAAATCCATTTATTTTATAATTTTCTATTTTGAGATGAATGGGAAATCAAAATAAGTAGATGCAACTCAATGACGATAAGAAACTTCATTTGTACTGGTTTCATTTTTTGAAAAAGGTTGTGCATGAAGTTCTATTTAAGAATCATACTATTTGCATAATGAATAATTTAATGGGTGTGAAAAGATTATCTGAATCATGATGTCTCCATACTGATTCAAGCGATGTTTTTCATGTTGGCATGTTTTCAATATCATTAGTCAATTAAAAAATGTTATTCAAGCACTGTTATTGAATTTAAGAAAGGGTCTACAAGTAATTCCAATTGGTTCCAATAGGACTAAGGATTGGATGGAATGTTATATGATACTAGACAGATCATAAATCATTGATAATTCTATTAGAAGTCATTAATTTTTATTCAAATATGAATGTTCTCAAAGTCATGAAGATTTCATGAAAAAGTAAGTGTTTTTTGAAGAATAAAGTCTAGGATTTTATTAATGATGATTAATTTTAATTTTTCTGGATGTTCTGATTGACTGGTATGTCATATTAGCCAGACCATTAGTTTTTATGATTAAACATTTGAACAACTCATAATGATCAATCAACAATTGGAGAGAAACTAAAAAACGGAAGTTGATATTAACAGTGATAAATTGGACACGGCGTGCCACAAATCTATCGAAGAAAAAATGAATACATTGGGGTGCAGTTTCCATAGGCCATTTAATTATAATAATTAGTGGTCAATAAAATTATTTATATTTAATAATATATTCATCCATTTTAATTAGCAATCTATGTGGTTTTTTAATTGGGTCAATAAAAAAATAACTCTTCTTTCATTTCCAAAAAAATGTGATGTGTGTTTTAAAAGTCATTTAAGACTCATCAAAAAAGATTTAATCGTGATACATCACAATTAATAAGATACCTAACCAGAAAATTCATGTTTAAAAAGATAAAACATCGATTATTGTACATCACCATAAATACTCTAAATAAGTTGAGAAAAAGTGGATAGAATGAGATTTTCATAAATTGAATAATAAATTATTTTGAAGAGGTGTTCTATACAAATATAGTTCATACAATTTATATATAAGATAATTTTAATAGACTTTTCATTCATTTTTTAGATTACATTTATGATAATGGATTCATTGTTTTTATATGGACACTATAATGAGAAGTCTTTAGTTCATATATAATTTTCTCATTTGGGTCAATAGAATTATAGTAACCACATTATTACATCATAGAATTTATATCAAAATGAATATTTATACAAGAGTAACTATTATTTTAGAAATTATAAATCACAAAATATTGTTGAGAATTTTTTAAAATGTTCATATTGAATCGAAAAATAAAGGGAAGCTAAAAAATAGTCAAATACGGTGTTGAAAATAATTGTGAAATTCTTGTTTTAGAAAAAAAAAATCCGAAGGGAAACATTGTCTATTTCATGCACAAACTAGTTATGGATCTAATATAAATAGATAAAAGTACATTTTAGTTTTTGTTTCTTATACTAAAGTGCAATGTTAAAGAGAGGGCACTAAATGTTTTAGAGGAGAGAAGAAATTTTCATATTGATCTTACATGAGATGTTTTTATCAAATTGAAGAAGTGCATGGAATAATTGTGTCAAGAGTTACTAGATAAAATGGAGTTGTTAGACTGAACTTTCTAAGAATATAATAAGTTTATTAGAGTTTCTTCCTATGTTTTATTTTTCTATTTTTCTCTACACTGAGTTTTTGGTAAGAGGAATTATACTGAGCCAGCGGACTGATTTTTTTGTGAATTCCAAAAGTGATGTTCTTACATGTAGATGGGAAATAATGTAAAGACATGTTGTATTGAAGGTTATATAAGTGTAAGATGATAAAAAAAATCTAAATATCGTATTTTCAAACAAACTTTTTAATGTGTCATTACTTGTTAACCAAAAATGTATCACATCATTTGTTCTAGATGAAGCACATGAATTATTGTATTGATCATAGTTCAATACAATATTAAGGTTATATAATATATGTATATATCAACACAAAAGGATTTTATATATGATATTTTGATATTATACTATTTCCAAACCCTGCCAAGGATATATATACGATTTTTCACTAGTAAACCTTTTAAATACTAGATTTTTTGTGCATGTGAGATATTTTTTTTTGAAAAACTAATATATTTATAAGAGGAGTGAGGGTTCCATATGATTAATATATTATGATGTTTTTTAATGGAAATTATGGTGTTGAATATAAATTCTGTGAATTATAATGATATTCAAAACATCAATGGTAATAACTTTCATATTTGGAATGATATAATTTTTCCATATAATATGTGTATTGCGTATGACTTTTCGGAAGCCATTATAGATGGATTTACTCATATTGATGAAAATTTTCCCATAAAATATTCAAATAATAATGATCTTGAGAATGATGGAAGATCTCAGAATTATTATCCCTCATCACTTTTAAAAAATTGTTTCTAAGAGTGAATTGATTTTGTAAGGCTAATGCTGTATGGGAAATGTTGAAGAACATTTATGATGGAAATACAAAATAGAATAAATAAATTTCATAAATTTGGTCGATAGTGGTTGAAGATCTTAAAATGTGTGATTTTGAATCTTTTGGTGACATTATTACAAGGCATAATGATATTGTTAGAACATTATGATATCTCAGTGAAAATTTTTAAGATTTAACTATTGATGAAAAGATCATTAGAAATATTACTAATTATTGTTAGGCCAAAGTTTCATCATTGGAAGTTGTTGATCTGGGAACTCTATCTTTGGATGAACTTTATATTCCTCTCATTATAAATAAATGGACAATGCATAATGTTATGAATGGAAAAACAAAAGATGATTCAAAAATGACCTTCAAGGATTTTAAGGAAGGAAATAATACTAATATTTATAATGAATAAGATATTATTGAATATAAATCAGAAAAATAAGTATTTAATGATGTTGTGTAATTTATATCCTTGTTTTCTAAAAATATAAATTGAGGTATTGGATGATAGAAAGTGATTGTACCGCTGAAATTTTTATATTGCTGAGTTATTAGAAACTTTTTCGAGAATGGTCCCCAATCAAAGAATGAATATATTAGTGATAATGATTATAGAAGTCCAATAATATCTTGAATGAACAAAGGTTATAATTCCAAAACATTATCCAAGGGAAAATAGAGAATTCTCTCCAAATACAAAAAAGAGAATATTTTAGTTCAATGTTAATGAATACGAAGATATAGAAGCCGAGGATAAAAGGGTTAATGATGTTTCTAGATTAAATACAATCATTTAAATAGATAGTTATGAAGGGTTTTAAATTAGTAGTTTTGTGGATGAAGAGATGGAGTTATCATTTCCTCTAAATATAGAACACAATAAATGTGTTAGAATTATAGTTAAACATGAGTGATAAATAATGAAGCTGAACAATTAAATTGAAATAGAAAATAATCAATAATTTATTTATATATATGAATATAAATAACATGAATTGAATTGTTTTTTGAATATGTCTATTGAGAATGTATGAAATCATAATGAAAATCTTGAATTTCTGATTAAGTTAAAATGAATAATAGTTCGAATATGCTAGAAAAAATATTTATAATCTTAAAAAGATTTATAGTTACAATAAATATATCATTTAAGTGGGTGAATGTTTTGGAAAAGTTAAAAAAAATAAATATTTATATAATTTACCTTCAAATGTTGAAAACTATGATGAAATATTTTAAATAATGATGAATGAGGGGAAATGTATGTATGTGTTCAAAACCAACAATGATAAGAATTCATATTATTCCAAAAGTTAGGATTCATATATAATTTATTGTACATAGGGCTCTGATAAAGTAATAATTAATTCCTATTTGATGTAGGAGATCGTGACTTATAATATAAATGTTGGTGTCAATAACATTCATATGAGAAAAAGAATAGGTTTTCTAAGAAACATGCTCACAATTCTAGATAGTCTGTAAGTTATATATGTGAGTATTCTTTATATGGTTAATATTTTTTAGTGGATTTGTGTATGTGGAAAATATATTTTAGTTTAACCCAAAATATTTAAATTATCCAATAGATTATAGAAGTTTATTTTTGAGGTGGGGATATTATTATTAATGGATAAAACCTGAGAATTATGTTTTAATGAAATTAGAGAAAGCTGTGTTGAATGTTGAGAATACTATCCAACATTTACAAATTATTTGTGATAGATTTAAATATACTATAAAAAATTAAAAAGGGAGTATTCTTTTGTTACCATATAACAAGTGGTTTATAATAATTATTAGAATATTCATATGAAAAATAAAATTGTAATGAAAGTTTTCTTTTTTCTAAAACCTCTTTCAAAGATAAAATAAATAATAACAACTGTAAAATTATTATAGTAAGTTTTCCTCACAAATGATAGGATATATTAAATTTTTTAAAAATTTAAATGATTTCAATGTTAGAATAGTGGCATTAGGCAATGGTGATTCTCTATGAATCTAAGGTGTTGGATCCACAATTATTTGGAAAGAAAAGATAAATTCTAGGAATTTCTTATTTATTAATTTGTTAAAAAAAATCTATTATGTTTATCACAACTGGTTATGAATACAATATAGTATTTTAGAAATGATTCTTTTGTTGTGAAAAGAGAGGAAGACAAAAAATCTGTTGATGGAGGAAATCATATGAATGAAATCTTTATTCAAGTTGGTGAAGTTCATAACTCCTCAAATTTAAGTATGCTGGAAGAAACAATGTTTTGGAATAAAAGGGTAGTACATATATTTCATAGTAACATGAACATGTAACAAAATTGAGACATTGCCTGTGGTATGCCTAATATGTAAAGAAGAAGATATTGGTGTTTCATAATTTTTCGGAATTTAATGATAAAAAACATTATTAATAAGAATTTTGATATTAATTGAACTCATCCCATATATCTTATCTAAACATATATTTTTGTTCCAATGATAAAACAAAAAAATTCCATAGATAAGAAGTTAATTTCATTCAATGATTATTTTACTTGTATTACATACGCGATGTATTTTAATCATAATTCTTATAATCTAATGTTGTTTAAATGTTTCAATTGAATAGATAAGAAGGAAGGAGATTATTCAGTGAAGAAGTTGATAATGGATAGTGTTGTTGAATGGAAAATGAAGACATCGAAATTTATCAACAGAAACACTAAATATTTCAATATTTTAGTACACTGTTTGGATAACAAATAATGGTGTTACTAAGAGGAATAATATAAGTATGGTTAAAATTGGTTGTATGTGTTACTTAATCATGGTAATTCTCATTAAATGTTGAGGAATTATATGAGAATATATATATGTATATTTAGAACTATTGTTTCTACAGACCAAGATTTGATATGTCTCTTTATGAAATATTCTATAAAAAACCCTTTTGGAAACAAGTAATAGTGTCTTGGAGATAATTAATCATTTATAATAAAGGTGGAAACCAGAGATCTTTTTATAAGAGATGTTATGATATAATACATATTGTATATTCTTCAAATGGAAGAACATATAGATATTTCAACAACGATACAAGGTGGTTAGTTAACTATATTTATTAAAAAAATCTAGAGAGAGCTAAGGAAGATACAATTGAACACATGCATATAAGGATAGAAGGAGGATGAGTGAATTGATCTTAACAAACATGGGAATGATGCCAAAAATTTTAATGACACTCATGATAAAGAATCAGACACATATATTTCATGTAATGAGGAAGAACATCAAACATCTCAAACTTGAATGAGTAATCAAGTGGATACTAAAAATATAATTTATTATCATTGTCATAATGTTCCGTCAATATATACCTACATTTTTTTACATATACTTAATTGTATTCATAAGTTGAGGTGAAATGTGTGAATAAATAGTTGGATCATCTAGATTGGATTCATAATATGAATGAATAATATGATCAAAATGAAAAAGTACTACTTGGGAACTCAAACATATGAAAAATGGATAAAATATTATTGGTACAATGTGGTATTCCTAAACAAGTTTAATGAAGAAGGTGAAGCGATTAGATTCAAATAAATATTGGTGTGTAATGTTTTCTCACAAATTTATGTTATCATTTTTATGGAGATTTTTCTATGGTTAAAATGAAGGATAAAATTATAATCCCTCTTGATTTTCATTCATAATTATATTACAATATATTTTATATAGATATGAATTTGAAATTTGTTAATGGATAAATTGAATACGAATTACATTATGAAAAACCATGCGTAAATTTTGTAGGGACGGATGAATATTATGTGTAAAAGATGACTATATCCTTGTATGGGATATAGCACACTCCACGGTTCTCCAAATTCTATACCATCTTATGGTAGAAAAATTTTAGGAAATTAATTCTTTATAGTATTATTAACTTTAAAAACATTCAAGATATTTCCCTAATTGTAATTATATGTATTGATGACATAATATTGTGTGGGAATGATGAAATAAGTTGTGAATAGTTTTCTTAATATTTTATGAATTTGTTTTTAGTGTCTGTGCTTGGTGAAATGAAATACTATCCTATGTTAATAATATAAAAATTGAATAAATACATATTTTTTTTCTCCTGAAATGTATTCTATGGAACATCTTAAAAATCCGGGTATAGAAAATTGAAAACATATTTCTCAAAAACATTCAATAGAAACCATGTTCCCTAATTTTGGATATGGTAAGGTAGATTACTCTAGAGATTTTCAAAAGTTGGTATGATATTTTTTTATTTTAGTACCTCAAGATCATATATTTTTTTGTTATTACCTAATTTGGTTGATTACAATGTGATTTAACGGAATCAAGAATACATTCTCGAAAAACAATACCATATATATCAAATTCATAATAGAGTTATATTTAGGTTTGATAGCTCATAAAGTGTTAATTTTATCTATTATAAAAAATATTATTGGGTAGGATGTATTGATGACTGAAGATCCACAACAGGGTTATCTTTTCTTCTTATTAACTATTTTGTACCTTGGTATACAATGAAACTAAACATAGTAACTCTTATAATGGTTAAATCTAAATATGATTCTTACACTCTAGTTGTAATAAAACTTATTTGTATAAATAATAAATTTTATGAAATACGTATGAATGTAAAGTTTCCTCCGCTCTTCAAATGTGATAAACAGAGTTATGAAAACATTACAACGAACCAACTACAGCTTTGTTGATCAAAATATTTTTATTTAAAATATAGACACATCAATGATCTTGTCGATAATAATGAACTCCCAATGGAATATGTTTCAACATTGGAACAAGTTTCATTGATTTTTATACAAACAAAAACGATGAATGCATTTGTCAAATTCAAGCTTTAGAATTGATGTCCAAACACTTTGTATCCAAGGTTGATGTATGTGTTTCTATCCAATCTATCATATTTTCTATAGAATATGTTTAAATGTAGGTAAATTTTTCGATAAATCTATCTATTTATATCATTTAAAAAATTTCAATATGAACTTATGTTGGGGAATTGTGGGTAAGTTTTGAACTCAACATTTAATTTTTTGATATGTTTTAATATATTTTGAGATATTTATAGAATAATTTCACTATAGGAAGGTGAAATAAAAAGATGTTTTGATTTCTGAAAGTAAACTACATTTTTAATGTTGAATAAGATTTTTAGGTCCCTACTATTGGATAACATGGATTTTCTATTAGTGGATGTTATTTACTATAATGAGTTTGCTCAAATCATCTTAGAATTGATGAAAACTAACCCATATATTGAGATTACTTGGTTTAGACAATTATAAATGTTGGTTAAAAAAATACATTTTGGGGTATTATTGGGTCTATGTTGACTAGAAGTTGATTTGGGATGATTAATGAAATTTGTAATTCTTTTTTATGTATGATATTGTTATTAAAAAAAATCATGTTAGTATTCCTATTATTTGTTTTAGATGAATGGTTTCATCTTAATCATAATATTCAACTCATTCCTAACAGAATGTTTATTTTTCATTGTCTTATATTCTAAAGAAGGATTTGGAAAGAAATGTTGATTTAGACTCACATAATTTCTGGGAAAAAGGATTCCTTGATTGTAAGAAAACGGATCAGAGTTTAAATTTCTCCATATTAAATCTGATAAATATTTCCTAGATTTTATTTTTTAATATCATGAGATAATTTAAAAATTTGATCCATAATTTTTAAATGAGTGGGAGGAACCGTGTGAGATTAACTCCATTCTGTGCCAATAATATTGTGGTTTGTATGGAACAATAAAATAGTTTAGATGTATCAAAAATAAAATAACATTACGATATAACTCAGAAAATTCTAAGAAAAACTAATTTATCCCAAAGTCATAAATACTTTATCATACAACAACTAGTTTCTAAAAGAAGAATGTATAGAATGTTTTCAAGATAATTATGTCAAAAGGTTTCTGGAGTCTTTTATCAACTGTTCCATAAAATTATTTGAACCATTGGATTGTCTATTTCACAAGATGAAAAAATAATAATGATCAACTAATAGTTATAAAATAAATAGAAGAATGATATAACTACAGACACTGATCAATAAGATTTAACATTCCATTGATCCCTCAGTGGAAGAATGATTACATATGAGACTACATATATATTTATATTTTTAATAATAATTTTTTCATAGTTATTATAAATATTATTATTATAAATATTTTTGTTTTATTTAATTTTAATGCTAACCAAAATAAATTCATTAAAAATGAAATAAGATACATTTTATGCAAAGAAATACTGAAACATTACATTGCAATGAGGCCAAAATATTATAACTGTCCTATAATGCCAACTAGAAGACCTATCAGGATCACTAGATGACCACCAAACATAACAACTTGACCAAGTAAATAGTGAACACACTTTTATTCTATCACAATGAAAACCATTGTGGAAAGTACTATGGAAACCGTAATTAGCATAAAGGGAATGAATAACACTATTATTATTTGTTGGAATGTTTTTTGGTTGTTTGGGGCACCCTAAAAAATATTTATAAGGCCTTTACATTTATTATGGTTGTTAGTAGCCATTTGGGCCATTAGGTGACTGTTGGGATTTTTAATGGTCATAATATTTTATAATTGTTTGGTATTTTATGTATTTTTATTACATTAAGTATTCTATGTATATTAGTATTATAAATATTGAAATTTTTTTAAATTTTTTTAAATATTTTAGAAGTTAGATGATGGCATAGATCTAATTGAAGACATATTTTATGATTGGATTTTAAAAAAATATTATTACCATGATTTTTTTAAATGAATATAAATTTATAAATGCAATGACATTTTTTAACTGATGTTGTATTTATAAATTTAATGTTTTAAAACTAAACATGAAGAAATAATATATGAAACAATATCATTTATAACGAGAAATATTTTTTATATATATTGGAATTAATATGTAAATTATATTAATTTAAATTTTGTGTTTAATAAATTTTGATTTGAAATTATGAGACTACCCACCCAACAAATGGAATCCTTGAAGGCCAATTCATCAAGGCCTGGTGGGCATCTCACTTTGGTAAATGAAGCAAGGTAGAGCACCCGAATAGTGCATGCTAGGTCTTGCTCAGGCCCGTGTGTAGTGCTTGGTCAGGAACGTGTAGTGGGTGAGGCACATCACACACCAGCATGGGTGAAGGTGGACCAAGGACCAAGCGTGGGGGTACCATGTGTGAGGGCCCCATGGTGTGTTCTTTTGTTTTTGGCATATGGCTAGTACGTCAACCCTTATAAAGTGATCCTAAAAACCATTACGTTTCAATGTGGGATGGAAATTTTCAATGAAATCTATTCTGAGACATCCAATCTCGCCAAGAAAGATCTCAACTGGTCAATCCAATTCCGCATTTGAACTGTACCACCACTCCTTTTTTCAACGATTTTTATAAACCACCTGATATGGACATTTTTATTCTTGGTTTCACATCCGTTTTAAATATTGTGGTTTCCTCATGTCCATCTGATCAAACCCATGTTATAATCTTGACCATCAATATGTTATTAAAATTACAAAATCCACCATATCCATCTGATCGGGCAAAGTCAATCGTGGTAATCCATATTTTTTCACATATTCTTTTGTTCTTCTTCTTCCTCGCATCGCACCTGTGGATGTTATCCTCCTCCTCCATTTTTTAATCCTTAACCCACGAATATTTCTATATATATCCTCAGACCCATCCATTTTAATCTTACCACAATTCCACTATGAGTGAATTAGTTTAATGCAAACCCCTTTGGTGTATCATGTTTGTGTAAATAAATTCTATATCTATTATCAAATTACCGATATATTTAATATTTCCATTGATTCCAGTTTTTTGTTTTTTTAATAGTTATATTTTTTTCCTTATATTTATTTGTTTATATTTTATAATTAAACCATATTACATAAATAGTATTAATAAACATTTTATTTAAACCATTTCTATTAACATATTTTTCACACTTAACCCTACAGGTTTTCCTCCACCCGACTCTTCATCATATTCTACTCATTTCAACATCACTTTTGAAGTTGATTAATGGTTTAATTAGTTTTTTGGTCGATTAATACACACACACACACAGATATATATATATCTATGGGTGTGTGTGTGTGTGTCTATATACATTTATATATAAATACCAATCTTATTCTGTATTATGTTTTTCAAATGATGAATTTTTGTATTTAAATGATTTTTTATTCGTATAATTTAGGTAATGGTTGATCTAGAATATTTTTTTATATGTAGTCACCCATATATAATCCTTTTGTATATATAGTTATATGTATATATATATATAGATTTTAATTCTATCCTGATTACGTTTTTCACATAATTGATATTAGAGATTAAATATGGATTTGAAAGGTATGATACTTGTAAGGATTTATCAAACCTTGTTTTGGAAAATAAATACCCATATATACACTTTTTGTGTATATGGTTTTGTATGATCTTGAAATCCTAATCTATATTGTGTATTTCAGGTGATTTTTATCAGTAAATAATTTATGTTTTTATGCACAAAATACTTTTAAAAGGGTGTACTAAGAGTGGGTTTTAAGCTTTCTAAACATATAAATATATATAATTATATACCGTTATATATATATATATATTGTTTTTAATCCTAATATGATTAGGCTTAATTTCTTTTTAAGGTAAATTTTTTCCTTATACTTACTCTTTTAATTCCGATATCAAATACCACATGTATATTTATGTAAGTAAAAAAAGAGATATATGTATGGCATGAATTTTTTTTAAGATGTATTAATTTTATTAACCATGTGATGATTTTATGTTTTAATGTTATATTTTTATTTTTTCATAATGTTTCATACAATACAAAGGTGATCATATCGAAATTTAATCCAGTTAAGTTTCATTGTATAGAAATACAAGCATTTATATTCCTAAAATTTTTACATTTGTAATAAACCCTTGAATTGGATATTCAAAATTCATGTCTTAAATGGTTATATGATCAGAAATACAATTTTATGTTGGAAAACAATAAAAACACTTGTTTTGTTATTCGGTGATGAAAAATTTTAAAATAGGCCATCAAATTTTTATTACAATAAGCATTACATGCATGCATCTTAATTTATATTACTTGGATAAATTGTTTGAATTATCTTATGTTTTGTGCATATAGATTCATAAACACATATAGTTAAGTATGTGTTTAATTATTCTATTATGCATCAATATCCCAGATTAAATTAATGTTTTACATTTACAAATATTATATATTGATTTATGATGAATCTCCTGCAATGAATACTCTTAATTATAATAGTTTATGGTTTAATTTTATAGAGACTCTTATTTATTAGGGTATGGTTTAAGCATGAACTACAAGTGTATTATAATCTAAAATATGTGCCTTTTATATAATATTTTTACATTCATGAATCAATGGTTTTGAGCTTAATAATTATTATTTAATATAAAAACCATGAAATATTCATATTAATTCCTACAATTATGGCTTGAATCACTTTAGTTATAAATTTAGAAAAGTATAGAAAAATTTAATTCACCCCTTATGATAACTTATGTATTAAGAATTTAATTATTCAAAGTGGTATGAGACACTTTGAATGAGAGACATAATAAAATTATTCAATGTGATATTGGATAGTTTTGATGAAAGACGTTATTTAATAAATCAAAGTTTTTTGTGAAACATTTATTTAAAGTATTATAAGACATGTGAGGAATTCATATGACATATTTTGTGATGGGTAAGGAATTTTATGGCATCTCGATTCTTCTTTAGGTCGAATGAGACAAACTAAGTCATGACACGAGGCATTGACAAAATGATTATTTATGGTTTTGGCACGGGGCCTCGACAAAATGTTAGGATTGTGCTGCGTTACTCATTTTTTTTAATATGTGACTAGTACATAACCAACCAAGAGACTATTAGACTATTACAATATACTTTTTTAATAATTGTGAACTTATGATAATGTTAATAATTGAACATGGCATAATGATGGAACAACATAGGAAATATTTGGTAACGAAGGATTAGATTTTATTTTCAGAACATTAATAAAAAATATAGAAGATTCATCAACCATTTCTTGAATTGCACTATATGTGATAATAAATTTATTATATTGTTTCTTGTGAAAATATAATAATGTATTATTTCATATTCTAATTTGTACCTTCACCCTTTCAGGCCACCCTTTGTTTATTTTGATTAACTCGTAGCTTATATACATCATTCCATTCATTTTTACAAGTATGCATACTCTGATTTGTGTTTTATTTTATGCCTTTAAATAAATATATATCTTCAAGAGAATTGGATTTTCCGAAAAATAATATTTCTATAAACCATTGAAAATTGATGATAATGCACGACAATAAATTTTATTTTCTTTTGAGATGATTTTTTTGGTGTGTTTTAATAAAATAGATTTCATTAATTAGGTTTAAAACCCCTTACTATGCAATTGTGGGGTAACCCTAAATTTTTAATCAGTTTTTAAATGTTTAGTTTATTTTTTTTACATTGAGTTATTCTATTTGGAGGCTCCATTATGAATCTTATCTTATATTGTTTGGAAGAAATATATCATTTGTATCTGTTTTTCCAAAAACTAGAATGAGAATATACTATGTGATGAGATGTGATGTGTAATTAAATTAGCATATTTTATCCAAAAAAATTACACACCATTTTTTAGGAACTCACTCTAGGCATCTGGGGACTGGGTTTAATAGTTGGTCTCAAAGAAACAGTCTAGAAAATTCTGGAAAATTAGAACCATACTAAATATTTAACTATGTTCTGTTGAGTAGAATGTTTTCATAAAATTTTTTGATAGAAGGGGAGAGAACACTAATAAATCATTTGTCTCCTCCTACTAAGGCACTACAAACCATATTTTTTAAGTCATGTTTAGATGGCTTTGAGCCCTTTGGGATCCTTTTTTGACCTGAAACCATATTTCCCACATATCCAACACTCCTAGTATACTTAACCTCTATCAAGGATAATGAATTCTCTATTTACTCAGGGTGCATGCTCGACTCCCATACATTGCACATCAGGGAATGTACATTGAGGGTCTATTTAAAATTTTCACCATAGACGATAGTTCTCTATCCATGGGGGATTTCCTCGAAGTAGCATGCGAGGGAGACCTCCAGCGGCATATCTATGTCAAATCTTGTCCTATGGATTGTATGGTCAAGTAAGATACATTGAAATTTTTAAGGACATGCCATTTCATTTGTTTTATAGACATTAAGTCTATAACAATGTATCCCAACTATATTCACCTCATTCCACTATCTCATAATACTATAGTTTTATTCATGAGTTTTACCCAAGATAGTCATGCGACATTTGGACCTATGAAATCGAGGAACATGAAACTGTGCTGGAAATTCATTTATCCAGATGGAATTAGAAAAATCATCAACACTGAGGGAACCAGTGAAGGAATTTATTAAATACTAGTTTTCAATAAAAAAATTAGCTATTAATGATTAAAAAATGTTTTTAGGGACATAAATGGTTATGTGTGTGTGTTGGTGTTGTGGAAGAATTGGAGTATAAAAGAATTATGAGGGCGTAATTCCATTAAGTGGATAATAACGTGATGCCCCAGACATATTTATATTCGTACTAATAATATTTTCATACTAATTATAAATATTATTATTAGAAATATTATTGATTTAATTAATTTTTTGGCTAACCAAAATAAATCCTGAAAAACAATATAAGACACGTTTTATTCAGTAGAAACACTGTAACATTACATTGCAATAATGCCAAAAGAACATAACAAACATTGAATACCTCTTAGAAGGCTGATAAAGATCATCAAGAAGACCACCAAATTCATCAACTTTACCATGTAAATAGAAAACATCCTTCGAGTCTGTATTAACGAAAAACATTATGGAAAGTACTATAAAAATAGTGATAAAGATCGAGTAACTAAAGAGCACCATTATTATAAAAAAATGGTTTTTTAAGTTTGGGACTCCTTAAAAAATTATTTAAAAGGGATTGAAGATAAATATGGTCGTTAATAGACATTTTGGTATTTAGGTAACCACTGGTTTTGGTAAAGGTCATAAAATTTTATAACTGTTATGTATTTTAGGTTTTTTTATTACATTTTGTATTCTAGGTATAAAATTATTTTATGTATTTAATTTTTTTAAACATATTAAATATTTTAGAAGTAAAATGATAGGATTGTTCTAATTAAATATGTATATTATGTTATCTTTTTAAAAAATATATATAAAATTACCATGATGTATCTTTAAAGTGAATATAAATTTTTAAAATAAGTGAAGTTTTTTAAAAGAAGTTTTTTTTTTAAAATTTAATGTTTTAAAACTAAAAATAATAAAAAATATATGAAATATTAACATTTATAATGATAAAAAAAATGTTTTTATATTTATATAAGAGAATTGAAATTTATATTGTATTCTTTGTTGTTTTGTGTTTCTAAAATTTTGAAAAACATTTGGGTGAGTACCCACCCAAATGATGGAAGCCTTTAAGGACAAGCACTCAAGGTATTGTGGGTGTCTCACATTGGTGACTGATGTTTTGAGGAGTTCATGGATAGTGCATGATTAGTCACGCTCGGACCAATGTGTTGGTCTTGGTTAGATGAGCATAGGGGGTGAGGCAGGTCACGTACCGGCATGGGTGTGGTTGGTCCAAGGCTCGCAGATCGGTGTCCTATGTGTAAGGAACCCACGGTGTGTTCTTGTTTTATTGGAATATAGTTGGTACGTCGATCCTTATAAAGAAGTCTCGAAACCATTTCAATATAGATGTGGGACAATAATATTTCTATGATATTTAATATGAGTCATCGATCATGCGGCGTGAGGTCTCAACCGTCTAATCCAATATAGTATTTGAACTCCACTATCACTACCTTTTGTGAAAATATTCATCAACCGTCTGATCTGGATGCATATAATCTCAGCCACACATCCCTTTTAAATATCACGGGATCCCCGCAACTCTTCAATAAAATATACATTATAATCTTGACCATCTTTTTTTAAATCCCGGAAGCCACCGATGTTTTCTGATAGGACTAATTCGATCATGGTCGTCCAACTTTTTACATTTCTTCCATTCTTCTTCTTCATTGTCGCACTACCCCATTGGACATCTCCATCCTCTGCTACTGTTTCCACCTAAACATGTGAGTCTTTCCAATACTCTCCTAAAATCCATCCCTTTTCGTCTTTCCAGAAGTCCACCAAGGGTACATTAGTTAAATTCAAACCCTAATGGTGTATCATGTATCTATTACATAATATATATATTATCATATGACCATTCAATTTAATATTTGCATGGATTACATTTTTTCCTTAAGATTTAGATTCAGTTTTCCTTAAGTTTCGTTTTTTATATTTTATTATTAAACCATAGTATATTAAATATATATATATATATATATATTATAAAAATCGTTTTTATAAACCCATTTTTCACACTTAACCATACAGGTTTTCCTCCTCCTAACTATTCTTCACCTTCTTCTCATTTCAACCTCACCTTTGAATTCAGGTAATGGTTTAATTAGTTTTTTGATTTAATAACCCATATATATATTTATATATCAATCCTATACAAGATATTCATTTATTCATATTCTTCCTCATGACCATCCGATCAAAGCCACACTATAATCTCGACCTTACATTTATTTTTTAAATCACAGAAGCCACTATAGCCAGCTGATCGGGCATGGGAGATCATGAACATCCGTCTTTTTTTCACATATTCCTTTATTCATCTTCTTCCTCACACTACTTAGGTGGATTTCACCCTCCTCCATTTTTCCTCCTTGACCCATGATTCATTCCATCACTCTCCTCAGACCCAACCCTTTTCTTCTTTCCACAAGTCCACCAAGAGTGACTTAGTTTACTGAAACCACTTTGGTGTATCACGCATGTTTTAAATAAAATGTACATATATTATCAAATGACCGATCGAATTAATATTTTCATTGATTTCAGTTTTTTTTGTTTTTTATGAATAGTTAGATTTAGTTTTCCATAAGTTTATTAGTTTATATTTTATTATTTAACCATCGTATATAAAAAATATATATAAACAGTTTATATAAAACCTTTTTTTCAAACTTAACCCTATGGGTTTTCTTACACCCAACTATTCTTCACCTTCTGCACATTTAAAAATAACCTTTTAAGTTAGGTAATGGTTTAATTAGTTTTTTGATTTATTAACCTATATATATATATATATGTTTATGTGTGTAAATTTATATATTAATACCAATCCTATTCTGTTTTATGTTTTTGTAATTGTTAATTTTTTTAAAATGATGTTTTTATTCATATTATTTAGGTAAGGGTTAATCCAACATTTTTTTATATACCGAAACCAATATATACCCCTTGTGTATATATGTTTATATATATTTATAGATGTATATATATTTTTATTAATTATAGTCTAATTTAGGCATTCATAGAATTGATATTAGTGATTAAATACGTTTTCGAAAATTATGATACTTGTATGAATTTATCAATCCTTGTTCTGTTCAATCAAAACCCTTATATAAAATTTCTGTATATACAGTTTATATTATTTTCAATCTTAATCTATTCTTGGTTTTTTCAAGTGATTATTATCATAAATAAATGATATTTTTATGCATGTAATAATTGTAGCATGGTTTACTAAGAGTGTTTTTGAGCGTGCTAAAATTATAAATATATATATAAGTATATACAGTTATATATATATGTACATATATATATATTTTTTAATCGCAGTCCAATTAATCTTCATTTCGTCTTAATAAAAAAAATATTTTCGAAATACATATTATTTTAATTCTTATTTCAAAACCAACATGTATATATATGTATGTACTAAAATTACATATATGTTGCCTAAATTCATTTGAAGAATTATTGATGGTATTTACCATCTGGTGACTTTATGTTTGAATGTTTTATATTGATTTGTTCAGAAAAATTTATACACTACACTGGTGACCATATAAATTTTTTATCCTGCAAGATTACTTTTTAATGAAATACAAGTGTTTATATTCTTACATGTTTTGGATTCGAAATCAACCCTTGAAATAGATTTTTTCAATTCTTTTCTTAAATGTTTATATGATAAAAAATAAAATTTTATATTGGAAAACAATAACAAAACCATGTTTTGTAATTTTCTTCCAATAAATTATAAAATAGGACATCACCATGTTATTACAATTAGAATTATATGCATGTATCTCAATTTATAATTTTTTTGATAAATAGTTTGAATTATGTTTTGATTCATGAATATAAATGCATTAAAACATATACTGATGTGTGCGTTTAGTTACTCTCTTATACACAAATGTCCCATATTAAATGAATATTTTACATTTTCAAATATTATAATTTAATTCATAATGACTCTTCCATAATGAATACAGATAATTATTAAATATTATGATTTAATTTGAATAAAACGTCTATTTACCAGATCATGGTTTGAACATGAATGGTAAGTAACTTAACTTTGAATACAGTTGTATCTTATATAAAATGTTTACATTCATGAAATAAGTTTTTTGAATTTAATAGTTATTATTTTATGTTACAGCCAAATCAATTTTTAGATTAATGAATACATTTATTTCTTCACCCACTGTATTTATGAATGTTGACAGTAAATGCAAAATGAAATTTATACGTTATGATATCTTAAGGATTAATAATTTTATTATTAAACGTGATATATGAAACTTTGAATAAAATACATAATTTAATTATATAATGTGGAATGAGACACTTTGAATACAATACATAATTTTATAAATATAACCGGAATGGGAAACATTAAATTAATGACTTAAGAGACATATAAGAAATGAGTTGGACATATTATATGATGGGTGAGGCCTAATATAGCCTCTCGATGCATTGGTAGGTCTCATGAGACAAACTAGGTCATGGCATGAGTCATTCATAGAATGATTATGTATGGTCTTGGCATGAGGCATTGATAGAATTTTATGATTCTCTGGCATTATGAATTTACTCAATATGTGACTAGTACTTATCCAACCATGTGACTATTAGAGAATTATAATATCCTTGGTTAAGAATCTTGTACTTATGATAGTGGTAGTAAATTAACATGGCATAATGATGGATGTACTTAGAAAATCATTTTTAAATAATTTTTATATTTTATTTTACAAACCTTAATGGAAAAGATATAAGATTCATCTTTCATTTTATGAATTTCATTTTATTTGATAAGTAATTTAATATTTTGTTTATTGTAAAATTCTATGAAATTTTTATTCCATTTGTTATCATTTACATTCTCCCTTTTAGGCCCCCCTTAGTTTATTTTGATCAACTCCTTGTATAAATGAAGCATTCCATGCATTTGGGTATAAGTATAAGTACTCTGAAATATATATTACTTGTGTACTTTAAATAAATATATATCTTCTTGAGTAAGAGATTTTACATAAAAATCATATCTATTAATCTTGTAAATTTATGATGATGGACAAAAAGAAATATTTTTTTCTTTTGTGGAAATTTTTATTTGTGTTTTTAAAATAGGAATTTCATTAATTGAATTTGAACCCCCCCTACTATGAAATTTTGTGATCACCGTATGTTTATAATCTGTTATTACGTGTTTAGTTGATATTTCAGCTTTGTGTTATTCTATGTGGAGACAACATTATCAATCTTATCTTATAAAATTTTGAGGAAATGTATCAGTTGTATCTGGTTTTCCAAAACCTATACCAAGAAGACCTGCTATCATAAGATGTGATGTGTAATTTTATTATCATATTTTTATAAAAATAAAACATAGCATGATTTAGGAAATTACTCTGGGATTTTGGGGTAAGGTAATCATATTAATTAGTTGTGGAAATTTTAGACCAATGAATGAGAATAATATGTGACCAATAAATATGAAGGATTTCATCAATGTATTCATCCATTTTCATTAAAATGATTATTTTTCGTTAATTAGGCAATGATTAATAGAAATTAAAGTTTTTTTTTCAGATAAAACAAGTAAAATTTTATTAAATGTGGGTCAAGAGTCATCTGACAATGAGTGATGCCAAAATATTGAAATGAATAATAGACTGATCAATTAGATTCATACTATCACTACGAATCTATCAGTTGTCATACATAATCAGATTCAGTCTAAGGATTATTTGAACAATTTAATGGAAGGATATTCATTTTAAAAAATACTAAAAATATGATGACAATGTTTTTTTCATCATACATAATTTTCAATAATGTTTATGGAATAACGGTTTCAAATTTTTATGTCTTTCAATTGATAGGGCGTAAATATACGACATGGAATTAATTTTTTAGCAGTGGCCATCATTACGAGAAATATTTAATTCTTATTTATTTTTCTGATGTGTGTTTGTAGAATCAGTGTGACAATATGAATTCGTCGTAATGAATATATCATAATGAAAATTGGTATTAGATAAAAAAATAGTTAAAAATTAAAACATAGGATGATGTTGTTAGAATATTAAAGAGGGTTTAAAAGAATCAAGAAGTGAATATTTTCACTAAAACTATTTATGATTATGATAAAATAAATGTGAAATTCAAATTTCAACCAATTTGGTTTTATGGGAAATAATTTTTTGATTCCAACCCAAACCACTATTCACTCTCCTAGAAATAGAAGAAATTGTATTTTAGTTGTGATTATTTTACTATTCACACAAAATAATATATAGAAAGTAATAAATTCACCTTATGGGAGATTAATTTTATAGAATGATATTTCCTAAGGAGATTTACCGAACCAAAGAAGTGTAATAAATAATAGCGGTAAAATTTTCTAGATCAAATAGAGTCATCGAACTAACCATTCTGGGGATTGAAGAAAAATTTAATAATTGTACCTCGAGTTTTATTTCCTATTGGTATTCTAGTCCAAGGTATCTTAAATTGGACTCCAACTATGTAAATATACTGAGTTTTTATTTAATGTCCATATGTGAATTTTTACCTACTACTACATAGGAAAATAATGAAGTGTTTTTTTAATTTAATATATGTGGAAGATTAAAATGTAGCATGGACTCCTGTTTTTTAACAAAATGGTAATGGTTTAATTTCTTATTACATAAATTTTAACAACATTTTTTTCAAGATGAATCACATGAACTGTTTTATTGATCAAATTCCTACTCAATTGTAAGGGTATATCCTATTTGTTTTTATCCACACAAAATTATTGTTTTCTTATGGATTGTGTGGTATTGGATTGATTCCAAACCATAACAAGGACATAACAAGTCTTTTTTAGTATGGATCCTTAACAATAATTATGTATTGGTGGATGTTTTATTGTCCTTTTGATTATATGTGATAAATATTTATAGGAGTTTATAGTTTTTTAAATACAAAAGGAATGAAAAAGAAAAAATATCATAGATTCATTTCTCCCCCTCCTAGTGATACATTGTTCCTGTATTTTTTATAACAAGGAATAATAATATTATATGTTCATCACAATAGAATCTCACTCTATTTATGATATTGGATTCATGATATATACAATATGTTTAGAAAATGTTGATGAATAAATAAAATTGAAATTACATGATTATGAGTTATTCCCCATGGTTTGGATACATCCTTTGGATTATATGTTATGAATTGAACATATGGTATTATGATCACTAAAATGCTATTTACAAGTGGGAAGGGATGTAATGATGGTATTAGGGTGTGGTTTGGCCATGTTATAAGGACCAAAAATTATAAATAAGGGATAATAGGAGGTTCTATGTAAAAATTTTAGGAATATAGACACAAAGAATGAGTTAAATAGTTAATTTAAAACAAATAATTTTCAAGGTAATGTGGAAACAATATTATAAATTATAAATATAGGATGGGAATGTGTCTAATTAGTATAAAAAATTAAAATTTATACACGTTTATGTGTTTCTAAAACACTTAACTCTTATATTAACACCCATTTAATCTTTAGATGACTGTTTGGAATTAAAATTGTATTCCCTTTAATTTATGTGAATGCTAATATAAACGAAAAACTAATATATTAGTGAAACAATTATTGTTGACCATAAGAATATCATTTGGACCATGTTATATTTTTTATGAATTTGAAATCATTATATAAAATACTATGTTACAATTGATAACATTAAATTCATTTTTAGTACTATTTATATTGTGTGACTTCAAATAATACAAGGTTAAAAATGAATTACAATCCAAAAATCAGAATCATAACAAAAATTTTATATTTGTCTAATAAATTATGGGAGATTAATAATTCTTCCAAATTTTATTACATCTAATATTTTTTATATTTTATATTTTATTTTTATATTATGTGGAGTTCTATTATGTTGGAATTACCTATGAATTTAACGCAATAATAACATTAAACAATATATAAAATAAATTAATATGATAAAAAATAATTATTTAGAAAAAAAATTCGATCTAAATATAAAACCTTTTTATCAAAATGAAATAATATTGGATTTATTAAAAAAGAGTGTCATTTGGGATTTCTTATTTACGAAAAAAATATTTTGGTCATTATCAAAAAATAATGACCCAAAAATTCTTTTTAATATAACATTAGATGATTATGGTTGAAATAAAACCAAATAATAGAAACAGGGTAGGTGATATATGTATTCTTAAAGTCATATCACTTTTTTTAACCTAAACTACCCAGTGCTCCCTTACCAATGTGAAAATTATTTTCAAAGGTTACTATTGATAATGGAAAAAACGTAGATCAATATACTAATTTGGGAAATTATTATTATAAATATGAAATTCAATTTTCATGACGATGTTTCATGATTTTTACCAATATTTTATAAAATAACAACATAAAATGAAATGAAAATGATTTTGAAAAAAATGTCTCCATAAGCATTAAAAAAGATTTTCCACATCCCATTACTAATAGAACCCATTATATTAATTTTAAAAAATATTATTGAATATTTAATTTAAACATACGTTTCATTAAAATAATTAAAAATAGTTGTTAAGTAAAATTTCTTAAATTGATACACATTTCAGGTATAAAGACTATTTTTTAGTAAAAATCGCACTTTTTATTTTAAATTCCTCTATCAATTTATAACAAAAGAATTCAATTGATACATGTGTGAAATATTTTTTTTCTTATTTTTTTATTCCTAATCTTACCATTAAATCCAATATCTTGTCTATTTCTATCACATTGTATAATGGTAATTACATAGTAAAACATTATTATTTTCAACATATTGTTTTGTGGGAAAAAAGATATCAAATTATTCATGTTTATTTCAACTAATATATATATAATATAATATGGTTACATTCTACAACCTTGAAATTTATTTCCACATTGAAATTATTTCAATACAATGAAAAAATGAGGATATCATTTTTTTCTATTACATCCTTAGGTTCCCATGATGATTTTTCAAATTTAAAATTCCCCTTGAGAACATTAACTCGACAAGAGTTATTATTTTCATTTCGATTTTTCTCTATGATCATAGATTTATATCTATTGTTCTTCATAGGAAATATCATACTCCAGTGGTATAAATTTTTTATTCAGTAAATGTGATTAATTTGACTTACTTATACAATATATATATATATACATAGAACACATCATGAACAAGAGACAGGTTTGATGTATGTTCAATGTGATAATATACAGTCCCAAATCAATAAAAAAAATAAAAATGTAGAAATATACCTTGGAATTGAATTTTCCTTCCTTCCCAACCAGAGAGCATTTATTTATGGATTCATTTGTATAAATTCTCTCTCACCAACAACCAATTCTACATCTCATTGAGGATTTTTCGCATAACGCATTTATTGGTTATGGGATAGTTGATGTCCTAATAAATGTCACTCAAATTCTCTTCCATTACCTCATATATCATATGTCCCAATATCATTTATTCGAAAACTTCTTCCAAGAATGTTATATCTCTATGCTCAATTACATATAAGTATTCAAAAAGAGATTTCCAAATTCTCAATGAAATCTTTTATTACAAGAGAATTTGATTACCAGAAGGTATAGATCCAAATAATCATTTGAAATATAGATAACAGGGTCTCAACATATCTTCTAGGGTTTCAAGTTTCTGACCTCATTCCTCTTTAGGTAACCCATCTAGGCCAATGATTAAGGATATGAGATAATGACCTCTTAGCCCTACCTTCAGTACACCTAAGACTGCAAAATAATACCAATGGTATTAATATATACCATAAATTGACCTTATTACCCTATATAAGATATGGTTGAGATATATAATAAATAAACATCAATTAAATTCATAAATTTTATTAATTAATGAAACCAAAACCATCCAAAAATTCATGTATAAATTTAAAAAATACCATGAGTTTCAAAGTAAATAACCCGAAGAGAATTACTGTAGTTCTGAATCAAGAATGTATCCAAAGGTTTAATCTAGTAATTTCCACAAAGGTCCACATAGTCCTCCAAGATTCCTGAAAAAAAACCATTTTTATGGTTTTAGAATACAAGTATACTTCTTATGATGATACCCAAAATTGACTTTACATATATAAAAAGATTATACTAATGCACCAGGGATAAAACTGTTGAACCAACATTGGTGAGGTACATTTAAAAATAATAGTTAAATAAAATGTACTTATATAATATCCAAAATAAAAAATTCATATATATGTGTTCACAATAATATTTTTATCCCATGTAAAAATACTACCGCTTTCAGCCCAACCATCATTACTACTTCCTCATCTTCAATATTTAAAATATGGAATAAAGTAGTCACAGACCCCAAACAACATACTTATCATAATATCATGTTATAAAAATTACATTATATCTCATTACCATAAAATTTTATTATTCTATCCCATTAATTATATTATTACTAAATCCCATTAAAGACACACATACCATTTCAAAGAAATTCTTCATTATTAATTCAACCCAATAGCCCCACCAGCCTACATAATTTCACATTAATTATTAACTAGTTATTCAATAACTAATTGGAAATTATGGAAAAAACCAGAATGCACAACAACAACCCATCCTCCTAATGAACATAAACCCAATATAGCAAACATTTCATAATCATATCTAGTTTCTACATTACAACATATTTCCTCCACACAACAACCTTATACCACGTCCATATCTCATCACATCTGCCCACAAAACACAAAAATTATCACTTCCATTCATCATATCCACACATCAGAACCACACATCACAATAAGACAACAAAACCACACCTCACAAACAATCGTAACTTATTTTAGATTTATATTTTTTTCATCACATACACTTCCTTATTTAAGGGAATTATCAAAAAATCTAGTATGTATAGGTGAAAACATTTTAGTAACCAAATATAAGAGGTAATAAAATTTCATTTTAGTTGATAAAAAACAACACCAAAGAATGGTTTCATATTAAGAACCACTACATAATAAATAAATTACCCAATTTCCATGATTTTCAACAACATATCTAACCCATACAATCACAATATAAAGTAAAATAAAAAGAAGTAAATCATATAGTTCCTTATCATTAACTTTTATTTCAATTTAAAAAATATTTTCTCTTCATTTTTTCCCTGAATAACATCCTCCCAAAATTTAAAAAGAGAATAAATCCTCCAACATGATCCAACAAGATGAAAAATGAAGGACCCACTATCTAAAACAAATCTTTTCGAACCACATTATTGAGTTGGAATGGAAGGATGGTATCCACCCAGAACCATGAGAAAAGGAAACGAATTTATCACCATGAACAAAACATCCCATGTTATTATCTTACAAATAGAACACAAAAACCAATGATTCATCAATAATAAGCCATCCTTGAAAAACAAATAGAAGGAAAAATGAGGGGTGGAAATATGAAAATATATGTGAAATAATAAAAGTTCAATCATTCTATGATATAGGTCAAATACCCTTAAATGTGGATGAATGAACTCAATGTGATTCACATATATAGCCCTAGAAATGGAATCAATAATCAAACGTTTAGGGTTATAGGTTCTGTGGGATTCATTGTAGGTCGTCTACAAGAATTAATGCCATGGAGTATCCACCTTCAATGGGAAAATGAATTAGTGAAAAGGATAGGAAAATGGTGAATTGGTGAGATACCATGATAGAACCTGTCTTATTAACGATACATAAGAGAAATATGGTTATCTCTAATTCATAAATATCAAAATATATTAGAATGAAACAAGATTCATTGGGAAATAAAACAATAAAGAACTATTTTCTCTATGAAGGGCCCATGTTGATTTCTAGATTGTTAAACATAGATGAAAAGAAACAGAACACCCAAACATATCTCTCTTAAACTCTAAGATGTATCCAACAAATCCACACTGTAGACTATAGACAGTGTTATTGAAGACTTGTACCATGGAATAACAAATCCATAAATAGAAGGACCTCCAAAAAACTCCACCTCGATACTAACCGTCCAAGTTGGCCTCTCCACACCACTATGGCTGCCCTTATGTTGCAACCCATCACTCCATACCACAGAAACCTCAAGAGATGAAATCATAGCCCTATATCCCCATTAACACCTCCAAGGTACTTAGGTCCTCCCACAGACACCTATAAGACCAGAATTATAGACATGTAATGGGTATGAAGGTCTGATACATTACATGAGAAACCAATAAATCTATTATAAACTTTAATAATCTAAACCCAAAAAAGGAAATATGGAATGAGGTATAAAAAAAACTCTAGAAGATACCTCTTAGATATCTCATCAAAAATAAAAACACCTCCACACTCTCAAACCAAACATAATACACCTATCTCATTGATACACATGCACCATTGTTCAATATTCTGAAGGATATAGATAAAAATTACCAAAATCATTTGATTTCTAATCCCCAAGAACAAGAATCACGGAATTATACTTCACACTATAAGATAATATCATATTTAGGAAGAATTAAAAATACTTCGTATTTAAAAATTGTAAAAAAGTACAACAAATAATGATTGTTTATGGGTTTACCCCATTTAATATTCATTAATCCTTAATGAAAATAAATCTTCTGAGAGAAAAGGAAATCACATTAAATATGATTTTCCAAACATCTCATTATTAAGATAAATGGGACAAGTAAATTCACATAATAATTCTCGGTTCTAGATGCTCATTTGTGTCTTATTACGCAAATCATTATCCTCCTTGACAACATTCATCCATAACATAAGAAAAAAATTATTGTTTCTTCATTGAAACACCTTCTCTCAATGATCTTGGATAAAAAAATTTCATTCAATGAATGTCACATCATCCTCGATATCCATATCTAACATGTCAAGGTCATGGGAGATATAATAATGTTACCAATGGTGTTTGAAGAAGTAGAGGATGTTGTGAATCATTTCGTGTAAAATTTAGAGTTCCATCAGATAATTCATTTCAACAATTAAAAGAAACTCCACAAAAAGGTCCAATGAACCACTATAAGAAGAAACTTCCATTCAAAACCCCCTATATCAAAATTGAGGGGAGAATATAAAGAGCACATGGTCTGCAACCACAGATTCTAATGGACTCATTATCCTATACAAATATGGATTCCACCTTTCCTACCCCACCATTTTTTTGAAATACCACATGAAATTTCTCTAGCATGATCTGCACATCAGGATAGGAAACTAATGAATCCCCACCATCGACCCAACCCAATGTTTAATGAAATGTTCACCTACATAAATCAAAGGTAACAGTTAATTACATTTGATTAATTTTAGTAAGTTTTTTTATAAACCCAAAAAACAAAATTTATATTCCCATGTATCAACAATGTCAATGAATCATTTTGGAAATAAATCCACTAATATGAAGATAGTCTACATTATGTGTCCATCATTATAAATTTGGAATGGATACTGAGGGAAAACTATGTAAAAACACATTTTTTAATCCCCTACTGACACATGAGGTAGGAATGATTCTTGACCTATGCCAAAGGCCATCATAAATTCATTTATTTTTTTAACCTATAACATGTATGTTCATTCCAAATCATGCATTGAGCATCACCCATTGATTCCTAGGAAATGAGAAAATTTTGTTAACATATCTGTGATTTCATAGATATTATAATAATGACTTTATTAATGAGGTAAATCTATGATGATTTATATCGATATTCATCCTAATTGTACTTAGAAATATCCAAGGGATGTAATAAACCTCCAAGAACATCATGTTAATTCATTACCTTCTAGAAAACCCAACACTGAGCGACAAGATCATCCACCATATTTTTTTCACCTAAAGCTTCAAAATCTATATCTTCAAGCCAATGTACATCATGGAAACTCCATTGTTTTTTAAAAAATGTGACCTAATAAACATTTCAAGGACCTCGTCATGAATTGTCACTAAAAAATTGCATCCACAAAATCCATATCATATTATGAACATCCTTCAACCATCAACTCAAGTTATAACCATGGCCAACATGATCCTGGTCACCTATGCTTCAGACTCTCTCCACTAAGACAAATCCAGCAGCTGTATCATAGAACACATCACAATATTATGATATAAACAACTTCCTCCATATTGTTGCCTGAAATATAATTATAGGGCTTCAAAAAACTTCATATCCTTCCATGTATCTCTAGAAACACTATAAACATCCCTTCATCACATTATTATCAATGAATATGGCATGCCATTAAATTTTACTACTGTGTATGATATCATAAATTTATAATACATGATTAAATATATTCACCTATGCCATCATAGATCCTGGTCACCCTGATAAAATATATTCCAAATGATCTTATAATCTATGAGGAAGACAAATGATTCTCTAGTGAGATAATTTATCATAATTTTAAGGGAAACACATATATTTATACATAAAATCATTGTTAGAATATTTTTTTGTATGTAACCCACTACACATATAACATATCAATTTCTTCTACTACATTATGATGGGTTCCATCCCAAAATAGGAAACATCACAAATCACATAAACATCACCCCCTCCCCTTGTAACAAGATCACTAGATAAATAATCAATTTCACTATTAGGTACTTCGACGCTACTTGAAACTGATTAGTATACATAGATTCTTGGTATGTCCTAGTAAAATCATTAAATTGGGTGCAATGAACGAGAATGTAGACACAAACCTCTAGAAATATATTGTATTCCCATTGAATCTATGAACCAATGCCATATTCTGGGTTCCAGCCAAGAAAAAATACATCATTATTTGAAGACTCCATATATTTACCTTAACCAGACACTACATTACAAAGGATATAAAACCCCCATTTCTAAAACATACTCTTGAAACTACTTCTATGGAGATGGTGGCATCGAAGAGAATGAAGGATAACCTTGAGATGATCAGCATGATCATATTATATATTCAAGAAGTGAAATATATTTTTGATGAATATGTCTATTAAGTAATTAATGAACTCATAAAATGTGAAATTCATGTGACCCATAAGAACAACTAGCATGTTTGTAACACTGAACAACATGGCCTAAAACACAAAGTGCCGATACCTACATTGAATGAATGTATTTGAGATATCATCCTACATTACACTAAACTAGAGATACCAAAACCTTATATCAATATTGTAAAATCATCTATCCCCTACCAATTATTAAAGAATATCCTCAATCCTCTAATGAGTATTGTAATTCCTGATCATAACCTAATTCAGCCTTTGAATGTCTTTAAATACACTAATAAAACAATCTTCCTTCTTGGAGGATAACACCGGTGCCCCCTACGGTGACACACTAGGCTACATGAAACCTTTCAATATCAAATTTTCTATCGAAATATTCATCTCCATGAAAATTTATGGATCCATTAAATAATAATACATTGAACTATGTTGAAAATATAATCCTATCAAGGGATTAAAATCACAATCACCTTAGAAAAAACATCCACAAACTCCTCAAAAACACTAGGAGCCTCTACCATTCCAGCTACCACTAATTACATATTCAACTCATCCAAAAAGTGAATTATGGCCTATAAATGACTACATTATAAACATACAATGTTTCTCGGTAATGAAAATAACAATATGGAAATTCAGGTCCAATAAAACGAGCCACTTCTAAAAGGAATAGAAAATAGAACACATGGAATATAAATAGTTGATATCAAGGGTGACATCATACGGTTGTATTTTCAGAACGAAATGATCACAATTATACATATGTATCCATATCATCTATATACACCATTATCACACATTAAACTATATTTTTTGGCCTCTAACTAGTGTAGAAAAAACTACTGTCATTAGAATAATCTCTACATCTATTCCTAGAGAACGAACCCGAAAAGGTAAAATAAAAGAGTTTGATTCTCCGAAAAAAACAAGAAACAACAAAGGGATGATGATAAATTTATCATACCTCTAACAATATATGGAACATCTATTCTTTATCCTCTAATATTTAAAAATTAATATTCCCAACTTCTCTACCACTCTACTAAAAACCTACTCCATAATCAACCTCTGTTTGGGATGCCAGATAATGTGGAACATTATTTGGTCGACCTATTATTACTTCATGTACTCTCATAGGATCATAATCATTTTGACCATATTTTATAAACAACCTCATTAGAGGTCTCTGTTCCGGAGAATTCTTAACACCCCACCTCTTCCATAGTGTGGTTGATAAACTTAGGGGTTTTATTTTTGATAATGGCCACAGACCCTATATACAATGAAAACCAGCTTAATATCCCTATGAAAATAACAAGGGTATAAAGGAAGCTACTATGGATGACTACTCACTAGAAGAATATTCAAAGGCCTGGGTGCCTGAGACCTTCAACAAAAAATCCATACTCCTTATGGAACCCAAACAGTTTACCTCTAATGATAAACCTACATGTGAGTTTATTAATTGATTACCTCCACCTTTTTCTAACCATTAGATACGCATGCTATTTAAATCTAGTAACATCATGTTTGATATATTTATAGATTTCATTGTTAGGGTTCTATGTTCAGGTATCCCCATTGAAAAAAATATGTGTGGTAGAATATAATATTTCCTTAAAAATGATGATAATATATTTTATAGGAAATATCCCATACTTAAGTGAGAGAATATCATACATCATCATCTAATTCATGGTAAATGAGAGGAACATTATGATGAACTCCATTTAAATGACTGATAACTCAATGTGAACCTCCTTATGGTGATTAAGATCAAATTTCCACCACATAAATGCAGCTCCTTGATCTGCATAACTACTAAAAGTACATAGTATTCTTCAATGGACTATGTCAAAATGAAGGTGATCTCAATACCTTCCCACAAAATCATTATCTATATATCATAATTATTTCCCCCATACTTCACCAAACTCAATAGATGGAAGGAATGAAAGGCCTTGTTCCATATTGAATCCTCCTCATTACGGTCAATCATCTAATGTTCTATTGATTCAGCCTTCTAAACCTAAAAAAATGATCAACATTTAGATGATTACTAGGATCCATAGAATAAAGGGGGGAAATAATTCTTAATCCCAGTAGAGTGGAATTTATAAATATTCATTTAATATACCTAACATCACCAAAAAAACCAATTAAAAATAATATATGTGAACATGATGAATATTCCACTCCGATGAATCTACCCTGCATGTGGAATCACCTCACATAGTCATTTATAAGTCATAGTTTCTTTTTATAGATACATAAGGGTATAAAAAAATGGAGTCCTATTAATTCATCCATATCACACTCTATGTACAATGATCAACCACAACCATTTTTCTACTAAACCTTGGAATCCTCTTTATTTATTAGTGAAAACTCAATTCTATCCAAAAACAAAAACATCTAACACCACTCTATCATAAACACGCCATATAATTGTACACATCATAATCATATAATGATGGAATACTTATAATTCCCACAATACCCACCTTCAGTAGGCACCAGTATATGGAAAATACTTGAGGGTATAATCATATCACATAAATTGGTGGAATTTTCCTCAAGGAAAAATGATAATAAGATAGGAATAATCTAACACTATAAACACTAAACATTAATATAATAGAATGTGACCATAATAGTCCCAAAAATTTTGGAGTAACAAAAAAAATACATAGAGTATCTACATAGTGACCCAAACAAATTCATATATCATTGAACCACTATAAACTCTAAGGGGTTTAGATATTAATATCTAGAATAGTCCAGGTAATCCTCCAAGAACACGCAAATTTTTTTCCTTGTTCGTTGGGTGGGAATAAAAGTATAATCAATCGGATCATACTCAATGTCTATTTTGAAAATATGAAAACTTTTTACTAAGGAACATGGGAGAATATAGAATAACCAACAAATCCTAAATAGGATGACAAACCAATCGGATCCTTATCATAACAAAAATCACCAGGTAAAAAATACAAGTATAGTGACATAACATAAACCTTATCAATAAATGGACACCCCAAAACTCATACCCCCTGTTTTTTCACTCTCACACCCAAACATAATACATTGTGGGGATCTCATCTATTCCATTTAGAAACCATCCCAAAGAAGCCTATTACATCATATCAATTGAATCATGTATGCACCTGGTTATCACATCACATCTCAACCATAGACACTTCGATGATACATCAAATATGTTCCCCTACAATAACTAGAATATTATGGAATCATAAACAAAAGGAACTCATTCTCAAGACCACCTTTGACAATGAATGAACCCAGCATAAGTCATCTCATTAAAAATCACCATTATTAACATTTTACTTCTAGATATCATATCCTATATAATTTTAATTTCACTTGATAGAGAAATTAGGGAAGAGTAGGTAAGTATCCATCCATCTTCAACACCGTGGTGTTTGGAAATCACCACCAAAATTTTTCGTTTTTGGTAAATAGTTCTCAATATGGGTGGAGTGTATATAGAAACCAAAGGGAAATATTATTTTTCTGTATAATACCCTAAAAAACTAGACATACCTATGGGTTTACAAGAACATTTTTAGCATATCTCCCAACATCACCAAATTGATCATAAAATTTTATTCATCCATTCCATATTCTAATTGGAAGACACTATAAAAATTCAATATGCTCAACACACATTATTTATTTCATATCAATTTAAGAAAATTTATATATTTACCATTATCAATCAATTTCAATTTTCAATACTATTCATTTAATTATTTAATGAATAGTATTTATAACAAAAAACATATTTTTATAAAATTATTCAATAACCATTTCAACCCATTATCCCAACCAACCCATGACATTTCAATTTTATTATAAACCATTTTTTCATCACTCTTTGAAAACTACAAAAAATTAAACTAAGCTTAATAAAAACCCATATTTATTATGATATCCAACCCCCCCCCTCCCCAAATTACAACAATATTACATCCACATCCACATTCCATAACAGAACATCATTCCATGTAACAAAATCCATGCACCACATCTAAATCTAATGAAATTGAACCCACAAACCATGACCAAACATCACAAAAAAACATCACATAGACATATTACAACAACACATCATCCACACACGTCACTATCATACATCAAAACCATACATCACAATCGTACGTAGTATCCACACATAACATAGTTCAGATTTATCAATGTGTGTTTCATTACTTACAATTTCTAGTTTCAATTGTATTATTATATGGGAATAAATTTCTAGTGGAAGACATTTTATTTAATAGATATAAATTGTTATATTATTTCATTTTATGTGATAACAATTAAATGAAAAACCAGTGTTCAAATGTCAAAATAACCATGGAAAAATGAAAAACCCTAGGTGCCATTATTTTCATCATAGAATCAAGGTTGTAAAATTATAATATAAATTAATATCAAAACTATAATAAATGCGATTCATTTCCATTAACATAGATTTTAATTTATAAAATAATTATAATTATTAGGTTGTTATATAGTATATTTCTATAATAGAATAAGATAATAACACCTCAACTGTGATTCAATGAGATACGAAAAGAAGGAACCCCGACATAAAACAATGTTTTTTTAATGATTGGAAGGGTTTCAATGGGAATAATAACATGAAACATGATTAAGGAAAACACATTGATCACCATGAACATAATAACCAATTTTGGTCCCTTACTATGGATGAACTAAAAATTTCATTCTAGTTATTGTTTTTTATTTATTATTCTTTTTATTTATCTAATTATATTCTATTTTATAGGATAACTCATTCCCAATGGTTTTTTCCTGATTTTTGACATACGTTTCTAGTATAGGAGGACCCGAAATGCCTCTTAGACCATGTTGTAGGCTAGCTAAGGTGACAAGTTTAGAGTCCACCTAGGATGGTTTGAGATAAAATTGTATTATAGATTTATACATTGTTATTTCGTATTTTTGTTAGTTTGGAGTTAAAAGTTTTTTGGAATTTACGTTTTCAATCAGACTGAGGTTCTAGATAACAACCAATTTGGGTAGATGCTTGAATTTACATGGTTTTCTCAAATGGTTTTTCCTTAAAATATGAGATTGGGTATGATTTTCTCATTGAGTTTTTTTGTTGTTTCATGAGCTTTTCGAATTAAAATTGATATTTGGTTGGAATATTTTGAAAATCCAGTGGTTTGAGGGGATTCTAGGGGTGATTTAGAGGGTAAATGGTCATCATTAAAGGTATGGAATACCATGTGTAGACTATGATGATGCATTTTTTAAACTCCATTTATATCACTTTGTTGGTGCATGACCTTCCAAACCATGTGGTGAAGCCCTTTTCTATGGGTTTTCTCTTAAAATTTTTGGATTTTTGACCTGTTGAGTTATGGGTTTCATTCATTTCTTCTTATATTTTTTTGATATATTTGGAGTCATTTCAGTTTTATAATTCAATTATATTTTTTTTTAAAAATGATCAATGGTTTTCCAAAAAATTGAAATAAAAAATGTGAAATTTTAGTATTTTTTTAAATAACATGAGATTTATTAAAAATGGGAGTCATTTTAGAAAGTTGTTCTAAATTTATGTAGGGAAATTTGAATAGTATGATGGATGTTTAATGTGAATTTGGTAATTTTTTCTTTTGAAATGATAAATGAAGGTTTTGAATAATTTATGGACATGTTTTATAGAGGGAGTGAAATATTTTTTTTTATTTTACCCTTGTTATTAATATATATTTTCGTATGTATAGATTTACACATGTGGTGGATGTATGGTTGTGGGATTTTTTGATGTCTTCTTAATATAGAATGTGATTTATATATGTGGGGATTCATGGAATAGAAATTTTAGGTAATTAACCTCTAATGGGATGGTTGTTTTTGGAAAATAGATTTCAAAATATAGGGAACTTAAATGTTTCAAATAGTCAAAGTGGATTGGTGATTCATTTTTTGTGTATAAAATTTATGTGGAATTTTTTTGGTTTGGATGTGTTGGAATTTTATTGATGTGTTGATTGAGTTGAGTGGTTTATTTGTGATTATGGAATGGAATTTTTTATTGCGATTTATTTTGATTTTTTTGTTTATTATTTCATTGTATTCCCTAGAAAATTCCTCAAAGAAGAGTGGGTGGTTAGTCCTTCAGGTGGAATCCTTAGTTGTCTATGTGATGGTAGGTTTTGTAAATTATTTTTATACATTTTTTAGTGTTATGAGCCTTCAAATTTTAAGTGGATATTTTTTAGTTAAATTATAAATAAATTTTTCTTTGGAAACTCTACACTGATGACTCCACCATGAATTTTAGTTTAGTAGTAGATATAGAGAATATCCTGACATAATATTACTTCTGATACCTATTGGTTTCAATCCCATGAATGTAATATGAGAAATAGAATAATACCTCATTTGTAATTGGATAATAAGTTGATGTTTCATTCGGTGTGGCCATTTACATAAATTGATGAGTGTTTAGTAAATTGATCTATCAAAAGTGGGTGTTTTGATTAGGAATCTCTAGATTCTTACTATGTTAAGGCATATGCATATAGACATCGATGATCCATCCATATGTCTCAAATTGATGATTTCTATGAATTTGTTCTACCAAGTGTGGTGGATGTACATCAAATATTTATTATTCATAATACAATTAGAATGTTTGAGTTTTTTCCTTCATATGGTTTCCTATTTTGAAACTCCCTTTTATATTTTCTGGTGGTGGTTAATTCTTTTGGAATTTATTTTTGGTTATGGGGTGATCATATTTGTAGATTAGTAGGTCTTTTAAAAATGATCAATCATGGTTCAGTCATGAATTTATATTTAGTACCTTTTTTAAGGAACCTTTTTTTGGTGGTTCAATAATTATATTTGGCTTTCAAATGGTGGGGAGACCAACAATGGGTCTCACATTTTTCATTGCTCAAACATTCTAGGTTTCATTTAGGAGTTTAATATGTCACATCCGTTTTTGATGTTTTTTGGGCATATTGAATTGTTCAGAATAATAAATTATATTATTGTAAGAAACTTAAATGTGTGTGGGGACCTTTCTCTCCAATTTTCAATGTTTCTCTTTATAGTTTTATCTAAATTATTATGGGTGTGTCATGTGGAGTTGGTAGGTCACAACAGTTTTTATTGTTTTTACTAGTCTAGATTAGTTTTGAGTAATGGTTTTGTTCTAGGTTTGGATCGGTGACATTCTAAGGAAGAATTTTTTAATGGTGGGTATAAGTATTACACTCCAACACAAAAATTATATTATATTTTATTTTCTGGGTCTTATTCCGTTGTTTTCCTGAGTGGGATTGAATTTTAGTAGTGGGAATTTCTGAATTTTAATTTTTACAACTCTATTGTTTGTTTCACGGTTAGCATGTATGTCGAGGATTATCCGTGTGGTTCCTATGTGGCTTCCCAAGTGGGTCAGTGACTTCTCAGATAACTTTTGTGCATTTTAATAAATAGTGAATCAATCATGTGTTTGGGAATTTAATTTTGGAAATTTTTGAGTGAAATAGTTTGAGAATAGTTTTCTCAAACATGCATTTACGTAGGAGTGATTGTACGATGAGATTATTGTCAAACCCAGGGGACAAACAAAGGGTTGTTTTATGTTTTCCCATACTGTTTGAAAGTCATGAGAGATTCTTAATTAAAAAAAACAATTAATTTATCATTTTCGTTCATATTTTACCCCCAATGGGTTTTATTACCTCTTTCAATCGCCCCATGTGCATTGCAGAACACCTTTCTCACCTTCATCACATGAATCTGGTAATGACCCTCTTGCAATCCCTCTCCTCCATAACATTTTTTAGATTTAACTTTGTTTTTTTCTTCAACATCTCTATTTAAGACCATATCTTCCCTCTTATTCACCTTTTGTGCTATTGTTTTCCTTCCCATTTCCCTACTAGCTCAAAAACAACCCTAGGTCAAAGGTTAACCCATTTCAATAGGTTCTCTACCATTGTTAGGGAATTAAATAGAAATATTCATTCAGTTGGGGGAGTGTATTGACATTTAGGGCTAATGGAGTATCATATCAGACAATATCGGTTTTTCCCCTCTATTTGTGATAAATTTATTCTACCATATTTGTGTTTTCTAATATTCTTATGTCCTTTTGTTTACTTTTTAGTCTGTTTTATTTATGTTTGATAAATTTTGGACCAAAATACATGAGGGTGATCAACACACATATGTATGGTTAAGAGATGTCTATATTCCCTATTTTTACATATTTCCAATTGGATATGATAATGTGTACAATGAATATAGATAATATATATATATATATATATTTGTTAGAATTCATGTGCATGTTATCATAAATAGTGGATCCATATTTCCTATGTAAATTTCATTATGTTCTAGGCTGTTTCACCCTAATTATCTTCTTGATGATGTTGGTTTACCATTGTATCCCCACATTAATTTATATGAACATTTATTTCATTATATTAAATCCTATCAATAATTATAATTACTGATTTAGTTTTTTCTAATTTATTTTGATATGGAATAAACCGTTTTCATTTGTGTATTTCTATTATAAAAATATTTGTGAAAATTATTGGTTGGTAATAATTTGTGTTTTCTATTAATTAAATAATGGATTTTGATTTTCTAATTGTGTTTTCACTGATCATGTGGGTTTATCAACAGCTTTGGATTCATAAATATTTTATTTGAATCATCTTATAAATGGTCTATCACTCAAAATATAGTTGAGGAATATTTTTCACCATCATAAATTTTTCTTCTTTTTAAATACCCCCTTGGGGCATGTCTTTTTTTTCAATCCAATGGATTTGGTAGGTCATCAGAATGTGTTTTTCCCCATATGTTGATGGTCATAAGGCAAGGGGATAATTCTTGGGGTTATTTGTGGGTGATTCGTGTTTGTGCAGATTATATGGTGGCTTATGCTTGTGATTTATATGTGGTTGATTTGTTTGGTACACCCCCACTCTAGAAATTCCATTGTGACTTGAAATATCTAGAGGAATAGATGATAATTTTTTCTTGACTATTGTAGTATTATTATCTTTCCAGTATCCCTTAATATATACATTTCTCTACTCTAGGATTGTTCCCCTCAATTAGGCGAAGAATAATAGGACAGATCATTTGGACTGGTTAATGAAATCGGTTTAGGTATTTCTATAGGATGAATAGGATTTTATTATTTTATATATTTTCAACTAATCTCTTGAGAATTTCCATGACCCCTTGGAACACATTTATCTATGGTGGATGACTTAGACTCCAAATCTAGTCTTTTAATTTGTGTAGTATTTCCCCTTAACCTTTTAATCTGGTTGTTTCTCATGCAGTTTTTTATAATATACAATAATTAATAATTTGGATAATTGTTTTTAAAATATCTGATGGAAAATTATTTTTTAGTTTTTATAATGTTTTTCCATTTTCAAATTATAACATTATAGTCCCCCACTCATCCTCTCTTTTTCAAAAATGTTGAACCAATTTATTTGGAAAATATAATTAGTTTAAAATGGGAAAAGGAAATTTGACTATTATTTTTTAAAAAATAAATAAATACTAAGAAAATTTTATACATTATATTTAAAATCATTGGATTAATTAATCATTTATTTAAAATAAAATTCATTAGGATTAGACAGTCATTACATGTCTACAATGTTTTAATACGCACAACAATAGGTTTATATTGGTTATTATATTCATGTTCTACTTCCATCATTGCATATTACCATATTATGATTTTGGTTTAGAGGTCATTGGATACCTATAGAATCACATTGAGCCATGTGCATTAATATTTTTTCCCCATATTTTTTAATCAGTATTGTACTATTTATATTTGATTAAATATAACTTTGTTTAATCAGATAAATAGTTCCCATTGGTTTTTTATATGTCTCTACACTAGTTTCCTTCCTAGGAGGATTGAGAACACGTCTCAATCCATTTTTTTGGCTCACTTAGCTGACATGTTAAGGGTTGAACCATGCTGGTTTACAATAAGAAAACTATAATTCAAAGGGGATAGACCACGATGAAACCAACCATCTCAAAGACACGTATGATAATTACAGCCCTCTCTATTCCATAGATCAAAAAAACATAGAATATGGGGGAATATAGTAAAATGAATTTCCTCATTGTATAACCCTTTAACCAATGAATGGTCTATGTTATAGTATTTCTCCATAGTTTAGTCATGCCAAAAGAAACAGAACCCAAAATATAATTCTCTTACAATCCAAACTATAGACAACAAATCCACCCCATATAATAGAAAATTTAGGCCAGAGAACCTCTCATACATTTACGTATGTAAAACAATTTCTGAACATATAAATAAATAATCCCAGATACCTCATGATGTAGTTGTATTCTTTATGTAGTAACATCCACCCTTGTGGAGAATCCCATCATTCTACATCATAAAAAAAATCATAAGTTGAAACCCTAGCTACATCTCCACATGTAACCCACTAAAATCCTCGGGACATTACCTAGAAACCACCAAAATAACAATTCCATAAAATTAAAAGGATAGATGACTCATGAATTTACATGAATGTTTCTCTTAGTCTAACCATATGTATAAGGATGAATTATAGTACTAAAACAAAACTATATTTCAAAATATTTTAACAGTCTACAAAAATTCCAATGTTGGAGTTAGATCATAAATACATGAAATAGGATGAGGTTATCCATAAAATATTACCACATAAATTATGTATATCCTTGAAATTTTATTAAGAGTTAAATCATATCAGCTAGTAATTAAGTCAGTTGACTTTATAATGAAGTTAATTAATAACCAAAAAGTATTTTTAAATTTATATGTTTTATAGAGTACAGTGATGAAATCCATATCTATTGTTCCCCATATACATTTTGGTATGAATAGTTATTCCAAAACCCCATTAGACATATTTATCTTAGCCTTAACATACTAATATATAATGTACCGAGATACATAATATTTAATACCAATTTTCATGATGTCCAACATGAAATGCTCTATTAGATATCAATACATATTCCTAAATATATGATGAATAAAAAATTTTAACTCGCGAGATTATTCCAATATATCCTTCTTTTATGTCTGGTATTTATAGAAAACATGCATAGTACTTGAAGCTTATCATTTCATCATAATCATGGTTCAAATAAAGATAAATTTTTACCATCTTCTTCAGCTAAAAATATTCCTTATAAGCAATTTGAATCTCTATATAGATATAAAATTGAATAGCTACATAAAAATTCGAAAAATCTACCATTCCTTAATGACTTCAAGTTACATTACTCCAAAATAAATGAATGTTAGATCCTTTGTGATCATCATCATAGACAAGCTACCGGGAACCATTTGACTCAATTCATAAGAAAACATGTTCACTTTCCAAGGGTGATAATTTATTGAGTTATCATCATAAATAATAAAAACCATCCATATTATCAAAAACACATACAAATCTATCTTGGTTAGTATATTAATTAAAAATATATGATTTGTATATAAGTGAAGTATTTTTCCATAAATTTGATGTCAGTATACCATTAATGCAATGATTACCATACAGAACTCCAAATCATGAGTAAAGTAATTATTCTCGGGAACCACATATTATCAAGGGGCACAAGCTATTAATATATAATTATATTAAAAAACACATTCAACCCCTTTATATTATGCATCACAATAGATACCCAACCCATATACATTGTAGTTTAGTGTGTGTACCATTATACTAACCAACAGTATTGTTGAATATATGAACTTTTCATCACATTCATCGGTCTAAAGGAATCAACCACCCTTATGAGATAACATATCGTCTCAATTATATTAGAATAAAAAGTAATTAAAAATTGTACAAAATATCCTTCTAATCAATGAAAACTATGTATATCAGTCACATATCTGGGTGTAGGACAATGTTCAATAACTGATATATTTCATGGATCCACTAATATACCTAGAAATAATATTCTATGACACAAAAATGAAAATTTATATTACCAAAATTCCTTCTTTAAAATTATTGAAGAAAAATTATCTTACATTGGTATCATCATTAGATTACTAAAATAATATTTATGATCTTCCTTGATCATGGATTATATAGAGATTTCTTTAATCAAGAATATAGATAATATGTCAAGGTAATATATATATGATTTATACATTAACTTCATAATTATATAGTGATAATCAGTAAGGCCAAATGAAATAAATGTAAATTCATAGTGTTAATATGTCTTATAGAGTGTTGTTCTTTGGAATGTCTTACTTTTTTACACACAATAGATAGTATGTATATAAGAGATGAATTTTGGAAAATTATTAAGATCATTGTAGTTGGTTAAAAATAATAATAAAAATTTGGTAATAGAATATTATTCTTGATTATGATATTTTTATATTATTGATAATCAATGTCAATTCTCTTTGATTTATGTTTCTTTATTAAAAAAATAATAGAATTAGCTAATAGTGAATCACTAGGCCAAATAAATCCCTTATCAAGAAAATCTTGGTGTTACTTACTTATTTCCTAAAACTAAATTGGGGTCAATATATATAGTTGAATAACTGAAAATGTATTATATTGTAAACAAAAGTTCACGATTTAGAGGAACAATGTGAAACTCTTACATAAAGTCATTAACAAACTCCCATAGAGAAATAATTTCATTATTGATGACTATCTAACCATCTATATGTCAAAAATAATGTATATTGAAAAAATTAAGTCACATACAATAGATATAATTTTATATTTGAATTTCATGTTTATCCTTAAAACTATATAAAATGATATACTGGTTCAAAATATCAAATGTGACTTCCCTTCCATATAAATTGATATATTCATTATAATAAAACATTTACCCATTCCCAAACAACCAAATATTCTACTATGGGGGTGAATATTTGTATTTTCAAAAAATACATTCCCACAAAATGTAATAGAATAATAATCATAGAGATGATATGCAACCATCATACCTTTTGGTGATTTCACTTGTAATTAAAAATCTATTCATTTAGGGAATGAATTAAACATTCAATGAGAAAGTTAATGATATACAATAATTCATTTACCTAAGATCGGATATATTTATTCATTGTTTTAGCATACTCATAACAAACAGAAATTTATCATTATATCTTAGATCCCTTTCAAAAGAAAAACAGTTATCATGATACTTTTCTTCTTTAATTAGATTTATCAATAATGAAAAATAGATTATAGGTTGTCTAAATAATTCCACATTCATTTCAATAAATTACACCTTAGGTTTACCATTTCCCAATCCTGGTAAATATCTATTCAATTTCTGCATAGTTTTTTATTGTGAAAATTGGCATTAACCCATTAATATCCCCCTTCTGTTTCTATATAGATTTTCACTCTTAGTATAACTCATAATGTAATGCCACAACCCCAGAATCCCCAAGTCAGTACATTATTACGTATCATTAGAATGATCAAAAATTATCAAGTCTCTAAAGACTGATTAGTTTAGTAGCCTTGGAAGTACTAGATATATTTATAAGGTTTACATTACATCATAATATGGAAAACTACAACAACATTGTTTACATAGAAAACACTAAGATCCCATATACTATCCCTATAGGTCAGTCATAATATACTTTTTTGCAACCTCAAAAAAATAAAACATAAAAAGGGGTGAGCTGAGATGCTTAGTAAGGATAACAATATAGTGGGAACTTCGATAAATAAGCATAAACATTTAAGGTAGTGTATAAAACTAAAAAAATCCTTTTCAACATAAACATATCAAAATTTGGAAAATACAAATCAAAATAATTCCATTTACTTACTCTAATGGATATTCTACTAGTCGAATAATCAAATGCAATATCAATAGACACTTTCATAATGATGGAATGCATAATTCTAGACTTTCATAATCACATAGTTAAGGCCTTGTGCCAAGACTACAAATAAAATTTTGTCAAGGAATTTTTCCAAGACACTAGATTGTCTCATGAGACCTTCTGATGTATCGAGGATCTATAGCGGGCTCCACCCATCACTTACTATGTTCAATGCATTACTCATATGAAAAGGTTTAAACATAACATAAATATTCTTATTAAAACTGGAATATGAAATGTCAATACTTCATTCGTAAAAAATTAATGGTATAAAATATCACATGTATTGTCATTCATATCACAAAACCTTCAATAAAATATGGATGTTTCGTATCATAATAAATCAACTTCAAACATACATAAAATCCATCAAAGGATGTTTACATAGATGAAAACAAATCCTTTTTAGAGAAATATCTCTTTCTAATTTGAAGTCATTAAAAAGTCATGTAATTATAAATGAAAACATTTATATTTTAAAATATTCATATAATTTTTAAGTGAAGATTCAACGTTGTTATAACGGTGTAATATAACCACATAAGCCGTATAAGTTGAAAAACATTCTTACCTTAATTTGGTCGATACGGTAATAAAGTACATTGTTTAGAAAATGACAGAAAGATTCCCTTCAAACCATTTTATAAAATGTAAAACAAGGGTATACATGAATTTAACCCATAGTCTAGTAAATAGTAAAAAAAATTGGAATACATTTCTAAGAAACATTGATGAGGATGACAAAGAGGTCCGAGTAGATAATTACATATAAACAACCTCGGATAATGAAGAGATTGTAGATTTAACCCTTATATTTTACTTTTCCTTGGTCGAGGGTAGGTTAACATCCTGTAGAATGGAGAAATAATTGTTATTAAATTATACAATAGTCATACACATTAATATTATATCATATATTATCTTTTAACATTGCTTTGTTAGTAGTATATTAGTAGTATCATCATTTCGGGTGTTAAGTGGTTCGTTTTCCTTTATATGATTTGGTTAGTAAGTAAATTTTGTTGTGGACATGATGTATCTTATTCATATTCAGAATGATATTATGTTTTTAACATTATTTTTAACCATGAAATGAAAATATTTCTTCAATGGATAAGATGGGGAATGAATCTCATCGCATTCGTGGAGACGGTAATCCGTACGTACGCATGAGAGAAAATATCATTCTTAAAATAATATATAATTGGATAGTATATCATATATAAAGAATAATTATCATGTTATATTTATTATTTACATAAATTACACATCATAATTATACAGATACAAATAATAATGTATTGAATAACAATCACACCATGACGTGGAGACGGTAATCCGTACGTATGCATGTATAGTGACATGTCATTAAAAGGATGGATAGAATAATGAATATGGTTGTACCATATTAATAATAACATCACATTATATATAAGATACTGGAGTTATTATTTTATAATGGAATCAACAAAGAAAGTGGATGTGGAAAAATAAAGGAACTTGAAAGAGTTGATGAAATATATACCACCTCTTCGTGTTCTTCCTTTTGATTTGATCAAAAGGGATCATTTGGGTGGATTTATAAATAAATTAGGTCCTATATGATGAAGGGAGGGTAGTTGAGATGGTATTTGGGTAGGTTTTGGACTAGCATAATGGAATTGAATGTGTGAATTAGAGAGAAGGGGGATTTCCCTTTTATAAGAGGGGTGAGAGGAACCTTAGGAAAAGGTAGAAATATTATTTTATAATAAAATAATTTTCAGTTTCTAATAGATAAAAAATGGATTATTTAAAGGATAAGGTGGTGATGGGTCAAAAATAGTCATCCAATAGGTTTTATATAGGTTTTTGTCACTATATTAACCTTATCTTTTAGATTTAACTCTTAGTTAAATAGTTTGAATTTACCATGTCTCTTTGTATTTTTATATTATATTGTTAATAAACATAATATATACTTCCAAGAGAGCCCCAAGTGGTTTATTAATGATTCAACTATCATTATATAATTATTTTGGACAACCATAGATTTTTAGAAATAGAATATCAATTAATAATATAATATTTGATTTAAAACCACTTTTATGTCAATTTTGAAACTATTTGGTATTTTGTTTTTGATAAATTCATAAAAACATTATTACATCTAAACAATTCATATAACCAACCCTAATATGTCATATTAACCTATAAAATTAGTTTAATTCATTAAAAGTTTAAAATTACATTTATTTGGATATATATAATATCAACTATTTTAATATTTCATTAATTATGTAATTACTGTATCGTTATTGTGTAATAACTAAATTACAATATTTAATGTCTAAAATTTATAAATAAAATACCATTATGTAGGAAAAATTTTTATGTTTCTAATTGATATTTTTAGTCGAATTTATCTTATGTATAACCCTATATTAAAAACCTTTTAGTTATTAAACATTGATTTTAACTCTTTTAACAATTCTTTAAATGAAATAATAATAAATGTCTTAATCTAATAAAAGTGGACCTAAAGGGTCGTATTTTATTCCTATGGTTGTTTTTGGTCGAATTAAACTTATCCAACTGAATTAGTACATGAGTTAGGGTAATAATAATATCATTTTTACCCTTAATTACCCTATTTACTTTTAACCGTGGTAAATAAAAGTAAAAAATTACTATTCACCAAAAATTATTTTCATCTTACTGAACCACATTTTACTTAATAATATCAACTGTTTCTCTTGGATTTTTGAAAATAAACTCATAGAATCGGTAAAATTATGTTTTATTTGAATTTAAAAATGCTCCTAGGAGGTGGGTAAAAGACAGTAAAAAGTTCATTAAAATTTTTATATATCATAAAATATTATAAACTGACTCCAATGAATTAAATTGAACATATATAGGTATTATTTATATATTTTGACCTAAAATTAAATTAAATAAAATAATTAATTATTTAAAGGAAATAAAATTTTAACTATGACTAAGTGTTTTTCACTATTCATCAAAATCTGAATGTTTTCTAAAAAATACCAATAATTCACCCAAAGTTAATTTTATATTCCGAATCCAAAAATGTAGTCCATTTTGAAAGATAAAATTTATAAAATTTCAAAAAGAGGGTATTACTATTCATAACGGCTAGTTTGATTGGTTGTGGTGTGTTAGAACTCTAAGTTGCGTACAACACACGCTACTCTATTATTCAAAGAGAAGTGTACCATGGTAGCTTGGGGTGTTACACTCTCCCCTCCTTCAAATAATTTAGTCCTAGAAATTTCCAAAATATTACTGCATAAAAAGTCTTAGGTGGTTCTTCATCATAAGTTCCTCGGGTTCCCACGTTGCATATTCCCTATTATGGTTTCTCCATCAAACATTTAGTAGAAAAGTCGTCCAGTTTCTCAACACTTGTTCTCTTGTATCAAGAACCTTGACAGGCTCTTCACAGTAAGACAGATTGGGTTCCAGTTCTAATTCCTCATAGGTGATTACATGTGTTGGGTCATGCATGTATTTTCTCAATAGTGATACATGGAATACATTGTGAACTTTGGAGAGACATTGCGGAATTTCCAATCAGTAAGCTACAACACCAATTCGTTCTAGAATATCAAAAGATCTGATGTAACTGGGACTCAATTTTCCCTTCTTACCAAAATGAATAACACCCTTCAATTTATATACCTTCAAGAAAACATGATATCCTACATGAAATTCCAAATCCTTCCTTTGGTTATCAGCATAGCTCTTCTTCCTACTTTGTGTTTCCTTGAAGTGGATTTGAATTAACATCACGTTTTCTATCGTTTCCTCCAAAATTTATGGGCCTACAAGTTTTCTTCCACCAACATCATCCCAACAAGTTGGAGTGCAACATCTCTTTCTGTATAACGCTTCATATGGTTCCATATGAATACTTGAATGGAAGCTATTGTTACAGGAAAATTCTACCATAGGAAAATATTGATCCCACATACCTTGAAAGTCAATTGATCATGATCTCAACATGTCTTCTATGGTTTTCATAGTCCGTTCTGATTGTCCATCATTTGGGGGGTGGTAGGCAGTGCTCAAAAGAAGTTCAGTATCCAAGGCATTCTGAACACTTTTCTATAATCTTGAAGTAAAACGTGGATCACAATCAGAAACAATAGATAGGGGCACTCCATGAAATCTCACTAATTCATTAATATATATTCTTTCTAGAGGTTTAAGTGCTAAATCTTCTCTTATAGCATTAAATTGTGTTGACATGGTAAGACGATCAACAATGGCCCATATTACATTGTTCCATCTAGCAGTCATTGGTAGTCCCGTGAAAAAGTCCATCGTGATATTATCCCATTTCCACTCAGGTATGGGAAGAGGTTGCAAGAATCCTCCAGGTTGTTTCCTTCCAGCATTATCTTTTTTCCAGACTATACATCTTGACACAAAATCCGCAATCTCCCACATCATTTTTTCCCACCAAAAATTTTCCTTCAATTCCATTTACATCTTAGTGTTACTAGTGTGTATAGAGAAATTGTAAATATGACCATCATCCAACAATTCCCTTTTTAGATCAGGTATATCAGGAACACAAAGACTCTTCCCAAATTTCAAAATTCCATCTTCAAACAAAAATTCACTCAATCTCCCATCATTCACAACTTTAATCTTTTTTGGAAACTCTTCATCATCGGTCTGAGAACTCTTTATCCTTTCTAGTAAAGATGGTTTTGAAACCATTTGAAAAAGTATTTATGTTTCACTTTCCATGGTTATTCCCATATCAATCTTCACTAGATCTATGAAATTATGACCCCTTTCAACTCTCATCTTGTTCAAAACTCCATGATTATTTCTTCTCAAAGAATCATCCACCTTATTTTCCTTCCCAGGGTGGTATTGTATTGTGAAATCATAATCCTTGAGTAGTTCAAGCCATCTCTTTTTCCTCATGTTGAGTTCTTTCAGTGAGAAACTATACTTCAAACTCTTTTGATCGGTATATATCTGACATTTTTCACCATAGAGATAATGTCCCCATATCTTAAAAGCAATGATTACAGCTACTAACTCAAGATCATCAGTAGGATAGTTTTTCTCATAAATATTTAGCTGTCTTGATGAATAGTAAATAACCCTATCATTCTATATATGGACACAACCAAGTCCTTTATTTGAAGCATCACTATAAATAACAAACCCATCTTTCCCCAATGGTATAGTAAATATATGAGAATTGATTAATCTTCTCTTCAGTTCATCAAAAAATTCTTCGCATTCTTTTATCCAAACAAATTTAACCCCTTTTCAGGAGATATTTATTAATGGGTTAGCCATCCAGGAAAAAATTCTGGATGAAACGTCAATAATAACAAGCTAAAATAATAAAACTGCGTACCTCAGCTATACTCATCGGTATTTGTAACACCTCGAGATTTTATGAAAAATATTATTTTAATTCATTAATGTCTTGCTTTGTATTCTACACCAAGATTACCTTGCGCTATACGCAACACCGTATTAGCTTGTAGTATACGCAACACTATTCTTGGACCGTGTTACACATAATTTTGATAATAGTTATTCTACGCAACATTGAGTATATATATATATATATATTAAATGTATAAATGAAATATGGTTGGATTCTGTTATATGAAACAACGAAGGATTCTTTCACAACACGCAACCCTGACTTGGCTTGCATTACACGCAATCACGACCTTCCTCGATAGCGTGTGTTGTACACAATACCGGGTTTTAATAAACAATGTTATATTATTATAATATTGTCATGAACTAGCCGTTATGAATAGTATTAACTAAATTTTGAATTTTATAACATTATTATTCATCTTACACATTTCTAGAACATGGTATAAGAACAAAATAAATTTTTCGGGTAAAATAAGTATTTTTCAAAAAATGCAGTTTTACCACCTTTTGATGGCGCACCCACTTTAAATATAGTTTTTGACATGTTTATATGTTCAATTTGACAAAATAATATTCTTCTTTTGAATCAGGATGTTAAAATTTACATTAGATAAAGTTTTGATATTTTTCCGACAACTTTCATATTTTAATGAATAGTAAAAACACGCTATATTTTAATTAAAAACAACTTTTTTAATCGTAATATATTATGTGGTTAAATTATAATATTTAATGGTTTTAAAGTATATTTAGAATATATTTTTACCACTTAATATAATGTTGGTCATTGGACACAATTTTACAATTAAACCGAACATAAACAAGTGTCAATCTTTTGATAGTTATTATCTCTTAAAAACACGCTTTTTGTTTTGACAGCGGGAATTAATTTTAAATTAATTTCTGCCACTTCTGTGTTTTGAATTTTGAAAAATGGATTCCATATTTGGAATCAGGATGTTCAAATTGTGTAAATAGATAACTTTTATTTTTAGACATTTTGAATAATTACTGCGGTAAATATTTTATTTACCATGGTTAAGGGTAAATCCGGTAAATAAGGGTTAAAAAATAATATTATAATAATATTAAATTACCCTAAAACGTGTCTTAACCCCATTTTTTGATACATGGTCGACCATGGGCATCTTTGGGTCGATTTTGGGACCCCATTGATCCACTTGTAAGTGATAATGACACTTTATTTTAATTAAGTTAAAATGAATACAAAATTGACACAAGCATATATCTTTTAGCAAAACAATTGTTACATAGGGTTATATATGTTGGATTTTAGATTATAAATATTAATTAGAAAGATAAAAAGATTTCCTACATAATGGTATTTTCTTTGTAATTTTTAGACTTTAAATAATTTAATTTATTTATGACACAATGATGATGCAGTAATTATCTTATTAATGAAATATTGACATAATTGATGTTATAAACACCAAAATAAATGTAATTTGAGACTTTTTATGAATTCCACTAATTTTCTCGGTTACTATGATATATTAATGTTTATTTAATTAACTTGCTTCGAACATTTAATTCTGTTATGACTTTCAAAAAAATCATATATCAAATAGTGTCAAAATTGACACAAAATAGTTTTTAAATACAATATTATATTATTAATTGTTATTTTATTCCTAAAAATCTAAGGTTCGGCCAAATGACTTAGATAAGGATATATATATTAATAATAAACAATTTGGGGTTCGTTTGGCATGTTATAGTAAGTGTATTAACCATATAGTGAAAGAAAACAAAAGACACGGTAAAAGTTAAATTATTTAACTTGGAGTTAAATCTAATTGATAAGGTTAAAATAATATCCTAAACTTGTCTAAATTCTATTGGTTGATAGGATTTCGACCCATCCCCACCTTAGCTTCGAAATAAGACCCTTTGGAACCATTATAAACCGATTTTGACTTTAATATAAAATAATATTTTGAGGTATTCCTAAGGTGCCCCTCTCCTCCCTTATAAAAGGACACCTCCTCCCCCTCATCCTCACACCAATTTGAGCACTCAAGCTCGGCCAACCCCTGTCAAAATCTCTTCTCCACTTCCCTAGAAACATCCTAAAGGTTCTGGTCTTCCTCAAAGACCAATTTTAGTGCCCTAAGAGGAGGTCTCAAAGAGGCACTTCAAAGAAGAGGTAATTACCGTTACCAATTCTTTCATCTTTATTTCTTCTTCCACTTATTCTTCTTAGGTTGTTTCATTATGAAGTAATAACATCAGTATCACTAATATACTGATATGTTATTATAAGTATGAAACAACCCTATTTCACCATCTATCCATCCTACGGAAAAAGAAATCACCGCGCGTGCGTACGTACGGAATACCCTCTCCACGCCGTGGTGTAATCTATTTTCCACCACCACCTTACATGGATGGGTATAATGGTGTAAAGAATAACTATACATAGTTATTACAACATCATATTGATTCTGATATATTGTTTAATCCACTCCAATTCAATTCAATATTTATAGAAATGATATCATCGCTCGTGCGTACGTACGGACTACCGTCTCCACGACGTGATGAGATTCATTCTCCATGTTAACCATTTAAGAATGATTATAAAGTATATATAAGAAATAATAATGAAATATATGACATTATAAAGCTACTGGATTTATGTATACATATGTATGTCATCTACTTACTTCCATTTCAAGACAATAAGGAAAGGAAAACAGCGTTCATGCGTACGTACGGACTACCGTCTCCATGAACGGTGTTTTTCATTTTATTTATCTACCTATTATATATATATATATACTGAATATATATGATATATAAATCATATTTTATATTCTAGAAGTAAGTAAATCATGATATAAGTAATAATGATGTCAAGAACAACAAGTCAAAACACCTACGATAAATGAAACGATTTTACCCAAAACGCTTCTTTAACATGGAATTTACAAAAGTACGGGTAATATAATGTCATAAGTGAACCATATATGATATCATAACAATGAATATGATTCTGTAATAAGTCAATAACATGATTTAAATCATTATACAGGAGGTTCGGACACTTACAAAGCAAGTCGGACCTAAGGTAAGGGAAATATCACAATCTCATTTTTATCTGAGATTGTTTATTCGTAAGTATTTACTGGGGTGTATTTTATCATCCACATCCATGTTTCATCAATATGTAATATTATTTCCATCCACCTACAATTGTTTAAATCCATTTTTACCCTTCGGTGAGTTTTTAGTAATATGTATGAAAGGAATCTTTTGTCGTTTTTCGTACGAGGTACTTTTTGACTTTTCCAACAAAAGTACGATGAATGTTTTTTTTAACTTATACGGCATGAATGGATTTTTAAAACATTATTTCCAAGAAGCTTCCTTTAAAAGTTTTCAAGTTTATTTTTAATCAACATCTTTTATTTTAAAGTTGTATGACATGTTATGAAAAGAAAAATGTTTTTGATGAAGAAAGGATATTTTCCTCAAGAATGGAGTTCAAGTGTTTTATCAAAATTATTTTCCATCTAAGATAATAAAGGGTTCTGTTTTTATCCCTATTATTAAATTGATTTGATCATGTTGTGATGGAATTATTTTTATGAATTCCTTTATCTTATATGAATTGTTTTATGATGTCATGTTGTTTAAGAATCCCATTTTTATTACATGGGTTATGTGATGATGTAAGATTTATGATTATGTGGAACACATAAGAAAGGATTCATTTTAATATGGGTGGGACCTATATCTCCCTCCAATGCATTGGGTAAAGATTTTATATCTCATGAGATAGACATGACTGGAATGGTAGGTTATACCGGTTCAGTGAAACAGGACTGAAACGAGGGTTACTCGATTCAGAAAGGGACTTTTTCCACTAAGATAGTCTTGGAAATGAGTCATGACTAACAAGAAATGATTTTCCATGATTATGTGTGCATGCCACAAAGTTTCAAGTTTCATGTTATGATTATGGTGATCTCATTTTCACTTCTATGATTTGTTCCTTGTTAAGATATTATGATCTCTTTTGCAGGTTATGATTTTCAAAAAGACATGATATGATTTTTATTTCTTTTGTATACCCTTACTGAGCATTTGAGCTCACCCTTTTATGTTTTCTTTTCCCCAGGATATAAAGAAAGGTTTTAGGTAAAAAAAATGGAAGATCTTTATGGGAGATATTGAAGATCTTTCACCATGTTTAGAAGATTATGTTCTGAGTTTCCAAAGACACTAAACTATTACGATCCTTGTGTGTGTGTTTTTGTTATGTACTAAGTATTCCGCAAAAGTAATGTAATGTCCATGTACGTCAAGCTACGGGTCTCTACAGTTGGTATCAGAGGAAAGGTTTAGTCAACCTTTGGAAACTAGGATGCGAAAACGTTAGTGAGATCCCTAGAGATATTTTTAAGGTATGTCTAGGGATGTCTCTATGGTTAAGTAGACGTATAGGTTATAGTCCTAGAATTGCGCTAACGATCTTAGAATTTAACCTAAGATGTTAGATATTGAGGGTACTACCCCTTTATTATGTTGTTTTCCCTAGCATGATTTTTGCCTCTCACGCTATTCTTTTTGGGTTTTAGACAATGGCTGGAACCCGAAGGAAACCGTGTTGATCAATGCAATGGAAAATGCAATGATTGTCCTCCTGAACAAACAAATGTTATGGGAGATGGAGTGAAAAATCTTATTGCTATACTTACACAAGCTATGAATCATTCTGGACTTCCAAATGAGCAGAGAAGGGAACAATATTCTATTGAGTCCTTCATGAGGCAACGTCCACCTTCTTTCAGTGGGTCTTCTGATCTACTTGTGGCTGAACAATGGATCAGTACTACTGAAAAGATATTTTCAGTTCTTCAATGTTCTGAATATGATAAAGTCATCTTAGCAGTATATCGTTTGGAAGGTGAAGCTGATCAATGGTGGAATCTTATCAAGAATATGAGGCCAAGAGATGAAATTGAGTCCATGGAATGGGACGAGTTCAAGAACTTGTTTTTCAGTAAGTACTTCCCTCGTATTCTTCGAACAAAGATGGAGAAAGAGTTTCTTGAACTGAAGCAAAGGGACGATGAATCTGTTGGTACCTATGAAGCAAATTTTACAAGACTTGCAAGGTACGCTTCTTGTATTATCATCCAACCTGAAAGTAAAGTTGATCGATTTTTCAGTGGCTTAAAACCAAGTCTTCGAAGGGCATTAGCTATAAGAGACTTCAGTAGCTATGAAGAAATTGTGCGTTGTGCTATCAAGGTAGAAATGGAAGTTGGTGTTACATATCCATCTCATGGTTTTGACAAGAAACGAAAGATGGAGTTCATGGAGAAATCTCAGAATAATGGTGAAAAGAAGATGAATGTTTCCTTATGCACAAAGTGTGGAAAGAAGCATGGTGGAGATTGTCTTAAAGGGACTAGAAAATGTTTTAAGTGTGGAAAAGAAGGTCATCGAGCAGCTGAGTGTCGAAGTAATGGAAAAAGGGTTTCTAATGATGTGAATAAAGAAAACACTGCAGAGAACGCACCACCAACACTTCAATGTTTCAAGTGCAAAGAGATGGGACATTATGCCAATAAATGCCCTAATCCAAGGGTTAGTGATGATCAACATGAGCAACCACTTAAGGCAAAGGACAAAGGGAAGTCACATGCGATCACTATTGGCGATGTTGAATATGACAATGATGTGGTGGAATGATTAAGTGTTTATGTAATGGGATTCCAAAATATTGTTGTATCATGGAATATTGGAATATTTATGTATTGGTCTAATGTGGTATTCAAATTGATTGAGATATTATGCGCATAATGAAGGGAAAACGAGAAAATGAAATTTTTAACAGTATTCATGAGCTCATGATTGATATAAGGACTAAGTGATATCATGGTTTGAGTATATAGAATTTTGAGGATTTTGGTATGTGGAAAGAGTTAACTTTTAATAGAATTCATGTTTTCAATAAGGTTCAATGGGTATTCAAGAGAATACATGATTAAGGACTTTGAATGTTTAGAATGTGACCAAAAAGACATATCTTATGATATATGGGGATCAATGATGGTATTAAATCTCTGGTAATAATTTTCACTATGTTATGAAAGTGGACTGCAGTATTATGGATAAGCCTACAGAAGTTCTTTTTTTTGATATTATTGATAGGATGTTATAGTAATGTAGTTTTAGAAAATGGACAACCTGCAGGACGGGCGGCAGCCCATCGCGTCGGACAAGGCTATGGGAATCGAACCCAAAACCGAAGTGCGACTGGCCTTTATCGCCTACCACTGGCCTACAGGAAGTCCCTATTTAGTAGAAACTAGTTTTATTTTATTAAGCAGTACGATATATGAAGTATAAGTCCATTTTAGGAACCATATATAATTAATCTCACTATAGATCGACTTATGTATATAATTTTTGCTAACCTTTTGTTTGAGACAGATGGAATGACCCGTCATTCTATCACATGATCTGCTAACACTTCACGAATAACAAATTCAACTTCATTTATTTAAGAGATGAAGTGGAAACTGTTCAAAGCAGGAACAACAGTGAGATTGTAACAAAATCATGTAAGTATTTCTTTTAATTCATCAACTTTAGGGAAATGATCTTGAAAACCAAAAATGTTGTCCTAGTGCTCTTATATCTGATTAATCAGATGGTACCTTAGATCGTCACAAATTTATGGATTTGTGATTGTTGGCTTTTCCATAGCCATGATCTCTACCACTCTCCATCAGAACATGATGGTTAGATTTCTCTTCCATATCCATATTATCACCTATGTGGAAACCCAATTATTAGTTTATTTGGGTAACCGTTACGTTTCATACTTTTGTTTTTAAAGATAAGTTTTGGTATTCCTTTTTACGATGTGGGTTTCTATCAAAGAAACTTTCAAATAGTAAACCATTTATAACCCCGACGAATTTCGAGGGCGAAATTCATTTTAAGGGGGGTAGAATGTAACACCTCGAGATTTTATGAAAAATATTCTTTTAATTTCATTAATGTCTTTCGTTGTATTCTACACCAAGATTACCTTGCGCTATACGCAACACCGTATTAGCTTGTAGTATACGCAACACTATTCTTGGACCGTGTTACACATAATTTTGATAATAGTTATTCTACACAACATTGAGTATATATATATATATATATTAAATGTATAAATGAAATATGGTTGGATTCTTTTATATGAAACAACGAAGGATTTTTTCACAACACGCAACCCTGATTTGGCTTGCATTACACGCAATCACGACCTTCCTCGATAGCGTGTGTTGTACGCAATACCAGGTTTTAATAAACAATGTTATATTATTATAATATTGTCATGAACTAGCCGTTATGAATAGTATTAACTAAATTTTGAATTTTATAACATTATTATTCATCTTACACATTTCTAGAACATGGTATAAGAACAAAATAAATTTTTCGGGTAAGAACATGGTATACATACATGTGGTAAGAAATGTCTCATAGGTAAAAATTCAAATAAGATAGATAATTAGAATTTTATCAACTTTAAATTTTGGGCTAATGAGTGTTCTAACCTTGTGGGGATCACATAAATCTCCTCAATTTAGGAAGTATGTATAATAATCACACATTCCTTATCCTTTTTTTGGAAAATGGTCCTTCCTCATAAACCATTTTCAAGGAACTCATACCATGGTAGGGCTCTATCCTTTCTTACAGGTGGTTGGACATTTGTTCCTAGGCACCTATACCAAACATGTAGCCAGATAGATCAATGAATGTGACAATCCTGCTTACCAAAATTTAATAGGAGATGGTTACACTCAAATCCCCCTACCTCTCCCTTTCGGCTTCGACACCTAATCTCTATGTGAAAAAATGGGTAATGTTATATTAAGATCCATTGCGTCTTCTTGTTTCACACATCGAGTATGTCTTATGTTAGATTAAATGTTAGTGGAGATCTGATAATTCACATGATCCCAATTAAAATCGGAATCCTCATGTGTGTATTTCCCAAAAATTTCTCCATTAAACACGTAGCAGAGATGTGTAATCCTAATCCAAACGAACAACGTGGTCTCTGATTCCAAAATAAATGGGATCCATAGGAAGCCTCAATGAGTTCCAAACCCAATATTAACATTACTCATGATTTTCTATAGACCATATCCCTAGTAATATCATGCCTACGCCCATTACTCATAAATCCATTGGGTCTCAAATGACATATTTGTGAAAATTCCACAACCATGCCCTGTGAAAATTGAAATCCTCTAATGTGTAAGCTAAAACCCTACCAAAATACATCGGCTCATATTCTTCAAATGATTATACATAAGAATCCCATCTTGTGGGGTCAATGCCAAAATCTAAATAACTGACATCCCCTGGTATGATAGTAAACTAAAAAGAGATAAATGACATGTCGCAAAACTATCATAGTTATAATGAATGACTAAATGGCCTTTGATATGTCTGTAAATGGGTTCAATAAATGTAGAATTTTAGATATATATAGATCCTTCAATTTATGGGGAATATCAAATACAAAAAATTATTCTGAAACCATGAGTAGTGATAATTGACGGTTTTCTCAGTGTAATCTATGTAAGAGTACATGAAAATGAACTAATGATTCAAAAACATTTATTAATCTATAAGAGAGTATCAAAACATGAATTTGTCCCCCCAAAATGGTTTGATGAGCCTGAAATCCCATCCTCTTGACCAATTCATGTTCTTATGTGTCATTGGAATTGTTAAACAACGAACACCTACCTTTGGAATGTAGCTCCACAAAACATGGATGTGAGATCCCCTAGGCATTTCTGACTGCATGAAAGAACTCATTGGAGACCGTTTGAAGATGTTTAACATGATGTATAATATTTAACTCAATTTAACCCATGAAATCAATATAATCATGAAAAAATACATCTTTGATGGAAAAAATAGATAATCGACATAAAATCATTCAATTATGATATCTCTTTGATACGATAAAAATGATATAAAATCCAATATTCCATGAGTCATTTTTAATGTTCTATGAATTTTCCCCAAATCTTCATTGCAAACAAAATGGTTTTCCTTACATGAATCCTAACCCAATTGGTAGTATAACACCAATTATGGAAGCTTTTGACACTAAAAATGGAATAGGGTCAAACAAGACAATCAATTATGCATGTGTTTGTGAGATTACATAGTGATGAGTATTTTTCTATATTTTTCACATATATTTTAGTCACTCATCCAAGCTTCCCTCAATCGAATGGTATCTTGGAATTTTTATTATAGAAGGACAACATTCACTACACTGGAAGGTTCCTCTACAAAATAGAGGTCTCCATCACCCACTTATTTTCATCAATGCCGGATCTCGAATGCACTAGTTAGGGAGTTCTACCAGACCAATACTATCACCATACTAGAGGTAGATCTATAGGACCTCCATGTGATGAATCCCCACTATCTATCCACCATGCGATAGTCGGTGGCCAATAATCTGATGGCCCCACTAGCCATATCCAACCATTTCAATAGCCTATCCTTGAAACATGATATCTAATTCTTCCCTTAACATGGAGAGTCTAATGATATTTTGACTAATTACTTCATCCTAGAAGCATAAGGGTCCCACCCAAGGACCACTATGAGAAATCATCGCTTCCCACATCATGGGAACCAATATCCTCACCATGAGGGGGTGCTTTCTAGAAGGCCCCATATAATGTCATATAGATGGGTCTCCAGGGAGGATTAGGATGTAAAATGTCCAAAAAACATGAACATGCCATTGTATTGATTCCTAATAAAGAATCCCACCATTATAAATTATTAGAAAATCATGAGCATGCACATATTTCTACTCCCAAAATTAGAGCTCGTCAATCAACAATAATGCAAAAATTTATGGGTAGGTGAAAATTTCATTGACTATTTGATAATAATACTACATAAATTGGGTAAGAGAACTATCAGATTAAATATATACCAACCAATGAACATGAATCTAATCAGTAAAATATGATGGTAACTAATTATTAGATTCAAATTTATTCCATTCATATCAAACCTGCCAAAACAATATAGTGGAAACCAAAATAAATGAATTGATAATTATTTCAGATTCATATCAATCCCGATAGTGAAATATGATTTCATTCAACAAGTAGATGAAAATTCCAACTCATTAATAAAAATAAATCCATGAAAATGGTTTGTAAATTAGTAAAAAAATAATTTATGATTCCTTGTGTAAATGAGGGGAATAATCATATAACATCTCCAATATATGATGAATTTTATTTCCTACTAGCAGGAAATAGAGGGCTGGGGTTGGAACACATTACTACGTCAATAATAGAATATGAATATATTCATGTTCCAATTAAAGAAACCTAAAAAATGTATAAGAAATAATTAAGGGATGAATGTCCTTCCCTTACCATATACATCAAGATTTCCAAAATTTAATAACATCAGTGGAAATAGTATTTATTTCGCACATAACCACACAACCCCAAGTGAGGTGACTCACCCACATACTTGGATGGACACTCTAGAGTAGACATGAATTTTTTCTATCATATATGGGGTTTATCATCAATATTATATGAAAAATGGAAAATAGGAGCAGGAAAAAAAATACTGTTTTCAACTAGGGGATATAGTATCACTATAGTGGCCACTCCTGGGTAAGAACATATCCTTAAAAACATTGTATTCCCACTAGCGTACACTTGTAGAACCTTAAGAGCTATCAAAATCAGAATCAATAAGCACAGTCCATCAACATTAGTGAGTGGCCTTAGTTTCCCGCAATAGAGGGCTTAGAAATAAATCATTCCATTGGAAATTTGAAATTGGAGAGTTGATTAACAAACATTCTCTACTTGATGTGGGAGTTCATGATGACATCAAACACATATCATAGGTGGCTCAAGATCCTGCCGAGGTGTTACCAAATTATTGAAGTGTTAATAGAAAATGTGAATATCCTACATGAAATGTGGTTTCTAACAACTCTGGATGTCCTCCCCAAACCATCTACAATAAAGGTTCACTTCATGGGAAAAAATCTATTAGTCACAAGATCTTATCTCCAAGTGATCAACATATTATCCCTCATCATGGACAGATGTCCAAATAATAAGAAGGTTTTCCAATTCTTTTCATCGACCAATAAGGTACCCCTTATGGTATACGCTATAGAAATTATCCCTATAGTTCGACATCATGCTATGAAAGAAGTCCTCACGATGATGGAATTTAATATTATGGTTCTCCCCAAAGTGATGTAAAATAGAAAGAAGGTCCTCCCCATGCTATATTCTTCCATGAAGTTCTGACTCAGGGTATACATCATATAAATTCTCCCTGATGTCATATGTCAATCAATGATGGTAGTACAATCCTTAAATGAATATAATGTGATGGTCCTCCACACTATGACATCAATCAGCAAGAAGGTTATCCCCTTGATGAGTAAAATAATATAAATACCCCATATGATGAGGTGTTTAGAGGGTTATGTTCAAACAAGTTTGAGACCATGTCAATGAAAATCAACATCCTCTTTCAAAAATGATACAGACTAGGGAAATTCCCCTCCTTGGAGAATCCCATAGACTATTCAATAAAAATGAATCCCCTACTAATATCACAACTTGTGGAAAAATCATAAAGAAGACATCATGTAAGGAAGATCATGTAGATGAGTCACAATAAAAAAATGATATATTTATAGAGAGAATAAAATTTGACAAAGATAAAAAAAGATTTTATCCTTTAGACTTTAAATACTTATCACATAATCATACTAATGGTGTTGTCTAAAGAATGCATACAAAACATTAACCTCAATATCTTGAAAAATATCTACCAGTTGAAGAAAAAATTACTGAACTACAATGTGTATGAGTATTATGTCAAAATATTGGTAGAGCATCATAATCAAATCAACGTGGATTCCCTTCTATTTACACGGTGACCATAATTAGGGGTGACATTAAGATGTCTAACGGAGATGCCTCGTTGCACTGAATAATGTGTATTGCCTAATTATGGATGACCTGCCGAGTGTTAATATTTGGGGATGTGGAAAGAATGTAGCTATTCATTTTACTCGACACTCTATTGAGTTGAATCCATTAGAAATTGTATCATAAAATTTCATTATCCCGAGGTGGTTATTAAGTGAAAGCCAGTCTCATGAAAGGTATCATGATGAAAACAAATTGACCATGGGTAAGTCTAAAAAATGATATGTCTGATGTGGGAATACCATCAGAAAACTCATAACCTCATAAATCATGATCATTTGAAAGGATTGTCTCTAAATGTAATCCAATCATCAAGCATTCTTAATTTCCTCAGAAACAAATAGTTATTGTACATGTCTTACAACAAAATCGACTCACCCTCTAATAGAGATATATAAAATCAAGTGTGCAGTAATAGAACCTGTAGTTTCTATATTAAAGGATCATCCACATTATGTAGGGATAGAATAATTCTTAACAAAAAAATCTTATGTAAGACTGAACATTCATGAATAGAGAATAAAAACTATAGAATAGGAGAAACCCCATCTTGAATGAGTATGAGAATTTTTTATCAACCACCCCATTGATATAATAAGTCTTTTCTAATATTAGGAGGAATACATGTGATGAGTTATACTAGTTCACCTAGCCTCATGCCCTATTACCCCGAGAATGGTGGCATTTGATCATGCTTTACATGGGGTCCTTCTGATTTACTATTCAACACAGTCTTCATGGAGGATCCTAAAATGGAAGGGAGTTGTCCAAAATAGGGTGAAATAAACCCTCCCATTATTCTACAATCGACAAAAAGTCCACAATACATTACAACTGAATTGATATCATGGATTTAAATCATTCAGACAACACTAAGTGAAAATAAAATTCCAAATATCAATGAAATGATTTTTCTTACAAGAATATTGTGCACATTGAGAATGTGGGGGTGCACAACCAAAACTAGTGAATTTCCCTAAATCCGGGTTCTCTGTTGATCAATCCCCCATTCCCGAAATGAATCATTCCCTTAGAAATGAATAAATTCGAGGTCAATTAGGAAGCTCTTACTCCTCTCAAAGGGGATTATATCCCCACACTTGGAGATATGTTCCCTTTTAGTGAGGAAGAATTGAAAGAGTTGAAGAAAATTAGTGTAGAGTTTCTCAAAGGAGGCATTTCTATCAAATATTCTCCTCGTACCAAGTGTCAATCTAAACTTCTAGTATGAACACCTCCAACAAAGATTTCATCATGGTAATTTCGAAAAGATAGGGAATCTTCCCAAAATAGGGCATGGTCCCTTATTCTACCAGGACCCAATCACATGCAGATATCAAAATTTACCTTCATTAAAGAGGCAACAAGAACATGTTCAGAAAAATAAAAAAAAATATCTGTAGTTGGGTATCCACCAAAATGTGTGGATAAATAGATAGGCCAAGTCCTACCAATTTCTGCACCAATCCATGATCATGTTCAACAGAAAACCCATCAAGTGATTATTGTCACCATAAAGTCATTGGTAGGTCCATTAGAAGCTTTAGAGGAGTAACATGCACTTCAGAAACTAGAACAGAAACTGTACCATGACTTGGTATGTGATACCCCACCACCACCAAACATTGGGAGCCATATTTTTATAATATTCAATGGCTTAGGCGAACATGAAGATCCTTTTAAAAACTATTCATCTCATTGTGAACTGATTATGGGAACTCCTAAGCCACAATAAGTATTGAATATTATATTCTTTGGGAAGACATTTCATGGGCCATATTTCATATGCTATATAGGTTTCTAGCCTGATCAATCACAGGATCGGAAGATCTCCAACAAAAATATCACATTCAGTTTATATTAGTGTTGTAGAAGAATACATTTAGTGACCTATAGAATTGAAATCAATGAGAAAACAGGAGTCTTGGTTTTCATTTCCACATAGAAATGGATGATCTACTCCCTGAACAGTCTGATCCCTCGGGAGACGATTATTTCTCTCTACCTTGAAATCATTCATGATGAGCTAGGAATTTCAATAATCCTAGTGAAGTACATGGGTGGGTTCCATGATTTCTATAAAATTTCACAATGAATGCATGACTCTATACAACATACATAAATCATGTGTCGTGTAATCCCACTGGTCCCATCCAAAAGTATTGGGATGGAAGATGTAGTTTCTGTCACACTTATGCTCATTGTCATTCCTTCTCCAACTCAAAAACCTACATAGTATCTTGTATCACCCCTGGACATCAATGGTGACCCCTCCTCAATATGAAGTGCTGAGGGGTCCAAAGAGAGATTAGTTAAAGGATTGAATGAATAAAGTGTAATCTGTCTAATATGATCAAGATTGTAGATACTTTATAGTGGTCATGTACAATGATTTACCCTATCTAATAGCTCCAAAGAGGGATGAAGAGGTATTTCATGTTCATTGTAATTATTAATTCCCATTTAACTCAATATTGGGACCCAAAATTTATTAATGATACTCCATTAAAGACCTTCTACATGAAATGATGGATTCTGGGTAAGTGAAATTAGGACTGCTGCCAATGAAAAATGTGTATGTCCCCACTACTTCCCCATATGGATGAAGTGACTTTATTCAATTTATCATAATAAGGGAACATGTGTTGGATAATTATATGCCTCATAAGACAATCAACTGATCTCATGGAATTCTGCAAGAATAGTTGGAACAATAGACTATTCATGCATCCACTTTCACTGCAACACATCCAACATCATCAACCCAACAAACATCCTAATATATTAGTTTTTCCTAATTTGTCCTTCATAGAAGGAATCTAAAGAATACCATGAGGATAAACTATATCAAAGATAAATTTTCCTTTGACCCTCTCTGATTTCACGCCCACAGATCTATGAAAAGAGGCATCACCCTTCCAAATGACATCACATGAAATGATCAGTCAGATAGAGCCAAGAATAGAATAGGTTATGATATCAAGTTCCATTAATGGAATTAATTTAATAGATCCCAACTCTGATTATTTGAATAGCTATGAAACCTAATTCTATTCCCCTAATCTGTGAGCTATAGAAAGTGGACTATGTTTCCAAGAGAATTGGGGATGATGCACTGATGGTAGAAACTAGACCTCAAGCCATAACCTTGATTGGACTGTCAATGGTGCATAAAATCATAGAAGATCCCTTCAGTAGATCCAATAGGAATAGAAAAATCCCCAAGCATGTGCCGAAATAAATTCTAAATATTTAATAATAAAATATACATTAGAATAGGAACAAATGTCTAATCTCCATTGACATGTAATAAACCCTCACGACCCAACCGACAAAATATTTGAGAACATTAAGCTTCTATCCCATGGTATGATCCATCTACATAAAATACAAAAGCCCCAAAAGTAACAGTAAATAAGCATCACAATGATTGGATGTGTCAACATTTAGACCAGACATATGATATCTTGAATAGATCAATCCCTGCCCTACTGAAGATATCGATCATGGATCCCATGATATTTCTAAAATAGTTAAGGGAAGAACTCATAGATTTATTTCTGAGTCCATAAAATATTGATTCCATGGTGGCCACTGCCAATTTCTATCAGAAAATGACCAGTCGAAAAGAATTCCATGAGATTATATCATCTATATATTGTGATTAAGATTATGTTATTCTAGTATACATCATACCCTTATATGTTTTTGGTAGGGAAAATAGTTTTGATTTATAAAATTTTTTCCTTTACATTGGATCTGGTGTTAATATCAATCTAGTATGAATATTTCACAAGATATGGTAGAATGAGTATGCCCTAGAACCATCCTCTATAAACTATCTGGACCATAGAAAATGTTGGATAAATCCATTAGAAAGAATCATGCTAAAGACTCAGTCTAGATACCTCATTGATGGCTCCATCATTCTGGTCATTAGGCAGAACAAATCCTTCAACAACTTACTCGAAAGTTGTTGATTACATCAACAGATAAGAATTCACTCACCATACCATCTATTCATCAAAAATATAATTAATGGAAAATGGTACATTTCATATTGATATATCCCCCTTTGAATCATACACGACACATTACATCATTGTAGGATTGTATCAAGGTAAAGGTAAATAACCCCAAGTATATGTTATTGATTGGTAAACAGCCCCAAATGGTTTGGAAATGATCATAGTTCCCCCATTAAAATATATTTGTAGAGACTATTATATACCTATCAACAATATCCAGCTCATGGTTTCAAATTGAGACACATGTTCACCTATCCCCAATATTTATGTCAAGAACAATGAGTCTAAGAGTGTTGAAAAATATGATGACCCTTGAGATAATGGTGAAAGATCAGTTGAAAATTCCTCTAATCCATACCCTATGTTATAAAATGTTTCCCCCCAACCACTTAAGATTAAGAAGAAATCTCATCACACAATGAGGATATATAAACTCCCCTACCCCCAATCTATCCACTATAGAGTATCATAGAAACACCCCCTGTTAGTTGGGTTAGAGGGATCCCAATAATCATCCAAATAATATGTAATTGATTCCTCTCCTTACCTTAAAGAACCATTATCAAGACATGTTTCCCAACTATAACTTGAAGGAGAAGATGAAATGGAGGAAGAAGTTGAGGAGGGGGGCTGTATGGGTTCCCCTCCAGTACTTTAAGAGAGGGTATCTACCACCATTAATGAACTCCAGAGAATAAATCTTCGTATAAAATAAGATCCATGACCCAGCTTGTTTGGCGTAGCCATTTCCACCGATGAATAAGTGGTATATACCTCATTCCATATAAAAAATCATGTATTATTCACCTAGAACTATACTAAATATCCTTGGATCAATCATGAGGTTTCTAATGACCACTTAAGTCTAATGAAAGTTCATCATGGCTATAAACTAGATTCCAGAAGGATGAACCAGACACATGCTGCAAAAAATTGAGGCTGAAGATGAAAATATCATCAGAGACATAAAATTTCAGGGGTTCCAATATTCAATGTGGTTGTCCAATATAGTCCCCATAAAAATGAATAATGGAAAAATAAATGTTTTCATCGAACTCAATGATCTCTATTATAATATCCTAAAAGACGATATTTGAGTACCAGTCATTGATCTATTGGTCGATGAAAAAACTAGATATTTGGCTCTATATTTTTTGGATGGATACATGGGATACAATCATATCTAAATATACCGTGAATATTAATAAGACACTAACACTTGGCCCCAATGGATTATTTTTATATATAGTAATTCCCTTTGGATTGAAGAATATTAGCACTACATTCCATTGTTTTATGCATCGAATCATCAATCCCTTTCGAGGAATATTTATTTAATATGGTGTTGAATAACTAGTGGTCAAATATCAACAATGCATAGACTACATATTACATTTTGAATCCATATTCAAGAAATTTTGGAAACACGTCATAAAAATGATAATTTTGAATTGTAATTTTAGTGTTACCTTTTGGAAGTTACTCATATTTAGTGTATACCTTTTTAGAATAGAAGTCATCCCTATGAAGAAAAAGTTATCCTTTGAATTTCAGCACCTAGAAATCTCATAGAGTTGAGAGGTCCTCTAAGAATCTTAACCTATAACTTACACTTCATATCCATCCATTCAGGAAAAATATTTTCCAATTACCATGTTAATGAAAAAAGGGGTCACATATGTGGAATGATAATTTTCCTAATGAATTCGATAGTATGAATAAATATATATTTGTCACACTAGTGGTTATGACTCTTCTAGAATTTAGACCACTAATGTTTTATGTTTACTCCTTTAATAAATCACTAGGTTATTACCTATTCAAATGAACTACATAAGAAAAAAACTAAACATTATTATCTCTACAAAACCATGATCGATAAAAGAACTTATAACTAGTATATCAAGAATATTTGTCTAGAACTACTCTTTTTAGTCTAAATAATGATACACTGCATTCAACATCTCAGGGTCCATTTGGTCTCTTATAGAAATCCACTAAAAATTTCCTAGTTGTTCGATGATGATCAGATGTATTTCATGATGGGTGGTCATCCTATCGTAGTTGACAATCAATTTTTCCTATGAAATAGATCAATGGATATATGTGAAGAGAGATTTTTGGAAGAGAACCATTTGGGAGAAATAACTTCACTGGATCCCAAGATTCCCAATGAATAGGCCTCCTCGATTAAAGAGGACCCCCATATGCGGGAGAAGATATTTGAAGGTTCATCTAGAAGCCTGAATTAAAAGAGTATGGAATACCCTGAGCACAACAATTAAGGGATGGTAGTCATAGTCAAATATACAAAAAATGAATCCATAATTTACTCCATCCAACTATTGGAGGGATTCACATGTAATGAATCTTAATATCATGCTCTCATTGTAAGTCTAGATATAGACCCTAATGTCCATGTAAGACACATGAAGATAAAATATGATTTTTATAGGTATTTATGTAGGTTAATAGTGATTATGTTTTCGAGAAGGTGGAGTTAATATAAATATTAAATCATGTCTAGGGACTAATAGAGGAATTCCCTTTGGAACTAACACTGAATCATGTATCAAAATCACAATATTCTCTAGAATTTTTTTTGGGTGAATTCATCCATTTCTATGGATGATCTAGACCAGAATGAAACATTCTTCAGCATTACTCACCACCTGATGGTCTCAACATTTTCCATTCCAACAAGGAAAGAAACTGATGAGGTTAGACCCAACACTAAACCATACGGTCCTACAACCATATGGATGAAACTCATTGTCCGCTATGTTCACAAGGGAAAGATACCACTAGATATGGCTTGGGGAGAGAGAATTCAAATATTAGAAATTAATTTTTTTTGTGTATGATGACACAAGTCAACATGAGGGCCTCTATAAGTAAAGACTTTATGGGTTCTTTCTGTGATGGAATGAAGAGTAAGGGACATTGTTTTTTCACAAAAGAAGTGAATACTGTATCATTCAGTCCCCACCGAGCATGATCCGATATTTCTAATAAAATTTAAAAAACATGGATACCACTAGCCCATTGTAAAAAAACTATACCAAATTCACCGAAAAAATCCGTTGTTGTCAGGTTCATGCTAAATTTATCAACTAGACCCTGGAGTTACTTCACATAAAAAACAATTGGTCATTTTTGATATGGTTCATGGTCATTGGGGGACCATATCCTCCCAAAAAAAGAATGTAGTTCAAGTAAATTCTTAATGAAACCAACTTCTTCTCTAATTGGGATGAAGCCGTAGAAAAAAATTAGGTTGAGGAAAAGAGAATTTCTATATTCTGGAAATCCAATTTCATCACCATATTTTGTGTCCCTAATTAAATAATGATAGAAAACTGTGCTGAATTTTTTTATTGTAAACTAAAAAACTATATCAGGATTATGATTTCATGTCCAAATGGTTATCCCACTACCATACAACAGCTAATATATAGACACATGCCTTCATTAAGACCCGATCTAATATACTCTAAGAGATTATAAATAATGTTAAAATTTCATTGACAAAAAGGTCCTACATTCTTTGTGGGATTACTATACAATGAACAATAAAACCACATTGGAAACCCCATTATCATTTGTATAAGGAATCAAGGTAGTCTTTTTGTCATGCCCCGACCTGAAACACTGTATTTTATTTTATATTATAATATTTTGTTTTATTATTATGTTTATTATTAGTATAATTATTATTATCTATTATCTATTATTATTATTAGTTGTTTAAATCAATTGAATTAGAAGAAAACCACTAATATAACCACACATTCACCATCTGGCCGACCCCTTCTATTCGTGCGGCACCCCCCCCTTCATTCCTTCTGTATGAGCTCCCTTCACCACGGTGGCCCCCTCTCCGAGCTCCCCACTCCGTGACCTCCTCTCCCGGCTGCCCCCCTCAAACATGCACGACACAACCCCCTGGACAAGACCCTGCTCACGCGGCCCCAAAACCCCTCCCTCCTCCCAGCCGTATGAACCTCCTTAGGCTGGTGTGAACCGCACCAGCACCACCCATCCGCCACACAACAAACCCGTCACACCCTTGCTCGACCGGCACAACCATCTTCTATGTAAGATTCCACTCTTGGTAAGCTCATCATCTCTTTTCACTAGTTTTTTGGTTCTTAATTTTTGGATTTTAGGTTTTCAATGGTTGTGGAGTTCATGTTAGGGTTTAATCATGTTGTTTTTGGTTAAATCATGAATTCTTAGTGTTCTCCTATGGCGTTTTTTGTTTACGATTGATGTTTCGCATAGTGTGTTGGTGTTTTAGACATGTGAGACAGGTCATTTCTCGCTTATCCTTTAATTGAAGAATTTTTATGCTTTCTTGAGTATTTTATCTTATTCTATGACTATCTTGGGTGGTGTGAAAATGATTTATGAAAGGAATTGGGGTGTATTTTGTTTAAATGTAGAGAATTTATGTGAAACATTGTTTGATTTATGATGAAAAAATAGTCTTTTCACTTCTTATGATTTTAAAAATCAGGCAAGTAGTTTATTATATTATGTGTATGATTGAATTTGTATATTGATAAGTATTTGATATGCAGTTTTTGTAGAGGGTTAAGGTGCACTTTGGGTTTAAAAGCATTTGGGGGTGTTATTGAAGGTGTTTTATAAGTTCCCTTAATGTTGTTTTTATTTGTGTAAAAGGTGCAAACTGTGTTTGGAAAATTTTCTGAGGTGATTTTGATTTTAATTAAAGGAAATGGAGTACGTTTTTAGGGAAAATCCTTGTGGTGCATTTCTGAAATGTTTTATTATTTATTAATATGATTTATTAATTTTTTAGTGTCATCCAAATGATACTTTTGGAAGGTTTTGTTTTGCGCTTGGTATAAAATGTGGATTTTTACTTGGTTTTTTGGTGTATATCCTTGTGGGGTTTTATGGAGCTTTTTTATCGTGTTTCTAAATGATATATTATATTTTAAAAGTGATGCAAATTATGATTTGAAATGTTTGTAGTGTTCATTTGGCCTCAAAAGTGGAATGAGAGTGGTTTATTTGTACAATGCCTTGCAATGCCTCATGAAATTTCTTTACAAAATTTTTAAATGATTCATTTAAATTTTTTAATGGTGAAATTCATGTTTTTGTATGGTTATGATGTACAATTGGTTTTAATGTTCCGTTTTGATATAATTTGGGTGTGTCTCTTTAGTGTAAATTTTGTGTTGCTGATTTCGAAGTGTTGCATAAATTGTTCTATTAATTTATTAAAGGATATGTGTAGTGCACTGGACCTCACTACGATTGTTTTATGCCGCAGGAGTCATGGTATCCTACATGTACATGCATAGGGTAAGGTATATTTATATATATTCCCTCTTTGAACCTATTACCTCATGGAACGGGGAATATGTGCAATGCATCTAGGGGTGTGTATACATATATTTATAAATTCATGTGAGTCTATGAGCCAAGTGTCAGTTTGAGTGGTCATCGACAAATAATGACATGTTTAAGGTAGGTCCCTATGCCTTGATCTTTAATTAGAATTTCCATAATTGTTTAGTGTTTTGTTAAAAGTTCATCTTCTTCCACTACATGAAATACATATGCAATATATATATGTAAATGGTTTTGGTTCTTGAAAAGAAATTTATTTAATGTTTCAAACATAAAGGAGGGATTTCCAAAGACGTGTCTTATTTTGGCTGATTTTGTTGTAAAAGTGAAATGACACGATGTTTTCCAAATAAATTCTAAGATGACCTCCAAAATGAGTTTTGGGAGAACATGTTTTCTAAAGAAATGTCATTCATGTGGAGTTATGAGTCATGTTTTTCACATTAATAACGAATATTTAATGTGGAAAACACCTCTTAAGGAAAGCCCCATTATTTTAGAAACATGATGTGTATGTTATATGTGTGATTTGTGATACGTACCTAGTGAAGAGGCTTATGCGATATTTTATGACATAAAAAGGGGGATATACTTAAGGAGGGAGAACAATGGTGAGAGTTTGAATGTGTTTTGGATAAAGAAAGTGTTGTGGACATATATGTTTGCTTGATAAAAACTCACCACCACTTGAAACATAGCACAATGCAAAACCTGGGTTTCTAGGTGGGGGAAACTAGGACTTGTGGGCTAGTGGTATGGAGGTGACTTGACCTGGTTTTACTATAGGTTTGACGATTTCAACACTAACTAGACATATGAATGACTGAGGATCATGGTCTTCTAATCCACATTTTCTATGGGTCGTTGCCTTCTAAACTACATTTTATGAGGATCGTGGCCTTCTAGTCCACGTTTCACTGATACATAAAGATCCTAGGTCCCCAACTATCACTAGATTCTTAGGGACGTCCCATGGTGCTTGTGATATGATTTTCAATTCAGTTATTTCATGAATTTTCTCTCTTTTTTGAAAACCATATTTTTACATCTAAATTAGTCTCCCTAAATTTTTAAATGATAATGAAAGCTCAAATTCTATTTTGAAAAGGGATGAGAAGTGTTTTCCTTATAAATGAATGCATGTTATTTGAATTTTAAAAGAGAAAAAACATTATTTTATTATGACTTATTTTCAAACTACCATGATTTGGATTTCATATTAAAGATAGTGGATTAGGGAATTGTTGTACATTGGATTTACTATAGAGAATCTCGGTGCCCACACCTACATTATCTATTCAGTATTGGGTTTTAGTTTTTGATCACTCAATATTGGATTTATATTTTGTGATGACACATGGAGTCACATGGAAGTATGTCTAGTTAGTTAAATTTTTTATTTTTTTTCTGTTGTTAGTGATTACCTATTTGTTCAGTTTATTTATATTTATCTATCATTTATTTTTTGGGATAAATCATTCCCAACTTCTTGATTTGATGCCCAACAGCAGTTGCCAGCGCGTGGGGATCAGGAATTCCCTTCGGGCCAAGCAGCAGACTGACCCGGGTGACTGGTTCAAGGTCGACCTGGGTTAGTTTGTGACAAAATTTTATCAGAGGGAGGTTTAGCCCATGTCCTTTAGGGTTGTCTGATATTTTGGAGTTATGATTTTCTTAATCCAACTGGTTAATTGTGGGTAGGTCTCTGGTCACCGCCTATACAGAATTAACCTTTAATTGCCATGGTGGTCCGGGATGGTCTTCCCAAAATGTCTGCGGCTGTAACCTGATTTATTTCAGGAACCTTAGTCCTATTTTCATGTTTCTGGTTAGTTTTGAGATTTTTTGGTCATTCTGGAGGGTTGCATGGATATTGTGTATTCCTGGAAAGCCATACGCAGACTGTGCAATTTCCTCTAATGACTTCCTATGTGCTCACCCGGTTGGTGCATGGTCTGCCAAACCGTGTTACAAAACTGTGTGTTGCAATTTTTTATTTGTGAATTTAGAATCATTATTTGTTGAGTGAATTGGTTAGTATGGAATGTTCTTGGTGTGAGTTTTAGTTGGATTTTTGGTGTTCCACTCAGGGTGAAAAATTGATGATTGGTCCTTTGAACTTGGATTTCCAAAATGAAAATGCTGGTTTTTTTAAAAATGGAATGAGTTGTTTTGAAAATAGATGTTCATTCGGGATCTTTTTTGAGATCATTTAAATATTTTTTAGTATAAATCAAAAGTGGATTTGGAAAATGTTTTTGGGGATTTTGAAATTTTTGTGGTGGTTGATACTAATATCTCTTCGAAAAAGGAATTTTTAAATGATATGTTTGACCTTTGGTTTTTCTATGGATGCTCACGTGTATGGGTGAATGTAATTGGATGTTGATGGTTGTTGGTATGCATTTATTGGTGCCCGAGTTGGCACAATAATGTACACACCTGAGGTTTCATAGAATACCAATGGTGGGTGCTCTGTTTTCAAAGATTTTTTTGTATTCCAGAGGAATGTTTTCATTAGTGATGTTCTGGGAAAAATTTTGTTTAAGAAATTTTAGAAAAATGAAAGTGGGTTTTAAAAAGTTGTTTTTATCATTCGGATGGTTTGAGATGGTATGACTTTGAAAATGGCTATTTTTGAATTTGGGGTTATATTTTGGTTTTGTAGTGTATTATTCTATGGGCTTGATGTCTGTTTTCAATCTAGTGTTTCAAGGTAGAAATGATGTTTTGGATTTGAGTGAATTATTTATGGTTAAATGTGAAGGCTTGTTTTGTGATGTGAATCAGGTTGGTTTTTTTGCTTTTGGTATAATTTATGCTACCCATATATGTCAAGAGGACCCCGAGGGGTCATTTCTAGTCATTAGTTTTACCGAGACTACTATTGGAGTGGTGGGGTTATTTTCATTTCCTCATTACATGTTTTCTCTATGGTGGCTGAGGTTTGATAGAGGTTGTTGTGAGACTTGTAGAAGTCGAGTGCTTCTTTCGGTTTTTAAAAACTCCAAATTTCATGAAGGGTAATTTGTCCTAGTTTTGTTTGAATTTTCCTGTTGAGGATAGAGAAGGGTGATTGCTACCTTCTCCTTGCATGTTGGGGTCGCAAATTGGGACAAATGACAATATTGTTTTTCAAGGTGATCGTGAAGGGTTCCCCATCCGATGTAGAGAGTGAACGGTAGGAACATGTTCCGGGCATGGGTATTTCATCAGTTCTTGTATCTCATTCCTAAGACCATACAATTGTTTGATTACAATGTGGTCAATTTGGGCACTCAAATCTTTTTGTCACAATCTTTTGATGGCTTTTCAACATCATGGCTATTTGGGTCACCTAGGGAAGGAATTCTGTAAGTGATCTTGTCAAATGATGAAGGCTCAGTTGGTGTTTTTTAGTTCCTAACTATGGTGAATCTGATACTTTAATACATCAGAGTTCAAGCCATAGGTCTCGGAGTGAGTCTTTTCATGTAGTTGGGTAGTTTCCTGGTCCGAGGGATGCGCTTCCAATCTATTGTATTTGATGATTGGGAAGATACCAGTTAAGTATTTACTTCATGCGGTTGTTTGTTTTGGAGGGGGACTAATTTTGGAGGTCTTGGTGGCCTAGTTCATGATGTTTTGTTGGTTGTTTCGTATGTATTATAAACTCTCTGATGGATACTCTACCCCTTAATCATTTTTTAGTTTTGGTTATTGACTGTTGGAGATGCTTGTTTCCTGGGGAAGTGGTGTGTTCGGGGTCTGTGTTCGTTTTGGGTTCCTCCTGTTTGGACCCCCCCACCTCAATTGTGTAGGAAGCCACCCAGTGTCAGTGGGTTCATAATGAGGAATTCAATGTACACTGTTGAAAATAAATTGAGTGCTCCCATGGAAGTGATTTTGTACTACTCAGTTTCTAATATTGTGGGGAGACCCACTATGTGTCTCGCCAATGTCTTCCCTCAATCTGGTCAGGTGAAAATCAGAATGTTGAGGGGTCACACCAGCATCAGCGGTCTTGATTGCTTTTTTTCCTTTTTCAATATAGGGATGTCATTTTTCGTCTAGAGTCTTAATATGGTTGGGAGACCAACATAGGAAAAATTCTGGGAGAAAATAATCTTCAAGGTGTTCTTGTCGGGGAAACTCTTTTCCTCTGATCCTCCCAACCCTGATCAATGTAGATGTTTATCCCAGATGATGGCTCATATAGAAACTGCTAATTATAGATCTAGAGAGGACTCTAGTGATTTCTAAGTTAGGGGTCAGAGTGTTATATGTTGTCGTTGTGTATGGAAATGTGAGTCCTATATCATTGGTTATTTTTCCTGGTTGTCTGGGTATCAAGGTTTCAGGTCTTGGGTTGTAAGTGAGTGTTTGATCCTCAAATGGAAGTGGTTTCTTTTTTAGTATCTTTGTGACCTTGTTTCGAGCTTTGAATAGATGAGTCTTTTGGGAGTTTCTGGGGGCAGAAAGTGTAATGGTGGGGAGAATTGTCAATCCTCGACCTTACGCGCTGTATTTTATTTTATTTTATATCATTTTGGGTTGTTATTATTATTATTAATATCTTTATTATTATTATTCTTAAAAAATGTATTTCTTTAAATCTTCTGAAATCGAAAAAAACCATAATCTAACCTCACTTTCACTGCATGGCTGAACCCCCCATCCCCTCTTATTCTCACAGCTCAACCCCCCCACTTCTCGGACCTGCTGCGCACAGCCCCCCCCCCCCCCGCTCTTCATCCAGCTGAGCTCCCTTCTCCATGGTGGCCCCCTCTCCGTGACCTCCTCTCGTTGGTCCCCCCTCTGAAACCTACAGGTCACAACCCCCCCCCCCCCCAATCTAGACCCTTCTAGTGCCACCCGACAGCCCCTCCCTCTTCCCGACCATCCTGCCCTCCTCCAGCTGGCATGAACCACATCGGCGCCACTTGTCTGCCTCACACCGGACCTGTCGCCCCCTGCTTGACTAGCACCATCTTCTTCCATGGACGATTCCCCTCCATGTAATCTCATCTTCTCCTTTCACTAGTGTTTTTGTTCGTACTTTTGGGATTTTAGGTTTTCAGCGGGTATGGAGTTCTTGTTAGGGTTTAATCTTGTCATTTTTTGTTGAATCAGGACATCTTATGGTTTTGTTGTTTTGTGTTTGGTGTGCGATTGATGTTTCACACAGTGGGTTGAAGTTTTCGACATGTGAGATAGGTGATTTTATGCTTATCCTTTAAATGATGAATTTTTATGCTTTATTGATTGTTTTTTCATGTTCTATATTTATCTTGTGTTGTGGGAAAATTAATTCAGAAAGGAATTGAGGTGGATTTGGTTTTAAATCGGCGATTTTATGTGAAATAGTGTTTGTCTTATAAATCGTGAATGTAGTTTATTAAATTATGTTTTTGATTGAAGTTTTATTTTTATAAGGCTTTGATATGTAGGTTTTTTAGAGTTTCCAGGTCCTCTTTGGGTTTAGATGCATTTGGGGTGTTATTGAAGTTGTTTTATAAGTTGTGTTAATGTTGTTTCTATTTGTGTAAACGGTGAAAACCATGATTGGAAAATATTTTGAGGTGCATATGATTTTAAAGAGAGGAAATGGATTATGTTTTTAGGTTAATGTTGTGTAGTGTATTTTAGAAATTTTTTATTAATTGTTGAAATGATTTATTTATTTGTGAGTGTGATGAGAATGATAAATTGGGAAGGTTTCGGTGTGCGCTTTGTTAAAAAAGTGGGTTTTTAGTGTGTTTTGGTGTATACCCCTATGGATTTTTATGGAATTGTTTTATCAAGATTCTATATGATATATTAAATTATAAAAGTGATATGAGTTATGATTTCAAATAGTCATAGTGAGATTTTGGCCTCAAAAGTGGAATGTGAGTGGGGTTTTTTTGTACAATGCCTTGTGATGCCTCTTGAAATATCTTTAAAAAAATTTAAATGGTTCATTTTAATTGATTAAATGGTGAAAGTCTTGTTTTGAAATGGTTATGATGTACAATTGGTTTTAAAGACATGTTTTTATATAATTTGGGTGCGTTTCTTTTGTGTAAATTTAGTGGTGCTAATTTGGAAGTGTTGCATAAGTTTTTCTATTTATTTATTAAATGAAATTTGCAGTACGATGGACCTCACTATGAAAATTTTGGGCTACAGGTGTCGAGGTATCCTACATGTACATTCATTAGGTAAGGCATATATATATATATATATATATTCCCTCTTTGAACATATTCTCTCATGGATCATGGAATATGTGCGATGCAGCTAGGGGTATGTTTATATATAGGTATGTAATTATTTATAAATGCATGTGCTTGTATGCACCAAGTGTTGGTTCGAGTGGTTGTCAACGAATAACAACATGTTTGAGATATGCCCCCTTTTCCATGATCATTAATTATAATTTCCATAATTTCTTAGTGTTTTATTAAAAGTGCATCTTCTTCTTCTACATGAAATACATATTAAATATATATATATACATATAAATGTTTTCTGTTCTTGAAAAATTATTTCTTTAATGTTTCGAACTTAGAGTAGGTATTTCCAATGACCTGTGGTATTTTTGCCGATTTTTTAGTAAAATTGAAATGACATGTTGTTTTTCAAAGAAGTTCCAAAATGATCTCCAAAACACGTTTTGGGTGAAAATTTTTTCTAAAGAAAAATCATTCATGTTCAGTAACGAGGCTCGTTTGGCACCTTGAGAATGAATAGTGAAAGTAAAAAACCTCTCTTAAGGCATGACTCAATATTTTTGAACCATTATGTGTATGTTAAATGGGTGATTAGTGATATGTACATAATGAGAAGGATTAAACGATGATTTATGACATAAAAAGTGGGATGCACTTAAGGAGGGAGAACATTAGTGAGATGTTTAATAATTTTTGGATAAAAAAAGTGTAGTGTACATATATTTTTTCTTGATAAAAACTCACCACCACTAGAAAAAGAGAACAATGGGAAAATAGGGTATCTAGGTGTGGGAAACTAGGACTCGTGGTCTAGTGGTCAGGAGGTGACTTGACCCGGTTTCAATGCAGGTTTGACGATTTCAACATTAACTAAACATATAAATGACTGAGGGTCGTGGTTTTTTAAGCCACGATTTCTGAGGGTCGTGTCCTTCTAATCCACATTTCACTGTGACACGAAGATCCTAGGAAACCAACTATCACAAGTGTCTTAGGGACATCCCATGGGGCTTGTGATATGATTTTCAATTCAATGGTTTTATGCTTGTTCCCTCTTTTGTGAAAACCATAATTTTTTTATCTTAATTGGTCTCCTAAAAATTGTAAATGTAAATGCATGCTCAAAACCTATTTCAAACAAGGATGAGAGACGTTTTCCATTGAAATGTAATATTTTTATTTAAATTTGAAGAGAGCGAAAAACATTTTTTATTATGCCTTCTTTTCAAAGTAGCATGATTTGGATTTATTATTAAATACAGTTGATTAGGGCGTTATTGTACCTTTTATTTCCTACTGAGATTCTCGGTGCTCACACCTACTTTATCTCTTCAGTTTTAGGTTTTAGTTTTGGATCTCTCGTGCTTGGATTTATGTTTAGTGATGACCCATGGGGTCACTTGGAGGTATGTCTATTTGGTCACCTTATTTTTTTTCCACTGTTAGTGTTTACCTGTTTGTTCAGTTTATTTATATTTATATTTATTTAATTTTCTGGGATAAATCATACCCGAATGCTTGTTTTGATTCCTGGCACTAGTTTCTAGCCCGTGGGGATTGGGAACGCCCTTCGGGCCATTCCGCAGACTGACTCAGGTGACCGGTTCAAGGTCGACCCGGGTTGGTTCATGAAACTTTTCCATCGATGTTTAAAGTAACCATATATAATCAATTATCCATGGATGACCAATAAGAAAAATGGTTTTATGAATTGATGAAACTAAATGAGAATATATTTCATACCATGATTCATTTTCATGTTAACCATATTCTAACTGTGTAAGACATTAACAAAAATGATGACCTATAATCCTTTATCGAAGGAGATATAGTGTTTGTACTCAGAACAACGATGGTATTAAATGATAAACCTCTAATTTTGGAGATAAAACTGTAGGTACCCTATATAATACAAAATTTACAATCTAATGAAGATTATTCCTTTATGATTTTAGATTGAGATCTCACCACGACTCCCACTAACACATGGTTCCAGTAGAATTATTTTGTTTAAAAAAATTCAGCTTGCAACATCTCAATTGTCTAATACTAAATGTCAATTTGTATCATTCTAATATCATGAATTTAAACTATATATGTTAGTTCATCCTAATTTTATATATTTATAATGGATGGTGCATATTCATGGTCCATTGAAGTTAAACAATAAGATGCAACATCCTAATCACATGAGGTAAAGCATATGATGAAACTTCCTGATCAAATGATGTTAAACTGCAAGATGCATCTTCCTAGTTTCCTGATGTTAACCTACAGTATGCTTCATCCGGATCACATGACGTTAAACTTTGTGGTGTATAATGATGATTTCATGAGGGTAAAATTCATGATTCATCATACAAATCACATGATTTTAACTACATGATACAAGTTTCTAATAACATGTTAAACACTGAATGCAGTTTTTTCCTGATCACATGATGTTAAATTATTGGATGAATCATCCTGGTCATGTGAAATTAAACTACATGATGCATATTTATGATCTCATTATTTTAAACTGAAAGATCATTCATCTTGATCACATTACATGAAACTGTTTATAAATTGTCTTATTGTAATGAAGCTAAACATCATTGAATAATAGGTTCTTTCTAAATAACATTAAATGCAATGTACCATATTACTAACCACATGATGATAAACTACATGGGATTCATCATTTAAATAAATAATTCATCACACATAAGATATATATGTAGAAGGAAAAGAGAAAAATTTCCTCCCTATGTAGATGAGTAAGATTATTATGGAAATGAACATTTTAGTAACTCTGGATGTCTTGATTCCTATACAAAAAAGATACGTATAAAAACCTAGATGATACATCTTGGTCCAGCCCCAAAAAAATATGGACCTCCTTACATATGGTTATTTCCTATGTGGCTATAATTTCATCAATAACTATGTATGACATGATTAAGCTTTTACGGGATATATAGGGACATTCAGAACCCATGTCCCAATCCAGGATACGAACACATGAAATGCCCCTAGCTACAAAGAAACTAAATAATTAGAAGGGAATTTAAAACCTGACAGATCTATATGACCATTTCAAGAAAAATTCCCTCTCATAATACACAAATCATATTCGTGTTGGAATGAACATTGAAATCTAATTGTGGTTGGATTGATATTGACACAAGATACATAATAATGCCTGAATCACCAATCCTATGTCTATCATCAATAATTAAAATATAAAATATCCCCTCTGTGTGTACATGTTCGATCTGCATAGGGATCCCTTTTCATGAAATACTTATTGCTTGTTTCCTACCATCATAGGATACATAGTGACACATAGGTCCATTAATATTGGGTCCAGCCACAATATATCTTCATCACATCATGGAAACTAATTCCTTACCACAAAATGTTAAACATAATGGTTTCACAAGAACTACATATGGATTCAATCTTATTTCGACGATATACATTGAGATACATATGTCATAAAACACAATCCCATCCATAGATCATGTAAATCAGACATCCCCATATCATGTAAAAAGGTACAAATCCATGCAAGAAACATCATTTTTTGGTCCCTTATTTAGGTACCCATCAAAGAAATCGAAATGAACCCCCCACGTATAATTTGGATATATATATATATATATATGGAATTTTACACTGCATGGCCTTCCATGGTCTGAATGTTTCCCGGCTACAAGGATGCATTCCTTCGATTAATCAAAATGTATTTCCAAAAAAAATTATTCTTCACAATTTTCTTACAACCATTAGAAATGTCGGTTTATTGTATTGGGGACACATTTGTTTGATTATGAACAGTATTCCCCTGTTGGATCAACATGACTTTTCCCCATAAAATCCAAGTGAACTAAAGAATATTCATCCCCATGAGAAAATTTTCTAATATATGTATGGCCCAAATGACTTCTATTCCCAAAATCATTTCTCCCAATCCACGGATCCCCGGGATCATGGATCACACATTCTATTCCCATCATTTCTGATGCACTCTAGAACATCCCAATCCAATTTTCCACCAGTTACACAAATATTTATAACAAATCATCCTACTATCATGATGATAAACTACATGGAAATCAGCCTGACCACATAATGTTAAATTGAACGGTTGATGAACTAGTTGAATGACAATAAATTATTCGATATAAAGAACTTTTTTTTGGAATGATTCATATCCTCAAAGGATACATAGTGATTCTTTATCCTCGTATATAATGTCCATCAATGATTTAAAAATTACTTCTATTTTCCGATGAATGGTTCATACCAGCACCATAAATTACCTAATATAGAAAAAAATATCACCCCTTCCATTTTCATGTGATAGAACTACATCATGGGTCCTTATAAGAACAATTTATGGATTGATCCCCATTTTTACATGATATACAGTGATATTATGATCTTATTTCATGGACACAACAATATAAATAAAATATACTTCCCTATGACTGGGCTAGACCCTCATATAAAAAATTCATCTACCTATTCTCAGAAAATTTCATCCTATAATTCCCATTTCATGTCCAAGCACTCCCCTATCAAAACCCATAATCTATGTGTGGAAAGGTCTAAATACTCATTAAACCACCTAGTAATCATAAATAGAGGTCCAATGACATGGTGAAACCATTTTTGTCTATGGAAAATATAAACCAGCTGCCTCTAAATTTGTTTCCTGGAAAAAAGATATATGTAAATCAATGAAAAAATCATCCCCTATTGAGGATTTTTCAACCACCATAAAAAATAAATTATATTTATGTTCCCCATGAATCCTTTGGTATAAAAACCCAAAGGATTATTGTTTACAAACATCAACCCCTTCAAGCCTGATGATGATATAACATTCCCGGTCATATTATCATAAAAATTGAGAATCTTTTATCCCTTAGTCAAATGGATGTTCATGTAAGTATTATTACATATAATGTACTCAAAATAATACATTAACTTCAAGTTTAATGTACTATTATAACAATGGTAAACTAATTCATGATCCATCCATCATTTACATGATCCAAATTCATATGGTAGTGGTTTATTATTTTTGGCCATATATGATTGAGATGCTTTGGCCCTTTTCAAACATCCTTCCCTAGATTAAAAACCTGTCATGGTGTTCAAAAATCTGAGTTTTCACAATTCTCCCAGCCATTAGGAATGGGGGTTGGTGTCATTAGGATAACAATGTTTGAATATTCATAATATTTCCAAGCTAGCTATATATAATTCACCAACCAAAATAGCCTCTGAGTGAAAGGAAAATTTTCATCATAATAAGAATTTACTTCCTCTATACACCATAGAATCATCATGTAAGAAACCACGTTCATGGATACCCATTTCATACATTCCACATATCCTATCTCAGATTCAAAAATAACAGATCCACGGTAAATAATAATAACTGATTCATGCCTGAAAAATATTGGGACACCCACATCCCGTAAACCCTCTTGGGGCCCTCACCTCCTAATTTATGGTCAAAGATATTGGACATAAAAATCAATAACATTAGTTCATCTATAAAGACTCATAACATCTCACAAAATAGATAAAAAATCACAAGGGTGAAAATACGAAAAGGGAAACCTACGTAAAAGTTTAATTCCAGATCGCTAGTCCTATGAGTTGCATGTTTTGTGAAAAAATTGAGCAATTGAAAAAAAAAAGACACAGAACTTGTTATGTCTAAATCCCACAAATGGTGACCTAAAAAATCAAGTTATTCATCTTATACTTGAATAATAGTTAACTTAGGTTAAAATAAGGGTTATAAAAAATAGTAACAATGTTCATAGTGTTTTCATGTAGCCGTAGTAACTGTTGAAAACATAGTCGATGAGTCCCTCGAATCTAGAAAAAAATACAGAATTACATCATCATGACAATTTGGGTCTCTATATGGTGAATGAAAGTGATTTCCACTGTCTAAAATATTCATTTCATCTGATATATATCCCTTTCAAAGAATATAACAAAAAAGGATTGATGGGTATTCTATGAAAAATATTAATTTAATCTTTTGGAGAGAAAATAAGTTTTCATTTCAGTAAACGAGAACAAAGGACCATCCACAACTAGGTGTCCCTCCATGTGAGAATGATGAAATGATTAAGGGATTCCTTAGTAGATTAATATAGCAAAATGAAGCATCTATTCAATGTTTTCTATTGATGTATAGAGATTAGTCAATGTTGTAGTGTCAACATATGTACCCTCCTATAGTGACACCACATTCTTAGATCCATCTAATCATTCCATTTCTTCTTATTCCACTGGATGTTTCCATTCATCAATTAGAGACTTGGTGAGGGTCAGTTTATGTTTAATTTTCTCTTGTTCATTACTTAGATACTCCACCTCTTAAAAAATATGCTTCACTGAAGTCCTACTATAATACCCTGACCCCAGTTAACCAGAGTAGGTGCATTATTACATAATATTGTCATGATATAAGGAATCATGTCCCAAAATACAAATCAGCTTACTTTCCATGGATCTACAAGATACCGTCATAAGTTTTACATTACATCATGAAATAAAAACATCAACCAAATTCTGTCTCCTTTTGAACACACTTATATCCTTAGCCTATCCCTACAGGTCACCAATCAAATTTTTCTTCATATCCTGGGAAAAATAAAACATATAATGGGGTGAGAACAGATGCTCAGTAAGGATAACAATATAGAAAAAACTTTCATAAATAAGAATAAACATTTATGGCAATGTATTAGACTCTACGAAATCCTTTTAAACATAATCTTCAGCATAATATGGAAAAGTTAAAATCAAATACTTCCATTTACTTATTCACATGGATATTCTAATAGACAAATAATCACATGAAGTATCAATATCCTCTTTCATAATTATGGAATTCATAATGCCAGACTTCATAACCACATAGTAAAGGCCTTGTGCTAAGACTAAAAATAAGTTTTTGTCAACACCTTGTGAAAAGAATCTAGTTTCTCTCTAAATACCTACTAATGCATCAGTGATCTATAGTGGGCTCCACCTATCACTTACTAATTCCAATTCATTCCTCATAAGAAAAGGTTTAAAAATAACATAAATATTCGTATTAAAACTGGCATAAAAAATGTCAATACTTTTTCCCTAAACCATGAATGTTGGAAAGACAACACATCCATAGTCAAAAATATCACAAAACCTTCAATACAATATGAAAGGTTTGTATGATAACAAATAAACTTCAAACAAGCTTAAAATCCATCAAAGGACGTTGACATAGATGAAAACACAAATTTTTTAAAGAAATATAGCATTCTATTTTGAAATCATTTTAAAGTTATATAATTATAACAGAAAAAAATTATTTTGAAATTTTTTTATAAGCTTTATTGGGAATCTTTTATATTGTTATAATGGAGGATTATAGCCTCACCCGCCATATAAGTTAAAAAAATACATTCTTACCTTAATTTTGTCAAAAATGTCATAAAGTACCTTCATTGTAAAATTAAGGAAAGATTCCTTTAAAACATTTATATTAAAATAAATTTATAAATGAAATTTACCAATAGTCTAGTAAATATAAATAATGTTTTGAATTACATTTTTATGAAAATATGGATTTGGATGATAAAGAGGTCCAAGTAGACACTTACGTAAAAAAAACCTCAAATAATAAAGAAATTGTGAAAGTAACCCTTAACTTGTAATTTTCCTTAGTCAATTGTATGTTAACCTCCTGTATAATAGTTAAAACATTGTTATTAAATTATACAAGAACTATATACATAAATGTGATATCATATATGATCTTATAATATTTATTTGTTAATAATATTTTATTAGTTTCATCGTTTCTGGTGTTAACAGATTCGTACTCCTTTATATTTGTGGTTACGTAAGACATGTTTGTTATGGATAGGATGTATTTGATTCATATACAGAATTATATTATGTTCATAAAAATTATTTTTAATCATAAAATGAAAATTATTCTTTAATGATTACGATGGAGAATGAATCTCATCGTGTTCGTGTCGACGGTAATCCGTATGTTTTCATGAACGACAATATCATTATATTGATGACGAAATCATATGTAATTGGATAGTATATCATATTTAAAGAATCATTAACATGATATACTTATTATTTACTTCAATTATACAACTTATTATTGTCATCCAAATAACAAAGTGTTTGAATAACAAACTACACCACGACGTGGAGACGGTAATCCAAACGTACGCATGTATCGTGAAATTGTCATTTATAGGATGGATATAATAATTAATATGGTTGTACCATTTTTATAATAACATAATAATATATATAAGATACTAGTGTTGTTATTTTAGAATGGATAAAACAATGAAAGTGTAAGTGGAAGAAGAAAAGAACGTGAAAGACGTGAAAAAATATTTACCTCTTCTTCGGGTTCTTCTTTTTGATTTGATCAAAAGGGCTCCATAAGATGACTTTATGACTGAAGAAATCCCTCTAAAATGAAGTGAGGAAATTTGGGAGTATATTTTGGCAGGGTTTTTCCGAGCTAAAAGGCATTTGATGTCTGAAATTAAGAGAAGGGGATGTTCTCTTTTATAAGAGAGGTGATGGTCAATTTAGGAAAATCTTGAAATATTATTTTATACTAAAATCACATTCGGTTTCTAATGGATCCAAAATAATTTAATTAAATGATAACGATGGTATGGGTTTAAATCATCTCAAAAAAGAGGGTTTAAACATTTTTAGGTCATCATATTAACATTATGTTTTAGATTTAACTCTTAAGAAAATAGTTTGACATTTACCATGTCTCTTTGTATTTTTCTATTATTTGGTAAATAAACATACTATAAAAATACAATAGAACCCCATGTGGTTCATTATTAATATATTTAAACTTATATATATCCTTTTGCAGAACCTTGGATTTTTATGAATATTATATCAATTAATAATACGATATTTGTTTTAAAAAACTCAATAATGTCAATTTTGACACTATTTAGTATTTGATTTTTTGAAAAGCGATAGAAACTTTATCACTTCGAATAGAATTTGTTTACCTAACCCTAACACGTCTTAATAACCTGTAAAATTAGTATAATTTATCATAAGTCTCAATTTACATTAATTTGGATATTTAAAATACCAATTATTTTAATATTTCATTAATAAGGTAATTATTTCATCATCATTGTATCATAAATAAATTAAATTATATAATGTCTAAAAATTATAGATAAAATACAATTATGTAGGAAATCGTTTTATGTATCAAATTAATATTTATATTCTAATTAATATTGTCTGTAACCCTATATTAAAAATGGTTTAGTTATTAAAATGTGAATATAAATCTTTTAACTTTTATTTAAATAAAATAATAATAAATGTCATAATCTAATCCAAGTAGACCAAAGTGGACCATATTTTATTCCTAAGGTTTTTTTTGTCTAATCATACTTATGCAATAGAATTAGGACATGTGGTATGGTAATTATGATATCATATAAACCATAATTACCATATTTAATTTTAACCGTGGTATATAAAAGTCAACATTTATTATTCACAAAAAAAATCTTTTCATCATATTTAACCAAATTTTACTTACTGATATTAACCGTTTCTCTTAGATTTTTGAAATTCAACTCAAATAAGTGGTAAAATTATTTTTTATGCAAATATGCAAATGATCCAAGGATGTGAGTAAAAGACGGTAAAAAGTCCAATAAAATTTTTATATATCTAAACTTATTATAAAATGACTCCAATGAATTAAATTGAATTTATATAGGTATTATGTATATATTTTGACATAAAAATATTTAAATAAACTAAGTAATTATTTAAATAAAAAGTCAGTTTTGACAAACAACATTTTTTTTTCAGTATTCATAAAAAGTATAATGTTTTCAAAAAAAATTACAAAATTTTACCCTAAGCTAATTTCAATATTATGAATTAAAAAATAAATTCCATTTTAAAATATATAATTTATAATATTTCAAAAGGTTTGTATTACTATTCATAACAACTAGTTTGATTGGGTGTTAGAATCTCAAATTTGCTTACAATGGAATTTATGGTATTATTCAAAGAGAAACGTACCGTGGAAGCATGGGGTGTTTCATTCTTCCCTCAAAATAATTTCTTCCTCAAAATCTCTATAACACAAACACACAAAACGATTTGGGTGTTTTTTCATCATCTGTTCTTCTGGTTCCCACATTGCCTCTTCCATCTTATGGTTTCTCCATAATACTTTTACTAGACGAGTCATCTAGTTTATCAGCACTTATTCTCTTGTATCAAGAATCTTGACAGGCTCTTCACAATAAGACAAATCAGGTTCCAGTTCAATTTCCTCTTAGGTGAGTATATGTGTTGCATTAGACATTTATTTTCTCGATAGTGATATGTGGAACACATCGTAAACATTGGAGAGACTTGGTGGCACTACCAAATGGTAAGCCACAACCCCAATTTGTTCTAGAATTTCAAAATGTACGATGTACCTGGAATTCAATTTACCCTTCTTACTGAATCGTATAACTCCCTTACATGGAGATACCTTCATGAAAACCTGATCTCCTACCTGAAATTCCAAATCCTTCAATTGGTTATCGGCATAGCTCTTCTGCCTACTTTGATCTGCATTTATGTGGGTTTAGATGACCTTAATATTTTCCATCGTTTTCTCGACAAGTTCTAGGACTATGAGTTTTCTTTCACCAACATCATCCAAACAAGTTGGTGTGCAATATTTCTTTCCATATTATTCCTCATATGGTTCCATCTGAATAATTGAATAGAAACTATTATAATAGGAAAATTCTACTAGAGTTAAATATTGATTCCACATACCTTGAAAGTAAAATGAGTAGGATCTCAACATATATTCTATGGATTGAATAGTCCGTTCTGGTTTTCCATCTGTTCAAGGGTGGTATGAAGTGCTAAAACAAAGTTCAGTATCCTGGGCCTTCTAAAGACTTTTCCATAATCTTGATGTAAAATGGGGATCACGATCAGAAACAATCAATTGGGGTACTCTATGAAGTCTTACAACTTCATTAATAGAAAGTCTTGCTGGATATTCAAGTTGTAAATGTTCTCTTATATCAAGAAAATGTACTGACTTTGTAGGATGATAAAAAATGACCCTTATTGCATCATTCCTTCTAGGAGTCTTTGGTAATCCCATGAAAAAGTTCATCGTAATATCATCCCATTTCCACTCAGTTATCGGAAGAGGTTGCATGACTCCTCCAGGGTGTTGCCTTCCAACTTTTAATTGTTGAAAAACCATACAAATTGACACAAAATTTGCAATCTCCCTCTTCATGTTGTCCCACCAAAAAATTATCCTTCAAATATATATGAATCATAGTGCTACTAGGGTGTTTAAGGAAATTGTTTCTCTAAGCATCATCCAAAAATTCACATTTCATATCAGGTATATCAGGAACACAAAGCTCTTCCCAAATTTCGAAATTCCATTTTATTTACGAAGTCGATCAATCTCCCATCGTTCACAGCTTTAATTTTTGTTTTAAATTCCTCATCATCAGTTTGAAATTTTTTTATCATTTCTAGTAAATAAGGTTTAGCAACCATTTAAAAAATAATTGATGTTTCACCATCCATGGTTATTCCCATATACATCTTTACTAGATCCATGAAAAAATATCCTTTTAAACTCTCATCTTGTTCAAAACTCCATGATCCTTTCTGTTCAAAGCATCTTCCATCTTATTTGCCTTCCCCATGTGGTAGTGTATAGTGTAATTATAATCCTTGAGTAGTTCAAGCCATCCCTTTTACATCATGTTGAGTTCTTTTTGTGAGAAAATATACTTCATACTCTTGTGATCTGTATAAATATCACATTTCTCACCATAGAGATTGTGTCTCAATATCTTCAAAGACAAGATTACAGCTTCTAACTCAAGATCATGAGTGGGATAGTTTTGTTCATGAATTTTTAGTTGTCATGATGCATAGTAAATAACTCTATCATTCTGGATAAGGACACAACCATGTCCTTTCTCTAAAGCATCACTGTATATAACAAACCCATCATCCCCCGATGGTAGAGTCAATATAAGAGAATTAACTAATCTTATCTTCAGTTCATCAAAACATTATTCATAGTATTTTGTAAAAAAAATGTTAACCCCCTTTTGTGTGAGCTTGGTTAATGGGTTAGCCAATTGGGAAAAATATGAGACAAAATAATGATAATAAACGAAAACCCAGTAAACCTGTGTACCTCAGTTATAATCATTGGTGTTGGACATTATTGGATTACATTTATCATAGAAGTATCAACAGAGATTCCAACCATTGAGGCAATATATCCATAAAAGGAAATCTCATGAAGCCAAAATTCACAATTGCTAAACATCCCATATAATTCATTTAATTTACGAGTCTTTAGGATAATGTGCAAGTGATTTTAGTGACCTTCATAGCTTTTTGAGTGTACCATGGTCTCATCAATATATACCAATACAAATTAATCATGATATTCCATGAAAATTCCGTTCATTAGATCCATGAAAACAAAGGGTGCATTTGTTAGCCCAAAAGGCATTACTGTAAACTCGTAAGGCCCATACCTGGTTCAAAATGTTGTTTTCGAAATGTCTTCCTTATTATCAAACAACTGATGATATCCAGATCGAATTTCAATCATTGAAAAATATTGAGCTCCATAAATTTTGTCGAATAAATCATCAAAGTGAGGTATGGGATACTTGTTCTTTATATTTATAGCATTGATCTCACTATCGTCAATGAAAAACCTCACAGATCCGTCTTTCTTATTTGCAAAAAGGACATGGGATCCCCATGGATAAATACTAGGGAAAATAAATCCCTTATTACTCAATTCCTCTATTTGTTTATTTAGTTCCACTAATTCTACAGTGGCCATTCTATAAGGGGTCTTTGATTATGGCCTTGAACTAGGAATTAAATCAATAGAAAACTCAATTTCTCATTTTGGAGGATGTCCAGTTAAATCCTATGGAAAAACAGCAATATAGACTTTCAAAACAGGTACGTACTCTATTCTAACATTCTTTCCCTCACCCATAATTATTTCATTCTCATCCTCCCCAATAATAGAATTTAGTAGAGCTACTAGGGGTGGATCTAGATAAGAATCAGGTGCTGACATTTCTACTCTAAAGATAAGGAACTCCTTATCATCATAAAAAATTGTAACCTTCTTCTTCTTACAATAAATTTTTTCATCATAGTCAGAATTCCAATCAATTCTGAGGATAATATAAAATTCAATCATGAGTATGAGGATGAGATCAGCATATAAATAACATTTATATGACCTAATGGGAACTGATTCATAGAACTTTGTTGCGATGATACTTCCCTTATGTATTTTGACTTAAAACACCCTTGTAGTCATATAGAAAATATCAAATTATCATTGAAAACTGGGAAGATATGAAACAATGTGATGATCCAGAGTCAAATAAAGCATTGTCTAAACTTGAGGAAACCATTAAATTACATGCCACCATGTCTTTCAAAGCTTCAACCTAGAATTTGTGATCACATAAGCTTGTCCTTACTCCCTTGTACTTTTCTAATGTATGTCTCCTTGGTTCTTAAGACATTAATGTGCATAATTACCATTTTCTCTAAAATTATAGCATCAAAAAACCCTTTCATCCTATTCAAATCATGAGCTTCATGGCTTTTTTCAACATAATTGTAACAGACTCCCATTCCCTTCCGGAATTTACCGGGTTGTTTCTTCCCACATTTACCATAGAATGGATATTCATTTTCCCTTCATCCCCTTATTTCCATTTCTAGATTGTTCAACAGATCTCCTCTTCTCCATCTTTTCCTTAAAGTTGTAAGACATAGAGAATTATTTTTCATTATTGATAGCACATGAGACAATATCTTCGTATGATAAGAAGTATTTTGATACTAATTCTCACCGAAGAAATGGTTTTATCCCATCAAATAATCGATCAATCTTACTCCTTGGGTTACATATATAATCTACGTCATGCCTTACTAACCTTGTAAATTTAGCCTAATATTTTGCGATATTCTCATCCTCTTTTTTCCTCAGAATCATAAATTTCCTTTCTATATATGCTCAATGGCCATGAATAAAGTATTTATCTAAGAAAAAAAATTTAAACTCCGTCCATTATATATTTGATACTTCATCATCTTCCTTCTTGTTTTTAATCAATGTCCACCATTGATTTGCATCTCTCATGAGGCGATAAACTGCCATGACAACTTTTTTCCTTTCGCTACACACCAAAGAAAGAAATATTTTCTCTAAAAAATTTATCCATTTCTCAAATACTAATTGATTTTTTACTTTCATTGAATGTTAGTGGTTGTTTCCTCATGAATCAGTACAACATTGACCCTCCGTGTTGTAGATCCGGGTGCTTCATATGGGTGAGGTTATTATTCATAAACTGAGTGAGTTGTCCTAGTATGGTGATAAACCGATCATCACCAGTTGCATCACCAGATCTACTATAATTATCTTGTGTTGGAGGGAAATCCCTATATGGAATACGTGTGTTGATACTGTTTCAATTCCTTCCCCTAGGTTCCATTTCTAAACAATGGCATACACCAAATTATTTTATGAATAAAAATACATTATTCCAAACATATAAAACACTTAACATAAATTGAATAGTTTATAGATATAATCCATATTCATTAAAATGATTTCATTGAGGATGCATATACTCATAAACCCATCATAATGGTTTTTAATGGAAATGAATATTATCCTAAACATATCCCCCTGTAGTTTCGTAACAAAGAGTGCAGAAAGGCTCGTTGTCATGCACCTGTTCCCGTTTGAGTCTATCTCAAATCAGTGTATTCGAGTTTTACCCTTAGTTACAACTGTGCCAGAGCTGCCTCATCCTACTCGTATCCAGAGAGGGATGAATTTCTTGGAAAACTCACTAAATCTCTATAGTACCAAAATTCGTTGAAGTTGTTCTATACTAATCGTCAAAGTCTATCTTAGGGTAGTGTTATCTAATCAGAGTTTCTCTAAATATATTTTCCAAGGATTGTACTAAACAACCTCTGATACCAACTGTAACACCATGAACCTAGTTACCCATAGTCAGTTCATTATTACATAACATTGGCATGACCTAAGGAATCATGTTTTGAAAGAACAACAATTTTAGTAGGCTTGGAAGTAAGAGATACTTTCATAAGTTTTACATTACTTCATGAAATAAAAACATCAAAAACATTTTCCCCTTTTGAACACACATTAATACGTAGCCTATCCCTACAGGTCAACTATAAAATAATTCTTCAAATCCTCGAAAAAATAAAAGACAGAAATGGGTGAGCTCAGATGCTCAGTAAGGATAACAATACAGAGGAAACTTTCATAAATAAGCATAAACATTTAAGGCAATGTATTAGACTAAAACAAATACCTTTTAAAAAATAATCATCATAATAATATGGAAAAGATAAAATCAAATAATTCCATTTACTTATTCTTATGGATATTCTACAAGTCGAATAATCACATGTAGTGTCAAATTCCACTTTCATAATGATGTAATGCATAATTCCAGACTTCATAACCACATTTTCAATGGCGTGTGCCAGGACTACAAATAAGATTTTATCAAGGCCTTGTGCCAAGAATCTATTTTTTCTCATGAGACCTACCAATGAATCAGGGAGCTATAGCGGGCTCCATCCGTCAATTACAATGTCCAATGCATTCCTCATATGAAAAGTTTTAAACATAACATAAACTTTCGTATTAAAACTAGCATATGAAATTTCAATACATTATCCACAAACCATGAATAGTGTAAAAAAATGAATCCATATAAAAAAATATCACAAATAAATCAATATAATATTGATGTTTTGTATCATAATAAATAAACCTAAAAAACATAAAATCCATCAATGGATGTTGACATAGATGAAATCAAAACTCTTTTACAGAAATATCACTTTCTATTTTGAAATCATTTAAAAGTTATATAATTATGAAAAAAAAACATTTATGTTGAAATTATTCATATAAGCCTGTATGTGAAGCTTCAGCGATGTTATAACATCAGATTATAGCCACACCTTCCGTATAAGTTAAAAAAAGGCATTTTTACCTTAATTTTGTCGAAAAGGTCATAAATTACCTTGTTTGGAAAACGACATACAGATTCATTTCAAAAAAATATATGGTCAAATAAGGGTATAAACTACTTTAACCCATAGTCGAGTAAATAGTACGAATGTTTTGCATTAAATTTTTAAGAAAACACAGATGTGGATGATAAAGATTTCCCAGTAGATACTTACATAAAAACAACCTCGGATAATAAAGAGATTGTATAATTAACCCTTACCTTGTACAGTTCCTTTGTAAATGGTATTTTAACCTCCTGTATAATAGTTAAAACATTGTTATTAAATTATACAAGACCTATATACATAAATATGATATCATATATGAACTTATAATATTTCTCAGTTAATAATATTTTTGTAGTATCATCGTTTCGGGTGTTAACATATCTGTTTTTCTTTATATGATTGGTTACGTAAACCACGTTTATTATTGATAAGATGTATTTGATCCATATATAGAATGATATTATGTTCATAAACATTATTTTTTATCAAAAAATGACAATTATTCTTGAATGATTATGATGGAAAATGAATCTCATCACGTTTGTGGAGACGGTAGTTTGTACGAACGCACGAGTGACAATATCATTATATTGTTGGAAAAATAATATCTAATTGGATGTTATATCGTATATAAAGAATAATTAACATTTTATATTTATTATTTACATCTGTTTTACCCATTATTATACCCATCCAAATAATTAAGTGTTTGAATAACATACTACACCACGACGTGGAGACAATAATCCGTACGTACGCACGTATGGTGACTTTGTCATTTATTGAAAGGATAGAGTAATGAATATGGTTGTACCATTATTATAATTACACCACAGTATATAGAAGAAGCAAGATTTATTATTTTAGAATGGAAAAAACTATGAAATATTAATTGGATGAATAAAAGTACGTGAAAGAGGTGATGAAATATTTACTTCTTCTTCGTGTTCTTCCTTTTGATTTGATCAGAAAGGATCCTTAGGATGGATTTATGACCAAAGGAAGGCATCTAGGATGAAGGGAAGAATGTTGGGGGTATATTTTGGCAGGGGATGGTAGTTCCAAAAACCATTGGATGTGTGAAATTAAGATAAGCATAAATTCCTTTTTATAAGAGAGGTGAGTGTCACTTTAGGAAAAGCTTGAAATATTTTTTTATAATAATATTTTTTTTGGTATCTAATGGATCCAAAATTATTTATATAAAGTGTACAGTTGTGATGGGTCTAAACCCTCTATAAATATAGGTTTTAGATCAGTTTATGTCATCAAATTAACCTTATCTTTTAGATTTGACTCTTAGTTAAATAGTTTGACATTTACCATGTCTCTTTGTATTCTTTTCATAATATGGTTAATAAACTCACTATAACAAGCCAATCAAACCCCATGTAGTTCATTATTAATATATATATCCTTATCTATTTCCATTGGCTGAACATTATATTTTTATGAATATTATATTAGACAATAATATAATTTTTGATTTTAGAACTCAAATATATCAATTTTGACACTATTCAGTATTTAATTTTTTTCAAATCCATAAAAACTTTATCAGTCAGAATAAAATTTATTTAACCAAACCTAACATGTCATATTAACCTATAAAATTAATTTAATTTTGGAGAAGTCACAATTTACATTTATTTGGATATTTATAATATCAATTATTTTAATATTTCATTAATATGGTAATTACCACATCATCATTGTGCCATAAATAAATTAAACTATATAATGTGTAAAAATTATAAATAAAATACCATTATGTTATAATTTTTTTTATATTTATAAGGAATATTTATAGTCTAATTTATATTGTGTGTAACCCTATATTAAAAATGGTTTAGTTATTAAACCTTGAATTTAACTCTGTCAACACATCTTCAAATGAAATAATAATAAATGTTATAATCTAATCCAAGTGGACCAAAGAGGATAATATTTTATTCATAAGGTTTTTTTGGTCGAATTATACTTATCCAATTGAATTAGGATATGTGTTACGGTAATTATGATAACATTTTTACCCTAAATTACCCTATTTACATTTAACCGTGGTAAATAAAAGTCCAAAGTTATTATTCACCAAAAATTATTTCCATCTTATTGAACAAAATTTTACTTATTTATATTAACTATGTGTCTCGTATTTTTGAAACTCAACTCACATAAGCCGTAAATTTATGTTTTATGCAAATTTTCAAATGCTCCTAGGTGGTGGGTAAAAGACGGTAAAAAGTTCAATAAAATTATTATATATCTAAACTTATTATAAAAGGACTCCAATGAATTACATTTAAATTATATAGGTATTATGTATCTATTTTGACCTAAAATTAATTTAAATAAAATAAATAACTATTTAAATAAAATGTCGGTTTTAACTAATAACGCTGGGTTTTCACAATTCATCAAAAAGAGAATGTTTTCAGAAAAATACCAAAAATTCACCCTAATATAATTTTGGTATTCCGAATTCAAAAATGAAATCCATTTTGAAAAATGAAATTTATTAAATTTCAAAAAGTGGGTATTACTATTTATATCGGCTAGTTTGATTGGTTGGAGTGTGTTAGAATCTCGAAGTTGCGTACAATGCAAGCGATTGCATTATTCAAAGAGAACCGTACCATGGAAGCTTAGGGTATTTCCCCTACACTATAAAATTTTACCTTGTTTCTTCATTTCTAATTTATCATACTCTAAAGATTTATTAAGAATGATCTTTATAGCAGTTCCATGATTAGCCACATACTCTATAGTTAAGAGATTAGAGTGGAGCATACTATCCTTCACGTGGGAAGCAATCACAAGTTTTACTATATAATAAATGGAAAGTAAATCAAATGCTCTATATTCATGGAAATAAAATGGGTGAAAAAATAGTAATTATTACTATAATGTTTTGTATTAAGGTTTTAGAGTCCAGATTCCATATATCATTCTGTATATTTCGATGACTATTACATTGGTCGACTATGCCCTCCTGGCCAATCTCAGAGATTCTCTCAGATTAAGGTGTATTTCTTAAGGATAATATCCACCAGACATGGCCTTATCTTGGTATTTTTGGAATGTCTTGACTTTAGGGAAGCCAAATCCATTTTAATGTACACTTGTGTGGATATCAGGACAAATATTATAACCACAGAGATTAGTAGCTGCAACCCTAAACATAGATGGCCGAAATAGTTATTACCTAAATCCAAAATGTAATTAGAATCATTAAAAGGATTTATAAATAACATCCACTTGACAAGACCATGATATTCCAGGCCACCAACATTTTATCATTTCTATCAAATATGGATTTTACACCCTCAATTTTCTAATGAACTTAAAGTTCTTCCATAGATACCTGGGAGCCGATATATGCTTGATCAGGTCATAAAACTCTAAAATATCACATACAAAAAATTGTTCATGGAGGAATAATCACCTTTGATGCAAGGATGATAGCTTATTCCAATTATTATTGAGCCTAACCCATTCACTCTTCCATGGATATGCTCCTCAAAGAGGTAGGATCAATAAGCCAAGAAGGACCATCGACCCATGAATACACCCTCTGTATGATAGTATAAATCATTGGCTAGTGAAAAAATGACCTCAAGGGGATATTTATATCCATAATATATTTATTGGTTTTAGATTCTCCATCTAGTTAATCTACTAATGATAGAGTCACCATATTAATAACTGTAAGGGCATGATCAACACTCTTATTTTAAGATTCAACCTCTAAATATTCTCCCACTATAGGAACTCGGGTCATTTGATCCTAAATAAATATCCTCAAGGTGCATGGGATCCCCTCAATGACCGATATTTTCTCTTTAATTTTTAGCTGTAGCCTTCGGTGATATCACTAGTACATCCGGATAAGTATGAGATACATACAACTTGTCAACTACTACCTGGTTACTCATCAGACATGCATCAAATAATTTGATCGATGATTAGTAAAAAATTAGAGATAAAAAATATTAAAACCAAGTAAATAAATTATATATCAACATGTAATAATTGAATTTAAATTTATCGTTATATGAAGTTATTTTCATTGCCTTATGGTCTACCATTGGGATGATACCATAGTGAGAACAATACATGGGGTTGCATGTCGAAATTCTCTAATAGGATCTGTAAGGACTGCCTCCAAATTTTATGTCACCAAGGGGATCCCTCTCCACAGAATCCCATTTATGATGAGATATAATCACTTTTAGAGGTTCCCCATGTGGTTTATTCTATGTACTATGTTATATCTTGAATTTTCCAAGACTTCTACAAGTAATATGAGTTGGGGTTTAAAGTCATGAAATTATGGAGGAATGTTGTTTCCATAAATTACATATTCATCTATATTTTATAGCTTTGTCATGATTATTTCCACAACTTCTAATCTATTATACCAATATGTTATTCCATTGAATGAGTGGATCCAGATATCCATATCGTCTAGATATGTAGCCACCCTATGTGGATCTTCATGATGTGAAATCCATATGCATGTATTAATCACATCAAAGCCTATAAATTTAATGGTCTCTTCCAAAATCATCTCCTAGAAATCCTGGACATATGTGATTTCCATTATTTACCCCATCCCATATATTCCATTGGTATTTCCACACAAATATGGATGATCAATAATGGAGGATCGACATGAGGAAGCAATGGAGGTTTTGATAGGCACAATTTCTTTCTATGATCCTTAGGTTCCCTGGAACACTCCGGGGTTGGCTGCTTACAAGACCCTATATGAAAACAAGAAATATCCCATAACCCCATTGGGAGATTAGGGTAGACTTAATTCCCATTACTAGAGGTAGTAAGATCTTAAAGATGAATTAACCTCACCTTAGGATCATCATTTATAGAGAAGGTGGTGGGATCTAGAAAAATCAATATCCAGTCAATGTAAACACCATCTCCTACTATAATCATAGCGTTTCACAAGTCGAATGGTCACTCCTAAAAGAACATTATTGTCCCAAGCCACATTGAAAGGTGGTGTTAGAATGTATTGAATCCTAACCTTCAATAGTAGTTATAATAGCACGTGATGATCAACCTCGTTCTTCCAAAACCTTTATTGGGGGATCATAAATGTGGTATTTCCTTGTCTACATTCCAGGCATAGAATTCCTGAGTACATTTGTTTGTTCCTTATTTCCCCAGGAGTTTTCTGGTCATCATCCATAGGAATTGGTTTTCCAAGTTAACCTTCGGAATATTATTGGTTACAAACCACATTGTAGTATTTAATGAGTGCATTCTTAAATGGCATTTAAGGAAGAAGTCAAATGTGGAATCAGTGGAATGCTTGAGTAAACATAAATAATGTTCCCAAGCTATCATTAAATGATTATCACAGTGTTCGATCTTGAATGTTGGATGAAACCGTATCTATATACAATTGAATTGGTGGAAATTCATCACAGATCATACCCCTCATATATAAGCTCCCCATCAAACCTAGAAACCAAGATACCATTTCAAAAAAAAAAGACATGATATCGACACTCATATTAGTTTAATGATACATCATTTACCCAAATATCTGAGGGGGGACCATAAGAATCATTGGTGAAGTGACCATGGTTGATGATCCAATCTATCATTTACCACTCCTCTAATTCTAATAGCATGACCCCACATTTGATTTTTTAGGTATGTTCATATGCGATAATATGGTTTATTTGAGTATTGATGAATGTGAAACCTCTCATATGATTTTCTACCAAACCCTAGATAAATAGAATGGGACCCACCAACTCTTTTGGTTTCCTCCTTTCACTAATACATGTCAAGAAAATGAAATAGTTGATTACCAATAATCGTATGAAATGTTTAATAAACATCTCGCTGTACAATTAACATGACATGATGAATTTCATGACACTTACCCCACTATAATAATCTCACCCTAGCAGATGCTAGCCACTCTAAAATATCTCCCAAAATGATACCAATAAAAATATCCTTGTAATCATTATGAATATTCTTCCAACCCCATTCTTTGAATCGAATCTCTTATAGAATGGAATAGTTGTCACCCATATGAATTCGAGTTTCAATAGTTGGTAATGTTCAGAATCTTAATGTGTAGGGTTCATGTAAAGTTCACATAGACAAATTAATAATCTAATTTGAAAATTGAACTTCATTATTTGGATTTGGGTCATTATTCAAATGAAAATTTCCTTTGCAAGTGTGTTTTATGGAAATAGGATATGTCATCTTCACAGAATTCTATGTAGGTTAGAGTGGAAGAAATTAATCACACATATCCCATTTGTTAGGAAACCCCAAAATTAGAAAGAGGCCCCAATGGATGGTTATATCCTCTTCATTTACCGAGTGGAATGTGTTGGTGTTTAGGATCGACCAATTAAAAGGATAAGGGATATTTATTTGTTTTTCTATGAATAGATTTTGGATACATAAACTAACTCATATATCCCTATTTCCTATAACTCATCTTTGAATTCCTCATATCTATGGTGGACATAAGAAGTCCACCTCCAGTCTAAGGTGAATGTTCCCTCAGATAAAACGCCATATTTTTATGACCACCCCAGTTGGACATTCACTTTTTTCCTACATGATATGTTAAGTAACCATGAGATTTATCATCTTGACTGTGTATAGTTTCCTTTAACACCTGAAGGGAGTAGTTCAATAAGGACCCAAAAATGTGTATTTTATGAATAAATTTACCCACTGATGATATGTTTCCCTATGGGACGTTGTTATAATCAAGTATATCAGATGTATCTTGGTTTGTCAAGAACATTGTCGGAATTTCTACATCAGATGGTAACCCAAAACCTCAAATAAGAAACATATTCATGATTGGATACCCAATTTATTGTGAACTAATATTTCCCACCATTATTTTATTAATTGGAATGATTAGAAATTTTTTTGTCGATAGATTCTATCAATTCTTCCCTCCTTTCATCAACCACTGAGGAGGTCACAAAAGTAGAAATATATGAATCTTGTAAAGGGTCCTTACATTTTTGTACAAAAACATTTATAAATAAAATAATTATATTTCACAATATTGGAAATCATTATGGCTCGAAAACCATTTTTCCATGAAGGAAAAGGTCCATGAAATAAAAATTCATGGAATTACATGTCTCTATAACCATCCGTTTGCGATAGAATTTTCTTATGAACCATCAGTTTCTGAAGTTCACAAAGGATCTATCCTAGGAATAATTGGTTCAAGAAACATCAATCTATAAATAATTCCAACCATTATGAATCCAACATCCTTAAGGAGATCCAAACATACCATTTGAAGCTATGGTTTTAAGTATTCTAATGAAGAAATGATGTTTGAGGATAAGTGTGACTGTAAAGGTTGTTGTTCAAGGGTTCAATATCTGATTGAGAGTATTCAGGGTGAAAAGTTTATTTAGATATCTAGTAAATGACAAATGATATAGGCCCCCTATTTATAGGATCCTCCACTTCATTCAGGTCTACTTATGTACCAAAAATTAGTTCAAAATAAGATCTATTTCTATATCACAATAGCCTACACTTAATGCTGATAAAAACCAATTTAGATGTGTTGCATTTGTTCGGTCCTAAAAAATTTTAATTTAAAATTTCAATTTTTTATGTATTGTAAAAGGGTATAAATGAATCCAAGAATAATATTGATGAAAATATTCAATTAGGAAAGACCATGAAGCAAAAATCTATTTAGGGATCATCACTCTGCATGGTTCTCCCTTGTGTAGTGTAGAATTCATGAACGAAATAGTTTGGGGAGATTGATGTTTCCCCCAACACCATTAAACAAAAAAGTCATTTGGGAGACCCTGGTAATGATTTACACAAACATGAAGAAATATCCCCTAAAAACTAAAATGTTCATGGGATGATGCAATATTTCCAGGTCCCATAAAAATGTCGAAGTCGTTTATAGGACTTAGGTGGGAATTTCATCCCCCATAACTGATGGAATCCCATTTCTCCAATGATGTCCCCGCTGAATAAGTCATTCATGAGTCAAGGAATCCTCATTGGGATCGCACAAAAGAATTCATGAATCTAGTGATGGATGAATATCCGGGATGGTACATAGTCAATGCATCATTCTATAAATAAACACTGAGGGAACTAAGAAATAGAGGATAAGCCACACCTAAATGCATTAATAGAATAGATCAGAAGAAAAAGACCCCCAAGGCACCATGAAAACTGGATCAATTCAATGATTCATAGAAGGTACAATATTCTAAATTTAAATATAGGGTAAATAATAAATCAATGTGCCAATCAATAACTCATTAATCCCTTTTTTTGGACCGTCCTATGTGGCGTAAATTGATGGCCCATTCATGATTGAGTATCCCTCATAGAACAACACTATACATATGAACCCTTTCCCTATAGGAATAAACATTGCTGGAGGAGAATTTCCCCACATAACCAAACATTAATCAGTCTAAACCTTGACCTAAAAAGATACACACTAATAAAGAAGAACGCAAGACCATGTAGCACAGTGTTGTGCAGATAGTCCCCTCACCCATGTTTCACATAAAAAATCTATACGGACTCAGCCTTAAACATTACATAATATTGAATTAAATGAATAATTCACATTGAGGATCATTTTAGGTTTAGAGTTTTAGAGAATTATGACATAACTATTACATCTCAAAATATTACAAGGTAGACACTTCTACACACTTTATATTTTTTCATAAAATAAAAACATTTGAAAAAAAGAGTCATGTCTAGTTCCATGTTTTAGACAACATGACTTTTCCATGATCCTATCCTTGATCCTGTTCATCTTTAGTTCCTATGAAAACATTTCAATACTAGTGATGAGAATAAAAAGATCAATAAGGGTTATAAAGGATAGAATGAAAACATTTTTTCATAAAATACCTAAAAACATGAAATCATTTACTTACCACATGAAATCATAATATTTATGAAAGACAATTAGAAATCGTAAATAAAAAAGGTAACTTGTGGAATCCATATCATACTTACAATGTAGCAATCACAGCTACATAGGGAGTTTCTTTGGAATACCCACCACAGTATATTCCCTAAAATCTCATTGGAGAAACATTCTCATTTACCTCTGTCACATTACCCAATTCATTGGAGAGCTATCTCGGGCTCACCCTCCCTAGGTTTATCACAGAACCACCCGTATATGTAAATAATTCCCAAGAACCATAAAAAGATCAGAAAACATAACATAAGTATAATGGAAAGATAACATTTCCACATTGCAATAACAAAATATCATTTCAAGATATTGAAATGATAAATCCATTCTCAAAAACATTTTCAATACCTAAATACATAAAAGAATATATGTTATTTATTTTTTTCTTTTAAAAACATCTTGTCTTGTTAAGGAAGTCAAAGATCAAATAATACTCACGGCGGCACAGAGGTAGTTGTCACCGCTTATGTAAAAAACATCTTTTTATAATTTAGTAAAACTCTTTGTATAAAAATATTCTCTTTGAAAAGTCAAGGGTGTTTATATAGCATATAAAGGAATGTTGTGTATTAAAACAAAATATGCCTCAATGAAAGGAGATTGGGATGAAGCCCCTAAACTCATGTCCTACTTGAATTGATCACTCTTTAATATCCTGATTAATAAACTAAAGTTAATTTATACTTTCTTAAAAACATTTTTCATTTTTAATATTCCTTTTATATCACTTATTAACAATTTATAAACATTATGTAATCATTTATGTTAATAATGAATGTTTTGTCAATATTTTGTACTTGAGTCAAAAATGGACTTCTTATAATTACATGTTGTCTATGTGGTCAATAGTCCTTTATATACAAGATGATATTCATGATTTATATATCATATATATCATTTATATCCAGTATATACATGTATTTATAATAGTACATAACATTTAGAGGGAAGAAATGAAATGTACCGTTCATGGAGACAGTAAGCTGTACGTTTGCATGAACGCTAATTCCATTTCTATTTCATATTTAATAGAATTAAAACATAATGATACATAGTAGTATTATAATTAAAGTATTGTATAATATATAATATCATTAAATATATCCTTTATATGTACCACATATGGTATGAACGAGTCAAATCACTTTGAGTGGGTGATAGTCCAGACTTTCTCAAATGAGATTATTGCGTTTACCCATAATGGAAAACATAAAGAAATGGTATAAATGGAAAATAAAGAAGCATAAAGAAAACATAAACATAATATATATCATATATTAATACATTGCCATCATAATGGCCACCATGAGAGGTGGTTGGGGATATTTGTACAATCATTGTTTCGTGAGGCATTAGATTTCCATCCACAGAAACATTATGTTATTTCTCTATTAGATGGAGGTGTGTATAAGTTTAGTTCTAATCCTTCTCATAAAAACATCCTTGTATATTGAGGATAATGGTGTTGTCACAGAAGAAAAGAATAAAAATAGTTTAGGGGTTGGGGATGTAAAATAAAAGAGAACAATTTAAGAGAAACGATTACCTTTAATTTGTGTAACTCCCTTTCGTTTGAACCAATGGTCTTCTTGAAGTGCCTTTTGCCTAAGGTAAGGATTCTAGGAGGAGGAGAGGGATTTAGGGAGCTTAATTGGGAAGATTTTGGAAGAGATAAAAGGCTTGAGAGGTGTAAGGAAATGGATAGAAATTGTCCTCTTTTATAAGGTGAAGGAGGGGCTCTCTAGGAAAGTGTTAAAACATTATTTTATTATATAATGATATTCGGATTATAATGGTCCAAAAATCATTATATTTGATGATAAGATGACTCATGGTCGCAATAAAATGATCCAATCAGAATTGGACATGTTTTGTATAATATGTTAATAATTATAATCTTATTTATTTAAATCATTTATTAATGATGTAAATACTGCATCATTATTGTGTCATTAATAATTTAACTTATTTGATGTTAAAAATTATAAACAAACAACAAAGATATAGGAAATATTTTTATATTGAAAATGAATATTTACAGTCGACATGATAATTTATATAAATACTTCTAAAAATTAATTTACTAAACGATATTTGAGGCATTATATGGAAATCCCCAACATCTATAGAAATTCAACAATCAAATGATTTTAAATATCACATTTTATTCCACCATTCTTAATTAAAACGAAAACATGATAATTATAGAATGTTTATTTAATTTGTTAAGAGAAACATTCATGATTTCTAAGGTGACCACATCATCAATTATAGAGATATTTTTCTATAATGTTTTAACCCTTTACTTTATATAAATTACAGTACAATTCAATTTTATTCCTTACAATATTTATTACCTATGTCTATTACCTAATTAGGTGGCTCACAAATATTTAAAATAATTAATTATCTTACATTGAATAAATATCACTTTTCCTGTCCTCTAGTCATTTAATGGATTCAATACACTTGATATACTCTTATATGAAGTTATGTTTTCCTCTATGGAAATTACAACATAATTTTTAGTATTAAGAAATCAATATCTATCTAGAAAAATATAAAACCTATTAAAAATTAATTTTTTAATATTATCTGATATTTTATAGAACCCCTTTTTTTGAAAACATGTAATCATTCATTATAATAATATTTCTTATTTATTGGTCTTCATATTCATTATTTTCATGTTTACAAACCTAGGATTCAGTGGAAAAATAATTTTCCTATGGTTTATATATTTAAAACCAAAAACACATTATCTCTAGTTGAGTGATATTTTTTTTACATTCATTTAACATAGATAAACCAAAATAGTAATTTATCATACTTATGAATATGTTTTTATGGAACTACATATATCATATATATTTATCAATAAAAGAAGTTTTTTAAAACAAATTTCATCCATCAGCATATATCAAATATTTTTTATGTGTAGATATGGGTAATGTATGGTGGAAAATGGAATAAATTATTTATAAAATGTGATTGATAATTAATATTTTTTGATCTAACTATAGCACCCTGACCCTAGAAGCCCATAGATATTTCACTATTTTAATACATTTCCATGATTATAAGGAATCATGTCCTAAAGTACCGATCAATTTAGAATTTTTGGAACAATTTATAATATAAAACATGTAATAGATAATCCATTGATAATTAAATTATTCCCCTAGCTTATCTTAGAATATAAATCATAAAACACTTCGTGGCATCATGGGAAAATAAGACATAAGAAATGGGTGAGCTTAGATGCTTAGAAGGATAAACAATATAGATAAATCTATCACAAATAAGCATAAACTTTTAATGGTAGGTACATTTCCAAAACATAGCCTTTTAAAATAGTATCATCATCATAATATGTAAAAAATAATTCAAATAATTTCATCTAAACATTTCTATGATTATTATACTAGTTGAATAATCACATGTAAAAGAAATAACTAATCTCATGACGAGGGAATACAAAATGTCAGACATCATAACCACTATGAAAATGCATTATGCCAAGACTATACAAAAAATTTCTATCAAGGGAATGTGACAATACACTAATTGTTTTAATGACACATACTGATGTATCGAGGGGCTAAGAGGGCAATTTCCATCACATAGTAAGTCCAATAACATCCTCATATGGAAAGGGTGTAACATAACTAAACACTTCTATTAAAAGTAGTATAAGAAATGTTAATACTTTAGTAGTATACAGTGGATAGTATTTAAATATGATTTATTCACTAAAATAGACCATTAACCCTTTAATACAATATGGAACACTATTTCATAATAAATCAATAATAATTAAGAATAAAATTCAAAAAAGGATGTTGACATAGATGAAAATAATCTAATTATATCATTTAGACCCTTTTAGTGAAATATCACTTATTTACTCTTAAATAATTAAAAGTCTTACAATTTATAAATTAAGACATCTAAAATACCCTTCGGAATCAATGATTCCCATTACTCTTTAAAACATTTGAAAGGTAATAACTTTTTGAAACATTTATGTCCATATAAATAAACCGTTAAAAACATTTTGAAAACATAGACATCAACAAGGACGGTTTGGAAGTATGAATCATTAAAAAGTTTATAAAAATGTTTACAAAAAGACTCCATTACATAAAACATTAAAAATATTCATTTAGAAAACATTTTTTTTGAAAATTGATCATTAATGATAAATATGTCCCAATAAAGGCTTATACATAAACAATTTCATATTATAAATAGATTTCTATAAGTAACCCTCAACTTAGGTTTGATACTCTCTATATGTTTCCAAAACTACTATATAATTGTTTTGAACATACTATTAAATTGTATTATAATCATAATAATATTTATGATATCATATTTGATACGTTTATTACATTATATTACCAATTAATTAACAATTCTATGTGAATGTTGCATTTCGTTTAATAATCTCTTTGTCTATTGTAAGTGTTTTGTCTTGTTATTCTTAATCATATTACATAGATAATTATTTAATTACATAAAAATATTTAATATGATTTATATATCATATATATTCATAATATAAATATAAATAATCTATGTATTTATGAAATGGAATACACCATTTATTGAAACAGTAGACCATACATACACATGAACGATGTTTTCGTTTTCTTATTATATTGAATGGAAGTAAGTGAATAACATATACGTACATATATATATATATATGTATATATATTATTATATTAGCCTTATTGTGTCATATATTTTGTTATTATTCAATATATATATATATATATATTATTATAATCATTATTGGATAGTGAAAGTAGAAGATGAGTATCATCGCATTGTTGATACAGTAAGTCGTATGTACGCATGAGCAACGATATAATTTTCTTACTGGTCAAATGCTATTGAATTGGATGGAATATTGATTTTTCATAAATAATGTCTTGTTATTTTTATTTTTTATGTAATTTATATTCATCATTATAACCATTGGAAAAAATTTATTGATGAAAAATAGTTTATGCCACGATGTTGAGATGGTAAGTCGCATGTACACACACATGGTGATATTTTCTCATAGGATAGGTAAAATGAAGAATATGGTTTTACCATAATCATAAAAACATATCAGAATATTGTATATTTCGGAGTAATTATTTTAGTTTGTAAAGAACTTAGGAAGAGGAAGTAAAAGAAGAAAATATCTTTTAAATAAGTGATACCATGATTACCTCTTCTATGGTTGCCTCCTTTTTATTTTCAAAAAATAACTCCTTAAGTGGATTTTCGTCCCCATTTCTAACCAATAGGATGATATGAAGGATTTTGGTAGGATTTTTGGTCAATTTTAGGAATATCCACAGTGCATTTGAGGTGTGAATAAATGAGTAGGATGTTGAGTCAATAAGGTTTTCTTTATGGCTTTTCCATTCCTTCTTGTTTTGAAAATCAAAAACATCTTATCTTAAGGAAAATTTCTTTTATAAGGAAAATCTCTTTTATAAGGAAAATTGCTTTCTTAAGGAAAATTGCTTTTATAAGAAAAATTATCCTTATCATATTTACTTCCATATTTTTCTTAAGTATGAGATTCAGATTCATTTTCTCGGAATCGTTGAAACTTTGATATAAATCATTCTGTTTTAAGGTTCGGATTCTGGACAAGAACTATAAGGATGTTTCATTCCGAATTCCAGATATGAACTCTGACTAAGTTCTATTCCAGATTCAGGATACGAATTCTGAAGAAGAATTCTCATTACGAATTCCGATGAAGAATTCTCATTACGAGTTCTAATAAAGAAATCTCATTCCGAATTCCCATTACGAATTATGATGAAGAATTATCATTACAAATTCTGATGAAGAATTCTCTTTACGAATTCTGATGACGAATTCTCTTTACGAATTCTGATGACGAATTCTCATTACGAATTCTGATGACGAATTCTCATTACGAATTCTGATGACGAATTCTCATTACGAACTCTGATGAAGAATTCTCATTATGAATCCTGATGATGAATTCTCATTACAATTTCTGATGATGAATTCCTATTCCGAATTCTCATTCCGAATTCACCTATTAAACAAATTTTGAGTATCTTTGTTTTATACACTCTGAATTAATTCAGACTTCGAAAAATATCTTTGTTAGACTCTGAACTTCTATATTACTTACACCTCTAAAATTTGTTTACTCTTATTATTTTCATTACACTCCGAACCTTCACTCCGAAGTTTTCATTCCGAACTTTTATGTTAGAATTAAAACGATGTCGTACATTCTGTTACACTTGTTTTGTTATAAAACGATGTTGTCTTTTTTGTTATAAACTAACCGTTGTCTAAGTGACAAGTGTATAGGTCCCTCCGATCTTTATGGAAAATATGACCGTTGGAGAAGGATCCGACCTTACCTATAAATAGGAGCTCATTTGAAAGAGCTCGTAGCTGCTGATAGCTGATGAAAGTGCTGAAAGGCTGACTAATTTGCTTGAAGTGATTTCTAGAGAGAGAGGCTCTTATTAACTCTCAAAGCTTCATGCGACTCCGAATGTTGGTGATTGCATTCGAGGGATTCCGGGGATAGGAAGACAGAGGTGCCGACTACCTTAAAGATCGAGGGCTTTCTTGCTGAGGAAGACATAGGTTGCCAACTACCTTGAAGTTGAGGGCTTGCAGGGATAGCAAGACAGAGACTCCGATCTTCGTATCGAGGGCTTACCCTGGTGTGGGTAAGAAAAACTTGCTTGAAAGTAAAAATCAAGGGACCTTTATCCAAGGTTGTTGGATACCCTTCTCTTTGGGTTAAAAGACTTATGTCTTGTTACTTGTAGTTTTACTACTTGTGTTTATTCCACTGCATTTTGTATTATAAGGAAAGTATAACTTTCTTATACTTCTTTACTTGTACTCTATTTCATTTAGATTCTATACGCTTTAAGGTAGAATCTCATATTGTAATCTTTTGTTAAAGTTTTAATTTCCGGAACCATATTTCCGGAACCCTCATTCGGAATCTCTTTCCTAGTTTGCATTAGGTGTTATGAGGTGTTGTGAATTTGCTTAGTTTTACTTTGTTAAACTTAGCCTTTTCCTTTGCTTAAGGAAACATAGTTATTCTTAACTAACTTTAAAGGATCCAAATGAATTTTTAAAGTATACAATTCACCCCCCTCTTGTATATTGAGCATCTACATCACTATTTCGATCCTACAATTGGTATCAGAGGTTGGAAACCTCTTACTCTATACCAATATTACATTTGGTATCAGAGGAGGTCTCTGAAATACTTATACTCACGAATAAGTTTTTCTTGCTCACTTTATCCTTCTGAACGTTGTCATTTCGAATTTGTCCATTCCGAACTTTTCTCATTCCGAACTTTATTATTACGATTCTTTGCTACTAACGAGTTTGTGTGCCAAAAGTTATTTCGAGTATGGCAGGAATTAATGTTGGATAAATTGAGAATCTAAATCCGACAAGACCATCTATATTTGATGGTAATGACTATGAATACTGGAGAGATCGTATGAAGACTTTTGTTATCAATACTGGAGTAGACAACTTTGTTATGCTTACTGGTGATTATAAAATTCCTGACAAGGAAGTCAGAACTTTTACTAACCAGGAAAATAAAGAATATCAACTCAACTATAAGGTACACAATACTTTACTATGTTCAATGACCAGAAATATATATAGCCAAATTTCTTCTTGTGAAGCAGCTAATTGTATATGGAAGAAGTTAGAGGTTACACACTTTGGGACTTCTAAGGTGATTGAAACTAGAAGAGCTATGCTTAGAGCTGAATATCATGGCTTCAATTTTCCTTATAGAGAACCTATCTGTATAGTTCAACAATGATTTATGACTATTGTCAACAGTCTACAATCAATGGGAGAAAAAGTTTTAGATGATGATTCTCTTGTGGACAAGATAATTGATATTATGCCCAATGAGTGGGAATCCAAGAGAACAACTATAGATGAGAATAGGAAGGTAACTCAAATTACTCTTGATGAATTATTTGGAACTCTTATACAACACGAAACTAGAATGAAGAGAGATGCGGACAACATCAAGAAGAAGAATGGAAATGGTGTTGTTGCTTTTACTACAACTTCAAATCAGATGAAAGCTAAGACTCCTAAGAGAGTAACCATATCCATGTCTAAGAAAATTATTTTCCAATCCGAATATAGTGAGAGTGAAGTCTCAGAAAATGAATTAGAAAATCTTGCTCAACGGATGAACAAGATAGCCGGCCAGAGAAATTTTCAATCTAAGTATAAGAAAAACGAATGGAAAGATAAGAAAGATGGAGAAGTTACTTGTTATGAATGTTTGAGAGCTGGACATATTAGACCATATTGCCCTATGCTCAAAAAGAAAGAAAGGAAGGAAAGACATTCTGACAGGAACATGAAGAATTATTATAAAGCTAAAGCTAAGAAAGTTCTGAAAGCTAATGACACCTGGAGTGCCAGTGGTGGTGATTCTTCAGATTAATCTTCTGATTATGAATCTTCAGGACAGAAGAATCTGGGTCTTACAGCCAGATTACCTATTGATAACCATTGTCTTATGGCTAAGGTACGAAATGCTGAATCTTTGACCAATGTTTCTTTAAATTATAATGATAGTAAGTATTATAACTCTTCTGATGAGGAAAATACTTTACCTACATATGAAGAAGTCTCTAGGTTTGCTGAACTTCTTGAGATTGAGAATTCCAAACTCAATAAGAAACCTGATAAGGCAAACTCTAGGAATTTTATTCTTACAAAAGAGATATCAGATCTTTCTAAAGATCTTGATAAGAAAAATGCTGATTTTGAAAGTATTTCAAAAAATCTTGAGGAAGTAAGTTATGAGAAGAATAAACATTCTAAAGAGTTAGAAAAAGTAATTTCTAATAAAAATTTTTACGAGCCAAACTCTAGTTCTAAAACTAATGATTATGAGGATAAAAACTTGGTTGTAAAACTCAAGTCCGAAATTTTTTCCTTAAAGAAGTGTTTATCAAACTTTACCCATGGTAAGGAAAATTTTGATAAGATGTATTCCCAAATACGACCTTTAAGAAATAAATCCGGATTTGGTTATACCCATGCAAAACCTATTTTCAGTAACAATTATTTTGTTCCTCAAAGTTCCCCATTTTGTACCAAGTGTCAATGTGGTGGTCACTGGGCAAAGAATTGTTCCTTAAACAAAACCCAATCTCTAAGATTTCACAAAGCTTACTTTTCTAAGAAAATGTGGGTTCCTAAAATTTTATTGTCTAGAAATCTCGGATCCAAACAAGTTTGGATTCCGAAAGTCTAATTTTCTTCTTGATTTCAGGATAATAAATAATGTACCAGCAACAATACATGGTACATGGATAGTGGATGTTCCCGGCACATGACTGGTAACAAAAGTTTTTTTGAAAAGATTATCAAAACGAAAGGAGGAAATGTAACTTTCGGAGACAATTCTAAGGGAGAGATTGTTGGTATTGGTAATATTGTTCTATTAGGTAAAACCTTGATTTCAAATGTTCTTTTTGTTAAGGGTCTTAAGCACAACCTCATTAGCATAAGTCAATTATGTGATGAAGGCTACCTTGTGAATTTAAGGAATGATAAGTGTTTAGTTCACAATTCCACGGAAGAATTTATTCTCTCAGCCAATAGGCAAGAGAATGCTTACACTTTGAACCTAGAAGACCTCAGGAGTCATGATTTACCTTGCCTAAGTGCAATGGAAGATCATTCCTGGTTGTGGCATAGAAGACTAGGTCATTGTAACTTTAGGAACCTATGTAAACTTTCTAAGAAGAAACTAGTTAAGGATCTACCAGAGCTTAGATTTGATTCTTCTAAGGTTTGTGATCCTTATCAATATGGAAAGAAACATAAATCTAGTTTTAAGTAAATCGGTGAAGTCTCAACAACCGATGCATTACAGGTGCACATGGATCTTTTTGGTCCAACACAAACTGGAAGTATTGGAGGCAAATACTATGTGTTTGTTCTAGTTGATGATTACACTAGATTTACTTGGGTCTATTTTCTAGCAAAGAAATATGAAGCTTTTTCTTATTTCAAAAGTTTTAGAGCTCAAGTTAAAAATGAGAAAAACCTTCCATTGAAAACTATTCATAGTGATCATGGAGGAGAATTTCAAAATTCTGATTTTGAAACTTTTTGTAGTAAGAAAGGTATTTCTCACAATTTTTCAGCACCTAGAACTCCTAAAAAAATGGTGTAGTTGAAAGAAGAAATAGAATTATTCAAGAAATAACTAGAACCATGTTGAGTGAATATTCTATTGCTATACATTTCTGGGTTGAAGCTGTATGTACTACTTGCTATACTATAAATCGAGTTTTGATTAGACCTTTTCTTAATAAAACTCCTTATGAGGTATGGAATGGTAGAAAACCAAGACTATCCTACTTCAAGGTTTTTGGTTGCAAAGTATTCATTTTGAATACTAAAGATAACTTACATAAATTCTCACCAAAGTCTGATGAAGGAATTTTCTTAGGATATTCTACAACTTCTAAGGCTTATAGAGTTTTTAATAAAAATACATGCACTGTTGAGGAAACAGTACATGTAAAATTTGATGAGTCAGATCCTTTTGTTTTTAAACCATCTCAACTTACATCTTCTGATGTATTTTCAAAAACTGATTATCAACCTTTGATAGAAGAACCTTCTGATAAGTATAATGTTCTAGAAGATACTTCTGAAACATTTACCCCAGATGATTTTATACCCTATGTTGATGAACAGGATTTACAAAACCCAAATCAGGTGTTTCTTAAGAATCATCCCAGTGATAGTATCATTGGTGATGTAAATCAACCTATAAGGACTAGAAGTTCCTTAAGAAATGAAGTAGAACATCTAGCATTTCTTTCCCAATTAGAACCTAAAAGCACTAATGATGCTTTAGGTGATGATGATTGGATTAAAGCCATGCAAGATGAACTAAATGAGTTCGAAAGGAATAACGTCTAGAACTTGGTTGAAAGACCTAAGGAAACTTCTGTTATTGGAGTAAAATGGGTTTTCAAAAATAAATGTAATGAAAATGGAGTCATTGTTAGAAATAAAGCTAGACTTGTTGCTAATGGATATAATCAGCAAGACGGAATAGACTATGAAGAAATCTATGATCCAGTAGCTAGACTTGAATCTATCCGTATTCTACTTGCCTTTGCAGCATTCTTTAATTTCAAAATTTTCCAAATGGATGTAAAATGTGCTTTTCTTAACAGTTATGTTCAAGAGGAAGTTTTTGTTGAACATCCTCCTGGCTTTGAAGATACAAAACATCCTGATCATGTTTTTAGACTTATCAAAGCTTTGTATGGCCTTAAACAAGCCCCACGAGCATGGTATGATAGACTCACTAGATTTTTGCTTCAAAATAACTATGTTAAGGGAAATGCAAATCCAACCCTTTTTATAAAGAAATATAAGAAAAATGTTTTGATTGTTCAAATTTATGTTGATGACATTATATTTGGTTCGACTCAGCAATCTTTGACTAACTCTTTTCTAGTCTAATGAAATCTGAGTTTGAAATGAGTATGATGGGTGAGTTAACATTTTTCCTTGGTTTTCAAATTTCTCAAAAACCAGAAGGAACCTAAATATCTCAACATAAGTATATTAAATATCTTCTTAAAAAGTATGGTTATGACAACACTAAGAGTATAAGTCCTCCCATTGGTACCTCAAACTCTTTAGATCTTGACGAAGCTGGGAAACCAGTAGATCAAACGTCTTTTAGAGGTATGATAGAAGTCTACTTTACTTAACAGCTAGTCGACCAGAATTAATGTTTTCAGTATGCTTATGTGCATGATATCAATCCAATCCTAAGGAATCTCACTTAAAGGGAGTAAAAATAATTTTTCGCTACCTTAAGGGAACCATGGATCTAGGATTATTTTATACTTCTGGAAATGATTTTGTTCTAAAAAGATTTTCTGATGCTAACTTTGGTGGATGTAGAATGGATAGAAAAATTACATCCAAAACATGTCATTTCTTAGGAGATTCTTTAGTTTCTTGGACCTGAAAGAAGCAACATTCTGTAGCACTTACCACTACTGAAGCTGAATATGTAGCAGCTGGAAGTTGTTGTGCACAAGTGTTGTGGATGCAACACACACTCAAAGACTATGGCTTGAGTTTTACTAAAACTCAAATTTTGTGTAATAACAAAAGTGCCATTTCCCTCAGTAAGAACCCTGCATATCACTACCGTGCAAAACACATAGATATTAGGCATCACTTTATTAGGGATCACACACTCAAAGGAGATATTATTCTTCAGTTTATCGGAACGCAAGATCAACTTGCTGATATTTTCACAAAATGTTTGCCTTCTGATAGATTTGAATATATTAAACACAATTTAGGAATGATAACCGTAAGGTAATCTTTATTAATTAACTTTCTGTTGAAAAAGTCTCCTTACAGTAATAAACTCTTTTTCATAGGGGGAGTACATTTGATTGTTTTTTTAACAAAGTTTTTCAAAATTTGTTTTCAAACATTTCGGAATGAAGATTTCCGGAATGGAACTTCTCGAACTAAAATTTTCCAAAATGGACATTCTCGTACAGAATACTTCTAGAATGGAAGTGTTCGTATTGAAAATTTCCGGAATGAAAATTTCGTACTAAAAGTTTCATAAAGGAATTTTCATACCAAATTTTTTGTAATGTATTTTTCGTACTAAGTTCTTCGTACTGTTTTTTTCTCTTATGTTTGTTTTTCGTACTGAGTTTTCCGTAATGGGTTTTTCGTACTATGTTTATTTTTCATAGTAAAATTTTTGCGAAATCTGCCATTACGAATAATCCTCCTAAGCCAATCTGAAAGGTATGATTACCTTACTCAAGTTTTCGTAGTCATATTTTACTTGCTGGCATTTTCTTGTATTATGTTTTCGGATTATAGTTTTCTTAACTCTTTGTTTTAATAAAAAACTCAAAAAGATCAGATTCAAGCTTTCAACCATCAGATATGATCTCATCTCATTCTAACCGTTAGATCAACTATAGAAGATGAACCGTCATCTCGTTGCCTATATAAAGAGGACCCAAATACTCATCCCACATCGATCTCAAGCTCTCGCGTCCCAAATCTCTGCCTCTCTGATTTAAGTCCGTTCCGAACTTTAGTTTTCTCCGTTCCGAACTTCTCAGAGGACTTCAGATCCAAATGTCTGCAGAGTTAGCATCTCAAGAAATGTCATCCACTAAGCCTATTTCGCAATGGTTAGTTTACAGAGAAAGGTTAGTCCATCCGGATTTTTCAGCAACTACGATTCTATTATTTCAAAGAATTTCAAGTTGAATGGCTGGGAAGATGTTGCGGTGTCAAAAACCGGGAACAAAGATGATGTATATTCAGACTTACTTGTTGAGTTCTATGAATCAGTTTCTTTCTTTAAGGAAGATAATAGGGAGAAGTTATCTTTTAAGTCTTATGGAAAGACTTACAAGCTTTCTCACACCAAGGCTGCAAGCTTGGTAGGGCTGTCTTATGAAGGAGAAGCCGAATTTATTTCACATGTGTTGTCAGACTCTATGGGTAGCTTCGACAAGGAAAAAGCCTTAGAAACTCTCGGACTGGCTGATGACAAGGCTCCGAAGATTGCAAGTCTATCTACAAATTTCCGGATTCTGGAGTTATGGGTGCAAGGACTTATCGTACCGAGGAAAGGTGATAAAGATAGCTTGAAGAAAAGTGAGATCTATATCTTAGATTTCCTGATAAATCTAAGGAAGTTTAACTTGATGAAGCATATTCTTCTTAAAATTGAAAATTTGAAGAAAGGAAATCTGAGAGCTCAGATTATTATGTATCCAGCAATCCTCTCCAAGTTAATTGTTCAGTGCCATGAGTCTTTCAAGGAGGCTTGCAAATCAAAGCCAAGAGTTTGCAAGATCATGCTGTTCAGCGATGGTACTCTTAAGAGGATGGATGTGGCTTTCAACAAGGAAACGGGTGAGTTCTTCGATTTTCCAAGTCAAGAAGAAGCGGCTCTGAAAGCTGCTGAACCGGAATCATCTAAGCGAGTAAGGAAGAGAAAGCTGAAAGAAGTGGAAGTACAAGCATAGAATCATAAGTCTAAGGAAGTCCATTCCGCACATCCAAAGCCTAAGAAGAAGAAAGCCTATCCTGATGAGGTTGTTACAAAGTGGAGAGCTGATAAAGAGAAAAGGAAAGAAGGGGATCCGCAGTTCGGATTGGACCCTGCGGAGGCTAAGGCCTTGAAGGAGAGAACTGCTGATGATCTTGAAAAACAAGAAAAGCAAAAGAAGCTCAAGAAGAAGATGTATGAGGCTGAGGTAGCTCAGGCTTTGTTGAAATTCAATGAAATGGTTTCAGCAACTATTCCATTTCCGAGATCTTTCTCCTTGGAATCTCTACCTGAGACTCCAGGAAGAAATCTTTTTACTCCGGAAGAATCTATTGCAAAGAATACTGAGGAAATAGGGAAAGTTGAGCAAGTGGAACAAATAGAAGAGGGTGCTGAAGGAAGTGGTGAAAATAGAGATGTGCTGAAACAAGTAGATGATTACAAGGGGACACCTTCGGAACACTTATCACTCCAAACTTCTGAAGCAGAATCTTCAAAGCTAGTTACTCCATCAATGGAAGAAGAGAAAGGAGAAGAATAAGTTTCTTATCATGGAGATGAAGAACATCTTTTACTTGATGTTTCTCAGAAAGAAATCGTAGGGGTTCGTGTTCAGGAAGTCTCTGATGAAGAAGATAATGTTTTTCAAGTTTCTGATAGTGAGAAGAGAACTCCGGAATAGGATTCAATTCCAGAAAAAGGCAAGGGAAAGAAAATACTTGCTGATACTCCAAGCTCAAAAGTGAGGAAGAGGAAGGAAGTTGGTAGCTCTTCAAAGAGAAATCTTGAACTTGTTGAAGAAGAAATTTCGCCAAGCAAAGTTTCAGATTCGGTGTCATCTTCAGTGGGGCATGACTTTGTTGTTCAGTCTTTGAATAAGTTGGTGGGAACCATTCCGACCGTCTCAAGTATTGATTCAAGATGCCAGATGCTCCAACATGCTTTGAATCAGAAAACTGACTCTGTATCTATGGTTATGGACAAGTGTGTTGAAATAGAGGCTCAGTTCAAAATGTTTTTCGTTGGCTACGAAGCTCATAGAAAATCTTGCAAGAGGATGACAAATTGGTCGAAAAGACCGTGGAAGAGATGAGGTTGCTCGATGAGTTTCAAGACAATGTTAAAGATTCCTTTGAGACCGAGGACAAGAAGATAAATGAGTTAACTGCATCCTTTGAAGAGAAGCTGACAGAAGAAAAGAACTTCCGAATTCACGAAGTGAGAGATCTGAATGGGAAGCTCAATTCCGTTTCTCGGAACTGGAAGTTTGAAAGGGATCATGAGATCGATTTTGAAGAAAGGATGAAGGCTCAGGAAGAGAAAATAAAAGCTCAGGAAGAAAAAATTGAAGATCAATCCGCAAGAATAGTTGTCTTAGAGAAGCAAGATGAAGAAGATCATTAAGACCTAAAGAAGATCAAGACTATTCTAAAGGGGCTCATGTCAAAGGAAAAAGATCTGAAATAACCTAATCCGATCTTTTTGTTGTAATTTTTTTTCTTTGTTGTCGAGATTTCAAATCTAATGAAAGTTGTTCTTGTTGTTTCTATTGTTATCATTACTAATATTTCAGGTACTTTGTTATTTTTTTTCCATTCCCTTCAATTCTTTTTAGAAATCACAAAGGGGGAGAAGGAAAAGATCCTTAAGAAAAAGGAGAACTCTAATAAGAGTTTGTTTAAGGGGGAGCTTTTTCATTAAAGAAGACATTCTTATCTATCATTCTGGAAATCTGAATACGATCCTTAGAGTTTCAAAGCCTAAGGGGGAGTTAGTCGTATTCATCAATATCCTTAAAGAAAAGGGAGATAAGCCTTAATGTTTTTCTTTATTCTTATAATTTTATTTTTCGTAAGGATGTTTGTGCTTTCCAAAAAGGGAGAGATTGTTGAGTCAATAAGGTTTTCCTTATGAATTTTCCATTCCTTCTTGTTTTGAAAATCACAAACATCTTATCTTAAGGAAAATTGCTTTTATAAGGAAAATATCTTTTATAAGGAAAATTGCTTTCTTAAGGAAAATCACTTTTATAAGAAAAATTATCCTTATCATATTTACTTCCATATTTTTCTTATGTATGATATTCGGATTCATTTTCTCGGAATCGTTGAAACTTTGATATAAAGCATTCTGTTTTAAGGTTCAGATTCTGGACAAGAACTATAAGGAAGTCTCATTCCGAATTCCGGATATGAACTCTGACTAAGTTCTATTCCAGATTCAGGATACGAATTCTGAAGAAGAATTCTCATTACGAATTCAAATGAAGAATTCTCATTACGAGTTCTTATGAAGAAATATCATTCCGAATTCCCATTACGAATTCTGATTAAGAATTCTCATTACAAATTCTGATAAAGAATTCTCTTTACGAATTCTGATGATGAATTCTCTTTATGAATTCTGATGACGAATTCTCATTACGAATTCTGATGACGAATTCTCATTATGAAATCTGATGATGAATTCTCATTACGAACTCTGATGATGAATTCTCATTACGAATCCTGATGATGAATTCTCATTACGATTTCTGATGACGAATTCCTATTCCGAATTCTCATTCCGAATTCACCTATTAAAAAAAATTTGAGTATCTTTGTTTTATACACTCTGAATTATTTCATACTCCAAAAAATATCTTTGTTAGACTCCGAACTTCTATATTACTTACACCTCTAAAATTTGTTTACTCTTATTATTTTCATTACACTCCGAACCTTCACTCCGAAGTTTTTATTCCGAACTTTTATGTTAGAATTAAAACGATGTCGTACATTCTGTTACACTTGTTTTGTTATAAAACGATGTCGTATGTTTTGTTATAAACTAACCGTTGTCTAAGTGACACGTGTACAGGTCCCTCCGATCTTTAAGGAAAATATGACCGTTGGAGAAGGAGTCGACCTTACCTATAAATAGGAGCTCATTTGAAAGATCTCGTAGCTGCTGATAGCTGATGAAAGTGCTGAAAGACTGGCTAATTTGCTTCAAGTGATTTCTAGAGAGAGATGCTCTTATTAACTCTCAAAGCTTCGTGCGACTCCGAATGTTGGTGATTACATTCAAGGGCTTCCGGGGATAGGAAGACAGAGGTGCCGACTACCTTAAAGGTCAAGGGCTTTCTTGCTGAGGAAGATAGAGGTTTCCAACTACCTTGAAGTTGAGGGCTTGCGGGGATAGAGAGACAGAGACTCCGATCTTCGTATCGAGGGCTTACCCTGGTGCGGGTAAGACATACTTGCTTGAAAGTATAAATCAAGGGACCATTATCCAAGGTTGTAGGATACCATTCTCTTTGGGTTAAAAGACTTATATCTTGTTACTTGTAGTTTTACTACTTGTGTTTATTCCGCTGCATTTTGTATTATAAGGAATGTATAACTTTCTTATACTTCCTTACTTGTACTCTGTTTCATTTTGATTCTATACGCTTTAAGGTAGAATCTCATATTGTAATCTTTTGTTAAAGTTTTAATTTCCAGAACCATATTTCCGGAACCCTCATTCGGAATCTATTTCCTAGTTTGCATTAGGTGTTAAGAGGTCTTGTGAATTTTCTTAGTTTAAATTTGTTAAACTTAGCCTTTTACTTTGCTTAAGGATTCATAGTTATTCGTAACTAACTTTAAAGGTTCCAAAGGAATTTTTTAAGTATACAATTCACCCCCTCTTGTATATTGAGAATCTACATCACTATTTCAATCCTACGTAGGAGAAGTTCCCTTTTATAGGAGAGGTGAGAGGCACATTAGGAATTTCATGTAGTATTAATGTATTATAATTTTATTTTCGTTTCTAATAGATCCAAGGTGATTTTTGTGTAGTACATAATGATTATGAGTCGAAATAATCCCAAACCATGGGTTTTATACATGTTTTGGTCTGGAATTGTGGACCCATAAATTTCAAGGAAATTTTTTTTCTTAATTTTCTTTGGAATTTTACAAGAACACAGTTTCTTGAAGGCACCTGATTCTGAGGCCCGGTGTGCCCAGAATCATTTTCCAAAGTTTGGCTCGGGTACGTTCAATGAACGAATGAGTGGGTTTTTCTAACTTTTGAACCAGTGCTTGGAATCGAATTCTAAGGGCACCGATGGAATCGCAGCGCCGATATTTTCTTAGAAACGCCTTTTCCGGAGTTGCGTTTCCTCGGGTGTGGTTTTTAATTTTTGGGGGCTAAGTGAACAAACTAAAATAAAGTGGTGCGACAACTTTATTTTATTTCACTCAAATCCACTTGAAGCCACTTAAAGCCACTTAAGCTAAGTTGAAGCGGATAGGGTGGAATCCAAAATATCCTACCCTCTTGGTAGGATCTTTGTGAGGTGGGGCCCGCACACACCCCACCGTTTCATTTCCTCTAAGTAACGCACCCGCGAAAACTCTTCTTTAATGAAAGTAAACTGGTTCATTTTCTAAACTCTTAACGCTCTTATTAATTGGAAAATTAAGTCGTTACCATTAATTCACCGAATTAATGGTTCGTTTCTTAACTTGTTTTTCAAATTGTTGGCATGTTACTAAAATAAGACCAACACATGTCTTTCTTGAGGATTTCTTGTTGAGAGGATTTGGAGAAACTCTATCTTCATCCTCTATCGTGAAGAACGCGAAAACGTGAAGAACGCGAAGAACGCGAAGAACACGAAGAACGCGTAGAACGCGAAGAACGCGAAGAACGTCGAACCCTCTGAGATCGACGACGCGACGTCGTGTTCCTCGGCGCCGACGATTCTCCTTCCACGACGCTTCTTCCGCGACTTTCATCCCCGCAACAATCTCCCATCATCAACTTCTTGAGGTAGGGGATTACGGATCTTTTAAATTTACTTTGTGGATTTTATCCTCAACATGGATTAAATTCGTGAAATTAAATCTGTGTGTTTTCTTTAACCCTCGGAGATCATCGACGCGATGCCATGTTCCACGACGACGCGACTCCCTTCCGTGATGAGATGATCCTCTTCCTCCATGACGATCAATTCCGCAAAGAACTCACGTTCAACTACTTCGACGAGGTAGTGGTTTTATTTGAGAATAATATTTATTCCCATGGTTGTTTCCTTCTAAAACAAAGAACCAGGATCAACTCATCATTAAGTTGATCCGCGTTTGTTTTTATATGCGGGACGAGAATTTTTATTTATGGTAGTTTTTTTGGAACTAGGATCAATTTTAATTTATTAAAATTGTGCCTTGTTATGTTTTCATGTGTTGATTATTATTTCCCAATTGATATCACCAAACGCGGAGGGTGCGGGCCAAACAAACACGGCCTGACAACCCTCCGCAGATTTTCGTTGATGCATGGATTAACGGCGTTTATGAAATGGGATCGGAATGGCGATTTGGGCCTTCACAGCAAGGTTCGGATGCCGAGAGAGCTGTAGGCACAAACTGCAGGAAAAACGGACCACCAAAGCGCGTCCGGTGGTCCGCAGAAGTTCCCGCCGGCCGGCCACCAAGAAGCGGCGGTGCCCGATGCGCCGCCGGGAAGACCCGCCATGGCTAAATCCGCAGCGGTGAGTGCCGGTCCCACGGCCGCGCGGGACTGCGGGGAAGGGACGCGACCTTGCGCCGCGTCCGGTGACACGGAGCAGCCCCCGTGTGGGGGCCGCGACTCCTTTGGTGCGGCCGCTCGGCCAACGCCGACCCGCCCAGGCCGGGCCGGCCCACGCCGGCCAGTCCGGGTCATGCCCAGCCAGGTCGGACCCAGACCCGGGTCATGTCGACGCGGTTCGGGCCGACCCAGGGGGGTTGGGTCGGGTCGGTCCGGGCCCAGACCCCCATTTTCGGACCTTTTCAGTCTCTTGCTCATAACATTAGCTACGGACCTTCGATCGACGCACCATCAGTGGAGATGTGATCCTTGGATCGAGACGGTCGTTTCGGTATATCTCACTCATGGTTTCTAAAGAATTTGGATTTGGCGGGGTTGGTTCGTACACAAAACCAACTGGGCCCTCAGAGCAAAAATGCTTATATCTTGTGCCTCGGACGTCCGATTGTTGTGCCATCAATTTTTTTGGATTCCTCTAAGTGAGACGGATCTTTTGGCTTACTATGCCTGAGGTTTTGACGCAGGTGGAGTATGGTCTGGTTGGTTTCGCCTTAAAAACCAACCTGGCCCCTAGAATGAAAAGGCCAATAACTCTCAGACCGGGCGTCTGGTTGACGCGCCGTCTGTGACGTTGAGTTCCTGTTGACGATACTAAACTTTTTGATCCATAAACTCTGGACTTTGTGTCAGTTGATGTATCATCCCCTCGGCTCGTGGAGCGAACCCTCCCGAGCAAGATTGATGTGTACGGGAACCCTAGAACCAGCTGCGACTACGAAGACGACAACTGTGCAAAGATCCTCAGTGGATTCGACGACGACGACTACAACACTCAGCGATCCTTTGTGGATCAGTGCTACCGATCCTGTGTGGGTCAGATCCTATGTGGGTCAGCGCTCAGCGGTCCTGTGTGGGCCAGCACCTACAGATCCTATGTGGGTCTGATCCTATGTGGGTCTTTGCGGGGGTTAGTAACCTATCGATCCTGTGTGGGTCAGATCCTTTGTGGGTCATTGTGGGGATTAGTTACCTATCGATCATATGTGGGTCAGATCCTTTGTGGGTCATTACGGGGGTTAGTTACCTATCGATCCTGTGTGGGTCAGATCCTTTGTGGGTCATTACGGGGGTTATTACCTATCGATCCTTTGTGGGTCTGATGGCTTAGATAAATCAGTGGCAATATCTAGTCATCTTTATCGTCATATACCTGTGTGAGCTGAATCTTTTTTTTCTTTCCTTTGTGGATTGTGTTGTGCTATCCTGTGTGGATTTACATTTTTCTTTCCTATGTGCACTGGGTTGTACTTGGGCTTGTATGTTGGAGCCGAACGAGAATTGATGACTTAGGTATATGTATTGGTATATACCTAAGCAGTGTCGGATGTTTCATCGTGATTGTATCTTTCCTTTGTGGATTATCCTTTTTGGATTCTGGGAGACCATCGGGGGTCTCTAGGTCCCTACTGAGTAGCTTATACTCACCCCTACACAGGCTATGCCCGCACTACGTTGTGTTGGTTGCAGACAACGGACAACGCTGATCGTGGTGGAGGCTTGCGGAGCAGGATGGTACATGGAGGTGGACAACTGGGCAGGACATACTTGGAGGGGTCGGCAGGACCCGAGGAGTAGTGGAGGCTTTTTCTACCCACCCTTCAGGTGGGACTTCCAGTGGATGGCTCGACACTGCGGCTTTACTTTTCAGTTGCTGTTTTCCCCTTTCGAGTTGTACTTTACTTTCATTTTGGGTTTGTTTTATGGCCCTCATACTTTTCTGCACTTACTGTTGTACCAGTTTTCACTTAGTGTTTACTTCTTCCTTCTTTCTCTATGGTGTTTGTGGATTACATTACAATGGCAATGCCTTCCCTTTTTCAGGGATTTACGCCTTGGTGCTAGTTGCCAGCCCCTGGCCTATGGAAGGTGGGCTTGGGGTAGTTATGGCATGGGCCAGGATGGGTCGTGACAAATTGGTATCAGAGGAGTTTGGTTCTACCACAGAACATGGGACTCTGATCTTTTTCTATGTGAAGCAATAATGATTAGTGTATTGGGTGTGGTTTTCAGTCCAAGGAGTCCAGTTTTGGTGCAGCTGACGACATATCCATACACCAGGACCCTGACTTCTGATTTCCAACTTAATGCGCGAAAACATTGATTTCATGTGTGTGTTTCAAGTTTTCATTGTGATTACTTTATTTCAGCTCACCAGGTATACTGTTTTGACCATGGCACACCTGTTTCTATTCAGGATGGTCCCACGACGGCCGCCAGCTAGGGTTCCGAGAGTTGAGCGTGATGACAGCCCGCCGAGCGACGAGGCCTCGGTACAGGGCCATTTGATAGCTGAGGCACCGACGATACCTCTGCTCACCGAGCCACCGATGATTCCAGCCCTAGTCGCTGACGATGTACGTCGCCTTAGTGCACTACATAAGTTCCAGTGCCAGCGACCGCTCAGCTTCCGTGGGGAGATGGACCCCCAGGCAGCTGAGGACTGGCTGGAGGTAGTTGTACGAGTTTTTTGGTCAGTGAGGACACCAGCAGACCTAATGGTGATCCTCGCAGCGAGCCTACTGCCCGCAGTAACGGGCCGATGGTGGATCTTGATGCTCCAAGTGCACGATGAGGCATATCTTCTCTAGACAGACTTTGAGAGCCTCTTCCGCTCGGAGTTCGTCCCAGCCACCCTCCGTGTGGTGCGCATCCAGGAGCTTCTTCAGCTGTGGCAGGGCATCTTGACTGTTGCCTAGTACTCGGTGAGATTTACCGATCTCTCGTGCTACTCGACCGACATCGTGCGGGACCCGTTCTTCTGGGCCTGGACCTTTGAGCAGGGATTGAGACATGAGATCAGGGCATCGCTGATCTCCCTTAGCATTCTGACTCAAGCAGGAGTACTGGAGCGAGCCCTTTTGATCGAGAGATTCCTTGCTGAGCCTTCATCGACAGCGAGACCTACCGCAGGGCGGCACGTTGTAGAGTCTTCTGAGGCAGGCAGTCGACGGATGACTCATGGGTCCAGGTAGACCAGACCCTCACGCAGGCGACCTTAGGACACTGGCTCAGTAGTGCGGGGCACACAGCATCGAGCCAGTCATTTGGGAGGTAGGCAGTGCTACACATGCGGCGGGCAGGTCCACATTGCTCGTGACTGCCCGACCCACTATGCCGAGGAGCAGCAGATGGTTGATGGGCCACCCAGGAAGAGGCATAGGGTCGACCGTGGTGGTCCACAGGGAGTAGGCAGACGAGGTAGAGGAGCTGGACAGGTATCAGGTGGTGGGCGACACTTTGAGGCTCTACCACCATCACCATCAGGAGGTCCACCCCGACCATAGGGAGCCAGCGGGCATAGACAAGCACAACTCCAGGAAGCAGAAGCCTACGACCACAGCGCACCCGAGATGATTCGAGGTACCATCTATGTCTATTCCACCCTTGCTGCGGTTCTTATAGACACAAGAGCAAGTCACTCTTTCATAGTCGCAGCCCTTGTTCGGATCTCGGAGATTCCGACAGAGCCGTTGGCTCGATCCTTATGGCTAGAGACTCCTACGGTAGCAGACGCTACGATCACGCACTGGTTCCAGCAGTGTGAGCTTACTCTAGGAGGCGAGAGCATCAGCTGGTATCTTCTTGTAGCGGCATCGAGTCCTTACGACGTCATCTTGGGCATGGATTGGTTATCTACAGTCCATGCACAGATTGACTGTATTAGGCATAAGGTGTGATTTGTACGCACCGACGGGAGTAGGTTCACCTTCACCGGTGAGAAGGGAGCCTTTTCAGCACAGGATGGACTCTCGCAGGGGAGAGGACAACCCATCACTCGTCAGTTGGCTAGCCTCATCCTAGGAGTAGTTGACATGCAGAGTCCTAGTTTTCTTGCAGTGGTGGATTAGTATGCGGACATCTTTCCTAACGACATTCCAGGTCTACCTCCTCGCAGAGAGGTAGACTTTTATATTGACCTATACCCCGAGACAACCCTGATATCGACTCCAACATATCGGATGGCCCTACTGAGCTTAGAGAGCTACGGGTACAGTTGGAGGACTTGTAGGGTAAGGGATTCATCCGACACAGTGTTTCACCCTGGGCTTCCCCTATACTGTTCACCAAGAAGGCGGACGGGAGCTTGCGAATTTTTGTCGACTATCGTCTCCTGAACCAGGTGACAGTGAGGAAAAAGTATCCACTGCCAAGGATTTATGACCTCTTCGATCAGCTCATGGGAGCATGGTGGTTCTCGAAGATAGACCCCAGGTCAGGCTATCATCAGCTCAGAGTTCGGGACGAGGACGTGTAGAAGACGACCTTTAGATGTCGGTATGGACACTATGAGTTCTTGGTTAAGCCTTTTGGCGTAACCAATACTCCGATAGTGTTCATGGGCCTCATGAACTAGATCTTTCAGCCATACCTCGATCGATTTGTCGTGGTCTTCATCGACGACATTTTGATTTACTCGACGACTGAGGAGGAGCACGCCTACCACTTGCGAGTTGTTCTTGACACTCTCCAAGAGAACCAGCTTTATGGAAAGCTCTCAAAGTTTGAGTTCTGGATATATGAGGTACACTTCTTGGGACACATCATCTCTGAGGTGGGAGTTGTGGTGGATCCTGCGAAGATCGAGGCGGTGCTAGCTTGGGAGCCACCCAGGAGAGTGACGGAGGTGCAGAGTTTCTTGGGACTAGATGGATACTATCTGAGATTTATTCAATACTTCTCCAGAGTTGTGGCACCACTCTCAGCTCTTATGAAGAAGGGGAAACCCTTTGTGTGGTCAGACAGATGTCAGCAGAGCTTCCAGGAGCTGAGACAGAGATTGACCAACGCCCCTATCTTGAGGCTTCCAGAGGAGGGATTTGGGTACATAGTCTACTACAATGCATCAGGGACCAGACTCGAATGTGTCCTGACGTAAGAGCGGGAAGTGATAACCTATGTATCACTCCATTTGAGGCCGCATGGGCAGAACTACGCTACCCATGACCTAGAGTTAGCAGCAGTGGTCTTCGCTCTGAAGACATGGCGACACTATCTGATGGGGGAGGACTTTATAGTATTTTCTGACCATCAGAGTCTCAGGTAGATATTTTATCAGAAGGACCTGAACCTGTGACAGCGGCTATAGCTTGAGTTCCTCCAGGACTGTGACTTTGAGATAGTCTAAACTCATGGGAAGGGGAACATGGTAGCTGATGCTCTCAGCAGGAGGACGAGCATTCAGCTACTTGAGGAGGTGACAGAGCAGCTATCCTCTTTGCAGATATCCTTCATGGATAGGGATGGAGCATCCTTCCTTCAGTCTCTCACAGTCACCCCTCCACTACTGCAGCAGGTCAGAGAGGCGCAGCGTGGGGACGCTGACTATAAGACAAAGCGTGTACAGATATCCTCAGGTCAGGCACCTGATGGTTTCTCCCATGGAGCAGAGCACGACGTACCTTGGTACCATTTTCCTTTCTGGAGGAGGTGCTGAGAGAGATTTACACTTCTCCCTTGGCGGTACATCCTGGAGTGGAAAAGATGTACCTGGACCTCAGACGACAGCACTGGTGGCTGGGCATGAAGAAGGCTGTGGTAGAGTTCGTTTCTTGATGCCTCACCTGCCGGCAGGTGAAGGCGGAGCACCAGGTACCAGCAGGCTTGGTACAGCCCTTGGAGGTCCCAGAGTGGAAGTGGGATGGGATATCTATGGACTTCGTGACTGGACATCCGTGCACATCCATAGGTCATGACTCCATTTGGGTGATTGTCGACCGACTCACCAAGTCGGCTCACTTCTTACCCATCAGAGAGCAGGGCTCAGTGGATAGATTGGGACATCTCTACGTTCAAGAGATTGTATGGCTTCACGGTGTGCCATCATCTATCATCTCCGATCGAGATGCTCGCTTTACTTCCCGGCTTTGGAAGGGGTTGCAGGAGGCGTTCGGGACGCAGTAAAGTCTGAGCACGGCCTTTCTCCCTCAGACGGATGGTCAGACGGAGAGGACCATTCATACTCTCAAGGAAATGCTCTTCACATGTGTCCTCGAATTTGGTCACAGCTGGAAGGACCACCTACCCTTGGTGGAGTTTGCGTACAACAACAGCTACCACTCCACCATCGGGATGGCGCGATATGAGGTGTTGTACGGCAGACCTTACAGATCTCTTTTATGCTGGACAGACCCTGGGGAGTCAGCACTTGTGTGACCAGAGATGGCCCGAGCCACGACAGAGAAGGTCCAGGTCATCCAGGAGCAGATGAGGACAGCTCAGAGACAACAGAAGTCTTATGATGATTGGAGGAGAAGGGCACTAGATTTTGAGGATGGAAACCACGTCTTCTTGCATGTCTCACCTCGACGTGGATTACGGGGATTTTTCCGAGGCGGAAAGTTGTCCCCACGCTTCATCGGACCATTCCAGGTCCTCAGCAGGATTGGCGAGGTGGCTTATCGCCTAGCTCTACCACCTCAGTTGCACCGGGTGCATGACGTTATCCACATATCCTAGCTGAGGATATACGTGCACGATCCGTCGCATACCATTGACCATGGGGATCTAGACGTTGATGATGGGGCGACTTTTGCGGAGGTCCTGGTAGAGATCGAGGATCTACAGGAGCGATTCCTACGTGGACAATCGATTCCTCTTGTGCGCATCATATGGAAGCACGAGAACCTCTAGGAGAGCACTTGGGAGCGGGAGGCTCAGATGCGTTCTCAGTACCCACTTTTGTTTCCCTAGTTTATGATGTATCATTATGGGAACGTAAATTCATGAGGTGGGAGTGATGTAAATACCCCTAAATTTTAAGGAAATGTTTTTTCTTAATTTTCTTTGTAATTTTACAAGAACGCAGTTTCTGACGGCACCTGATTCCGAGGCCCGGTGTGCCCGGAATCATTTTCCAAAGTTTGGCTCGGGTACGTTCAGTGAACGAACGAGCGGGTTTTTATAACTTTTGAACCGGTGCTCGGAATCGAATTTTGAGGGCACCGATGGGATCGCAGCGCCGGTATTTTCTTAGAAATGCCTTTTCCTGAGTTGCATTTTCTCTGGTGTGGTTTTTAATTTTTGGGGGTTAAGTGAAGAAAATAAAATAAAGTGGTGCGACAACTTTATTTTATTTCACTTAAAGCCACTTAAATCCACTTAAGCTAAGTTGAAGCGGATAGGGTGGAATCCAAAATATCCTACCCTATTGGTAGGATATTTGTGAGGTGGGGCCCGCACGAGCCCCACCGTTTTTTCCCTCTATGTAACGCACTCGCGAAAACTCCTCCTTAATGAAAGTCAACTGGTGCGTTTTCTAAACTCTTAACGCTCCTATTAATTGGGAAGTTAAGTCATTACCATCAATTCACCGAATTAGTGGTTCGTTTCTTAACTTGTTTTTCAAATTGTTGGCATGTTAATAAAATAAGACCAATGCATGTCTTTCTTAAGGGTTGCTTGTTGAGAGGATTTGGAGAAACATTATCTTCATCCTCCTTCGCGAAGAACTTGAAGAACACAATGAACGCGAAGAATGCGATGAATTCGAAGAACGCGAAAAACGCGAAGAACGCAAAGAACGCCAAACCCTCGGAGATCGACGACGTGACGCCGTGTTCCGCAACGCCGACGATTATCCTTCTGCGACGCTTCTTCCGCGACGTTCTTCCCCGAAACAATCTCCGATCATCAACTGCTTGAGGTAGGGGATTATGGATCTTTTAAATTTCTTTTGTGGATTTTATCCTCAACATGGATTTAATTCGTGAAATTAAATCTGTGTGTTTTCTTTAACCCTCGGAGATCGTCGATGCGACGCCATGTTCCGTGATGACGTGACACCCATCCGCGATGCGACGATCCTCTTCTTCCACAACGATCAATTCCGCAAAGAACTCACGTTCAATGACTTCGACGAGGTAGGGGTTTTATTTGAGAATAATATTTATTCCCATGGTTGTTTCCTTCTAAAACAAAGAACCCGGATCAACTCATCATTATGTTGATCCACGTTTGTTTTTATATGCGGAAAAGAATTTTTATTTACGTGAGTTTTTTTGGGGAACTAGGTTCAATTTTAATTTATTAAAATTGTGCCTTGTTATGTTTTCATGTGTTGATTATTATTTCCCAATTTATATCACCTAACGCAGAGGGTGCGGGCCAAACAAACACAGCCCGACAACCCTCCACATATTTTCGTTGATGCGTGGATTAATGGAGTTTATGAAATGGGATCGGAATGGCGATTGGAGGCCTTCGTAGCAAAGTTTGGATCCCGGCAGAGCCGTAGGCGCAAACTGCAGGAAAAACGGACCACCGGAGCGCATCCGGTGGTCCGCGGAAGTTCCCACCGGCGCGCCCCGCTGGCACGGCGGCGCCGGAAGCGGAGGCAGCGACGGGCTGCCAGGAAGCGGCGGCGCCCGTCATGCCGCCGAGAAGACCTTCCGCGGCGGCGAGCGCTGGCCACGCGGTCGTGCGGGACTTCGGGGAAGGGATGTGGCCTTGCGCCGCGTCCGGTGACACGGAGCAGCCCCCGTGCGGGGGCCGCGATTCCTTTGGCGCGGCCACTCGGCCAGCGCGGACCCGCCCAGGCCGGGCTGGGCCGGGTCGCGCCCAACCGGGTTGGACCCAGACCCGGGTCGGGTCGACCTGGTTCGGGCTGCCCTAGGGGGGTTGGGTCGGGTCGGTCCGGGCCCAGACCCCCCGTTTTCGGACCTTTTCAGTCTCTTGCTCATAACATGAGAAACGGGCCTCCGATCGACACACCGTCAGCGGCGAAGAGATCCTTGGATCGAGATGGTCATTTTGGTATATCGCACTAGTGGTTTCAGAGAAATTTGGATTTGGCCGGGTTGGTTCGTACACGAAACCAACCGGGGCCTCGGAGCGGAAATGCTTATATCTTGAGCCCCGGACGTCCGATTGACGTGCCGTTGATTTTGTTGGATTCCTCTAAGTGAGATGGATATTTTGGATTGCTCCACCCATGTTTTGTACGCAGGTGGAGTACGGTCGGGTTGGTTTCTCCTTAAAAACCAACCGGGCCCCTGGAATGAAAAAGGAAATAACTCTCAGACCAGGCATCCGATTGACGCGCCGTCTGCGACGTTGAGTTCCTGTTGACGATACATAATTTTTGGATACATCAGCTATGGACTTTGTGTCAGTTGATGTATCTGCGCCTCGGCTTGTGGAGCGAACCCTCCCAAGCGATCTTGCTGTGTGTGGGAACCCTAGAGTTGGTTGCGACTGCGACGGCGACTACTATGCAGAGATCCTCAGTGGATTCGACGGGGACGACTACAGCACTCAGCGATCCGTTGTGGATCAGTGCTACCGATCCTATGTGGGTCCGATCCTGTGTGGGTCAGCGCTCAGCGGTCCTGTGTGGGTGAGCGTCTACCGATCCTATGTGGGTCCGATCCTGTGTGGGTCATTACGGGGGTTAGTTATCTATCGATCGTGTGTGGGTCAGATCCTTTGTGGGTCATTGCGGGGGTTAGTTACCTATCGATCATGTGTGGGTCAGATCCTTTATGGGTCATTGCGGGGGTTATTACCTATCGATCCTTTGTGGGTCCGATGGCTTAGATGAATCAGTTGCAATATCTGGTCATCTTTATCGTCATATACCTGTGTGAGCTGAATCCTGTCTTGCTTTCCTTTTGTGGATTGTGTTGTGTTATCCTATGTGGATTTACGTTTTTTCTTTCCTATGTGGATTGTGTTGTGTTATCCTGTGTGGATTTATGTTTTGCTTTCCTATGTGGACTGGGTTGTACATGGGCTTGGATGTTGGAGCCGAACGAGAATTGATGACTTAGGTATATGTATGGGCATATACCTAAGCAGTGTCGGATGTTACTTCATGATTGTATCTTTCCATTGTGGATTATACTTTGTGGATTCTGGGAGATGTTCGGGGGTATCAGGGTCCCCACTGAGTAGCATATACTCACCCATGCACGGGCTATGCCGGCACTACATTGTGTTGGTTGCAGACGACGGACAACGCTGATCGTGGTGGAGGCTTGCAGAGTCGGATGGTACCTGGAGGTGTACCACTGGGCGGGACGTACTCAGAGCGGTCGCCACGACCCGAGGATCAGTGGAGGATTTATGTACCCACCCTTTAGGTGAGACTTCCAGCCGATGGCTCGACGCTGTGACTTTACTTTTCAGTTGTTGTTTTCCCCTTTTGAGTTGTACTTTACTTTCAGTTTGGGTTTGTATTCTAGCCCACTTACTTTTCCACACTTACTATTGTACCAGTTTTTACTTAGTGTTTACTTCTGCCTGCTTTCTCTGTGGAGTTTTTGTATTAATTTATAAAGGAAATGCCTTCCCTTTTTCCAGGTTTACGCCTTGGTGCTAGTCTCTAGCCCCTGGCCTATGGAAGGGGGGCTTGGAGTAGTCATGGCACGGGCCCCGAGGACGGGTCGTGACAAATTTAACCTCATCTTTTATCCTTAACACATAATTAATTAGTTAACTCTTACCATGTATTCTTTTATTTTTATAATATAATGTTAATACATTGACAATAAAATTCTAAGAGAACCTCATGTGGTTCATTAAATACATTTTTAACATTATCTATGTTAGTTGGACTAATCTCATCTTTTTATGAATATTATATCATTTAATAAGATAATTTTTGTTTTAAATATTCATCTATGTCAATTTTGACACCTAAGTAATTGATTTTTTTAATTAATATCAACTATATTTATTAGAGAAAAAAAGTTTTAACTCATCCCTAACTTGACAATTTCATCCAAAAAATTTTTATGGAATCAGAAAGCTCAAATTAAATTTATTTTAGTAATTATAATATAATATATTTCAATAATTCATTAATAATGTAATCACTACATCATCATTATCTCATAAATATATTTATTTATTTTCCGTATAAAAATTATAAAGATTATTCCATCGTGTAAAAAAGGTATTATCTTTCAAATTAAAAATTATACTCAAATATATCATTTATATATTCCAAATTTAAATTTACTTACAAAGGGATTACATGTTTTGTTATATTTCCCTTTTCATTAAATTAAACATTATAAAAGTTCATTATCCTCCCCAGATTGCACCTTGGGGTTTTAGAATCTACATGAGGATGATAATGGTTGGCCAAATATCATCCAATAGGATCATTACATGTGTTTGGGTAGTTTTTATTATTATAATATTATTTTTTTAATCTTAAATACCCGATTTTCCTTTTAACCATGATAAAAATAATAATTACTAAAGATAGTATTCATAATGTCCAAAAATATAAGGTAAAAATTAATTTTTTTGGAAATACTCATTCCAAATATCGAATACATTTTTTCAAATTCCAAACAAAAAATTGGTAGAAATTAATTTAATATTAATTTCAATTGTCAAAATCAGAAAGAGGGATTTTAGGAAGTAAAAATATATCAAAATATTGACAAGCTTTTAGGCACAATTTCAATGTGAAATTACATCCTATGAACAAAATTGAAATAAATGATAAACAATAATCAAATTAAACATCAAAATCTACTAAAGGGAATTCCAATAATAATTATTAATTAGATGAAAACGAAGTTTTGAATTATAGTGTAGTATTTCCCACTATTCATTAAATTATGGATTTTATTAGAAAAATACCAATTATTTATCCAAAATAAAATTTTCAATCCCAATATAAAAAAATTCATTTTTTGAAATTTATTATATAACACTTTAAAATATTTTACATAAAAAAGGATCTCTATTTAAAGGTGAAAAACTACATTTATTTAAAAATACGTCTTTTAAATGAAAATATTGAATTTTGCCTTATATTATGTCTAAGAAACAAATTTGATGAATATTAAAATTAAATGGGATATAATTAAATTTCAATATATGGTTAATAATATTCATAAACTCTATTTAAATAGCTGGTTTGATAGGTCATGGGGTGCTAGAACTCAATGTTGCGTGTTTCGTAAGATATTGAATTATTAAGAAGAAGCATATAGTGGATGCTTAGGCAGTTACATCCTCCCCTCCTTAAATAAATTGATTCCTTGAAATTTAAACTCGGAATAGAAACTATGGGGTTTTTTTCAAAATATATATTAATGAAATCCCATATAGAAAATTTATTAATGAGAGAACCATTTTAAAATAAATAAATTGTTGTATGATGGTCACCAGGGATAACATATACTTGGATTCCATATTGGAAAATATAGATATGGAATAAAAAACTAACGATCATGTTCTTATATAGGGAGATAAATAACATGAATATGAAAAGGTTAACCACCATAAATGTATAAATCTGTTATGATCCAAGGGGTTATTTGATTCATCACAAAAGAGTGTACTGGTGAATCATTTTATTTTTTCAAGATACATTCCCTAAAGTTGAAGAACATGAGAAGATATACACACATGATTTTAGTACAATCTAACTATTGGTATTGCCATGAATTTTTTCCACATTATCTCTTATTGAAAAGCAATGAAGTAGAATTTTTCATTCCTCATGTGTTGGATGATCATTCAATCCATAAATAGAATGATAGTTCATTACATATATCTCAATAGAAATAATTATTACATGTTATCATAGATTCATATATCCATCTATAGCGATATAATACATTCATTTAACAAACATCATCCAGATTATAACATATACTATCTATAAATGGATAATCTTATAATCCTTCAAAAAAATAAAAAACTACATCTTTAAAAAGGGCTAAACCAAAACAGCATAGCATTTATCTCCAATATCTCATAGAGAAGTTCTTGGTTGTCACATTACTAACATGTGAGCACCTTCATCATTTATTTTGTTGATTCATGGTAAGAACCTGAATTATTAGATATCCTTATTGAAAACATGTGCAATTCATTTTTCCAAAACATAATGGATTATTCCGTAAGTCACAAAAATTTGTATACTTCAACCATCACAATATAACCCTCTTGTAAAAAACTACATAATTTTCCATCGAAAAACTAGAATACTACAATTTACTTATTCAAATTCAAAATATCTTTATCCAAACATCATTATGTTAACATAATGAGCATCTTTAGGGTTTTTGTTAAAATAATAATATGTTCAAAAAATATATTCTTACCCTTAAATACAATTTTCTTGTCCATTATAACTATTGTACTTATTCTTGAAAATCATTAGTGAGAAACATAAATTGAATAATCCTTATATAATTCACTATTCATAATTCTTGGATCCAAATACATAAGTAATTAAATCCTTTGACTTTAATGGTTTGTAGGGAATAGGTCCTTTCATAGTTTAGATGTATATTCTTGTGTCTGGGAATTGAGTTTGGTAATTCCCATGATTTCTTCAGATGAGACATTAAACTCATTAATTATTTGTCACCTAATTAACCTTTTTTCATTTCGAGATGACATCTTCCACTCAATTTGAGGTATTCTAAAAGGTTATTCTTCCCTTCCACATGACATGTTGGAATCCGAATCATCTTTCCTCTATGCTTCTTAAAAGTTTATCATTTGTAAACGTTCATCTTCCTCAAAATCAAGGTGTTATGAAAGTCATTAAAGATCAGATTGTTAATCATATATCATGAAATCTTATTCAACATAATCAAAATATTTTTTCTCCATTAATTATCCAATTTTGTTGCTCAAAATCACAAGAATTTCCATTAAACTCAATGATAAACTTGTTTCATATTTTTTCATCCATAAAAAATTACCTAAAGTAATAGAGTGATAAAGACACATAAATTAGTAAAACCTCATCATAAAGGGAAGTTAATTTGAATCTATAACATCTTAGGTTTAATCATAGGTCATCTATGACAGTTAACAAAATTCCAGGTGGTTCTTATATATATATCCTCAAAGTCTATCATAGGGTTATGATCTCAAATCTATGATTTATAAATCAATTTCCAAGGTCTTTTCAAAAATTCCAATGATACCAAATGTAACACCCTACCCACAAAATATAAGAGTCAGTGAATTATTTTAATACATTATCATGATTACATCGAATCATTTCCCGAATGACTATTTACTTTAGTTTTCTTCAGAAATAGATTACATACATGAACATTACATCAAACTTTCTAACATAAATTACATTATATATAATCTTTTTAAAATTTCATTATTCCCATATCGTATCCCATGATATCAATCATAAAACACTTCTAGGAATCCTAGGAATATACAACATAAGAAAGGGTTGATCTCAGATGCTCTGTAAGGACAAACAATACGGTAGATACTATCAAAAATAATCATAACCTTTTAAGAAAAGGTAAAAAACTAAAACAAAATAATTTTAAAACATTATATTCTTGAAAATATATATAAAATAAATCAAATATTTCTATATAAACATCCACATGGATATTATTCTAGTCGAATAATCACATGAAAAATAAATATCTAATCTCACAATGAGATAATACATAATTCTGAAAATCATAACCACTACATCAAGGAATCATTCCAAGACCCTAAAAAATATTATACCAATACTTTATGCCAAGAAACTAGTCTATATCATCCAACATTATGATGCATAAAGGGACTACAGAGGGCCCCGCTAGTCAATTACTATGTCTAAAAAATTCCTCATATGAAAAGTATGAAACATAACATAGAAACTCATAATAAAACTATCATTCAAAATGTTAAAATATTAACCATAGACCAATAATGGTACTAAAATATCACATACACATGGAATCATATCAAAAAACATTAATAAAATATGGAAGATTCTATGATAATAAATCAATATCTTTTAATCATAAAATCAATCAAAGGATGTTTACATAGATGAAAATAAAATAATAAAATAATATTATATATTTGAGAGAAATATCACATTTTTACTTTGAAAACATTAAATGATGAAAAATTAATAAAATAAAATTTATAAAAGAAATTTTTGAATCAAATATTCCCATACCAATTTGAAACTATTTAAAAGATTTTAAATTTCAAGACATTTATGTCAATATAAAAAAATCATTAAAACCATTTTGGAAATATGGATATTAATGATAATGGTTTAGAAGTAAAAATCACTAAAACCATTTATAATATTGTTTTAGTTAAATATATTCTTACATAAAACCTTCATAATATTAATTTTTAAAAATAATAATGAAACATTTACCTGAATGATAAATATGTCCCAGTAAATTATTATGCGTAAAAAATCATTAGTAATATTGAGATTTAAAAATTAACCCTTTCCTTAAGTATGATACTGTCTGTATGTTTCCAAAAATTCTATATAATGGTTTTGATAATATTATTCAGCTATACCAAAATTTTATAAATATTTATGATATCATATATGATTCTTGGATGACTTTATATTACTCGTTTATTGAGAATTCTAGGTTTATGCAACTTTTATGGTCATAATCACTCTGTTTATCAAACATGTATTGACTTGTTATTCATGATAATATTACATAAATCTTGATTAGATTACATTGAGAATGTATAATATGATTTATATATAATAAATTTTAACATTATAAATATATATAATTGATTGATATATTAAATTAAATACACCAATCATGGAGACGGTAGACCATACATATGCATGCCCACTATTTAAGTTTAATTATCATGTTGAATGGAAGTAAGTGAATGACATATTTTTACATATATATATGTATATGTTATTAATAGTTCCTTATTATTTAATATAATTAATAATAATTATATATATATATATTAAAATCATTTTTGAATGGTGAATTTGGAAGATGAGTCTCATCACGTCGTGTAGATAGAAAGTTGCATGTACGTATGAGTGCCATTTTCATTTTTTTAATGGTTAAATGGATTGTAACATGATGTTATATGAGTTTTGTAGACATAATATCATATTATATTTATTATTTATGTTATTTTTATTAATCATTATAACTGTTCAAAAAAATTATAGATGAAAAACAGTTTATACCACGGTGTGGAGACAGTAAGCTATATGTACACACGCATGGTGATATTTTTTTCATTTGATTGCTAAATGGATGAATATGGTTGTCCCATTATCATAAAAACATTTCATAATATTTTATATTTTGGAGTTATTGTTTTAGAACAGAAAAAAATTTGGAAGAGAATGTAGAAGTAGAAACAAACATTAAATGAATGGATATAATGATTACTTCTTCTTTATGTGTCAGTTTTGGAATTACAAAAAATGACTCCATAAGATAGTTTTATTCACAAATTGTGGCCTCTTGGATGAATTTACAGATTTCTGTAGGCTTTTTTTTCATCATTTGGCTAATATTATGGCCTTTGTATGTGTGAAAAAAGTAAAGTAGAGGTTCCCTTTTATAGGAGAGGTGTGGGATACTTTAGGAAAGTCTTAAAATATTAATTTATTATAAATTGAATTTCGTTTTTAATATATTAAATGCGATTTATTTTTATTATAATATGAGTATGGGTGTAAATCGTCCCAAATAATATGTTTTATACAAGTTATGGCATGAATTTAACATTATCTTTTGGCATTAAATCTTAGCTAAATAGGTAACTCTTGTCATTCCTTATTGTATTTTTATAATATATGGTAAATATAGTTACTATAAAATTCCAAGATAACCTCATGTGGATAATTATTGAAAATTTTTATAGTATATAATCTAGTTGGAAGAATCTTATTTTTTTAATATCTATTATATCATTTAATAAAATAGTAATTGTTTTAAAAATTAATTTATTTCAATTTTAACACTATTTAGTAATTTAATTTTTAAAGTTATATAAAGTTGAATACATTGAAAAAAAAATCATTAAATAATCCCTAAAAAATAAAATATATCCAATAAATCGTGGATGGAATCGAATATCTCAAATTAAATTTTTTATTATAATTAAAATGTATTTTATTTTAATCATTCATTGATAAGGTAATCAGTTTTTCATCATTGTGTCATTATTAAAGTTATTTATTTAATGTATAGAACCTTAAATAAAATACCATGATGTAAGAAATATAATTATATTACCAATGAATATTTATTATCTATGATATAATTTATATAAACCAAATTAATATTGGTTTAGTCAGGAGATACTTGTTTATGTTATATTTCCCTTTTCATTCAATTAAACCATATTAAAGGTCATTATCACACCCAAATGGCTCTATGGGGTCCTAAAATAGACATAAGGATGCCCCGAGATAGACATATATCATCAAGTAGGACTAGGACATGTGTTAGTGTAGTTTTATATTATTATAATATTATTTTTTAACCTTATTTACATGTTTTACCCTTTAACCATGGAAAATGAAAATAATTACGGAAGATAAAATTCATAATGTACAAAAATAAATGGAACATAGTTATAAAATTTGGTCCCAATTACTCTAATTATGGGATCCATTTTCCCAAATTCTAAACAATGAATTGTCGGAAATTAATTTAATATTAATTCATGTTGTTAAAACTAGAAAGTGGGTTTTTAAGAATTAATGACTATAAAAAGATTGACATGTGTTTATATCAAATGTCAATGTTAATTTATATCCAATGAAAAAAATGGATTATGTTATAAAAAAATAATCCAATTAGACTACAAAATCAATTAAAAGGCTAATCTAACTATAAAGAAAAATTTTATGAAAAGGAAATTTTGAATTAAAATATAGTATTTTCCACTACTCATTAAACTATGGAGTTTATCAAAAAAAGTACAAAAAAATTATCCAAAAAAATTTTCTATGTCATCATTCAATAGAAATAGTAAATTTTTCAAATTGATTATATAAAATATTCAAAATTGGATTTAAAAATAGCTCTCCATTAAAAGTTTGAAGAATGAAAATTTATAAGTTCTTCTTTTATTTGAAAAAATTAATTTGTACTTAAATTATGTATAAGAAACACATTAGATAATTGTTAAAATTGTATATATATATATATATAATTTAAAATGTGGTTAATACTATTCATAATCACTTTTTACACGACTAGTTTGATAGGTCATGGTGCGCTCAAACTTTGTGTTTCTTGTAGCGTAATATATTGAATTATTTAGAAGAAGCATACCGTGAAATTATGAGGTTTTACAGTAACTATATTTTAATTTTTTCAGTTATGTCTAAAAAATAATATCTTTAATTTTTAACTTAGTTGTCTTTTCTATTTTTCATATATGATTAATAAATAATAAAATACTACAATCCATTGGACGTTTTTTAATTAGTTAGTTAAATTATTCCACATATAAATCTAGTTAAATATTTATTAAGTCAAGGTTGAATTTAATTTATTGTATTATTCTTAAAAATGAAATTCAATTAAAATGTTTTAACCTTATCTCTTATGTGGAAATCATAACAGTTTCTCATGATTCCAAGAATAAATGATAAAAATATATTAAAATCCTTTTATATTCATGGTCCATATGGATACTTTTTTATTAGAGTCATATTTTCAATAGTTATTTTAATTTCTCATTTAAAATTAATTATATAATATTATTAATAAAAAATATTCAAAATTACATAATTATTTATAATGAAATCATTTCTTACAGAGTCCTTATACACACTTCTAGTGTATATTACCATTAAATAAATAACAATGATAAATGGTTTATGAATCATTAACATTTAGTTTATTATTTTTTATGTTATAAGATGTAGTATAAGGATTTTGAATATATATTTATATATATATCATAATTTACAAGAAACAATGAAAATAAAATATCATCACCTGATTAAAATAATGACATTTTCTTTTAACATATATTTATACCATTTTCAATGTAAAAGATACAAAAATGATATTTTTTTATAATTGATATAGAATAAATATTTTCTAATTCCAAATCATATAAATTTTTGACATTTATTAATGGTTTCTAAATTTTATTCATACATCATTAATATAAAAAACAAATTATATAATGAACCAATGATCGATCGAAAAAGGGTCCAAATAAATCCAATTAAATAACCTTCTTAACCTTTGTAGTGAGGATTTGCAAACTCCTAAATTTTTATAATTGAAAAATATCAATAATATTAAATTAATTAACTATTTTTCCTATATTAATCCGAAAAATATAGAATATTTTATCTTATCCAAATGATACCTCAACCAAGATAAAGTGATAAAAATTTTATATTAAATTTTATTTGGGATAGTGCTTTTTCATGGATGTTTCATCAAACATGGAACCTTTTTTTTAAGCCCAACCTTTTTTATGTAGAAGTATATAATTTATTATGTAGTACACCAATTATTTAAAATAATTATTAATCAGTTTTTGTTATATGGAAAGATATCTTCTCTTACTAATGTTTTCCCCCATTACCATTGTAATATAATAATTTTTAAAGCCTCTATAAATATAATTAAGAAACATTTATAAACATTATAAATCTTCATTTAAATGTTTACATTGGTCAAAAAATTAATATATATATACCATTACAAGGTAACACAACCATATATTATTGGATTTTTCACCTTTTGGTTTCACATCACTCTAAATCCCTGATTATTTTACTTATATAGTTTTTCATGAAATAATTCAATTGACAATGAATCAAGATACAATCTTCAAAAGTTGTGACCTATAAATATAAGGTATGTGTAACCTAATATATTATATGATTTCAATCATGTTCATTTTATGGTGTTTTATATTTAATGGTTTTTGAGTAATTGGAGACCAAAATGGGACTTGACAGGGTTTGGAATTGAGTAAATGAATAGGTGAAATAATTCATTAATATATATGGTTATGTTAATATGATATTTGGGTAATTTTTTAGGTAAAAATATGTATTTCTTGTTTCTTTACTATAAATTTATAAGGGGAATACAAAGGGTGTTAATGTGTGTCATAAACTATAAGGGTTACGATGGTCTTGTATATGTACAAGGTGGATATAGTGAGTGTAGAATAGGTGAATATCATTTATATGAAATTTTTTTCGAATGGATTGATACTAATAATTGGGTAATTTTATTTCATAGAACTACATTTTAATTGAGAGATAAATCATGATATTAACATATGAAATTTATTGATGTACCTTTGAGGCCTATTATGTTAATGATATTTAGTCCATAAATTTTGGACAATTGGGTAAACCTAATTTTAAATGAATCAACATGTAATTTGATATATGGGATATATAGATATTATCCCAAAGGTACATGTAACTAACTAAATGGTGATTCTTTTTAATATGAAATTTTTATTAAGTTATCTTGTCTAGATTAATGTTATCAGATGAGATAATTTGTACATTGTTTGATGTTTTATGATTTATCACCAACTGGGTTGATTAGTTATTTAAAATAATTAAATTATAGATTAAATCCATAGTGATTTTCATTCATTAAATTGATTTTTATACATTATATAAAAATTAATTACTTTGAAGGTTATACTTCTTATAGTTTGTGTTGGTATGTGTGATGCATTAAGTAAAATATTTTAGAGTCGATGGATATTTGATTTAGGTTGTATAAGTATATATATGATCTAGTCATTATAATAGAACATTTCATTCTAATTTGTTGTTACCTTCCTATGATACTAGTTATGTTACACCACTACCCATTATTTATAATAACATAAAAAGAGGTCCACTATGTTACATGGGGTCCTTTGTTCATAATAATCATTTAAATATGTGACACTTTCACCCATGACCAGATAAACCTTCCATGTTGTTTATGTTACACCATGACCAAAACACATACAAAGAGTCTGGGTATATTTTACATTCACCCAACATTTTGATGAAATGACTATGATTCTAGAAATAATATTTAGAGGCCTTTAACATTTCCAATTAGTTATCCAAGTCTATAGTCTCCCATGTGTTTGATACTGGTTAATATTGATATGGTAAAGGATTAATTTTTTAACATGCCATTATATAGACAATATAATGAATATTGAGGTTTACAAAACAAATATTGAATAAAATATTATTTATCTTGTTATATGTGATGAATATTAATGAATTTAATTCAAACTATATATACACTCAAATATATATATATATATATAATATAAAATTATAGGGTCTTGGTAGAGGTGTCTTATATTGATTAATACTCACACCCCCTATTTAAAGTCAGATCTATATGTGTTCACTACTATTTATTATGTGGGATGAAAAAGGACCCAAAGAATAGTTGATGAGTATTATAACTTGAAAAAGAGGTATCCAAAATCCATAGGGGTTGAAGGAAAACATTTTTAATGGAATAATATTTTTTCTTACTTGTTTGAAAATGAGTAACCAAATGTGAGAGATATATTTTATTTATGGCTTTCAGGACATTAAATGGGATCCATTTAATATTTTTATCCTTTGATTTATTTTAGTTTTTATCCCATATATGTACATTTAGTATTTTATAATATAAACACTTATTTATTTCTTATTATTTTATAATAATGGAATTTATTGAATATTGTCTTTACAACATTTTTATACCCTCACAAACAACTATTTTCTTCTTCTATACTAGAGTGTATGACTAAGACTATGTGGTGTGACTCTATAAACCATTTGAGTTCATTCAAGAATACAAATATTACAAAATCGAAGAATATTCATTTATAATTTATTAATTTAATAACATATTTTAATATTTATATATACATAATTATGCATTGGTTTGAATTATTTAATGTTCCTAGACTGGACCAATATGGTTAAAGTATATGTTTCATTGTATTTATAATTTTCTTATTTTAATTTCTTATTATTGTTTTATAATTTCATTGGAGTTTGATGTGTATGAATTATGAGTAATGTTATTTAATTATGGTATAGTTTTCAAGGAGCTTATTTTATATGTTTCATACTTGTAACATGGATTCACATTACATGTGAATAGGAGGGTGTGATTAGAATAGTATTTTAGAAAAAATTATCGAGGATGGTAAAAACATCAAAAAAATATTATTCAATGTTTTCCCAAAAAATTAATAATGTTGATTTAATTAATTGATCATGCGAATGATAATATCATTTCTTGTTATATATCTAACTACAATAATATTTTTTAAATCTGCATGTTTTATGATAATTACCCATGATTGTGTGGTATTGTTAAATGGACACATATGATATATACTAAAATATATGCATGGTAGTTTCTTTGATTAATATTACTATAATGTGTGAGTAATATGGTTCTTTTTAGTATATATATGATCATATAGATAAATAGATACATATTATAAATAAATGGATTTATTTTGGTAGTTGGAACTGTGGTAGTGTATTCTTAGTTGTGGTGGAATTAGAGAGATATTTAAATTTATTAATTATACTTTTAGATGATTTATATTTTTTAGTTCTCTTATAACATGTGTGTGAGTGATTTTGAGTTAAAAAATCATATGTTTAATTATATCATCGTATTATATGAAGATGATTGCATGACATTAATCATATTTATTTATTTTTTTATATCCATGCCATTTTGAAATTTCATAAAAATGTTTTATTACTAATGAAAATGGATTTTATAAGAGATTCTTGATTATAGATAATATATTTAAAAATGATTAAGTCATAAATTGATTGTCCTATAATTTCATTAATGTGAAATTATATTCCATTTATTTATGGTTTGAGGGATGATTACTATAAATAATATTTTAATGTAAATTAGATGTAATGAGGATTCATTTTTTGTCTTGATAATGAAATTTTGGAGTGATATAATTTATAAATATATATCTTTGAAATTATGAAATTAAAATTATGTGATGAGGACTTTGATTTTGAAATGTTTTGTGGTTTATTTTTAATCATTTACCATGTCATATAGGTTATTCTATTAATTGATTATCAAATTAACAAACCTAAGGTTTAATAATTAAATGTTTCACCTTATTATTTTTCAATATTGTTGTGAATATGTGGTAAATAATTACAATGTTTTATATGTTAGTGGGTCAATTTAAAAAAATCAGATCTTCTATTTTTTGGTTTTTAAATAGATGTAGGTTTTTAAGGTCCCCAATTATATTTCATTTGGATAAGGATTTAATTAACAGATTACTATGGAGCCGTCATCTTATGTGTAGCCTTTTATGATAAGAAATTAGGATGATTATTGTAAAATATGGAAAATCAGTTTGAGGGGATGGATATCTCTCAAGAAGTAGGATAAATAGTTTTTTTACTCATTTATCAATACATTGTGAAGGAATTTATAATTTTAGGAATATTCCATTGATATAGAAGTGGTAATGGGAAATGTTTGTGATGATTTTATGTGTTGTCTTGTACAGTCCATAGTGGTGGAAAAGATTCTTAAGATACTAAGAATTTAATATGAAATGATAATTTCAAATATTATTATAATTTTAATATAGTTGATATGAAAGTGAGTTTTTATTTCACTCATCTAAAATGTGTAACATATGAATGTTGATGACCATTAGAGCTATATAAAAAACAGAAGGATATCAGAAATATATTTTTAATCTCATAGTTAATTAATATTATACCAAAATTCACTATATAATGAATGGTTTTGATATTTCATATTACAATATTATCATAGGATGTTAGTTTTGTTTTTATTGAAAACCTAATGATGTTGTTTAAAATTATTTTTATTTAGCTCAGAAAATAAACAATAAAGGATTTTTATTTTTAAAAGGGACTCAATTCTCTACTATAGGTACAACCAATATCTATTTCTTCTTAACACCTAATTATAGGTGGTAAATAATGCAATAATAATTGAAGTAATGATTTCCTGAACTATAAATGTTTCTATATGTAGAGTTACTATTAGATAGATGTCAAACATACCATTTAGCATCATGACGATGGTGTTTATTCTAATATAGAGGTATTTATTAAAATCTGTATCATAAATGAATACATTTTGTTTTGTATCTTTAGTGGTGAATAATTATATATCAATAATCTAGGATTTCATATAATCTATGTTATTGTATTAAATATATTGATATTATAAAATTTAATGTGTATGTATTATTTAAAGCAATAAGGTATGGATTTAATATATTGTAATAAAATAGTTTTCAAATTGTAGTGATTTAAGATTAATAATTTTTGATGGATGAATTATTTATATAAATTTTAATTTTAGAGATAAAGGTTATATAAATATTTTTTATTTATTTATATGTTTCATGTTTAATACCGATAATGATACAAGTATATGTAAATTGATGAAAAATGATATGAAATAGTAGTAGTATAAAGGACCATAATATTTGTAGTCCCAAAATCTTTTGTTTTATTAGGTGATGTTATGTTTCATAAATGAGTAACTGATTTATTTCTATGTCTGAAATTTAAAATGTTATAATATATGAAAACCTGATTAGGGATATCCAAAATGGGTAATAAATTATTTTTTAGTCAGTTATATGTCATTTTTGTATTGTGGGATAAAATTAGAGTAAATGGTAACTTTTTTTTAAATATATGAAGAATGGGTCAATGTTTTTATTTTAATTCAAGAATAAAAAAGGGTAATTCTTATTTGGTAAGGGAGAAAATTGTAGATTTAGAAATCTGCATTTGGATTAGTGATAGATTCATTACATATAGTAACTAGTGGAGTACCAAGATTGGTAATGAAACTATATAAATATATATATATTTTATAATTGTAGTCATTATATTTAAATTATAAAAAATATTCAAATATTCTATTTTTTAATATTTATAAGTATCTTATAGAATTCAGTTTTTAGAATAATCTAATAGAAAATTCTCGGGTACACATCCCAAGGATTAGAAGTCTAGTGGTGGGGTGTTTGTTAAAACTTCTAGATTTTGGTATGATCTATGATAGTGAAATTTTGTGTCTCTATGATATATTTGTTATTTTTAAATTAAAGTAATATTTTTTATCGTAACGGTAATGAATATATGAATTAATTAATAAAATGCAATATTTTTTACAGTAATATGTAATATTAAATACATTTCATGATCCAACAATTACTAAATTAGAAAAATAGTAAAAAAGTTTCTGATGATTTATATAATAGTTATTCAGTAGTTTCCATTGAAATGTAAGAGGCCCATATAGAATATTTTTTGTTGTGTGAATAATATAAACTTCATAAAATAATTTTCAAAATACAAACCTTTCGTTTTTAGTTTTCTATTCATAATATGGATGCTATTGGACTTCTTATTTGAAAATATATGAAAAAATTATTAGTGAATATTTACTTTTATCATTAATAATGTTCCAAATTACCGTGAATTTTTAATTTTAATCATCATTTAGATAATATTTCCTCTAAATCCATAAATATGATATTTTCAGAATTTTTAACATTGGTCGATATAGATAAAATAAAGATATGATCTTTGATAAGTAACCTCCTATCACCTAATGGGGAATAATCTCTAACATATGTTATGATTTCATTTTTTTTGTGTAGTATAATATAGGACATATAGTGATCTGGAACTGAATTTATAAATAGAAATTAAATAGTCATGAAATATTTTATCATGGAAGGTAAATACTTTTAAGATTGTGATATGTGATTAACACACATGATTTTTTAGGGTTTCTTCATGATTAAGTATTTTTTTTAATTTTTACAAATGAATTTTATAAGGGTGTTTTAAAAGATTTATATGCATTAAATAAATAATTATTGACTTTTGAAGTTTAATTTTTAAAATGTAGGGAATACACTTGGAATGTAATCATTTCGTGATTGTGTTGTGATATTGTCTACATAATGGTTGATATTAGTAATGTAATAATTTATTTCCCATGGACCATGGATCAACATGAGAGATGATTCTTGAAAATGGTACCAAATTATTTTTTGGAGACCACCTATGGATTAATGGGAGTGTGAAAAGTACTATATTATGTGTAGATGAGTTCGTAGAACAATTACTAATCATTTTCCCCATTTATTACTTTATGGAAAAGATAGAAATGATTCCCAAGGGGTGTGTAAACCCCAACCCATGATTCAGATTCTCATACCACGATTTCAAATTTATTACATTAATAACTTAAATTTTCCTAAGAGATTGGATATTATAGGAAATTAATATCTATTAGTTACAAGTTATAATAACTATTTGGATGTCATGCATTAGTTTTGGAACATCAAGGTATTGAGTTATGGTGATATGTGTCATTAAGAATAAGCCCCCAATGTTTGTAGAGTTTAAGATATTATTATTTTATGATTATTTCCAATTTTTTAACCTAATTATATATTACCAAAATATGTACATTATGGAATTTAATGGGGGCCTATTGGTGTGTCTTAATATATTATCTAGTAACATGTTGCACACACACCCATGGTTTTGGTAAAGGGATTATGATTAATGATCCGAGAAGGGAATATGATTAATGATAGGTTGGTAAGGTGGGAATAATTATAGGTAATTATAAAATTTCATAGGTGAAGGTGAAGATATTCTGGAGATAAGGTGAACTATATTAAATTTTATAAATTTTATTCTTCTATGTATATATTCATCCCACTATGGGTGTTACTTTTTAGTAAGATTTTTATGACGTCACATGGGCTGTTTTTTATTTTCCTAGGTTTTATATTTATATTTATATTTTATTTCTCAAACATTAATTCCATATTATTATAATGATGATTGTATATTATGAATATTTTTTTAATATTTTTTTATTCGATGTAAAAGGTTTTAAGGTTACAATATCCCTTAAGTATGTATTTTTCCATCACCACTAGTTATACACATTTAGTGTATGAGGGTGGAGATTATTTTAGGAAATGCTATTTCCCATATCAATTATGGTGTTCTGTATTATGATAGAGGATTTCATAATTTATATAAAAAACAATGAACTATATTTTGACACATTACTTAAATATTATTCTAGTGAAAATTTATTTCAAATATTCCATATAAAATCATACCATGCTCTAAAACTTATTTTTCATAAATTATGAATACAAATATAAAACAAAATAAAAATACTTATCAATGAATATTATTATTTAATAAATTAAATAATTATATTCTATAATATTAAATAAAATTTTTAACTGTGAAAAAAATTAAATAATATTTATTTTATAAAACCTTATTATTTATCACTAAGTAAAAAAATATATTCTCATAGTGATAATCATACTAATTTTATTGATATATTATAAGATTCTAAAGATAAAATTTAATTGTGAAATAAATTGATATATTTTTCTAATATTTATTGAAGAAATATTAAGGACATAGTTTCGGAAAATTATACATTGTTGACCATGAAAAAGTAATAATGATGAGGTAAATAGATTGAATGATAAAGATATTTTAAAGATCCCTTTGGGAGGATGATGATTGGATTACCCTCATTTTGTTCTTGAAATTGAATTGACATTGGGAGATATGAGTTATCTTAATTTAGACATGGTTATCATGGAATTTATTTTACACCGAGAGATGTAGTTTCCTCATAATAAGAATTATTTCTTATGGTGTGGTGTTTAACAAAAAATATTATTAGAGGAATGATATGAATTAATTATTGATGAAATTCATTGATGGATATGATATGATTTATTATTATTTTTATATCTAATTGGATTATAGAAGAGTTAGAATAATATAGGGTTTTAATTGATAATCATTGGATAAATGTAATAATGTTTTGAAAGAGATGAACAATAAAAATATAAAGGATGGTACACCCCAACAAGGATAAATATGTCTTGGAAAGAATTATTTAAAACCACTGGTGTACCTCGCTATATGAAAGAGTATACCAACATATGGTGAGGTCCAATGAGGAATATGTGTAGAATATACACTCATTAAAAGAAAATGATTAGTGAAACTCAAAGAAGTAACAAAAATAATAAAAACATTAATAAGGGAATCAATTGTAAAATGATATTATCAACCCACATTCTAAAAATATGAAATTTCAATCATAATATAAAAATAAAAATAGGTGATATAAATATGCAATAAATAAATTATATAAACTATCGATGAAAAACATATAAGATGTGACAAAACATCTAAATCCCAGAGTCTATACAAATATCAGTTAATGCAATGCTTTTACTACTACCCAAGGACCAACAAAGGGATAATTGCTTGAATTGGATATTTGATCATAATGTTTACATATTCATCGATGAAACACTTCAATAATGTCATTAAATATTTTCTATTTAATTTTTTTTCATTGATAGCTTACATTACAAGAAACAACGAGTATAAAAGAACCATGTGCCATTATTTAAATATTATTATCCTACTATTTCATTTAAATTTAATTGAAGGGTAGGATTATTACTAACTATGTTATGAAAAGAATATGGTTAAAAAGGTCACAAAATTATATAACTCTTTTTCTGAGGATTATAGTTAAAGAATTACGTAAAAATAATTAATGTAGTTTTTTCTAAAATATTGTTTTATGTGTGATATTTATTTATTTATATTTAATGTAAATCAATCACTATTTTTGAATGATATTATTGAAAGTTATCTATTATTTACTAAATCAAATGTTTTAAACAATAAATTAATAGTTTTATACTCATATGATAAAGATAAATCCAAGTTTACTCATAAAAATTTAATTTTCTATGAAGTCATTTTTATCACATTATTCACACATACAGAAAAAAAAATTTCAATCATAAATTGGTATGTAATTGGATGGAATTAATTTCATAGTAAGAATCATGTTGATAAAATTTTTAAGATATTCCCCTTTTATTTTATGTTAATGTCAATAGTAACCACGATGAAATTTATCATCGTTGTAAAGGGTAAATCGGGTTATAGTAGTTTCAAATAAGTTATAAGACAATAATTTCCAATTATTATACTTATTAGATTATAAGAATTAGTTAAATATCACTTTATTATTTTTATTTAATTTTATAATGGCCATATGTCAATGAAAATGTCTCATATATTATGCATGTTTGGGAATGTTATAAAATGACACCCTCTTAGATTAAAATTGCAGTTTGGTATTCACTTAGGGACAAAAACTAGCCACGAACAAATATTTAAAGTAATTTTTTAAAAAAATAACTTATTTTCATGATGGGAATTTAATTAATTTTTTTGGTATTATGTAATTAGATTATATTCAATGATAATTCTAAAACAGTGTCTATTCAGTTAATTGAAAAATTAAATAAATGATTTTACAAGTAGTAAAAGTTATGTAATGTGAATTATTTATATTTTTACATGAATTTATTAGTTTTAATGAAATTTGATTGTTGTTTTGTAATATTATATCCAATTTATGTATGCTTAATTATATATTTTATTTTAGATTAAATGAATAGTTTCAAAGGTGAAAATAATGATGTTTTATAAACTTAATTTAATATTTAATGATTTAAAAATTTAAAAATACTGATATAAGACATAGTGGATATTATATGGCCTAAACATTTATTAAAACCTATTTATGGGAAAATTATATCTTCATATATAATAATTTAAACACTTTAAATTAAAAAAATTGTAACCATGGTTAAAATAATATTTGGATAACTAATGGTTAATCAAAATCATAACGATGAAAATGAAAAAAAAATATATAAATTCATATTGGTTTAAGGTAGAAGAACCATAGAATACATTATCCTTGAATCCTTTAAATTTCAAGTAGTAGATCATTCAAATTAATTTAATATTATTTACTATTTTGAGAACATTCAAAAGTACATTTCACCTCAATTATCATTGGGAGCCTCCCTTTCATAATGAATCCACATTTATCCTTCATTATCATCCACTCTCTATAATTTTATCTTCTTAAAATATATAGATTCTTTATAGATATGTTTTTTCCCAAAAATAATACCCAAGATCCCTTTAGTGGACTTTTAAATGATTGATTTCAATGGTGAGGTAATCTCCCAACCCGATCACTTTTTTTCTACTCTACATTATCTTATATGAATATTTTTAATTTATAATAATATAAAAACGATAATATAATAAATATGAATAAATTTTATTATGATTTAGAAATAACCAGTTTACGCCCACTTATCCATTATATAAGATGTAAAAGTATCACTCATGAGTAAGTATGAAATACCATCTCCATGTGGTTATAAAAGAATTGTTTTCATCACCATAATTTATGGATTGGTGTTATTATATGAATAATTTATATATATATATATATGATAGTTATAAAATATTTATACGTCTTAAATAATAATTTCTCAACTATATCCTTACAATCCCATCAATTAGGTCACGATAACATTGTTCATGCGTACATGTAGACTACCATGTCCATGAACCGATGTGATTCGTTATTATTTTATATTTGAAATGGATGGTAATAATGTTGAATTTTATTAATATATATTATATATATTATATAATAAAAACCGTTTAATGGTGAATTAATATTAATAATTATTTCACACTGGCTATTGAAAAATAAAAACAATGGTTATTCATATTAATGCTCTATTTTATCAATGAATGATGTTGTTCATTTTACTATCGATAACTATTATGGATGACAATAAATATATACATAATGGATATAAATTATATGTAGATAATGATTAATATTTTTTAGATGATAAAACCATGATAAATGTTTAAGGAATAAAACTACTGAATTGGGATACTCATGATAAATGTAAAACTGGAAGCACTAAAATGAAAATTTCAATAAGGAACTATTGATAACATGTATTTTCAGAAATATTATTTAGTTGAAATATATGATATTATAAAAAATGAAACTACACTTTGATATAAGCGTAACAAATTCAAATTTAATATACAGGTGGATAGAGTGCTTTCAATGAAATGACAAGGCAATGTGTGGTATTTTTTTGTTGCCATCCATTATTTATCAATATTTTTTCTTATTTAGTTATGAGGATGAAATATTCTTATCAATCATTCAATATACTAATAAATTTTTTAATACTCTACATATATATTTTATATGCCTCAATCTTTTTCATTTTTCCAATAATATGTACTAAAGAGAAATAAAATATTTTTTTAAAGAAAATCAAATTCATTTGTCTCTTGAATCCGAACACCATTTTATTTCATATCCATGTTTCCTAGAAATAATTTAATGAAATTTTTTACTATTATTTTAAGTTATTTAAAACCCATTTAACCCATGTGTAGATTTTTATAGAATTATTTCAATGGACTATTCCAATTGTTTTACAAACAAGGTACTTTAGGAATTTTCATTCAAAAGTATGGAAGGGATGTTTCTTACCATATAAAGACTGGTAATATATTACCAACATCATGACAAATTTTGTTGTTCAATATTACTTGACAAATTTACATAGTTTTTTTAGATTTTTTATAGAATTTTATAGTTTATTTAAAATAAATGATTTTAATATGGAACGGTTTTTCCCACCATAATTCTTTAATGATCTTTTGATTCAACAATTCAAAAAATCTATGTTACTAATGATTTATAGGGAATATAATAATATATTAACATTGTTATTCATTATTTGGGTGGTTTATGAATGTGATGAAACAATTTTTATGAAACCCCTTACATTTCAATGTGTCAATATATTATGAAATGATGAAATGTTTATGAAATCTACTTCCTTACCATGTGTTATTTAATAATAACCCACATATAAAATGAATTGATAATACATTAAAATTGATGAATATTTATAAAAAAGTTAAAAAAAATCCATGTAATGACCGTATATGTATATTTTCCTTTAAAATAGTGAAACATAAACAACTTGTTCATAAAACATCTGAATTTTCTCCAACTTATTTCATCATATCTAAACCCCTTTCGAAATATTTTACTTAATAATTTTTTTCATGAGCTGGGTAAGAGAAACACCAGAATGGGTTAGATCAAATTCTTTATAAGGGTTAACAAAGGATATATCAATCACATAATAATCATAAGAAATAAGAAAATAATATTTTAAAATATTATCCTGCATATGAAATATTGTGATATCATTCCGTGGGATATATCATAAATGTTCATAAGAATCAATGAACACAATCCCAACATTCCTTAAATAAGACATGTAGTTTTGTGGAATTCACATAATCACATAACATTATTTCATATTAGTCAAGGATTTCGTCTAAAACCATCATAGTAGACAAAGTCCATTACTGAACCGAGTTCACTCCTCGTTCATGCCCTGTATTACTAAACCGAGATCATTTCCCATTCCAATCTAGTATATCTCATGAGATATAAATATATAACCAATAAATTATATAGACATATATGAAGAAACGATATCATAATGGAAACAATATTACATGTTCCACAATATCATAAATCATTCCTCATAAATGAAGGAATAAAATGGGAATCTTTGAACATCATTCCCCCATAAGATAATCGAGGTAAAAAAGATTTCATAAATAAACGTACATAATAAAAAATTATAATACCATGAAAAATAAAGACATTATACATAAAACATTAAACTATTAAATATGTTCATCTGAAATTTTAAATAAATTTGATATAACACATGAAATTAATTCCTAAAAAAATAACCAGTCTTTTTAAAAAAATTCTCTATCCAAATAAAGCTCAATTTTAAAATAAAAGATTTTAAATGAATATAGTATTGAAATATTTTAATGTTTTATTCATGGAAATAAGGTGTTATTAAAATGTATAAATCCATTCATGTCATATAAGTTAAAACTAAACAATATTCTCAATTTTTTTTCATCAAGTCGAAAAGTACCTCATACTGAAAATAGAAAAGATTTATTTTAAACAATTTAAGAAAAATTCCCCAATGGTTAAAATGTAATTTAAGAAATTTCATAAGGATATAAGTAATATTTTGGTTTACAGATTTTTGAAAAATGGACATGGATGATAAATATACACATGTAAATACCTAAGATTAGACAATTTCATATAATAATTAGAATTAAGAAATATCCATTACATTAAGTAAATTTTACCTTTTATGTATCTGAAACTCATATATAATGTGTTAAATAATGTAATTGAATAAATTCATAATCATATTCATTTTTTAGATATCATTTATGATCATATTATCATCCCTTTTTAATATCCTTTCATTATTACTTGTTATTCGGGTATAACTACTCCATAAAATTATTCATGTTTTTCTAGAAATCGTTTTGGTTATCCTTAATTGGTCATGGTTATATCATTATAAAATGATATTAACATTTCATATTTGAAATTTATTTATTCTATACATTTATATTAGAATGATTTAATTATTTTCATGCAGATCACATCACATCGGATCAAGGAGATAATAGCTCAAACGTACGGACATACGACTATATCATTCAAATAATTATATAATGGTATTGAAGTGAATGATGTATGATATTTCAGAATGAATATAATATTATAATATTAATATATATTTATAATATTTATCACTATACCCACCAAAATAATGTGGTGAAATATAGATTACACCATGGTGTGGATACGGGAAGTCGTATGTTCGAACATGTGGTGATTTCATCTTTCATAGGGTTGGTAAAAGGTGGAATCTAGATGATTCATAATTGCAATAAAATCACAGTAAATTTTTGATATTGGAGTTATTACTTTATAATTAAATAAATCATGAAGAGGAAGAAGAAAAAATAAGTTTGACAGAATCGGTAGAGGAGATTCTCTCTTTTTCGATGTCTTCCCGCTAAATATTGTCTTATAGCCGTACTATTGGTATTTGACAAAAATCATAACCTCTATAATGAAACTATAGAAGTTGATAAAGATATAGGGTTGGTTATGGAAATTATTTAATTCTCAAAATGAAGAGAATAGTTGAGGGAGGATGTTCCCATTTATAATTTTGGAGAGTGGCACTTTTGGAAACTATATAAAAGATAATATATAACAAACTCATACCCTTCCCAGGAACCTCAAAATCTCCCGATTTTAAAGATCAGATTATATAATGTTGTAATATCATCAAAAATTAAATATTATATATTTTTATTTCAAATATAATCCTTATTGTCTTAATTACCATTATGTTATTATATTTTATGTTTAACTAGGATAAAAATATTATCATATTAAATGGGTGAAATATTATCATATGGTATGTTAATTAGACCCAAAATTCATACCATATATCATTTTTGAAAATATAATAATTATTATATATTTTAAGAAAATGATTTATTATTTTTAAATAATTTAATAAAACATAATTTTGATAAACAATCAATAGAATGAATTTTGAGACTATTCAATACATTTATTTTTTAAAATATTATGATAAATAGTTAACATTGAAACAACTAATTTTTATATTCTTTATATTTCTATGTCAATGATGAAATTAATTTTATATATTAATTATTCCAAATTATATGTATTAAAATAATAATAACAATGTTAATTTTTTATCTCTATTAATAAAATAATTGCTACATCAATATTAGGTAATTATTTAATATACTTATTTATTGAATAAAAATTTAAAATAAAATACTATGATGAAAATAAATCAAATATATTTTATAATTAAATTTTTAGTCAAATTTTTTTTCAGTAAAAACCAATTTTTAAAATGTTATAATAATTAAATTATGAATGTGACAACTTTAATACTAGTCTAAATAAAATAATATAAGTATCAAAATATCTTATATATGACCTCATATGCTCACTAACTCGACCATTTGATGTGTATGGTTGAGATATACTTGAAAAATAAGATTTGGGCACATTTTTTATTCATTTAATGCTTATTAGTATTTTAATAAAAATGGTTTTATTAATTTCTCGCCAAATAATTAATTTTTAAATCAACATAGTAATGGTCTTTAATTTAATTATGTATTTCCTAAATATTAAAAAAATTACAATGATAAATAAAACCATTATATATTTCAAATGAATACATATAAATTAATTTATATCTTGTATAACCTTATCTCAAATAATATTTTTTATTAAAATTTGAGTGAGACCTATTTATCTTTTCTTTAAATAAAATAAATTAAATGTCATAATCCCATCCATGTGGATTCCATTGGACACCATTTTTACCCAAGTAATATTTAAGCCGAATCATAGTCATAAAATGATATTAAGACAAATGATAGGGTAATTTTATAATAGTAATCTTACCTTTAATTACCCGATTGCTCTTTTTATAGTATTAAAAAAATTACCAAAGTTACTAATAAATATGCCAAAAAAACTTTTTATATAATTTGTACCAAATTAATCAAAGTATGGAATCCATTTTTCAAAATTTTAATCACAAAATTTTTAGTAATTTATTTGACATTTATCATATTGTCTAAAAGAGAGAACATGTTTTAAAATTTAAAATATTGCAAAATATTGAAATGTTTTTACATTTGAATTCAATGTAAAATTAATTATGATGAAATAAATTATATTGAATGATAATATTATATTACATTTATACTTTAAAACCATTAAATATTATAATTTAACTGTAGAAATTATTTCTATGAAAATTTTGATTTCAATTAAAATTTACTATATTTTTACTATTCATCAAAACAATAATGTTATCAAAAAAATATCAGAATTTATCCAAAGTAAGTATTTATATCAAAAGTCCAAAGAAAATGTTTATTTTGTCATATTAAAATAATAAATGTTTAAAAATCATAATTTAAAATGGGTTCTCCAATAAAAGGTGTAAAATTATCCTTTTGAAAAATATAGGTTTTTATGTATCAAATATGGTGTATTCAAAACCTTTGACTAAAAATTCTATTTGACAAAAATCAGAAATATTTGATTATGTATATAAAATATATTTCATTAATTTTGTTTAACTATTGTAAATAAAAAATACAAATATATTTTTGATTTAAATTTTACTTAAATAAAAGGTAACCAATGAATTCATCGTACATTTTCTTAAGAGTGATTTGTTTATTCCCCCTAACTTAACAGCTAAGCTATAATAGTAACATTATCATATGTGCATCTTGAGGTTAATTTTAACTCATTATTGAGGTTAATAAAACAAATTGAAGAATTAAAATTATTTAATAAAAATATTTCATAAAAACATTCGGATGTTACATTCTACCACCTTAAATAGAATTTTTCCCACAAAATTAGTCAATTTAAAAAAACTGATATAAAAATGTCTCCCACAACATATCCTCAACTTCGCAAATAGCATCCTATAATTACAGGTTCTACCATAAAAAATTTACCATGTTAGTGGAGTTGTTTCGCAGAACATTTTTTCTATGATCCAGAATCTCTCTTGGTTGTTCACCATACGAAAGATATTGAAACAACATTGGAAATTATAATTTTTGTACATGTGATAAATTGGGTATATACAATCCTAGGAGGGATACATGGAACACGTCATGATCATTAGTGAGATTCGGTTGAAGGGCCAATCAGTATCCTACCATCCCAACATGATGGATATTTTCAAAAGGGCAGATATACATAGGGATCAACATGAAATTCATTCCAAATATCAATACTCTATTCCAATGAGATATTTGAAGAAACACCTTATCACCCACTTCAAACTCTAGTCCATTTCATTGGATATCATCATAACATTTTTATCAAATATTAAAGGCTCTAATGTGTCATTCAATACATTTGACATTTTCTTCAATTTCTTCAAAAAGATTAGGTCCAAATAGCATCCATTCCCCAAATTCATCCCAGAAAGTGGGAGTTCTGAACATCTTTCCATTGAGGGATTCATAAGGAGACATCTGAATACTAGATTTAAGGCTATTGGTGTACGAAAATACCACCAAAGGTGGTCTTTTATCCCAACCAACATTGAAATCTATAGGGAAATCTCTCAATAATTATTGTATAGTTTCAATTTTCCTCTAAGTCTGAATGTATGTCTGAGTATGATAACATGTAATAAAACATAAATCTGTATCTAGAGCCTTTTGAATAATATGCAAAAACAATTAGGTAAACCTCATATACTGATCAGATATAATGTAATGTGGTTCTATATGAAATTTTACCACTTCTGTGACGTATATCATTATAGGATGATCAAAAGAGAAATCATCTCCAAAATAAATGAAATATAACAACATTATAAAGTGATCAACTATAACCGATATAGCATTATGTAATTTATATTTTTTTCGATGTATGACGAAAAATTCCATTGTGATGTTTTACCATTTCAATTCTATTATGGGTATTGGTTGTAACATCCCCTTATACTTCTGTCTCTTAGCATTAACATGATTATAAACACACCATAAATAGACATATTTGGAAACATCTCATTTCATGACATCACACTAGAAATACACTTTTTGGTCCATGTACATATTTTTCCTTCCATGGTAAATAGATAATGATGAACTATGATCTTTTCCCATATTTCCTTCATAAATTATACTATGGTAGGAATACGATCATTATTTTGGAACATTATAATTCCATCATTGTCCAGGTTGAATTTTATATTATTTCTCACATTTTTTGGGATCTCTACATCTTCGGTCAACACCTCCTAATTCACAAATTTCATTGATGGTTGAACATTCATTTGATAAAAAGAATATTTCTCCCCTTCCATTAAAAATTGTTGACTCATTTAAAAAATCTATAAATATTGGATTTTTGGGATCCTCATCACTGATAAGATAGCATGGTCCTTTCTACTCAATGAATCTTAAAACTTGTTCTTTTTTCCACTGTGGTAATGTATTGAAAAGTTGGAATCTTTAATCGTCTCCAACCAGCTTCATTGGAACATATTCAACTCCTTTGGTGTGAAAATATATCATAAACCTTTATGATCAGTATGAATGTTACACATTTCTATCCAATGGCCTGAAGGACTTCATTTTTTATTTATTTTTGATATTCCAACTTTCATGGGGTATAGTGGAACCTTCACAAGGCCCATAGGAGTAAGTATTAAATGGCCTATAGGCCATAGTAGAATTTATTTCCCGTGGCCTTCAAACATTACATACAACCCAGACTAACATCTTGGAACAGCTCCTCCCAGGAATCTTCATCGTGAAATCAGCTCTTAATTAAAATATAAGTCTAATCCAACTATCAATAACTTCTATTTTTATAGATCCATATATATCTGATCTTTTGAGATTATGTGACCAAAAATTTAAAATTTTTGGAGGCATAATTCATACTTGGTAAATTTTTCCTAAAGATTAAATTTTTCTGAGGGTCTTTAGTACAATTCTCAAGTGAGCTTCACATTTTTCATATCTCTTTTAATAGACAATTGTATCATCTATAAAGAATACCAAAAACTGATCAAGATAGTCTCTATAGACTCTATCTAGTATATCCTTTAAGATAACTAATGTATTATTAAGTCCAAATGGCATCACTATAAATTCATAGTGTCCATAAATTGTACGAAATATCTTCTTTAGTATATCATGCTTCTTAACCCTTAATTGATGATATAATTAATGAAGATAAATCTTAGAAATGTCTTCATATCTATGTAGTTGGACAAATAAGACATCCATGTGGGGTAGAGGGTATTTTTTCTTCATAGTGATCTTGGTATGTTCTATTTAATCATTGTAGAGTCTTATTGATCCAAATTTATTCTTAATAAACATGACATGTACACCCTAAGGTGATACTCCAGGGTGTATGAATCCTTTGTTATGATTCTAATGGAGTTTATTTTTCAATTCCTTCACCTCAATTGGTTCCTTTATAGATGGTAACATTGAAATAGCAATAACACATGTTATGAGTTCTATTGAATCCTCAACTTAACAATTTTGTTGTAAGAACTTGTTATTAATATATAAAGACATCATCGAACTCCCATTCAATGGATGTATTATAAATTTTAAGATTCTAGCTAACCATTTGATATAGATAACCTTTATTTTTCAGGAAAAATACCCATAATATGGAATAAATTTTCCTTGTAAGTTCAACCTCATCCTTGTTTCAATCAATGATAATAGATTGATCTGGAATGTGAAATGTGACATCCCTTCCTTGGAAATTAAGATGAGCTCTAAATAGAGAATGCCAATCCATTCCATGAATCACATTAAATTCCACTATAGTAAGGATCACAATATTTGTAGGAATCACATTCTAACAAACATCAACAGGAGATGAATTATAAACTTTGGATGTGCTTTTTGTGCCATTATAAGTTATAATAGTTAAATCAACATCTAATTGATGAGATTATACAACGATACAATTACAAAATTTATCAGAAATAATTGATTGGATTGATCTAGAATCCAATGAATCATTTTCAACATTAGAGTGGATGGTAAGAGTACCTTTCCCCACTTCATTATCATAATCCAAATCACTGATAGTGATCGCATGTGACATTCCTTTATATTTGTACTTAATAGTATGTTGTGCCGATATTCATAAATAACCCTTGTATTAGAAAATTGATTGGAATAATTCCCCATTTACTTTCACATGTTACATTGAATTTTAGGATGTTAATTTTGCGTATCATTATCTATATTTAATCCATTAGATATTTGTTTATGAAAACATTGGCATTCAACTTCTCGTTGACCTTCTTTTCCATTATAAAAAATTAAACTAGTCCATTTAAGACAATTTCCTCCATATTTCTTTCAACACATTAAGAATAAGGGAAAAAATCTACTTTTTAGTGTGGTATTTATATTTTCCCTTAAATTCCATATTCCTCTTATTATCAAACACATAAGACAATTGGGTTACTCCAATATATATCTCAACATTGAGTGTACATAGAATGATTTCTTCATATCTTTTTATGTCCCTTATGGATAATTTTCTTCATATACATATCTTTAATCCACAAATTATTCAAGGAATTTTACAATTATGTTGGATAATAATTACAAAAGTGTGCCTTTCACCTCTAGTAAAATTTTCGTCATTGGTACCAGCAGATTCATCTTCCTTTTACGAAAGTTAAAGTAACTCCATATCTATCTTTATTAGTACATTAAATGGAATGTACTTATTGAAAAATAAGTTCTTGTACACATTTAGTGCCATGGATTCAATTTCTTCTATTTTTCTCATATTCTTAACAAGGTTCCAGCATTGATCAGATTCACCATAAAAAAAATATACTTCTGAGATTACATTATCATTTCTCTAACATTAGAGATCTAAAATATCTTTTCTATGGTAGTAATCCAATGTTCAGAAAATAATGAATCAGAAGACCCATTGAAATAAGGTGGAAACTACCTCATGAAGGACTCATTATAATTTTTTTCCATCCTTTGATCATTTGGATGTCCTATATTATTCATAGCATGATATTTTTTTGTGAGCATAGATAAAAGATTTTTCATTATATCTCCCATAACAATTGGTTTCTCTTGAAGAAAACCATTGCTTTTCCCATTAAATTTTTCATTAATTTAGTTCTATCAGGTTCCATACATTGACTAAATCCAAGAAGAATATTGTGGGAAACATTAATCACAATGGTAAAACAAAATAATCAAGAAATAAATATCTATTTAATACACCTTAGGTTTTATCCTATGTTATTCATTATAATTTCTAAGACACTAGGATTGTAACATGTACTTCATTATATCCTATGGATTATTACTGAGGTTTTCTCCTATAGGTTTAGAATGGATAATTATACCTTTCTACTGATACAAACTAAAACAACCCATATTTTATATAAATTGATATTACATCAATATTCAAAAAAATTAGTTGCAAAATATAATAAATCAATTATTGGTACGTACAGGTATATTGTCTTTACAAACTTGGAAACATAAACAACTTCTTCAAAAGTCATATTTATTATCTCCCACTTATTTCATCATAACTAGAACCCTTTTTGTCAAATCTAACTTAATAACCTTATTCAGGAATTAGGGAAAAGAAACATATAAAATGGTGAGCTTAGATGATCAGTAATAGTAAACAATGGATATATCAATCAAATCAAAATCAGAAGACATAAGAACATAATATTTGAAAATCTTATCATACATATGAAATATCATGATATCATTCCATGAGATAAATCCTAAATTCCCTAAGAGTCAATAAATTTAATTTAAAAAGTTAAAACATAATACATGATGTTTTTGGAATAGTCATAGTCATAGAAATACATTTCATATTAGTCAAGGATCATTTCCAAGACTATCATAGTGGAAAAAAAATTCCATTACTGAACTGAGTCCACTCCTCGTTCCGGTCAAATATTATTGAACTGAGACCATTTCCCATTCCATATATATCTATATCATTAGATATAAATACATTACCAATGAATTTAAGATAGATATCAGTCCTACCCATCTCACTATTAAATCATTCTGACGTGTTCCACAAGAACATAAATCATTCATTAAAACCCAAGGAATAAAATAGGTTTCTTTCAACATGATTCCACCATAACACAATCCATGTAAAAAAGGATTTCAATAGTATAATCCCATAATAAACACAACATATCATGGGAAATGTATGGTTATAATACAATAAACATAACCCAATTAATGAATTCCATCTTAGGAGGAAAATATTTTTGATAAAACTATTGAAATTAATTCTAGAGGAAAATGTCATTTCTTCTCCAAAAAAATGACTTTTTTTCAAAATGTTGAGAAATTTTAAAATAAAAGAATTGAATTAAAAATTAATATGAAATATTTTAAATTAAGGTTCGTGGAAATAAGGAATTATGAAAATTTAAAATTTTATTCAATCCGTATAATTTGATAGAGAACATTCTTCTCATAGATTTGTCAGAAATTCAATAACTACCTTGTATCGAAAATGAAAAAAATATTCCTTCCATAACACTTAATAAATTTTTTCAAATGGGTTAAATTCACAATAAAAAATGCAGAATAATATAAAGAATATTTTGGAATACATATTTACGTAACATCAATGTTGATGATAAATATACCCTAGTAAATACATTCAAATACACAATCTCAAATAATAATGAGATTGAAAATATTATCTCATACCATACGTCTAATTTCATTTATATATATCAAAAACTCTTGTATAATGATTAAAATAATTTAATATAATTATTTCTGAATTATATTAGTTATTATGATATCATATATGATCATATTATCATCTGTTTATTAATAACATTTCATTATTACTGGTAATTGAGGAATTACCTGCGTCATTTTCATATGCATGTCGTGTCGAATAAGTTTTGTTTCTCCTTTATATGTCATAGTTATATCATTATAAAAGGATATTAACATTATATATATATATAATATTTTTTTTGTTTACAATTATATTTCCATTTTTTAATAATGATCTTGTAGATTGGATCATATCACATCGGGGAGACGGTTGGTCGTACGTACACATTAGAGACGATATCAGTCCCATGATTGTTGAATGGTATTCAATTGAATAGTTTTTAATGTTTATTGATATATATAATGATACATTAATAATATATTGTAATTACTTACTTCATTATAACCATCCAAATAAGTTGTTGAAAAATATATTACACCCTGGAACGGAGCCGGTAAGCTGTAGGTACACACATTTGGTGATTTCATTTTTCGTAGGACGGATATAAGGTGGAATATAGTTGTTTAAAATTATAATAACATATCATTATATAGTTTATAATGTATTATTACTTTATAATTAATCAACTCATTTAAATAAAGATGATTAAAGAAGTTTGAATGAATTGGTGGAGGAGATTAACTCTTCCTCGACGTGGTTCCTCTAAATCATATATTATGGAACTAGAGTTGGTCGTTGAAGATGACTAAAACCTTTATAATGTTGAAATATATGTTGAAAAGGGATAATGGAATGGAATGGAAGAGCATGAAGGCTCTATGTGAAGTGAATAGGTGATGGAGGAGGTTCTAGTTTATAATTTATGTGAGGGGAACTTTTGGAAACTCTGTATATTATAATTTACAGTAAAACAAAACCCTACCCAAAAACCTAAAAAATGTTCATATTTTTATATGATATTATATATTCTTTTAATATAATCAACCAATAAATTGTTGACATGTTTTACAATAAATTTAACCCTTCTCATTTTAAATAACACTCAGTTATACTATTTAATTTTAAACTTGGATAACAAATCATTAAATATTAAATGTGTATAATATGTACCTATTTCATGTCAATTACACCAAAAATAAATACCTTATAACATTTATGAACTAATAATAAAAAATATATATTTTGTAAACAAATTATGATTTTTAAATAATTTAGTAATACATTATTTTAATAAAAAAATCAATAGTGTCAATTTTGAAACTATTATAATCATTTATTTTTTAAAATATAAATATAACATGTTAACATATTAAAAAAATATTTTGTACTATTCCATAGATGTCAAGGTCATAAAAAATTAATAATACATATTAATTATTTTAATTTTATTTATTTTATTATTATGAATAGAATTTTTTAGTCTTCTCTATTAATAATATAATTACTACATCAATATTTTGTAATTTTTTAATATACATTTTAGTTGATTGAAAATATAAAATAAAATGCCTTGACAAATATAAATCTAATATAATTCATAAAAATATATTTAGTTTAATTTAAATTTTATAAAATAAAACATTTTAAATTTTTTACGTAGTTAATTATTAATGTGATAACTTTAAAATCACTGTAAATAAAATAATATATGTGTCCCAATCTCTTCTATAGGTCCCCAAATTATCAGTAACTCAAAATTTCGATGGATATGATCAAGATATTCTCTACCAATATGATTTTTTCATGTTTTTGGGTCTTTTGATGGTTACTTATATTTAAATAAAAATTGATTTATTGAGTTCACATCAACTAATTTATTTTTATCGTCAAAGTACAAGTATTTCAAGTAATTATTTTTTTATAAAAATTAAAATAAAATTAAAATGATAAATAAAACCATTTTTTTATTTCAAATGAGTTTTTCTAAACGAATTTATCTTCTATATATCAATATATAAAATTTATTTATTAATTAATATTTAATTGAAATATATTTATCTTTTCTATAAATAATATATATTAAAGGATCTAATCTTATACAAGGGGATTCCAAATGAAAAATGTTTTTCCCAATAATGATTTATGTCTAAAAATACTCATTCAATTATATTTAGACATGTGTTAGGCTAATTTTATAATATTATTATTACCCAAAATTTCCTGAATTACCCTTTCATCGTATGAATAAAAATTATCGAATTTACTTTTCATAATGTCTAATAATAAAACAAAGATATTTAAATAATTTGGAAATAGTGATTCCAAATATGGAATCCATTTTTTAAAATTCAAAACATAGAATATCCTGTAATTAATTTAAAGCAAGTCATGTTTTCAGAAAGAGAGAATGTGTTTTAAAAGTTAAAACATTACAACATATTGAAACTTTTTTACATCTAAATTCTATATAAAATTAATGATAATGGAATAAATTACAAGAAATGAAAAAAATATTTTATATTTATTCATTAAAAAAATTTAATATAGTAATTTAACCATATAAATGATTTTACGAAAAAAAATTCAATTAAATTTTTTTGTATTATAACTATTCATGAAAACACGAATGTTATAAGAAAAAATTAAAAAATTTATCAAAATTAAATTTCCATATCTACATCTAAAATAAAATGTTTATGTTTTTATATAAAAATTATTAATGTGTCAAAATGATAATTTAAAATTGCTTCTCCATTTGAAGTTGTAAAATTTTACTTTTGAAAAATATAGGTTTTGTACATCAAATAAATATTATTCAAATGCAAGCACTAAAATATTTATTGAATGAATATGAAAAATGTTTTATTATATATATAAGATAAATAATTAATTAATTTAATTTACCAATTATAATTAACTTAATTTATTAAAGGAAAAAAATAAATATATAATTGATTTTTATTTTAGATAAATATTTTGTCTCCAATTAATTAAACATAAATATTTATAAGTTATTTATATTTATTACTATTATCCTAATTTCTAGGCTATAATAGTCATTTTATACTAAGGGAATTTCATGGTTTATTTAAACTCACAATTTTGTGCAACCCAAGCATTTGATGAAATAAAATATTCGAAGAAAGAATTTCATAAAGACATATGTCTGTTACATATTATATGGTGAAAAGATTATTAAACACATTTATTTTCAAGGATTCTGATATTATTATTTTTTTATTTACTTCTGGAAACCATATGTATGATTTTCATAATTTGTTGTGTGGTACCTATATCTCTCTGCAATTAATTGTGTAAAGTTCGATATGTCATTACAGAAGCATGACATGAATGGAGATTGAACCCAATTTAGTACAGGACAGTTTCAACTTTGATAGTCATGAATGTGATCCTTTACTACTACAATTTTTTGGAGAGTGAACCCATTCAACTATGATATCATGTTCTATGGCCCTATAATACTAATTAAATGTTCTATATGATTATTTTTATGCAAAAAAAATTTATTCCTATGTTAATCCTTCATAATTTATTTTCGTAGACTTCAATATTATTATTCTTTTATTAATAACCAATATTTATTCCATAACATAATATTACAATCTTTGGTATGTAGTATATTGGTTTCAAACAATAATATCATTTTTATACCATTATTCTTATGCAATTCTTAGGTCCACATTTATATCTTCCATGATTACCCTTACCAAAGATTTGATCTCAGTAATTGTTTAGGATTCGTTCCCCAAGTTATGAATAAAGGACATAGGTGTGATATTTCTATTAAGGGTTTTAGTTATAAAGAAATATTTTGGATATAATTTATATACTTTATGGACAATATTTTTATTTTCCCATGATTCCAAATTTAATAAATATAATATATATTAGAATGAATCAAAATGTAATGTAATTAATATTCATTTATTAATATTTAATAACTACGTATGAATTGATTGTTTACTATTGGTGATTTGAGATAATTGTTTTTTTTAGTTATTTAATATAGGATGAGAAAACAAAGGTATAACCCTAGGGATAAGTCTTAGTATATGATATAATACTAATTTTTTTAGTAACGGTGGTGTATGGCCTAGGATAAACCTATGGATTAATCAAATTAGATGCCATAATTTATAAATTCTATATATTATTTTTAATGAACAATGGAAAATTATATTTTTATTACTCTAATAACATAAAAAACACCCCACAACCCTTCGGGTATGTAAATGATAAATACCCGGGGAACCCCCCTTAATAATGAGTTCAAAATCATCTGGTAAGGACCCAACACAAATATATATCATTATAATCCTAACTAGGCTCTCTTTTCTAGATAACACATCAACCTCATAATTTCATTATTTATAAGTTTATATGACATGGATTCCATGTTTTAAAAACATACTATAGTTCATTATTATAGAATATGTATTCTAAGGATACCTTCCATTCCCCTGTAGAAACCAACCCAATATAGATGAATATAATTTGATTTCCTTGATTTGAATATTATACAGCTTGATAACATAAAACATGTTACCAAAATCCTTTCTTCCACTTAAATATAATTTATTTTCCAATAAGATGATCAAAAAAATATCCATGAAACCCTATAATCATCACATTGAAACCACATTTCATCTACTCAAAAATACATGAGATGTCCACATTCCACATTAGCTATATATAAGGGTCTTTCCATTGAATCCATCTGCATTGATTGCCTCTTCAATTTTCAAAATCTAAACAAAGCCATGGAAGTATCCTTCTAAATGAAGGGGCGAATAACAGAGATTTAGGGAGCGAATCCAACTGTTCCACCATCGCCATTATGAAAACCTAAATGAAAATATTCCAAAATCATTTATCTTCTCTACCTTTTTTTTGATCCTCCTAGAGTGTCCAACACATACTTGAAAAAATATTTCATGGGCCTTCACATATTCCCCACGCATATTGGTACTGAGAAACTGAGAATTATTTTCCTCTAACATCATGTCTCCACAGGATTGTATATTCAAAATGTGGCTAAAAAATATCTACTTCTCCATCCCCGATTATCTCTAAAAAATTAATTTATCTGAACCCCAGTGGAATCACATTAATAAATAATGTGATGGATAATTAAATTATTTTTCTCCTAGTTAACTAAATTTTAATGATATCTAGATTAAAAATTATTATTTCTTTGTCCATACATCCATCTAATGAAATGAATCAGAATAAGCTTCTAAATTTGAAAACGGGGGAACATCATTTTTTTGGGTCCATCACAATGAAATTCGCATATTATTTTTGGGGGTTTAGTGATCCGATAGTCACTAGAAAATGGGGTTTTACAATTGATAATAAAAATATCATTCGTTAGTGTTCAGAAAATTATACGGTTATTAAGGTTGTTAATCATTTGGAAGGTGGATACGATCTGTGGTGTACACTTATCAAGAACAAAACAGTACAAGAGGGAATTAAATCTATAAATTGGAATAGTTTTAATTTTTTAGTTTACAAAATATACATTCATTGTATTTTTCATATGATAGTGATGAAAGAATTTGTTGTATGAAATAAGAATGTTGTTGAATCTGTTTTAATATATGGTGAAACTTTTACAAGACCTCTGAGGTACTATTTCAAATTTATTCACCTATGCCTTCCCCCTTCTGTTTTTATTGTTCACTAACTTTTCATTGCTCTCCCACATTGCCACATTCCAATGGTAGGAAAAAAATTTAATGTACATTATGATGTTATCTAATTTATTGAAATAGGATGATGGGATGTCAGTTCCACCTTTCATGAATTTCTCCATGAAACTCATTTCTTATTCTAGGTCTCCTTCATATACTATACATTCTTTTTAAAATTCATTCATGATGACACATCACTATTGATATATGATAATTATTTTACGTTGGTCTATACATCTAATGGTGTCTTGACAAGGTAGAATCCTTTGGTCTGGAGTATAGTTTCGTTAGGAATCAATTGCATCTCTTTATAGTGGAACATTGGTCCCATGAATTATAACTAATTGGGAGAAATAACATGGAGTTATCTCAATCCCTAAATATGATGAATCCCTTTTTGATAACCATGTAACTGATACTAATGGAATTTATGATGAGTTTTTCCTTACATATATCAGGTCTAACATGAGTTATCAGAGTGATAGGTCACATGTTTAATAACATGAATAGACAAATAATGGTAGATTAGGTTGCGTAGTGGAGTCTGGTCAAATGTGCACATTCATAATGGTGGAAATTCTCGCAATAGATATTTTCGTAAACCATGGCATACCAGTGCTAGTGAAGTTGTATAAGGTACTCTGAAATATTAGGAATGGGAAAACGCCATTGTGCATGTGTGAACCACTCCGTTTCAAATATATTTGGGTGTTTATGCATGTGGGAGGCTATAAATATATGAGTCTCAAATTCTATCATGATACAATATTCTGGATGATAATTTTTAATATCTCGAGAGGTTTCCTATTCAAGATATGCTTGATAGTGGTGCTAATCCAATTCAGTCTAGAAAATAAATTTACCTTCCTCCCATTTATTCTACCCATGGGGGTAATAATCAATGACATAATGGGAATGAAGGATAGGGGATCATATATTATTTATTTTTAGGTGGATTTCTGGTGGCACTGGTGGGAAATGAGTCAATATACGAACCATACAACCCACACACATTTGTGAGGAAATATGAGTGTCTATAGAAAATTAATCTGAATGTATACATGATATTATGTCATGAAGACTACCAATCCTTCATGAGGTGTCTATGGTTAATGTTCATACATGAATATTAAAATATTCGGAATGATCTTCCTCCATCTAACACTGTGTATAGCATATCATATGCATACAAAAAGATATTGGAGGCCACCGACCTAGGAGAGATGCTGATGTAGTAGGCCATCCATGCCAGCAAAGGATTACCTTGGGGATGAGGACGAATTTTTCCATGATAGCAACATTGGAAAAAGGATTGGGTGCATTATTATAGTGGATCTAGAGTAGTATAGTCAATAGTTTTCGGCCCAACATCGGCCATAACTAAAGGAGGTGCAGCAGCAACAGAACCAATGCACCTAGTTGGTAAGAATCGAGAGTTAGGGGTGCCATCAAGAGGTTCTACAAGATGTCTACACAAGAACTTATGAAGTGATTATTTTTTATTTACATTCGTGAGGAAATTAATTATCTAGAGGATAGGGGACATTAGGATGTAAACATATAGTTCCTCTACAATATAATGATTTGAGACCACCTCAACAGGCATGGGATAAAACATATATAGATTTTTTATTCCGAAACTAGTTTTCGTATGTCCAAAGAAATTAGAGAATGATATTTGGTAGAGTTTTTAGACCTAGAGCAATCCCAGGTAACATTGTTTCCAATGATATAATGGTAGAAGGTATTTATTAAAATAACATCTCTCCCAGTATAATCATCATTTGAGATATTATTGCACTATTATTTTCATTGGGAATCAGATGTATCTTGGGGAGAACATTCCAATGTAGGGAGTCCTCAAGAGGTTGGTGAAATTAGAACCTCCTTAGGTGAATTATATGAATCCTTTGAGGTATCCCTTAACTTATTACTTCTCATGTATCACGTTACACTATTCTTAATCTAATCACCCCAACTGAAATCTATTTTATATAGGCTGATCTTTTTCCACAGACTCTAACTAATTGGGATGGAGGTACAACAATTGGTGAGGCGAACAATGATCTTAGATATTTGTCTGGGAAAAGCATATGTGAGGCCAATCTATGTTTAGAAGGCCAAGGAGGCTACCGCATAATCCCTAGTGTCCTTAATCATATATTACGTTCAACATCATAGTATCCAAATAAAAACAACCCAAGATCACAATATTCCACCAATCATATTTTGTATGTTTCATTCTATAGAGAGACACATATTTTGTTTCTTGATCAGGTTGGCTAATATGTTCATTTTTAAATAGTGTTGGGAGTTGTATGGACTCAATTATGGTAAATGGTTTGATGATATGTGTTTCCATTTCTGATAGTGGAGCTAGGCTATGTGCAGATGTCTATTTGAGATGACTATGGCATGACCTCTGCAAAACATTTTGTTGTGGAAATAAGTGACATCGTTGGTGGGATATCACATGGGACTTATAAGGAATACCATATTGATGTGGTTTAAACCAAGGATTATCAAACTCATGAAATATTTCCGACACCATTTTACAGTATTATAGAGGAGGATGATGCTGATGAACTCCTGGAAACATTTCTAGAATACAGGTCTATAGATCCTGAGGATATAGTTGTTTATTAATCTGATGGGCTCAAGGAAAATATATTCATCCATCGATGGGAATGTAAATGAATCAAAAAAATAATTAATCTCAATTGGTAAGTCGGGTTGGGTCACATCCCCATTGGCAGTGTAGTCGATTCACATGATGGGTGAATGCTTGAGGTGTTCACATGTTAATTCGAGACCATATTTCCAAAAACATGTAGGAATGTAGTCAAAAACAGGACATCTCCTGGTGTCGATAGATGTATGAAGGAATCTATAAACTCTAGGAACACCACCTAGAGGCTCATCTTCAAGAAGATACTTCAAAAAATTGGTCTACATTCTACGCCACTCAAATAGATCTCTTTGTACAATTGAGGACCGATCTAGAGAAGACCGTGAAATAGATCAGGTATGAATCACATCATATAAATAATCATTAAGATGAGTGGGACTAAGAAAATATCATGGTTTATGAGCATCGACTAGGAGTATATGATACAAAATGGGAGATCATGAAATGACAAAAAAATTTGGAGGCTACATGCCAAAGGATTCCAGAGATGAAGCACTCAATCATAGCAGAAGAGCAATAACATATCTATTCTTGGGCTTATTATTTCCCCATCATGTGGATGTTCTCTACTGTTATAACAACTATGGATCATTATTGATAATTTTTTGTGTGTGAAATGTCATATTACTTACCTTTTCAAAAATTATTACAGATCAATCAAAGATGTGATACAACAAATGTCCAATTCCTATTATTACGTCGGTCAGTTCTGATGTGAGAAACAAGGGAGAACGATATAATCATTTACATTGTATAAGATTTTTGGATAATCATAAAACACTTGGGGTATACTATTATCAATTTAACACATAGAATTTTCAGGATAATAGAGGATGTGATTAGAGAATAGGGATCCTTGAGCATCCAAATTTTATTTGGCAACATGTGGTAGTTCACAAATGGGATAATTCCAAGGGAATTATAATTAATAGAAAAAAGGGGATTGAAAAGTGTGAATCAAAATTCCCAAAACACTGAATATGGGGATGATGAAGTGGGGGTATTAGATGACTATTGACTTTGTTTGAAAAATTGTATAAGTACTATTAATATTAAATGTGTACAAATAAATGAGGGTCAACCACTAGGAATGTACGAATCAAGGAACCTAACTCAAAATTTAATCTGTTTTCTTTGGGATTGTTGGACTATTTTGGTAGGTGATCCAAAACGGCCATAGTACTAGGCCGTTTTAGGTTCCCATAAGACATAAAAGAATATGTGGGTCAAAATTAGGGACATTTGTATCACGGGAAGGGAGTGATAGTAATTTCTAATGAGATACATCAATTTTTGAATTATGACACATCACCCTAGATTAAAACACATTGGTGTATGTGTGTTGGTCAGAAAAATGATCAAACCCATATTCTAGGTAGGACATATCTATCGATGGCCTAGTATGCCTTGAAATTTCATGTCATGAAAATGGGGTGATGAACACAAATTTTAATGTCAGATAGTGAGGATGATGTATGGAATAATTTAACATTGTGTAATGAGGAAGTGTACGACAATTTAACAACATATGTTCATGATGTTTCAAATAATATAATTTCATTCTTCCTAGACCATGGGAAAAAGTTTAAAGTCATGTTCTATGGACAATATAAATTCCAATTCCTAGAAAAATTATATACCACAGAGGAAATACACCTGACGTGACTGATAAAAAAGCGGCTTTCATAGCACATAATAATAGGGAACAGACCGATGCCGATGAAATTGAGGTCCATAAGGCCCATGCTTGATCATACATACTGGGCGAGACACTAGGTTTATTGTTTTAGTTTTTAGAAAAATAAAATGGAATCTTAAATTGAAATATGATATTTGACTAATTAAAAAAACTGATTTGAATGAAGTCCAATGAGGCGTACGACACACCAAACATTCCTATTTATTCTCATGCATTTAAAAGTACTGAATTCATGGATATAGGATTATTGGTTAAGGTCCTAAAAGTAATACCATGAGTTTTTTTATACATCATGAACATTTTAGTTCACATTTTAACAGTCTACTAATCCAAGAATGAGCCATTCCTAGTGCATGAAAAAACGAATAGTATCGGGGACCTTCTGACATATGGGAGTTCATAAAGAATGGAATTGATGTAAGATGAAAATTTTTGGATTTGGGTCATAGGGGAGATCAATTAGTGATGATAGACTATTGATAATTATAAAAATTTAGGAATCCCAGGATAACTAGTCCAGAATAGGGTTTGAAGATTAAAATTTGATTTTCTTCCATGTTAAAAAAACATGATCAACAATATGTTACCATAGATCGATTAAAGAAATGGCCAAAATGGGTGGTGATCCAAAGGTGGAATGAGACCATCACCTTTAGAGGGGTCCATCTAGATATGAAAGAGGATGAATGGAAATGCAAATTAAAGATCGATGTGTGATAAGGAAAGGTAATAGATAATGGAATAAAACCCAACATTTTTGTATTGTTCAAGGTCATATGGTATAGAACACGATGAGATGTTAAAAATGATATTGCACGGAAAATAAGAGAAATTTTCATTCCAATTGTATATATTTCGACCGTAAGTGCTAAATATAAAAATGCATGAGCCTAGGAGGCCCAAAAATATCATAAACATATTAAGATAAACTAAATATAATATTGGGTAATAGGTCTAGGACCATAGTCAAGGATAAGGGGTTGATGATTTGAATGAGCATGAAACTGGGCCAAAAGAATAAATTTACTGGCACCACTATGTATCCCATGTGGATGAGAATCAATGAACGTATAGTTATAAACTATATTGTTGTAGATGACCGACATTGGTGGTGAAAATCCTCTCAAGTGAGGGGAACTACGAAATCCCGTGATTATTATGAGACATCATGAACTTATTTACGGTAGGGTTTCGTTTTAAAATCATGCTTTGAGGACCTTAGATCTTATATTAAAGTCATAAATTTTAGACCATCCGTAATGATACCACCAATGGGTATGTGTTGTGTGGAGTCCTAATATAGAAGACATAAATGAGGCCAAGGTATCCCAACACCACAAAACACATCCTATAACAGGCATAAAAATAGTTATAGGTTATGATTATTTCGCTTTAACATCTAGTTTATTTTTGTAGTGCATTGACCAAGATGGGGGGAATATCAAATAGACATATATAGTAAAGTTCTATAAAAAACGTGACCAAAATGTGGACCAAAGTGGCCTAACACCATGCATAAAATTGTATAAAATACCCAATATATAGTTTAACATCATGTAAAGTGGGCTATTTTGAAGCCTAGGGGCCAAGAGATCTACGAATCCATGGCTGCGAACAAAGAAACAATTTCAATACATAACTATGTAATCCCAGAGGATTGAACCAATCCACACATAGTTTATGGTATCCCATGCCCTTTAATGTCATTAGGTAAAGAAAAGCATGAAAAAATGTTACAAAAAATAAAAAACATGTCTGGGATAGATCTTAAAGATCCATGTGTACCTAAAAATATCATAAAGATAAGGATGAGCATCAATCCTTACATAGATCTTGAATATGGAATGGTACGTAAATAATGATGAGGGAAATGATGTCACAATTTAATGTCGTATGACACGACTATTTTGTGTAGGTTAATATATTGAAAAATGATCATTGGTTTATTTATAGTTTATCATCATGAGACCAAGACTTTAAGGGAGAGTAGTAGTCCCAATGGTTGTTCCTGGTGTAGCCACTATAAACCCAATGCAAATGAGGATCTAAAAATTCTTCCATGACACACAATGAACTTTATAAGGAAACATGAGATAAGGAGTTAAAAGGATGATTTTAAATATGGTCCCAATGTTGAAATGTCTAGGTGTTCAAACATATCCCTTAATTACGGGAATAAATCCAAACATAGTTCTTAATTATGGAATGGTGGGTAAATAATTACGTGTGATAGTTTTTCCTAAGTGAGGAAATTATGGAGACGTGTAGTTTATCATCATATTACTTAGACAATTATTGTTATTCAGTCTATCATCATTCACCTAGGAAATTAGTATTTATGATGTTTAAAGTCATGAAACTAAAACTACAGGGGATATCAGTTTAATATAATAGGTTTTTGATAGTTGAATGAGGCTTCTAAGGATGAAATATTTGGTGTGGTATCACAAAGAAACCTATGTGCATGGTCCAAGGAGTCCCAAAACCACACAAAGTTTTCATTATAATAATTTTCCCATATTTTAATGACATGATTCTTGGAATATAATAATTGGGATATTTGAGAAAGTGGATATGCGTACTGCAACAAGAACAACCCAACCTGAATGATGACAATGGAGGCCTATCCCTGTACAACACATCTTAATGGAAAACACGTGCACATTTTAATATCATAATTCATTTTCCAGGGTGCTTAGTATAAGTTCATGTTCCTAGGATATGGATATGTTCCTTTTAAGGAAATGAAAAAATGACAATAAATGACGTGAAGTTTAACATCATGCTATTAATATGATGGTTGTTATGCATTTTATCATCATGAAACTAGTATTAAGAGAATTCAGTTTAACATCATACAGTATGAGCTATGATCATTACATATTTTATCCTTATGTGATGAGGATGATAAGGCCATAGTTTATGGTTGGGTGAGAGGACGTGCCAATGTAGTTTAACATCATAAAGTAAGGACGTTCGTTTCTTATGAGATGTACATATTGAGGAAAATGTAATTGGTTGGAGGAGTGTATCACTCACCATCCAGGGTTTCCAAGGATCATGATCCACTAGGATTGGAATTGTTAATGACATATGGTCCCTCCCACACGGGTTCCAGCATTGTTGGATTCCTTCAATATAAATTTGGGGCTCGGAGAGCCAACACTGTATCACCCTAGAGGAATAAGTGGAGGAAACAACTCTTATTGAAAACTCCGGAAATCTTGTCTTGTGACTCTCAGGATTATGAAAGGCTTAAAGAAAACAATTTTAAGGTCCTACAGTTATGCTAGATGATCCACATCTATACATTATGACATATGCTGGTCATAGAAAGCTATTTGGATTGATAGAATATGGATATTAATGGAAATGACTACCTTTACTATAAAATCCATGTAATATGGAGTCACATAAGTATAATTGTCAGTTTTCATCTGATATTCCATGAGAGAAAAGGGGATTTTTCTAATACAAATTTGGTTATTCTATCCAACCATCTTCTTCAAAATGACATAGTGTAGTTTTCAATTGTATTGAAATTGACGTTTTCTTATGAATGATAAAGAGAAGTATGGTTAGCCCATATGTCGTACATAGTGTACAACCTCTTCATTTATTCTATTTGGAAGATAGTGTTGTTGTTGGTGATATTTTTGTGAGGGACTCCAAACAGACATATGATGTTACAATTCATGAATTAGCAATTGTTCAGAATTATAATTCCTTGAGAGGGACTACTTCTTCCCACATGGAGAATAAATCCATTGTAGTCAAAATGATCAATCACTAGCGAGCTATCACTAGTGGATGATTCCCAAGAACACCAAGTCCCCAATGGAATAGTTCCATCAGTATATAGTTGTATGTAGGGTATCCAATAGACAATGTACAATGTTGACATGTATCTGAAAAAAATGGAACCTATTGAAGAACGTGATATAATCGTAGAACATTATCGTACAAATGTATCCAGACATTTGAATTTGGTGATAGAGATTAAATCCTTCCTATAGAGAACTACTATCCCCAAAATGAAATTTCAATAAAACATGGGGGGTTTGTCTCCATCAATGAAATAGATGATAATTAAATAAAACCACATTTTTATAGAGTATGTGTGAGGTTGGGCCCTCTCTATAGGGTGAAATGCGCGACACGCCAATAGATTCTATCACATTCATCTCTATTTATCGTAAGAGTTCCATATAGGAGATGATCAAAAAAGAGAGTTATCCAATAAGATTATTATCTAGCCACAAGGGGGTGGGAATGGATATTGGGGTCTTGATTTTGATGCACCAGATTTGAAGTGGTTTACTAGATGACATCATTTTCATCTTAAATGATATGAGTGGTGAATCATTGATGCACAACATGAATGAAGAAATCATTGAAGTTTGTCTCTATAGTAGATGATGATAGATTGTACATGTAATCAACATGCTAGCTAATAAATCAATATCAGGTGGTGGCTTTATAGGAGATGAGGATTGATTGTACATGGAATCATCATGCTAGCTACTAAATCAATATCAAGTGGTTCAATATATACTTTATCAAATCCACATGAGACCCAATCTATATCTCATGATACTGCAGACAATGCTGCATCTTTTGAACTATGAAAACTATGGTAAGGCCTCACTTCCCTATATGATAATATATGGACTACGTGTCAAGGAAAATGAGATTAAGATAGTTCAAACTATTCTCTATCCACTTTTTATTCTTATTTGGAAGTGGGGAATCATGGTATTGTTCTTGGGTGGTCCCAAAGTGTACTAGAGGCTTCCCTAAGATAGGGTTTCATCCAAACTAGAGGATATAGTAGATATTTCTTGATATACTAAAAGGAGAAATGAAAATATTAATCCCCATGGTAAATAAAACCATTCTTCATGAACCTAGAGAATGGATTCCTTGTGTCCGATATATTCACGATTAAAAAGTGTATGTAGGAAAATTTGAATTGATGGACTCGTATCTCCTAGATATTTCTTGGAGGAGGAATCTTCAGGATGGAATTGATCATCCTTGGGTTTATCTCGATGCCTATGTATCTGACAATGAAAAATATGAATGTTCAAGATGATACACTGAAAACACATTTCAAGGGTATCCTATTCAAATTCAAAGAATAGAGGATACATAACCCCAAAAAATAGATCAAAAAAGGTCCTAAAACTAGCAGGATATGACCTCCATATAATCCATGTAGAATTCCATTAGTGTTAGGAGGATCAGTTTGATGATTCAGTTTATGGAACTATAATAGGAATCTCTTTCATTTTTATTCCAAAAGGAATATCATGATTGTAGAAAGTAAATTACATTGCTCTGGAGGCATTAGAATCTTCTTCTTCAGGGTCAATTTAGATATGGTAGTACCGAAAAATGCAATCATGCTGGAGAGAGCCAAGAACCTAGTTGTGCCATAAATCAACAACATCATCACTAGAAGGGGAAATCATCCTTTGGGTAGTGGTGTTGAGATACCAGAAGTAGATATAGACAACGATCTTCCTTACATTCCTCTTGAATATGATTTTGTTTGACATAATCTTAGGTTACAAAAATGCTATTATGAATCTGGCATGGACTAGCTTGTCAACTTTGGCCTCCCCCATGGAATCATGGGATGATGGAATCATCATAGAATTTGGTTTGATCCCATGATGTATTTTGGGGGTGCCAATATATTAAATGAATTCAGGAAGTCCATGCCCTGGAATCTCATGATATCTATAAGAGAAAGCATCATGGTTTTGCTTAATGAAATCCCTATACTGCTATTTTTCCATCGAAAGCATTGCTACACTGATCTGTGTTGGCCTTGGATCTTCCTCAGAACCAATTTTCACCAAAAATTACTCATCGACGGTGGTAGAAATTCCACACTCAAATTTAAGAGGATCATAATCCAAATATTATTCATTATCTGAGGTAGAGGTAACATTAGGAGGAAGTGGTTCTTTTGGGATGATTGATTCCTAAGGAACAATAGTGTCGACTATGGTGCTGGAAGAATATTCACAGGGAGACTCCTACTTTGCTGAAATCATGGTGACACAGGTTTTTATATTGAATCCATAATTCCATTGAACATATGTTCCTTTCATGATATCCATTAAATGGTGAAGGGTCATCTTGTGACTATTCATCCTGGATAAGAAAACCAAGATATCCTGACATACAGTTGAATCCATTGTGGTAAATATACTGATACCTGATAGGAGTAAGTGACTATTGGTATCATCAGTGCCTGAATTGTTTTTAGGTTGATGAGGTTATATTTAGGTGTTATTTTTACCTAGGGACACAAATTCCTTTCCTCTAAAAATGGAAAATTATTTTTCCATGTATGGAAATGTAGCCTTCGACCAATGAATCAAGAGGAGAAATGCATCATATATATCTATCGACAAACTGGATGTGATGAGGGTGTGCTCAGCCTCATTGGTATTCACCTTATATTCAATTCATTGTTAATAGGAAATGTCTTTATAACGGGCCTCACAAGATTCAAAATGATGGAAATCACCATGAAATATGCTTACTCAGCCGTTATGGGAGTACATGAGACATTGGTGACATGGAGAGTGGAACGATGCCTGTACATGGAGGTAAAGACTACCAATAAACACGTTCCTCGAGATTTATAGCTATACAACCATATATTCAATATCTTGTACCAAACTATTGAATTTGGTAATCAAAAAGATCATTCCATGTTTTCTCTGTTCGGTCCTATTGTATCCCTAAATCCCCATGTCATAAGGGATAAAATCTTCATCTGTGAGTTCCAACTAATGGAGAATCTTGGTCAAATTAGGATTTATCCTAGAGAATATTTCAACTTGATAGCGACATACAACCATTCCATTGAACTAATCAGGGATTTATAATGTGTGGATGTTCCCCTACAAGATAAAATTATATAATTCCCAAATAATGAGACAATATCATGGAATTATAATGGGTCAACCTCCTCATCATATAATATCTCAGATGCTAATTATTTTTTTAATCATTTGGGGGATCTTTATGGATTCTAGGATATATTATTGCAAATCGTTAGGGAGATCAGGATCCTCAAGGATCAAGATTTATCAGATATTTCTAGAATGGTTCTTTATCATAACATTTATTGATGCTCAGTGAACATTTATGATAGTAGAAGGTCTCTCTAAAGTGGTATGTATGATATAAATATATATAAAAATTATTATATTCTGGATTTTATTGGAAACAAATTGCTACACATTAGATAAATTTCCCAAAACTCCCACTACTTTACTATATGTTGAATGATCCTTTCAGAAGATGTAGTCAAAAATGATGTGACTATGTCAATTCTACCTAGTTGATGATCATGGTATATAGTTTCAGTGAGTTTGGTGGATTTTTATTGAAGGATTTCTCCTGTCAATATATGTGCAATGCGAGTTGTTTGGTCTTGGTGGCATTCATTACCTAGCATGAATTACTGGTCTAATATTTCTGGTAGGGTATATGTCATTCTCTTATTCTTCTGTGGAGTTCTCCAGGGAAACTATAAGGGATCACCTAATACTCCTCATAATTATGAATAATTTAGGGATATTCCAAATCAAATTTATTCAAATATGGGAACTATTAATCTCATCATAGGATTCCTCAGATGCTGGATAGACTCTAGGTGTAATTCCCATCCCTGGTGGCATGAATTCACTACCCGTATGAAAATACATCAGTATCGGATAGGGACTTTGATATCCCTTATGTCATTGGAATGTAATCTTCATATATGATGAAGTCTAAGAGGTGGATTCCAAGTTAATGGATGGATAAGGAGAAATGAATTATAGAGGCTTAGGGTCAGCCAAATTAGTTTTGGAAAACACAATGGGAATGAGAAACTTCATTCTGATCTGACCAGTAATCATACATTTATTTTCTCTGGATGTAGACATACTTCCACCCACCTGATCCTTTAGTATGACTATCGGGTTAGGCCATGATATCTGCTTCCTATGCTGAAACAACACCAAACTTTACCACACCATTTTTCACCTAGTCTTGGAGCAAATAATTGACCACATAACATTTCATGATGGGTTTCATAGGGATTTTTTTTGTAATTCTAGTGGTTGGTATGATCTATGGGCTAGGACTAATGAGTATTTCTACATTCTAGCGTCTTCAATATCCCTTCTTCCAAATCACTATAAAAACAAATGGGAACTATAGTCATGTTCAGTTTCTCTTATATAGAAGGGGAACATTGTATGCCTTATATTGATGAGGGGGTGGAGTCAGATGTGGGGTCAAAAGAAAATTAAAATATCTGTGTGGTGGTGCCTACCATGGATGATACATCTTATCCTGAGATTTGTGACATAGATCATGCCGAAGTTTCATTCCATGATGCGGTAAGGGTTGGTAAAGAATTATGGGGAATAACTCTAGATGATATGTATCTGCTACCATTACTTATACGACAATCTCTACCTTGGATTCTCTACCTATAGGATCTAGAAGAGGTGAATAACATGTATCCTTGGATTGCTCCATTTTTTTTCTCTAGGAACTATTCCTTGTAAAAAAAAGGAACCCACCATGGAAATTTTGAGTGATGAGGGTGTGAACCTGTTCTGAGTTGACATTACCCACAAGCATTGTCAACAACTTCTCTCGAGTCATCAACATTTCAAACGAGTACAAATGGACTACCCATCTAGGGATGAAGTATGAACCATACACATATATATATTTCATTCACTGCTGGAGGTCGTCAATAATTTATTCCATATATTGAGGCTAAAGTGATATATAAACTTCTAGCAGAGGTCTTCCCAGCTAGTGATAGATCGGATGTGTAACAATCTATACCAATCAAACATATTCCCTTCTAATTCCTCAACAAAACATCAGATTTTGGATTCTTCATAGTTCTACAGGGTTCCCAACATAGGTTCTAACCAAGAGATGAAGTGGGATATATGCTATAGCTGGTCACCCATACCATTAATTTGTGAAATGTTTGGATTCCCAAAATATGTGGTCCCTCCTATATCTTCCACCCATGTCATATATGGCTTGGTGGAAGGGGGGTTTCAAACTCTCACATCTCAGGGGCATAGAGACTAGAAGTGAGAGGATCTATCAGATCATCCTTGAGGGGTTTCTAGTCTTAATAAAGATTCCTAACCCCCAATGCATTGATAGGATCTGCAACATGGTAGGCAAGCTCAAATTCCCAAGGAGTGACCTATAGAGAATCTTTAGGGTTGACTCGATCTATATCTCGAGGAAGATTAGAATTTTATTTGAGTAGGTCCAACAATGGATTCCATGATAAGTTGATGTATGTATCGTATTCTTCTTCGATTGGATATACATGATCAAGTGACTCGTCTAGGATCTACTAGATGTGGAAGATTTTCTACTTCCCCTACTTTGATTGGGAAGGAGGAACATGTTATAGCCAAGTATCACTTTAATTTGGGCACCACTAGGAATGAACTAGTTGCTGATCCAGTGATTATATGTAATATTTGGATTCAAGGTTTTGATCACATGATCATCCCCTATCATTTGCATCGAACCTGGTGGATCTGAGGGTTTGAGTTGCCTCCTACCCTTGTTTAGATTCCATCCAATAGGTAAAGTTGTAGAAGGTTATCCTAGGCCAAGGAAATACCTTTTTGGTGAGTGATTACAAATATTTGTGGGTCTACATGATACCTTTCTACTGAGTAGGAAGGTGATATCCATTAGATCATTTGATGATGTCCCCACACATGGGTATCATGATGTCATCCAGGTTCATGTGATGACACCTGGTGTTCCCTAGATGTATCTGGGTGAATTTTGATGATGTTCAATAGGACTAAAGGTAAAAACGGTGTTCTTTCCACAACCATGGATATGAACATGTACAAAATATTCATCAATTATTATGTGGAGCACTTTGATGTTATGAAAAAATATTTGTTGAAGGGTTTGGTGGTAACTAGGTGATGAAGGATGGTTCAGCAATATGATCCCTACTAAATCAACCATGAAGAATTTCTGGATGATTTTCTCAAATCGCTATTAAATATTCAATTATACCAACTCATGATCATGGAGGTGTAAATGTGTCACCCAGATGGTCTAGTGAAAGAATGAGATCTGGAATTGGGTGAGGGTCTCTAGAATGTCAATGTCAGGAACCACATTCATCCATTAAACCTGTAAAAACTATTCAGTGGACAGGTTTTCTAATATTGTTCTTTATTCATGAGAGGGACCTCATTCTTGGAATCCATAGGCTCTGATTTGCACTGGATTAAAAATGGCAATGATACGAATGTAGACTATTTTATTAGTGGGCTATCCTATGTAAATATCGCTAAAAGAACATAATTTATAGTATACGTTGGGTCATCATTAGGTTGTGGTGGCAACTGCATCATAACATCCCTATTGGACATGGTGATTTCCCCTAGCTCTTATATGAGGGACATTGTAGTCATCTGTGCATCCACTAGGTTCTCACAGTCTATCATTTCCCAAAAATAATCGTAATGATCTCATGTAGAGGAGAAAATTAATTGGTGATATAAGATATGACTACACCATAAGGCCATGGAAGGGTGACATGTCTTCTTCTTCATGCATGTACCTGTGAAGGGATTCATGTATATTTTAAACCTCACCTTAAATGATGAATAATATGACCCACTTTGATCCTTCTATAGATTCTGATATAGAAAACAAGGGGAAGGTCGATCCTCAAATCAAACACAGCATCAGAATCTAAGAAGAGAATGAGATTGGAATGTTCTTAGTGCTTCTTGATGTTATTCCTACGGCATTTATGGTTCACTATTATTCTATAGTATGTTTCTACAGGGAATTTAACATTTTTGACAAAAGTAGGACCATTGTGTTGTGGGTTGATTAGACTAAGAGGAACTCCTCTTTGATTTGGTCAGGATACATGGAGGACCTCAGTATCAGATGTCATTGGCACAGGGTGGACCTTTCCTCTTGATGATGACATTGTAGGGAGGACCTATGAAGTGATTATTCAAAAAATGGGCAGTTCCTCCATGTTTTGTAAAAATATGGGTTGGGCCTCCACAAGATTGTGTAGGACCTCCACTATAGTTATCTACATCACAGGAATGACCTTTGTGTTGGCCAGTGATAGGGGAATGAGTAGGACCATCATATAGATCATTGATGAAGTAGGGAGGGCTTCTACATCTGATTAATTCTATAGAAGGTAGGACCTCCTCTTGACGAAGGGATGACATGAGGTGGAGTTTCATTTCTCTATATAGAGATAATGGAAGGACCTCTGTATCCAGAACTATAAACATGTGGAGGACCACCATATAGGACATCGAAGATGTGTGTAGTGTATCCTATTTGGACAATACTAGGAACATGGTGATGACCTCTATTTTTTTTGTTACAGTGGGGTTGATCTCCACTGTGATTGAAAAATCCATGGGTAGGTATTTGGTGCTGGGTCTTATCATTACAAACTAGCCCATAATGGCTGATAGAGATTGTAGTCATTGACAGATTCAACCCAACCATCATGTTAGGTGATTGATGGCTCAATCCCTACTAGTAATCAATGATTTATAGTTATGTAGTGTCAGGTACTTGGAGGAATGTTCTGGAGATGGTATGGTCAATGGAGATGTGGAAGACGACTCCCCCTGATGAGCATCCTTCTAAGCATGGGCCCAATGTCAGTATCAGGTGATCCAAACCAAGGTCACAGAGATTTAGGTTAGTCCACCTATTCCCTAGACATGAATATAGGTTATAGGTGGCATTGACAATGGCTAGTGGGATACCTCCTTTGTGAATCTTGGGAATTTTTCATTTCCCAGATCGTCTAGTTATCCCCTAACTCCTCAACATAGGGGAGCGAGTCGAAGGATTAATCAAGATAGAATCTCGTGAAGTGATTAATTATTGGAGTGCGGATTACGGGATCCCTCTTCCACCCTTGGCGCAATCAACATCAGTAAGGATTGGATGCCAAATTGTCCTAGTGTTCCATATCTCTTGTGCTAATGACTCCATCCTACTTGAATCATCATACATGCATTTTGATCACCTTCCTCTAGAATATTTAAAAGGTTTATACGAGGAATGGGTGCTCGATAGCTGATAGTAGTGTTGATGTCATAGAAAAGGCGGGTTCATGTAGGGTTTCTATATTTACAATCCTCATGCCCTGTGCATCAGTAGGCATTGGGTGAGAGGTATCTTAAATATTGGATTCTTCAAATAAGGATGATCTATCTCTTTGAAAGAATTTCATTAATGAAAATCCCAATAACCAACAGCGACCAATAATCCACGACTAGATAGAGAGACCCACTCAGACAGTGACACAAACTGGGATGCCTAACATTAAATTTCCCCAAATACTGTTGAGTTCCACACTAGGCCCACTGCTTCTTTTGTGGGTCTTTCCACTAGAGAGATAGATCTGGTTACATGTTAATCTATTAAACTAATTTCTTGAACAATATGATTCCATAAATCATAGATAAGAGTTTAACATCATGTTCAACATTTCTATTTATGAGGCATTTGATGAGGCTCTTCGTCATGCGTGTTATTGTTCAATGTTATTTTATTGTGCCCCACATTACTTATTTGTAATGGGGGGTGAGATTTATAATGTTCCATTTTATGACCATTACTTGATAAAAATTGGAAGGTGGGATGTCTATTCATCATTCCATGTATTTGTCCTTGGAACTCATCTCATAGTCTTGGGTTCCTCTTAGATTAATATGTGGGTCATGAAACTCATTCCAAATGTCATCTCTTTGTGGGACCTATTTAATTACACTACTTATGTAAGTAAATTTCAAGGGTTATAAATTGGGAACCAATATTAGTTAACGAGAGTAGCCTCTTTGGGAATTGATTTCTTTTTTGAAAAATAAAACATTGGTCCCCTATATTCATCCACATAGGAAGACTTCCTAGGGAGGTATCTCAGGTGTGAAACACAAGGCATCCAATGTCAATCATAGGGTAACAGATGCCAAAGTTATGTCATTTGAGGGCTTACTCAGGCATTGCATATCTATATTATGGTATAATTTTGACAATTCGTGAGTTTGACATCTTGATAATATGAACAAAGGATGATTAAAATGTCAGGTGGAGGTGGATCAAATCAGTGCATCCTTTTTAGGATGTACTTGTATAGTTTATAAGATGGATGAGTCATAACTCCCTATGATAGAGGAACTGGGGAGGTGTGCCCCATGAGGGGATGATGTCATGCTAAAAAGTATGATCTGAACACATATGAGGGTATACTAGAGAGGTACATGCCTATGAGGTGGACACCAAGGTCTATTGTTTTCTAGGATTTAACATCTTGGAGGAATCCAACGTACTATTTTTTTTAGGGAAAGGATAAAAACCCATAGATTTAAATAAATGGGATGGGAATTATGAATTTGAGATTCCAAGAGAAGGAGGGTTGCTATTGGTTGGATTGTATGGACTATGTGGGGCTTATACACAGGAGCTTCCCTGGTGTTGTTAGGATCACTGATATAATGGATGGGGATTTTTTTTAGGAATAACCTAGGTGGGAGTAATGATCTCACCGGGACATATAATCCTTGTTTAAAATCATGATTTATGGGTATTAAGTGTTTTATGGAGTTTATGGAAGGGATTTATTGTTGGGGGTGTTAGGATAGAACCTCAAGGGGATTTCTATGTATTTCAATAAATTGGGAATCAATTAACAAGTAGATGTGTAAGAGGAATTAGGGTTTACACCTAAGGAGGTAGCACAATGGATGTGTAGAATATTGTTGGGTCTACGAATGTGAGATCCCTTTTACTTGATTAGGGATTATACCTATGAAGGAGGCCTATTGTATGGGACACATTGGGGCTTATATTTAGTAATGACCCATCAGGAGATGGAAACATTAGATTATACCTAGATAGATTACCTTTTAGGGATTACATGGATGTCATAGTCTATACTAACCCATAATCTCACATAATTCATGATTCATGTGATAAAAAAGATGAAACAATAGACCTGAAACTTGTTTCATGAAAGAAGAATCTATCAAAGATGGTGTGGGGAATACACATGGAAGATGCTTATGGAGGATGTCATTTTGTGCATGGATGATTTCATTCCATATGAGAAATATTTTGATCCATTCCAATCATACATAGATAATCATATTAGGGGGAATTGGGGATAAAAAATTTGAAATTCCTATGTTGTACATGGAAACAAATCCCAAAGGGAGATCGATAGAGGATTGAGATTATGAGAATTGATATTTCCCTCACGCCCATTCTCTCTCTGGTCCTTTTCAAATGAATTAATTCCTTATGAGGATGATATTATTCGCTATAACAGGTACAGAGGGACATCCTAGGCTTTACACATAGTGTGAGATCACAATTTAACATAATTTGATAAGGAATTCTATGATGGGAGGTTTTACATCTTACAGCTCAGATGGGGGGGGGATCACATCTCACCCATTAGGATTATGTAACTACAAATAATGAACCCTGTAGAGGGGGAAACCATAGGAATTCAAGGGTGTAATAGTGTGAAGGAAATAACACGCATGAAGTCCACGTGAGCATACCTATGATTAAAATGAATATTAAATATCGTACGTATGCTGAAAAGAATGTGGCTAAAAGGAACAGATGGCAACACATGGAGTGGAGTGGTCCCCAGGAAAAGGAAGAGCATGTTACTAGAGGTTGTGAAGTGTATCTGAACAAATATTTGATGGATATGAATTCATGGATAACTCATCATTTGTGATGAAGTGTCCATAAAAAGGAGGAAACCTAGAGTGGAAAATAATTGTACACTATTGAGAGATGGTTTGTGATACTTTGGTGATTTATGGTGTTCAAGTGTCTTTAAGGAATGGTATTTTTGAAACACAGTAACCCTACCTTAGCATGACATCTGAAGATGGAAGATGGGTGCATCATGAAGGATTTATTCTCTACAATGTTTCATGTACCTCAAAGGGTATTCTTCTTCAATAAAAGAGGTTGGCCATCACAAAAGGAATCCCCACATTAGGTGTGGGAATTTCGTTATAATGAAATGGGTTTTTGTGATGCTCCAATATGTTAGATGACTCATTTTCCATTCTAGTTCATGATGCTCCAGAGATTTATGAATTGGGTGATTTTTAATTGAAAATTCCACATTAGTTTTTGATTCAATTTGAAATAAACTAGGTATTAATATGAAATGAGTTTCTACTATGCTCGGAAGCCCGCTACAATGTAATGGGGAACTCTGTCAAGGTTCTCTACTCAATTAAACACAGGAAGATGTCCTTCAAATACCATTTCATGGTTTTGGTGGGTCTCAAACTCACAGAGGCCCCATATGCCCCTTGTGCATTCATGGAAATGAGGACCTCAGCGGAAGACTCTATGAAGCAGCCCATTATGATGATTTCTTCTTTTCATTTGAGCTTGGATAGGCCTCACACTAATCATGGCCATATCAGCTCATCCCCTGGCATGTATTTTGGCACCAGTGGACACACTTTGAGAATTATAATCCAACACAATTTATGTCCGATTAATTCATCAAGGGTTTAAAATAATGTATTTTAAGGGTTGTAGAAAAAAGGTACAATAATATCTATAATGAAATCATGAAATTTGATTTCAAGTTAGAAATAGTTATTTGAGTTACCAATCATTCTAATTATTTTTTTAAAAAAATAAAAAAATATTTAAATGGAAATTTTATTAACCATATAGAGAATAAGATTACTCTTCCTTCATGATGGATTAGCAGAAGTAAACATGGGGGAAATTTCATTATGGGAACTGTAAATTGTTCAATTGTGGAAATGAATTATAGTGGGTAATCGAGTTCTAAAGTAATGGAAATTAGTCGGCTAATAATCCACATAGATATAAATATCCATAAAATGTTCATCATACACTCCAATGTTTTAAATAGAAGGAGTACGTGCATTATCCTAACCATTAACCAAATCCTATGTTTAATGATGGTGTTCAACATTATAAACATCATCAACTCCGAGAAAAATGGAAATATCATGTGATCTGTCTTTTTGATGAAGGGTAAAATAAATATGTGGTTCAAGGTATACAAATCATCAACTCAATTATTGATAATGTATTAATTGATTATTGATCTTAGAAATAAAAAACCCATAATAGCATGATGATCACATCTGAAGTCCATGATTCATCCCTGGTTGATGTTTTTGGTAATTTGTTCTTTTCTAATCATTTCATTCTTTGTCTAGTTGATTTCGAAGTCATTTTGTATATTGAATGGATTTCATAAAAGAAATCCAACATCAATTTTTCAGGAAGGTAAGTTATGATTTTTATTCAGAACCAAACTATATTAAAAAATAAATTTTATTAAACAAATGGACATAGAATGGAAATTACATCAATTTTATGGGTGATGATTCTTAATAAAAAGAGTTTATTTTATCATATGGATGGGTAAAATATCAATATGGATGGTATGCCAATTACGATGGAGTTTATTAATAAACTTCTAGAATAGATTCTTGTACATATACTAAATCGTGATGTTGAGTTTTAAATAGAACTCATATATGGTGAAACATCTACTTCCAAGGCTCCATGTATAATCGTTATGATTGAGTTGTAAGAATTGGATAAGATACAACATTAAAATATTTAAATAGATTCAATCAAACTACTATGTTATCATGGTGTCAACCTATTATTTTTTCTTAATACTAATGATTGATCAATAAAATATTCTATTGGATAAAAAGATCATAAAAAAGAACACTATCGAGAAAAAGTATCACATACCCAGTATTCATGAAATTATTAATCAACTACATAGATTTCAATGCTTTTCGTAGGATTATATTCATTCTAGATATCATAAATTGCAGACCAAAAAAGAGGATATACACGGGACAATATTCCACATAAGGTATGAAAAGAATGAACTTATTATTATTCTATTTTCCTTAAAAATTCAATACTATATTAATGGATTTAATGAATAGTGTCTTTAGGTATTACCATGACCATGTTTTGGTACCCTTTATAGATTATATTATTATTTATTCAATGATCAAGGAAGAACATGAAAGTCAATTACTAATTGCGATAATTACACTAGGGAGGATAATTATTAGGAAAACATTACCATGTGTGAATTCTAGATTTGGAATGTTTCATTTATGGTTCATATAATATCAAAATAGGGAATATTTGTAGAACATTCAATGAAAAAATATATTGAACATTATCCAAGATAACCCACTATTATTATGGTCCATAGATTCCACAGTAGGGTGGGATATTATTAGCTCATTTAGTGAATTATTCATATATATCAAAATAACTCACCTTGTTAACTTGGAAGGGATCCATGTTCAATTGGAAAGATGAATGAAAATATGTTTTACATAATTGAAGAAAATCATCATCATCAAACAAATTCTTACATTATCTTAATGTAGAGAAGGGTTATTAATATATAGTGGTTGTTGACACTAGAAAAGGCATCCATGTAATTCACCAAATGATTCAATATATGATCCGAGAGTATAGCTCATTTCACAATCATAGATTTGACTAGTCGTGGAGCCCAGATAGAGTTATGAATTAAAAGTTATGGTCGTTTGATGTCGGACTGCTGGAAATTGCCATCTAGGACATTTTTGGGGTAACCTATGAATTTTCACGTAAAAAACAGAATCTTAGGCATAAAATGGAATATTTCACATAAAAAAAGAATCATGCATGTTAAACGACATTGTGGGAAAAATTGGTATGAAGTTTTATGTGAACTAACATTCAAGGCTTCGCCTATAAATACAAGTGCACCCCCCTTCTTCTTACGGGCCTCTAGGAGGCCAGTCGCCGCTCTAATGCGCGTAAGTCCACATTTTCCATGTCTGTGCGTCAATACCCATGTATTATTGGAAAAAAATCACTTTGTTACATCAAGGGGACATCATGCCCAATTTTTCATGCAAAGAATTATTTTTCCACGTAACAGTGCCATAGTGCCACAATTCTCACGCATAAGTGTTGCACCTACCAATTATGCAGAAACCTCCCCTATTGCGTGTAATTCATCCCCTATTGCATGAAATTCCTTCCATATTCTCTCATCTCATCCTCTTGCACGCACATCTCTGATATTGCACGCACACCTCTTCTATTGTGCACAATTCCTTCTTTATTGCATGCACATATCCTATATTGTGCACCCACCTTCCCTCTTGCACAAATTCCTTCCCTCTTGCGTGTAAATCCTTCCCTATTGCGTGTCAACCCTCCCTATTACATGAACCAGTTCCACGATGCCCAATATTTCGCGCACCATTGCTGCATAGTAAAATATTGCAGGCAGCCAATCCTGCATGTAGCTCATTTTACGCACAACAGAACAACGACTTGTGTCCGCTGGTCCATTTTCTACCATCACTGTCCCCAACTAAAAATGGAGAGTGGCACTGAGAATTTTTCAGGCTGGGATGTTCGGATTTTTCATTATGCCCTTATGTGCACCAACCATCCACCAATGGAATACCATGATTTAAGAGACTCTTATGCACACCATGAAACACATTGAGTCGACATATTCCTCTTTGTTCCATTCCCATGTTGTGAGTTGAGATTCCTATCATCAATTCCTCGAATACCTTGAGTCGAAATTTTCCTCAAGCAACTCATCTAAACCCTATCACATGACTCTTATGTCAGGTTGAACCAGAATGGGCCGCTCTTGCGTAAGTCCCAACACCGTCCTTTTCTAGGTGCCTTATGCTTAATAGTCATCTCTACATGAATATAAGTTGTAGTTCACCCAATGTTCCAAACATAGGATGCCACTTTCCATATACGAGAGATGCCTATTTCTCCAAGCATAAGATGCCAATAGTCTTATCAAATTTCTAAAAACTATAGTAAACCCTATGTTCCAATCATAAGATGCCTCTTGCTCCAAAAAAAATATGCCTTATAATCCAAGAATTGTATGCCCAATCCCATGATTATAGTGGCGTAATTTCAAGGGCATTGGAATCCATTCAAACATTCCATCACTCCACCTCACGCATTGCATGTCCTTCTTTTGGATCTTCATCCACTTCCATGTATAAAGGGACCCCCTAATGGCCTGGTCCCATGCCACATCAGCTTACCTACCGTCCTGGGCCAATGCCCTCTACGACTTTGGACAACACTTCATGTCAGGTAATATGTTTCCAACACAGTCAGCAGTTGAACCTCATTTGCTACTCCCCATTTCAGGCTAACACGATATGGATTCTGTGTTTCAAACACTGTCAATAGTTATCCTCCATTTCTACACCACCCTCATTGTGATCTGAATGTTGGTCATGTGATTCACACTTTTCATCTCCCTTTGTTCGGACTAAATCCAACACCCCTTGGTGTCATCCCACTTCTACACTTGCGAATAAGTGTATGCCCCAATTATATTCCCCAACCCACTAGGGAGTTGGGATTTCCTAATGGAAAGACATGAGGATGTCCTCCGAGAAACTTCCATGCATAATCCCCATCCACTATCTCCACTCCTTAGTGGAACCCATGCATGATAACGGCCATTTCTTCTTCGCATAGACATTCTATCATTGACCCCCAATGGAATTATCAATCGGAAACCCCCTTTGTCTTTTTGATGTCTTCCTTCCATCTAGGGTGTGCAGGAATTGGTTATGTAAGTCCTTGGGGTGTGGAGTGCACCCACCTCATCTGAGCTGTAGGGCATTAAACATCCATGCCCCCATCATCCTCAACACATGACATTAAACTATGACCTCGCCTCATGCCTTGCATGCAGGGTTCCCCATCTCGGACAAAATCTATTCCCACTAGTCTCCATGGGAGTGAAATATTTCCCCACATGGAATGACATCCTCTTTATTAGAGAGGCGTCTATCTGCAAGGAAAGGGAAACCACCGTGGTGTAAGCCCCTTGTTTTCCGTATAGGAGGGAACACCCCTGCTCCTCCTCTCTTCCAGTGTTCCAAATCCCAGTCCCACTAGGTATTGTCACCACCTGGGCCTCCCTCCAATAGTAGGTCCCAATATACATCACTTGGGATGCATATCACGCATATGCCCATGTTTCCTCTTAGGTTTGATAACCACGCGTATTCCCATGTTTCCCTTTTGGGCCACTACCTACACATTAGCCCCACCCTACTTCCCATAGACGCACCTTTCTCAACATGATCTTCAGGTGTTCGCTGCCTCTTTTATCTCTCACAGATCATGACTCAAATGGGATTAGAGTAAGCACCGACAATGACATCATCTCAGGGAATCCTAGAGTGTAAGCCCCAAACCATCCATGAACTACAAGTTATCTGATACTAGCCAAGGCAGGGTACTTAGGAAGCCTCCCTGAGGTTCAATCCCACCATCCATTGGTCCTGACCATCCTCACGTCGGTTCACCAAACCCCCCTTATGAACTGTGTGGTCTTTGATCCTTGCCAATGCGAGGTACGTAGGAAGCCTCCCTGAGGTTCATGCCCAACAACCATTTGTTCCGACCAACATTCACATCATCTCCCACACCATCACGAACAACGAGGTATTTGATCCTTGTCTCCTAGATATGGTACATAGGAAGCCTCCTTGAGATTCATGAACAACACCTGGCTGCCCAAACCTCCTTCATGTCGGTTCGCCCAAACCCACCTGAACTATGTGGTCTTTGATCATTGCCAAGGAAAGGTATGTATGATGTCTCCATGAGGTTGAATCCCACCATCTATATGGGACCCATTTCGTCCTTCACGACGGTTCCCCCACATCCTGCATGAAATTGAACTATGGACCTCAATAAGCGGTAATCTGTTGTTTCCCTAGTCAGCGGTAATCTGCTGTACCCCCCCCAACAATGTGTACTTTGATCCTTGCCAAGGCATGGTATGAATGAAACCTCCCTATGGGTCAAGCCCAAAAACCATTGGACCCCAACTCCTCCTCCATGGAAGTTCACCAACCCCCATCCCATAGGAACTACATGTGTTTGATCCTTGTCTCCTAGATACAGTATGTAGGAAGCCTCCCAGAGGTTCGACCCCATTCAGCGGTAAGCTGTTACGACTCCGTCTAGTGGTAAGCCATTGCAACCCCATCCGATGGTAACCTGTTGCGACCCTGTCTGATGGTTAGCCATTGCAGTCCACCATCCATCGGTAATCTGTTGAAATCCCCAATCGGTGGAAAGCCGTTGTTAGATGAACTAGGAGAACTTTGATTCCCTGCCTTGGGGATAAGCAGGAGATCTCCTCGAGACTCGATCCCAATAATACTGTCTTCCTCTAGTTGACTACATCTCATTATCCACCTACCTCATTAAACCATCCATCATCTATCCTGATTCTTACATGGGCCGCCATATCCTGATGGGATCAGACTACCTCCTTCCCCATTCTCCATAACAACTACTGGGAAGATAACCACAGATTAGGCCCAACATCTGTGTTTCCTCCAGGGATGGCACCCATCTGATCCACTCTTATCAGTGTTCTAATCCGTCTAATATGTCTCTTCTAGACGTTAAACTCGTGGAATACCTTGGGTTAAACATTGTAAGCTGAGGAAAACCTCAGATACATGCATGAGGCATAAAATTACCCATGTTTCATGTGGGATACCTTGGGCTTCTGCACCCATGAGAAGCCCTATAATAAAGGGAAAAATCCCCAGAAGGACGAACCAACATCTCATCATCCCATTTCAATAAAGGACCCAACATCCCTGAATAAGTGACAGATGCCACCCACCTTGGGAATGTGGGAAGGTGGGGAAAAAACAGCACCGCCATCTTCCAACAAGATGGACGGGCGCACCCCGTCAAAATCATCGGAATTAGTGGTCCATCAATTAATAGTCTTGAATACATCCAAATATAGAATAGTATGTTTATATTTTATTCTACATAATAATCAATGTTCAATGAGAGAAATTAACAAATTCATGATTTGATGTTGGTTATGGTAAATTTATCATTAAATATATGGAGTCATTTTATATATGGTGAAACAAGTTACATATATTCTTCTAAAAAAAATTAAATATTTTTTTCAGTCAAAAAGAGATGAAAATTAAAAAATAAAGATTGTTGCATATGGTTAAATATTATGATTTATTAATAGATTACCACACCAGTGAAGCAAACAAGGTGGTCAATTCACTATGTTTAAAGGACTATACAAGCTTGTTTGGGATGAGGGTTTCAAAAGATCTAATTATTTGTGACATTAAAAGTATTTATCTTGAAATATTTATGGAAGGTTAGATATCATATCTTTCTAAAATATATATTCAACCATCTATTCTAGTGAGGATTAATGAAGTATAGAAAGAATCTATGGAGATGTAAAAAAATTGAAGAAAAGTTTGTGACTTCAAAACTGATTTTGATGGTATAATAAGGTTCAAGAATCACAAATGTGTCACTTTTGGCATATATTTGAATAAGGAGTTGATGTATAAAGTTCATAGTTATTCGTTATCTATTTAACCTTTAATTATAATGATTAATATAAATTCAATAGAGTATTTCTTATGAGATAGAATAATGAGTTATATTTTAGGGAATGTTTCTTATTTCTTGGTATGCAGGTAGGTTATAGTTAAGAGATATAATAATATAGATATTCTACAACCATTACCCATACTAGAATAGAAATGGGAAAATGTCACAATGGATATTGTCCTCAGAATCCCAAAATTATATAATAGAATAATGTTATTTACATTTTGGTTGATCATCTTATGATTTACAGACACATTTTTTCCACTAAATCCATTTTCTCTATCAATCAACATACTCAGTTATACATTATAAAACTGGTATTATATCACTGTATTGCAAAAATATTTTTATCTAAATGGAATATGTGGTTTAACAAGATGTTCTTTAGAATTCTTTAGTGCGCTCTAGTTATAGAGTTATGTTTCATCACTTCTTATCATCATAAAAAGTATGGATAATATTAGAGGATAAATCATATAGTGAGATTTCAAAAAATAGATTTCATTGTTGGTTGGGATCAATAGATTCTTTTTTTATAATATTCATACAACAATAGCTTTCACTTGACCATTCAGATGGCTCCTTATAAATCCATCCATGGAATGATGTGTGGAACTCCATCATTCTGGAATGAAGTTATATAATGAAAGCTATTGTGAACTAATATGGATAAGGAAATTGATGATAATGTCGGATACATCCAAAAAACATAAGATATTATATGAGTTTACCAAAAATTTATGCCAAAAATAATCTAAAACATCTTGAGAGTGATTTAGTGATAATGTATTTCTACAGATATCTCTCAGGATGAGGGTGATAAAATTTAGAAGTATGGAAAATCTAAACCCTTGGAATATCCGTCATCTTGATCATTGTGACATTGTAGGATGGTATCATATCAATTAGTGCTTTTAGATAATATTAATCATGTTCAGGATGGGTTCAAAATATATATCCAATGTATATAGAAATATTATCATTCACATGTAATGAACTCATAGTTCATACAATTAGAAAAGGATAATTCATCTGAAGAACAACCAATAGATATTATAGATCATAGAGGGAATATTCTCTGAGATAATACCACTCAACTAGCCATGATTTTGCAGTGAAACAACAAATTTGAGGAAGCTACATTGGAACACAAGGATTTGATGATGTAGATTTATCACCAATTTTTTATATTAGAGTTATCGATTTTGTTTGATAAATTACCTATAAGGGGTAGAAGGTATCAAACTATGATTTTATTTAAAAAAATTCACTTTATGTAAATTTATTTCATCAATATCTTGTATTACACGAAACAATGATTACTGAAAAATACCATAATATTTTAAATATTCTTTTGTTCAATTTTTGAATAGTTAGTGAATTGGATTGTATAAATAAAATTAACTAAAATATTAAAGGTAAACAGTATACACATTTATAAAATGGAATAATTTGTTATCAAATGACTATAATTGAAAGTAAAAATTATTTGAAAATGTAGGTGATGTTTTTTCATTATTTTTGAATTATTAAAATGAAATGAATAAATTATTTTTTGATAAAAATTTTTTAATCATTGAACAAATATTCACCCCAATGTATATGATTAGAATATATCTAGTTTAGCTTAAAATATATTTTTTCTTATCATGACCCAACTATAACCCGTACTCGAATCACTACAAAAATATTCCCTCCTTAATAGTATCGGGGTGATGAAAAGTGAGAACATTTATATTCTAAATGGGATTCATTTTCCTATGTACATTTATGCACATACCAGATCTTCTCAATGTAGAAGTGTAGTGTAAAAATAAAAAAATGATGCAACTTGTAGAATGTAAAACATTAAATAAAAATAAATATGGTGTAAAAGAGTATGATAGTGGAAACTAAAAAGTAAAGTGAAAAATTTCATTACAAACCAAAGTAATGTCCTAAAATGAAAAAAATAGAAAATAAAACACTGAGAGCCTAGGCCATGATCTCTAAGTTGAAACCATTGTATCTGGTCCCATGTACCATGTATCCCTAAGCTCCTCTTTAGTTATGGTCGACCAAACCATCATATTCATATGAAATGACACATGCTGGAAAATAAAATATATGGGGTGAGTATAACCATTACTAATAAGTCCCCCAGGAAGCTATAGGGGGAGCGTTAATACATAAAAATGGAATAATAAATAGTATAATAGACCATTGAATGAAATATACAATAAAAGGGAAAATCTAAACCCCAAAAAAGAGAGTGTTAACTCATAGAAACACAAGGGGATCATCGCAGTGTATATATGAACTACACATTAAGTCTATTACACGTATATTAGTTTAGAAGTCTCATCTAACCATGGGAAACTAATGACATAAATCCCATGGAATACCCCACACATATTCACATACCATTGAAAAAGAGTAACCAAATACAAAGGTATGGACGTAGATGAATATATATATTCTTGGACAAATGAATCCCAAACAGGAGATAAAATTTATCTCTATATTAGAGCTCAGCCCAAAAAGACGAGTCTCCATAATTCCCAAATATCCATCAATGATGCCCAACATAATAGGAGTTTGTCTAGAAGTAACCATCCAAGTAAAACCACGCCTCATAACTATCCCTCATAGTCAAGGGGACACAATATCATTGTAGATGACCCATTTACTATTAAAATAGGTGTTTTCTACTCAGAATACTCGATGGAGGGCCAATAAAGTGTCCGATAAGAGGGTTTCCATTGAATGGTATAGGATCCATGACAAGCCCAGTAGGAGGGTTTCACAATACAATTCTTCAAGGACCCAATACCCAAATACACTAGAGGGTACCTCTTAGAGGTAATCGAGGGCCCACATCCCCTCTCTAATGTAGGCTAGAACTCAAAACTCATTAAGGACCAAATTCCCAATTCTACGGGGGTGTAACACTTAGATGTTGTTGAGGTTCCTCTCCCTATCTATAATATAGTGTACCTAGAAGACATTTCTATGGACCCATATCCATGATCTAATATAGTGTACCACCAAAAAGTCATCTAGGATCAACATCCCTTCTCAACTAGAGGTTTCTAACCGTATGTCATTGAGGACCCACTACCATGCTCTACTGGTGGGTATAACTCGTAATGATTCTGCCAAACCCACATGATCACTTCTGTCAAACATCATCACCACACCAAGATTGTGTAGGGAACATTCTACAACATATCCCTAAAATCGAGAAATGTGGTCAGATTCATGTACCAAATAGAAAATCTCTCAGGATAGGCTACATACATCCCAAAGTATGAGTCCAAATGAAAGAGTTAAGGATCCTTAGTATTTTTGTGGAAGGTTCAAAGGAGTACACATTATGTGAGGGGAGTGAAACTATGTGTTGTCCTGCATCACTTCCTAGATGTGTCCCTCCCACCATATGGATTTCTTGTTTTGTGGCACTACATATTGTGAAAGGGTACTAAATGTCATGTCTTGACCAAAATATTGTAGAACACATAATGTTCATCATCATACCAAAGGAAAAAACATAATTCAACTAATATGCCTCTTCAATTGGCATTATATTCCCAGATGGATAATAATGTTGTGATCCTCATAGAAAAATTCTTGGGGTATGATATTCACATTCCCAAATTGGACACCATGTGAGAATGCCATATTTCACCATATACCACATGAATGGTTCCTCATGGGCCTGATCCATGATTATAAATTAAATATTTGTTATTGATCTAAAATTTACCACCTCAATACCAGATTCGTAATTCCTTATACGGTTCATCATTCCATCATTATAAGAAAATGATATATTAGAAACTATGTTATGTAATAACAATATTATAATTTTTATTTGGAGTTTTTTGGTATTGATTTATGAGTATGAAAATGGTTTCCAACATTTTTCTTAAAATGACCGCTTCAATTTCAGGGTCAAGATATCACAGACGGTGAGTCAATAAAACATCATATAAAGACGTTATGACCATATTAAGGGGTGAAAACCAAAATAATAATAATGATTTATTTTTATTTTTATTTTTATTTAATTTAAATACCTTATTAAGAAAATGGAAAGGATACACCTAACTTTCCCTCCCTTCATAGGGAACACCGGGAGATTCCACCTCCTCTAATTTTAAATTGTTTTTAAAAAAAATTGATATAATTAAAATAATATGTTAATGGATTGAGAATCATCCATCCTAACATTGTATATGGATCCATACACATAGGAGAAACTCCCACCTCACTAAAGCACCATACTATCCATCTTCAATTTTTTTATTTTAATTATTTAACAAATATAAAACCATTTATTTTCATTAATTTAAAATCAGAAACCAATTTTATTAGTTAATAAAACATATCCTATTTAATTTAATTACCCACACACACTTTCATCCACCATTATCATTATTATTTAATATTATAAAAATAAGAAGTCCTCATTTAATTATTTTCAACTCAAAATAATAATAATAATAATTAATTAATTATTACTATTTTGAACAAGCATGGAAACTTCATTATAGATCTTATCCTAGATACCATCATGTTTATGAAATTCAACCCTGCCATGATAACCCATGAAAACCCTCCACTCATAAGAGATCATGTAACACTACACGTCATCACAATGTGCCAAACAAGAATATGGGGATCGTTGATCTGATCTTAAACAACATTTGGTCAGTAACATGCACTAGAAGTACCAATACAATATGTTCACACAAAAAACCATACTTCTCGATTTTGATTCTATCTGAAAATTGTATATTCATATTCTATTTGTGCTACCACAATAAACCTATGGGTTGTACCACACTCCAATCTTCCGGATCAATTTCGAAACATGAAATATTTGTCCATGGTTGAAGAATGTGGATAATGGTGGTCGAAATGAACCAAAAAAGGTTGTGAACATCTTTTTACAAGTTTTCATGTCCAATGATTTCTTATCAGTGAAATTGGAGGTAGATACAAGGAATGAACATGAAATTAATAATAATAATAATTTATTTCAACACAAAATCTCATGGGATGTATTATTTGAATGAAGATCAAGGAAACAAATATGATCATACTCAATCATTTAAATATAAATATTAGAACCAAAAGTTAATTATTCCAATCATGATTATGGATCAAATTTTTCTGAAAAAAAAATCTAATAGAAATTAAGATGATCTTCTTCATCTTCCACATATCGATTTGACTAAATCTGATCTCCAGTCATCATCTAGTTTCAACATGCTAATGAAAAATGTGTGGAAGATCCTTTAAAATTATAGAGCTGTAAGGCTCACCCTATGATTTTACCATACCCATAGATTTGTAGAAATATATTTCGTTTATTCACTTTAATAAACAATCAAACAAAAAATGCAATTTATTTTATTATTTCTCCCATTATGGCTCTCATACCAAGAATCCGACCCAGATTAGGGTTATTGAATTAAAAATTAAATGGTGCTCTTAGATTTTCCTTCAAAGTACCTACATTTGGGTTTTTGGGTTTGGATTATTAAATTAATTAATTTATCCAATGCACCCACCAACCCTTACCTCATATGAATATCATGTGCTGACTAACATTAGGTCACACCTAGGGTAAACCCCACTCTATAGATTCATCAATGATCAAATATTTTTTATTTGAGAGTGATTTTTGGAAATATTCAAATATTTTAGTAAATCATTCATATTTAATATAAAATATATTTAATAGTTTTATAAAATTAATTCTATGATAATCGGGCAATGGAATTGCATTTCGTCTTAGATTTTGGCTCTGAATTATTCCTTTGAATATTACAATTACTTAATAGAAAAAACCAAAGAATCTATATTATTACATTATTCAATTATTTTTTGTCCACAAAAATAAAAAACTATGTGAAATGGGGGGGATAATTAAATGATATATGCATGTACTACTCCTATGATCTCCCATAATGGATTCCCATGCTTTCCAAAAACATATTCCCAAGTAATAAACTTTCCCACACAGTGTATTTCTCTTAGAATTCATAATGCCACTAGCTCCTTGATAAATGAAACACTACTATCCGGGACCATATTACCATTTTTGGAATTGAACAATGTGCTTTGTACATACCCCATTATCTATGCATGTGGAGAACCACAAACACCCTATTTAACTACAATAAGGTCAATAACTCAGTCATCTTAATTGAACACTAAAAATGGAAAACCAAACAACGAGAGTTTGTTACCAAAGCCACAACGTACAATTTCCTCTAGATCACGCTCCCACAACCATTGTAGTGGCCACTATAACTCACATTTCTTGAAATTCATGTCATGATAAGTAATCCATTAAATGTAAAACTCTATCAATAAGAACAACTATATAAATTGCACTCCCAAATCATCTCTAGCACCATCATAATGTTCCCCGCGTGCTCAATCAATGATGTTAAGGACACAAGGGTACCATCGTAAATGAGTATCACAAACTAAACCAAACAAGGTTAAGGATCATGGTCATAAGTCTTGAAAACATTGATGTGATTTTTAACATGACAAAGGGTATCATTTTGAGCTAAATATAACTGTATAATCTCTTTAAATCCATCCTCGATACATCCACATTTCAAACCAAGGACTAGTGATAACCCATCCCGCGTTTAATCCATGATGTCAAATTTTCCTCCCTCAAATAAGAGAAGATGTTTATGATTCTCAAGGGTGGATACTCCACCATGGCATTGAATAGGTTCAGGTAACATCAATCCACACCTAACCTCGACCTCACATCCACCACATCAGAATACAATACAATGCTACCCTGGTGAACACACCTTGTCTTATGAATCCCTACCTCTATAGACTCTTTCAACCATAATAATATTGCTTGTATCCCAATAATTTCATTCAATATTCTAGCTCAAAAATTGGGGAATCCTTTATGAGAGTCAATGTAGTGGTTTATCTCACGATGGGGTTGAAAACATTTAAAATCATCAACAAAGACGCCATCAACCGCGACCATTATTATAGATGGATGAGAGATCAAAAAATCCACTTATCTAAGGGTAATAATAGAAAATAATGTATCATATGTAACCTCCCACAAATGAACTCATCCTACTCTATCTAGGGTTTACTCATTGTCGTGGAGGAAAAATCCATCCCATAACCCAGATGAACTAACAAAATCAATAGTAGGAATGATTTCAGAATGGATGGTAGACGACTAGTACATACTATGGAAGACATTCATTATGGATCATTTCCACTATGGAAGGACTTGGTGTGAGGCTCTATCCCTCTCCTCGAAGAGAAAGGTCACCTGATTTGAGAAAATGTGTGACTAATTATTCTATTGGTTGGAGCCTCAAACAAAATTGTCGACAAAAAATGGACTTATATTGAGTCCCTAGATCATGAACAAGTTCTATATAAAGGAAAACATGGAATCCAACTCCATGTTAACATCTAAAACTGGATAAATAACGACATAAATCATTCTTTAAACCACACTCAAGCATCCTGGATTGATGTACCATCTTCTGAGAGCTCATCCTTCCCCTTGGATGCATGACCTTCTCAACCAGGGACTACATCAACACCCCATAACATCTGTACATCCCGAATACGCATGTCAAAGGGACTTTTTCATCACACCATGAAATATTCCATTAAAGGTGTAACTGAATTGGCCACATAATTTTCAATCATGTCATAAGGACACGTCTTAGTGTGGAATCATCTATCTACCACATATAAATTATATGACACAAAATCATCTCCATCTCTAATAAAAAATGATTCCTAGTGTCATACTAGAGAGGTATCACCACTAGGATCACCACCGAAAGGTGTCCTATCCAAGGGAGATATACATACCATAGGATTTGGACTAATGATAACCACATGAGAAGGGTGTCTGGATCACTTTACATGGTGGGTTCTAGATAGACATAGTGTGTTCTAGAAAGATTCCACTTCCCCGTGTTGTTCGTTACATGGCCGGATTCAAGGGTTATAATACACAGTGTGTTCAAGGTTGACACAACATGTATAACTTATGTTTTGTCCATATGTGTTTTTATACACATTGGTGGACACCTGGTCTACAAAACACGACATGTACAATGGTACACAACGTGTTCCACCAAAGGTTTCCCAACCTTGTGTCTCTGGCCACACATCCAGGGAAATGGTTTGAGACTACATGGAATGTATATATAGTACATTGTATGTACGTAAGAATAAAATTTTCTTTTCGAATAGAAGGATACATGGCATGTATTCTTCAATGTAGGCCGTGTATTTTGGGTTTTTTTGGAATGTAAGCCTTAAAAACTACGCTGAAAGCCTAGAAAAACATTGAAATGAACATTTATTTGCCAAATACTGATATGAGAGGGCCCATACTCCCTGCGAATCAAATCTTGGAATCTTTCACTTGTCATACACAAGGAATAAAAATACAACGATCCACCAAATTCCAATCCATGAGGTCCCATAACACCTCAACAACCAATGTTTGGAGTTCATTAAAAAAAACATTACCCAACTCAATAAACAAAAAAATAGAAGGTATTCTATCAAGGCATCTATCATAAAAACATGCATATATAGCATAACATCTATCACTACAACAGGAAATCGCTAATTCACCCTAAATGGAAGGGAAAAAATGCATGACATGAGATCTCTATCAAGTGACTATATGATGCATGAGATGGAATACTCTCATCTCATCATGTTGCAAAAAAAATAAATCCTTAATAATATCAGCAATAATATCCCAAAACATGTGAATCACCCAACAGTGAAATCAAATCAAATATAGAATTTCAAAACCATAAAAATTGCAATAATGAGGTAGATTGGATTTCCCAGGTACAAATGTTAGCTACTCCCGGTCACAACTTATTACCAAATATATATTCCTTATTATCCATGTATATAAGATAAAAATAGTAATTAATGAGGAAAATAATCCCTCTGATACCACTTTGTAATGTCCCTGTTCCGGAAGCCACCTAGAGGCACCTCGTTCCCGGATGGTCACGTGAGATTAAGCGCATTACTCCGAATGCTAGAGGCTGACGAGTAGCAACGAGGGCCTTGGGTGTGATAGTGGGGAAAATATTCCCTCATTGATAGACTAACATAGTGGAAATAAAACAGATAGCAATAGAGGAAGCAGTAATAATACCACACCAAAAGTTAACAGTGGAAGAATGAAATAATAAACACTGGAGAACATATATAAATCATTCATGATACATATGTCTTGGAAAGAATCCAAACAAGTCATAATGTTGAAATATAGTAATGGACCAATGTATAAAGAAAATAGATAAACTCTAAAAGCATTGAAAGCCTCATCTTGGCCCCATGCTCTCCAGCTCCTCATCAATCAAGTACCTGAAGTAGAATGGCACTTGCCCTTATCTATACCTACAATAATAAATCTATTTATTCCAAAAACAAAACCCAAAAAAGGTGTGGGACTAATTCCATTAGGCCACCACCCAAAGATCTATGCCCAACATTTAGTGAATATTTATGGAAGGCAATAAGAAACAAAAGAAGTAGATAAGGAAGTACTCAAAAGTATAAAATCCCACAGTTTCAATTTCATTCAATTTCATATATCAAGAAAGAATATAATGAAAAACAAGAAACCCTCTTGCAAGTACTCATAGCCTAATCTTTCTGTTTCAACCAAAACAACACAGGCAACCCTCGGGGATGTTCTCACAGTCTAACCCTATGGTCCAGCTTTAGCACATACTCTCTACGGAAGTAGTCACCGTCAATCCCCCCTACAGTCTCGTATCAATAACTAATAGGAACTCTAGGAAAGCACTAAACATCCAATTCCCCTTTTTACCACATCTAGGAACTACAAAAACTCTAAGGAATCACTCAATGTCCATCTCCCATATGGTCTCACAATGTAACAGTAAAACAGAAACACTGGAGAATCCCTCAATGTCCATTCTCCTTATGGTCTATTACACCAGATTCTCACAGCCCTATATAAGTCAATTGATCATAGCGATATAAGTCATACATGGTAAAACTCAAGAACTAAATGGCTATATAGTCTATATCATAACACTACATGTCAGATAATATTTACTCCACCCTAACAAAACTAGTCATGGAAAGCAAAGCAACATCCTAACAGGAAAATATAGACCAAACTGTCAAATCAAGAAAACATGGGAAAACATCCATATCCTTGAAAAGTTAACCCTATTCACTACAATTATTATCTATCCAAACAAACAAGGAATAATAGGTAATAACAGGGCTAAATCCCTAAACACGAAATACCCCATTCTTGGGTATTGGGCACTTTTGCACATAAAATTCAAAGACTCACTACGAAAAGGCACAACCCAACTACCTAGGCATAATGAGATCAATATACATGAACCTAAGGCCTTTAATCAACTTAAAATGTCATAGATATTCAAAAACATTAAAAACGTTCAACCTAGGATAACTCGCGAAAGAGGAGAAATAAACAGTTGATGTTCAAGAAGAAATAAGAACTCACAAATGTAGATCCAATGCAAAGGATGAAGTTCGATATGGGGGAAAGACGACAATTCGGGGGGCTCGGAGAAGAACTGTGGCCATATGATTGTTCCTGGATGAGACAGATGAAGTAGAATAAGATTATGTCTATTAGGCGTGACCCTAGACTATTTAATGAGAAAAAAGTACATTGTGTGTTCTTTAAAAGTACACGGCATGTACTTGCCTCTTCTGGCATCCATTTTAGGCGGTCTCCATGTCACCACACATTGTTGTGTGCTTGGCCGTTACACGGCTAACACATGGCTGTGTGCGACAACTGAGTACATGGAGTGTACTTATAAGTACACGGTGTGTACTCGAGAAATTTATAGAAACATCTCTTTTCCCTAAAAAACAACTTGAAAGAAACATAACTAAAAAAAGATCCAATTTCTTACATATATTATCTTTCAATTTGGGATATAAAAATTTACATTGGATAAATTTATGATATTTTTCTGATAACATTCATGTTATGATGAATAGTAAAAATACAATAAATTTTAATTGGAAACAACTTTTCTCATAAAAATAATTTATAAGGTTAAATTTAATATTTAATGATTATAAAGTATAAATATATTATATTTTCATTATTAACTATAATGTACATCATTAATATTTTTTTTACATTTAATTCAGATGTAAAATTTTTTCAATATTTTTCTATGTTTTAACTATTAAAAATCGATCTCTCTTTTCGGCAATGTGATTAATTTCAAATAAATTACCACAAATTATGCATTTTTTATTTTAAAAAATGGATTCAATGTTTTGAATCAGTATGTAAAAATTATTTAAATATATTTGTTTAATTCTAGGGCATTATAAATAGTATCATTGGTAATTTTAATTTAAAAAGTAAACGGGTAAATTGGGTAATTAAGGTTAAGAATACTAAAATAAAATTACCATAACACTTGTCTTAATATCATTGGCTTATTTGGCATTGTCTTAAATCATCTTAGGGTCAAATGGGTTCCGTTTTTAAGACACTTCGATGACATTTGGACAATTAATTTATTTTATTTAAAGCAGAGCTAAATATGTCTCACTCAAGTTTTAATAACCAATTTTTTTTATATAAGGTTATAGAGAAGATAAATTAGATTAAAAATACAAATTTGAAAACTATTTTTTTCTATTATCATTGTAATTTATTTTAATTTTTTATGAAATTAATAAGTAACTTAAAAAATTATACTATGTTGATGAAAAAAATAATTAATTGATGAGAAATCAATAATTTTTTTATCAAAATAATAATAACCATAAAAATTCTTAATCAGTTGATTAATTCTTATTGGTTGAGTATATATCAACCATATAAATCTGGGGGTCGAGTTAGTGTAAATTTCGAGCCATATATAACAGACATTGACACTTATATTATTTTATTTAATTTGATTTTAATGTAGTCACATTCTTAATTTATTATGTATAACATTTTAAATGATAGATTTTACAGAAGATAAATTCAACTAAAAATATTCTTCTGAAATATATTTGTTTTATATTTATCATATTTTTTTTTATTTTTACTATTTATTAAAAAACATATATATTAAATAATTATTGAAAATTGAAGAAGTAATTATTTTCTTAATATTGATAACAAATAATTTTTTTAAAAAATATAAAAAAAATTATAATTATGTATAATTAAAAAGTCTATTTATTTGTATAAATTAATTTGATCATTTAGGTATATAAAAAAATAGTTATTTCAATGTTTAATTACTAACATAATATTTTTAAAAATATATGAATTGAATAGCCTCAAAATTGACACTATTGATTGTTTATCAAAATAATATATTATTAAATTGTTTAAAATTCATAAAACAAAATTTTAAATTATTGAATAATAATTATATGGTATGAAACATAATAATATATTTATTTACCCACTCATTGACATCAAATATGTCAATATTTTTCCATTTTATTGTTGAAATATTTGTTACCCAAGTTAAAAACTAAATAGCATATCTATGTGTTAAATAAAATGATATGGTTTACATTGATAGAAAAACTTGTTTACAATATATTTTTTGATGATATTACTACCATATATCGTCTAATATTATAAATGGGGACATTTTTGTGGTTTTTTTATTGGGTTTGATTTTATTACGAATTAATATTTTTGGTGATCCGAAAATAGCCCCTCACCTAAATTATAAAATGTCCCTTACTACCTCACATATTCACATCACCATTAGAATTAAATCTCATCCACACCTATCCTATTTCCATGATGTAAAATACTATATTCAATCTACTAGTTCTGGTTTTCTTCAAATTCCAACTCTAGTTCTCTATGAGGATATTTATAAGAAGCACGTCAAAAGTTGATAATATCCTCTACCGATTATTTCAATCATCTTTCTTCTTCTACATACTCTTCATGAGTAGTTTCATTATAGTGTAATAACTAATGTATCACTTATATAATAAGATTTTATTATGATCATGTAACTATAATATTCAACCTTCTATCTATCATACAGAAAATGAAATCACCACGCATGTGTCCTTACAACATAACTTCTCCCCACCATGGTGTAATCTGTTTTTCCCCCACCACCTTACATAGATTAGTATAATTATGGAATAAATAAATATATATTATTATTATAAAATTGTATTTATTTTAAAATATTATAAACCATTCACTTTAATAATAGTAAATAATTTTGGCAATGATATCGTCACTTGTGCGTATTTATGACTTACTGTCTCCATGATGTGATGTGAATAATTCTATGCAATAATCATTAAAAATGACTATTTAAATGCATGTAATGATAAAAATATGATATATATAATTATAATATCATTTTTTAATTATATAACTATGAAAGATGAAGGGGAACCTTATTTATTATACAAAACATGCATAAAAAATGAAGTAGTTAATACCCAAATAATAAGAAATAATGAAATATTATTAAAAAGATGATAATTCAATCATATATGAAATGAAAAAATGATAATTATTCCTAAATAAGACAAAGAAATTATCTAAATCATTATTCAAGAGGATCAGATTCATACAAACGAAATCGAACCTAAAAGGTGAGGGATATTTTCACAATCTCATTATTATCTGATATTATTAATATATAAGTATTAACTCAGGTATATTTATCATCCACATATATATTTTCTAAAATTTTAATATTATTAATTTTCCTATACACTTTTTAAGGACAATATTACCCATTGTTTAATATTTCTTAAATGGTATGAAACGATACGCTTTTTATTATTTGATACGAGGTACTTTTAGACTTTTCCTGCAAAAGTATGAGACGAGTTTTTAAACTTATTTGGTATGAACATATTTTTAGATCTTCATAATTAATAATTTATATAAAAATTATTCTAGAAGATATAAATTTTATTTTCAAATAAATTTTTTTCTTTTAAAATCTTTTTTCATTTTATGTAAATAAGTTGTTATTTATGATGAATGGATATTTTCCTCACGAATTAATTTCAAGGGTTATATCAAAATTAATTTCCATATAATATGGAAATAATTAATAGGTTTATGTTATAAATATAATATTATTATTGATCATATGGTTTTATTGTGTTTTTGTTGAAATTTTATATATATAATCGATTTTATTTACAAGGAATATGTTATGGGGGAATCATATTTAAAGAAACCCATTTTATTCCTTAGGTTATGATGAATTATTTAAATTATTATTGAACATGTAAAAATGCTTTTATTATGATAAGGATATGCCCCATATATCCTTCTATTTCATTGGGTAGTGTTTTATATCTCATGATATTGACTTGGCTGGAATGGGAAGCAATATTGGTTTTGTAATAAAGTGATGGAATAAATAATGAACAGAGTTCAGTAATTGACTTTTTCAGCTACGATGGTCTAGGAAATGATCCTTGGAAAACATGAAATTATTTTATATGATTATGTGTATTCTAAAATACATCATGTTCAATATTATGACTTTTGAAATTACATTCACTGATTCTTAGGAGCATTTACGATTTATCTCATGGCATTATATCACGATCATTCATTTATTGGATAAGATTCTCAGATGTCATGTTCAAATGCATTATGATTATGATATGATTGATATCTCCCTTATTTACCCTTACTAATAATTTGAGATCACCCATTCATTTGTTTATTTCCCTAAAGTCATAAAATAGGGTATTAAATAATATATGTCTAAAATATTTCAGTTATGATAAAAAAAGTTTGAGACAATGGAGATGTATTATGAACTATTTGTTTATATATCATAGATTCTAAAGACACTGTACATAGATGGTCCTATCATGGATCATTTATATTTTCTATTTTATATTCTTCAACATTTATATAATATAAATGTATGTAATGTATGGTTCGTTACATATGTCTTAACCGATGGGATACCGTAACAACATGAGATTGTGTAAAATAATTTTAAATAAATTAATTGTTTTCGTTATTTTTTATATTAATTACAGATAATTTTTTATTACATGATTGAATTTTTTAATTTTTTTATAGGAAACAATAAAGTGTAGCTTTCATTACGCACAACACTACGTTTATGTGACACATGACATACTATTAAAATATTATAAATTAATATGATAACAATCACATAGTGACAAGAATAGAGAATATAAATAGGGTTAACTAATTATGATAATATATAGTTTAAACATTTATATATAAATATTTCTTGGTGACCAATTTATTATTAATGAAACTCAAAAACAATTTTTAAAAAAAATTAATAATATTCATGAATTTTTTTTATGTGCACAAAAAGGTTTTACCTCAAAAATAATTAACATTCATTGAATGAAATAAAATATATTAATATATTTAATATAAAACCATTTTTTAACCATATTATTATTTGTTTTTAAGAAATGATATAAGAATAGATCCAATTTCCTGGTTAAGACTATATTTTCCTAATAAAATGTTTTGTCTCCTTTTGAAACCATTTTTAAAAACAAATTTAGAAAATTTTAGAAAATTTTATTTTAATAATTAAATTATTTTCTTTGTAATAATATCTAAATTATCTTGACGTGATTTTTTAATAATTTCCAAAACTGAAAAATTATTTCGATGAATTCTGAATAAAATTAATTTTTATTAAAATTTATATTTTTTAAGTATCTGAATACATAAAAAATTAATAAATATTTCTTTAAAATTAAAAATAGTACAATGATATATCTATTCATCCAACATATGACATTTTAGTCATTTTTTTGTTTAGTTTTGATTCAATATCATTTTAAATTCTTGAATCATTTCTCTTTGGGAAACAAATTTTTTGTCGTGTTTGTGGAATTAATTTATGTTTTTAATTTTATACTTAAATGAATGTAATTAAGAAAATTTAATTAAATATTTTTATTTTGAGTAAATAATATTATATACCAATCAAAACATATTTATTTAGCATACATAAATGAAAAAATACTAAAAATTAATTAACAAGGTTAAGATATATATAGGCTTCGAAGGGTTGAAATAAAATGTTAAGGGGTAACATGACATGTAAACAATTAAAACATACATTATATTGAAATATTATACTTTATAACCTCTACGATTTGATAATGGTCCAATTTGGGGCCTTGTAGCTTCCGAAAAACATGGTCACACTTTTTTCTTTTCATAAATTACCAGTGTTCCACTCACCACGCTTATAAAAGTCCACTGCTTCACCTCTTCTCTCCAAAAACATTAAACCAATTGGTTTCAAATATACATTTTAGAAAAAATATATTACAAACATCCTCTCATTATATAATCCTTTTTGGTCATGAATCCATCCTATGATGCATTTGAGTGAAAACCAAAATAAGAATTTTGAAGACTATTTAGCATCGTTATCCTAGAGTTTTATTTTATTTCTTCTTGCATATACATAAATTTTTAATGAAACATGATTATATAAGAACTATTTTTATTAAATATAATGATATTTTATTATTTTAATTTCATATCCATAATCTTTCTCATATTCAATAAAATGGGTTACAAGATTGTCATTCATGTTTACGACGGACTACTGCCTCCCGAACATATTTTTTTCATTTTCAATCCCCACCAATCACAAATAGATATAATGTTGGATTTTAAATTTATATATAATATCTTTTATATTATTATACCTATTGATTTATAATTAAACATATACCAAATTACTTCCCAACCTATTGGGAAATGGTAATATCTCTCTTGTGGATAGAGAACTACCATCTCACGAACTGATGTGATGTTTTTTTATTTATGTCTTACATAGACTATTATAATGATATAAAAAATTAATATTTTATATTTTTATCATTATTTTAAATTTTAAATTATTAAATCACATATACCTTCTAAATTTCTATTCTATGAGTATACGATAATGTCGCTTGTGTGTACGATAGGTTATCTCCTCCCGAAAAATGTGATTCCTTCACACCATACATGAAATATAATATGTTTTTTTAATAAAAATATTATATATTAACTATTCAAAAATTATTTATTAATTTAGATATTTAATTAACTTTTTTTCTTTCCATCCATTTTAAAAATGTAAATATCATTCATGCTTACAAATGACATACCAACATCATGAATGATGTATTTAATTTTCAATATCTTTCTCTTATGGGCTTTGATAAATAAATTTATTTTAGATATATATGTAATATATAAAATTATTTTAGATTTTATAGATAATTGGACCATTATAAATGTAAGGGGACTAATATAATAAAAACAATAAGGAAAACCTAATATTTTGTTATCTGAAATGTGATTATAATAAGTAACTGTGAGTAAATGGGAAATAAAAGTTAATTAAAAAATAATATATGTTGTGATAAATATATATTTATGTGTCTATAATATATTTAAATAAAAGTTATTATACTAGAGGTTCGAACATGTGTTCATGAATTAATACATAAGGTAAGGGATTTTGAGCCTTTCTTTTAATTCATGGATACATCTTCTAATTCACCACTCATTTTAATTTTTTGGTATTTATTTTTCCCCTTCAATATGTAATATCATGAATTTATATATTCTTAGGATATTATATTTTTTAAAATTTTATTCTCTATAGGAAATATGTTTCAATGTTTCATAATTCATAATGGTTGTATAGTATAATGTATTCATTTATTAGGATGTTTTTATATATATTCTTTTCATGATGTCACACTATGATCCATATCTAATGAAACATGTGATGTTTATTGAAATTTTACTATATGATTAAATAACATATTTTCTCTTAATTTTTATCACTTTGATTAGTCATTATTAAAAAATCATATAAAATAAATTTATTTCAATATGTGGTAAAAAACCAATTTTCATCAATATCCATGATTTATATAAATGTTTTTAAAATATTTTATCATTATACAATGGATATATTAAATATATTAATAAAAGTTTTTGACTATAACAATGAGTTTTGAAAATAATCTTCATGTGGTTTCAAAGAAGAAACTATTATTTGGGTTATACTGAAAATCGTAAAACAATCCATGTTTTAACTTATACGGTATGAATTGTATTTTTCACCATCATTACCATATCATTATTTTGAAGAGTCTTATATATTTTTCAATTTTTATCATCATTGAAATGTTTTTAAAAATTATTTTTGAATATAAATTTTCAAAAATGCGATTTTCAAAATAAAAACAATATTTTCCTCATAAATGTATCAAATGATAATAAATATTTATATATAATTATCAATAACTATATTCAAATAAATTGAATTTTGAAATATTATAGGTTGAAAAAAGTGATTTTCAATGTGGAATGGAAAATTTAAAAAATAAATTTTCAAATAAATTTTTAAAATTCATATTCCTTATACAGTTGCATCCTTTTATGCATCTTATTATTTAATAGGTAAATGATCTAATGAAATGATTGTAATTATTTTTCTGTATGGTTTATATTTCTGTTGAACATTGGATTGATAATTATATATAGATATGAAAATATATGTGGGGTGAACTGTATGTTTAAAAATAAATTTTTATATATAAGGGATACATAGATTAAATGAATTAAACTAATCATATTCGAAAACTGTTTTTTTAATTATAATAAGATAGGTCCCTAGGTCTGATGGTCTTTGTTTCATAATAAGTAGGTTATGATAAGTATTCCATATATTGTATATAAAAATATTCATATTCATTGTATCGAAATTATTTAATTAGAGTAATAGTGATATATATCATAATCAGAATGGTTATGATAAATAGAGTGAAACAATAAATAATTTTATCATAAAGCATTTTTAATTTTATTGGATATGTTAATTGATCATAATCAATAGAATTGTAATTACAAATAGCATAGTTATAAAATAGATAATATAATTATTAATATATAAAATTATTCACTTTCTATTAAAAAGTATCAAAATAAGTAAGTATTTAAAAGAATACAATTCTTTTAACTTAAAGAGAAGGGTTCCCAATAAAATTGGATAGAGGCACCTTAAGATATACTTTCAAGAAAGTATTTCATACCCACATCAGGGTAATTTCTTGATATGATGATTGAATTCTGTCTTAATATACCCTCAAGCCCTCGATCAAGAAAGTGATCAGGGCCCTTATCTCACTAGTCACGGAATCCCTTGATCACTAAATGATTGGCACAACCGTCTTCCTATATATGGAATATCTCAATGATAAATTCCAATGAATGGTGTCATACATAGGAAAGAAACATCTTAGAAGAAACAAAGATGTAGAATGAGATGTTCACAACATGAAAGCTTTAGAGTCTATCACAGGAAGAAGTAATTTGATAGGTATCCCAAAAAGTGTCTCGATTTCAAAAAAAAATTGGCACATTCAAATGACATGGTATTTATAGGCTAAAATCCCAATGATCATCTTAGATTCCTACGGTTGGATTTTCTCCAGAAAATGTTTACAAAATTGGACACATGGAACTTCAACAGTCAACATATAACTAAATTAATTTAATTTTTATTTAAATAATATCAAAAAAGAATACAAAAAACATTTTGATTTAACAGATTTCAAATTATTATGATGCAGTTTTTTAGGTACGATAAAATGAATTTCAATGAGTCTAATGATTCTATTTATGATGGTGAGTATGATTTAAATTTCTAGTATGATACAGGATAGTGTGTACGATGTAAACTGTTTCTAGTTGAACACTAAAAATCATATGTTATGGGTACGATAAAAATCATTTCTGTTCGCATTACAAAAACCATTGAATAGATTTTTTCACTAAAAACTCATGGGTGTGATAATTATCAAAAACATAAGAATTAAATCACAATGATAAATTATGAATTACATATCCTAAAGAAATTATGCTAATATTATATATGATTCCATTATAAAAATTCATAGAAAATAAAATAATAATTTATATTTCATTTAAAAATGAGTTTTTTATTTCCAAATCAAAACGAATATATAAGTAACAAAGATATTTGAATCAATAATCTCCCCATTTTGGAAATCCTAAACCACACGTCTTATGTAAATTATTAATTTCTAAAACTTGAGTCTAATAAAATGTAATAAATATTTTGTATTCAAAACTAAAAACAAACACTTATCTCTATGAGTTTTAAATAACTGTTCTGAAATCATTATTTAATGTTACTGACTCCACCTTAGATTATGAATCCACTAAGGATCATATTCTATTATTTTGTAAGAATATATACAGCTTTATAATAAATATTCCCTTTTTATAAAATTTATCTCCATTTAAAATTCATTATCCCGCCTTCAGAAACCATTCACCCTATGTGATTTCTAAAAATTAATAATTAATTTCTTCACGTACCTAAAATAAGTGTTAGAAAAAAATTATGTGTAATAAAGACTTTTAATATATAGAGTAAATGAAATAAAATTTAACCAAAAAATAGAAAACATTTATTCATTATATATGTAGTTGTCAAATAATATTATTAATTACTCAAAAACAATATAATTGGAGTTTAAGATATTCATTTCTTCTCCTTTTCCATTTCCTTGTCCTTCTTATGGAAGTCTAACACATATTTCTTAATTTTCTTTAATTCACTCCCCTTATCATTTATTTTTTCAATACTTTCCTATTGAGAGCTAAGCTTGTTTTATTGTTCTTATAACAACTGATGTTGGTTATGATTCAAATCTTCCTAAGATATCATCTTACCATTGATAGTATGAGTTTTTCGCCCTAATATTTAATCATATGATCTTGGATTACAATTTTATCAATAATCACAATATTTTGATTTTTCCACTTAATTATATCATCATTGTAAAATAATATCATTGACACTGAAGATTGAATAGTATTCATCTTCTTTTAAGTCACATTGAATTCATCGGATGAGATAACATCTAGAATTATAAACTCATTCATCATCTGATTGGTTTCACAATATAATTTGTTTAATTCTAAATAGAGGTCCTTCACTAACCCTATAATATATTCATTTAAATACTCATGAATATTGATATATTATTCATACTTATGAGATGAGATCAGAACATAATTACAAGGCACTATTTTACCATGGTATTTTCACCAAAAACATTGAAATATGCCATGATTTGGTCTAGTCTATTCCTAAAAAGATTGTTAGAGTATGATCTTTGGATTTTATTTTCTTATAAAAAATAAATCATCCATTAAATTCATTGAAAATATGAAATTTGGTTTCATATTTTTATAAAGTATTACACAATATTATTATCTCTTTTTAATGATATATAATTATCTAAGTTACTGTTGTCAACAATAGTGATAAGATCTTTTAATTATATTCCAGCATTATCTTTTTCCAAATATGGATTAACATCTTCAAATATCTTAGTATATTTATCTTTTCTTCAAATATTAATGACTTTTTTTGAATTTATATCTTTAATAATATTTCTTGGAAGACTCTACACATGGGGAGGGTAATTTTAAAGTGGTTTCTTGAGAATATTGTATTGTAATTCTATTGGATTTATGGTTTTCTTCTTAACCATCTTCCATTTCAATAACACATTCCTACTTTATTTCTTCTTCTTTTTATACTGAATTTTATTCTTTATAATCATTTGTATTATCCTTTTTATAAAAATACTGATATAATTTAAATACTTCCATATATTAGTTCCCTTTTGAAACATTTTCATGGGAGATAAATAGTGGAGAATTTTTTTGACCAAATTTTTACTTTTTCTTTCACTTTTCTTTGAAAGAGTAAGTGATATATTATTCATGAATTATTTACTAAACAAATTTCTATAACAATCCATTTCAATCCTTTCTAAAAAATTTTCATATCAAGATTATCTTCCTTCCCCTTTTTAAATTTCTTTTTCTTATAATTTTCCTTAAGGATCTCCAAAGTTTAAACATTTCAGCAAGTGCTTCTATAGGGTTCAGAGGAACCTATGGGTCCTCATATTTTCTATCAACATTATTATTTCTCTACTTTGAATATTTTTCGGCATTGTTAATACTTTTCTGCTTTTTTTAATCATAATTGTACATTTTTTCTTTTTTCTTCCCCTAATCAATAAAAACCGATTATTTTGGAATTCATTGACTTCCTCCAACTATCAATTTTGAATCATTAGATTTAACATCCATAAGAATCTTCTTTGATACAAGATAAAAATTAAATTTCAACCACTTTATTGTATCATAACAAATCCATGGAAGTTTAAAATTACCTAGAACTGAGTTTATTATGAGATTATAATATTCCAAACACTCAGAAATAAACAAACTAAAAATTTTTGGGAACATAATCAGTTGAAAAATAATTTATCATGACCTAAGATTATTAATGGTTGTGAACATATAATACATGAAATTTATCTTTTCCACATTCACCAAATTATCAAGGATTAAGACATCAAAAATCATCACGGTTTTTGTATAACAATTTTTAGGAATTCTAATTCCTTGAATCCAGTGTGATGTAAAATGATTGTCTATAGAAAGTTGAGTAGTGTTCCTATTTTATTCACACATCTCAAAAAGATATTTCTTTGTCGTTCCTTATTGAAGGTTCATTTTTTATTTTGGTAGATTTTGAGAAGGATAACATACCACCTTTTATTGATACACCATGAAATTGTCTGGCATCATTTTCTAAGATAGAAATTTATCTATCATATAATGAATAGTTTAATTTTGACATGGTGTCAACTTTAAGAGATCTATATAATGTTATAACATCATCAAAAATAATTGGATCTTGATAATATTAGGATTTCTAATAATAAACATAATCCCATCCATGTAATTGAATAACTCAATTTGACTAAGAATTATACATATCATAATACTTTCTAGTTACTAACCTTTCTTTGAAAAACATCATCCCTGAAAAATATTTTAGGGAAACAGATCCTTCAATATTTGGAGACATATTGTGAGAGGTTTCAGCTACTTCTCACATGAGGAAAATGAAAAAAATGGGCATGAAATTTTTTTGGACATGACTTATAAAGGGCGGAAGGGATTCAACATAGACTATAAGACAACCAATGTGGGTTAGGTTAGTGGGTCCCTTTATATAGGAAAAATAAATATGAACACTGAGATTTGATGATTCTGATTAATTAAAAATGATCAAATGGTTTGAAAAAAATCAACCTCATGAGGTTTTTAATATTAGTATAAGTTTATCATATTCAAGATGAATCTGATAATGATTTGAGAACAAGTAAAAAAATAAGAAAGAATAATAATACATTTTAGAACTAGTACCTTTTAGAGTATTATGATAGATATATTTATTTCTATATATTTTTCAATAGATATGAAATTGAAAAAAACTGCATAATGTAATTTTGAAAATGAAAAGTTGAGATACTTAATATTTATATGTAAAGAAACAATTTCTTTACTATGAAAAATTTTATTATAATAATTCTTGAGTATGAAAAATATGTGTGAGAAAAATATATTTCTGAATAATATGAGAATGAAAAATATGATTACAAAAAAAATAAGTAAAAAAACAATCAGTATGAAAAATATATGACTAAAAAATATAATTATGAAAAATATGAGAAAAGAAATGGGGAAAAAATAAATCATATATACTCCCCCTTTTAAAAGGAGTATCATGATCTAAGGAGGTGGTTTAAACATGATTTACATATTAATGATTATATTTCATTAATCATTCCTATATTATATTTAATTTATTCAAATTTATAGGATGGTACCATTTTTTTTAAATATTAGCAAGTTGTTCTTATGTTCAAATGAATTGTAAAATGATATCTCATTTAATTGGGTGATCCCTTAGAAAGTGATTCCTAATATCTATTTTTTTTCTTGTGAGTGATGTGAATTTGTTTTAATATATATCTAGAAAAAGTGTTGTTACATAGTATTATAATTTTATTAAAACTGTTTCCATAATTAGTGGGTTTGTGTTTCATCCATAAAACTTGAGGACAACAACATCTATCTACCACATATTCATCTTCATTATTACAATGTGGTATAAAGTTTTGTATTTTAAAAGTCCCAAAAACTAATTAATCTCTAAATAAAATACAGTTTTCATTTTTTACTTTTCCTATATATTCTACAACCCCCAATGTCAGCATCCGAATAGCCATTTAAGTCATTATCATTTCAAGATGATAAATGGTCCCATGTTGATATCTCCCTTTATGTTACAAAAAATTAATTTTATATATTTTTAATGTGGTTCCAATGGATTTTCTTGATACCTTTCATATAAGAATTATAAAAACATTAATTATGGATGACCATCTATTGAATATAGTAAACATCTTATCATCCCTCTAAATGTTATTTTATTTACTATTTGTCATGCTTCATCAACGTTAAGGGTATTTGAGGTACCTATAGATGTAAAAATACATTAAGTATTTTCATATCCTTTAACTTTTAGAATATATTTAATATAATTATGTGGGGATATATAAGTCCTTTTTTCATTTTAAAAAATTTGAAAACAGTTAAATAATGATAACTGAACCATCATACTCATTTCAGACTCAGATATCATAATATTTTCAAAAGAATATTCTATGGATTGATGAGTTGATATGAATATAAGGTCATTAAAATAAAATTGAATTGTCAAATCATTTTAGGTTTCCTTTTTAGGAAATGGGTTGGATCAATAGTTCACTTAATAAAATTGTTTTTGTAAAAAAATTCAGTTAATCTATCATACCAGAATCTAATGGATTGTGTACGGCCATATTAAACATTGGTATGAATACCAACATATTCAAAATGTTTTTTATATTCAAAATCAATGGGGTTTTTTTAGAAAAATCACCCTAATGAACATATATGTTATGAAAATCACACTTCACTTCCATTTGAAGAAATATGAAATAAAAAATGCTACAAAGGATAATAGAATATGAATAGATTTATGAATAGCTACCAAAGAAAGCATTTAATCATTATATATTCCCACTTGAAGTTTATAACCTTTATAGACTAATATAGATATCTATTAAAGGTTTTGTTGAAGCCTCAATTTATTATTTAATGAAAAGAACTCTTTAAGACTATGTAGAGGGAGACCCTTTACATAGACTGAAGGCCCAAGGTCAAGTGTCCTAAATACAAGGCTTGAAAGCACATTTTGGCCCAACAGTCCCCTTGGTGAATAGTACTTCCATGATACCTATGCTGCTATAGTAACTGCTCTATTACTGTCACTTCTACAGTTTCTACTACAGTTCCTTCACTACTACAGTAACCAGAAATTCATCCTAGCCTGGATTTGATCCTGGGTCTTTTAGATGCCAAGCATGACCCTATACTACTTTGGCACATGCTCGTTGGCATAAAATAATTTAGATATAATTCTATTTACTATTTCATTTTCGTTATAGGTGTTTCTAAAGACTCATTTTACTCCAATTACATAAGTTCCTTTATGTATTTTAACCATTTTCCCGAAAATATTCCATTCAAATTCATTTAGTTGATCTTCCATTGTTTTAATCCAATATTTTTCACCTAGAGCCTCATCAGGACTTTTAGGGTCTAATTTCCAAATAAATTATATATGTTATACTTCATTTCTCATGGAACATATAGTCATTACATGTTGATTTACATCACCAATGATACTATCACTAGGATTATTTTTAAGAAACAACTACCTAGGGTTTTGTAAAACCTATTCATCAACTTGAAATATTATGCCATCAGGAGTGAGTAGTTCAAGAAAAATTTCATGAGTATTTTCGTTATTAATTTTTTTTTTCTATCAAAGGTTGATAAAAATATTTGAAAAAATACATCTGAAGTTATAGGATGGGGTCTTTAAAAACAAAAGGACCAGTTTCATCAAATTTTACATTTACTATTTCCGTACCGCTATAACAATTTTCATTCAAAACATTGTATGCCATAAAAGTACTAGAATAGCCTAAGAAAATTCCTTCATCATATTTCGTTGTGAATTTAAATTAATTATTTTCTGTATTCAAAATAAATATAGTTGATACAAATACCATGATGTATGGAATTTTTTTTTCAGATTTTATATTACTCATGAAGTGATTCATTAAGAAATGGTATAACCAAAACTAAATTTATAGTATAGAATTAAGTAATCATAGATATATCCAGAAATTTTATTTCAACTGAATATTAACTCAACATGGTTCTTATTATCTCTAGAAGAATATGATTTCTTCTTTCTAAAAAACAATTTGGTTGAGGAGTTCTAGGAGCTGAAAAGATATGTGTATTTCCATTAATATTATAAAAACATTCTAAATAAGAATTTACAAATTCTCGACAATAATCACCATAAATTGTTATAAATGTAATTTTATCTCATTATAAACATTGGATACAAAATTTATAAATCTAAAATAGGTTTCATATTTCATTTCTATAAAATATACCAATAAATATATATTGTAGTCATCAAAAAAAATACATAATACATTTTTCAAATAATTCTAGACTTTGTAGGACCGAAAATATCCATTTTTACTACTTTTAAAGACTAATATGTTGAAACTTCAATAATTTATTTAATGATTTATTTATATTTCTTTCCATATTGACATCGATCACCAAATTTTGAACAATCTAATTTATGGGTCGATTGATCCTTGAAAATAATTCTCTCAAACCATTTACCTAAGTTACAAAGGTTATAATGTTCTAACCTTCCATACCATATTTATTATTGAACTTCCATTGCATCTAGTCAAGGTATTCCTTGGATCCCATGGTCTTCTATGTTGAATGTGAAAATATTCCCATTCTAGAGGGTGGAAATAATGAATTCATCCCTCAAATTAAGTACTATACATTTATCATTCATAATATTTATAAGGTAACCTTCATCACATAATTGACATAGGATTATGAGGTAGTTCTTATGATCATTCACAAATAAAACATTTTAAATCACTGGTTTTCTGAGAAGAAAAATATTATATATACCAAAAAATATTTTCTAGAGCATTATCTCTAAAGGCAACTTCTCCACATTTAATTTCAATAAATTTTTTGAAGAAGTTATTTTTTCCAGTCATCTTCTTGGAACGTTCACTATCCATGTACCTTATATTCTCTTTTCTCAGTACATCCATTGTAATCCTAAAAACACGACAATTAGGTATTCATAATCCAAGCATTATTGGTTCTTGAAATGTGAGAAATAAAACTTTTAGAACTCGTATTTGTTTTCAAAAATGGGAATTTTGAAATCCTAAAGACTGAATTTTATTTATGGAACCACTTTAATTCCAATGACCTCAACATTGGAATTTTGTTAAAAGTGAGCAATTTCATGATCAATGTTATTATTACTAAAAAAAATTAGACTAGAACATCCCATTCATGAACTATTAACTAGTAGAAACATTATACTCTATATTTTTCCATACCATTCTTTGCTAATGGGAAGGTTTTTCAATAGATTCCTTTAAGAGCTAATTTCAGTATTTAGTATAAAAAATAATTTTTTTGACATTAGTACATTTTTAGAAGTGAGTTTTCTTTTAATATCATTTTTCTCCAAAATGACATTTTCAAAATCTATTGAAGGATTACCCTTCTCAGAATTAGATTCTGGATGTATTTTAGAAATATAATCAATTTAAAAATCTTTTTTGTCAAGGTATTTAGAAATATCTGATACTTATTTTGTCAAAATATTTTAGTTAGCATATGGTTTATCAAGTTTCATACTAACTTAACTATTCTCATTATCATAAAATTTATAAAATATATAAAATTGTATATTCAAATCTTTCAAGTTATCTTCTAATGAGGAATTTTTGTCATCCGAAGAAATACAACCATTCTCATCAGGATAGTTTGTATCTAAATATATATATTTTTATTAATAAAAAGTGGGTAACCTGAATATAAAACATTGACATTCAAAAGGTATTGTAGAATAGAGACCAATATTATTCTATCTAAAACTCTCATTCTCTGAAGAATCATTAGAATATTATATTCCAATAGCACTCCATGAATCATTGGATTTTAGGAATTTATTTCCCATTGGATTGTAAAAAAATTTCTTATTTCTATTACAATTCCTTTCCTTCTTATATTTTCTTTTGATCTTTTGAAAATTGAGTCTTACATGTCTAGCCTTTTTTAGATTCATTAAAATTAACTTTAATATGATTATTATCCTTGTTACTTTTATTTTATTGATAATAATTTATTTAGATCAATATTTTCCTTCATCTAAGAAAAATTGGAGAACACATTATCAAAATGTTATAAATCACTTGAATATAATTGAATAACAAATTTAGTATTCTTTGATGAATTAATATCTTTTGAAGAGTTAGATTTTTGACTTGATTGGAAGTGGTCATAAAATAAACTCCCCTAATCTTATTTGGAATAATATATATAATTCTCTCAACAATGATCTCGTCATCTAATCCTTTGTCTCCCATATATTTTAAGCTGTTCACAATTTTCACGAACCATTATTGGACTATAACAAATGGTTCTCCATACGAAAATTAAAATGCTTGATATTCTGCTCTAAGCACGACTCTTCTAGTTCAATCATCTATAGATGTACTGAAATGAGTAATTTCTAGATTCTCCAAAATATTGTTGGTTACACCAAAATACGAAATCTACATATATATATTTCAAGACATAGAATAATTTATTGTATTTCATACCTCATAATTAAAATGATATTCCTACTTCTCCTGAATGGTAAAGAGTCTAACTTCCTTATTATGAATTTTATACTCTCCAGTATGCATAAAAATGTTATCAAGTTCGGTATTTATTGCAAAAGTATTCATTACGTATCTTCAGTTTTCATAATCATTGCCATAAAAAAATTGTGGTCATGTTGGACTGAGTTTTTCTATTGGACCAATATTTAGCCCTTCCATCATTAAGAAACTAAAAAAATATTTTTCCACAATACATTTTAGTGTAAAAAATATTTACAAAAAAATTACAAAATAAATACAACTAACATGAAAATTTAATATAAGAAAATATATTATCAGCAAAAACCACAACTAATACAAATTTTCAGATCAAAATATATATGTACATGAAAAAATACAAGAGTGGGTGAATGGAATGTTAAAAAATAGTAATTAGTATACATTAAAGAGAATTAGTTTAACAGAATTAAACTAATCATATTCAAAACCACTTTGGTATTTAAAAAATAATGAGTTAGGGACCTTGGTCCAATGGTCAGTGTATCAGAATCAGTTTGTCAAGATAAGTATCCCACAAGTTGTATATGAAATTATTATTATTCATAATATGGAAACTGATTAATCAGGGTAATCGTTATATAGATCGTAATCATAATGGTTATGATAAACAAAGTAAAACAATAAATGATTCTATTGTAAAGAAAAATGAATCTTATTGGGTAAATTAATTTAACGTATTCACTTGAAACATAATTACAAATATCATTGTCACTATATAGAGAATAGAATGATGAATATGTAATATGTTTCAATATCTATTACAAAGAATTATAAATGTAATAAATTAAATGAATAAAATTATTTTGACCCAAATTGATGTGTATGAAATAACCTTGGGTAAAGATCCATTTATTTATAAATTTAAGAAATTTTGTCTTGTGAACACCTGGGTAATTTCTCAATATAATGATGAACTTCTATCTTGTTATCCTTGTAAGCCCACGATCAAGATCGTGATCGGTATCTATGTTTTTTTATCCTCAGAAGCCTTGATCCGCAAAAGATCAGCACAACTGTTTTTATATCCCTATAATCTTTAAATCCTGATCTCTAATGATTTTTGTAACATTAAGGAAAGAAAAACTCTTAAAAGTAAAAATTATGTTGAATGATACGTTTACAACATGATCTTTTTAGTGACATTCACATAAATCACCAATTTGACAGATCTATCAAACAATGTCTTGATTTTGTCAAATTTTTTTGGCATGTTCAAATGTCCTGATATTTATAGGATAATGTCCCAATGGTCATATTGGATTCCAATGGTTGGATTTTCTACAGAATATGTGGAGGTACTTCGAAACTTGGCACTCCAATGGTCATCTTATAACCAAAACAACAACATATTTTTATAAATGACATTGAAACAAAATACACAACATCATTTTTTTACATGGTTTTAAATTTAATATGATACAGTTTTCAAGATATGGTAAAATGGGTTTGAATGAGTCTGATGAATATCATTTCGATGGTGAGTATGATTTAAATGTTAGTACGATACTGGATAGTGTGTATGATGTTAACTGTTACATGTGTGTATAATAAAAATCATATACGATCAGTACAATAAACATCATATATGGCCTCATTATGATAATCATGGAATGAATTGTTTCTATAAAAACACATTAGTAAGATAACTATCATACTCATTTGAATTAAATCATAATGATAAAATGTGATTTAAAATATCTTAAATAACATTTGATAAAATTATATATGACTCTACTATAAAATACTCAAGACATAAAATAATAATTAATTATGTATTTTATAATGATTTTGTGATTTAAAAAAATAAAAGGAAAACAGAAGTGAAAATGTATTTTGACTCAAAGGATATGATATTTTTTAATCCCATTTCTCTTATAGAGGATAAACTAAGAACAAATTATTTTGATAATCGATTCTTTTCCCCATGTTATTATATGATGAAATGACACAATTATTATGAATACTATTTCATTTCCAAATTATCTTCATATAATATAATTCTTATTAAACCCATTCCATCAAATGGCCTGAAGGCCATCATTATTTATTGATTTTTTGATAATCCACCTTTCAAGGGGTGAGGTGGAACCCTTACAATGCCTGTAGGAATAAGTATTACATGGCCCTGTAGTCCCTAGTGGGATTCATTTCCCGTAGGCTTAAAACATTACATACAACTCAGACTAAATACTTGGAACTGCTCCTCCCAGAATCTTCATTGTGGAAATAGCTCTCCACCTTCGCATGGCTGTTCGGCTAGGCTATCCCATGCAGGAACATGCTTGTCCTGATGGTAGGTGTCATACCCTATCATTCTTGTAATCCTTGTAGCTTCTCATGTGGTGAAATATCCTTGTTCATCCTCTTATAGATCTCGTTCCTTGTAGGTTTTCTGGTTTGCATCTGCACTAAAGGAGGCCCAATGACCTTGAGGTGCCCCGAAGGCCTAACTAGACCAAAGGAAAGGGTGGCTTGAAGGCCTTAAAGGACTCAGGGACCAAATCGGTGGCCCTAAGGACCAAACAAGAGAAAATTTCTAACTTCTACAGTACCAAACAGTACCTTCTATAGTACCCTCAATAGTTCTCTCTACAGTGCCCTGAAATTTTTCTACTTCCTGGATTTGATCTCGGGCCGCATAGATTAACTTAAGAGTCCTCACCAACCGGGATGAGTATCATGTGCTTAAAACTATTCATTTTCAGGGGATTTGATACATTGAATGATTTATGAATCCAATTCCCTTACATGCATTCTAATATTACAAATATCATATAATATTTTTCATGCACAAATATAATATTTTTCTTATGTAAGGTATGGGACCAATATCCCCCTCCAATGAATTGAGTAATGATTTATATCTCTAGATATACAATTATTTTGAATGGGGAGTGAACTATTTTTACCATTGGAAATTAGTCACTATGATAGTCATGAGCGTGAACCATGATTACTATGTTGGTTTAGGGAGTGAAAGTATTCCATAGTGAGAGCCATGTAAAGGATCCTTCACTATTCAAGAAATTATTTTATTTTTCTATATGTATTCCAAAAATATAGGTCATATGCCAATATTAAATTCTAATTTCTCTTATCCATTTATTGGATTATGATTTGTGTTTTAATAATTGAAAATATGTATCCCATGATAAATAAAATTGACCTTTGATAGGAAATGTATTATTTTCATATGTGATTAACCTGATATCACACCCTTATAATCATGTCATGTTTACATATTTCCAAGGATTGAAATTATTGAACATCTAAGCTCTGCCTTTTTATGGTTCCCATTCACAGGTTATAATGAATAATTTTATGTAGGGCATATTTTCAAGAGATAAAATGTAGAATATTATATTTATATAAAATAATTTTCTTGAATAAAATAAAAATATTATGTACAGTGTTTCTAGATGAACTAAATCATTACAATCCTCAAGCATTTTATTTTCTACAGCAAAGAATATTCAAAAAATATAAAATATCAAAATGATTTGTTTGGTCCTCTACAATTGGTATCAAGGAATTGATTTAGTTTGCCTTTGGAATCATGTATTTGATTAATTTAGTGAGATCCATATCATTTATTCAATGGATTTTTATAAGCATACAGTAATAGGTATGTATAAGAATGATATAAAGTGTTGAATATTTCATATAATTTTTTATAAAGGATTGATTTAGTTTTTTATTATATATTTTATCCCTATCTAGATACTTAATGTTTATTTGAATCTGGAATAGAAGGGTAAATTGTTAATAACATTGAAAATGGATCATTATGATGGACTCAATCATCAGCTGGTGCATAACAATGGTTCTATTTTTACACGGAGATTGACATTACCAAGGGATATGGTTAAAAAATTCACAAACACTATATGAACCATCCTAAATGATTTAAAAATTATTATTAATTACCTAGGATAAGCATATTGTGCTATAAATTCAGACAAAATCATGATTTGGATATCCTATAAGTGATTTTCATGTTTATATTGATTCCAATATCGAATATTGTAACTCACATTATACATTTTATTTTTTGTAAACCTTGGGAAACATATGGAATTGAATTAATATTGAATGTGATAGACAATGTGTTGTTGAGAAACCAAGTAGAATTACTATTGGATATAGGGATATTGTGATTTTTACTAATCAATTATCATGATATATTATTAAAAACATTCACCTCAACCAGTTATCATACTAACCGTTGAATGATATAATAGATTTAACTGGGATATCATGATTCTGATCATGTTGGAATGAATATTTAGATTATTATATATCATAAAAATGGATGAATTAATCAATGGAATGTCCCAAGTGAATGAGAAGATGAATTATGTGTGAATAAGAAGGGCACTAAGTATGTGATTCATGAGGAAGAATGAAAATTTCAGTTAATTCAATGGATGAGAAAAAAATATATACCTAAATCATCATAAATGGATGATTGTTGAAAATATTGAATGTATAGGGATTATTAGAATCGATGACCATTGGGAAAACTCATAAAGTGAATCAGTAGGGTTATATGAATCAACATTATACTACTAATGATGAAGATACTATGAAAAAAATATGCAAAAATAGTTATTATAGAATAAGATTAAGAAACCTTTTAATGGTTTATGATTTAATTTATATGATAGATGTGTTTATGTATGGAAAATTAGGAAATATGATATATGAATTATAAAATATATAAGGATAATTTCGTAGAATTTTTTCATAATGGATCCACAATAATATGTTTAATGGTACCGATGATATATCAAATGGACATAATTGAATGGAAACATATTAGGGAAAATACTTTATTAATGGATGATAAGAAATAATATGTTCCTGATGTCGAGAAAATGTTGTTTAGTTTTGATAAAGTGATGATTTATATGTATAATATAAATAAGATTGTTTTGGTGATCCCAATTTTTTTTGATTATTTTCTTTGAAAAAGTGGCATATATTTTCAACGATAGAGTTTACAACATTGTTTATTTATGTAATATATTAAATTTTATGTGGTTTCATTAAAGGAATGTAGAATGATTCAGTTTTTCATTAAATTGTTTATGGTAATTTTGTTATTTCCCACCATCCTAAGAATATATTATCATGGTATTCACATATTTATTATCTGACAATTAAAATACACCTGTGGATATTTGGGGAATTAAGGTACAGTTGATTTTGGGATTTTGAGTGAAATAATTTGTATATAGAAATATATATTTTAAATCTCATAATACATTGTGGTTGGTTATGGTTAAATAATAATAAAACTCATTAATTTGGTATTTGGATGACACTAGACAACCTCTGCTAACAATTATGTTTCTTATAAACACTACAGAATGAAGGAATGACTCATCAATTTTAATGATCTCATGAACTGTTTTTTTTATCATAAAAAATATAAATCACTTATTTAACTACGATATGATGTAGAAATTGATCAAGGAATGGATAAATGATTATATTGTGCATATGAAATGTAATGAACTTGATTAGGTTTATATTTTTGTGAGAATTCCCCCAATCATGGAAAAAGGATATTGAAATTAAATTATGCCCCAATACAATCCATTCAAATGATATCATGTCCTTTTTCAAACCTATTCAATTTTTTGTTTTTTGTTTTTAATTTTCTCATGATCATTCATTATCTTGTGATCAATGATGTTTTCCATCATATATCTTTATTTGGACAATAAACATTTATTCCATGTCCAAATCTTCATATTAAACATATGTTCTCTTATTTAAAATTGAAGTGAATTTTTTTATAGCTGGCCTTCACATAACCCTTTATATTTAATTACGAGGAAAGTGTAAAACACTTTTTATGATGTGGGATTCCAACATAAGTATTTTTAGGTGAAGAAACATAGTTTACAATGAAAAACGTCAAATTTCAAGTATATAATGTTTTTTAAGGGGGTTGAATGTAACAACAAAATATATTTTGAAATTTTTTTGAAATAAATTGAATATTTTATATATTTTTACACACAAAACTATGTCTCTATTTTGATATAAGAAAAACAAATTTGATATTTTTTTTCATGATACATTTTGTATAACTATCATTATAAGAAACACCGATTATAAATGAAACCTGATATACTATTATCAAATAATTATTTCATACATTAATTATCAACTAGACATTCAATTAAAAGTATAAATAAGACTAAATATGTTATCAAAATATATGATTTACGCATGTATATATATTAAATTATTTGATGAACAATAAATTTGAAAGGAAAATAAAAACCATTTGAAATCAAATGAATTTTTTTCAAAAAAAAACCATTTTTATATGAATAAAATAATTGTAAATAAATAAAATAAAGAAATCACTTTTATAGAATGATTTAAATGAAATTAATATATCATATATTCAATAAAATGATTTATATTTTTATAATGTATTTTATTGAAATTTTAAATAAATAAGTCTAATTTTATTCTTAAAAACATCATATTTATAACAAGATGATCTATCTCCTTTATCGATCTTCATTCAAAATTAAACAATGAAAAAATTAGAATATTTATCCGAAAACATAAAATTTATTTTTTAGATATCCATGTCATAATTATAATGGGGAGAAATTTTTATAATTTCATAAAATATCAATTAGTCAATTAATATTTAAAAATACATGTTTTTATTAGGATTTTTCATTTCTAATTAATCAATAAAGATTTTATTTATTAATTTAATGTGATTCTAAAACTAAAATTAGGTCAATTATATATATATATATATTAATATAATTAATTTCATTATAGTTATTTCTTATTTAATTTATTTATAAAATATTTTTTACATTGGAAACATCTCTCTATTGAAAAACAATTTTCATTGCATAAAGGGGATTTCTGTTTAAATAAAAAATTCAAATTATATATATATAATTTGAAAAAATGGATTATGTATTAGGATTATGAATAATTATTATAATATAATTATTTCAACTTAATTCACTACCACAATGAATATTAAAGATATTAAAAATTTATTGTCACGGGTTAGGTTGTAACGGGTTTACCGCGGGTTAATCAAAAAATATAATGGTTAAAATGTACTATAAACTAGTCAAAACCTAGAGGATAGAAATAATAATAAATTATCACCTCTACTATTATATAATTTTCCATTTTTATCCTTGTGGAATTTGAAACATAGGGGATACTATCACGAACCGTCCTCGGGGCCAGTGTCGTGACTACCCCAAGCCCACCTTCCATAGTTCAGGGGTTGGAGACTAGAACCAAAGGCATAAATCCTGATAAAAAGGGAAGGAATTGCCGTTATGATAGTAAAAAACACAACAGAGTATTCAAGATGAAGTAAGGACAAAGTAACACTGAATACAAAGTAAGTGCTGATAGGTAAATGGGCTAGAATACAAACCCAACTGAACAGTACAGTACAACTAAATGTCTAGTACAATAGCAGTAAAGTAAAGCATCATCCACCGCGACGCCCTCCGGGAATCCCACCTGAAGGGTGGGTATAGATAGTCTCCATAGCACCACAGGTCCGTCTGTCTGCTCCATGTACGTCTCACCAAGTGGTCCACCAATGGGTACCATCCAGCACTATAAGGCTCAACCATGATCAGCGTTGTCCATCGTCTGCATCCAACACAACGTAGTGTGGGAATTTCACATGTAGGGGTGAGTATAACGATACTCAGTAGGGACCCCGAGACCCCCGAAGGTCTCCCAAAATCCACGAAGGATAAACCAAAATAAAATATGCAATCACAAAGTATCAACCAACTATACTTAGGTATATGCCCATACATATACCTAAGTCATCAATCCTAGTTCGGCTCCAACTCTCTATCCCAATCACAACCCAGTCCACACAGAAAAGAAGTCAATCACACCATTGGTAATGATTGGAAGTCATGTCTCAGCTCACACAAGTATACATCATTCGTAAAGAGATAGAGATGATCAGATGAATTCATTGATTTATCATCTCTAATGAACCCATCGAGGATTCTGGTACAGTTGTGATCACTGCTGAACCCACGGAGGATTCTAGTACTATTGTCATTGCTGCCAAAGCCACGGAGGATTCCAGTACAATTGTCGTCATCACAGAACCCATGGAGGATTCTAGTATGGTTGTCGTCATCTTCAAACCCATAGAGGATTCCAGTACGGTAGTCGTTGTAGTCACAACCAGCTCTAGGGTTCCCGCACACAGCACGCTCGATTCCAGGAGGGTCCACTCCTCGATCCATGTGTTCGATACATCAACTATCACGATGTACGTATTTGATGTATCCCGAAGTTACATCTCATCAAAAGGAACCCGACGTGATAGACGATGCGTCAATCGGACGCCCGGTCTGAAAAATATTGGCTTTTCTGTTCCAGGGGCCCGGTTGAAAATACACTCGTTCCAAACCCGGACCTATTCCAAAGTTATCCAAAACTCACTTAGAGTATGGAAAAGGACATACACATCCCGAGGGTCACAGTACCACGGGCGACACATCTATCAGACGCGCAATCTTCAAGATATTCACCTTTTTTGGAAACGGACCTGGCCCATCAAGCCCAGTGGGTTGGTAGGTTAGGTCAACCTAGTTTTCGAGGGTCCGACCCGAAAGGGGGTCGTACTGGCCCAATGAAATGTGCGGCCCGACCCAAGGGGCGCAACCCGACCAAAAAGGCACGGCTCGGACCAGCGCGGCCCGGCCCGGAGCGGCGCGACGCCGCCCTGCCGGCCGCGGCTCGACCGACCGACCGCGCAGCTCAGCACGAAGGTGGCTGAACAGTCCATGGTGGGGGGGCGCGACTCCCTGGATGCCCGAACCGGCGGTGCCAATCGGCGCCACCCTCTCTAACTGGCCGGCCGCAGCAGGCCGACCTTCTGGGCGCAAGCGGCCCACTCGGGCGGCCCGCAGACCTGCTGTGCGACCCCTTCAGGTGTCGTGGCCTTCCTCCACCTGGCCGACCGTCGAGCCGAACGGTTCATCTGCCGAAGCGGACTGCCCTGTGTTGTCCACAGTTCCTCCCTTTGGCCTAGCCAGCCTCGGGCATCCATTTATTCTCGGTCGAGCGGCTCGTGGTTGTGGCACGCGGTTCTTCATCATGCGGCCGACACACGACCACCGCTTTTCCCGTCGTCACCTCTTCCAACAAGACTCAATCGAGAAAAAGCAGACTACAGAGGGTCGTCCGGTCGTGTGAGTTCGGCCCACACATTTTGCGTTAAGCCATATCAATTGGCCATGGATAAACTATAATTTCCAACGAGGAACAGGGTACAAGATAAACACTTCAAAAAGAACAAACCCCTACCTCAAAAAGACATTGGACGTCGTCGAGCGTCGCGGAAGATGAATGTTGCAGTAGTCGGGCACCGGGCGTCGCGGAAGGACGGTGTTGATACAATTGACGTCAGAGTGCACCCTAAGAAGAATCATCATTTGCGACTCCATATTCTTCGATTTGTAGTGCGTTCTTCTTCGAGGTAGAAAATCGTTCTTCATTGAAGAATGTAGCCCTTCTAAATCTCTAGAAGTTCCCCAACCAAAAATATTTTCTATGAAAATATTAAATAAAAACTTCTCCCACATTAAATAAATTTCAACCAATTCAAATTAATTCAAACGATCAATCCATTAATTAAATTTGTAGGAAAAAATTAATAGGAGAGAGGGAGATGGAGATGCTCCTCATATTAAAGAGGAGGAGTTGTCAAAATTAATTAATGAAGGGATGTTCAAGGGAGTTGGGAGGAGTTATGGGGGAGATGAAAGGTTGGGAAATCATGTGGGCCCTACCTCACAAATATCCTCCCATGGGATGTTATGATGGTGTGGTCCCCACCACTAACTCCCCTTGGGTGAAAATAACCACCCAAAATAAATAAAATTGTGTTCCACAGTTTTATTAATTTTATTCATTTCATTCTAAAACCCTAAATATTAACTCTCAACCCGCTTAAAACACAACTGCTGTAAAGGTCACCTTAAGCGAATACTGGCATTGTGAGTTCCTCGGTGCCCTCTAATTTTAATTCCGAGTGCCGGTTCAAAAGATAGAAAAACTCATGCATACGTTTACTGAACGTACCTGAACAATACTTTGGAAATTGATTCCAGGCATACTGGGCCACAGAATCAAGTGCTGTTAGAAGCCACAGACTCGAAAAATTCCAATGAATTATGAAAAAAAATTACTTGAATATTCCGGGTCTTTACGGATAGCTTTTTTATACAAATATTACAACTATGCCACTCACCTCATATATAGATGGCCACCCGTCCTTTTCTTATATTTACATGTCCATAACCCATTGGATTCAAAGGTACCTAAAAAATATTACTTCCTTAATTCCATCCTATCATTTCATTTGAAAATTTTTGGTCTGAAATCGAACCAAATAATATTTTTGTTACAAACAAAAATAATTTTTCCAATGAAATGGTAACATGCCCAACCGATCAATTTTTTTAATTTCATCCTCCAACTAATTCAAATATTTTTAACCATATTGATATAGTAATATAATTATATTAATTTTAATTTTATGTTATTATGATAATGGAATAATCTAATTCCTTATACTCTTTCATCAAATGTGAATGAAAATTATCATTCTTGCGTACATAGGACTACTACCTCACAAACAGTTGCTTTTTATTACCCCTCACCCCCGCTCATGAAAGGATATAATGATGGATTTAATATTTTTATATTATATTAAATATATTTTAAACCCAATGTATTTATGATAACAAATGCATCATCATACCTTCGTACCTATTATATAACAATAACATCACACATGTGAATGAAAGATTATCGCCTCACAAGTCGATGTTATTGGTTTTTCATTTCTATTTTAATTGGATGATAATAAGGACAAATAACATGAACATATATGATATATGTAACATAATTATGTTCCATGAATTATTATATCTCACAGCCTCTTTACCATCCATTCCATGGGAATATAATAATGTCGCTCGTGTGTATGACAGATTATCGCCTCATGAAGAAATGTGATTCATTCAGGAATTACATTGAATATAATAAGGATGGGTTTAGTTAAAATATTTGATATATATGAAAAAAAGTATTAATTAAATATAAAATATTATTTACATTTCTTTCTACCAATCCCTCAGAAATATGGAAACAACACTCATGTGTACGTAAGACCTACTGCCTTCTTTAATGGTGTTGTTCGTTTTCAATCTCCAACTTCTAGGGATTAAGATCAATAAATACCATATAAATGTATAACTAATTTTGATTATGGTTAGAATTTTATATTTTATTGAACCATAATCAATTTTAGTTGTCCAAAAGTAGAAAAATAAATAAATTCATGAAAAATGAAAGGTTATTATTTGTAATGAAATTTGAAAATGAATTATTATTGAAATAGAAATAAAAGTTCATAAGTAAATAATATTTTATATATTTTACATAAGTATTACTATTAAATATATTTATAATTAACATATATTTATTAAAAATTATGTTCTAATGAGTATGAGTTATGATAATACCTAGGGTATGATATGTCCAGTATCTCATTTATTTGTTGGATATGTGTAATAACAAATCAATTTTTTTTATTTTTCTAGTGTATATTATTTCAATTTGAAATCTAATATCATGAAATTATTTTTTCTTATTATATTATAAGTTTTTTTTATTTTATTATTTCAGGGGCTTTGGATTCAATGTAACTAAATTGGTAGTGGATTATTTGTATAATTTCATCCTTTATTTGTATTGTTTATATTAATTCTAATGATGGTGAATTATTATGATACACCTCTAAAAAATTTATTAGTACCTATTTATTTCATAACAATACTTGTTTTTCGTTAAATATCCTCTAATTATGTAATAACGATTCAAAATATTTTTTTTCAATGTAATTTGACATTATTTCTCTCTTTATTTAAATAAACCCTATTTCATGAAGATACGTGTTTTATAAAAGTGTTTTGATATTTTTATACATTCTTGAATAGATTTTGAAAAGATATTTTAACCCATTTTAACATGGAATATTTTTTAATGGTATATTCACATTGTTTCCCAAAACACAATACCCATTTATATTTTATAAAAAATGTGTAATTAACATTTTTTTAACGTGTATGTGTTTAATATTTTTTTTCAACCATCATGAAGAACAAATTATTTTAATTATTACTTGATATTTTTTAATGTATATTTTATGAGAAAATAAATTCCAATATGTTTTATAAATTTATATTTTTAAAAATAGATTTTCCAAATGAATGTGGTATTTTCCTCATGAAATGATTTGAAGGTTATTTAAAAAAATATTTTATATGTTTCTATATATATTTTAATATAAATTGCTTTTTTAGAAGTTTAATTTTTAAAAGGTGTTTCCAATATTAAAAGGTTATTTTCTAAAATAAATTTTTCATATGATCATTAAATTGATTGTTCATCTAATATTTCACCCTTTGAAGTAACTTTTTATTTACCTAGAATATGTTGCATGTAAAACATTCTATATATTTCTCTAAATGTTGTATGATTCTGATTAAGTGACATAAATCAGGCCTTGTTCACTTCATTGGGTATACCATGATAAATTTCTTATGAAACACATTTATTTTTTAATGTGTTATGCTATGATGAAATGATGTAATGATAATGAATATTATATATTTTCAATAGGTTATAATATGATGAAAAGATAATAAAACCAATTTATTTTTTTGGGTTTAGATATAATTTAGGTTCTAAGAAACCTATTTATTTTCAAATGTTTTGAAATGACAATTATTTTATAATCTTTTGGAAAATGTATTTATGATTTCCATTTTGTGTTGGGTAGGACATATAACTTCCTCCAATGCATTACGTAATTATTGATATACCATGATATAAAAGGACTATATTAGGGAGTGAAACTAGATTATTAATGTACATTGTATATTATGTTAATATTGGAAGTGAAAAATGACTACAATAATTGTTTAGGGAGTAAACCCATTGCACTATGGTAACCCTGGAAATGAGCCTTGTCTAATTTGTAAAGGAATTCTAATGATTACTATTTATGAAAAAAATATATGTTTTTTTTTCAATGTTATGTTTTCTTGGATTATATTATTTTATTCAATTATGATTCATGTCTTATGAACTTCAAATATTTATTTATTGAAACAAGATTTTTGGTCTTATCCCTGCATGGAATGGTTTTTATATGTTATGATCATGTTCTTATACCCTTAGACTGACATTATGTTTACATATATCCCTATTTACACTTATAGAGTATCTAAGGTAACCCATTCGTATGATTCCTATCCTATATTAGTAATAAATGCTTCATGTTGGGTATTTTTGTGATTTTTACAACATAAGAAGATCTTTATGGGAGATATTGAAGATATTTTAAAAAATATGAACATTATGTAACTAGTATCCAATGTCACGAGATTATTATTATCGTTAGGAATATTTTCATATAATTTAAGGAATATTATTTTAAAATATGTAATATCTAAATGTTCATTTTGGTTCCCAATTTATATATAATATAATACATGTAATCACACATTAGATTTTGATGGACATCACCTTCGTTCGACATATGATTAATGTCTAATCTTAGTAGTAGTCAACTAAAATTATTTCAACTAAACCTATCGTAACATATGTTCCACCATACATGGAACAATAAATTCAAACACAACACCTTCTGAAAATATAGTGGTGAATGACATAGTAGTCAAAGACACCATCAAACAGATCCATCTAAGTTAATTATTGGATGTTATTTCTATTAGTGAATTTGATCACGGAAAAATGATATTCCCACTTTTCACAAAAATATAGAATAAGTTATAAATGAGTATAACCTATAATATAGATTGTTATTTTTGATAATCCCTCTATGTCTAGATTATATAACATTCATTCCAAGAACTAGGTTCATATCGCCTTCTAAAATATATACAAAAGCAACCTGAAGTAAAATGAAATTATTTTTCTTGAGGTATGTGTGAAGGTGTTGCATAGAGACATACAATCCTCAAAACAATGATCTTTCCTAACTCATCCTCTATATTAAACAACAAAATTAGAAATAAATTATCTAGTTTTTTCTTCTGATAAACTATATCCCAAACAACAGCTTTTCTAATTTGGGTCCAAGGAAATATCATGAAAATTCCCATTACCGCTTCATCCTACTTCAATTAATGCACTAAAAGTGGTTTATGAAACCTGAAAGATCACTAATGTATGGAATTGATCCACTGACATGTAAATGAGAGATATAAAATCCAATAATGTAACTCTTTAGGTAGGAAAATGTGAATCAACATCTAATATCTTGATACATCTTGATTTACATCCACTACATTTCCTACAATTAAGAAATACCATCCCTTATTAGCTCCTAAAACATATAATAAATAATCAATAAATTGTATTGAATATAAATAATATAAAAACACTCCGTGTCTATATCAGAATGGTTTCATCTACCTAAAACAAATCACGAATCATAGGAAAATCTTGAAAATATTAATAACTACCCTTTTATAACTCTACCTATGAATATATGGTCACCAAGGGTGCAAAGGACACTTCTCATTCATCCTTAGTTATTCCCATTATCAAGTATTTGAGTAAAGCCAAAAAAATTTACTCCACTTTCAACATTACCTTTCAACATACCTATATGTTCGTATAATGAGCATCAATGACAATATTTACATATATGAAAACTACATAGAAACTTGATGTTGAGTGTTTGTAGGTACTCTAGCCAAGGCTGTTGATAATGATTCAATTCCACCTGGTATAAGATATAATAGTAGATATTATAGATAGACTACATAAATACCTGGTTACCAAAGAGTTAATACCACCAAAACAACAACATAGGAATCAAAAAAACTAATTTAATTTCCTAAGGTAAGAAGTTTTTCTCATCGAGTCATAGCTTATGAGACCCATAAGAAATAATTATTTAGAATTACCATATCTTCTAATCTTTAAAAATAACCAGTAAAGTACTGTACATACCATATAAAGGGTTCATGAATACCTATAATCATAGCTAATTTCAATAATCTATTCATCTCTTGGAATGTATATTCATAGTAATCCTTAAAAAAAACCTTTACCTGCATCATGGCATATGCTGTAAAAGGAACTTCCAAAAGGGTAATGTCTTAAAATATCCTCCCGTAATACCTCTCTGATCTAAGAAAACATAAAATCAAAAACACATTAAGAGGTATTTAATGTTCTTAAAATATTTTACATATATTTAATCAATATAAATTCCCATCATATAAATTATATTCTATTGAAATTACACCTCATTTATACAAAAGTATATTTTTGAGATATAATCACAAATTCAATGTGATCAAATGTAATTAGTATAGTCACATTTTTTATCATGTGTGATTAAGTGGAAATTGAATATTTCAGGATATCATCAATGAAAACAATAATGAGTGAGTTTATGTATGGGTGAATTATCCAATTCATGATTTCCATGAACACTACCAGATCTAATCATTTCAAAAAATAATTAAAAATAAACTCATTTAAAAAATATCTACTCATAATTTTTTTCTTTATAAATTGTTATTTTTTGAAATTAATATGATGGTAGTTGAACACATATTATTCATTATCAACCATAGTGCTCCCCATAACCGCCTTACTAATTTATCAATCCTTGTAATGTGATACATATTCATCACAATAATTTGGTTCAACAACATTTAGTCTACAAAGAGTAGAAGAATATCATATTTCTTCTTAATGAACAACACCATAAAACAATATATAGAAGTTCCTTGTACAATAAATCACTTAATTTCAAGAAATTTTTTTTAACTTAACAACTTTCAACTAAGAAGGTTACATTATAAATGTTTGACCGGTATTTGTTTTTATCTTTGGAGAAGTTCAGTTCCATAATCAATTACTATATTTAGAGGTGACCTAGAGAACCCAATTTGAATCACATCTTGGAAATTCTATACCATAGGATGAAAAGTATAAGAACACATTGTTTTGTCTATAAAGAGAATAAAACTAACCATATACACTATAATATATCTAATATTACTTGTGTTATAGCCCAATAAACATTTGTTCACTCTAATGTCTCTCCCTTGAGACTCATGAGTCACTAGATTCATAAACCCCCATGTTGTCAACACCAGCTAATTAAACATGATACTTACATCTTATCATGTATATGTTGATTCCAACCAATAAACCATCACTCAAAATTTACTGAGATGTCCTAATATTCAACACAAGTTAATATCTCAAGCATGATTTGAATACATGTTTACATAATACCCCTTCTAAAAATAACTAAATGTCATGGAATAACTGTATCCCATTGTGGGGTATAATGAGCCATTTATCTACTCTGGCTTCCATATTCTACCCTAATCCATTTAAACAAATTTCCCCATCATTTTACTATAGTTGGTATCTTAGTCAATAGTTGAGTACCATCTAGGTGCTCCATTGATATATTAAACAACTCATGTAGATTTTTCTTATCATGATCCCTTCTTAATAGTAATAAATTTTTAATGTACCTTAGCATAAGTGGTCAAACAAAATTCATGAACTATTATTTCAACACTATTAAAAGACCAATTTTAAACATCCCATCATCATGTTCCTTTTTCCTAACAAATAAGGGTTAAAATAAAAAATCTCTGTGAATTATACAGTAAAATTAAATAAGCGTGTCACCTCTACAAATGCTCTATGAATTCTTAATAATGATATTTATTTAGTTTATCATGGAAGTGTTACTCATAAAAGAGGACCCTAAAAGTTTCCCATGTTATCCCATCCTGGATTCCTGTCTAATATATATCATCTGAAGACCTCTTAGTTTTTTCCTAGAGAATAAAGTAAAAAATAATCACTTTTAGGTCCTTTAGTGTCTCCACAAAATATATTATATTCTCAATGATTCATGTACATTATTAAGACTCCCATAGTATACAAGTCCTATTTAAGGCTAGGGAAACTAGAGATAAAAATCATGATTATAGTATACCATTGACAACTATGATTCTCTTCTAGGAGAAAAAACTATTCATAAGTCTATAGATTTGATCGGTTCTATATCCTAAACAAATAGGGATGATACTTGATCTTTTTTAATTGCACCATGCAGTATAGTAAGTGGTGCAATATGGGAATTACACCATCTGGTGTCAATATGATCATATTACCATAGACATTTAATTTGAAAATTCTAATGAAAATGTTTATAAAAGATTAAAACCCCAAATATATCCTAAATTCTGTTCTAGGAAGACCATTTATCAATCTATATGAAAAATCAAGGGAAATGTAAGAAGAGATGCACCGAGAGAGGCTTTCCACAACCATAAGGTAAAACCCCCATAACACTACCCAAGGCTCTATCCATGCCTCTATTACATGCATTTCAGTAACATCCATTAGTACACATTAAAAAAATAATTATATTGTTAAGGTAATAAAATATATTAAATAATATAAAAAGATGGAAAAGAACAAAATATCTGATATGCATTTAATTACTTTAAATTATTTAATATAAGTAGGATTCATGATTCTTATTATCCTGTAGACCAATTCTTTATGCACGAACACATTGAAAATACCATAAAACCTAATATAAACTTCTTTATTATCACCCATGGTAGAATGAATAAATTTTAATAAAACATAACATAAATAACACTTCAATTGAACTCAGAGGACCACTATATAGTGAAAGAGAGGCATATACATAATTCCACTACATGTGTATAAACTGTTCTACCACATATATACCATGTGAAAATCATAGAAATGAATGTAAATAGGTGATTAGGCTTTTGATGCCACATTTTAACACCTCTTCCCTGATCAATTGATCTAAGTCAGAGTCCCATATAATTTATTGTACGAATCCCCTTACAAAATAGATTGTTGATTTGGAGAGAGGTTATATGAATAATCATGGGGAGACTATCCCTGGTAAAAATAAAACCATTATTTAAATACATATAAGAAAAAATATATAAGTAATTTACTAAATGTATCCACTCGTACATAATAATGTGACTTTACAGTAGTAATATCAATATAAATGTAATGTAACCCTATGGGTGGAATATAATTTTATGAAGTAGGGGATAAAAATAGGTAACATGTGATAAAACATTTAAGGCATGTTCTGTGCCCCTACATCACCTTACAACATCTTGATTCTCCATCTCCACTTTCAACAATAAGGTAACATTTTCTAAATTGGATCTCGTATCATAATTCTTAAATATTTTCACTGAATCCAAGGTATGATGTGAGTACAATGCCTATTATGGAACCCCAAATGGACTTTAGAATAATTGAACTATATTTCAACGTCTATAATATTGCAATAATTGGTTCACATGAAAGAAATATTTACTCAAACTTGTGTAAAAAAGGTAGGTCCATTTAGACCGTCTCTTACTTCTTCAACTCTATGCTTCATTGTGTTTCACACGATGGACTAAAACATTGTGAAGGTATAGGGTATTGTGGGGGTGGTCAATAAGGCCTTACCGACTCTTCTTTTTTATCATTATTAATGATTAATCCTATATTTACATGATAAATTATTCTTACAATGGAATATAATAAATGAATTTTAAAATATAAAAAATGAAAGAACAATTCTTAGGATCATCGTTTATTATTTATAATTAATTTAATGAATCCTACAATAATAATAAAATGATTTTTTTATTGTCGATGGATATGCTGATGTCTCTAAATTTTATCCTAAATTCATTGTATGTAACATGAAGAGTTTTCACCAATAATGAACCTCATGGGTTCTATAATCCTTTTATTTTCAATGTATAAATATTAATTTCCTTGAAAAACTGATACTAATTCATTCATTCTTTGAATTTGAACTCCTCATAAACTACTTAGAGGAAGGGATATATTCGATATCTCCAAACAATAGAGTGGTGGTGTAGGAGGATCACTTTCTATATGTGATATCATTATAGGAGAGTGCACTCTATAGGGTATTGTTGGTATACTATCTAGATCTTATTTTGAATAAAAAATTAATTAGCTCACTATAAAATTAATATAATTGATTTTATATACTATTAGGGTTTTGTAATAATAATTAAAAATTAACCATTATTATTTTCATTATCCCTACACAACCCAATTCCTATAATAATAATAATAATAATATTTATTAAATTATAATAAATTCGGTTATTAATATATATATTTTTCATTAAATAAAATTGAAAATATATTATTTCACATTGGACCATTAAACTCGGTCCTCCATTCCACCCTATCATTTATTGGGCCTTGAATAATGACTATTTATTTATAAAACAAAAATCAATGTAGTATTTTATAATAGATATATAAATATTTTATTCGTTATAATGAAAATAAAAATTTATTATATATTTTTTCTCACATAATTTTATATTTAATAATGAGTAATGTATTATTTTAAATCATAAAAACATTAATAATTATTAAACCACATGAAAGAATTATTTTTCAACGTCTTGTTAAATAATAAATAATAATTTTCTTTATACTATATTATTCATAAACTATATGTGGGACCCTATATTCCTCTTCTTTGTATAATCAGAAGAAGAATCCCAATGTCAACATTTATTATATAGAAACATGCAAAGGAACCCATAGAGAATGACGTTAATACTAAAATGACATAGTATATCATATAAAACAATTTACTATGTTATTTAACCCCATTATAATGATTTCTATAATGAAGAAGTATGAATTCTAGTGCCATCAATATATATGATCGGTGCCCATTTCATTTTATTTCTAGAAATAAAAAATTATTACTGAACATGGCCATGGATTAATTTTGGATATATCATTTCTAAAATATCTATGTGTTATCAACATCAAATATTTAATTGAAGGAAAAAAATTCCTTTCATTCATTATTCATTAGTGTAATATTACACGTGATGCACTCAACATTTCAAACCTCGCTAAGAACATATGTGAGTATAGTTTTCATCAATACATAAAAGTACAATATTTATAATAATCATTATTAATATAATTAATTTTTGTGGATGAAAACATGCATTCAATGATAGGAACAACTGAGGGAAATTATAAATTTTTATTTCCTACCATCAGGTATCTTTATAATATTATCCTACGATGGATATTACAAAAAGAGTACACTATGAGAAGTTGAATCAATGTAATATATGTATCCACTCATGATATCTTGTATCATTCGTTCCCAAAATGATATTTCATCTATATAGGGAAGCTATATTTAATAATAATTTCATGGGACTTTTATATTATCATCAGATCAGTGAGCTAATATAGAATTTCAGTGCGATAACTAATCTAAGGAAATTTTCATTTACTATGACCTGAAAAAGAAAAATCATAATGTGATATGGAGTTTATTAATATTCAGAAAAATTAATACATGTTGTCATAATGTACAAAGAAGATTATTTTTGGGAATTAAATCTAATATAAACATTCTACTATTCAGATGGGCCTTTATTCAAGGGGTATACCATGTGTTATACTAGGAGAATTTTTCTAACTATAACATCACATGTTTGAGAAATATACATCCATAGGTTATATTTCAATTGAATGTTCTTTTTTTGAGTGACCATGGATATTTTAAAAGATAAAAAGTGGTAGCATTATCACAATACTAGGTCTTTGGGTCTTCACTACTATGTATGAAATCAAGATCCATGAAAAAATTTCATAACTAAATAGCTTCATTAGATTCATCAGAATAAACAATATATTCCAAATTTATTGTATCATATATGAAAATTGTATGAACTGAACTCATTCAGATCAAACCTCATCTATTGATATTTAAAACCTATCATGATGGTAAAATAATTTCATTCTGATTTTTTGGAAAATATTATTTCTATAACCCCTGATGACTAGATCCTCAACTCCTCCATACATAAAAATTGCATCCATCATTCTACTAAAATTAATAAGGATTTCCATTATAGTTGAATAGTTTTCTCTCCTAGATCATCTTAATATCTATCTATAATGCTCAATGTATATGAAATATCAGGTCTATTACATAATATGTCATACATGATTGATCATATTGCCTTAGAATATTGGATCTTACTCATTATGTCATCACCAAAATTTGTTTGATGATGTATATTCTTATAAATATGTATACCATGGGGTACTGAAACCAACACCCTCTTGGATTGTCCCATACATAGTCTCATTAGTATCTGGTCACTATGTTTATATTGACTTTGTCTATGCATCATCTTGGATATATCATGAGTTACTATGATCCTCATAGTATAGGAAAATTCACCAAATTACTTCATGGATAAACACTTGTTTAAAAAATCCATAAAATATTTTAAGAAAAGTTTTTCATGAAAATAAGTAATATGTCTTCAACATATTTTATAACAATAATTACCACATTCCCACTAAACCTATTGTAATAATATTTCATATATTCATTATTAATGAAACAAAATTATTTTCTAGATTCATCCAACCGAATGTTCAATCATCTAGTTCCCTTCTTCAATTAATTAATAGTTCTATGAAACTTATATATCATCTTGGAATAAAATAGAGTCACAAATCCTTCTAGTTGTGTCATATAGACAACTTTATGAAGGATACCATTATGGGAAGTAGTTTTGATTTTAATATGTCAAATTTCATAGCCTTGTGAATCTATTATGAAAACTAGAATTATAATGGTTTTAAACATGTAAATTGGTGAAAATGATTTATCTTATTAAATTAATGGAAACTATATAAAAAAAATTTCTACTATCCTTCCATTAGATGTATTTACATTACCTTCCAAGTCTAGTTTTCCATTCAATACCCATTTTCACCACAAGAGAATTACATCAACTGGAACAATGAACAGAACTCAAACATGGTTATGATACATGGAGACCAACTATCTTGATACTTTTGTTCTCTCTAATTACATTTAATATGTTATACGTTCATTATTTTAATCTACTAATCAGTAACTATCTTCAGTGACTAGAAAACCTTATCTATTTGGTTATCTTACCTCTCTAGTGCCCTTATACAATAATTTTTTCAGAAAATACCGAATATATAGAGATCATATTAATTATTTTATACTATATCTTATGTATCTTCAACATCAGATTCATTAATGTCTATCCTTCTTCAACTATTATTTTCTAGGAAATTCCCCCTCCCCTGAAATTATACATGTATGGAAAAAGTAACAGTATTATCTTAGGATTTTAATTGGTTATATATGTTAATTCCATTAGATAACATATGAAGATAATCATTCATAAATGGGGTGAAGGTTTTTTCATATGGATTTAACAATCACCTTTCAACCCAAAACATATTTATACGATAAAAAGCATTTCTTCACACTCCATAACTTGAATAGATCTCCAAATTCCACATTATATAGTACTATGTTTAATGTGTATTCTATAATTAGAAATTCATATCCCCCAAAAGGATAGTGAACGATCTACATGACACATCATTGAACCGTCATTTTTTTCAAGGATCAGTTTCTCCATTCACTAAATAAATTACACTATGTTGTGTATGGTGGATTCAGTTGGGAGAGAATCCCACGATCCTATAGAAATACAATAAAATATTACATATGTTATTCACCACCTCAACCTGAATGAATCTTTTATATCTTTTTTAAATGTTCATTATGTACTTAATTATATATTTCATTTTATTTCAAAAATAATCAGATGTATACTTCAACTAATAGATATAACCATATCTAATCATGCCATCAATAAAAGTTATCAAGTATAATTATCCACCTCTAGCCACTACTAGAAATGGTCCACACACAATAGTGTGTACCAATCATTAAATAATTTTTCTATTTTCCCCTTGTCTACTATTTTTTATTTTTTTCATATTTCCCATTAAAAAATTATTAAATCATTAAATTTATTTTTGTCTCAAAAGTTTATAAATACTATCATGCCGAAGATCTGTCAAATGATTCTTGTTTCAATTAACCCGATAGTGATTTCAAAGCAGAGTATTATATCTGTAATGTGAACATAATTTATAATCTATTTCTAATACTTGTTTTCATAATTTAATATGAAAATAAAATAGTTATAATTTTTCATACCATAACATATGTTTACTATATAAAATATTTATATTTTATTAGGAATTTTTATGTTTTCAATATCTATATCTAAGAAGGATAATGAAAATATGTTTTTGGATAATATGGTAGTAAAATAATTATATTTTAATTCAAATATCATTCCTATTTGTAAAGATTTGTGTTAGTTCGTAATGGATAGAGAAGTTATCCATACATGATTAGAAACTCGTAAATACTGAATGATCTTACTTCATAATGGTTGAACCTTTATATTCTACTTTATTATGTGGGTAGTTCTTCTTCACATGGCCTTTCATTCACAATTAAAACATATTTTTTCCTTTAACATTCCCTACCACTAGATATTACTCTTCTTGGAGGGATTGTGCTTATGTGATTTAAACATTTTTATAAGTCTTTCTCCCCTTCTACTTGTTATCCCTTATCATATTTTTAATTTGAATCATAGGTATAACAATCATGGTGTCCACCTCCACTAGGAGATTTAGATTAAAAAGTCCTAAAAGATATTTCTTGTTATTGATCATGCTATATTTAATAATAAAACTAGATAAGGGATTCTGTAGTTAGAAATGGTCATGATTTCTATGAAACTATTCTATGAATTTAATACCTATGTTGTATGAGAGTTTAATGTAAGAAAAAATTATCACTAAATAAGGCACATAGAGTTATGTATCTCAAATAATTTATGTATAGAGAGAATTATAGATCTCAAACCTATATTTTATCACCATATCATGATAGATATCTTCAATGTGATACATTATGTAATATGCATCTACGACGTCATGCTTCATTATAACCTCATTCCACATGGATGATAACATGAAATAATGAAAATATGTATAATATGTAAAATATTTTTCAAAGAGAGATATATCATCCTCATTATAATAATTATAGGATGCTTCAGTAATTGGTACTTACATTGCATATAAATCTTATTCAGGGTGTAGGAAAATTCATAAACTCCTTTTCAACTATTGGGAATTTTACAAGGGGAATGGTTATGATTCCCATATTTGTATCAATGTAATATGATTGAATTATTATTGTTGTTGTTTTTAAAAATAACATGAGAATAGTTTTACTACATTACCTATTAATATTTACACAAAAAACATAATATATTTATTAATCTCCTGTTATTTTATTGAAATCAAATACTTCTCATGAACAGATTCAGAATATCTTATTTCACCGAATTTTTTGGATATTGTATCAACATTCCCTTTATTATCACCATTAAAGTAATTAATCATAAAAATTAAAAGGTTTTAGGAAACCAGTTAAAATGACAACAGTACTAAAACATACCTCCTTGATCTATTGATTATAATCACCAACCATGAAAACTTTATACTGTGTTTCCTCAATAATTTCTTCTTAGTAACACCATGTCATGATTTAGAAATACACCCTTGATGTGATCTAAGATAACTTGACCAAAAACATCATGTTAAAATTCCTCAATATTAAAATTCACTCTAGAATTCAGTAGTCATGAAATTTTAAAAATCATTAAATAAAATATTCCATAGTGAATGTATATAGAATCATAATATAAAGAATTGAAGAATTTTTTCATCCTGTGTAAATTTACAATTTTTATGTCTATTAAATGTTTGATATTAATAAATTTATTTAATTATGTTTTTAACCATGTATTAGATAATATATATAAATAATACAGTTTATTTTTATTCAATCATTCATGGTTTTAAATTCATTAAATCATGTGATAAAAAAACATCCATAAAGAAGTAATAATGTGACATAGAAAAATAATATTTTTTATGACAATGAGACTATAATAATGTAAATATATTCTACTGAATGATAATCTAAAAATCATCCTAGGGTAAATACCTTGAATGATTTACTTTTTGTGTTAAAATATTACACATATCCACATATGTGTGTCTCTCTGATTGGTTTCTCCTCAATAAAAAACCGCAACTCCCTCCACCAGCTTCCAATACACATCCATTTCATTTTATTTTACTCAAAAAAATGTGATGGAAACTAATGTATCAGATAAGAGGATTACTTACAACAAACCATGGGCACACATGCCCTCATATAATGATATAAGTGAAGACACATTTTTTAAATATTTAATTTAATAATAAATTAAATGAATTCAATCATGTACAGTGTAATGATATATTGTCAGGATAATCCAAATGCATCCAATGAATTACACATTTAAAAAATTTAATTAAATTATAATAATTCACATTTAATATAAAATTTCAATAAATCACTTATTACTTTCTTTAATTAATCAACTTATTTCTCTAATTTCTCATCTGGGTTTTCTTGATATTATATTCTATGTAAATTTTAAAAAATTAAACTAATTTATATAAAATTAATTATGAACAAATTTTTTTACCATGGATTAAATACATTGAGTAGAAATTTAAATATCCCAAAACATATTATAAATATATAATGCTAACTCTGGTAACATGTATAATACCTAAATTATCACAAAATTTCATGGTGTGTACTATCAACATAATGACTACAGGGAACACCCTCTATTTATGTAGTAGGATATTATATAATGAACATAGTGTAATACATTTAATATTAGTTATACATGATATGAATATAAGTACGTTACATTGAAACTAAAGAGACATATATATATTGCAAACCCTTCACATTACATTTTGTTTCACCTTAATGAACACCCAGTACAAATTTTGAAAATGTTTTAATTTTATAATAACTAATTATCAATTCTTTATAACATGGTAAAATTTAACGGTGTCTAAATTAATGTAGATATAATTTATTTTCACAGTCTATGTGTAACACATTCCTAGGGACTCAACGGGTAGCTATTCCATAAAAAATATTGAGTACAGAAAATGTATAATATTTACATGGAATTTGGTCTTTATATTAAAAGGACACCATTCATGTAGGTTGTGTGTGAAGCTATACATCCCATTTTTTAACTAAATGAAACATTACACATCGTGTACTCTGGCTAACCAACACCAGGCTATCCTGGATAACCTGAAGTGTGTAATTAAATTCCTAATATTTAATAAATGGAAATGGATTAAATTATTTCAAAATAAAATTATTTTTACATAAACATGACTACATGGAAGGTGCATTTGGGTTACATGGCGTGTACTATTATGTTTTCTGACCACATTTCTTGGCACCTCTGGATGTGATCTAAAAATTTATTTCATTGATAAATTTAATCAATTTGATTATATATTCATGAAATGAAGTGTCATAATGTACATATATAAATTTAGATAAAAACATACCTGAAATTTAATATAAAAAAATGAAAAAAGAAAGAAAATAAAACTATAATAATTGAGTAATTAAAAAAATTATTTCCCCCTCTAATACCATGTGATGGTTTGAAATGATAGATAAGTGGTGGATATGGCATGAACAACTATACATTTTTCTTTATTGATGACTAATATATGATTTACATGAGGGTAAATTCCATGATCAATAGATTTGAATTAATAAATATAGAAAATACAATAAATTATGGTCCCAAATCATAGGATCATCAAATATTATTTACAAATTAATTGAGAACTAACAAATTACCATCCAAGTATTTATTTACTTATTGACAGATCTAAAATATATATTTATATATTACATACACTATATTGTAGGAATCAATAATATATTCCCTCAGGAAAGGATCTATAGGTGTTCCATGAACCTCTATATATCATCATAGGAATCTCCTTGTAATATAATGATAGATCCTATCAATTTATTAATTTTCCATTGGTCTCATAATAAACTGCATATTGGAATGGTTCTCATAATTCTCTCTAGAAAAGAGGCTACTAGAGGAAGAGTATGGTAATCTTTCTTGATAAATATCTTTGAGATGGTGAAATATAGGTATTTGAGTGGTTTCTCTCTTGTTCTTATTATGCACTACAAATGAATTGGATCTCTAATAAAATAAAATAATTAAGTTTATATTGGGCTAGGTTTAGAAAATAATAATTCCACAAGAACCCTTATTATATATGTAATCCTTGTATCACCCCATGTAAATAATAATAAAATTATTATTAATTATGGTCATGTGTTAAATTATCAAATTAAATTAGATATTATTTGTTCAAATTATAGTCAATATGTATTATTGCTCAATATATTATTACATATTGTCTTCAATTCCTCTGAAATATTAATCGAGCTTTTAATAATGAATATTTATTTAATAAATAAACATAACTATGTTATTTTCTAATAAATGAAAAATATTATATTAAATAAATAGGAAATAAATATTTACCTTTTTTTCAAAAATAATCTCACCAATAACTGTTAATGGAATATAAGTAATTTAAAAAACAAGAATAATTATTAAACCTTGAATGGGAATAATGTTCATTCAACTTATTAGATGATAAATAATAATATATTATTTATCAGAGATTATAGATACACATATTGTGCGACCCTCAAGGCCTCTTTCTCAATAAAATTAGTTGATATAACACAAACTATAAGGATAATAAATAGAAACATTTCAATTCACCCATATAGAAGGAATTTAATACTACAAAAACTTAATAAATCATAACAAAAATTAATGTGTAATATTATATATATATATATATATATAATTGTACATATAATGAAAAAAATCAGGTTTCTTACATCAACCTGTGTTCACAATGTATCATTCATCGAATTTTTTGAAATTTTTATTGCCTTCTGGACACAGTGCACATTGATTGATTTTTTATATATTGTTTCCATAAAAGGTCCAAATTTTTTTTCATCCATTATATAATAGATAGAAAAAATATTTACCTTTGTATTTATTAATGAAATATTACATATGATGAACATATCATATCCTACTTCACCATGAACATATGTCGTTATAGTTTTCATCAATATAAAAAATTATGTCACTTATAGTAAAAAATTAATAATAATATCAGAGAATGAGGATAAAAACATATATCCTCATGTAAGAACATACAATCAAACAAATAAATGTGCATTTTCTATTTTTCGGTCTTATTCTCATAATACCATACACTGAATATTGAGGAGGGTATACACCAGGAGATGGTACCACAATGTCATATTATTCTGCATCAACGATACCCTGTATCATTTGGGTCCCTAAAATTATTAAATATAACTATTCAATAGATATTTTAGATTACATTCATGTCATATATGGGTTTTTATCATAGAGAGAAACTATAATAACCATTCATTGTGACATCTACTCTTACAACATTGTAACATTCTGTGTTACAAAGAATAGAAATCATGATGTCATTATTATTTTATTAAAATTCAAATCAATGAGTATGAGTTTTGATAAATTACATAGTATTTGGTTCTAACGAACCAAATCCAACAATCTCTAAAAGGATCATCATTGCATACAATCTATAAATTGATAATCATAATCACTTTTCATTAATATGGTTATTTAATCCCAATTAACAGCTTTGGGGAAAGTCCCACATCACACTTCAACAAAATCCTATAGTTCTAGGGATCTCCATTATAGTAAATATCCAACACATATCATATCTCTTGGAAAATCCATCACATTTACAACACTCTCTATAAAAGGAATTTTTAACCCCCATAGGTCTCCTATTTACAAAAATTAAATTGACATTGATATGAAACATGTATAAAAAATTCTATAACCTGGAATTTCAGTGTCCTGTCATGGAAAAAAGATTCATATAGATAATATTTACCAAGAGTCAAATTGTATCAAGAATAAGTTTCATGGGGAAAAATAATTACACAACATGTTAATCATACAATGCATAGGGATCTTGGATACACATGTACAACACATGGGATTCATATAAAAAACATGTCGGAGATGATAAATATTTATGCCACAGAATAATTCTTAATGCCTTTATCAATATGTCATATATGATAATGAATTCCTTCCTCATATTTTTTAATATAAATATCAAAATTTAATGTGAGTTTCATCATTCATATCAAATATAATAACTTAATAGAAAAAATAATTACACAATAAAAATTCATAGAATAGATTCTAATCTAATAAAATTGGTATGTTGATGATAATAAAGAAGAAAATATTTACAAGATGGTGAAACTATATCACATACCCAATTAAAACAACCATAAATGGTTTACCTCATTCAATTCCAATGAATAGAACATGTATATCTTGTAATAGATATTACAGATGCGGGCATATGATCTCTATGAGCATAGATGAGTAAAATAATCCTCTACATCCCATTGTATAATCTTAAAATATGTTAAAATATGTTTATGGTTTAAAAGAATGATGTTTTAATGCAAGAGGTGTCTCCCAGATATCACCCTAGATACAACTGAATTAGTTAAAAATGTATGTAGGTGGATAAATTTTTAATACAGATAATTATCTTTTCCAAAAGGGATTAAACATCCATCCATGAAAATTGAATGTGGTTTCTTCATTGAAAAGAAAAAAACCAATGAATATTAGTGTCTAATATTATAGAATCAATTTTTAGAATTATCACCACTATGGATAGGTGATTCAAAAAATGTATATAGTGGTCTCAAACACATAAATCATTTATATCTAGAAACAATATCCGCCTATAGTGTGTTTTCAACACCTTTAATTTTTTCAGTGACACATCCTTCCACCATGGTGTGGTGAAACCACTCTATTCATCTCTCATAGGATAACATGTAGTGTTAAATAACCATTACCTCACTCAACTATGAGTGTGTTGTTGCTTCCCATTTCACATAGGTGTGTTCTAGGAATAAAATAGTGAACACAATAATATTTTCATACCCATTGTTTAGAATTAAATTCTTATAAACACTTTTTAAGCAACCAAACACAACCAATTCTTCCAAAACCAACATGTAAATATCCCAATTATTTAAAAATACATTAAGGTATATAATTATTAAGTTAATATATATTTTTAATTGGATGTTGTAACAAGGTATATGTTCATGTAAAAATTTGTTAATGTCAATCCCTTATTTAATAGAATTTACCTTCAATAAGTGGGAATCCTTCATGAGTTAATAAGATATTTGATTGATTGATTTTTTCGTACAGGAGATCAAACCATTCTTGATTTTGTTAATCTATGATTATAAATATCATACATGTATTAAATGTTGCACGAGATCATGTTTTGTTGAGTCAATATAATGTGACAAAAGGGAGAATTTGACATGAGAAGCCTCATGCTAAATCTATGATGATTGTTCCTTACAAGTGCATCTTCAAATTTCATTAAATTAAACATAAACATGTTTGAATCCACAGTAATATTAATTTTATCATTTTTTTGGAGTTAATCGGTGATTAGATATTGAGAGAAAATATTTTTTAAGAGGTAGTGAAGTGAGAATACATTGGTATAGTAAATGGGACCATGAGCATACGAAATGTGCATGAATGGATTGGGGATTTCATGGTTTTAGAGATTTTATATATTTGAATACATAGTTCATATTCCATGATGCGGAGTGTTTAAATATAGTTCATTAGTTAATTTATGTTTCTATGAAAATAAATGATAATGTGGTGAGTCCACAATTAATGATACTTATCTGATAAAATATATTATAATATACACTTGGAGTATGGTATTTTTTTCATACAAATAATTAATATATGAAGAACACTACATACCCATTGTTGTCACTCCACAATGCATGTTATTTATATAAATAATTAGTGACCCTCTGAGAGAATATGTTTGGAAAAAATTAGAATAACAAATTCTATGGTAATTTTTTAGAGGATATTATGGAAATGTATTTTGCAAAATAAAGATACACACCATGAAAAGATTCATGGGTTACTAAAAGTACTATAAACATTAATTTTTTAATTTTTTGGAATATTTTATCATCATGTAAATACTGTTCAGGAAAATAATATAACTCTTTTCTATGATCATTTTGAGATAAGATAGTATGTAGTTAGTGAGGTTTAAATCTATAGACACTAAGGAAAATGAACCAAATAATATGTTTTTGAGGACCATATAAAACCCATTTTTATGTGTAGTATTTGTCTATAAATATATCATAATCAAATCACCCCCAATGAGATCATTTATCACTTATTAGTAAATAGAATCATATGGTGAAAAAGTTGGGGTGTCCATTTTTGTTTACTAGTAATTCACCAACCTGCCATTTGGTTTCATTAAAAGGTGGGATTATAATGGATCAATGAATATAAGCACGTTTTATTTTAATATTACAAGGTTCATATTGGGTTGAATATGTACTCTAAAAAAATTGGGCCCACTAATTGATTGTTGAGTGGGTTGAGTATGGTTACATAATCATTCATGTCGGGTTCACCATTTATACTTTTCATGGTAAATCCTAATGGATTACATGTAGAAAATAAATTTTGGATGTTATTTCTAATAATAAGAAATAATTCGGGGTTTCCAACCCCACTGTAAAGAACCAGAAATTCCATGTAATTTATTTAATTAAATGGGAATTTTACGAGTCCACAATGATTGATTGCGTATGATTTCGAGGCTCGCAGTTCCAAGAGTGAATTTCTGATCTTTTATTCAGGTACGTTCAGTAAAAGTGGGAGTGAGTTATTCTAATGTCTGAAAAAATGCTCAAAATTTAAATCTGAGGACACCGTTGAACTCGCAGTGTCGGTATTCTCTTCAGGAGACCTTCACTTCAACCACAGTAGGATGAGGGTGAAATATATAATTTAGGGTTTCTTGTGTAAATAAAAATAAAATAAAATAACCTTTTATTTTATTTCTACTAAAAGATCTCAACATAGGTTATGGTGGTGGGGACCACCCGAACCACTCATAATGGGGGAAAACCTCTCAACTCCCCATTAAGTTGTTCTCCATTTTTAATTATGCCAACCCTCCAATTAATTTCCTGAGACATTAAATTTATTTCCAACATAAATTAAATATATAATCCTATATTAATTTATGTTGGGTCCTCGTTTTTATCATTGGGGGAAAATTGTTGGCAATGGGTAGAGTGTGGAGAAATTTGTAGAAGAATTATCCAATGAAGACCATCAGTGCACGACTTCTACTTCATCCTCGGGGCATCCTCCAATGGTGGACATCTTCAACAATGAAGAAACATCTCCATTGAAGAGTGTATATCCGATGAACAAGCTTGGGATTAGAGGCGTGTGGTGTGCATGACGAAAGTCGACATCTTAGAATTATTTATCATGCCAATGTCAACAAAAAAATGAGGTACGGTGGTTGTTTGAATTTCTTCCCCTTACCCATTCAGGACGATTCATCGTAAATCATGAAGAGATAATAGCTACATGCTACCACTCTAACACCGAGGGTGTGGGCCAAACAAACATGGCCCAACCTCTCTGCAATTCTCGTGATAAATTGTTGTGTTCTTTGTGATGGAGGAGGATGGAAACCAACCTCGGTGAGGCATGAGAACAGCGACCGACACCACCATTGGTCATGATGAAGGAGAAAAATGGAGGGCGTTCGGTCAAGCTAGCCGCCTGCGAAGGTACGACGTGTGACCATGCGGCATGGCCAGGCACGGCGGATCGTCGCCCCGCGACCTCTCTACGCCGCCCCATGGCCTTACGCGGCCCCCGCGGCCACACCGTGCTGCCCAGGCCGGGCCGCCAGGCCGGGCTGACCATCATGTGGTGGACAACCCAGCACAGGTCGGGCCGGGTCATACTGGACCCTAATCCACTTCAACCAAAATATGAATTTTGGACCATAACTTTGGCACTGGATGTTCGTTTGATGAACCGTCTACGGCACCAAAAATCTTAGAGCAAGGCATTATCTTTGTTATACACCTCTAAATATTTAGATAATGTTGGGATATAGTCAGGTTGGATCGAGAAAAAATCCAACCAGGCCCTCGGGACTAAAAGGCTAATAACATACATATTGGCCGTCTGATTGATGCACCATCTGTTGCGTTGATACCCATATGATGTGGCAGTCCATTGGGAAACTTTTTTGTAGGATATCGTGACAGCTAGAGTATAGACCAGTGGCTTGGGGAGTTGACTCTCCTAGAGATGAGCAAGCTCAGTGCGGGAACCCAGAAGTTGACTGTGACGTGAAGAATGAAGAGTGATCGTGTGTGGGTCAACACCAAGTGATCATGTGTGGATCAGAACCTAGAGATCCTATGTGGGTCAGCAGCAAGCGATCTTGTGTGGGTCATCACCGAGCGATCCTGTGTGGTTCATTACCGAACAATCCTGTGTGGGTCAGCACTGAGAGATCACATGTGGGTCAGCACCTAGCAATCCAATGTGGGTCACCATCGTGAGATCCGGTGTGATTCAGCACCGAGAGATCATGTGTGGGTCATCACCTAGCGATCATGTGTGGGCCAGTATCGAGTGATCATGTGTGAGTCAACACCAAGCGATCCGGTGTGGGTCATCACCGGGCGATCCTGTGTGGGTCAGCACCGAGCGATCCTGTGTGGTTCAACACTAAGCGATCCTGTGTGGGCCATCACTTAGGGATCCTTCGTGAATCTACCTCTTAACAGAGTAAGATGATTCATTAGTTACATCAACTCATCTCTACTAGTGTACCTAAAATATACCTGGTGTGAGATGAGTCTGTACCTATGTGGTACTTTCCTTGTGGTAATACCATGTTGGTATTCTTCTGGTTGGAATACATGTGTGGTACTTGCCTTTGTCATTTTCTTTACTTTGTGGAATAGTTGAGCTTTGGGATTTTGAGTTGGACTCTGTGTTTTCCTCATGATTTAAATTGGTTTCCTTGATAACTTAGGTGTTTGTATGGGAATATACCTAAGTAGGGATGTTAGTTGATTCCATGATGTGTGGTTTATACTTGGTGGATTTTGTGAGACCTTGAGGGTCTCGGGGTCCCAACTAAGTATCGTTATACTCACCCCTACACGGGCTTTGCCCACACCCTGTTGTATTTGTTCCAGATGACAGACATCGGTGACTAAGGAAGAGAGGACCCGGACTATATGTAGCTCGGAGGTGGATGTTAGATGAGGCAGACTGTAGAGAAGATCGTTCGTGAGCTGTACCTACCCTTCTGGTAGGATTCGTGGTGGACGATCCAAGATCTTCCTTTCTCCGATCATTCATCTTGTACTATCTAGTTTTCCATGTACTTTATAGTTGGTCTTGTATTCTGGCCTCTTTTACTTACTGTACTAACTCTATTTACTATTTATTTTACTTGAGTTTGTATCTTGTTGTGTGCTTGGTTGTGTGTGTTATATGTTATAAAGTCAATTCCTTCCCAGTTTTAGGGAATACGACTTTGGTGTTAGTCGCCAGCTCATGTCCTATGGAAGGAGAGCTTGGGGTAGTCACGGCAAGGGCCCCAGGGGATGGGGTCGTGACACCCATAATGAATAGGAAGTCACAATGTTCATGTGTATGGGATGTCAGGATCATTGCACCCTTTTGGGGGGAATTATTTTCTACTCCAAGAATCTCTTATTAATTTGATATTTCTTCATGAATCTATCCCAAATCTTTATTGGGGACCAATTAGAAAAAATTAAAATAATAATTTCATGAATCCTTTCAGTATTCATGTGGGTTTTCTATAAATGACGTATGTATCAAAGGTTCTCCATATGTTTCCCATTATGTCAAATCAATTGGTGACTGGATTCATTTTAAATACATATAGTTTTGAATAATGTTGTTTACTACCATATAGTTTTGAAATTAGTGTTTTGATAGTGGAATTGAACTTCCAAGAAATATCGAACATATCATATGATAACATGAATCAAAACCCACCTAGTTAGTATAGGTCTAAGATTTAGAGTTTAACATAATGTGGTATGGATGTGTAAAAGGGAATATTTGAATTGGTTATGGATATTGGGACTTAGTAATCCATCATAAATATCATATATATATATATATTAGTAATTAGTGTCTTAGTTGTTTAGTTTTCCCTCCAATAACGGATGGATGGGGATGAATAATTGATACTTGTGAGTATTATTTTCCTAAGGCCTGATGAATATAAAAAATAAACATGGGTCATACATGAAGGTGGATTCCAAGATATAGATTAATTTTTATGATATAATTGATGGAGGATTTCACACATCAATTTTAATAATTGGTTGAATTTTATGATGTAAGTGACATGATCCTTAAACATCCTGAAGCTAACATGATTTATGCTTGGTGTGAGATAAAAGAGATACCAAGTGACTAGGAACACTTCCTATGTATGTAGTATGTATTCATTGAATAAATAATAATATAATGTTTTATATGGAACTCATGACTTATTACATAATCTTATGTGTGTTGATTATAACTAGAATAAGAGTCTATATAGTTCATTTAGTCATCATAATCCACTGATGGATGAGAAATGGTAGATAAGCATGTGGTGTGTTCTATAAAACAGAGTACATTTAATTTTAGGGGACATCGAATGATGTGGATATCTATTGGATCATGGGATTTTAAAATTTTCCAAATATATCAAATTTGTAATGGAATATGATTAATCATACTTTAGTTCATTTGTGACCCACTAATTTGTTGGGATATGAGAATATACACATAGGGATTAATATTATACACATGTTTTTGGGATGTCTAGGGACTTATACAATAATCAAAGACAGCTTCACACATCCATTTTATATCCTAGAATGGATAAAGAGACACATATCCATTCTCCATCCTCATACGGATGAAGATAAGTAATTATCATGAAGGACCAATCGAATATGATTATATGGGATGGAAGTTAATTCAATAATACGAATTTGATATGGTTGAATGAGTCTGTAAACCTAGTCCATTATAAATATTACCCAATTGTGTAACGCCCCGACCACAGTTACCCAGAATAGGTGCATTATTACATAACATTGGCGTGATAAAAGAAATCATTTCCTGAAAGACCAATTAGTTTAGTGGCCTTGGAAGTACTAGATACATACATAAGATTTACATTACACAATGAAATATAAAAAACAACATTGTGTCCCCTTTGAACACTCTTATATCCCTTATCCAATTCCTACAGGTTAATCACAATATACTTCTTTTTATCCTGGGAAAAATATAACATAAGAAAAAGGTGATATCAGATGCTCAGTAAGGATAAAAATATAGCGTAAACTGTCACAAATAAGAATAAACATTTAATTCAATGTATAAGACTAGAACACATGCATTTTAAACATAAAATTCAGCATAATATGGAAAATATAATTCAAATAATGACATTTACTTATTCACATGGATATTCTAATATTCGAATGATCACTTGTCATATCAATATCCAATTTCATAATGATGGAATGCATAATTCTAGACTTCTGAACCACATAGTCAAGGACCTATGCCAAGACTACAAATAAGATTTTGCCAAGGCCTTGTGCCCAGACACTAGTTTTTCTCATTAGACCTACTAATGCATCGAGGAGTTATAATAGGCTCCACCTGTCATTTACTAAGTCCAATTAATTCCTCATATGAAAGGGTGAAAAATAATCTAAAAATTCACATTAAAACTAGCATATGAAATGTCATTATTTTAGCCACTAACCATGAATGGCATAAAAATAGCACATCCACTGTAAAGACCCGAAGCTTGACGTACATGGACATTACATTACATTTGCGGAATACTTAGTACATAACAAAAACACACACTAAAGGATCGTAATAGTTAAGTGTCTTTGGAAACTCGGAACGTAATCTTCTAATCGTGGTGAAAGTTCTTCAATATCTCCCATAAAGGTCATCCCTTTTTTTTAACCTAAAACCTTTCTTTATATCCTGGGGAAAAGAAAACATAAAAGGGTGAGCTCAAATGCTCAGTAAGGGTAAACAAAAGAAATATCAATCACATCATATATATAAGAACATAGCTTTTGGAAATCTTAACCTGCAAAAAAAGCTCATAATATCATAACATGGGATAAATCATAGAAGTGAAATGTAATCCCAATAATCATAACTCAAAACATGAAACTTTGTGGCATACACACATAATCATAGAGAATCATTTCTTGTTAGTCAAGACTCAATGCCAAGACTATCTTAGTGGACAAAGTCCCTTTCTGAATCAAGTAACCCTCGTTTCAGTCCTGTTTCACTGAACCGGTATAACCTACCATTTCAGCCATGTCTATCTCATGAGATATAAAATCTTTACCCAATGCATTGGAGGGAGATATAGGTCCCACCCATCTTATAATGAATCCTTTCTTATGTGTGCCACATAATCATAAATCATACATCATCGCATAACCCATGTAATAAAAATGGGATTCTTAAACAACATGACATCATAAAACAATTCATATAAGATAAAGGAATTCATAAAAATGTTTCTATCAAAACATAATCAAATCCATGTAATAATAGGGATAAAAACAGAACCCTTTTATTATCTTAGATGAAAAATAATTTTGATAAAACACTTGAACTTCATTCTTGAGGAAAATATCCTTTCTACTTCAAAAACATTTTTCCTTTCATAACATGTCATAAAACTTTAAAATAAAAGAAGTTGACTAAAAATAAACTTGAAAACTTGTAAAGGAAGCTTCTTGGAAATAATGTTTTAAAAATCCATTCATGCCGTATAAGTTAAAAAAACATTCTTCGTACTTTTGTCGGAAAAGTCAAAAAGTACCTCGTACGAAAAACGACAAAAGATTCCTTTAATTTCTTTTACTAAAAACTCACCGAAGGGTAAAAATGGATTTAAACAATTGTAGGTGGATGGAAGTAATATTACATATTGATGAAACATGGACGTGAATGATAAAATACCCCCCAGTAAATACTTACGAATAAACAATCTCGGATAAAAATGAGATTGTGATATTTCCCTTACCTTAGGTCCGATTTGCTTCGTATGTGTCCGAACCTCCTGTATAATGATTTAAATAATGTCATTGACTTATTACAGAATCATATTCATTTTTATGATATCATATATGGTTCACTTATGACATTATATTACCCGTTCTTTTGTAAATTCCATGTTAAAGAAGCGTTTTGGGTAAAATCGTTTCATTTATCGTAGGTGTTTTGACTTGTTGTTCTTGCAATTATTATTACTTATATCATGATTTACTTACTTCCATAATATAAAATATGATTTATATATCATATATATTCAGTATATATATATATAATAGATAGATAAATAAAATGAAAAACACCGTTCATGGAGACGGTAGTCCGTACGTACGCATGAACGTTGTTTTCCATTCCTTATTGTCTTGAAATGGAAGTAAGTAGATGACATACATATATATATATACATAAATACAGTAGCTTTATAATGTCATATATTTCATTATTATTTCTTATATATACTTTATAATCATTCTTAAATGGTTAACACGGAGAATGAATCTCATCGCGTCGTGGAGACGGTAGTCCGTATGTACGCACGAGCGATGATATCATTTCCATAAATATTGAATTGAATTGGAGTGGATTATATAATATATCAGAATAAATATGATGTTGTAATAACTATGTATAGTTATTATTTACACCATTATACTCATCCATGTAAGGTGGTGGTGGAAAATAGATTACACCACGGCGTGGAGACGGTATTCCGTACGTACGCACGCGCGGTGATTTCTTTTTTTCCGTAGGATGGATAGATGGTGAAATAGGGTTGTTTCATACTTATAATAAAATATCAGTATATGAGTGATACTGATGTTATTACTTCATAATGAAACAACCTAAGAAGATGAAGTGGAAGAAGAAATAAAGAGGAAAGAATTGGTAACGGTAATTACCTCTTCTTTGAAGCGCCTCTTTGAGACCTCCTCTTAGGGCACTAGAATTGGTCTTTGAGAGAGACCAGAACCTCTAGGATTTTGCTAGGGAAGTGGAGAAGAGATTTTGGCAGGGGTTGGACGAGCTTGAGTGCTCAAATTGGTGTGAGGAGGAGGGGGAGGATGTGTCCTTTTATAGGGGAGGAGAGGGGCACCTTAGGAATATCTCAAAATATTATTTTATATTAAAGTCAAAATCGGTTTATAATGGTTCCAAAGGGTCTTATTTCGAAGCTAAAGTGGGGATGGGTCGAAATCCTATCAACCAATAGAATTTAGACAAGTTTAGGATATTATTTTAACCTTATCAATTAGATTTAACTCTAAGTTAAATAATTTAACTTTTACCATGTCTTTTTGTTGTCTTTCACTATATGGTTAATACACTTACTATAACATGCCAAAAGAACCCCAAATTGTTTATTATTAATATATATATCCTTATCTAAGTCATTTGGCCGAACCTTAGATTTTTAGGAATAAAATAACAATTAATAATATAATATTTGATTTAAAAACTATTTTGTGTCAATTTTGACACTATTTGATATATGATTTTTGTGAGAGTCATAACAGAATTAAATGTTCGAACCAAGTTAATTAAATCAACATTAATATATCATAGTAACCTAGAAAATTAGTGGAATTCATAAAAAGTCTCAAATTACATTTATTTTGGTGTTTATAACATCAATTATGTCAATATTTCATTAATAAGACAATTACTGCATCATCATTGTGTCATAAATAAATTAAATTATTTAAAGTATAAAAATTACAAATAAAATACCATTATGTAGTAAATAGTTTTATCTTTCTAATTAATATTTATAATCTAAAATACAACATATATAACCCTATGTAACAATTGTTTTGCTAAAAGATATATGCTTGTGTCATTTTTGTATTCATTTTAACTTAATTAAAATAAAGTGTCATTATCACTTACACGTGGATCAATGGGGTCCCAAAATCGACCCAAAGATGCCCATGGTCGACCATGTATCAACCAATGGGGTTAAGAAACGTTTTAGGGTAATTTAATATTATTATAATATTATTTTTTAACCCTTATTTACCGGATTTACCCTTAACCATGGTAAATAAAATATTTACCGCAGTAATTATTCAAAATGTCTAAAAATAAAAGTTATCTATTTACACAATTTGAACATCCTGATTCCAAATATGGAATCCATTTTTCTAAATTCAAAACACAGAATTGGCAGAAATTAATTTAAAATTAATTCCCGCTGTCAAAACAAAAAGCGTGTTTTTTTAAGAGATAATAACTATCAAAAGATTGACACTGGTTTATGTTCGGTTTAATTGTAAAATTGTGTCCAATGACCAACATTATATTAAGTGGTAAAAATATATTCTAAATATACTTTAAAACCATTTAATATTATAATTTAACCACATAATATATTACGATGAAAAAAGTTGTTTTTAATTAAAATATAGCGTGTTTTTACTATTCATTAAAATATGAAAGTTGTCGGAAAAATATCAAAACTTTATCTAATGTAAATTTTTACATCCTGATTCAAAAGAAGAATATTATTTTGTCAAATTGAACATATAAACATGTCAAAAACTATATTTAAAGTGGGTGCGCCATCAAAAGGCGGTAAAACTGCATTTTTTGAAAAATACTTATTTTACCCGAAAAATTTATTTTGTTCTTATACCGTGTTCTAGAAATGTGTAAGATGAATAATAATGTTATAAAATTCAAAATTTAGTTAATACTATTCATAACGGCTAGTTCATGACAATATTATAATAATATAACATTGTTTATTAAAACCCGGTATTGCGTACAACACACGCTATCGAGGAAGGTCGTGATTGCGTGTAATGCAAGCCAAGTCAGGGTTGTGTGTTGTGAAAGAATCCTTCATTGTTTCGTATAACAGAATCCAACCATATTTAGTTTATACATTTAATATATATATATATATAATCAATGTTGCGTAGAATAACTATTATCAAAATTGTGTGTAACACGGTCCAAGAATAGTGTTGCGTATACTACAAGCTAATACGGTGTTGCGTATAGCGCAAGGTAATCTCGGTGTAGAATACAACACAAGACATTAATGAAATTAAAATAATATTTTTCATAAAATCTCGGGGTGTTACATTCTACCCCCTTAAAATGAATTTCGCCCTCGAAATTCGTCGGGGTTATACATGGTTTATTATTCGAAAGTTTCTTTAATAGAAACCCACATCGTAAAAAGGAATACCAAAACTTATCTTTAAAAACAAAAGTATGAAACGTAACGGTTACCCAAATAAACTAATCATTGGGTTTCCTCATAGGTGAAAATATGGATATGGAAGAGAAATCTAACAATCATGTTCTGATGGAGAGTGGTAGAGAACATGGCTATGGAAGAGCTAGCAATCACAAAGCCATAAATTTGTGACGATCTAAGGTACCATCCGATTCATCAGATATAAGATCACTAGGACAACATTTTTGGTTTTCAATATCATTTCCCTAAAGTTGAAAATTTTGAATTAGAAGAAATACTTACTTGATTTTGGTATAATCTCACTGTTGTTCGTGAATTGAACAATTTACACTTCTTCCCTTAAAGAAATGAAGTTGAATTTGTTATTCGTGATGTGTTAGCAGATCATGTGATAGAATGACAGGTCATTCCATCTGTCTCAAACAAATGGTTAGAAAAACTTATATACATAAGTCGATCTATAGTGAGATTAATCATATATGGTTCCTAAAATGGACTTATACTTCATATATCATACTGCTTAATATAATAAAACTAGTTTCTACTAAACAGGGACTTCCTGTAGGTCAGTGGTAGGCGATAAAGGCCAGTCTCACTTCGGTTGTGGGTTCGATTCCTACAACCTTGTCCGAAGCGATGGGCTGTCGCCCATCCTGCAGGTTGTCCTTTTTCTAAAACTACGTTACTATAACATCCCATCAATAATATCGAAAATCTTCTATCCTTAAACAATACTAACTTATGTCCAACATAATCCAGTCTAATCTTTAGGCTTATACATAATACTGCAGTCCACTCTCATAATATAGTGACAACGATTACCAGAGATTTAATACTGTCGTTGATCCCCACATATTATAAGATATGTCTTGTTGGTCACATTCCAAACATTCAAAGTCCTTAATCGTGTATTCTCTTGAATACCTTAGTGAAAACATGAGTGCAGTTAAAAGTTAACACTTTCCACATACCAAAATCCTCAAAATTCTATATACTCAAACCATGATATCACTTAGTCCTTATATCAATCATGAGCTCATGAATACTGTTAAACATTTAATTTTCTCATTTTCCCTTCATTATGCGCATAATATCTCAATCACTTTGAATACCACATTAGACCAATACATAAATATTCCAATACTCCATGATACAAAATTATTTTGGAATCCCATTACATAAACACTTAATCATTCCACCACATCATTGTCATATTCAACATCGCCAATAGTGATCGCATGTGACTTCCCTTTGTCCTTTGCCTTAAGTGGTTGCTCATGTTGATCATCACTAACCCTTGGATTAGGGCAATTATTAGCATAATGCCCCATTTCCTTGCACTTGAAGCATTGAAGTGTTGGTGGTGCGTTCTCTGCAGTGTTTGCTTTATTCACATCATTAGAAACCCTTTTTCCATTACTTCGACACTCAGCTGCTCGATGACCTTCTTTTCCACACTTAAAACATTTTCTAGTCCCTTTAAGACAATCTACACCATGCTTCCTTCCACACTTTGTGCATAAGGAAACATTCATCTTCTTTTCACCATTATTCTGAGATTTCTCCTTGAACTCCATCTTTCGTTTCTTGTCAAAACCATGAGATGGATATGTAACACCAACTTCCATTTCTACCTTGATAGCACAACGCACAATTTCTTCATAGCTACTGAAGTCTCTTATAGCTAATGCCCTTCGAAGACTTGGTTTTAAGCCACTGAAAAATCGATCAACTTTACTTTCAGGTTGGATGATAATACCATAAGCGTACCTTGCAAGTCTTGTAAAATTTGATTCATAGGTACCAACAGATTCATCGTCCCTTTGCTTCAGTTCAAGAAACTCTTTCTCCATCTTTGTTCGAAGAATACGAGGGAAGTACTTACTGTAAAACAAGTTCTTGAACTCGTCCCATTCGATGGACTCAATTTCATCTCTTGGCCTCGTATTCTTGATAAGATTCCACCATTGATCAGCTTCACCTTCCAAACGATATACTGCTAAGATGGCTTTATCATGTTCAGAACATTGAAGAACTGAAAATATCTTTTCAGTAGTACTGATCCATTGTTCAGCCACAAGTGGATCAGAAGACCCACTGAAAGAAGGTGGACGTTGCCTCATGAAGGACTCAATAGAATATTGTTCCCTTCTCTGCTCATTTGGAAGTCCAGAATGATTCATAGCTTGTGTAAGTATAGAAATAAGATTTTGCAATCCATCTCCAATAACATTTGTTTGTTCAGGAGGGCAATCATTGCATTGTCCATTGCATTGATCAACACGGTTCCTTCGGGTTCCAGCCATCGTCTATAACCCAAAAAGAATAGTGTGAGAGGCAAAAATCATGCTAGGGAAAACAACATAATAAAGGGGGAGTACCTTCAATATCCAACATCTTAGGTTTAATTCTATGATCGTTAGCGTAGTTCTAGTACTATAACTTATACGTCTACTTAACCTTAGGGACATCCCTAGACATACCGTAGAAATATCTCTAGGGATATCACTAACGTTTTCGCATCCTAGTTTCCAAAGGTTGACTAAACCATTCCTCTGATACCAACTTTAAAGACCCGAAGCTTGACGTACATGGACATTACATTACATTTGCGGAATACTTAGTACATAACAAAAACACACACTAAAGGATCGTAATAGTTTAGTGTCTTTGGAAACTTGGAACGTAATCTTCTAATCATGGTGAAAGTTCTTTAATATCTCCCATAAAGGTCATCCCTTTTTTTTACCTAAAACCTTTCTTTATATCCTAGGGAAAAGAAAACATAAAAGGGTGAGCTCAAATGCTCAGTAAGGGTAAACAAAAGAAATATCAATCACATCATATATATAAGAACATAGCTTTTGGAAATCATAACCTGCAAAAAAAGCTCATAATATCATAACATGGGATAAATCATAGAAGTGAAATGTAATCCCAATAATCATAACATAAAACATGAAACTTTGTGGCATACACACATAATCATAGAGAATAATTTCTTGTTAGTCAAGACTCAATGCCAAGACTATCTTAGTGGACAAAGTCCCTTTCTGAATCGAGTAACCCTCGTTTCAGTCCTGTTTCACTGAACCGGTATAACCTACCATTTCAGCCATGTCTATCTCATGAGATATAAAATCTTTACCCAATTCATTGGAGGGAGATATAGGTCCCACCCATCTTATAATGAATCCTTTCTTATGTGTGCCACATAATCATAAATCATACATCATCGCATAACCCATGTAATAAAAATGGGATTCTTAAACAACATGACATCATAAAACAATTCATATAAGATAAAGGAATTCATAAAATTGTTTCTATCAAAACATAATCAAATCCATGTAATAATAGGGATAAAAACAGAACCCTTTTATTATCTTAGATGAAAAATAATTTTGATAAAACACTTGAACTTCATTCTTGAGGAAAATATCCTTTCTACTTCAAAAACATTTTTCCTTTCATAACATGTCATAAAACTTTAAAATAAAAGAAGTTGATTAAAAATAAACTTGAAAACTTGTAAAGGAAGCTTCTTGGAAATAATGTTTTAAAAATCCATTCATGTCGTATAAGTTTAAAAAAACATTCTTCGTACTTTTGTCGGAAAAGTCAAAAAGTACATCATACGAAAAACGACAAAAGATTCCTTTCATTTCTTTTACTAAAAACTCGCCGAAGGGTAAAAATGGATTTAAACAATTGTAGGTGGATGGAAGTAATATTACATATTGATGAAACATGGACGTGGATGATAAAATACACCCCAGTAAATACTTACGAATAAACAATCTCGGATAAAAATGAGATTGTGATATTTCCCTTACCTTAGGTCCGATTTTCTTCGTATGTGTCCGAACCTCCTGTATAATGATTTAAATAATGTCATTGACTTATTACAGAATCATATTCATTTTTATGATATCATATATGGTTCACTTATGACATTATATTACCCGTTCTTTTGTAAATTCCATGTTAAAGAAGCGTTTTGGGTAAAATCGTTTCATTTATCGTAGGTGTTTTGACTTGTTGTTTTTGACATTATTATTACTTATATCATGATTTAATTACTTCCATAATATAAAATATGATTTATATATCATATATATTCAGTATATATATATATAATAGATAGATAAATAAAATGAAAAACACCGTTCATGGAGACGGTAGTCCGTACGTACGCATGAACGCTGTTTTCCATTCCTTATTGTCTTGAAATGGAAGTAAGTAGATGAAATACATATATATATATATACATAAATCCAGTAGCTTTATAATGTCATATATTTCATTATTATTTCTTATATATACTTTATAATCATTCTTAAATGGTTAACATGGAGAATGAATCTCATCGCGTCGTGGAGACGGTAGTCCGTACGTACGCACGAGCGATGATATCATTTCCATAAATATTGAATTGAATTGGAGTGGATTATATAATATATCAGAATCAATATGATGTTGTAATAACTATGTATAGTTATTATTTACACCATTATACTCATCCATGTAAGGTGGTGGTGGAAAATAGATTACACCACGGCGTGGAGACGGTATTCCGTACGTACGCACGCGCGGTGATTTCTTTTTTTCCGTAGGATGGATAGATGGTGAAATAGGGTTGTTTCATACTTATAATAACATATCAGTATATGAGTGATACTGATTTTATTACTTCATAATGAAACAACCTAAGAAGAAGAAGTGGAAGAAGAAATAAAGAGGAAAGAATTGGTAACGGTAATTACCTCTTCTTTGAAGCGCCTCTTTGAGACCTCCTCTTAGGGAACTAGAATTGGTCTTTGAGGAAGACCCAAACCTCTAGGATTTTTCTAGGGAAGTGGAGAAGATATTTTGGCAGGGGTTGGCCGAGCTTGAGTGCTCAAATTGGTGTGAGGAGGAGGGGGAGGAGGTGTCCTTTTATAGGGGAGGAGAGGGGCACCTTAGGAATATCTCAAAATATTATTTTATATTAAAGTCAAAATCGGTTTATAATGGTTCCAAAGGGTCTTATTTCGAAGCTAAAGTGGGGATGGGTCGAAATCCTATCAACCAATAGAATTTAGACAAGTTTAGAATATTATTTTAACCTTATCAATTAGATTTAACTCTAAGTTAAATAATTTAACTTTTACCATGTCTTTTTTTTTTCTTTCACTATATGGTTAATACACTTATTATAACATGCCAAACGAACCCCAAATTGTTTATTATTAATATATATATCCTTAGCTAAGTCATTTGTCCGAACCTTAGATTTTTAGTAATAAAATAACAATTAATAATATAATATTTGATTTAAAAACTATTTTGTGTCAATTTTGACACTATTTGATATATGATTTTTGTGAGAGTCATAACAGAATTAAATGTTCGAACCAAGTTAATTAAAGCAACATTAATATATCATAGTAATCTAGAAAATTAGTGGAATTCATAAAAAGTCTCAAATTACATTTATTTTGGTGTTTATAACATCAATTATGTCAATTTTTCATTAATAAGATAATTACTGCATCATCATTGTGTCATAAATAAATTAAATTATTTAAAGTATAAAAATTACAAATAAAATACCATTATGTAGGAAATATTTTTATCTTTCTAATGAATATTTATAATCTAAAATCCAACATATATAACCCTTTGTAACAATTGTTTTGCTAAAAGATATATGCTTGTGTCATTTTTGTATTCATTTTAACTTAATTAAAATAAAGTGTCATTATCACTTACAAGTGGATCAATGGGGTCCCAAAATCGACCCAAAGATGCCCATGGTCGACCATGTATCAACCAATGGGGTTAAGACACGTTTTAGGGTAATTTAATATTATTATAATATTATTTTTTAACCCTTATTTACCGGATTTACCCTTAACCATGGTAAATAAAATATTTACCGCAGTAATTATTCAAAATGTCTAAAAATAAAAGTTATCTATTTACACAATTTGAAAATCCTGATTCCAAATATGGAATCCATTTTTCTAAATTCAAAACACAGAAGTGGAAGAAATTAATTTAAAATTAATTCCCGCTGTCAAAACAAAAAGCGTGTTTTTTTTAAGAGATAATAACTATCAAAAGATTGACACTTGTTTATGTTCGGTTTAATTGTAAAATTGTGTCCAATGACCAACATTATATTAAGTGGTAAAAATATATTATAAATATACTTTAAAACCATTAAATATTATAATTTAACCACATAATATATTACGATGAAAAAAGTTGTTTTTAATTAAAATATAGCGTGTTTTTACTATTCATTAAAATATGAAAGTTGTCGGAAAAATATCAAAACTTTATCTAATGTAAATTTTTACATCCTGATTCAAAAGAAGAATATTATTTTGTCAAATTGAACATATAAACATGTCAAAAACTATATTTAAGGTGGGTGCGCCATCAAAAGGCGGTAAAACTACATTTTTTGAAAAATACTTATTTTACCCGAAAAATTTATTTTGTTCTTATACCATGTTCTAGAAATGTGTAAGATGAATAATAATGTTATAAAATTCAAAATTTAGTTAATACTATTCATAACGGCTAGTTCATGACAATATTATAATAATATAACATTGTTTATTAAAACCCTGTATTGCGTACAACACACGCTATCGAGGAAGGTCGCGATTGCGTGTAATGCAAGCCAAGTCAGGGTTGCGTGTTGTGAAAGAATCCTTCATTGTTTCGTATAACAGAATCCAACCATATTTAGTTTATACATTTAATATATATATATATATATATATACTCAATGTTGCGTAGAATAACTATTATCAAAATTGTGTTTAACACGGTCCAAGAATAGTGTTGCGTATACTACAAGCTAATACGGTGTTGCTATAGCGCAAGGTAATCTCGGTGTAGAATACAACACAAGACATTAATGAAATTAAAAGAATATTTTTCATAAAATCTCGGGGTGTTACATCCACAGTCAATCATAACGCATTCAATAAAATAAGGATGATTGTATTATGATAAATCAACTTAAATAAAGATAAAAATATAGTAAAGGATATTGAAAAAGATGAAAATAATCATCAAAACTGTTTGAGAGAAATATCCAAGTTTTCATGAAACCATTCAAATGTCACACTATTTTTCATTAAATATGTTCAAAATTTATTTTTGAATCAAAGTGTCCCCTTCCAATTTGAAAATTTTAAAAGGAATTATAATTTCAGAACATTTATTTTTATATAATTAAATACATAAAACCATTTTTTAAACATGGACATTAATGGGAAATATTTAGAATAATAAATATGTAAAACATTTAAAACAATTTTTTAGTTAAAGAGTTCCTTACCAAATAAGTGACGCTTGAATACAAGTAATTGGGGAATTAAATTAATAAAAACATTATAATATCATGATAATAAAGGAATTCATGATATAATATGTTGAAGGATAGTATATAAACCCTATAAAGGTGAATTTGTGCATAATGGAAAAGGGGTCTCAAATGAATGTAAATTGAGACGAAATACCTTATAAATACCATATCCTTATATTAAAGATAAATCAATAAAATAATCAAGTGTGAAAAATCTAAAACCACTCAATGCAATTATATATTCATTGTCAATAAATCAGATTAAATTCACACATATTCTTGTAGAAACAAAACCAATGGCTTGGATGTTTAACTCAATAAATGGAAATTGAGTTAAGATTACCCTTAAAATGTTCATATCAATTGAATGAGAATTTATCAATGGAGTGATTATGAGTAACAAAGGTGTATCCACAAAAATGGGAGTGGATATTACTATATAAATAATAAATAGTTATTCCAAACATAATCTTGCAGTTAAATAATCAATGAAGTATGCGTAAATCCCAATGTGTGGAAATTGAAAATTGAAATTCCCTTACAGATTTGGTAACTCACAAAACATACATCCCAGGATAGAAGTACCATAAATTGAAGATTTAAATAAAAATAAATTAAATTATATTACACAATGTATACAATCATGGGTATTATATACCCAACCCAAATGAAAATAGTGGAAATATATCATGAATCTCACAGAAATAAGAAGTGTGATAAAAATTCCTTTCCACTTTGTAATCAATAGACTCGTATGACCATATGTTAATAACCACCAAACGAATCACATAATACAGTGAATATAAATATAATCATGATAATATATATAAAATGGCAGTACATGATACACCACATGCAATAAATAAGTGGCGAACAATGGAAATTTCACTGAATTAAAAGTGTGATCAGAAACCCCATACATTGTACTTTTCCTTAGAATAGTGTAGGTTAACCTCATGTATAATGGTGAAATAATGGTTATTAAAATATTCAATAACGAAATAAATAAATATTATATCATATAAGATCTTCTAATATTTCTTTGTTAACGATATTTTAGCAGTATCATTTTTTCGGTTGTTAACTAATTCGTTTTCCTTTATATGTTTTGTTACGTAAGTCATGTTTGTTATGTATAGTCTGTATTTGATTTATAACCAGAATGATATTAAGTTCTTAAACATTATATTTAATAACAAAATAAAAAATATTCTTCAATGATTACGATGGGGAATGAATCTCATCACCTTCATGGAGATGGTAAGCCATACATATGCATGAGCGACAATATCATTATATTGATGGTAAAATCATATGTAACTTGATGTTATATTTATTATTTAAATCTATTATACTAATTATTATTCCCATCCAAATAATGATGTGTATGAATAATAAACTACACCATGGCGTGGAGACTATAAGTCGTACGTACACACGTATGGTGACTTTATCATCTACAAGATGAATAGAATAACGAATATGGTTATACCATATTTATAATAAAATCACAGTATTTAAAAGTTACTAGATTTACTATTTTTTTATTGAAAAACAAGAAAGAGGAAGTGGAAGAAGAAAAAATTTGAAAGAGGGTGGTGAAATTATTACCCCTTCTTTGGGTGCTTCTTTTTGAGTTGAACAAAAGGGCTCCATATGTTGTCTTTCTGATCAATGTAATGACTCTAGGATTATGTTAGGGATGTTGGGAGGATATTTGGGTATGGTTTGGCTGAGACAAAGGGCCTTGGAGGTGTGATTTTGGGAGAAGGGGGAAGTTTCCATTTATTAGAGGGTTGGGGGGCACTTTAGGAAAGCATGAAATATTAGTTTATAATAAAATAATATTTGGTTTTTAATGGCTCAAAAAGTATTTATTTAGAGAATAAGGTGATTATGGGTCAAAAAACTATCAATAAATATGTTTTAGATAGGTTCAGGTCACCATATTAACCTTATCTTTTAGATTTAACTCTTAGTTAAATAGTTTTACATTTACCATGTTTCTTTATATTTTTATATTATATGGAAAGTTAACATACTATAATATGCAAAGAGAACCCCAAGTGGTTAATTATTGATATATATATTCTTAGATACGTCCTTTGTCCAATACTTTTATTTTTATGAATATTATTTCAATTAATAATATAGTATTTTTTTTAAAAAACTCCATTATGTCAATTTTGACACTATTTAGTATTTGATTTTTTTGAAATCCATAAAAACATTATCACTATGAATTAAATTTATTTAATCAACTAAAACATGTAATTTTAACCTATAAAATTAGTGTAATTCATAATAAGTCCTAATTTACATTTATTTGGGGATTTATATTATCAAATATTTCACTATTTCATTAATAAGGTAATAACTGTATAATCATTGTGTCATAAATAAATTGAATTATTTAATTTCTAAAAATTATGAATAAAATACCATTATGTAGGAAATTGTTTATCTTAATAATGAATATTTATTGTCAAATTTATATTATGTGTAACCCAATATTAAAAATTGTTTTATTATTAATCATTGAATTTAACACTTTTAATTATTCTTTAAATAAAATAATAATAAAAGTTCTAATCTCATCCGAGTAAAAAAAATAGGATAATATTGTATCCCCAAGGTTTTTTGGTCTAATTACACTTATCCAATAGAATTATGACAAGTCTTAGGGTAATTATAATATCATGTTTACCCTTAATTACCATATTTATTTTTAACCGTGTTAAATAAAAGTCAAAAGTAACTATTAACCACAAATTATTTTCATCTTATTCAGCCATATTTCTCATATAGATGTTAAAAGTGTCCCTTGGAATTTTTAAATTCAACTCACAGATGCTGAAAAAAAAATTTATGCGAATTTTCAAATAATCATAGAATATGGGGAAAAGACAATTAAAAGATCATTAAAATTTTATATATCTAAATTTATTATAAAATGAATTTAATAAATTAAATTGAACATATATAGTTATTATGTAACTATTTTGACTTAAAATAAATAAAATAAACAATTATTTAAATAAAAAGTCTGTTTTAAACAATAATGCAGTGTTTTTCACTATTATTAAAAAATTCAATGTTTTCAAAAAATAACAAAAATTATCCCGATGCTAATTTTGAAATTTAATGTCCATAAATGAATTGAATTTTAACAAATTAAAAACATAAAATTTTCATTAATTCATTTAAAGTTAATTCTCTTTTCCAAATCAAAAAACTTGGTTTTTAAAAAGTAAAAACTATCAAAATATTGACATGTGTTTATGTCAAATTTAAACATGAAATTACTTATAATTACCTAAATTATATTAAATGATAAAAATATAATCTAATTATACTTCCAAACCATTCAAATTCATAATTTAACACTATAAATGTTTTCTTTAAAAAAATTGTTTTTAATTAAAATTTTGTTTTTTCAGTATTCATCAAAATTTGAAAGTTATCAAAAAAGTACATAAAATTTTTACACATAATTTTTTTTCCCAATTCTAAAGAAGAATTTAATTTCATAAAATTAAATATATAAAAGTGTCAAATATTTCTATTAAAAAGGGGTTTTCCATTAAAAGGTGGAAAAATTGAATTTTTTGAAAAATACTTCGTTTATCTGAAAATTGAATTTTTTCTTATATTATATCTAAGAAACACATAATATGGATTCGTAAATTATATGGAGTATATGAAATTAAAAATTCAGTTAATAAAATTCATAATGTCTTTTTAATGGCTAATTTGGTAAGTCGTGGTGCACTCAAACTCGGTGTTGTGTGTAGCGCAAACTATTTAATTACATTAAAGAATTTAACATACAATGAAATCCTGGGGTGTTACATTATTCTCCCCTTTTGGAAATTGCATCCTCAGAATTTTAAAATTGGTCTTGGGATCTTCATTTAAATTCCCACATCAGAAAAAATTTCAATAAAACTATCACTTCGAAGGAAATATAGAGACGTATAATGGTCACCTGAGATAATCCATATTAGGATTCCATGTAGGAATACATTGATATAGAAGATAAAATAAGTGTTAAGTTATAATGTAGAGTGATATAAAATATGATCAGGAGAAAGTTAGCAACAAGAAAACCACAAACCTATGATGGGATAAATGGTCATTAGTTTCCTATTAGAAAAATTTAACAAACCACATTTTTTGGTTTAAGTTCCATTTCATAATGTTGAGTAATTTATTTCTTAGATTGACTAAGAAAATAAAAAGATGTACCTACTTTTTAAGTATAGTTTCATCCTTTAATAAATTTCTACATGTTTCACATCTTTTTTTTTTCAAACAATGAGTATTCAAGATGACTTGGTCACACCTGAATCACTAGAATCAACTTCTAGACAATCACATAATCCTAAAATGATAAACTATATGATTACCTTTCCTTTATATATTAAACAAAACCAAAATGGTTTTTAAAAGATCAGATGATCCCCAAAAGGATAATTTTTTAGATAAAGAAATACAAATCTTAATTTCTAAAATGAAACCAAAAAAACCCAAATTTAAATAAATAACATTGAATAAACAATTGGTCTTAAAATCCTTCAATATAATCAAAAATAATATTGAAACACAAAACATAGAATAATTTTATTATGTAGTATTTCACATTAAATTGTATCTCCAAATAACATCGACTACTCTTAAAGTCACATACATAAATGTAGTTAACCTAATCACATATTCTCTATGATAGGTTAATCATTTCCACAAATAACCCAAATCTCTATAAATCAACAATAAAAAAGTAGATAAAAACCCAACATTACTCCTCAAATAAAATCCAATAGTATTCTATTTTCCTTAGGTATATAATGTTCCAACAAAGCGAACTTCATCCAAAATTACATTTATCACTTAATCACCAAATCATTTTCCTATACCCTAGATATCAATTGGATAAGACATAAGTTCCAAAATCATCATATTATTGATCAATAAATTAATTTAACTAAAAATAAGTAGTCACACTAACCAGGGACATCACGTAGTGAAGTGGTATGTGATAAATTCCAATACCACTCTGGTTATAGGTTCGATTCCCACTGCATTGTCTGACGTGATGGGTTTTCATACATTCTGCATGTTGTCCTTTTTCATAAAATATATTTTATAACATTCCCAAAATGAGATAAATTCCTCAAATTAAAAATAACATAATTTCACCACAAATGTAATCTCATACCTCACATTTAATCCCAAAATTTAATATCTTGTGATTGCCTCAAATTTGAGGATCATATAAACCCAAATGGTTATTTATAACTATATCAACAATAGAAAATATAATTCTACCTAAAATTGCAATTTCTCATAAGCAACTGCCGGGTTACACGTACAATGGAAAAGTCATCCAAAGTAATCCCATCATCAAAGGCCACTACTAGTTTTAAACATTTCACCATCTATTTATTTACACATAGGTTCTTCATTGACTAAGAGTTTATCATATAGAATAAGTCATTCACTAGGGGTATTCCTAGGTCTACTACATTTATGGAAAATGACTGTAAATGGATTCTTGGTATAATTTTTTTTCTTCCAATGTACTCTTCATTTTTCATCAAAAATTATTTACTTAATGTTCTTCTTTCCCACACATAATGAATTTCTTTGTTCAATTGAGACACTTACCTAGGAGCCTTCTTCCACATTTCTTACATGATAGAAATTGAGATTTCTTATCTCCATGGTCTCCACTACTGGAGCTCTTATCATTCACCACCTTTCTCTTCTTTCTTGAGTCCAGGATTTGGTTAATATATATGTTTTTGATCACATTTTTAGAAATATGATTCTTCATGAACACAAAATATTTTAGACCTATCAACATTCCATTTATTTGATCATTTCCACCACCAATCCAACCTTGTACATCATGTTCAATGTTACTTTTAATTCCTTGGAATACAACCATTGACTAACACAAGAAATCACAGTGTGAGTCATAAAATCATTTAGAGAATATCATAACACCTTATTTTCAATATAAAAACCCTTAGGAATATCCAATGTTATTTATTCTCATCTTATATTAAAATGCTTCAAATATATTTTAAAGAAAATGTGAATTATCCTAAGCATATCCACTGGGAGTGTCGTAACCAATAGCACAGCAAGGCCCATTGTCGTTTACCAGGATACCATGGGTTCAGCCCAAAACTCATTGTTCGAGTTTTCACTCCTAGGTACATATGTTTCAAATTATCCTCTACCTACTCTTATCCAGAAATGGTTGTATGAATTGGAAAACCCACATAATATTTGAATTGCCAATTTTTTTTGATGTTTTCCTATACTAATCCTCAATGGCTATCTTTTGGCAGTGTTTCCAAATAAGAGTTTTTTCTAAATCTTGCTTCTATGGTTTGTACTATACTTCCTATAATACCAATTGTAATGCCCCGACCCCAATTACCCAGAATTGGTGCATTATTACATGACATTATCATGGTAGAAGGAATCATTACCCGAAAGACCGATCAGTTTAGTAGCCTTTGAAGTACTATATACATACATATGTTTTAAATTACATCATGAAATAAAAACAACAACATTGTGTCCCCTTTGAACACTCTTATATCCCTTATAATTTTCCGATATGTTAATCATAATATACTTCTTTTCATCCTTGGAGAAATAATAAATAAGAAAGGGGTGATCTTAGATGCTCAATAAGGATAACAATATAGTGGAAACCATTATAAATAAGAAAAAAAATCTAAGGCAACGTAGAAGACCAGAACACAAGCCTTTTAAACTTATACTTCAGTATAATATGGAAAAGATGAATCAAATAATGTCATTTACTTATTCACATGGATATTATACTAGTTGAATAATCACATCTAATATCAATAGCTAATTTCATAATGATGGTATGCATAATTTCAGACTTCATAACCACATAGTCAAGGCCTTGTGCCAAGACTACAAATAAGACTTTTTTCAGGGCCTTGTGCCAAGACACTGGTTTGCCTAATGAGAACTGCCGATGCATAGAGGATCTATAGCGGGTTACACTCGTCACTATCTAATTCAAAATCATTCCTCATATGTAATAGTGAACTACAATCTAAACATTCTTATTAAAACTAGGATACAAAATTCCAATATTTTAACCACTAAGCATGAATGGCATAAAAATAGCACATCCACAATCAATCATAAATCATTAAATATAATATGTACGATTGAATCATGATAAATAAACCTAAATCAAGAATAAAATACATTGAAGTATATTGACATAGAAGAAAATATTCATTAAAACTATTTGATATCAATATCTCCTTTTTCAAGAAAGCATTTAAATGTCACACTATTTATCAAAGAATCCATTTAAAATATATTGTTGAATCAAAGTGTCCCATACCAATTTGAAACTTTTAAATGTAATTTTAATATTAAAACATTTATGTACATATAATTAAATACTTAAAACCATTTTTAAAATAGGGACATTAATAAGAATGATTTTAATGAATAAATATTTAAAAAATTTAAAATCATATTTTAGTTTTGGAGTTCTTAAAAAAATATAAGACACCTGAATACAAGTAATTGTCGAATTACACTAATTAAAACATTATACTATCATTTGAATAAATGGATTCATGATATAATATGTCAAAGGGAATTATATACAATATATAAACGTAAATTGGTGTATAACGACAAAGAGGTCTCAAATGAATGTAAATTGAGACGAAATACCTTATAAAGACCATATCCTTAAATTGAGGATAAATCAATGAAATAATAATCTATAACAAAAATAAATACATTCAATATAATTAGATATTCACTTTACAATTTACAATTTACATTCAAACATATTATTGTAAAAACAAAACAAATGACTTTGATGTTTAACTCAATGAATGTAAATTGAGTTAAGATTACCCTAAAAAAGTTCATATCAATGGAATATGAATTTATAAATGGAGTGATTATGTGTATAAAAGGTATGTCCATAGAAAGAGGAATGGAGATTACAACATAAATAATAAATAGTGATTCCACACATAATCTTGGAGTAAAAAAATGATCGAAGTATGTGTAAAGCCCAATTAGTGGAAATTGAAATTTGAAATTCCCTTACAGATTTGGTAACATACGAAACATACAACCCATGAAATATGTATCACACAATTTTGATTTTAATAACCATAAATTAAATTATATTACAGAAATAATAAAATCATAGGAAGTACATAAACTACATAAAAAGTAATTGTAGCAATATAACATTAATCTCACTGAAATAAGAAATGAGATAAAAATCCATTACCACGTTGTAATCAATCGATTCATATGAGAAAAAGTTAATAACCACTAAATTAAAAACATTAAATCTAGAATATAAATAGAATAACGATAATATATTTCAAATGGAAGTATAAGATACACCACATGTTATAAATAAGTGGAAAACAATGGATTTCTCACTGAATTAAAAGTGAGATAAGAAACCCCTTACCTTGTACGTTTCCTTAGTATACGGTAGGTTAGCCTTTTTATAATGGTGAAATAATTTTTACTAAATTTTAAAAGAACAAAATACATAAATATGATTTCATATAAGATCTTATAATATTTCTTTGTCAATGATATTTCAGTAGTATCATTGTTTTGGTTGTTAACTTATTCATTTTCCATTATATGTTTTCTTATGTAAGTCGTGTTTTTCATGCATAGTATGTATTTGATTCATATCTAGAATGATATTATGTTCATAAAAATTAATTTTAAACATAAAATGAAAATTATTATAGAATTATTATTATGGGGAATGAATCTCATCGCGTTCGTGGAGACGGTAATCCGTACATACGCACGAGCAACAATATCATTATATTGATGGTGAAATAGTATGTAATTGGATGATATATCATATATACAGAATAGTTAACATGTAATATTTATTATTTACATATGTTATACTCATTATTATACATATCCAATTAATTATGTGTTCGAATAACAAACTACACCACGACGTGGAGACGGTAAGCCGTACGCACGCGCGTATGCTGACTTTTTCATTTATAGAATGGATTTAATAACTAATATGTTGTACCATATTTATAATAAAATCATAGTATATATACATTATTTTATTTATTATTATTTTATGGAAACAAAATCAAGAAATAGGAAGTAGAAGAGGAAAATAACTTGAAAGATGGTGGCAAATTTATTACCTCTTCTTTCAGTGTTTCCTTTTGAGTTGATCAAAGGGGATCCTTAGGTTGGCTTTCTGATCAATGTAAGGAATCTAGGATGATTTGAGGTAAGTTGATATGATATTTGGGTAGGGGTTGGCCGATCCAAAGTGATTTTGAGGTGTAATTATGAGAGAAGGTGGATGTTCCCTTTTATATGAGAGGTGAGGGGGACTTTAGGAAAATATTGAAATATTATTTTATAATAAAATATTTTTCAGTTTTTAATGGCAGTAAAATGATTTATTTCTATGATAAAGTGGGGATGGATAAAAAATCTCTCAAAAATAGGTTTTATATAGTTTTAGTTCACTATATTAACCTTATCTTTTAGATTTAACTCAGTTAAATAGTTTGACATTTACCATGTCTCTTAGTATTTTTTTTATTATATGGTTAGTTAACATACTATAAAAAGACAAGAGTAACCAATGTGGTTCATTATTAATATATATAATCTTATATAAGTCCTTTGGCTGATCCATATATTTTGAGGAATATAATATTAATTAATAATATAGTTTTTGTTTTAAAAACTCAATTATGTCAATTTTGACAATATTTAGTATTTGATTTTTTTGAAAGATGGAAAAACATTATAAATTGGAATAAAATTTATTTAATAAACCCTAACATGTAATATTAACCTATAAAATTAGTGAAATTTATCGACGTATCAATTTAAATTCATTTGGATATCTATAATATCAATTATTTTAATATTTCATTAATATGGTAATTACTACCTCATCATTGTTTTATAATTAAATTAAATTATCTAATGTAAAGAAATTATAAATAAAATTCCATTATGTAGGAAATCATTTTATATTTCTAATTAATATATGTAGTTTAATTTGTCTTATGTGATACCCTATATTAAAGATGGTTTATATATTAAACATTGAATTTAACACTTTTAACTCCTCTTTATATAACATAATAATAAATGTTATAATCTAATACAAGTAGACCAAAGAGGATCATATTTTATTCTTGATGTTTTTTTGGTAGAATTAAACATATCCAATAGAATTACGACATGTGTTAGGGTAATTATAATATCATTTTTACCCTTAAATACTTTATTTACTTTTAACTGTGGTAAATAAAAGTCAAAAGTTACTATTCAGAAAAAATTAATTTCATCTTATTGAACCACATTTTACTTACTGATGTAAATCGTGTCTCTCGGATTTTTTAAATTCATCTCACAGAATCAGTAAAATTAAGTTTTATGCAAATTTCAAATGCTCCTAGAATGATGGTAAAAGACGATAAAAATTTCAATAAACTTTTATATACCTAAACTTATTATAAAAGGACTCCATTGAATTAAATTGAACATATATAGGTATTATGTTTCTATTTTGACATAAAATAAATAAAATAATCAATTATTTAAATAAAAAGTCAGTTTTAAACAATAACGCATTGTTTTTCTCAATTCATAAAAAATTTAATGTTTACAGAAAAATACAAAAAATTCATCTCAGTATAATTTTCATATTTCTAAATCAAAAATGAATTCTATTTTACCAAATTAAAAACATATAAGCTTAGTTAATTAATTTCAAATTAATTATCATTGTCCAAACCAAAAAGTAGGTTTTTGAAAAGTAAAAACTATCAAAAGATTGACATTTGTTGATGCCAAATTTGAATGTGAAATTACTTATAATGAACTACATTGTATTAAATGATAAAAAATACAATATAATTATAATTCCAAACCATTAAAATTTAAAATTTTACAATATAAATTATTTCAATTTCAAAAGTGGTTTTCAATTTATATTTATTATTTTTCAGTATTCATCAAAATATGAAAGTTATCAGAAAAGTACCAAAAATTTATCCAAAATAAATTTTTATGTCCCAATTCTAAAGAATAATTTAATTTCATTAAATTGAATATATAAAAGTGAAAAATATTGGTTTTAAAAAGGGGTTTCCATTAAAAGGTGCTAAAATTGTATTTTTTGAAAAATAATTCTTTATATGACAAAACGAATGTGTTATTATATTATGGATAAGAAAAACACAATATTAATTATAAAATAATATGGTGTATATAAAATTCAAAATTCAGTTAATACTATTCATAACCACTTTTTGAACTACTAGTTTGGTAAGTCGTGATGTGCTCAAACTCGGTGTTACATGTAGTGAAAACTATTGAATTACTTTAAAGAAAATAACTTACTATAAAATCTTGGGGTGCTAAATATTGAATGGGGTGGTAACTCGAAGATTCACATTTGGGTGACTGCATGGTGCATGTTTAAATGTGTCTCTCAAAAAAGGATCACATGTTCCAGGTGTCTACCTTTCATGTAAACGATGTTTCTCAACATGTTTGATAGATCAAAGAGTTTCATCCTAACATGTACATGTGGTCATCCCAATGGTGATTACATGTAGAAGGGTGTCAACCAAACATTCCATGGGTATCTTCATTCCATGTTTGACTTAGAAGACAGTATCTTTCTGACATGTATAGTGTGTCTTCCTAACAGAGTTGAACGTCCAGGGTGCAACACATGATAAATGAAGATATCTCTAGGATGAATTTCCTGATGACATATGATATATCTTGGGTGCTTTGTGTGGTTAATGTTAATATGTCCATGTTTCCTTCATTGATAAAATAAAAAATCTTCTATGTGATTCTCCTGATTGAAACTGACATGTCAAGGGCCGCATGAGAGAATCATTGATCTTATAAGGAGTCATGTGATCACATGATCTTAAGGGAGTCACATGATGGGGCCTCATGAACATTTCCAGGAATACACAAATGAAAAAGGGAACATGTGTAAGGGTCAGTGTTCCATTTTCTATGATATCATTTTAATTATTCTTGGAAAATGGTTTTCAATGAAATAGAAGTGCATGGAAAATGTTCTATGTTGAGCTTTTACATTATTGAAGTTGTATGGAAAAGGGAATATATGTCCTTGGGTTCACATACTTGTAAAGGCCTCATTTTAGAGAGAGTACACGTAATAGGGTTCATATATGTGGATATTAAAATTGCATTTTAGCAGGTATATATGAATATTAAATGCCAAGGTATAAATGTCATGGTCAATATGAAAAAATCTTTAAATGGAGGGTTCACATAATTATATATCAGGGGATGCATGGAGGCATCGTGATATCATTCTTTTATTGTTTGGGGAAAATTATTTTTTTAATATTTGTTTTTATAATTTATGATTCATTCATGTTCTACATAATAGTGAAATTTCAATAGGAAACCACATGATGATCACTATATCATGTGATCATGTGACTTCAAATAGGTCATGATATGGGTTCTCATGACGTTGTCTCATGATTATCAAGAGAAATTTAATGAATCTATTATCCCCATGACTCCCCTGACATATTTTTATCCTCACTCCCATTCTCCTCTCATTCCAATTTTTTCAAAGATGGAATTATCCTATTTAAATAAAGTTATCCAGAAATATCGGTATCTTTTCATTAATATTGTTCTTTGTGAACCTGTATGAGTTAGTGGGAAACATTATATGATCAATTTAATATTACAGAAATGAAATTTCATAGTGGTTTCATGTGATCATATTCTTACCAACACCAAAGAATGTAACACTCCAAGCATCCATGGTATACTTCGCTTTGAATAATCCCATAGCTTACGTGGTACGCAACCCCGAGTTCTATCACACCCTAACCAATTAAATTATACATTTGAAGTGCAGTTATTAATAGTAATACCCAGTTTTTGAAATTTTATAAATTTTATATTTAAAATGGACTTCATTTTTTATTTCAATATATCAAAATTTTCTTAGGGTGAATTTTTGGTATTTTTCTAAAAGTTTTCAATTTTTTGATGAATAGTGAAAAATACGGGGTTATTTTTTAAAACTGACTTTTATAAAAATAATTATTATTTACATTTAAATTTAATTAATTTTAAAATAGATACATAATACCTATATTAATCTAATGAAATTAATTGGATTCATTTTATATTAATATTAGATATATAAAATTTTATTTATCTTTTTATCGTCTTTAACCTTGCTTCTAGGCACAGTTGCAAATTTGCATAAAACGTAATTTTACCACTTATGTAAATTTATTTTACAGAATATGATAGACAACGTTATCATTAGTATGTAAAATGTGGTTCAATGAGATGAAAATAATTTTTGGTGAATAGTGTATTTTGAATATTGTTTTCCACGGTTAAAAGTAAATAGGGCAATTAAAGGTAAAAATAATATAATAATTCCCCCAAAACATGTCCTAATTCTATTGGATAAGTGTATTTCGACCAGAATCAACCTTTGTACACAAATTTTATCCTTTTTTATACACTTTTATTATATTCAGACATTTATTATATTTTATTTAATAAAGATTTAAAATTGTTAAATTCAAACATTAATAACTAATTTTATTTAATATATGGTTATAAATAACTAAAATTCTACTATAAATAATAATTATAAAGATAAAAAGATTTCCTATATAATATAAATTTATTTATCTTTTTTAGACATTAAAAATTTAAATTTAGTAATGACACAATGATGATGTAGTAATTACCTTGTTAATGAAATATTAAACTAATTGATATTATAAATATTAAAATAAATGTAAATAAAAGGTTTTGTTTCTATACACTAATTTTATATGTGATTATGAAATGTTATGGTTGATTAAATGTATATTTTTATATGTAATAAATTTTTGATGACTTTAACAAAAAAAATACAAAATAGTGACAATGTTGACATATATGAGTTTTCAAAACAAATGCTATTTTATTAAATTATTTAATAGTCCTTAAAATATAAGGTTAACAAAATGACTTATATAATGTTATATATGTCATTAATGAATTAATTTAGTTTCTATTGGCATTTTATAGTTACTATATTAACCATCGAGTATAAAAATACAAGAAGACTTGGTAAAAGTTAAACTATTTAACAACGAGTTAAATATAAAATATATGGTTTATATGGGGACCTAAATTTGTCTAAAACCTATTGGATGAAAATATCTCAATCCATAGACACATTAACCTAAAAATAAATCTATTTTGAGCTATTATAAACCGAAAATAATATTATAATAAAATAATATTTCAATCTTTTCCAAACGTTCTCTTCACCTCTCTTATAAAATGTTACTTCCCCTTCTCTTAAATTCGCACCACCAAATCCATTTCTCTCAGCCCACCCATGTAGAAATATCCTCTAAAATACACTCAATTAATATTATAGGACTTACTTTGATCATAATTCCATCCAATGGATCCCTTTTGGTCAAATCAAAAGGAAGAACCTGAAGAAGACGTAATTCTTTTACCACCAATTTGAAAGTTATTTTCTTCTTCCACTCCCTATTTATTTGTTGTTTCCATGAAAAAATAATAATTCCATTACCTTGTAAAAATTATATGTCATTGTAAATATGGACCAACCATATTCTATATACTATCCATCCTATGAATAACAATTTCAACATACCTACGTACGTACAGCGTACCATCTCCACATCGTGGTGTGGTTTGTTATTCAACAATTCATTATTTGGATTGATATAATAATGAGTATAATTGATGTAAATAATAAATATAACATTTTAATGATTCTGTATATATAATATAAAATCCAATTTCATATTATTTCACAATCAATAGAATAATATTAGCACTCGTGCATACGCACGGCTTACCGTCTACATGACGCGGTGAGATTTTTTCCCCAATGTAACCATTCAAGAATAATATTAATTTGATGAATAAAAAAATGTTTAAAAACTTAATATAATTCTAGATATCATTCCAATACATACTATCTATAAAAAAAATGACTTTCTTTACAAAAACATATAAATGAAAATGAATCAGTTAACACCCGAAACATTGATACTACTGAAATATTATAACAAAATAATTATTAGAGTATCATATATGATATCATATTTATGTATTTGGTTCTGAAATAATTTAATAACAACGATTTAACCATTATACAAGAGGTTAACATAGCCTTGACTAAGGAAAGGTACATGTTAAGGGTTAATATTACAATCTCTTTATTAGATGAGTTTGTTTATACATAAGTATCCATTAGGTCTTCTCTATAATCCACTTCCATGTTTCATAAAAAAAATTCCAAAATTATTTACTATTCCCTATACAATGTTTTAATTTAATTTCTAACCTTGTTTGAAAATTTATAAAAATTTTTGAACTAAATCTTTCTATCATTTTCCAAAGAAGGTTTTTATTGACCTATTTGAAAAATCAAGGAAATAATGTTTTTTATCTTATACGGTAGGTGGGGATATTTTCCCCCATTATAACAACTATGAAGCTCCCCATTAATATATTATATGAATATTTTCAAATTAAATGTTTTATTTTATAATTATATGACCTTTAAATGATTTTAAATTAGAATGATTTATTGCTCGCAAATACTTTTTTTTATTAATTTCATCTATGTCATCATCTATTGTCATATTTTATGTTTAATTGATGTTGGTTTATTGTGAAAAAATATTCAAAAGTGTATTGATAGTTTTATGATCTGTTTGACTATGGATGTACAATTTTCATGTCATTCCTGGTTTTTGGATAAATTATTAACATTTAGTATGTTAGTTTAATCCAAATATTTTCGTTATGTTTCACCCTTTTCATGTGAGGAATGCATTGGACGTAGTAAGTGGAGGGCGGTCCCATGATTACCCCGAGATGAATCAGTGGGTCTCATGTGAATAATTTGGGTCTTGAAACAAGGCATTCAAAATATTTTTATTTTTAGTCTTGGCATGAGGCCTTGAACAGGTGGTTATGATGTCTGGCATTATGTGTTCCATCATTATGAGATTAGATTTTGATATTCCATGAGATTATTTGACAAGTAAAATATCCATGTAAATATTTAATTTCCATTATTTTATTTATCTTTTCCCTATTATGCTGAAGTTTAATATTAAAATTTTTGTGTTTTATTTGTATACATTTCCTTAAATGTTTATGCTTATTTATGATAGTTTCCGCTACATTGTTATCCTTACTGAGAATATGAGCTCAGCAATTTCTTATGTTTCATTTTTTTAAAGATGTGAAGAATTATATTATGATTGACCTTCATGGATATGTTAAGGGAGATGACTATGTTCAAAGAAGAAACAATGTTGTTTTTCATTTCATAATGTAATGTAAAACTTGTGAATGTATTTATTACGTACAAGGATACTAAATTGGTTGGTCTTTAGGGACGAGATCTCTTGTGATCATGCCAATGTTATGAAATAATGCACCGAATATGGGTAACGAGGGTCATGGCGTTATAGTTTGTATCATTGGGATTTTATTACAAACATTGGAAACTAGTTTTTGAAAAAACTCTAATTAGAGATCATTACCCTAAGATAGACTTTGAGGATTAGTATAGAAGAACATCCCAATATTCTGGAAATGTATATATTATGTGGGTTCTCTATGAAATAAATCCTTGTCTAGGTACTAATAGTGGACCTAGTTCTAGAAAATATGAACTTGGGTGTGAAAAATCCAAAAACGGAGCTTTAGGCTTGACCCGAGGTATCCGGGTACACGACAACAGGTCTTACTCCACACCTACTTTGAAAATTTGGGGGGATATGCATTAGATAATTCACATATTCATTATAAAAAATTATGAAGGATTTATGATTGAATACATCACCAAAGAAAATATTTTTTATGATTATGGATTTTATGCATAAACCGTTAAATTTATATTAAGTATTTCATATGTTTTGATTTATGCATTGTGATCCATAAACAAATCTAGTGAACGACATTGTTTAGAAATGGAACCTAGTGGATGGAATGGAAACTATATCAACACATGTAATATATATAGTGATTTCCCTCCTTTTCAAGATAATTATTGTGGAGTTTTTTATTCAACTGGTAATGAACAACTTATAACCATACTAAGACACCTCACTCAGTTTATGAATAATAACCTTACCCATATGGAGTACCCTAATACACAATGTGGAGTATCAATGTTAGACAATTACATGAAGAATCAACCACCAACATTGAATGGGAAAACAAATCCATTTGTATGAAAGCAACAGAAAATATTCTTAGAGAAAATATTTCATACTTTGGGGGGTAGTGAATTGTAGAAAGTTGTCATGGAATTTTATCTCCACTTAAGAGATGTAGATCAATGATAGTCAATAATTAAAAACAAAAATGAGGATGAAGAAGTATCAAATATGGAATGGAGGGAGCTTGAAGAGCATTTCTTAGAAAAATAATTTCTTTATGAGCATCGAGCTAGTATGCAATGGAAATCCTTGAGTCTGAGGAAAAATGAGGATGATAATGCTGCAATGTGTGAGGAAAACATTATAGTGTTAGCAAGTCGTGCTTCAAATTATATATGTAACCCATGAAGTAAGATTGATAGATTCATTTCTGGGTTAAAATCATTCACCAATTGATCATTAGTCTCATAATCCTCTCATCATACGAAGATATAATACCATGTTCTATCAAGATAGAAAAGTAATTCTATATGTCTTATTACATCAAAGAGAAGAAAGAGAACAAGATATATTTTGAACACTCTGGAAAAGGAAATAAGGGGAAGAAATAAAATTTTGAATTTCTATACTGCAGTAATTGTGGGAAAAAACACCCTAGTACATGCCTAAAGGGGATGTGAGTTTGTTACAAGTGTGGAGAAAAGGTCCAATATGATCATGATTTCAAGGGTAATAAAGAGGTTTTCAATGCTAAATGATACAATTGTAATGAAATGGGGGATTATGGAAATTAATGTCCTATGCATCACGGAAACATACCACAGAAAAGGCCAAGGGAGTAAGGCCAATCTTATGCGATCAGAAATGATGAGGTTGAATATCTGAATGACAAGGTGGAAGGTTCATTAATCATTTAATCAAAATTATCCAAGGATTTATTTTATTCTCGACCATCACATTCTTTCATATATTCTCAGTTTTCCATGATAATTAGATATTTCCAATTTGACTAAACAATGGAGTTGTCAATAAAAACTCTTAAGGGAAGTATCATAGCCACATTTTTTCAATCAGTTACCATTATGGTATATAGAATTTCTTTATCTACTGATATTATTTGGATTATCATCATTTAATTTTATATAATCCTCTATATGGATTGTATTTCAGACCATGATGCAAAAATTTATTCTTAGAAGAAGGAGGTTACGATTTTTTATGATGATAAGAAATCCCATATCTTTTGAATAGAAATATCACCATCTGATTCTCATCTAGATCCACCCCTAGTTAGTCTACTAAATTCAATTATTGTGGAGAAAGGGAGTGAAATAACCATGGTTATGTAAAGGAATATTCAGATAGAGGATGTACCTATTCTTCAAGAATATGTTTATGTGTTTCCAAAGGATTTTCCTACACATCCTCCAGAATGGTAAATTGAGTTTTCCATTGACATAACTCATGGTTCAAGGACAATATAGAAGACCCATTATAGAATAACCAGTGTGGAATTAGTGGAACTAAAGAAACAACTGTAGGAATTGAGTAATAAAGTATTTATTCAACCAAGTTTTTATCCACGGTGATCCCCTATTCTTTTTTTTAAAGAAATAATGATCTATGAGGTTTTTCATTGACTATAGAGAGATGAATTCTATAAAAATAGAGAAAAATTATTACATACCTCACATTGATGATTTATTTGATCAATTTTACAGAGCTCAATAATTTTACAAGATTGACCTTCGATCTGGTTACCATCAGTTGTTCTTGAAGAAGGAATACATTCCAATGACAGAAATTTAAACCAAGTATAGGCATTATGGGTTTATAGAAATTTCTTTCAGACTGACTAATGCACCCTCTGTTTTGATCGATATAATGAATAAAGTTTTCAATTACTATTTGGACGAATTTGGATTGGTATTTATTAATGATATCATGGTGTACTCCAAAAGAAACAAAGATCATGAAAATAACTTGCGTACTATCCTAACGAATCATAGAAGAAAGGAATTATATTGAAAGTTACTTAAGTGTGAATTATGGTTTCAGGATATTTCATTTCTAGGCCATATTTTCTATAAGGATGGAATCTCTCTTGAACCTTCAATGCCAATCAAAATCCAAGAATGTCCAGGACCGACGTGTATAACTAAGGTACGCGGTTTTATTGGATTAGTAGGTTAATATCGACATTTTGACTAGAACATTCCAGATTGGATAAACCATTAACTAATCTCACACATAAAGGTGTTAAATTTGGTTGAAAAAATAGTGTGAAGAATGTTTTGAAGAATTGAAAATAAGATTATTCAATGCTCTTATCTTGAATCTACCATCCGGGAATGATGGTTTTGTTATTTATAGTGATGCTTAAAAGAAGTTACTTGGTTATGTCCTTATGCCGAATGATTGAGTTATCTCATATGAATCACAGTAGAAAAAAATTAATAAACAAAACTATCCTATTCATTATCTTGATTTAGCCGCTATACTCATTACTCTGAAAATATGGAGACATTATCTCTATCGGGAAAACTATGAGATATTTACTGATCATGAGAGTTTGAAGTATATTTTATCACAAATAGAACACAACATGAAGAAAAGGTAATGGCTTGAACTACGCATGGATTATGATTTCACAATACACTACCACCTAGGTATGTAAAATAAGGTGGTATATGCTTTGAGTAGAAATAATTAAGGAGTTCTGAACAATATGAGATTTGAAAGGGATCCTGTGTTAATGGATCTCATAAAGAAGGATATGGGAATAATCATGGAAGGTGAAACATCAATAATTTTTCAAATGGTTGCCAATCCATCTTTAATAGATTGGATAAAATGTTCTCAGACAGATGGTGAGGAGTTTCAAAAGATAATTAATGCTGTTAATGATGGAATATTGACTGACTTCGTACGTGAAGATTGAATTTCAAAATTTGGAAAGAGGATTTACGTTCCCGATATACCAGATATGAAAAGGGAATTGCTAGATGATTTTGATAACACAAATTTCTATATACACCCTGGTAGTACTAGGATTTATAGATATTTGATGAAATATTTATGGTAGGACAACATAAAGAGTGAGATTGGGGATTATGTGTCAAGATGTATCGTTTGTCAACATGTGAGTGCTAGAATACAACATCCTAGAGGATTCATGAAACCACTTCCCATACCTGAGTGGAAAAGGTATGATATTATGATATACTTTGTCATGGAGATACTAAAGACTCCTAGATGGAATAATGAAATATGGGTCATTGTTGATTATCATAACAATTCTGCACATTTTTTTGATATAAGAGAAGATTTACCACATGAACGTTTAGAAAGACTATATATTAATAAATTTTAAAGTCTTCAAGTTATACCCCTATTGATTGTTTCGGATCATGATCCCCATTTTACATAAATATTCAATAAAATTCTTCAAAAATAACTTGATACTGAACATCGGTTTAGCGTGACCTACCAACCTCAATCTGATGGACAATTACAATGGACTATTCCAACCTTAGAAGATATGTTGACATCCTACTCAGTTGACTTTCAAGGTATATGGGATCAACATTTAATTATGGTAGAATATTCCTATAGCATTAGCTTCTATTCAAGTATTCAAATGGAACCATATGATGTGTTATATGGAATGAGATGTCTCACGTCATCTTGGTGGGATGATGTTCATGGAAGAAAACATGTTGGCAAATAACTTGTTGAGTAAATAGTGGAAAAAGTGATGATTATACAAACCCAAATAAAAAAAACTCAAAGTTGGAAAAAGATATATGCCAATAACTGAAGGAAGGATTTGGAATTTCAAGTAGGGGATAATTGTTTCTGGTAGGTATCACCATGGAAGGGTGTTATATGATTCGGTAAGAATGGTAAAATAAGCCTGAGGTTCCTCGGACCATTATAAATTTTAGAATTAATTGGAGTTGTTGATTACCTTTTGGAAATTCTTCCAAGTCTCTCCAAATTTCATAAAGTTTTCTACATTTCACTATTGAAAAAATATGTTCCTGACCCAACACATATACTCACCTATGATGAAATATAACTTGAACCCAAACTATCCTATTGAGAAGAGCCTATCAAAATTATTAATACCAGATAATAAGTGTTAAGAAACCGGACAAATCTTCTGGTAAATGTTCTTTGAAGAAACCAAAAATTTGAAGAGGCAATGTGGGAACTTAAGGAACTTATGGTAAATAATCACGTAATTGTTTTATGTAGTAATATTCTAGAAATTTTTACGATGAAATTATTTAAAGGATTTAATAATGTGACACTCGAATATTCCATGGTACGTTTCTCATTGAATAATTCAATAACTTTTTTTGTACGAAGCCCCTAGATCTAGCACACCATGACCAATCAAACTAGCCATTTTAAAAAGAAGTTATGAATAGTAATACACAATTTTTGAAATTTTATAAATTTTATTTTTCAAAATGGACTTCATTTTTGGATTCGGAATATCAAAATTATATTAGGGTGAATTTTTGGTATTTTTCTGAATAATTTATATTTATGATGAATAGTGAAAAAACTACGTTATTGTTAAAACCCGGTGTTTATATAAATAATTATTATATTTATACATTTTTATTTTAAATTCAAACTAGATACATAATATCTATATTAGTAAAATGTAATTCATTTTAGTAATTTTATAATTATATTAGATATATAAAATTTTATTGGACTTTTTGATGTCTTTTACCCACATTCTAGGAACATTTAAAAATTTTCATCAAACGTAATTTTACTGCTTATGTGAATTGAATTTCAAAAATACAAAAAACACAGGTTTCATATGTAAGTAAAATGAGGTTGAATAGGTTGAAAAAAATTGGTGAATATTAACTTTTGAATTTAATTTACAACGGTTAAAAGTAAATAGGATAATTTAAGGTACAAATAATAATATAATTACCCCAAAACATGTCTTAATTATATTTAATAAGTGTATTTAAACCATAATCATCCATAGGACAAAAATATGATCCAATTTTATCTACTTTGATTAGGTGAGGTCATTTATTATATTTTATTTAAAGAAGAGTTAAAAGTGATAAATTCAAACATTAATAACTAAATCATTTTTAATATTGTGTTATACATAATATAAATTCGACTATAAATATATATTATAAATATAAATTATTTCCTACCCAATATTTTATTTATTTATATTTTTTAGACCTTAAATAATAAATATTATTTATGACACAATTATGATGTATTAATTGCCTTATTAATGAATGATTAGAATAATTTATATTATAAATATTAAAATAAATATAAATTAGAACTTTTGAGGCCATCCACCAATTTTTCAGGTAAATATTATATGTTAGTTTTGGTTTAATGTATTTTTTCTGAATTAATCATGTTCTTATCACTGTAACTAAAAAAATACTAAATAGTGTCAAAATTGACATAAATGGGTTTTTAAACCAAATACTATTTTTTAAAATTATACAATAGTAAAAAAATATGGTTTTGAAAAATGACTTTAATAATGTTATATATGTCATTAATGAACAACTTGAGTTTCTCATGGCATTTTATAATAACTATATTAACCATGTATTATAAAAGTACAGGAAGACATGATATTAGTTAAACTATTTAACTATGAGTTAAATATAAAAGATAAGGTTAATATGGGGACATACACATGTATAAAATCTATTGGTTGAGAGTGTTTCGACCCATAAGTTCCTTATCATATAAATAAATCCATTTTAAGATTTTATAAATCGAAAATAATTTTATAATAAATTTATATTTCATGCTTTTCTTAAAGTTCTCCTCACTCTCTTATAAAAGGGTACTTCCCCTTAATTTATATTCATACCTCCAAATAGATTTATTTTGTCCATCCCCTTCTCAAATCTCCTCCCAAATAACCTCAATTCAATCTATTGGCCATACATTGATCATAAATACATCCTATGGATCCCATTTGTTCAAATCAAAAGGAAACACCTCAAGAAGAAGTAATTATTTCACCTCCTCTTTCAATGTTTGTTTCTTCTTCCACTTCCTCATTCTTTGTTGTCTACATAAATAAAAATAACTCCATTACCATAACCATAATGGGGTGTTATTATAAATATTTTATTGACCCAAAGCTTGAAGTACATGGATATTACATTAATTTTTCAGAATACTTAATACATAACAAACACATACACAGAAGGACCGTAATAGTTTAGTGTCCTTGGAAACTCAGAATTTAATCTTCTAATCGTGGTGAAAGATCTTAAACTTCTCCCATAAAGATCCCCCCCTATTGTTTTTTTACCTAAAACCATTCTTTATATCCTGGGGAAAAGAAATCATAAAAAGGGTGAGCTGAAATTCTCAGTAAGGGTAACCATAGAGAACAAAAAATAATCCATATACATTTGAATGCAAAATCTTGAACATAAATTCTAAACATCAAAATATTGAGAAAAGACATAAATCTTGGAAGTATGTATGGAATATATCATAAAGGAACATCAATCATGATAAAATAGAATGGGAATAAATCATGTAATTGTGGAAACCATTCATCACTTTTTATGATTTCCATAGTATCCAAGGCATTGTTGTCCAGACCATCTTAGTGGACAATGTCCCTTTCTGAATCGAGTTCACTCCTCGTTCCAGTCCTGTATCACCAAACCAGAATAACTTACCATTCCCACCATGTCTATCTCATGAGATATAAATCTTTTCCCAATTCATTGTAGGGAGATATAGGTCCCACCCATCTCATAATCAAATCATTCTTACTTGTGCCACAAAATAAACTTAAAACATTCATCATAACCCAAAGAATAAAATGGGTTTCATAAACATAATCTGATCATCTAATAATCCATATATAATAAATGGATATTTCATCATAAGAAAAGTGAAACCATGTAAATCATAAAGACATTAAACTTGAAACATAGACATATGAAATAATTTCATCTTAGATGAAAAATGGTTTTGATAAAACATTCGAAAGGAATTCTTGAGGAAAATGTCCTTTGTTCTTCAAAATCAATTTCTTTTCACAAAATCCCATGAAATTTTAAAATAAAAGTATTTTGTTGAAAATAGTCAAAAAAAATTGTATAAGAAACATCATTTAAATAAGTCGTTATGAAACTATAAAAATCCATTCACGCCGTATAAGTTAAAAATAACATTCTTCTCGTACTTTTGTCAGAAAAGTCAAAAAGTACCTCATATGGTAAACAAAAACAATATTACTTACATACCATGTAGTAAAAGTAAAAAATGGGTAAAAAGGAATTTAAACATACATGAAAACATTTTTAGAAAACATGGGCATGGTTGATAACAATAACCCCAGCAAATACTTACGAATAAACAATCTTGGATAAAAACAAGATTTGAAAAGTTATCCCTTACCATAGGACTGATATGCTTCGTACGTATCCGAACCTCCTGTATAATGATTTAAATAATGTCATTTACTTATTAAAGAATCATATTCATTGTTATTATTTCATATATGGTTCACTTAAGACTTTATATTACCCGTTCTTGTGTAAATTGATGTTAAAGTAGCGTTTTGAGTAAAATCATTTTATTTATCGTCCGTGTTTTGACTTGTAATTATTAATATGATTACTTAGATCATGATTAATTAATTCCAGAATATAAAACAAGATTTATAAATAATATATATTCAGACTATACATATATATAATAGATCGATAAATGGAAAAAATACACATTTCATGGAGATGGTAGGTTGTACGTATGCATGAATGCTGTTTTCGTTTCCTTATTGAATTGAATGGAATTATGTAAATAAAATATAAATAAATCCAGTATAATTAATATGTTCTATATACCATTATTATTAATTATATATACTTTATAATCTTTCATTAATGGTTAACATGGAGATTTAATCTCATCGTGTCGTGGAGACGGTAATCCGTATGTACGCACGAGCGATGATATCATTCCCATAATTATTGAGTGGAATTGGAGTGGATGATATAATATCTCATAATAAGTATGATCTTATAATATCCATATATAGTTATTCTTTACGCCATTATACCCATCCAAGTAAGGTGGTGGTGGAAAAACAGATTACACCACGGCGTGGAGACGGTATTCCGTACGTTCGCACGCGCGGTGATTTCATTTTCCATAGGATAGATAGAAGGTGAAATAGGGTTGTTTCATATCTATAATAACATATTAGTATATAATTAATACTGATGTTATTACTTTATATTGAGATAACTAAAGAAGAATAATTTGAATAAAAACGAAACATGAGAGAATCGGAAGAAGAGATTACCTCTTCTTCAACGCACCCCCTTTAAGCTTCCTCTTATGGAAGTAGAGTTGGTCTTTTGAGAAAAAACGAACCTCCAGAATGTTTCTAGGGATGTGGAGAAGGGAAATGGTCAGGGGTTGGACGAGATTAAAGGCTCAAAATGGTGTGAAGAGAAGAGGGATGGGGTGACCTTTTTATAAGTGAGGAGAGGGTCACCTTTGAAAAAACATAAAATATTATTTTATAATAAAGTCATATTCGGTTTATAATAGCTAAAAATTGATTTATTTAGAAGCTAAAGTGGTGAAAAGTCAAAATCCTCTCAACTAATAGATTTTAGACAAGTTTATGTTACAATTTTAACGTTATCATTTAGCTTTAACTCTAAGATAACTAATTTCACTTTTACCACGTCTTCTTGTTTTCTTACAATATATGGTTAATAAACATACAATAACAATCCAAACAAACCCCAAGTGGTTCATTATTAATATATATATCCTTATATAATCCATTTGGCCGAACCGTATATTTTTAGGAATAAAATAACAATTAATAATATAATATTTGTTTTAAAAACTATTTTATGTCAATTTTGACACTATTTGGTAATTGAATTTTGTAAAATTCATAATAGCATGATTAGTTCGAAAAAAATTTATTACACCTATACTAACATGTCATATTAACCTATAAAATTAAATTAATACATAAAAAGTCTCAAATTACATTTATTTGGGTATTTAAAATATCAATTATTTTAATATTTCATTATTAAGGTAATTACTGCATCCCCATTGTGTCATAAATAAAATAAATTATTTAATGTATAAAAATTATAAATAAAATACAATTATGTATGAAATTGTTTTATCATTGTTATTAATATTTATAGTCGAATTTATCTTATGTATAACCCAATATTAAAAAATAATTAATTATTAAACATTTATTTTATCTATTTTATCCCTTCTTTAAATAAATTAATAATATATATCCTAATCTAATCCAAGTGGACCTAAATGGTCATATTTTATTCGTAATGTTTTTATTGGTCGAATGACACTTATCCAATAGAATTAGGACATGTGTTAGGGTAATAATAATATCATTTTTACCATTAATTACCCTATTTACTTTTAATGTTGGTAAATAAAAGGAAAAAGTTACTATTCACCAAAAATTATTTTAATCTAATTGAACCACATTTTAGTCTTTGATATTAACTGTGTCTCTCGGATTTTCGAAATTCCACTCACAGAAGCGGTAAAATTAAGTTTTATGTGAATTTCCAAATTCTCCTTGAAGGTGGGAAAAAGACGGTGAAAAGTTCAATAAAAATTTTATATATCTAAAATTAATATAAAATTACTCTAATGAATTAAATTAAACTTATATAGGTATTATTTATCAATTTTGACCTAAAATAAATTTAAATAAAATAAATAATTATTTAAATAAAAAGTCAGTTTTTAAATATTAACCGAGTGTTTTCACTATTCATCCAAAATTGAACGTTTTTAGAAAGATAACAAAAATTCACCGTAGGCTAATTTCGATATTCCGAATCCAAAAATTAAGTCCATTTCAAAAGATAAAATTTATAAAATTTTTAAAAGTGACTATTACTATTAATAATGGCTAGTTTATATAACATATCGTTGTTTAGTGAAACTAGGTGTTGCGTACAAAAAACGCTATCGTGGAAGGTCGCGATTGCGTGTAATGCAAGCCAAGTCAAGGATGCGTGTAGTGAAATATCCTTTTGGTGTAGCGTACAACACAAGACATCAATGAAATTAGAAAGAATTTTTTTCATAAAATCTCGGGGTGTTACATTCTACCCCCCTTAAAATGAATTTCACCCTAGAAATTCGTCAGGGTTATAAATGATTTACTACTCAAAAGTTTCTTTAATAGAAACCCACATCGTAAGAAGGAATACCAAAACTAATCAGTAAAAACTAATGTATGAAACATAATAGTTACCCAAATTAACTAATCACTAGGTTCCCACATAGGAGAACATAGGTGAAAATATGGATATGGAAGAGAAATCTAACTAACATGTTCTGATGGAGAGTGGTAGAGAACATGGCTATGAAAAAGACAAAAATCACAAAGCCATAGATTTGTGATGATCTAAGGTACCATCTGATTAATCATATATAAGGGAACTAAGACAACATTTTTTGTTTTCACGATTATTTCCCTAAAGTTGAAGAATTCAAATTAGAAGAAATACTTACTTTATTTTGGTATAATCTCACCGTTGTTCGTTCCTAGAACAATTTCCACTTCATCCCTTTAAGAAATGAAGTTGAATTTGAATTTCGTGAAGTTTTAGTAGATCATGTGATAGAATGATAGGTCATTCAATCTTTCACAACCATAAGTTAGAAAAATTTATATACTTAAGTCCATCTATGGTGAGATTAATTAGATATGGTTCCACAATGGACTTATACTTCATCTATCATCCTGTATAATAAAATAAAACTAGTTTCTTCTAACCATGGACTTCATGTAGGCCAGTGGTATGAAATAAAGGCCTGTCACACTACGGTTGTGGGTTCGATTCCCACAGCCTTGTCCGACGTGATGGGTTTTCGCCTATCCTGCAGGTTGTCTTGTTTTCTAAAAATACATTATTATAACATTCCATCAATAATATCGAAAAAGTTCTAGCCTTATACAATACTAACTTAAGTCCAACATAATCCATTCTAATCTTTAGGCTTATCCAAAATACTACTGTCGAATCTCATATTATAATGAAAATGATTACCAGAGATTTCATATAACAAGCTTGTTAATACCATCGTTGAACCCCATATATCAAAAGATATGTCTTGTTGGTCGCATTCCAAACATTCGAAGGCCTTAATCATCTATTCTCATGAAAAATGAATACCCATTAAACCTTAGTGAAAACATGAGTCCTATAAAAAGTTATCTCTTTCCACATACCAAAATCCAAAAATTCTGTATACTCAAACCATGATATCACTTAGTCCTTATAACAATCATGATCTCATGAATACTATCAAACATATTATTTCCTCCTTATTTATTCATTATGTGCATATCATCTTCATTCCAAAAATATCTAAATAACCTTTCATGGTTACCAGTACCATTCAATATATAATTTCAAATACTTTAGTAAAAACAATAGTGTAACAATGATTGGATGTTTCTTTATTCCATAGTACCATTAAATTACCATACAACATAACTCTTGATAAATAGACAGTCATTCCACAACATTTTTAAACAATTTACCAAGATTCAACACTTCTTTCATCTCATATATCATTTGTAGTCTCCTAATCATCATCCACATAAATACTACCCATATGACCATGCTGATTCTCTTCATGATATTTTCCCTTAGGGCATTGGTTTGCATAATGCCCATAAATTCTACATTTAAAACATCTAATCATTGATGATGTCATAGAAATACCATTATCCTTATCCATGGTGTTAACAGAACCTTTTCCATTACACTTACTGGATTTGTGTCCTTCTTTTCCTCACCCAAAGTATCTTCCAGTTCCATTGAAACATTCTCCTTGATGCCTCTTCCCACATGATTTACATGATAGAAATTGAACTTTCTTTCCTCTATGATCATCATGAAACTCCATATTTCTCTTATTATCTGAGTCAGGAAACTTACCAAAGTTGAGATTATTGATCATATTATAAGATTGCTGATTAGGTGTAATAACTATATGCGGACCTCCAGATCCAATTTCATTCGGTTGCTCATGAAGAATATCATTCCATTGTCCATCATATCCTCCATTATCATGAATCATCCCATTTCTAGGCATATTCTAAAACCCAAAAAGAATAGTGTGAGAGGCCAAAATCATAATCAAGGGGGATTACATTCAATATCTAACATCTTAGGTTTAATTCTAATATCGTTTCCTTAATTATAAACTATAACCTATACTTATACTTAACCTTAGGGACATCCCTAGACATACCTTAGAAATATCTCTAGAGATCTCACTAAGGTTCTCGCATCCTAGTTTCCAAAGGCTGACTAAACCCAACCTCTGATACCAACTTTAGAGACCCAAAGCTTGATGTACATGGACATTACATTACTTTTTCGGAATACTTAATACATAACAAACACAGACACTCAAGGACCATAATAGTTTTGTGTCTTTGGAAACTCGAAATTTAATTTTCTAATCATGGTGAAAGATCTTCAACTTCTCCCATAAAGATCTTCCCTTTTCTTTTCACAGATAAAACCTTTCTTTATATCATGGGGAAAATAAAACATAAAAAGGGTGAGCTCAAATGCTCAATAAGGGTAAGTATAGAGAACATAAAACAATCCAAAAACATTTAAATGCAAAAGCATTAACATAAAATCTAAACATCAAAATATTGAACAAAGAAATAAATCCTGGAAGTACGTAAGGCATATATCATAAAGGAACATCAATATTGATAAAATAGGATGGGAATAAATTATGTAATTATGGCAACCATTCGGCACTTTTTATGATTTCCATAATATCCAAGGCATTACTGCCAAGACCATTTTAGTGGACAAAGTATCTTTCTGAATCGAGTTCACTCCTCGTTCAGGTATTGTATCACTGAACCAGATTAACTTACCATTCCATCCATGTCTATCTCATGATATATAAATATTTACCCAATTCATTGGAGGGAGATATAGTTCCCACCCATCTCATAATTAAATCATTCTTACTTTTGCCACAAAATAAACTTAAAACATTCACCATAACATAAAGAATAAAATGGGTTTCATAAACATCATCTCATCATCTCATAATCCAAATAAAATAAATGGATATTTCATCATATGAAAAGTGAAACCATTTAAATCATTTAGACATTAAACTTGAAACATACACATATGAAATAATGTCATCTTAGATGGAAAATGGTTTTGGTAAAACATTTGAAATGAATTCTTGAGGAAAATATCTGTTATTCTTAAAAATCATTTTGTTTTCAAAAAATGCTATGCACTTTTAAAAGAAAAGTATTTTTTTGAAAATAGTCATAAAATTTTGTGGAGGAAACTTCATTGAAATGAGTTGTTATGAAACCGTAAAAATCCACTCACGCTGTATAATTTAAAAATAACATTCTTCTCGTACTTTTGTCGGAAAAGTCAAAAAGTACCTCATATGGTAAAAGAAATAAATATTTCTTACATAACATGTAGTGAAAGTAAAAAATGGGTAAAAATTACTTTAAAAATACTTGAAAACATTTTTAGAAAACATGGGAATGGATGATAACAATAACCCCAGAAAATACTTATGAATAAACAATCTCAGATAAATATGAGAATGGAAATGTTATCCCTTACCATAGGTCCGATAGGCTTCGTTCGTATCCGAAACTCCTGTAAAAATGTCCTTAAACATACATGTAAGGAATGTAAACATTTTATGAAAACATTTTGAGAACATATGGACATGGATAATAAACATAACCCCTAGTAAATACTTATAAATAAAAAATCTCGGATAAAAATGAGATTAGAAAATTTATCCCTTACCTTAGGTATGATATGCTTCGTACATATCCGAACCTCCTGTATAATGATTTAAATAATGTCATTTCCTTATTATAGAATCATATTCATTGTTATTATATCATATATGGTTCACGTATGAGTTTATATTACCCATTCTTTTGTAAATTCATGTTAATGTAGCGTTTTGAGTAAAATTATTTCATTTATCATCTGTGTTTTGACTTGTAATTATTAATATGATTACTTAGATCATGATTACTTAATTACAGAATATAAAACATGATTTATATATAATATATATTCAGAATATACATATATATATAATAGATCGATAAATGGAAAGAAATACACCGTTCTTGGAGACGGTAGGCCGTACGTACGCATGAATGATGTTTTCGTTTCCTTATTGAATTCAATGTAATTAAGTAAATAACATATAAATAAATCTAGTAGAATTATTATGTTATATATACCATTATTATTAATTATATATACTTTATAATAATTATTTAATGGTTCACATGTAGATTGCATCTCATCGCGTCGTGGAGACGGTAATCCGTACATACGCACCAGCGATGATATCATTCCCATAATTATTGAATGGAATTGGAGTGGATGATATAATATATCATAATCAGTATGAACTTATAATATCCATATATAGTTATTCTTTACACCATTATACCAATCCATGTAAGGTGGTGGTGGAAAAAAATATTACTCCACGGCGTGGAGACGGTATACCGAACGTACACACGCGCAATGATTTCATTTTCCATAGGATGGATAGAAGGTGAAATAGGGTTGTTAAAAATATATAATAACATATCAGTATATAATTAATACTTATTTTATTACTTTATACTAAGACAATGAAATAAGAAGAAGTTGAAGAAGAAAGAAACTTGAGAGAATCGGAAGAAGAGATTACCTCTTCCTCGACACACCTCCTTTAAGCTTCCTCTTATGGAAGTAGAGTTGGTATTTTGAGAAGACCATAAACTCCAGAATGTTGTTAAGGAAGTGGATAAGTTAAATTGTCAGGGGTTTTCCGAGCTTAATGGATCAAAAGGGTGTGAAGTGAAGAGGGAAGGGGTTCTCTTTTTATAAGGTAGGAGAGGGGCACCTTTGGAAAAACTTAAAATATTATTTTATAATAAAGTCATATTCGGTTTATAATAGCTCCAAATTGATTTATTTCGAAGCTAAAGTGTGGATGGGTTGAAATAATCTCAACCAGTAGATTTTAGACAAGTTTAGGTTACAATTTTAACCTTATCATTTAGATTTATCTCTATGTTAAATAATTTATCTTTTATCGTGTCTTCTTGTTTTCTTACAGTATATGGTAAATAAACATACAATAACAAGCCAAACGAACCCCATGTGGTTAATTATTAATCTAATTATCCTTATCTAAGTCATTTCACCGAACCTTAGATTTTTAGGAGTAAAATAACAATTAATAATATAATATTTGTTTGAAAACCTATTTTATGTCAATTTTAACACTATTTGGTAATTGATTTTTGTGAAACTCATAACAGAATGATTAGTTTGAGAAAGGTTAATTAAATAAATACTAACATGTCATATTAACCTATAAAATTAGTGTAATTCATAAAAAGTCTTAAATTACATTTATTTGTAAATTTATGATATCAATTATTTTAATATTTTATTATTTAGTTAATTACTGTATCACTATTGTGTCATAACTAACATAAATTATATAATGTCTAAAAATTATAAATAAAATACCATTAGGTAGTAAATCTTTTTAGATTTCTAATGAATATTTATAGTCTAATTTCTCTTTTGTATAACCCTATATTAAAAATGAATTATTTATTAAACATTGATTTTAACTATTTTAACCCTTCTTTAATTAAATTAATAATAAATGTCCGAATCTAATCCAGGTTGACCTAAATGGTCATATTTTATTCCTAATGTTGTTTTTGGTCGAAATTACACTTATCCAATTGAATTAGGACATGTGTTAGGTAATAATAATATCATATTTATCCTTAATTACAATATTTACTTTTAACAGTGGTAAAAAAAAGTAAAAAGTAACTATTCACCAAAAATTATTCTCATCTCATTGAACTAGATTTTAGTCCTGGATATTAACTGTGTCTCTTGGATTTTTGAAATTCCACACACATAAGCGGTAAAATTATGTTTTATATGAATTTCCAAATTCTCTTAGGAGGTGGGTAAAAGACGGTGAAAAGTTCAATAAAACTTTTATATATCTAAAATTATTATAAAATGACTCCAATGAATTACATTGAACTTATATAGGTATTATGTATCAATATTGACCAAAAATAAATTTAAATAAAATAACTCCTTATTTAAATATAAAGTCGGTTTTTAAATATTAACCAAGTGTTTTCACTATTCATTAAAAATTGAATGTTTTTAGAAAAATACCAAAAGTTCAGCCTAGGATAATTTCGATATTCCGAATCCAAAAATGAAGTCCATTTCAAAATAGAAAATTTATACAATTTTAAAAAGTTGGTATTACTATTCATAACGGCAAGTTTATATAACATATCGTTGTTTAGTGAAACTCTGTATTGCGTACAACACATGCTATTGTGGAAGGTCGTGATTGCGTGTAATGCATGCCAAGTCAGGGATGCGTGTAGTGCAAGCTCGTTTTAGTGTAGCGTACAACACAAGACATCAATAAAATTAAAAATAATATTTATCATAAAATCTTGGGGTGTTACAAATATGGTACAACCATATTCTTTATTCTATCTATCCTTTGAATGAAAAATTCACCACACGTGCATACATACAACTTATCGCATCCACGTCGTGGTGTAGTTTGTTATTCAACACCTCATTATTTTTATGGGTATAATAATGAGTATAATTGATTTAAATAATAAATATAACATGTTAATGATTCTTTATATATAATATAACATCAATTTTCAAATGATTTCTCCATAAATAGAATGATATCATCGCTCATGCGTACATACGAATGACCGTCTCCCTAACGTGATGAGATTCTGTTCCCCATCATATCCATTCATCAATAATTATCAATTGATGAATAAAAATAATTTTTATGAACTTAAAATCATTTTGGATATGAATCAAATACATCCTATCAACAAAAAACACGACCCACATAATGAAACATTTAATGGAAAACAAATCTGTTAACACCCGAAATAATGATACTACTGAAATATTATTAACAAAGCAATATTAGTGGATCATATATGATATAATATTAATGTATGTGTTTCTTGTATAATTTAGTAAAAATTATTTAACCATTATACATGAGGATAACATAACCTCGACTATGGAAAAGTACTACGTAAGGGTTAATTTTCAAATCTCTTTATTATCTATGGTTGTTTATATGCAAGTATCCACTGGGAAATTTTCATGATCCACATATGTGTTTCTAAAAAATGTATATAAAAAATTACTATTTCCTAGACTATGGGTTAATTTCTATTTATACGCTGTTTTTAACATTTATAAAAAAAGTCTAATGAAATCATACCATCATTTTACAAACAAGGTAATTTATAACCTTTTCAAAAAATTAAGGAAATGATGCTTTTTAACTTATACTATGTGTGTGGCTAATTTCTACTATTATAACTCCTACAAAGCGTCCCAAACAAGATTATATGAAAATTTTCAAAATAAATGTTTTATTTTATAATTATGTTACTTTTAAATTATTTTAAAGTAGAAAGTGGTATTTCTCGCATATAGTTTTTTTATTAATTTCATATATTTCAACATCTATTATTGGATTTTATGTTTAGTTGAAGTTAATTTATTATGATACAATATACCCTTTTTAATTTGAAGTTTTAAGATATAGATGATTGTGGAAGTTATATTTTTATGTCATGAATGTTTTATGGTTAAATTATTAATATTTATTATTATAGTTTTATAAGAATATTAATGTTATGTTTTACCCTTTTCATATAAGGAATGCATTGGAGGTAGTAAGTGACGGGCGAGGCCCGCTATATCCCCTTGATGCATCAATAGGTCTCATGAGACAAACAAGTTTTTTGTCAGAAGTCATTAACAATATTTTTTTTGTATTCTGGGAACGATTCCTTGACTATGTGGTTATGATGTCCGACATTAATATTCCCATCGTTATAAGATTATCTTTTGATATTTCATTTTATTATTCGACTAATAGAATATCTATTTGAATAATTAATTGGAATTATTCTATTTATCATTATTATATTATACACATGAATAATTTTAAAATTATTTTGTTTTAATCCTATACATTGAATTAAATTTTTGTGCTTATTTATGATAGTTTCGGCTACATTATTATTCTTACTGAGCATTTGAGCTCACCCATTTCTTATGTTTTATTTTTTCCAGGATGCAAAGAAGTATATTATGACTGGCCTATGAGGATAGGCTAAGGGATATGATTGTGCTCAAGGGAGGCACAATGTTTCTTTTTTCCTTTCATAATGTAACGTAAAACTTGTGAATGTATCTAGTACGTCCAAGGCTATTAAACAGATTGGTCTTTCGGGACATGGTCTCTTCAGATCATGCCAATGATATGTAATAATGCACTAACTCTAGGTATCTAGGGTTAGGTAATTACAATGGATTCACATGACATCTCTAAGGCTCAAAATGATCATTATTTGTTCATGCAATTTTTTCATGAGATGAATGGGATTTGATTCAATGGATTCAGAAGATCAGTTTTCATGATCACGTTATTTTTTCAACGAAATATTTTTCACAAACGAAAAAAATAATCACATTAATAAAAGAAATTTTTTTTTGTCTATTCTCATGAAAATATATTTACTTTCTTTTTATGAGATTCCTGCGAGGGTATAAAAGATTCACACAATAAATATTATTTGATCACATAATCTATAAATAGTCTTGCAATAACTTCATGCAATTACTTTGAAAAAAATTTGTATAGAGCCTCTACTCATATACCATTGCATGTATAAAAAGAAAAAATGAATAAATATCATTATATTTTGTACACTTCTTATGATGGAGTGTCTGTAAAACCATTGGTGTCCTTACATGATCTCCATATGGGATTTTCATGATCATGAGGCGTATCGATGGAAAATACTAAGAAACAAATCACGGGATCCCATGATTAAAATATATAAATGATGGTGGGTTCTCAAAAAGGGAGATAAGATATATTTTATTTGAATACTTTTATGTCTAAATATATTTTTATGGAAATAATAATTGGATATCCTTATTCTTGGGATTTCATATAAAGAATCGTTTATTTACATTTCCCATAATCCTTAATACTTCACATGAGTTCTTATAGAGAATGATGATTACGTTCATCTTCATTTGAAAGATTCATTTGATATATCATTGTAACACCCCGACACCAGTTACCTAGATTCAGTGAATTATTACATTACATTGGCATGATATAATGAATCATTTCCTGAAAGATCGATCAGTTTAGTAGCCTTGAAGTACTAGATACATTCATATGATTTACATTACACCATGAAATATAAACATCATCAACATTTTGTTCCCTTTTTAACACACTTATATACTTAATCTATACCTGTAGATCAACCATAAAATACTTCTTCACATCTGGGGAAAAATAAAACATATAAAGGGTTGAGCTCTGATTCTCAGTAAGGATAACAATTTCGAGGAAACATTCATAAATAAGCATAAACATTTAAGGAAATGTATTAGACTAAAACAAAATCCTTTTAAACATAAACTTCAGAATAATATGTAAAATATAAAATCATATAATTCCATTTACTTATTTGCATAGATATTCTATTAGTTGAATAATCACATGCAGTATAAATATCCACTTTCATAATGATGGAATACATAATCTCAGACATCATAACCACAATGTCAAGGCCTTGTTCAAAGACTACAAAATAATATTTTGTCAAGGCCTTGTTCCAAGACACTATTTTTTCTCAAGAGACCTACCGATGCATCGAGGAGCTATAGCGGGCTCCACCCCTCACTTACTAAGTCCAATGCAGTTCTCATATGAAAAGGGTTAAACATAACATAAACATTTTTATTATAACAATCATACGAAATGTCAATATATTATCCATAAACCATGAATGGTGTAAAAATAACTCATCCATAGTCAAACATATCACAAAAATATTCAATACAATATGGAAATTTTGTATCATAATAAATCAACTTCAAACCGGCTTAAAATCCATTAAAGTATGTTGACATAGATGAAATCAATATTTTTTAGAGAAATATCTCTTTCTACTTTGGAATCATTTAAAAGTTATATAATAATAAAACAATGCATTTATTTTGAAAATATTAATATAAGATTGTATGGGAAGCTTTGATGGTGTTATAACGGTGGAAATATCTGCACATGCTGTATAAGTTTAAAAAATGACATTCTAACCTTAATTTTTCTGAAAATGTCATAAAGTAATTTGTTTGTAAAATGATGGAAATATTCCTTTCAAAACATATATGGTCAAATAATAGTATAAATGAATTTAACCCATAGTCTGGTAAATAGTAAAAATGATTTGAATTACATTTTTATGAAAACATGGATGGGGATGATTAAGAGGTCCCAGAAGATACTTATATATTAACAACTTTAGATAAGTAAAGAGATTTTAGAATTAACCCTTATCTTGTACATTTCCTTAGTCGATGGTAAGTTAGCCTCATTTATAATAGTTAAAACATTGTTATTAAATTATAAAATATGTATATACATAAATATGATATCATATATGATCTTATAATATTGTCTTTTTTATAATATTTTAGTAGTATCATCATTTCATGTGTTAACTGATTTGTTTACCTTTATATGCTTTGTTACGTAAGCCATGTTTGTTATGGATAGGATGTATTTGATTCATATACAGAATGATATTATGTTAATAAACATTATTTTTAATCCTACAATGAAAATTATTCATTAATGATTACGATGGAGAATGAATCTCATCGCGTTCGTGGAGACAATAATCCATACATACACACAAGCAACAATATCATTATATTGAAGGAGAAATCATATGTAATTGGATGGTACATCATATATATAGAATAATTACCATGTAATATTAATTATTTACATCAGTTATACTAATTATTATATCGATACAAATAATCATCTGTTTGAATAACAATCTACACCGCAACGTAGAGACGGTAATCCGTACGTTTGTATGGTGGCATTGTCATTTATATGTTGGATAGAATAATGAATATGGTTGTACAATTTTTATAACAAAATCATAGTATATATAATATACGGGATTTATTATTTTAGAATGGAAACAACAAACAAAGAGGAAGTGGAAGAATAAAATAACTTGAAAGAGGTGATGGAGTATTTAGATCTTCATCATTTTCATCCTTTTGATTTGATCAAAAGGGCTCCTTAGGTTATCTTTCTGACCAAAGGAAGGCCTCTAGTATGAAGGGAGGAATGTTGGTAGGATATTTTGGCAAGGTTTGGTGGAGCCAAAAGGCTTTGGATGTGTGAAATTAAGATAAGGGGAAGTTCCCTTTTATAAGAGATGTGAGGGTCACTGTAAAACCCCAAGAATCCATGGTATGCTTCTCTTTGAATAATACAATAGTGTGTGTTGTATGCAACTTCGTGTTCTAACACACTCCACAACAAATCAAACTAGTCGTTATGAATATTAATACCCACTTTTTGAAATTTTATTCATTTTATCATTCACATTTGACTTCATTTTTGGATTCGGAATATTGAAATTAGCTTAGGGTGAATTTTTTGTACTTTTCTGATAATATTCATATTTTGATGAATAATGATAATTACTAAATTTTAATTAAAAAAAACTTTTTAAATTGAAATTATTAATAGTGATTAATTATTAATTTTAGTGATTTTAAATAATATTTAGAATATATTTTTACAGTTTAATCCAATGTTGGTCGTTGGACATAATTTCACATTTAAACCGGACATAAACAAGTGTCAATATTTTGATAGTTATTGTATCTTAAAAACACGCTTTTTGTTTTGACAGTGGGAATTAATTTTAAATTAATAAATGAAACTTATATTTTTTTAATTTGGTAAAATAGAATTCATTATTTAATTTATAATATCAAAATTAGGTTAGGGAAAATTTTTGTCATTTTATGAAAACTTTTAATTTTTGATGAATAGTGAAAAACACGGAGTTATAGTTTAAAACTGAATTTTTATTTAAATAATTATTTATTTTATTTAAAATATTTATTTTCAAAATGGATAAATAATACCTATATAAGTTCAATGTAATTAATAGGAGTCATATTATAGTAATTTTATATTAATATAAAAAGTTTATTGATGTTTTCACCGTCTTTTACCCACCTCCTAGGAGCTTTTGCAAATTCACATAAAACATAATTTTACCACTTCTGTAAGATAAATTTCTAGAATCCGAGAGACATGGTTAATATCAAGTAGTAAAATGTGGTTCAATGAGATTAAAATAATTTATGGTGAATATTAACTTTTTTACTTTTATTTACCACATTTAAAAGTAAATAGGGTAATTAAGGGTAAAAATGATATTAATATTACCCTCACACAGGTCCTAAATCTATTGGACAAGTTCATCTCGACCAAAAAAAATATTAGGAATAAAATATTATCATTTAGATCCACTTGGATTAGATTAGGACATTTATTATTATTTAAATCAAAGAAGAGTTAAAAGACTAAAAATTAAAGTTTAATAACTAAAACATTTTTAATATGGGGTTTTACATAAGATAAATTCAATTATAAATATTCATTAGAAATATAAAGATATTTTCTACATCATGGTATATTATTTATAATTTTTAGACATTAAATAAATAAATCAATTTGTGACAAAATGATGATGCAATAATTACCTTATTCATGAAAGAATCAAATAAATGGTTTTATAAAAATTAAAATAAATATAATTTCAAAGTTTTTATGAAATCAACGAATTTTCTAGGTTAATATGACAATTTAATATTGATTCAATGTATTTTTTTTAATTAATCATGTTATTATTATTTTAACAAAAAACAAATACCAAATAGAGTCAAAATTGACATAAAATAGTTATTAAAACAAATATTATACTATTAATTGATATAATGGTCATAAAAATCTATGGTTAGGCCAAAATACTTATATAATAATTTATAGGACAATAAAGGACCAATTGGGGTTCTATTTTATGTTTATAATATGTTTATTAACAATATAGTGTAAGAATACAAGAAGACATGGTAAAAGTTAAATTATTTAACTTAGAGATAAATATAAATGATAAGATTAAAATGGTAACCTAAAATTTTTTAAAACCTATTGGTTGAGGTTTTTAGACATATCCCCACCTTATACATTAAATAATAAACTTTGGAGCCATTATAAACCGAATATTAATTTATTATAAAATAATATTTTAAGTTTTTCCTAAGGTACCCCTCACCCCTCTTATAAAAGGGAACTCCCTCTTCCGTCTAATTCACACCTTATATGCCATTTGGCTCGGCCAAACCCAACCAAAATACACTCTAAAATATCATTCCTTCATCCTAGAGGCCTTCTTTTGATCTGAAATACAACCTATGGATCCCTTTTGATCAAATCAAAAGAAAGAACCCGAAGAAGAGGTAATGATTTCACCACCCTCTTTCAAGTTCCTTTCTTCTTCCACTTACTTTTTCTTTGTTGTTTCCATTCTAAAATAATAGCTCCAGTATATTATATATACCATGATGTTATTATAATTATGGTACAACCAAATTCATTATTATATCCACCCTTTGAATGAGATGTCAATATACGTGCGTACGTACGACTTACCGTCTCCACGTTGTGGTGTAATTGTTATTCAATACATGATTATTTGGATGGGTATAATAATGATGATTATTTGATGTAAATAATTAATATAAAATGATAAGGATTATATATATATTATATACCATACCATTATATATTATATTAATATCAAAATAATGATATTTTCACTCGTGCGTAGGTACGGATTACCGTCTCCACGACGTGATGAGATTGATTTCCAAGCTCACCATTCATAAAAGATTATAAAAATATATATTACTAATTAGTATGTAATATATGACATAATAATTCTACTGGAGATATGTATATTTATATATATAAGTATTTATGTACTTACATATATCTTATTCACTTACTTTCGTTCAATACTATGTAAAAACGGAAACAACATTTATGCATACGTATGGACTACCGTCTACATAAGCGGTGTATTCCATTTCATATATATGTATATTATAAATTTATATATTCTAAAAATATATGATAAATAAATCATGTTTTATATTCAATAAGTATTTATATCATGATCTATGTGATACAATCAAGAGTAACAAGTTAAAACACATATGATAAAGAATGAAATTATTGCCCGAAATATTAATATAACATGGAAATTATTATTAAATGGGTAATATAAAGTCATTAATGAATAATGTATGATATCATAAATATTAATATGGTTCTGGTATAATTTAATAATGAACTATAGTCTACATACAAGAGGTTAAATGTACTCTCGACTAAAGTAAATTGCAAGGTAAGGGGTTTTCATCACACTCCTTATTCCCAGGAGATTCATTCCATATTTCCAATATTACCTTTTGTGTGGTCTATGTACTGCCCATATTTTTATTCCCTTTGTAATAATATTAAATATATGTGTATTTACATCTTCTTTTTATGATACTTTTTGATGGGGTGTATGTTTCGTAAGTTACCAAATTGGTAAGGGTTAATTTCATAATCTCATTATTAACCGAGGTTGTTTTGCATGAGTATATACTGGGACATATTTATTATCCATGTTCATGTTTTATGAATGATTTTTCAAAGGTATTATTTTAAGGGACTTTTTACTAAAACATCATTTCAATTTTTTTTAAATATTTATTCTTCTAAATCATTCTCATTAATGTTCAAGTCTTCAAAATGGTTTTTAAGGATTTATTTATATGAACATGAATGTTTTTAAAATGTTAATTCCTTTCAAAAGATTCAAAGTTGTATGGGACACTTTGATTAAATAATATCTTTAAATTAATTCTTTTCCAAATTGTGTGACTTTTAAATGTTTTCATGGAAAAGGGGTATTTCTCTCAAAGTGTGTTACAAATCATTTTCATCAACTTTAAAATCCTTTAATAGATTTTAAACTTTTTTTGAAGTTGATTTATCATGATACAAATCTTCCATATTGCGTTGAAGGTTTTGTGATATGTTTGAGTGTGGATGTGTTATTTTTATACCATTCATGGTTTATGGGTAAAGTATGGAAATTTTGTATGCTGGTTTTAATACAAATTTTTATGTTATGTTTAGAACTTTTCATATGAGGAATGCATTAGACTTAGAAAGTGATGGGTGGAGCCCGCTATACCTCCTCGATGCATTGGTAGGTCTCATGAGACAAACTAGTGTCTTGGCACTAGGCCTTGACGAAATCGTATTTGTAGTATTGGAATGAGGCCTTGGCTACGTGGTTATGATAGTCTGGCATTATGCATTCCATCGTTATGAAAGTGGTTATTGATATTTCATGTGATTATTCAATTAGTATAATATCCATGTGAATATGTAAATGGAATTATTTCATGTTATTTTTTCCATATTATACTGATTTTCATGTTTAAATGGTTTATGTTTTAGTTTTATACATTGCCTTAAATGTTTATTCTTATTTATGAAAGTTTCTGTTGTATTGCTTACCCTTACTGAGCGTTTGAGCTCACCCATTTCTATGTTTTATTTTCCCAGGAATCCAAGAAGTGTACTATTATTGATATGCAGAGTTAATCCATGGGAATAATGGTGTTCATAATGGATTATTTATGTTTTTTTGTATGTAATAAAGTTTAATGTAACATTCATGTATGTAATCTATTTTCCAAGACTGTTAAACTGATCGGTCTTTCAGGACATGATTCCTTGTAATCATGACAATGTATTAAAATAATGTATCGACTCTGGGTAACTAGTGTCGGGGTGTTACAGTCACTTTAGGAAAATACTGAAATACTATTTTATAATAAAATCCTTTTCAGTTTTTAATGGCTCCAAAATGAATTATTTAAAGTTTAAGATGGGGATGGGTTGAAACCTCTCAACCAATAGGTTTTAGAATGGTTTAGTTTATCATATAAACCTTATCTTTTAGATTTAACTCTTAGTTAAATAGTGTGACATTTACCATGTCCCTTTTTATTTTTATATTATATAATTAATAAACAAAAAATAACCTACAAACGAACCCCATCTGTTTAATTATTAATATAAATAACCTTATATAATTCCTTTGTCCAAAAAATTTATTTTTATTAATATTATATTAATTAATAATATAATATTTTATTAAAAAACTTAGTCATTTCAATTTTGACTCTATTTTGTATTTGTTTTTTTGCAATCCATAAAAACATTATCACTTGGAACAAAATTTATTTAAACAACCATAACATGTCATATTAACCTATAAAATTAGTGTAATTGATCCGAAGTTTCAATTTACATTTATTTTGATATTTATAATGTCAATTTTTTTAAACATTCATTAATAAATAAATTATTGCATCATCACTGTGTTATAAATAAATTAAATAATATAATTTTTGGAAATTATAAATAAAATATCATTATGTTTGAAATATTTTTAGATTTATAATGAATATTTATTGTCAAATTTATATTATGTGAAACACAGTATTAAAAATGGTTTAGTTGTTAAACATTGAATTTAACTCTTTTAACTCTTCATAAAATAACAAAATAATAAATGTCCAAATCTAATCCATGTGTACCAAAGAGGATCATATTTTATTCATATGGTTTTTTGGTCAAATTATACTTATAAAATATAATTATGACATGTGTTAGGGTAATTATGATATCATTTTTACCCTTACTTAAACAACATACATTTAACCATGGTAAATAAAAGTTAAAAGTTACTATTCACAAAAAAAATATTTTCATCTTATTGAACAACATTTTACTTACTGATATTAACCATGTCTCTTGGAATTTTGAAATCAACTCACACAAGCGGTACAATTATGTTTTAGGAAAATTTTCAAAATCACCTAGGAGGTTGGTAAAATACGATAAAAAGTTCAATAAAATTTTTATATATCTAAACTTATTATATAATGACTACAATGAATTATATAGAAATTATATAGGTCTTATGTATCTTTTTTGACCTAAAATAAATTTATATAAAACCAATAATTATTTAAATAAAATAGTTGGTTTTAACCAATAATGTATTGTTTTTCACTATTTATAAAAAATTTACTATTTTCAGAAAAATACCAAAAATTCACCCTAAACTAATTTTTATATTTTTATTTGTAAAATAATGTCCATTTTAAAAAATAATATTTATAAAATTTCAAATAGTGGGTTATAATATTCATAATGGCTTGTTTGATTGGTCATGATGTGTTAGAATCTCGAAGTTGTGTACAATGTAAGCTATTGCATTATTCGAAGAGAAACGTACTATGGAAGCTTGGGGTGTTTCAATAATGATAACATAATATATAAAAATTCTCATGACAAAATTTGTACATATGAGAGGTCATACACTTAATATTATGGAATTCATGTGATATGAAGTCATATGCATGGAATTTATAATGATCCATATTCTATTGGCTCGATCACTATAGATAGTCATCATTGAGGACATCAATATATGGATTTGGTGTCAGGTTTTTGGGTTTGATATAGTTTTTTTTATGATGGATGAATAATGTTTGAAGATTATTTGTCAATGACATCAAATTGTTATAACACATAGAATATAAACACAAACATTATATACATATGTTTCAATGAAATTTGATTTATGTCACTCATAGTTACATATCCCAAATAGTTATTTTTTTTATCTGTGATCATATCATCTAATTCTCCATGGCATCCTTCATTTGATATGAAAATGTTGTTATCACCTACAACACTGCACCCATTCCCTCACTGGTCAAGCTACTAAATTGTGAATACATCCTAGAAACCACATAAATGTGTAATGCATTCCCATAGTGAGTTCTATTGCTACACACATTATACCATTATGATAGATTATCAGATGGATATCTTGCTTGGTTAATCAAAAACTATCATGTAGCCTAGTTGGGCAGGCCATCTTGATAGCTTAGATGGACAATGTTTTTCTATGTGGAAACCCAAAACTATATAGAAAAATATCTATATATAATGGGTAAATTAATGTCTAATTAATGTTAAATTATAAAATAATTCCAAGAAAAAACAACTCCCAAGACCCCAATGAAACATATATCAATATTTCATATATGGGATTCAGAATTCTATAATATACATTTGAAAAGTTATTGGTAAAAAATTATGGTTTCCACCAAATTCCCTCCACCCACCACCCACCTTCAATGAGTTGGATTCATTTGAAAAAAAGGAATTCAATTTTAAGTTAAAAAAAAATAAATTTTCTACGTAAATGAAAATATGATGGGGTTTTTTGTGAACAATAAGATATCCAAGAAGAGTTTGTTTACTTTGGGATTTGAAAATCATACCAAGTGAAAAATATCAACTCATGGTTTCTTAGTTTTTAGAGTGGATATCCCTTCATTTCTAAGACGAGTATAATTCCCAAGGCATTTGATTTCCAAAATGATTCATATTTTCTTAAGTTATGGATATAAAAAACTGGTTATTATGTCTAAATTCTTGGATGGATAATTTATTTATAACTATATCCAAAATAGAGAACTTTTACATCGCTACATATCACAATGTAATTGGAATGATTCTATCTTTAGTTCAATGATGGAACACTCCTATGAAAAATTATTCTCTTACATAGAGAAACAATGTTCTTGAATGGAGTAATCTATGTTGAATGATCATATATTGATCTATTTCATATTTATGAAAGGGATTTTAATCAATTTTTGATAAAAACATTTGAAGGGGGGCCATTTTTTGTGGATATGATTCATGTATATGGATCTCATGATACATTACAAGACTCATAGACTAGGAAACTAATAGTAGTTTGGTTTATTTCATGATGGACCAAGAATCATATAGTTTTAAAACATGAGAGGAAAATGTGTCGTTGTATGTGTCTTGATACATGGGGATTCACATTAATTTCATTATAGTTCAGTAGATATAGTGACAGAGGCATTAGTTTTTCTAGGGAAATATAATATTCTATAAAATCGTTGAATCTTTTTTTTTATCACTAAAATTTTCATGTGTTTATATGGGAAACCATAGAAAAATGGACTTCAATATTTCTTAGGAATCCCATTAAGGGTATTTTTTCATGACATTTTTCTTGACTTTTCCATTATATATGTGATCAACATATCAAGATTCACCCAAAGTATGTGTTTAGTTTTCAGATACTATAGTTTTTTCTAGTGTCCCCTTTTCATATTTTCAACATGATGGTTATTAAACACCATTCAACTGGTCATTGAAGGGAATCTTAACTATTAAATCACTATTTTATAGTTCTGTTTCGTCTAAACCCAACCAACTATTGAGGTAGTTAAGTTGTTCTATCATTGTAATTATATTGAAATATTTTATATTATTCTAACTTGGACTGTCTGTTTCATTCGGGCATGGTCTTCTAGCTCGAACCTATTGTTGTTATAGTTTGAGTTATTCTAGCTTTTACTGTCTATTTTATTGTACACCAAATACATATAATGGATTAAGGATGAGTATTCATGAAGGGTTTGAGTACCCTACATTCATACCAAGGTTAAAAAGATTATTATTCAAGACGGGTTTGGTTACCACAAATCGTCACTATGGTGATGAAGGATAGGTATTCATGAATGGTTTCGACAAAATATCTTTTTTGTGATGATGAAGGATTGGTATTCAAGAAGGTTTTAGAAAACCCCCATCCTTGTTGTGATGATAAAGGATGGGTACTATTGATATATTCATACACTCAATAACCTTAAATAATTCTTATATGCTGAATGGTGTCTTTACATTATGGAGGAAAATTCATCATGCATTGTTCGGATATATGTACTGTAAATAATATCTCAAAATGTTTGAACCAAGGATGATTGGGAATGGAAGAAACATCGATGATTATCAAAAAACACTAGGATGTGATGATTTTGATTAATATTACATTGAGGCTCAATAGTATTTTATGTCCTTTCCTATAAGGATAAGATTCCACTGCTTGATAGGTCTAACGATCTTATACAGATTCAACTCAAAAAAGATAAAGAAGATTGTTCTTCAGTCCTTTCCAAAGGATGTGGGAGACTTTGGAATATTCAAGCACATGATAATTGAAATTTATTATGGGATAAACACAATCCATGAAGGGTTCCCTCACTTCCGAATATTCATTATTTATGGTTATAAATATTAGTTCATATATCAATTAGTTTTGTGTTATGTGAATCAGGACATAGAAGTGTTCAATAATTGATTATCTCATTACTTTATTAAGAGTGTTAAAAATAAATGATTATATAACTATTAGTATTTGAAATCTACATGAATATTCTTTTTATAGGTAATGGTAATCATGACCCACAAATATCTATGACCCCTGGGCACATAGTCTTTTAGGTACTGGAAGACCATTAGTAATGGTGGAACCCAGTCTTAAAAATTTCTAGGAGAAATATACTTTTTATTTAAGGGTGTATTTTCTTCTATGTCCAAAACATCAAATTGGTTCAAGCACATTGACCTTTCATTATTCTATGAAAATCCTAGTGGGGTCCCTTTAGAGATGTCAGTCCATATTTCTAACCAATGGAGTTCCCAGTTGTGGGGTCCCTTTAGGCTTGTTAGTCCCTATTACCAGTACACAATATGACATAAAAGATTGAAATATTTTATTTCTATTGGGTTCCAAGATAAGTGTTTCAACATTAGGAGTTGGTGGGTGTCATATCATACTTCAAATACACGATAGATATTTATATAAAATTTAATATCCATGAATGTTTTCCATAACCTAATAAATGTTTTTCATATAGTGACCACATTATCCTAGAAAAGAGATGTGATATAGGATTACTCTAGATCTTTCCAATAACATGGGGTATGAAGAGCATTTATCATCTTTTAATAGTGAACATGATAATCCCTTTGAAATCATTTCCTATTTTATACACTATAAATTTCTTATAAACTTTTGTGATGATGCGATTAAAGAGTAATGAGATGAATATTTGTGAGACCAACCTTTGAGTGTTTTAAGCCAGAAAATATTTATATATATTTCCCTATTAGTTTAAGGTCTTCTAATTTGGACTTTTAAATGAATAAATTTAATTCCGTATAGCTTTGATCAATGTACATGAAATTTAATGGTCATGATTCATGTGTACCTACTATAGGGGAGTGTTACAAAACTACTTTAATAGTATTCCAACGGTCAAAAACACTCTAACACCCTTCAGAGTGGAGTGTAAAGGTCAATTAAGTCATTGATCATGTTCCTCTAATTATGAGAAGGATGTTGGAAAACCATGATGATTAGAATAAAATATTACACAATGGTTATGAGTTACATTATGATGATGTTAGATATCATAATAAAGTAAAAGCCTTTTTTCTAGGAAAAGACAAATTTGGTTGAAGGGCTAGGAGATTATATGATGAAGCTATGGAGATATAGTCACATTCAATCAAATGGTCATTTGATGTAGGGAATTTGTTTCCATGAGATATGGATGGTTTTTTTAAATTTGAGACACTCAAGACATGATGTTTCATTTTGGGATTGATTTTCATAGAATGATGATACAAACACACTTAACATTGGTTTATCGGGGTTTGGATTTTTTGGTCCTTTAATAACGATTTATGATGATAGATGCTCTTCAAAGTTAATATTGGATAGTTGGGATGTTTCTTTCATTATGATTAGAATCATGGAATGGGATTCCATCAATACATTTCGACATGATGTTGTGTGTATTTAGGAATCATTTTAAAATTATTACAGGATTTCATTTTGGTCACATTGCATTGGTCGAGTGATTTTTTATAGAATCATGGCTATATGAGGTTGTTGGATTTCATAATGGATCAATATATTGGGAAGGTTTTGATGGTGATTAATGTGAGGATGGGCCAAAAACAATACAGCTGGGATTAACTACATATCATAATAGATTTGGAATCAATCTGCATATACTTCTCACAAAAATATATTCCCTATATATATCATACTCATGCATGTTTATGGGAAGTATTTTTTAAATTATTACCAAAGTGATCACGTACATGGTTCTCAACATTGGGGTCCACTACTTACATTAGTCTCATTTATAGGAATATTTATTTCCAAATCTCATCTGATTCTCTAGACAAATAAATATCCACTAGCACATATTTATGTCGATGATGACCCTATTCTATGTAATTTTAGGTATTTCGGGATATACCCTATGTTATTTAGTTTAGCATCATGTGACTAGGATTTTTTAATGCAACATAATTTCATGTGACTAGGAAATTCATTTTTAGTTTAACATAAAGAGACTACGATATATCGCCAAGAGTAATGACTAACATAGGGATATTGGGTCTTCACAAGAGTAGTATACCCTTGAATGAAGGGAAATTAGAACATAACATTATAATCATTCATTAATAAATCATTTGTTTCCCATTTCTGTATTCAAAAAGTGTATATGAGTCCTCTTGAAATGCTTGGTTAAAGGAAGTGTAACACATAAACCGCGATTATATGAGTCGGTGGTATGTGGTGTCCAATGAGCATAAGTAAACCATCAATAAGTGTGGGATACCATATTTATATTGTTAGGAAAATAGATCTTAAATATATGTGGTAACTAAACATTGACCAAATATACCCTAAGTGAAATCTCAAAGTCATTAGGATATTCACCAGTGAATACTTGTGAGATGTACTTGGAATAACAAATCCCTATTACTATATCACTATAGGAGGGCCTGGATCAAAGGATACTAAGGTCTAAAGCATTAAAATAAATGGATATAATCATAATTAATTGGATAGTATCTACTCAGATATTTTGGACATGATGTTTATTAATAATAAAAATAATATTCAAGAAGAGTTTTCTCTTCTTAATAGATAATTCCATTTTTATTGAAAATGTTTTGTGTAGAAGGGTTAAATCTTGTGATTCCTAAGTTCACAATCATTTGAGGGGATGATTAGTTAAATGGGAATTCCTCTTACTATATATTTTGATATCATGTGAAATTGATGTTTTCAATTAGTCAAAAATCATGTGAATACACCATGGGTCCCTTCTTTCAAATAATATGAAACAAGATTATTCTTGTTAGTGTGACATTCATGATTCTCTAAGCATGAATGTGTCTTGTTCGGCATGAGAAACAAGAGATAGCTGGACAATTGATCAATTCATGTGAGGGTGAATGACATGGAATATGTTATGGTATTCATATTATGATATGAATGGGAATCCAATAAATAATTATTATTATTGGGGAAAATAGTTGGCAGTGATGTGACTTTTCATATTTCCTTGAGATAGAGTATCCAGTCGGTACTCTATATCTATAGGGGGTGACTATTAATCCATTCTAGATCATAATAAAAAATCCCCTATATGGATCAAACCTAGATTCATGGATGGGAATTATGCCTTTTTATTATGTTCAGACCAATGTTTTTTTTGGGAATCACTACAAGTCATGTAGTAAAAGGAACTGTGGAATTTATATTTGTATGATCAGATCCCATCTCTGATTGAACTTGTACATGGGGGAACAATCATCAACTCATTTCATCAGAGTTGTACCTAGAATTGGAAACCTGGACATCACTAAAATGCATGGGTAAATAGGAATAAATCCACACATACTATTGATATAAATTCCATTTAGTTTAATGTCTTTCCATTAGTAAAAGGAATATAAAGGCATAACATAATGAGATATTATTAATCCCTTGAGGAAATAGAGAAAACATTTGAAAGAAATCATTTTAGATAAATATTATATCTGAAATAATTGTTTAGTGAATGACGGGAACAACACCACACTATTTGTTGAATAAATCAATGGATAAAGGATGAACATTTTTCCTTGAGTAAAATTTCCCATATTTTCAAGTACCAAAGAATTTTCTGATTCAGCAGTGAATCATTTGGGGGTCCCTTCTAGATTGGTTAGTAACTATTACCAATATTTCTTGAAATTTAAATAGATTATTCTCTTATTATATTTAGAGATTTATATATGAAAATGGGGAATGTTATTTTTTGGTGGAACAATATAAAAAAAATGTTATATTGAACCTCCGGAGAGTTAGATATATATCTAAGATACATTCCTCAAAATTAATGGATTTAAGAATAGGATCTCATTATCTTTCATTGATAATTGGTACGATACACAGATATCAAATACCAGGGGTATCATAATTCATAAAATTGTTTTTTTATTTTAAATCATAATCAAATAACATTTGAGTTAATTGGAAATGAAGACTAGGGGGTATAGTATAACCATTAATAATGTTACAATAATATATTCTAGAATTTATAGTAATAGATCCTTAATTTTACGGTTGGATTCTCTACTAGGATGAAAACAATCACTATGAGTAAGCTCTAGTATGACGTGTTATTCACCAGCGAATCATAGTGGGCTCCCATTTCATTAACTATTCATTTTTACAAATTTTCTAAAGGGGGAACTTGGATAATGGGATACTTAGGACCATGGTCTTCCATGATAAGGATATCAACTCGTTTTATTGGTCAGTATCAACTTAGATATCAATTATACGATGTTCATTCATGTGAAACATATTGTTCAAGAACCTTAAATGTTATTCCAATGTCTAATGAACACATTTTTTTGTAATGGGAAAAACACGCAATTCATTAATACACAATTAAAAGAGGGTGACTTATTTCTCCTGAATACCAATTTTCTTGAATTTTATCATATTGTGACTAGTAAATTTTCATACACATTAACATCAATAGAAAAGGATATTGCCTTACTATTTTACATCATGTTCCTAGGTCATTTTCAAATATTTTAATATCATGTGAATAGGGTATAATTCAATATCCAAAATTCATCCTGATAATATTAGTTAGAGAAGTCTTCCAGGTTCCCAATGTTCATGATTCATGCTTGGTATGAAAAATAAGGGATGAATATTTAGTCTATTGAGGTATGTTGTGAGGAATAAAAGAGAATATATAGGAGGTTCTCAACATACCATATAAACAATCCTTTAAAAATATAAAAGTATGGTATTGGGTAATGATTAGGAGTGATGGAAACTAATGAATGGTCTTGAAATAGATGCCGCATATGTCACCACATTTACTATGATGATAGGAATCATGTAACTTGTAATTATTTCATTAAAAATTATCTTCACTACCTGAGTCTTTATGTTGATAGGGGAAACATTTTCCATACTATAGATGTGAAAAAGATATGTTATTATGGAGTCACTACATTTCATGTGAAAACTAGAATCAAGAAAATTTTATTTCTTAATAAGGAAAAATCCATAAACATGTATGATCCATACATAAGGAGTGGAAAATTCTTCCATTTTGATTTTGGATGGACCTATTATTTGTGATTTGGGAATAACTATTTATCCCAAGACAACATGAAACAATAAACATGTAGAAAATATATATAAAGGTTCCATTCATAGGTCCAACCCAGAAGTATGAATGTGGGGTTTTATTCCCTTTACAAAATGAGGATGGACCCCATACTAGAGGCCCATGTACTACAACGCCTCCTAGGATACTAAGAATAAATCCATATATAGTTCTTGTAAGGGTACCAAGAATAGGTCTCACACATATTATAGGATAGGTTCATTTTTATATATTTTAGGATTTGATATTTGGGAATCAAAAAATATTATTTGGTAACAAGTATGAATCCATGCATAGTTCATAATATGGAACATTCACTATGTATGTCTCATCCATATTAGGGGATATTTACAATTTATATTGTTTTTGGACCCCAAATTTGAGATATACCCATTACTATATATCCCATGATACCATGTAGCAAGTTTCATGTATTTTAATTAAGGGATCCCTGCATAGGCCTGGCCCATACATAGAGAGGGTGAATTTATATATTTATTGGGTTTGGTCCAATAATTTTACAGGTAAGAGTAACTACATATCTGTGAAAATATGAATGAAGACACACATTGTTTTAAATAATAATTATTCTATATCCATGTCTCATCCATATACAAAGTATTTTTCCATTATTTTCAATTGGACCTAGGATTAATTATTTGGAAATCACTACATTTACTAGTATACCATGAATCAATACACACATTGTTAATGCTTGGGATACCTACATAGGTCCTTCCCATATTCTAGGAGGGGTTATTTTTAATATATATTATAGTTGGGATAATGATTTGAGATTTGAGAATCACTTTATATCATGTGATAACATGAAACAATCCATATGTAGTTCTTTTTATGGATAATTTCTTTCATATATAGGAACAATATCTTGGGGTATTTTAAATTTATGTCATGTTTAGATGTTGGATTAGAGACCTGGGACACTTTAAATATCCTAGGACACCTGGAATCCATCAACACATAGTTATTGTATGTTTTTCCTATGTATGATGGTGAAATATGTAGAGAGGGGTGAAATTATATATATATATATATATATATATTGTGTATCAAAATATTATTTGATATTTGGGTGTCACTATATATCATGTGATAAAAAAATTTATGTGACACATTGTTATTAATATGTAAAATAGCATATGAAAGTCTGACCCATATGCATGGTACATTCTAAATTACTATCCCTACTAGTCACATGATATGATATCTATCTATCTATATGAATCACTCGATAGTAGGGATCAAGCACACATAGTTATTGATATTGAAAATCCCTTCCATAGATCTAAAATAATCATAGGGTTGTCTTTTATAATTATATAGTGTCTATACCTATTATTACAGATCCATGCATCAATAAAATTCTTATGGAAACAAGTATCAAGCTATACATAGTTATTGATAATGAATATCAACATATAAATATCTAACTGACACATAACAATGGTGGTACAAATGTTTTCACCACCACATAGATAAATTTCAATTTAGTAAATCATTATTGAATTACTTTCTACCATTTTATTTAATGTCATGTGATAAGGATATTTTCTGCACAGTTCAGTTTCATGAGTTAAGGACAACATACATACAGTTTAACATCACGTGAAATGATTTTAAAATTCTATCCGGTTTAGTGTCCTGACACTAGAAAACTTCCTTTATGATTTATTCCATGAAAATTATATCTAAATAATCCTCAAAATTTTGGGTCATGATGTGTTCCCCATCTATTGTGGCCAATGAGTAAGTTCCATTGGAATAATCTTTTTGTATCATGTAATGCACATCTTAGATGGGTTCTAAATTTTGAGGTTTATTCGAAGTTATCATCGATGTTATGAGAACCAATACCAATTCTCTCTAAAGTGGTTACTAGCTATGTACTTTTTTATTTATGTCTCATTCCATATGGATTTGATTAACTATGAGTTTGGGCAGTATATGAAGCCTTTTCTTATTGATTCCATCTAACTCATTCATCTTCATCAATTACATTTCCTCATCTAAAAGTTTTCCTCCAATAGTTTTTCACATCAATGTAAAATGGTGTACAATATAAAACAATACATATAACACATAAATCAATTTATAAGGGATCTCTTTTTGGGTAGTGTGTGAGGGTATATGATAGGCTCATTTAGTATGCATGATATCGTCTGTTCAAGTCTTTTTTCTTTGTCCCCCATTTTCGGGACTATTTTTCTTAGGGTTTTATTAAATGACTCTATATTCCCATTTTATATTATATTATAATAAGAGAATGTTTGGACACAATATAATATTCTTCACAGAGACTCTTCATCTATAAAAAATAAATTTTTGTGTCATTTTCTATCATTATTTGGTCATGGATGTCTAATCATGGGGTAATATTGAAATGTGTCATTTTGATATTATTATTATCATTGAATTCTATTATGTTTATATAATTATCCTATATAAAAGAAAAAAATGTATAATATATAATTGGCATAGAATTCTAAGGTTTATTTATGGGATATCGATCCACAACATCCATTAGGCATACATAAAACGACCAGAAAATCAAAGTTGTATGTCGTAACTCAGTTGGTTGATTGTTGATGTTTTCATGATTATGTAATTTTTGAAACATTCGTTGAATTCCAATCATTCTGTTGTCATTATTTATTTGTAGTATTAAATTATCTTCCTTCAATGCGAAGGTCTTGTTCTGGATTAGTTAGCATGATAGGATCATACATAGACTATTTCCATGGTTGAATCGATCTCTCCTTTTGTAATATATTTGAGAATTTCTCCATCAAATACAGCTTAATATATGTTTTTTTAACTCGTATGGTCTATCCCAAAGGATAAATATAACTACTATATATTACAAATATTCCCTTTCTGATAAATCAGATTAGAGAATCGCATATTGGATGTAATCTATTATGGTGCCCATCAATCCTGAGGTGTATATTGAATCATAAAGTTCATTGGTATTATGGACCAAATTGATTATCCATATGAAAACAATTAGGATGGGTGAGACCACTCATCAATGCATGATGTAAAAAATCACTTCATCCTTATTGGTATTAGCTAATAATGTGGATGCATTGGTTAGTGGGTCATTGTTAGCATGTTATGATTGATGAATATTAAGTAGTGTTAGTTCCAAAGATAATTTCACCATCAAGACTCTTATATAAAAAATTAGAGGATATTATTCATAATTATTGATTGTATAATAAAAGAATATATATTATATTTCTAGAATTATATCCCCTTTTTTGTTCAGGTTATATATATGTAGATGTTAGGCAAGCTCCAAACCATCAATAAGGCCTGGATATTCTTCCTCAACATTCATGAAACATCAAAAAAGTGATAAAGAATTGCTCATAACATCTTTATTTGATAATACATATATAATACCTATAAAAATATGGTAATGAATTAAATTTTTCATTTTATTTCATATAGTATTTTTGGATTCATTGTCCATATACATATACAACATTTAGGGAATGTCATGGTCCTATAATTAATCTTATTCTAGTAGATAAGTGTTGGATTGTGTGTTTTCTGGGGAAGGATGTGATTTATTGAAATCAGTTATTTCCTACCCTTTAAAAAACATCTATGACATGGATTGGTTTTTATATTATCTAATGATAACATTCCATGGTGCATAGACCCTTGTTAACATAGTGTGACCAAGAATATAATTGTGCGACATGATACGAGATACGAGGTGGACAATATATTCCTATATGTAGCGTATCGGCTTATTAATTACAATGATGAGTGTGAGGAAGTTATTTTCAATATCATAATACTGAATTTTTTTTATCAATCATCATTCTAAAGATATAGTAGTGGATTTTTTTATTCCCCGCCTCATTTTTCTATAAGGTGTGTGAAGATTTATTTCCATCCATGGTAGATTTTTGTATAATAAGTGGCTTTAATTCTACTGGCATAATCAAGACTAGTAGATGAATTAGGTACTACATATGATACTCAATATTATTTTTTCTATTTTGATCACATTGGTAGGTAAATAAAATTTTTATTAACCTAGTTAAGGTGTAGTAGTTCCATCTAGGTTTTATATGAAACAAAATATATAAGGTCGTTACCCTGGGAGTCCTATTTCTTATCAATCATTTTTTTGGGTGTGCCATAGCTGGGATTTCACTAGTTATTTTTGGATCAATATTGATGTCACCATAGTGAACCAAAAATTCAATGACATTACATGACCGTACATAGAATTAAAACATCATTGTATTCACATTAAAACGCTTCTACAATAAATTATAGAAGATCTCTTAATGATCAGTGAGGTGATAAGAATATTTTTTGGAATTAACAACTGGGTAATAGACATGAAATTATATGATTTGTTTTATAAATAGGTAAAATATATGATGGGTGGAAAGATGATATGTAGCTCTAGCATTCTATAATCCAAATAGAATGTCTTGGTAGAGGATGAACCCATGTGGTGCTCTGAATACATTGACTTCCAAATCGTCAATGTCCCTTTTCTCAGATTATACCATGAATAACTCTATATAATGGAAATTTCATGGAATCTATAAGTTTTGCAGTAAAAAAATCCATTATCATTGTTTATGAAAGAAATCATCACTCAGTTACTTCTAATGATTGATTGTGGGGCATTCTTGTTAATGCAATCACTCACATCGTGTTCACCACATTCATCATTAACAGAAACTCTCAATTGATTACACATCCATATCAATAAACATATCTTCTTTCCAAAGTTAGGTTCTTCATTAGGGTTTTCGACCCAATGAATTTTAGGAACTCATAGTGGTTGAGGGTATTGGAGTTCAGGCTCACCTGGCCATTTTTAGGTGAATTTTAACCTACTCATAAACACTATTATATATTTATGATATTTTTTAGAACCTCGTCCTTAACTAGATATAGGAATGGTTACCCTAAAAAATTATCTCAGGTTTAATCCTTAAATTTTTAATTCGGTTTATATTAACAGTTATTGATATATGTATATGATGTTCTTCAATAATTTTTCATTACTTCTTAGAAATGGGTGGATGCTTATATTTTTACCCACATCACCAAACAAAATGAACTTTTCTTCAAACTGGGCAGGAGATTAACATGTCATAGAAGAGATTCCACCATTATAAGGAATCCAACCAATCATTTTAATAATAGGAATAAAAACCTATATTTTTCATTGTTCCATAAAGACTTATCCTATGTAGGATTACCTTTATATGAAGGTAGTCATACCATTGATTTGGGATTACACAATGAGGTTTTCCAGACTAGGGAAGATTAATGATGTGAATGATATGATCATTATAGATCCCTAACACTACATGATCCGTCCTTGGTGTCAGGAAAAATGGATAAGAAATTATCAGTCTGATCACATATAGATTTATGACATATTCATTGGGGTGTACAATGGGATTTTTTTTTGTGAATCATAGGCCATAGGATGGAATCCACCATATCATAGATACAATAGGGTTCATTTTCTTCTTAATTATATTGTATTATAGATAAGCTGAAAAATGAGGAGTAATGGTAAAAGAATGTGAGATATTGGGTTATGTCGACTTGAATATCTAATATATAAATGGACATACCATAAGATGTATTCCCATTTAAGATCGATCCATTGGAAGGAATCATACATATTGTATTTGGAAAGGAATAAATTTTCCACAATTTATGTTGTCTTATAAATCTATGGATAGATGATGCATGGGAATAACCCATGGGTGATCGTGGTTACCATGGATTGGAATACTAGTGACATGGTCGAAAATAATCCGATGTGGATGTATATTAGAGATCAAGCCTCGTAAGGGGATCATATGTATCTTTTAAGGGTTGGTAATAGAGTTAACATAATTCTATATTGGCATATACCCGAATAAATCCACTTACCTTAGTCACCATGTCTAGGTGAGTCTACATGGTATTCCATATTTATTAGCATTAGGTGTTAGGGGAACATATATAACAAATATGAAGATTAATTGACATGAAATGGTTTCTTAAAGAACATTTCCTTATACAATTATACAATCTTAATGGATGGTATTGAGGATGTTGTATGATCTGGATAAATTTTTTGAAAGACATCGCATGATCTGGATGACTTTTCCAAAGGACAACACATGAATTGAATGACTTTTTTGTGAGGTTTTCAAATGATTTGTATTATTTTTTCAAAGGAAGTCACATGATCTAGATGAAACACTCAGAGGGTGTTGGGTGATCTAGCTGACATTTCCATAGGATGTCACATAACAAACACAAACATATCTGGAGAAAAAAATCATGACATGTTTGAAATGTTTTGGTTATATTGTGTGATTGGGTTACATGTATGAGGGACATTGCGAGGACTTTTTCACATTCGTAGAGGGCATATCTATACCCATGTGGCATGTATGGGGTGCTTCCTATGAAATTCATGAAATTTATAGTGAACTATACAAGGTTTGGATGACAGGCTTGTGTGACATATCATGACCATACTAGCATATCTATAGAACTTCACAATTCCTCGATGACATGTGTAAAGGACATCTCATAATTTATATGTCATGTATAGGGATTTTCTCATGTCTAGAGTGAAATTTAATGGGGCTACCTCATAATATTTATTGGACATATGAATTACATTGGGATTAGAATTTTAATCTTTTCATATTTCTATCATCTTCTTTAGTATGTTTTGGTTTTTATATCACATTCGCCACCAATTCCATTAAAAAAATACCTACAAATTCTTCACATGACACTATTGACATGATGGGACGCCTTCACACAAAATGTATAGCCCTCCATAGTCCCTCGCATTATTTATAAATTTTAATTTTAAGAACACATTCATCTCTCGTGATCCCTTACCATGTTCCAATAACTTTATATAGTTGAAGACCATTATTATCATGTTACACACCACTCTAATAGTTATGATTTGTTTTTATTTATATTGAATCATAATGATTTTTTTTAGATGGGTATAGGATTTATATGCTTCTTCACCATGGTTATATGCCTCCTTTTGTGGCATGTATCTTGCAAATATGATCTAGAGCTCGTGGACGGATATTTCCATCGCGTTCTCTAAATGATCCTACCATATGTCATCCATGGCTATGGATGATGATATTTTCTATGAGAATGTTATTTGGTATCCTTGTTTATTTGACCCCATCTAATAAAATTGATTTCTATTAACCATGTAGACATGTAATATATTTTTCATAATGTAAACATGACAAGTCTAGGGGTCTTTTCTTGATAAGGATGAAATGTTAGGGGTACCCCATGAGATCATAGTTTCATATTGAAGGTCAAACACATGATTGATGAAAATAAAAGGAGGCACATAACCGCTTATCATGAATATCAATGAAGCTTCCCTTAGCAAGAATCTTATTACTTTTCTATTTTATTTAATTCCATGTTTTACAAGGTAATGGGATCTGACAACATTTTCGGAGCATTTTCATGTATATTTAGTATTGTATTCCATGATTCACCATATGATCAATGATGGTCTTGTGAAGATGCAAGATTATTTCTATAAACAATCCCTCTTTCTATATTTTTTCCCATGTGCTTGATGTTGGATCTGACAATGTCGTGTGAGCATTATCATAGGTGATTCATTCAATTTTTTTGTTGATCTGAAGGGGAATTACAATATTTAATTGAAATTTCAGAGGACATTCACATCAAGGAGGTCACATGAAAAAATTATCATGCATGATAAGTTGGATAAACCATCCATGGATCTATACGGTCTATGAAATCGAACAATAATGCCACATGAAGGTAACTAAAACACTCCATCACATGAGTCTTATGCCTTTTAATGTCCATTATTTATATGTTGTTTTTTATAGTAGTAATAAATCCTTCAATTGAAAAGTCTCATTATTCGAGGAGATTGTATAATAACCATTTTATTAAGAATAGGGGTTTTCAAAAGGTGATCTACATGATCATAAGAAAACCATGGGAAATAGATGATTAGATTTGGTGACCTTCCGAAGTTCATGTAATTGTGTATCCTTATAAAAGTTATGTGATCTCTGTGATTTAGACGAATTCAACCCTATATATATTTATTAAAATAATACCCATGATTCAGTTTCATATTCCATTCTATTGATTTTTATTATCATTTTGGAACGAACTAATAAATAAAAAACCACGGGTGATGTCTGTAGGGGTGCATACTAGACTCTATGGAAAGTAAATTCTTGTAATATTCATTGTAGATTCCTCCCATTGTTTTATTTAGTGATAATTTTTCTTCTTGGTGCCCATAAGAATTCCACAAATAATTCTATAAATACATATTCAAAGAGAGGTTCATTTTCCTGGTGAATCTGAAAATAAATAGCTCTAAAAATTTCATTTGTCATGTGATACCTCTACAGGACCCTGTAAAAGTATTTTTTTTCTCAATAAATATCTCAGAGCACTAATTAAAAGATATATATTTAAGGATATCTCAATATGTAAAAGTATGATGATTTTATTGTATGAACTGTATGCAAGACTGTTTCATGAGGTCTTGCAACGTACTCATGCTTTGCATTATCTCTCGTTTCAGAAAACCGTGAATCAATTCTTGGTAATTTCTTAATCTCGACCTATGTACTTCTCCATATGGAAATATTATGTGAGGTATAATGTTCAAACAATAATTATATATTTTGTGTGACCATGTCAATGACATGATATCATGAGTATCATAATAGATTATTCTCTCATGGGATTCATTTTTGGTTTTTCAATAATGGGATGTTCTCTGAGTCATGGGGCTCGTGAGATGTGTATCAACTCTTGTGATCACAATGCTCATAATGGTTTATCAGATTTATGGTTCTGCTGGAGTCATTCATATATTTTGAAATTATGTATTCACTAATATGATATATTCTTCTTGTTTTCATATAGATGGATTCTTATTCCTATAAATTTTATTATATAGCCACCTAGAGGGAAATTTTTAATATGAATCATAACACTGACACTAAGTATCTTCTATTCTCAGTCAATGAGGTTTTGAAGAGGCATCTCTTATTTGGAAATTATGTATATCTATTTTCACATCATTCTCTAATGTATGAATTCTATCTAAAAGATGATATTTTCTTTCAATCGGATGATTACCTTCACTGGTCTTACTAATATTCATCTTCATATGAATATTTTCAATGGACAGTTTTTGAATTTATTCTATTGGTTATGTTAATTCTTAGGGGTACTCATATACATAAGAGACCTCCCCCAAGGTTCTGGATTGTTGTGATATTTCCCTACAGACCATTGGTCAATGTTATTATAGCATATTTTTCCCCACCCAAAAAAATATAATAAGTAGATGGATCTCAAAATGGGGCCCTTGACATAGTGATGTTATTTTATGAATGTTCATAGAAAGTTATGTTTTGACAGGGCCATTTATAATTATTCAACCAGTAACTATCTATTCACCTTCATAATGACATTTTGTTTTCTCAGTACATCATCAACCATCAATGAGATTTTATTAATTTATTTATTATCAGTTGGTTCTATGTAACTAATTCATGTCATCTATCATATGGTAAGTTAGGGATCCTCATTTATGAAATTTATTGTGTGGGTGGGATATCTCCACTTGGGATGATGTATGATGAGTTTCTTCCTTCTGGGGATGTATTGTGATTTTGAATGTTCTCTCACACAATTTCCATTTGTGTATATGGTTTCCATAGTGATGTGGTGGGAATTATGCAAGTAAACATGCATGTATTTTACCAGTGTACCTTTTCTATCAGATCCATATTTTGGAACATAGATATCAAATTCAGTTTCTTTTTTATCATTAGATAAAGGATATTTTATGTGAAGTAAATTAAAACACGAAAAATGAGTTCTTCATCCAATGAGGTTCCCATTTTATTGGGGTTGTCCCCATTTTTTGAATGTTGAATGAATAAATATGTAATAATCATTGGTTGTTATGGAGTTGGGTATGACTATTTCTCTTATTTATTCTTCTCTTAAATTTAATTATGTCCACATATAGGATTATTTTTTAATTATTCCTCCAAATGTGTATATATCATCACTGGTTTGCAAAAATGATCTCTCAGAGAGGCAAGAGCGTGATTGACTATTTTCTAAGACATAATGCTATGGAACATATTTTAACACTAGGCCAAAACCTATAGTGATTCACACTCTACATCCAATTAGATGATTTTCATATAGGTGACCTATACAAGATCCTTCCCCAATACCACTTGTCTCAGATCAACCATGTTATGGCACATACAGTTAATGAAAATGTAGTCATAGATGGAGTGACCTAAATTCCTATGACAAGGCACATAATAAGGATAGTTAGTGATGTTGGCCTCATTGGGTTTCTTAGGATCTAGTGTCTTGGTTTGATTATTTTCACATGTTGTGAGGAAATAACTCGGAACCTATTCATTTGGTAAGGAATATTTTTTTTCTCCTCAAGTCCATTAATAATGGGAGACCATATTCACTCCTCATCCATAGTCGAGGGATGATTATCTATTATATCCACTCAGTGGGAGTTTATGGTTTATTTAATTACATCATGGGGGATTGGATGGGAACTATCACTATTTTGAAGGAACCATCAGCAGTCTCTACGTTACTATGAAATTTTCATGATGTTGTTGATGTGAGATATGATTGGGCATGTGTTCACTGAATAACTTCTTATAAGTAATTTGATGTATCTAAAAACTCATGAAACCCACATAGATATTTTATTAAGATCAAATGTGTTTGAATACCATCCAATATAATATCAACAGAATCATATGAAATTTCTATTTTGATATTATGATATTGAGTAAGTATGTTATTCATTTCAATTTGTCTATGATGTTATAAACTCAATAATTTTTGTGTTATTTTCAATTTATGGGTTCTAAAACAATCATTTCGTTAACATGGAGATGAAATGACTTAGTAAATTATGAATAATGACTTCCTAACCCATGATGGATATTTCTAGACATCAATTATTCTGGACAAAGGAAATCCTTACTAGATACTATAAAAAATATCATTATTTTGATAACTGATGTTGATCTAGAGGGCCCATAATTGGGCCATGTAAAGATATGATATATGTGAGATGTTGTTATGGGTATCTTATGACCTAAATGGTTTATAATATTATACTGATCATATTGAGTAATAGAAAACTTTCATCCAACCATTTTTTATATGACTTATTTCTGAGTCTCTTGGTGGAAAATTTCCCCTCTATGGATTCAAATTTAGTAGATAATGAATTGATGGTGTTAATGATTTATAGAGGTATTGGTTTCTATGCAACCTCAAATAGAATTTTTTTTGGGAATGTATTAATATGGTGTCCCTGCTTTGATATACCACAGATTATATATTAGGTATAGTATCATAGGATCACTATGATGGTGGAGAGGTTGTATCATACAATTAAAATGTTGTGATATTCTTCAACTTCCACTATTTTAGACCATTTTTCAGGATAAATTTCCAATATGATGCCAAAATTACAATCTTATAGTTATAGTAGCTTCATCCTAATTGATTTGATGAGAGATATGTGTTTTTGTGTAGGGGTAATACCCAGCATGAATATGTCCCTTGAGTAGTTCCTCATTCAGTTGTCAATGGTCTTTATCTCATTCTTATATTGTTATATCCACTCCCCTACAATGTTTATCTCAATAAATCATGTTTAAAAGTGGTATTTAGCTATATAATTTCCATTATCATTTGTATAGTCCAAATAAGGAGGTAGAAAATCATAATTTAGAGGTGTTAGGTTCTAGATCATGCTCTGATTCTACAAACATGAAGCCTTATATTGCACATACTAATTTCCTAACTCGTAAAGTTATAATTTTGAATATTGTCCCTCTCTATTTTTTACAATATTTCACATCACTTTTTGTATTAATTTTGATGATGTTCACTTTGGATTTTCATTTTCCAGTGTTTACCCCATCACTGTACATAGATTATGAGTATTCTATACATATTTATCCTCAATAAAGGATTAATTTCTGATTAATTCTCTGATCCTTGGTGTTTTTGGAATGGGTTTTACAAAAAACGTTTCTAGGTTTGATTTTTTTCCCAATGTAACCCCTATTTCAGTTTTCTAGTAGTGACTGTCAGGTAGTTTCTAATAATACAAATCGAGAAGGCCCAAATGAAAGAGGTCGATCTTAGTGAGGGATGCATTGATGAAATTCATTTTATTTATTTTTTTCATCAATCCTATAAATGAAAAACTCCATTAGGGGTAATGATATGGTTAAACATGTCCCCATCCCTATGGAAAGTGGTTTAATCAAGGCCACTATTAGATGTCTCAAATCATGTCATTGAGGATCTGATGAATCATATGATAGAAATTGAGATAAAAAGGCTTATTTCCCTGTAGTTTGTTGTAAATATAGAAGATCCATTGATTTATTCAGTAAAATATTGGTGTTTTATGAACATAGTGATCGTGGTTGAGATAAAAATTCCCCCTTCTTTATTGGATGGGTTTTTTCTTTGAAGGATTTAATTTTATCTACCAATATGATTTACCTTATTTGATGCAATATCATTTTTATATGGGTAGAATGAAATGGATTTTTTGATTTGAGTTACTTATTATGTTAAAATATTATTTAATATGTGACTTTGGATAGTCTGAGTGAGCTCTGTTCCCATTTTTTGATAGGGTTAGCTTATGAAAGTTCTACTATCCCTGTATCTCTATTCTTTATGGCCTTGTATCCTCAAAGTAACGTTTCTTCATTGTATAGGCCAACATGCATATATATTACCGGATCCCCTAATATATTATTTGTATAATACTTTGAAGTATGTTGTATCTAGGGATCATTTATATTCTAGTTACAATGTAAAGTTAAACAACCCAAAATCACCCTCTTTAGGATACTTATGTCTTATGGGGATTCAATAATCAGCTTCCAAAGAGTTTTGGTTCAATGGAAGGAAGCATGACATAGGAAGCCTCTAATCCATTCCATTATCGAGTATTGTTCCCTTGATATAGAAATAAAATCTATATGAAAAGAGATTGCATGTATGACATTGAGGTGAACCTCATATATTGTATAAGTTATGTGTCTAGATTTTATCCATAGAAAATTTTCTATCAATTTCTAACATTTTTAGGGCACACAATCATACTTTATAAAATTCACGGATTCATATTAAGAAGTGGATATCTTCCAAAACCTAGTATGGAGGTTTTTTTCAGATAAATCTCTCAATATACCCATTTTGTATTCATCTTTATTTCATTCATATTCCTCCACATAGTATGAGTACCATGATCACTTATTTTTGTCACCTGTTGATGGATTTTGGGTTTCTTTAGTGAATGGGGCACTATATACGGTTGACCCTAGTGTTTCAGAACCTCTCTGTATGAAAGTTTATTTAAAATGGGTGGATTTATTGTATGAGAAGGATATTTTAATTTGGTGGTTTCATAGAGTGGATGTCAGGAGAAGAGTCCATTGAATCAATATTTATACTATAATAAGGATTAATTAGATTTTACATATCACATTACCTTTAGTTGAAGAGATGAAAAACACAATAGGTGTTAAATATATGTATTTTATAATCACAAGAACATTTGAATTGATAGGCTCATGATTATGTACATTAATCCATTTCGTGGGAGGAATATACTGACATAAATTTTGGGTTTGAGCATTGAAATTTCCCATTTACTTGATGATTTCCTAAATATGATAATGAACGTATATTTTTGTGGGATTAGAATCCCACTAATGATATTTTTCTAGAGTATAATGATGAGCTTCTATATCGTCATAAGCGGTTTGATCATTCCTTTTGGATGTTAGAATATATTACTCATCCATAGATTAGGATGGTATCTAATCTATGTCCAAATATGAATTGCACATAAAAATATGTCTATGGACCTTCGTAATGGGAAATTAGATATGTGTCTCCACTTCTATAGCCTTTAATGGATGATGGTGTATGCTTTAATTGGTGGGAGTATGGATTTTCCGGGGATTATGTAAGTTTCTTGAATATTTCATATAGCCTTATTGACATGAGTATGAACCTATCTTGAGGTGATTCACAAATTTAAGTGATGGTCCTCAGTTAAAGAAGGGTTATGAGACTAGTATTATGACTATGGATTGTATTGCTAGCTTCACTAACATGAATGTTCACCTTTCAAGAGGAATCTTAAAAATTTTTTTGGTGTTCATAATTAGAATAGGAATATGATCTTTAGATTATTCATCATCTTTAACCAAAATATACATATAATCCTCTCAAACAAAAGAATCAATGTTCCATAACTCTAGTTTATCCACCTATTAATGTGGATCATGGTGACACTCTTCTATGGATATTGTAATAAAAATATGAACATATCAATGTCTCTACACCCAAGATAAACATGTCAATGAAGCTCTTCTATCCTAGATAGAATGGAGTGACCCTTCATATAATAATGTGTAGTGATATAAGATTTAACATTATTGATCTATGATATGTACTAGTAGATGCATTTGATTGAATAATGGATATATTCCCACAGTTGTACTTCAAATTCCATTAGGATATTCTGATGGGATTCTTTTATAGGGGAGGGTATATATGACTTCCCCTTTCTCGCTATGGAAATATGTGGGCAGTATTAATTTGGGTGAGTAGAGTGATGAGCCTTCTCGCTGTCCACTACTAAAAAATGATGATGAGATTTTATTAGGGGAAGTGAGGATATAATCATTATTTCTTTGATATATAGCATTACATGCTAGATGATATTATTTTGATTCATGGTATTTGTTTCCACGGTGGTGACCATGCAGGTAGAGCCATCAATAGATGATTGAGGGGTATATTCAGGATGAAATTGGTGTTGGTAGTTGAAAGGATCCCACCTATGGATCCCTTGAACAATGATGACACCACAATTGACTATTTAATCAACATAGCATTGGGGAAGAAGGAATTGGTCGGAACATTTTGGTGATAGGATTCCTAAGAGGTTGATACCATAAATATGCATCCCTAGATTCATTATATATTTCCTTAAGTGATTTGGGTTCATTATCTATAGCATTTGAAGACACCTACATGTATCCTTGGGGGAAAAGATCCTACACCATCAGTTGTATTACATAACTATCACATACATTTCCCAAATTTGATGTTGTTGGGTGGGAGATGTTTTTTGTGACCTAGAGAATTTGTTGTCATTGTTGATGTTACAAAATATTTTTTTGATTAAGAAATAATATTAGGCCAAGGTAATGTGTGTAAAACTAGTATTTATAGTCATACAGAAAACAAGGAAAAGTATCTAATATGTACAATATCACAAGTATGAGACTTTCCCACTTATCAATACAAGTGAAACAAAAATCTATGTTCTTGTTCTTGGATCAAAAATTTTTCCTATGTTTAATGTGTATAGAAAAATTTAATGTATTCTAGGAATCACAATTATTTGTTAGAAATAAATAAATAACATTGGGCCCACATTTTATGCATTTGGGATACAAAAAAATGTTCCACGTTGTGTCAACTGATCACACTCATTATATAAAAGTTTCATGTTAATGTTTACCATTTTTCTTCCTTAAAATGTTGGAGAATAATGTATCCATTTGAATAATCCATTTTATTTTATTGTTACATGGTTCTTGTTGGATTTAACATTTTTTTCAAAAACAAATATTCCAATGATTGAATGTGGATATGGTTGATTATGGTTACATTATCATTCATTTTATGTCAACTATTTTTTTCTCATAGAAACTACCAAAAAATCTAACATCTATAAAAAGTTATAGGCCTACAATTAAAGTGTTGGAGACCACTTGGTTTTTCAAACCAAACAAAACTTCGGAAAACAAATTGCTCATGTGGATGGGTAGTTAGTCTCATCACATCCTTTTGGGGGAATTATTTACTAATATGGGACTCCCTTATAGATTATTTAGATATTTTCAATCATTCAAAAATCCCAATATTGTACCATTTAACCTAATTAAATCAACTAGGTGTTGAATTACTTAATTATGAAAACATTTCTTACGTTAATAAAAATATCAATATATATCAAAGGATATATTTATTTTTTTATGTATATGATTATAAATTGGTATCCTCTATCATTTTATGCCTATATAAATAGTCACTCTTTAGTTTATTACCATTATGGAAGGTGATTGGTGTTTCATGAATAGGATAAAACCACTAAGTGGAATCCTATGTAGCATGTGAGAATAGGAACCAAAACCACATATTGAATTTTGGTCTATACCATGAAGTTTAAATTCATGTGGAAAGGATATATATGAGGGAAATTATGAATTTTATTTTGATATTGATCCATTGGATGATTTCTTATTTATCCTAAATATAATAGGAATCAGTGACACTGTAGATCAGTTTTCCCATAAACTACTGATGGGTGGGCATAAGTAATTTATTCATTTTAGGTTCGTTTCTCTATATTTTTATCAATATGAGAATTCCCTAGGTACATAAACCAAGGTGGATTTCCATGAATGGATGTATTTGTAATATATTGTTTAACAGGGAATTAACACTAAGGATACCACTATTGTGGTATGTTTATGATGCTAGTGTTACTATCATTTAAAATCCAAATCCCATGTGAGACTAAAATGGAATGAAAAGATGATATAAAAAATGATTGGGAGCACTATATATGGATGGAGGATATATTCATTAACGAAATTGTGGTAAAATATTTGATAAAAATCATATTCCTTGGTAATATATGATACATATAATAATAATAATTGGATTCAGATTCCTCAATATTTATTTAAGATTCCCAATAAACCATTCATTAATAAAATGTATACCCCCATTGGGTGAGTTCAATTTAATATAAAAAAAGTAACATTGAGGTAAATACACTACGGTGTACACCCATTGGTTATTGGGAATTTTGATGTAATCATGTCTATCCTGTTTGGATATGAATATATTCCTTGTAGTTCAGTCCATTATTAACCACATAATGGGTTGTGACATGTTATTATACTCAGATGGGATATTATTATCCCCAAGGTTTTTGGATATTTAGGTATATAGTAGAATAAATTACAATTTCACACATTCATTCTTTATCCTCTAATAGATAAATAGACACATATCGAATCCCTATCCTTTGATGGAAAAAGATAATAAATGACCATGAAGGTTCTATCAAATATAATTATATAGATCAATGATTATTTCAGGAACACAAAATGGATATGGTTTCATGTGTGAATAAACCTAATCCAAAATGGATACTCCCAAAATAAAATGGGTTCTTAGATGAAGGCACTTAGCTAGGAGTCCACATAGTGAAAGACCAAATGTGTATTCTAGATAAGGTTTACATGTCTCAGGGTGACTTCCTAAAGAATCTAGAATGTCTACTTCAATTGGTTTAAATGTCAAAGGGTGTCTTCTTGATATGTCTAGGCTATATAATAGACAAGGTAGACATGTTAGAGGGTGTCTTCCTGACATATCAATGGTGTTTTCCTAACAGGGAGGACACGTTGGAGGGTTTAATCCTAACATGTCTTGGGTGACTTCCTCGTGTAGTTGAAATTTTTATGGTCCTTCAAATTATAAATACAACATGTACAGGATTATTATAATGATCAATGAATACATTTCTAGGGTGTTTCATTTTATTGAAGAGGATATGACTAGGGACCTATGCAGTGTAATAAAAAATAGGTACATTTCAATTTACAAGATCTAATATGAAATGTCATGGGATGTAAGAGGTCCTCATGAGAACAATGAGGATAAATTCGATCACTTGACCTTACAGAAGTCGCACAATGGGGTCTTCTAATCTTGTTCTAGAATGTAGGCATGAAAAAAGACTCAATTTCAACGGATGAACTTTCATATCAGGATAAAACAACATAGATAATTGGTTTCATGGAAGGATGAATGAATGGTTGTGGGTCCATGTCAAGTCTTAAAATCCTATAGATTACAAAGAAAGATGAATAAATGTACATGGGGTTTAATTATGTCAAGACTACATTTCAAGGAGTCTCATGTGATGGGGGATCATGTTTGTGATCATACACATTATATAGATGAGGGTTAGAAATAAAATTTCCAGTCAACGAAGAAACATCGAAGGCCGCATGTAGTTGTTCTAAGACCAAGGGTCCACATGATCATAAATTCAAGGTTTTATCGAGGCTTTTTGGTTTTGATGATTTTCATTTCTGGGATTACCCCTTGATGTCGTGATACTATTTCAAAAGAATATGTCCACATGCATGCAATGAATAAAATATATATCACATTAGCACATCACATGAGGTTAACATCATCATGTGGTCATGATACCACTAAAGGATCCCTTGACAGGTTGTTTAATCATGGTCTCATGATTACCAAGAAAAATTGTTTTATGGATGCATCTCTTTGCTTTTTTATCTCTTTTTCTCCATCCACTCATCCCAATATGATTCCCTTCTTTCAAATATGTATGGGGATTATATAAGAAACTTTTACTAGATATATTGGACTATTTTCATTGTAAATGTTCCTCCTATATTAGAATTAAGTGGTGGGAGACTTCGACCGATCAGTGGTATTTGATGTACATTGAATTAAATGATTAATTAATGTGACCACAAGCTTCACATCTACATTTTATTCTCAGTGATGTAACATAGGATTCATATAATCATCATTGGTTTATTAAATGTGTTCATGTGATGCATGGGATAGTATTTAATGGCTTCATGTAATATATTCGCTTGAAAATGTGACATTTCATTGGAAATCCAATGAAAATTTCCTAAAGGATTCATATAAATAAGAGTTTAAAATAACATGCCATTCTCACTAAGTGATATATTCTCTATTTTGAAAGAACCATGATTTTTTAGAAAAGGATCATAGGTGATTATTCATTTGATCACATAATCCTTATAAACTGTTGTAATTGATTCAGATTAATCAAATAAATAGATTTATGTGGAGGATCTATTCTTAGAAAATTACATGTATAAAATGTTATATTTTATGAATGTGTTTCTCTTTTCTACCGTTAAAATGATAGAGATTCTAGATTACCATTAGTGACCTCATGAGACCACCTTAGAGGTTTCCCATGATCACGAGGAATGTTTGTCGATAATCACTTCACAACTATCCAATTTATCATGTGAGTATTTTTTATATATGATAGAGGGTTTTCATGATGAGAGAAAGACCCTTTTTTCAGAATTATGTGATGTTAGAAAATATGTTCACAATAATCACAATTTTATTTCATTATGATCAACCATACATTTGAAGAATCATTGATACATGATTCCAATAATATTTAAGGCCACTTGTGAGTGATTCATGTGAGGTATGCTTGCAATCAACTTCATAGGATGTATTTATGTGATAGATCATGACCGCACAATAAAAAAAATACATGACCAGAGATTCTCATGATATATGTGTATTTCTTCCAATAAAGGTATAGATTCAAGATCAATTAATATGTATCATATCCCATATAATCTAGCATGGATGGGCTCAATATATAGAGATGGTTTGCATGGACTAAATAGTGTGATTGAGTCAATGTCGGGTGTTCTAATATCAAATAAGTGGTGTTGGTGTGTGCAATGGATGAGGGGAGTTTGTGGATGATCATTTGAGGTAGTCAGACTATGGAGATTAATGGGATCAAAGGGAATAATATATATATATATATATATATATATATATTAATGGATAGTGAATAGTGTCCCACATAGTTACCCACTACACATTGATTTTTTGCTTGTTTAGAGGGCAGTTAATATTATTCTCCTTTTCATCGATTGTTCGATCCACCAGAATGGTCGGCACATGAAACACTATACCCATACCCTCACCGTACCTGGAAAAAAATTGCACGTCCTTCTTAGGAACCACCTCCACATGCATTGTTTTCGCAGAAAATATGTTATACATTCCCATACTCGGCCTCCAGGATAACTCATTGGATGGATATTGTGAATTGTTTAGGAGACCCCAATATGTTCATTGGTTGTCCAAGACAACCAACTAGCATGGAAGGAAAATTTTATGTATAATGATGTTACAAAAATAATATAAATAAATATCCATCTAAAATAGGAAAAATAATGGGAGATGTTTGTTCACTTATAAAATGAAATCTAAGACACCTCTATGTCCATGAAAAATTTATTACTATTTTTTAGATGAGATCTAGAATTCTAATGTTTCTGATGTTAAATTTCATGTAACATAATTAATGGAACCAACTTAGTTTTTTTACACTATACTATACTCCCATAAAGTGTTAAAAGGGCATTGAATAAAATGGTTCGTATATTGAATACAATATATATATATAAGTATTATTCTAATTTTATACAGCTTTTGATCAATTACATCTAGGGATTTAATGACTTCCATATAAAATATGGTCATCCCTATATTAAATGGTAAATTATTCTCTCTATATGGAGAGTATAAGATTTTATATCATCTATCAATAAACCTTTGAATTATTGATATCCTAAAGAATAGTATTCATCTTATTAAAAATAGTGCTTTCTATACATATCTTAACAATGAGAATATTGATGCGAAGTAGAGAGTGTGAAATGCATCACGCTCGTCACTTCCTAAAAAATACTAGATAATTTATGGTAATGAAGATAGAAAATAAAATCCAGGGAAATGTACATGAATTCATAAATGTGACGAGAATGTGAAACAGTCTGCATTAAAAAAATTTATTCTAGCAAATTTAAAATATCGTAATGGGTGAATAAAAACATGTTGAAGTTTTTTTCATTATTTTAATAAAATTTTATAATATTAAATCAATTTTATATTGAAAACCATGAATAATGCACCATTTGAAGAATAATATGAGAATCATCCCATATTAATTAAATTTAAAATTTACATCTCCTCTGTATCGATCCATGGAAGGGTAGTCCAATGAAAAACTCGGTAATAATTACATCAATAATGAGACCAGAATATTACTAAAATTATAGAGAAATGGGGAGAAAATTAAGTGTACAACATTAAAATCTATAATAGGCTCAAATATTTAGAGTTAATGGAATCTTATGATGAAAAACTAATTGTATTGATGAATCCAATGAATTATTAAATTTATTTATTTACTCAAAAATGTATAAAATGATAAAATGAAAATTAGAGGGGAAGGAAACAAATCAACTGATTTAATTATGGTAAGAGTGTCGAATATTAAACTGGATTCATAGTGAAGTCAAAAAATGAAAAGAAGGATGATCAATCCATTCAATTATAATAGAAGAAAAATATGGTTAATGGTCTCAATGGTGGATCATTATTAATATAAAAAGGAATATATAAAATAATTATGTCTTAAAATAATTTTGTAGACCATTATGCCGCCTCATGTGATGTGGAAAAAATAAAAAAAAATGAATTAGGGAAGGATGTGAACCAAAAATTATAGAAAAATAAATATATCTTAATGGATGTAAAATTTTGGAAACTGATGAGATCAATGAAGAAGAAATAATTGATAAAGGATCATCACAATTGATTCAACTGAGATTGTAATACATGGTGTGCATGAATCAGTACAAAATTCAAAAAATAGATAACAATGAATTTAGGAAAAATAATAGTTCTAAAATGATATACATTATCATATCAAAATACAATGAAAAATAAAGATATAAAATGTGTAAAAAGATATAGAAGATCCAATGGATATTCTTATAGACAGAGAAAAAACTACGAGGATTGAAACTAAAAATATTAAAATATATATTGAAAGGTAATTATTTTTTAGTCGAAGTCAGTATAAACTAGATAGTACTTAACAAACAAAAATGTTTTATAGATGAAAAATTTAGTCATTGAAGTTGGTGATATATAAAAATAGGAAAAATTACACTAATGATATGTTTAAACCAATTTATTTTTGTATGTTACAAATTTCAACTATTTTAGAAACCCATCTATTCAATTACATTATTTTTAATTGTGGTTAGCGAAATAATAACGTTAATAAGTTGACAAAAAAAATGAATACTAACTACCATGTTTGATAAAAATTATAGAAATTAAAATAGTAAAGTGGTGTAGAATATAATGAATTTTGAGACTAATGCAAAGGGAATGATTAGAGAGAAAATAAATTAATCCTACGAATCAAAAGACCGAAAATTATTAGATGATGTCAAATAAGAAGGAAACTCTATTAGCTGATTTTGAATAATTATTTTATTTTACTAAAGATATTTATATTTTAAGGAATAAACTTATACTATATAATATATTAGAATAAATCCTTATTAATCTAAAAAGATATATTAACCACTTAATAAATAATAGGTGTTGAATCATGGGGGAGTAAAATTGAAATTTAATAAATCATGAAAACTAAACATCCCAAAGTTAATGATATCCTAATAAAATCAATTTATAGTATTTTGGGTTCTTTTTGTATGAATGATAAAAAAACTACACCAACAAAATATATCATAACAATATACCGTAATAGCTATTGGAAATGAATAATTTTATATTTATTAATGTGGAATAATCAAGATCATTATATGTTCATTGTGGTGCCATTAATATTTTTAGTATAAGAGAAATTGGGGGTCCATTATTTCTCATCCTACACAGCCCAAAAAATCAATTAAGAGAATTCCAATTACATGATAGAGGATATAAAACATTCAAAGATATATAAAAATTGATATCATAATATATAGATTCCAAAATATTTTAATGAAAAAATATTCAATTGAAGTTCTCTATGTTGATGGCTTCATGAACATTCAAAATAGTTTTTGTCAACCATATTATAGTGGAAATATAGTGATATTTCATAAGAACGAGTGTCTCATAAATATTATAGGCAATATTGTGACAAAATTTAATGGTAAGATAACAGAAAATGTGTTTCATATTATTGCTGTCTGAAAATCATTTTTGAATACAAGAAATGAGGAAACTGATATTTTTTATAGATCACTTAAGAATTTGGTGAAAATAAAATTTTTAATTATATCAAACTTTCATTGTTGAAAAATCTAAAAAATTCACTCTGAAAGAAACAATACATGTTCGATATGTCCTAATGGAATGATGGAAAAACTAATCAAAATTCATTGGAAAAGTATTTATGACATATATTTGGTTAGTTAATTTTTTTTACCGAGGAACATGATGTAAACCAATAGAGATAAGTGTTTCATGAATTTATTTATTAGTTTTATCACATAAATTAGGAATATTTTATTTTTATTTTTTCTCAAACTCTTAGAATATTTAATCTCATTCATATAGATTTTGACAATAAAATCGTTTACCCACAAAAAATATTACAATATAATATAGGATTAGAATATTTAAATAGTATAATTATATGAATATTGGGACATTCAAAACATACGAAATAAATTTAGAGATCTATATATGCTATAAAAATTAGTTTATTGAGAGATAGAATCAATTATTTGTGGGAATGGAATGAAAAATTATTTCATAGAATATTAAATCAAAACTCATTAGGATACAAGCCACAACTGTGGATGTATACATTTTAATCATTTAAAAATCCCACCCCATTTTTTTAAACATCATATTAGATATATATTAATAAAAACCATTGATTTAAGTACATGATGGTCTTTATAATCCCATTATTTACCAATACAACGAGAAACTGTTTTTTCATGTTCAATGAGACGTTATATGTAGACAAATTTCAGGGGAAAACTCCCAATTGATGATTTTAATGATGATACCACAAGAATATGAAGAATATTTTATATAGATTAGATGTCATTTTTTTGAAGGATAAAAAATATTCACAAATATAATTGTTCCTAGATCATGACATTAATGATTCCCCTGAAACGAACACTAGATTAAATTACAATAATATAGAAATATATGAATATATTCATAGTTATCAGGAGTATTTTATAAAATTATATTAATATGGAATTCAAATATATATGATGTTCTATTTAAAATTTATATATAATTATTTTAAATATTAAAAATTTCATAGAGACAATAATGTGTGAGTACACCATAGGCAAATGTTGAGAATTATTAATCATGGAAACTTGTTTTCATCGGTTAACAATTACTTTTTTTATGAATCCTTCAAACATTACTATTGTATTTCCCTGATGGAAGATGAGTGGAACTAAATGGTAAATATTAAAACATTTAATTTTTTAATATAAAATTAAAAATATTATAGGTAAAAATTATGTTTTTTTAAAATATGTTAAATGAGAAAGGTGAAGTATCATTTTTCATTAATTATATTTTTTAAAGAGAATTATCAAATTTGGGGATGGATTTTGATGATAATAATTATTCAGTAAATTATATAGAAATATTTATAATATGTCATCACATTTTTCATTAGTTGAACCATAATAATTTTTTAAATAGACATAAAGGCTACGTCACATAAAAGAGAAAATTAAAAAGACATACATTTTCAAAAAATAAAAAGAGTTTATCATTGATAGGGATTATGAATGAATTTATAAACAAAATAATGCATTATATGGGACTAATAAATTAATACTTGGATGTTATTCATAGGTATAATCCATCGTAGAGATCATAAACTTTATTAATATCATTGTAGTTTCAAATATCTTTTCCCAGTGTGATTAATGAAATTTATTTATTATGGTTGTGTGTATTTATGACATAATATTTTCTAGAAAAATATTCTACATTGTTATTTAATTGAAACCTAATTTAAAATCACTTAATCTTGTCAAGTATTGAGTAATTGAAATTATTTTTTGGGTCAAAAAATTGGTACCATAAGTTATTTTAACTATCATTTAGAAGAAAGGTATGCTAATGAGATAAATAAACATAAGGAAGAGTGGAATAATGAGAGGTCTAAATTCCTAGAGTTTATGGGACTATGAATGAATTTGATTAAGAAGGATGGGTGTTAATCAAATAGTGTGGTAAAGGATTGCAATTATCCTACTGTATTCGATGTTGTTAATACCACACATTATTTTTGATGTTAAACGTTTTTCATAGTTATAAAGAATCAAAAAGTAGTCACATATTATAGAAATAAAATAAATCATAATCTAAAATAATGGAACACATTATATGAGGCAATTATAGTATTAGATTTACATTTTATAGCTTTATAGTTACACTGATCTACAATTGGTTGGATTTTTTTGTGGTTTGAAGTCCATTTATTGAGGCATTTTCATTATCAAAAGATGATGAGTTCAATGTCACTCTAAGGAGTTGAATTATATTAATATTTGATCAATGAATGTTATGTATGTTTTATCATCATCTGACATGATTGAAATAATATAATGGATATGAAAGATTGAAGACTCATCGATTGATTTCCCACATAACTATTTGATTTTATGTCAGAATAGAAGTGTAGTAACATATTCTAATAATATAGATAAAAATTAAAGGTTGAATTTTAACAACCCTGTTACTTATTACACAATAAATCATGACTAATTAATTTTATTTACATGTCATAAAATCTAAAATTTTAAGATTTCTACTACCTTGGGGAATTAGTTACCCATCATAATAATTTTAAACAAGATAAAAATTTTATTCATGGAATACTTTCTTAACATTATGTCATATAAAACTAAACTGGATAATCAATGAAAAAATATAAGAAAGGGGCTATAAGTACCAGTAAGGGAATAAAAAATTAATTCGATGATAAATGATAGAAAAATTAATACCATGGGGCATAAAATGAGTATAAATCATAAACATGATCAATGAGGCACGATATAACATGATAATCATAACATGGAAAATGTGGAAACTACTTAAAACACTGCATCATAAAGATATGTCTGGGATAAATTTCCTACAAATAATGGTGTAAAGATTCCAATAATAGAATCAGGTTCACTCCCTATACCAACATTAAATATCATGATATTAAACACTACTCATTGCATTGGAAATTTTTATAATTCTTGGCGTACCGACCACATTCATTTGATTTTCATTCTTAAGTAAACAAAAAATATCATGCGATATTGGTTAATTCAAAATAATATCTTATTATAGGATTTAAGAGTATGAAATAAATACATTTAAGTCCCCAATAAAAATTATATGTGCATAAATTTGAACACCATTGATAGTAAATATGCATGGTATTCAAAACATAAATGGTTTGGCATGGAAAATCACAGTTAAATTTCAAAGGCATTATGATGGCACATAAATATTCATAATAATGGGGTGTGTAACACCCTGACCTTAGTTACCCATGGTTAGTGCATTATTACATTACATTGGCAGGATTAAAAGAAATCAAGTCCCAAAGGATGGATCAGTTTAGCAGTCTTGGAAAATATATTACATAAATGAATTTTACATTACACTTTATAATATAAAACACATAATAAATAATCCTTTGAGAACATTATTATTCCCCACTATTAACCCTTTATATCAATCATAATACGCTTCTAGAAATCATGGGAAAATAAAACATACGAAAAGGGGTGAGCTCAAATGCTGAGTAATGGGAAATAATTTAGTGGAAGCTATAAACTGTTAAAGAAATATGTATGATAGAAACAAAAACCATTAAAACATGAAACATGAACATAAAATGGTAAAAATAATCAAACATCACCATATAAACATGTACATTAATATTCTATTAGTTTAATAATAACATGTAATAACTAATTTCATAACTAGGAAAGGCATAATGTCATACATTATAAGTACAACTTCAAGGCCTTGTTCCAATAACATTCACAAATATTCTGGAAAGGACTTGTTTCAAGACACTAGATTTTAGCATGAGACCTACGGATTCATCGAGGGGCTATAGCAGGCCCCCTCCATCAGTTACTAAGTCCAATTCATTCCTCATTTAAAATCAGTGAAACATAAAATCAATACTCGTAATAAAACTAGAATATGAAATGTCAATACATTAATCGTACACCCTGAAGTGTATAAAAATAACATATCCATATAAAAAAATATCATAATTAATTCAATCCAATATGGAATATTTTATTATAATAAATTAACATCAATCTATCATAATATCTAGTAAAATATATTGACATAGATAAAAATTATCAGTAAGACTCTTTGAGGGAATTATCACTTTTTTATGAAATAATTTAAAAGTCCAACAATTTATAAAGGTAAAAATTTAAAATATATTTTTCAATAAAAGATTCCCATTTCACCTTGAAACTTTTGAAATGAATTAACATATCAAAACATTCATTTCGATACAAATAAATCCTTAAAACCATTTGGGTAATATGGACATTAATGAGAAAGGTTTAGAAGAATAAATATTTAAAATATTTAAAATGATGTTTTAGTTAAAGTTTCCCCTAAAATAATACTTTTGAAAACACTGTTGTGAAACATATACAGTTATGATAAATATTTCCAAGTACATACTTACCAATAAACAATCTCTGATAATAATGAAACTGGGGAATTAACCCTTACCTTCTACTTTCCTTTGGTCGAGGGTGCCTTTATCATCCTATATAATGAACATATATGTTATTAAATTATACCAAAATGGTATTAATATTTATGATATCATACATGATCCATTTATGACTTTATACTACCAATTTAATAATAATTTCCATGCTAAAATATCATTTTGGGTAATAATCGTTTTCATTATCGTACGTGTTTTACCTTTTTCTTCTTGATCGTATCACATATATCATGATTTAATTACCTAAAAAATATAAAACATTATTTATATATTACATATATTCAAAATAAAATTATGTATAATATATATATATATATATGTGTGAAATGGAATACACCGTTTATGGATATGGCAGGTCGTGCGTACACATAAACGTTGTTCCAGTTTTCATATCGTATCGAATGGAAGTCTATGAATGTGATAAATTATAATATATATATATATCCTGTATATTTATTAATTCATAAATCACATAATTATTAGTAATATATATTTTTATAATCATATTTGAATTTGAACGTGGAAATGGATCTCATTGGGTTGTGCAGACGGTAAGTCGTACATGCGCACAAGCGATGATATTATTTCCTTAATGATATAATGACATGGAGTTTTATTTTATATTAATTATACAGAAACATTATAATGTTTTTTAAATATTTATATACACCATATTCATCATTATATCCATCCAAATAACATAATGTTGAATAAATAATTACACCACGGCGTGGGGATTGTAAGCCTTACGTACGCACTCATGGTGACATTATTATTAATTAGATAGGTAGAATAACGAATATGGTTTTACCATATTTATAATAACATCTGACATAATGAACCAAGCCTGAAGTATATGGACATTTCATTACTTTTGTGGAAAACGTAATATATGACACCAAGCGACGCCCAAAGACCATGTAAGTTTAGTGTCTTTGGAAACGTGGAACATAACCTTCTAATCATGGTGAATGATTTTCATCATCTCCCATTAAGATCTTCACCATTTTTATTCTTACATAAAACCTTTATTTATATCCTAGGGAAAAGAAAACATAAAATGTGTGAGCACAAATTCTTAGTAAGGGTAATCATGGAGAACTTAAAAACAATCTATAAACATTTGAATGTAAAAATGTGATCATAAAACATCAAAATCATGAGAATTGAAATAAATGATGGAATTAAATAAGTCACAGATCATAAAGAAACATTAATCATGATAAAATGGAATGGTAATAAATAATGGAATTGTGGAAAACCATTAAGAAAATGATATAATTTCCATAATACCCAAGGCATTGCTGCCAAAACCATCATAGTGGACAAAGTCCATTACTGAACTGGGATTACCTATCATTCCAATCCTGTATTACTGAACCAGATTTTCTTTTCATTCCATCGATGTCTATCTCATGAGATATAAATCTTTAACAAATGAATTTCAGTGAGATATAGGTCCCACCCATCTCAAAATGAAATCATTCTTACTTGTGCCACAAAATAACCATAAATCATTCATCATAACCCGAAGAATAAAATGGGTTTCATAAACATCATCCCATCGTAAGATAATCCATATAAAACAAATGGATTACATTTAATCATAAGAAAAAAATTCAAACCATGTAAATAATAGATACATTATACATGAACCAAAAACATATTAAATAATGTCATCGTAGATGGAAAATTGTTTTGATAATACACTTGAAATTAATTCTTGAGGGAAATATCATCTCTTCTTCAAAATAATTTTGTTTTCACAAAATGCAATGAAATTTTAAAAGAAAAGGATTTTACTGAAAAAATCAAAAAATATTTTAGAGGAATATTTATGAAAATAAGGCGTTATGTAACCATAAAATCCATTTATGCCGTAAAAGTTAAAAAACATTTTTCTCCTACTTTTGCTGGAAAAGTCAAAAAGTACTCATATGGTAAACAAAAGAAATATTCCTTCCATACCATGTGGTAAAAGTAAAAACTGTTTACAAACAACTCTAAACTTACATGGAAGAATAGTAAACATTTTATGAATACCTTTTTAGAAAACATGTAAATTGATGATAAACATAACCCCAGTAAATAATTACGAATAAACAATCACAGATAAAAAAGAGATTGAAATAATTATCACTTACTTATGTAAAATTTCTTTAGTATGTGTCAAAAAATCCTGTATAGTGGGTTTAAACATATTTTTAACTATTAACAGAACCATAATAATATTTATGATATCATATATGATTCACTTAAGACTTTATATTACCCGTTCTTTTGTGAATTCCTTGTTACGGCAGTGTTTTGGTAAAATCGTTTCATTTATCGTAGGTGTTTGGACTTTTTGTTCTTGATATTATTACTTATATCATGATTTCATTACTTAAGGGATGTAAAAATGATTTTTATATCATATATATTCTTTATATATTTACAATAGATAGATAAATGAAATGAAATACATCATTCATGGAGACAGTAGGTCGTACGTACGCATGAACGATGTTTTCATTTCCTTATTGAATTGACTGGAAGTACGTAGATGACATATATATATAAATAAATCCAGTATCATTATAATTTCATATATTTAATTAATATTCATTATATATACTTTATAATCATTCTTGAATGGTTAACATGGAGAATGAATCTCATCGCGTTGTGGAGACGGTAATCTGTACGTAGGTGCGAGCGATGATATCATTCCCATAATTATTGAATGAAATTGGAGTGGATGATACAATATCTCAGAATTAGTATCATGTTATAATAAAAATATATAGTTAATATTTATACCATTATACACATCCAAGTAAGGTGGTGTTGGAAAAATAGATTACACTACGGCGTGGAGACGGCAAGTCTTACGTACGCCCACGCGGTGATTTCATTTTTCATAGATGGATAGAAGGTGAAATAGGGTTGTTTAATATTTATAATAACATATTAGTATATGAGTGATAATTATTTAATTAATTTATAATGAAACAAATAAATAAGATGAAGTACAAGAAGAGATAAATATGAATGAATTAGTAAAGGATATTACCTCTTCCTCAACGTGCCTATTTTTAACCTCCTCTTAGGGCAATAAAGTTATTCTTTAATGAAGACCAGGACCTCTAGTAGGTTTCAAGGGAAGTGGACAAGAGAAATTTATAGGGTTTGGGTGATATTGAAGGATCAAAATTTTGTGAAGTGGAGAGGGAGGAGGTGACCTTTTATATGGGATGAGAGGGGCACTTTGGGAAACCTCAAAAATATTAATTTATAATAAATTCAAAACCCACATAAAAAGTTCCAAAAATGACTCAATTCGAAGTTCCGATCATATAGGGTCGTAATATCATCAAAAAAGTAAATTTAGAAAAGTTGGGAATTTATTATAAACCTTATCAACTTGATTTATCCTTATTTGTTCTTTTTAATTTTATTTGTGGTAATAATATTCTAAATTTTAAATTTTTAAAAATAATTACTTATGGATTGTGAATTGTTTATAATTGGATACTTTATAAAATTTTAGACAATATAAATTTCAAATTATAATTTTTAAATATTTTTTGGGATTTTTAATCAATTCAATAATATTTTATTTTTATAAAATAACAAAAGTGTCAATGTCGACACTTTTAATTTATTTTAATTTAAATAAAATACACATAAAGGATATATTCAAACCAAAATATTTAATAGATTAATAAACTATAATATTTGTCTATAAATTTATTGTAGCACATTAAATAGTTCATATAATATTTATTTTAATATTGTTAATACCATTTATTTGATATTTCAATCAATAAAATAATTTCTACATCAGTATTGTGTCTTCTTTAATGATAATTATTTAATCCCTAAAAATTTTAAATAAATTCACATGATGTAAATAATTTAATTCTATTTATTGAGACTATAAATGTTCTATGTTTTATTAAGGTTATCACCAAATTAAAATTATCACCCTTAAAATATATAAGAGAGTGACATGTTGTCACTTTCTTTGGTTTTAATAATAAGTACATCATTTTATTGGTCAAAAGTCCATGAATGGAATATATTATGACCCTTAGGTGATATTGGTGGACATTTATTCATCCAATAGAATTTTTTTTGGTGTTAGGTTAATTTTATAATATTATTGTTACCCTTAATTTCCTGATTTGCCTTTATCTATGGTAAATAAAATTTACCATAGTTAGTATTCATAATGACCAAAAATAAAAATATCCTATTAACATAATTTGGACCTACTAATTCCAAATATGTAATCCATTTATCTAAATTGAAGACACAAAATATGTAGTAGGTAATTTATAATAAATCCCATTGTCGAAAAAATGTGTTTTTATTTAAAACATTACAAAAGATTGAAATTTTTTACCTATGAATTCAATGTAAAATTAATGATAATGACATACATTATATTAAATATTAAAAATATATTATATTTATAGATTAAAAACATTTAATATTATAACTTAACCATATAAATTATCTTGATGAAAAAAGTTGTTTTTAATTATAATTTAGCGTATTTTTACTATTCATCAAAATATAAACGTTATCAGAAAAATTTCAAAACATTATCCAAGGTAAATTTTTATATCCTTATTCAAAAGATGAATTTTATATTTTAAAATTTAAGTTATAAATTTTTTTTTAAATTAGATTTAAAATGTGTGTGTCATCAAAAGGTGACAAAACTGCATTTTTTGAAAAATAATTATTTTACTTTAAAATTTTATTTTTTATCATACCATGATATAGAAATTTTTTTATATGAATGATAATGTTATTATATTCAAAAAATATTTAATACTATTCATAATGGATAGATTATAATAATATTATAATAATATCTTCTTTAGTGGAACTCGGTATTGCTTAAGACACATGCTAGCGAGGAAGGTCGCTTTTGGGTGTAATGCAAGCCAAGTCAGGGTTTCGTGTAGGGAAAGCTTCCTTTGGTGTTGAGTATAACATAATCAAAATGTAGTTCAATTATACATTGATCAAAATCTATACATGGTGTTGTGTAAAATTAATCTTATTCGAAAAACTTGTAATTGTGTGCAACACAATCGAAGAATAGTGTTGTGTATACTGCACACTAATACGATGTTGTGTATAGTGCAAGATAATCTTTGTAAAGCATACAAAAAAAGTAATCAATGAAATTAAAAACAACACATCTCATAAAATATCGAGGTGTTTCATTCTACCCCCCTTAAAATGAATTTCGCCCTCGAAATTCTTTGGGGTTATAAATGGTTTTCTACCTGAAAGTTTCTTTCATAGAAACCCACATCGTAAAAAGAAATACAAAAAAATAATTTTAAAAAGGATATTTAGAAACATAATGGTCTCCCAATGTAACTCAGCACTGGGTTTCCACATAGGAGAATATAGGTGAAAATATGGATATGTAGGAGAAATCTATCCATCATGTTCTGTTGAAGAGTGGTTGAGAAAATGGCTATGAAAAATCCAACATTCAAAAATCCATAAATCTGTGATGATCTAAGGTACCATCTAATTCATCAGATATGAGAGTATTAGGACAACATTATTGGTTTTCAGGATCATTTCCTTGAAGTTGATGAATTTTTACATAAAGAGAATTAGTTACTTGATTTCAGTGTAATATCGTTGTTGGTCATTCTATTTAAAATTTCAACTTCATATTTTATTTAAAGAAATGAATTGAATTTTTCATTCTAAAGTATTATCAGATCATGCGATAGAATTATAGGTCATTCAATCTGTCACAAAAAGGTTACCACAAATTATTAAATATACATAATTACATCTATTGTGAGATTAACCATAAATGATTACAAAAAAGGACTTATACTTCATTTATCATACTGCTTAATAAAATAAAACAAATTTCTACTAACCAAGGACTTCCTGTAGGCCAGTGGTAGGTGATAAAGGCATGTCGCAGTTCGGTTATGGGTTTGATTCCCACATCCTTCTCCGACGCGATGGGTTGTCAACCATCCTACTGGTTGTTCTTTTTTAAAAATATTACACTATTATAACATTCCACAAATAATATTGAAAAAAAGGTTCTATCCTTAAACAATACTATCTTATGTACAAATTAATCCATTCTAATATTTAGGCTTATCCAAAATAATTCTGTACAATCTCATAGTATAAAGAAAACGATTACTAGAATGGTCATCTACCAAGAATGTGGATACCAAATTTATCCCACATATATCATAAGATATAACTTGTTGGTTACATTCCGAACACGTGAATACAATAATAATGTATTATCTTTGAAACATGTATTACCGTAGAACCTTAGTTAAAACATGAATGATGTCAAAAGTTAACTCTTTCCACATACCAAAATCCAAAAAATTCTACATACTCAAACCATGATATCACTTTGTCCTTTTATCTGTCATGAGCTCATTAATACTATCAACCATATTATTTCCGCCTTATCCATTCTGTATGAACATATCATATAATTTCCTAAAATATTTCAATCACTATTCATGGTTACTGATACCATATAATTATTGAAAACCATAATAAACCAATACATAGATATTCTTATATTCCATAATACTATAAATGAGATTCTGTGATACTATTTTTAAATCCAATTACATAAACACTTAATCATTCCACCACATCATTTTTATACTCAACATCACAAATAGTTATCCCATGTGACGTCCCTATTTCCTTTTACTTAAGAGGTTTCTCAAGTTGATCATCATTAACCCTTGGATTTGGGCATTGATTAGAATAATGCCCCATTTCCTTTCACTTGTAGAATTGAAGTGTTAGTGGTATGTTCTCTGTAGTCTTTTCTCTAATCACGTCATTAGAAACCTTTTTCCCATTACTTCTGCACTCAGATGCTCAATGACCTTCTTTTCCGCACTTGAAAAATTTTCTAGTACCTTTTAGAGAATCTCCACAGTGCTTATTTCCCCACATTGTGCATAATGAAATATTCATCTTCCTTTCACCATTGTTCTGAGATTTTTCCTTTAACTCCATCTTTCGTTTCTTGTCAAAACCATGAGATGGATATGTAACACCAACTTCCAATTCTACCTTGATATCACAACGTAGAATTTATTCATAGCTACTGAAGTCTCTTATAGATAATTCCCTTTGATGACATCGTTTTAGTCCACTGATGAATCGATCAAATTTACTTTCAGGTTGGATGATAAAGCTAGATGCATACCTTCTAAGCCTTGTAAAATTCCCTTCGTATATACCAAAAGATTCATCATCCTTTTTTTTAAGCTCAAGGAACTCCTTTTACATCTTTGTTTGATGAATAGGAGGGATGTACTTATTGAAAAAAAATTTTGAACTCATACCATTACATGGATTAAATTTCACCTTGGGGCCTTTTATTATCAATTAGATTCCACCATTGGCCTGCTTCACCTTCTAAATGGTAGACAGCCAAAATGAATTTTTCATGTTCTGAACAGCGATGTATGGAAAATATATCTTCAATGGTACTGATCCATTGTTCATAAATAAGTGGATCAAAAGACCCATTGAATGAAGGTGGATGTTTCCTCATAAAGGACTCAATATAATAGTGTTCCCTTCTCTACTCATTTGGAAGTCCAGAATGATTCATATATTGTGTATGTATAGAAATAAAATTTTTCACTCCATCTCACATAACATTGGTTTGTGTAGGTGGAAAATCATTGCATTGTCCATTACATTGATCAACATGGTTCCTTCGAGTTCCATCCATCTTATAGAACCCAAAAACAATACTGTGAGAGGATAAACTCATCCTAGGAAAACAACATAATAAAGGGGAAGAACCTTCAATATCTAACTTCTTAGGGTTAATTCTATGATTTTTACCATAATTATCGGACTATAACCTATATTTATAATTAACCTTAGAGACATCCCTCGTCATACCATAGAAATATTTCTGGGGATCTTACTAAAGTTTTTGCATCCTAGTTTCCAAAGGTAAAATAAACCTTCACTCTAATACCAACTATAATGACCCAAGCTTGACGTACATGGACATTGTTACACCCTGACGTCGCGGAGCACGACGCTGCAATGCTGAACGAATTCACCCATACAACGGCACGGCCTTTCATTAATTTTTATTATTATTAAAATGATTTAAATTCATTTATTATTTTATTATTAAGGTTATTATTAATATTTTTTTAAATACTATTATGATTATGGTTATTATCATTATTATTTTAGAATTATTTATCATTATTATTATTATTATTCTTATTCTTATCATTATTATATTATTATGATTATTTTTTCATTTTATTTTTTCTTATCTTCTCTCTTTTTTTATCTCTTATTTCATTATTTCTCCTTTCATTTTTCTTGTCTGCCACGCGGTTGTCCCCCCATTTCCAAATCTGGTTTCCTCCATCCCCTCCACCTCTTACTCATTGGAACACGCCCCTGGTTCATTCCCCAGCCACCGCGCCCCAGTGGAGCACCACCCTCCCTGCTATCCAGGCCCCGCGCTACCCTACCAGGTCGCCCCTCGCCAGCCTCCTGCTTCCTGCAGCAAATCCCCCTCAACCTCTCCCTTATTTCTCCTTGAAGCAGATGTTTCGAATGCCCAGCGAATCCCACTACCCGCTCTTCTTCTTGCCGCATGCCCCATACGGTCACCTCCCTTGAATCTGCCTCATCTCTCTTCTTCTTCCCACGCACAGCGTTCCCCTCCTACTTCGCATGCTTGCTTCAAGATCTCCCTCACTCCTCCACCCTCTTCCCCTACGAGCTTGCCGCACTGCACCTCCAACCTAGCGACCTCCAGTCGCGCCTCCTGCCCAGATTCCGCATCCAGCCGCGCCTCCTACATGATGCCTTCCCCCCTCCTACATCATTGCCCAATGCCCAGTAGCCTGCTCCGCCTCCAATGCCTTACGCTATAGTGAACAACCAGACCCCCTATGCAGTCCTCTTCCTTCGGAGGGCCTCCAAGATGGCGCCGCCCTCCTACCTGCTCCAGCCAGTAGCCCTCTGCGTGCCATCCCTACTGAGTCGCACCTTCACCATTCCCTGTTTTGTCTGGCCATCATCCGAGCATCCCACCAGCCTTTTTTCTCGCCTCGAGGACACTTTCCGGTATGAGCCCCTCCAGTTGGCCGAGTTGACCCACAACAGAGCAGATCTATAGCCCTACATCCCTGGCTAGTGGTAGCGGACCCTTCCCCCCTACTCTCTAACTATCTATGGAACTACCTCCCCCATCCGAGAAACTCCCATGCACCCGCGGCCTCCGCTTATCCCTTATTGCAGCATGAGCCAAGTCGTCGTAAGCCCCATATTCGTGCCTCCACCAACCTGGAGACCCCCTACGTAGCAACTAGGCCACCTCCTTGCTCTGGCCATTGGATATCTCCAGCGACTAGTGGGTGTGACTCCTCGGTCTAGCACCCTCTAGCATACTATGTACTCATTGTCTGTGCACTTACCATTAAGACAACAACATTTCATGCCATGCGACGGCACTACAACACCCATGGGCACTTGCCTCCGACCTGGCGGGACATCTTTCCAGCCGCTGCATAACTATGACCAGCCGGTGCCCTCTGGTCGCGCACCATTAGACCTGTCACACGCCCTCCGACGATCCGCGCACACTTCTCGGCCGTGCGCCCCCCTACCAGCGACTTTTCCAGTGCCCCGCAGCCTCTCACCGGCCATTCAGGGCGGGACAACCATTTCTATCATCTCTCTTCCCACTTCTGTTCCTATGACCACCCACATGCCTTGTTCCTGATTGTGCGTGTGGTGAGTGTCCGCCACCAAAGGCGAGTGGTTTGGGTTCACGTCGTTTCACCTGAATTGGGGTTCAGGTACGGTTTTCACAATTTCTTGATTTGATTATTGTAAATTAATATTTATGTTTGTTTTTAGTTATCTTTGCGATGATTAATTGTTGGGTTATTTATGGTCAGTGTTTCTGTGTTTTATGATTATTTTACTTTTGCTGCAACGCATTGGTAGGGTAACCCCACATTACCACGATCATCGTCTTGCACATTCTTGTGCGCGAGTGTGAGATGTGTCGCCTTGTCGTCGTAACCGAGTTGCGATTCGAGGTAGGTCCCCCACTACACTCATCATTAAATTTAGAATTTATTATTTTATTGATATTTTATTAATTTTAATAAATAGAAAATAATATAAGATATTTAAATTTTAAATGATTATTTGGTGTAAAAAGAGACGCTTATTTTAAACATGACACCAGGAATATTTTCATGACGAATGGACACCCATTAGTGAAACAATTCCCTTTTGGATTTTAAACATAAATCATGGAATTTAAAAGGTAGTTTTTGTTTAAAAGAAAAATGATTTCTTCTGAACAGGTTTTTTGTGTCTTCTTGAAAAATGAGGTTTTTCTTTAATGTTGGTTAAGGCCCGTTTGGCACTTTAATAAAAAAAATTATTTTGGAAAAACTAACTTTGGGGTTAGTAATGGGTGATCTTTGGTGTGCGTTGATTTTGTGAGTTGTGTGTGATATTTGTGCATCGTGACTGATTGATTTACATTATGGACTCGCCCATTTTTATTGTATGTGTTGACATGGGAACCTGTCATAGTGAGTGAATCTTCTGAGAACGACTGCTGCACTAGTTTAGATTATGCACTGGCTTGTGGCCCCATAGTAGGAGAATACTGAGTTATTGCTGCTATAGGGATTGGGCCCCTCAGTTAGGTCATGCAGGGTTATGCCGAGCATTAGGGAGTTATGATGTCATCGAGTTAGATAATGTTTTCAAGATGAGTCCCATGTATAGTACATTCTGGATTGTTCAAGATCTCATAGGTTCAACCCATGTTCCCCTTAATGTTTAATTGTATGTGGCAGATTATTAAGAGGTCTAGTTCAGTTTCAGGCCCTTGTGTGCCACTTTTTTCATTTCCCTTAGTGTGTGTTGGGTGATGTGTGTGGCTTTCCTTATGACTAACAACAAATATTTTGATTTCTAAATTGTTCCAAAAAAGTTATAAAATGTAATGCACCTGCTCCTTTAAAATATTAAACGTACTTTTAAATTAAAATGGAAATGGACTGATACTTTTTTTAGAAATGAAAGTGTGTGTGGAAACCCATATTTTATATAATCTAGATTAAAACTCAAATTGGTAAATTCTTTATTTAAAGGTAGTGCATTGGGAATAGTTTTTGGGCACACCTACTGGGTTTTGATACTCACGCCTATAGTGTTTTCCTTTTTTTAGTTTTTCTATATGTTTGGCTCGAGCTTTCTCGCTGTGGGTGAGAGTTGGTTGTGGACTTGTCAGCGACTCTTGGAGTCGCGAGGAGTTTTGGTTGAGACCATATTAGTGTGTTTTGTTGGTCATTATTTCTTTTTGGGGTCATTTATTTACTTTCATTATTATACTTTTATACTGATTTATTAATTTTTATTCATAAATATTGTTCCCACTTGTCCTCTATTGATGCCTTGGTGCTTGTCGCCAGCCCGGGAGGATCGGAAACGCCTCTCAAGTCATGTCCGGGAACGGCTTGGGTGATCGGTTCAGGGTTAACCTGAGTTGGTTCGTGATAGAAATTACATTAATTTTTCAGAAAACTTAATACATGACACAAAGAGATTCCCAAATACCATGTTAGTTTAGTGTCTTTTGAAACTCAGAACATAACATTCTAATCAAGGTGAAAGATCTTCAACATCTCCAATAAATATTTTCCCTTTTTGTTTTCTTAATTAAAACCTTTATTTATATCCTAGGGAAATGAAAACATAAAAAGGGTGAGCTCAAATTCACAGTAAGGGTAAACATGGAGAACTTAAAAACAATCCATAAAAATTTGAACGTAAAAACATGAACATAAACCATCAAAATCTTTAGCAATGACAAAAATCATGGTAGTACATAAGGTATAGATCATAAAGGAACATTAATCATGATACAATGGCATGGAAATAAAACATGGAATTGCGGAAAACCATTAAGAACATGATATTATTTCCATAATATCCAAGGAATTGCTGCCAAGACCATCATAGTGGACAAAGTCCATTACTGAACCAAGTTTACTTTTCATTCTAGCCCTATATTACTGAACCAGATTCACTTGTCATTCTGGCCATGCCTATCTCATGGGATATAAATATGTACCCAATGAATAGTAGGGAGATATAGGTCCCACCCATCTCATAATGAAATAATTCATACTTGTTCCACAAAATAAAGTAATATCATTCGTCATAACCTATAGAATAAAATGGGTTTCATGAACATCATCCCATCATAACATAATCCATATAAACCAAATGGAAATCATTTCTTCATAAGAAAAAAAATAAAACCGTGTAAATAATAGAGACATCATACTTGAATCATAAACATATTAAATAATGTCATCTTAGATGGAAAATAGTTTTGATAAAACACTTGAAATTAATTCTTGAGAAAAATATCTTTTCTTCTTCAAAATTATTTTCTTTTCACCAAATGCAAAACATTTTTAAAAGAAAATAATTTTATTAAAATTAATCATGAAATCTTGTAGATGAAGCTTCCTGAAAATAAGGCATTATGAAACCACAAAATCCATTCATTTCGAATAAGTTAAAAAAACATTCTTCTTGTACTTTTGCTGAAAATGTCAAAAAGTACCTCGTATGGTAAACAAAAGAAAGATTCCATCCATACCATGTGGTAAAAGTCAAAAAAAGGTAAAAATGACTTTAAACATATGTGTAATAATAGTAAACATTTTATGAAAACATTTTTAGAAAACATGGAAATGGATGATAAACATAACTCCAGTAAATACTTATGAACAAACAATCCCAGAAAAGAAAGAGATTGGAATAATTATCCCTTACCTTAGGTCCAATTTCTTCAGTATGTGTCCAAAACACCTATATAGTGGGTTTAAACATATTATTTACTTGTAAAAAACATAATAATATTTATTGTATCATATATTATTTACTTACGACTTTATATTACCCGTTCTTTTGTCAATTCCATGTTAAAGCAGCGTTTTGGGTAAAATCGTTTCATGTATCCTACGTGTTTGGACTTGTTGTTCTTGATATTATTACATATATCATTATTTACATAATTCCAGAATGTAAAACATTATTTATATATCATATATATTATGTGTTTATATATATAATATATAGAGAAATGAAATGAAATACACCATTCATGGAGATGGTAGGTCGTATGTATGCATGAACGTTGTTTTCCTTTCCTTATTGACTTGAATGGAAGTAAGTAAATGTCATATATATATATAAATAAATCTAGTAGATTTAATATGTCATATATTGCATTATTATTCATTATATATACTTTATAACCATTATTTAATTGTTAACATGGAAAATGAATCTCATCGCGTCGTGGAGATGGTAATCCGTCCGTACGCACGAGTGATGATATTGTTCCCATAATTTTTTAATGGAATTGGAGTGGATGATATAATATCTCAGAATTAGTGTCATGTTATAATAATCATATATAGTTATTATTTCCATCATTATAAACATCCTACTATGGTGTTGTTGGAAAAACATATTACACCACGACATGGAGACGGTAAGCCGTACGTACGTACATGCGGTGATTTCATTTTTCATAGGATGGAAAGAATGTGAAATTGGGTTGTTTGATATTTATAATAACATATTAGTATATGAGTGGTACTGATTTTATTACTTTATAAGGAATCAAATAAATATGTGGAAGTAGAAGAAGAAATAAATTTTAAATAATCAGTAAAGGATATCACCTCTACCTTGACGTGCCTCTTCTTAACCTCCTCTTAGGGCACTAAAGTTGGTCTTTTAATAAGTCCATAACCTCTGGTAGGTTTCTAGGAAATATTATAAGGGAAATAGATAGGGTTTTTCCATGCTTTAAGGCTCAAAATGTTGTGAAAAGGACAGAGAGGAGGTGCCCTTTAATAAGGGATGAGAGGGGCACTTTTGTAAACCTCAAAAATATTAATTTTTAATAAATTTATACCCCACTAAATAACCACAAAAAATGACTCAATTCTAATATGAGATGATATAGGGTGTAATCTCATCAACCAATAAAATTAAACCATTTGGGAATTTATTTTAAACCTTATCAACTTGATTTATCCTTATTTAATCTATTTAATTTGATTTGTGGTAATAATATTCTAAATTTTAAATTGTTATAAATAAATACTTATGTGTTTTGAATTTTCAATAATTTGATACTTTATGAAATTTTAGACCATATAAATTTTAATTTATAATTTATAAATATATTTGTGAATTTTAAACAATTTAATAATATGTTATTTTTATAAAATAACAATAGTGTCAATTTTGACACTATTAATTTATTTTAATTTAAATAAAATCCAGACATAGTATATATTCAAAAAAAAATATTTAATAGATTCATAACATGTCATATGTATCTATAAAATTAGTGGAGAACATTAAATAATTCATATAATATTTATTTTAATATTTTTAAAACCATTTATTTGATATTTCAATCAATAAAATGATTTCCACATCACTATTGTGTCATCATTAATGATAATTATTTAATACCTAAAAATTAAAAATAAATTCACATGATGAAGATAATTTTATTGGATTTCTGAAGACTTTTTATGTTTGATGTTTTATGAATTTTATCACCAAATTAAAATTATTACACTTATAAGATATAAGAGAGTGACATGTTGTCACATAATTTGGTTTTAATAATAATTACATCTTTTTCATGGTCAAAAAACATAAAATGAATCTATTCCTACCCTTAGGTGTTATGGGTATAATTTTATTCATAAAATATAATTTTGGCAGCTGTTAGGGAAATTTTATAATATTATTGTTACCCCTAATTGCCTGATTTATCTTTAACTGTGGTAAATAAAATTTACCATAGTTACTATTCATAATGCCCAAAAATAAAAAATTAGCCTATTAACATAATTTAGACTTACTTATTTCAAATATGGAATCCAATTTTCCAAATTCAATACATAGAATATGCAGTAATTAATTTAAAATTAATCTCGTTGTCAAAAAAAAGGTTTTTATTTAAAACATTACAAAAGATTGAAATTTTTATACCTATGAATTCAATGTAAAATTAATGATAATTATATATATTATATAAACAGTAAATATATATTCTATTTATACTTTTAAACCATTCAATATTATAATTTAACCGGATAAATTATCTTGATGAAAATATTTTTTTTAATCAAAATGTAGCTTATTTTTACTATTCATCAAAATATGAACGTCATTAGAAATATATCAAAAATAGTATCCAACGTAAATTTCTATATCCTGATTCACTAGAAGATGTTTATTTTGTAAAATTGAACTTATATTCTTGTTAAAAATTAGATTTAAAATCGGTGAGCCATTAAAACACGACAGAACTGTAGTTTTAAAAACAAATTACCCGAAAAATTTATTTTGTTCTCATACCATGATCTAGAAAATGTGTAAGATGAATGATAATGTCATAAAATTAAAAATTTATTTAATAATATTAATAAAAACTAGTTCATAATAATATTATAATAATATCTTGTTTATTGAAACTCGGTACTGTGTATAACACACACTATCGAGGATGGTCGCTCTTGCATGTAATGTAAGTGAAGTCAGGGTTGCTTGTAGGGAAAGATTCCTTTGGTGTTGCGTATAACATATTCGAAATATATCTCAGTTATACATTCATCTAAATATATACTTGGTTTTGTGTAAAACTTATTTTATTTGAAAGAACATGAATTTTTGTGCAACACAAGACAAGAATAATGTTGCATATACTACAAGCTAATATAATGTTGCGTATAGTGTAAGATAATATTGGTGAAGTGTATTACAAAAGACATCATAGAAATTAAAAGGAATACTTCTCATAAAATCTCATGGTGTTACATCTCAGTATGTATAAGTTACTTTAGTTTATTATTATATAATGGAAACAAAATAGAAAGATGAAGAAGAAGAAGAAATGTACTTTGAAAGAGGTGATAAAATAATTACCTCTTCTTCGGGTGATTTCTTTTGATTTGAACAGAAGGGCACCATATTTTGGTTTTAGGATCAATTTAATTCCTCTAGGTTTAATTGAGGGTTTTTGGGGGAAGATTTGACAAGGGTTATGCCTAACCAAAAGGCTTTGTAGGTTTGAATTTACGAGAAGGGGTAGTACCCCTTTATAAGAGTGGTGAGGGGAACTTTAGGAAGATCTTGAGATATTAATTTATTATAAAATTATTTTCAGTTTATAATAGATCCAAAATGATTTATTTTGAGTCTAAGGTGTGGATGGGTAAAAAACTCTCAACTAATAGGTTTTAGATAGGTTTAGGTAACCATATTAACCATATCTTTTAGATTTAACCCTTAGTGAAGTAGTTTAACGTTTACGATGTCTTCTTGTATTTTTATACTAAATTGTTAATATAATTAATATAAAATGCCAATAAGACCTCATGAGGTTCATTAGTGACATATCTACCATTGTATAAGTCCTTTGTCCGATCCTTTGATTTTTCAGACTATTATATAATTTAATAAAATAGTATATGTTTAAAAAATCCATTTATGTCAATTTTGACACTATTTCGTAATTGTTTTTTAAGTCATTACAACTTTATTCCTTTGAAAAAAATAAATTTAATCAACCCTAACAATTCATATTCTATTAAAAATATTTGGGATGGACTAAAAAGTTTCAATTTACTTTTATTTTAACATTTAAAATATCAATTATTTTAATCTTTCATTAATATGTCAATTAATGCATCTTCATTGTGTCATAAATTATCATAATAATTTAATCTCTAAAAATTATAAATAAAATACTATGATGCCAGAACTATTTTTATTTTTATAATTAATATTTATAGATAAATTTCTCTTACGTATAACACTACATTATAAAAGGTTTGGTTATTAATATTTTAATTTAACACTTTTAACACTTTTTTCAATAAAATACAATATATTTCCTAATGTATTCGAACTGGATAAAAATGATCATTTGTTTGTCCTAATGTTGATCTTGGTCTAAAAACTCTTATCAAATATAATTAGGACATGTTTTGGGGTAATTTTAAAATTTTATAATATTATTTTAACTTTTATTTACTCTATTTACTTTTAACCATGGTAAATAAAATTCTAAAGTTTTTATTCATAAAAAATTATTTTTGTCCAATTAAACCCCATTTTACTTATTGATGATGTCCATTTCTATCATGTTTTTGAAATTCAATTCAAATAAGTTGTAAAATTATGTTTTATGCAAATTTGTAAATGTGCCTAGAAGGTGGGAAAAAGACGTTAAAAAGTTCAATAAATTTTTATATATATAATATTATTAAAAAATAACTCACATGAATTAATTTGGGATAATATAGGTATTATGTATCTATTTTTGCTGTAAAATAAATATTAAATAAAATAATTATTCAAATAAAATGTTTGTTTTAAACAATAACATGGTGTTTTTCACTATTCATCAAAAATTGAATGTTTTCAAAAAATACCAAAAAATCACCCTAAGCTAATTTTGAAATTCCAAATCCAAAAACGAAGTCCATTTTGAAAAATTAAATTTATAAATTTTCAAAAGGTGGGTATTACTATTCATAACTGCTTTTTAAAGGGCTAGTTTGATTGGTCGTGGTGTACTAGAACTCAAAGATATGTAAAACGCAGGGTATTTTATATTTTAATGAGAAGCGTACCGTGGAAGTTTTGAGTGATACAAGGTGATTATAGAAAAAGTGGTCTCTAATAATATTTAAATAAAATTTTATGTTTTAGGGATATGTAAAACATATTCCAACATTATAAATTGGAAATAAAAGAAAAATTATAATGAAGAATCATGAATAAAGAAATGAATCCTAACTAATACTTCGACATGGTAACAGGTGTACATAAAGAACCATGGAAGACATAATGAGATTGAAAGAGGGATATCATAACAAATAAATTAAATATAAAATATGGAGAATATTAAAGAACATATCCCTACATAATAAAATGTAATTTAAGAGATAGAACATATATTAAGTGCATAAAGGAAATGGTTAAGAGATAAATTACGTACTAAATTTTGGCATGGTAATAGGTGTAGATAATGGATCATTTCATTCTTAATGATAGTGAAAGGTAGATATAATCACTTATACATTAAATGGATTGTATGGGGAATAAGTAAAAAAATGTCCGAACATAATCAAATCGAAATTAGGATACATAACAACATTAAGTGCCTGATAAAAAGGGGAGAGTTGAAGATCCATTACCTGAGTGTGTGACACCAAGTGCTTGGGACAGGAATCTTGAGAGCCCGGGGTTTCTTCGGTATGACACTATTGGGTTTATATAAGATTAGGTATATGCTCTATGTATTTTTAACAATGATAATTTGGAGATTTGTGAGATTATATAGGAAATGTGGGGTATTTTTTTATTTTGTAGGTTTTGGACACTACATAATAAAATTAACAAAAACAGTAAACTCCCCATAGTTTTTCCCTCTAGTATCAAAAACATGGGTCTGTTACTCATTATTTTATAAGGAAATGGTTCAAAATAAATAATATAATACCCTTTCTTATGTGGAGGTGTGTCGTGCTATTTTAGAAAGGATTTTAAATTACAAAATATATTATATGTTTTGGGGGATTCATAATGGATTTATAAGAAAAATAAAATAAACATAAAATCACAATATTTTAAAAGTAAAAAATATATATTGGGAATGAATCCCATTAATATTATTTAATTCACAACTACTGAGTCATTATTATATCATAATGAAAATTGTATATTTACACAGTATTTAATTATATCCTAAAAATTTGATTGTCTTAGAAACTTATGAAAATTTAACCATTTTAAAATATTGACATATTGATTCCAAATAACATTATTCATTTTATATAATTTTTTTATCAATATTTTAATTTAAAAATTTAAAATAAAATCTTCAGTGATTAAGAAATGTTTGGTTTTTTGACAATAATAATTTTTAATCACTTATAAAAATTACATTTTTATTCAAACAAAATACATTACCATTTAATCATGATAAAAATTATATAAAAATAATAATTTATAATAATATTAAAAATAAATTAATTCATTAAAATAAATTTCTTATTGTAATTTGATTATTAACAAACAATTCTATTTTTGTTTTATTATTTTGGATTAAAAATCCTCTATAATTTATTCTTAATTGGAGAAAATATATTCGTAATTCTATAAAAAATATTTTACATACTCATAATTCTCACATCTTGAAACATATCTCCTTAATACAGTAGATTACTCCCCATGGGGAAGGTGTGCGATTGTGGGACTTTCGTGGGGTGGTTCGACAAACATCGTTGTGGTCGTGATCATGATTAGCTTGAACTTCTACCATAAAATGTTTTTATCATGAATATTTTGTTGGATATAAAATTTTTCTTGGTAAAGAGAAATGATTAGGTATTCTATCTCCCTTAGAAGTTATTATAAACAGTCTTCATAGTGTTTGATCCTACCAGTTGTGACCATCACTTCCTTTATATATGTCAATTGAATTTGTTAAAAACCTATAATTATAAGATTCATTAGATCACTATTCAAGGGATATATTATAAATTGTAATGATAATTAATAGAATTTAAAATCCAATTGTATTTAATAAAATAATTTCGTGTTTTACCTATAACCATATTATATTTACAAAAAATAGAATATTATTTAAAATAAATAGGGTCGTTACTGTCTTCCCCCTTAATCAATTCCTCCCTTGAAATTTATTTTCCAACAATAAAATATATGAGGGTAACTCTATTCCTTCACCTCCTTTAGTTACCAATTCTCATATTCAATGTATTATTTTCTATATAACTCTTTGAAAAGACACATTTCCTTATTTTATAGGACATTATCTCTATGATCTAATATCATCACCGACTAATACTCATAGGAAAAGTAATTCTCCACTGCTAAAAACTAGAGATTGAGTACATGTATGGGTATTTTATTTACTTTATCAGTAGGTATACATCAAATAAATCTTGTACCTTGGATAGTTATGGTTGGAGTGTTAGTCGATAGGCCATTACCCTAATGCAATAAGGGATCTCAAAGGGGATGATATATCTTGGACTAATCATTCCCTTCTTCTAAAATATCATAAAAGTTTTACATGGAGATATGAGGAGGAAGTCCATGACTACATCATCAAACCCTAGTTATTGTATATTATTCTCATCAGAAGACTTTTATCGACTCTGATAATCCATGGTGTGATGTTAAATTGTCTTGTACTTTTCCATCATTTCCTCAACCATTTCATGGCCTAGTAGGTTTCATTCCCCAACTTCATCCAAAAATTATTGTGTTCTTCACCTCTTCCCAAAAAGGGATTGATTGGGATCCATTTGGATGCTTGAGTGTAAAATTTTTTTGTAAGAGAACTCCACTAGGAGAATTTTTTGTTTGCATCTGCCTTTGATCTAAATTGAGAATGCTCTCAACATTTCATCATGTGTAAATATATTCTACATAGATTGACCATCAGTTGGAAGGATATAATCTGTGATAATGTTCAACTAAGTATTCATAAAATATTGGTGGATATTCTAAAAGATATAGGTGGATCTTGTATCTTGATCGGACACTATCGATAGTTGTACTTCATGCATCCTCACCACTAATATGATTTACATTCATTTATGTTTACCTATAGTGTATTATTCTCATATTTCGATAATGTGAGGTGTCCTTATAAGACAATCCCCAAAAAACTTATGCATTGTTATTTCCTAGGGATATCTTCAGATGTCTGATGAGAATGTATATGGTGATGTAGTCCCCTTTCCATGATGGAATGGATAATGATTTCATCAACCTCTTGTACTTCATCCTTCCATCATTTACTTATATATATACCAAAAAGTGTGATGTATATTTAGAAAAAGCATTCATCATAGTGCCCCACATATAGTGATCTTGAATAACTCAATACATCTTTGTGATTCCTCGGTGAACAGAGAATGTTAAACTATCTGCAACATCCAAAAGTTTTGTCTTTATTATTGTGATTTGATGGTACTCATCATCTTGACTCAAATATCACAAATCCGTTAATAATATTTAACTCTAAGGAATTACCTTTCATTATAGTTTCCACATTCTTCTGAATTCCAACACCATCCAATTGGTTATATCTGATATTCTTCACAAGACATGATGGACCAATAATTTGTGAAATGATTTATGATATTCCGTCCTTTCTGATTCTCATGTATATCCTTTGAAATTCTAAGAATATTAGATCCCTCTAAATTATCATCAATGATATAATTATTTGATTTTTTCAACATAATACTTCTTCAACTTTATTTTCTTTCCCAAATTTGTAGTGAATTGAGTAGACATAGTCTCTGATTATATGTAACTATTTTTTTGGTTCATATTCTTCTCTTTCTGTGTGAATATATACATGGGGATTTTGTGATAAATATATTTTTCACATTTATCTCCAAATAGGTAATGTTGCAATATTTTTAAAACAAATATCATTATATTCAACTCGAGATCATGTTTTGGGTATTTCTATTTGTGAACATTGAAATACCTAGAATCAAGGGCTTTAAAATTGTCATTTTTCATTAACACACAACCCAATCCCATATTAAGATCATCACATAATACAACAAAAGGTTATCCACTTATGGGTACTTTGAGAATAGGTGATTTGATAAGCCTCCTTTTTAGCTCTCTGATGCACTCTTCACATTTATCATTCCATGATAAAACAAATCCCTTTTGAGATATCATGTTTAGAGGGTAGGACAATATAGATAAATTTATCACAAATCATCGATAATAACCATTTATTCTACAGAAACTATGGATATATTTCAAGGATTATAGCCTCTAAAATCCTTCAATTTATTCTACCTTTGAAGGGCCTATAGATATCCCATTTTTTGGACGATATAAACTAAGAATGATACTCCCATTAAATAGAACACCCGTTTTCTCTACATTGAATAATCATTATCCTTTCAAAGGGTCTTTAGCATAGTTCTCGGATTCTTCACATGATCCTCCTTGCTTTTAGAGTATATTATAATATCATATATAATGACTACAAATGTTTTTCAATGTAATCTATGAATACTTATTCATGAAGTCCATGACGATTTATGGAGCATTAGTGAATCTGAATGGAATTAAAATGAACTCATAATGATCATACCATCTATGAAACGCTTCCATATTAATATCATATTTCAATACAATTAGAATATAACATCTTGATAGAAGATCCACCTTAAAGAGGTATTGTGAGGCACATAGATGATTGAAAAATTCATCAATCCTTGAAATATGATACTTTTTCTTTATCTTGATCTTGTTGAGTTCATGATAATCAATGAAAAGGTGAATTAACCCATCCTTCTTCTTGACAGCGAGGGGTGGTGAATCCCGTGGTGAAGCACATGGGGGGGATGGGGAAACCCTTTATCCAGATTCTCCTGTAGTTGTTTCATCGGCTCTTCAAGTTCATAAAAATGCATTCTATATATATTCTTGGATAATGGTAATTCACCGGGTATAAGCTCGATTGGAAATTCAACCACTCATCTAGGAGGAAGACAAGACAATTACATGGGAAACACATCATTGTTTTTCTTGATAACGAGCATGTCTTCGAGGATAATATTTTTCTAATAATCAATTATTAATGTTATATACGCTTTCTCATTTGGAAATAATAACCTTGTGTGAGATGTCATTTCAAAATAATATTCATCATCCACATTTTTCAAGTAAAAAATTTGGTGTTGGTTCACAATACAATGAGTTTTATCTTTCTCATGAAAACTTTGTTGGGTAAAAATAAGGAAATCCAATCCTTGACTAAAATTTCAACAAGATAAACTAAAGATATAATGATATTATTTTCTAGAATAAAATTTTCAAAAAATTCAATATGTGATACATAATCATAGACATTTTACCTAATGATTTAAAATCATTTCATGTGGTGAATTTGTGGTGTTAGAAAACAAATAATATATAATTTTAGTGCATGAAATTAAATACCACATGAAATAAAACATTATTGAGTAGAGGTTACGTGTACTTCAATAATAATTATTCTTCTCAACATATTATATTTCTCGTTCCCTTGTTATTTGTGATTGTACAAAAGCATCATTCTTCTCAACCCTTGTAACTGAGCATTGTCTTGTATAATTCCCAAATTCTCCCCACATATTAAATATAACATTAAATGGTAATTTAGATTCAATATAATTTCCATCCATCATCTTATCAATTTTTTCATGGAAGTTGGATACTTTATTCACTATATTTCCACACTTAAAACATATCCCAATCCCTTTATGAAATTCAACACGGCTCCTCTTTCCAGAATTTTGGAAAAATTAAATTGTAAATATATACATTATCAATGTTATCAGATGATCTTCCCTGAGACATCATCTTACTATTCCTTGATATTTATTGGAATACAGAAATGTTCTAGTCATTAATTGTGATTTGTTATAACTATTCTGGTTAAATCACAATATGTCGAACTTTATCTCCCTTCTGACTGGGCAACTCATTTGTGTAGTCATCACATTACCTCTCACATATATTTTTTATTTGATTCATCTTATTTACAACCATTGTATAGAATAAAGGTAAAATTTTGGAATATTAATTTTAATATTTTGAATATATAAAGAGGAATCCAATAACAATAAAAAGATAATATATAATATACATTTATTTCATAACATAATAATTTATTGGCTTTAATCTATGTTTTCATAACACATATTCTTATTGGAATTTTTTATGTCCCATAAATAATGGGTCATAAAGAGTTTATGAATTTACCAATGCATATATCCTATGAGTTGAAAACCATGTTCACGACATGAAAAATTTATGTGTAACATGTTACATTGAGATATCCCTGACACACCAGGTCAGAGTTGTTACCCCTAGAGACATCATTTTCAGAACCATGTCCCATGTAATATCCATACATGGATTTATTTTCATAATAAAAAATTAATATATACATAGATAAATTTAGGGATGTTTTATTATAAACATTCTTATCCACAAGGCTTTCACTATTGTTTTCTAATCTTAATCCCCTTAATAACTAAACCCTCCTATAATATAAAATAGAACAAACCTATTATTTATAATACATTAAATAATTATTTAATAAATTAATATAAACATAATAGATTCAAAATATGTATAAATATAATATATTTGGGAATAAGGTACAAATAATAAAAATTTAACACAATGAAAACATCATCATTATTGAAAAAGTACGTAACATGCTGACACATAAAACGACATGGGATATCCTAGGGACATACATAAGAAAGGTGTGATATAGAAAGCCTGGTATGGGAATATCAATTTAATAAGTTGAGAAATGTTATATAAAATTAATATCAATAGGGAATAAAAATAGTAGGAATAATAAAAATAACAACATGATTTGATATAGAATGGTAATCAAAACATGGGAAATGTGGTAACAACATAAAACACTACAATGTAAACATAGATCATGGAGAAAAATCCAAAATAACATGATGAAAAATGTATGAAAATGTAATTAGGTTCACTTGTTTTCTCAAAAAGACTAATCATTATATTAAACATTACACAATGTATTAAATTAGTATATAATTCTCAGAACCCCCGTCATATTCATTTTATTCTAACGATTAACTATTATGTATAAATTATACAACATGCATTCATTCATCATCATATTTTATTGAATGAATAATGAATGTCCAAAAACTAAATTTAAGTCCCAAATAAAATTTATATTCTTATAAATGTGAACACCCATGATAAAAAATTAGTATGGTACTCACAAAAAGTTTTGTTTGGTGTGGAAAATCATGGTGAAATTTTGACAGTATGATTGCATCACATAAGGATTCACAGAAATTGGGAGATGATATATAAATGGGTATATATTCACATATAAATCAAATGGTAATTGTTAGGGTCATGAGAAAACATATTATAACATTATAAATTTCAAATAGAATGCATAAGATAATAATTTTACTTGAATAAAGAAAATAATTCTAACTACATTTCAGCATGGTAATGGGTTTACCAAAAAAATAATGGGGGCCCAATGATAGTGAAAGAGGGATATAATCACATATAAATTAAATAAAAATTAAGGAGAATATTTAAGATAATATCCCAACATATTTAAATTTAATATAAGAGACATAGTAATAAATAAGATCTAGAATGGAAAAGATAAAAAGGAAATCCCTTAATAAATTTAGGCATGGTATTAGGTGTACATAATAGATCATTAGAGTATTGTTGAGAGTAAAAGGGGGATATCATTACTATAAATAAGATTTAATGTAACCGTATTATGTAAGAACATATCCCAGCATAATGAAATGGAAATTAAGAGTCATAATAAAATAAAGTGTTTGGTAAAAAAAGAAGAGTGGTAGATCCTTTTATTGAGTGTGTGACTCCAAATACATGGGAGGGTATTCTTGAGAGCCTGGGAGTGACTTTGGAGGACTCGAGATAGTTGAATTCAAAGTATGGATGTCATTCAAGGAGTTTGAGTGATGTGAATTTGGATCTTGGAAGGGTTTATATAGTAAATGTGGGGATTTTTTTATTATTTATCTTTTGGACACTATATAATAAAATCACCAAAATCGGAACAAATCATATGGTTTTGGAACATGGTTTCTTAAAAAAAAGGAGTGATTCTCAATATTTTGTAATTATATGGTCCATATAGACTAAAATAATTCAGTTTCTTATGTGAATTTTATTCATACTCTCAATGAAATGATCTTAAAACATTAAAATATATAATATGATTTAGAGGATTCATAACTGAATCACAAGACAAATAAAATAAAAATAACAAAAAATTATCTTAAATTTAAAACATATATTTGGTAGGTTTCCCCATTTATTGTATTTGTTACTTAACTTTTGGGTCATAATTATGTCATAATACTCATGGTATATGTATATGGTATTTAATTTTTACAATAAAAATCGGTTATATCAACAAAAAATTCACCATTGGATAATTTCAAAAATTTTATTCCAAAAATAAATTTCTTTTTACAAAAATAAATTTCTTAATATTTTAATTTCATCCTTCAAAATAAAATTCATATTAATAAAGAAATGTTTTGTTTTTTGAGAATAACTATTTTTGATCCCTTATAAAAATTACATTTGGCTTCATAAAATTTATATGATCATTTATACTTGATAAAAAAATTTAATAACACTATTTTATTCAAATATTTTTTATTTAATAAATTCATTAAATTCATCAAAATAAATTCCTTAATTGAATTTGAATATAAACCAAAAATTGCATTTTTCTTTTATTATTTCTAAAAATTCATTTATAAAGTAAAAATAATAGGATGAAAATATATTCATCATTTTGTAAAAAATAATTTACATACAAATATTTGTAGGGTATTGAGACATATTCCATTAATTGACCAGAAAACACCATAAATGTAAGCTTCTTGATTATGGTAATTTCATGGGTTAGTTCTGCAAACAGTGTTTGGTCCATGATGTCGATGAGCATGAACTTATCTTTTAAATGGTTTCTATTTTTCATAATTTTTTTGGATAACTTCTTGGACATGGACAAGGGAAACCCATAGTGATTCTATCTCCATCAGAAGGTCAAATAAATGGTATTTAAAGGGAATGATCCAACTAATTGAGGCCATCAAATACTTTGTCTGTGTCAATTGGATTTGATAAAACCCTATATTTATTACAATAATGTGATCACTATTCAACATCAATATTATCAATAGTAATGATGGTTAATAGTATTTTAAATCCAATTTTAAATAATAAAATAATTTCATAAGTTTTCTATAACCATACTAAATTTTAAAAAAAGAGAAATTAATTTATACCAGTTTGGGGAATTACATGAATCATATTTATATCAAGTACCACATCATAAGGGAGAAGGTGGACTGTTATTATCTTTCATTGAATTATTTCTCTACCAAAAAGAATATTATGGATATATTGATGAATACATTACATAAGGATTTATTCTCAAACCTGGGTGTTTTAGTAGGAATATATTCTCCCTTGAAATAGTTATATGTCCTCAATGGTTTTTCTTATCGTTCAATTTATTTCATTGGATCTCCATTGGGGAATAAAAAATAATGACTTATTTCAATGGCATACTAAAAATATATTATTTTATAGGTTATCATCAAGGGGGATTTGATAAAATATATCTTCAAATCAAGGAGACAATGTAGTATTGGTATATGATGTTTTTATAACACCTCATGTATTGATACTTATTCTAATAAATAAAAAGGGAGATATTTAAGTATACTTTTATAGGATTATAATTTATCTTACCTCATGATTATCATGACATTATATTGAAAAAATATTTGGAAATGATACCTAAATTAGGATATTGTTAACATGAAGTTGATCATTAAACTTGAGATGAAGTTTTATCACAATCACCTTTCTATATAATGTGATATTTCTAGTGGACCTTTATATTAGAGGCAATTCATTAATTATTTCATAAAGTCATTCATTCATGAATTTTGAATGATTTAGTGATTTTTTTTGGAAAATTTCTTTTAGATGTGACAGATTATATTTAGATTTTATTAGATATTAATATAAAAGAAAGGAATGAAATTTTAATATTGACTGTATATAACGGTTTTAAGGGGATGATAAATCTACAACATGATTGACATAATTTGAAAACGAAAAAAATTATTTCACATTGGAATCCAATAGTCTTTATTTCTTCCTATATGAGGATGAATTAATCTCACATTAGGGAGATTATGTTCCAAACTGTTAGTTTTTTCAAGATGATGTAGATTAAAATATAATTTAATATGACATGGGTGGTTATTCCATGAAATCAATATAACATGATATGGTAGTAAATATGGCATGATATGACTAATTTCATAGTAGGTACTATTCCACCACAATGGTGAATCATAGGAATTATATGGATTCATTTTCAGTTTGAATAAAATGTATGGAATTTTATACCCAACACATAATGAGTATTCATGTTGTGATTTCATTTTTAGTGAATTTTTGAAGATGTAAGTGGATGTTTTGTGAATAATTCCATGACATAGTAAAAATAATCATAGTACAACCACATGTTTATTAATGTTTTGGGTTTTTCAATATTAAATATATTTTTGGTATTATGTAATGTTGGAAGAACCAATATTTGATGGGCCTAAAAAGTTGATTTCAATTGATTGATAGTTTAAGAATTAAAAAAATATGAACCACAATTAATGGGTCATTAGAAAAATATATATACTTATCTCATGGGATACTCTAAGATCATTTAGATTTAGTCCTATATATTTTTTATATAGGTGAATTATGCCATAACAAAGGTTTTGACATTATAAATCATTTTATATCTCTAAATAAATGATTAACCACCAAGACAAGGGTAGATGGACAAAAAAAGGGTTTCATATAGTATAGGAGTATTCCATTGAGTATTTTTTGATATTTAGGTTATAAAAAAGTGTGTACCCATGTTCAAAATTCATGTTGAACTCGATGTACAAGATCATGATATAATTTAACAAGATTTAACATGTAATTTATCTTCTTATTAATGTTAATTCCAAAATTTACTCCTTCAACTATTCCTTAGTAAATAAATTGAAACATTTTTAGTGGGATAAAAATTGATACCCACCTATGGCGAGACACATAACAATAAGGGTGGGTAAATTATATAAAAACCATTATACTATGTGTTATTTTATTATTCGTCTCATTTCATAATATCATATTCATAAATATTATTTTAGCACTAACCAGTAATATGAATCACATAGTTTGAATGTGAGGGTGGGTGTATTAAGTGATCAATGATTCACTCAACCCACTATGTGGTGGTAAACTCTCCTCGAATCCTATTAGATTCAATACAAGAAATTTACCCAACCCATAAAAATTATTTATCCAAAATCATTTCATTGAAGTAATGGATATTAATATCATCCACAAGAACATAAAAAATAGAATAATTCATGTTAAATATATAATAAATGATATATAATATTTTTTTTGACTCATGTCCTTCTTTCTCCCAATATTCTAGTACATTACATCTCTATTTCTCATGAATATGAATGAATTTAGAAAATTAATTCTCTTTTATCAAATTATTTATTAGTTATTTATCCCTATAGTTATATTAATTTACCATAATAGGTTCAATGTTCATCCAAAAATTACAATGAATTTTTCATAACTTATTCAAAAAATGATGGATAAAAAATTAAATTTCCATTCCTTATAATAAATTTTTTAATATTTCAGTGAAATAAAAAGTGTTAATGGTAATTAAAGGGATAATAAATACACAAATCCTAATTATCACATAGAAATATCATTATTGATATTAATGGAATTTATAACGAAATTGAAAAGAAATCAAGTACTTGTTTAAAATACTATTTAAGACTATAAATTTGGAATTCCTCATGTAAAACATTTGAGTGGAACTACAATGGAGATTATAGGGAATGAATTTCATATAAATTTAATCATATGTTTATCAACATGTATGAATGATTATGTTCATGGGTCAAAAAATATCCATCGAACAACCCTCAAATAAAAAAATTGATTTATACTTTTCCTAGGAGAAAAAATAGAAATAATGTTTTCCAGAAAAATTTAATACTGGATCATAAAATTGCGTCACATTGGATATTTAGGATGAATATTAAATCCATGCTCTAAATTAATATTTTCTTAAATAGATATTTATTTTGTATTATTCTTTTTTTTTCAATTTCCATATAATATATTTGTCACACAACTATAAAATATCCAAACAATATAGTTCAAACTAAATTTTCATCGGCCACAAATTTCAGGGACCCACACATACATCATTTCTAAAGTATAAATAAATAATTTAGTGGATATTAGAAAAAATATGTAAAATTTTAATATATCGTTGTATAAAAAAGTATTTTAATTATTTAAATAATTTTAGGTTATTGATTACAAAACCCTATAAAATAAAAACCCAACAATTAAAATTTATTTCAATTCTCTATAGAATTTTTTTCCTTGAACCAAAAATATATATTTATTTACTATAATATATTAATTAATATTTTTACCATGGTGAATAATTCCATAGTAAGATAATATTTAATATTATAGTTAATATAAAATTTTTATAAAATATGTCGGATTAAGTTTTTATTATCTAACAATTTATTATTTTAATTACATAATCATTGTGAATTTTCTTTTTGAATTTAATAATAATACACCATTTCTATTTTAATAAACCCATAATAGTTATTTTTTAATATTAATAAACCATTTTTGTAATATAATAATGCCATAAATATATAATTTAATATGAATTCTAAAAAATAAAAGGAATCATGAAATTAATTGGAAATATGGTCCTTAAAATAGTATTGAAAATATTGTAAATTTCACGATTGGAATGTGCAATAAATTAACATCAATTTCACCCACAATTATTTAATTTTATTTTCATAAAAATTTATTAATATTATTTAGTAAGTGAAATAGTAATAGTACCCACTAAATGTAATTTTTATGGAAAGTTATAATTCTTAAATAAAACAGATATCCGAAAAATATAGGTTTTATAAGTATTTTATTTAATTTATAATAAAAATAAATATATTAAAATGATGTTTCTTATTTAAAATAATCATAAATTATAATAGAATCATTAATATTTATTGTGTATTTAATCCTATTTTGTAATTTTCTATTAGATTCCCCGTTCTATCCATGATTGATCACAAACACACAAGATATTAATTCCTACCATTTTTCACTCACACTCTATGGTATTTTATTTTATAAGTACTTTTTTTATCTATGGAATATATAATGGAAACACCTATAAATATAAAAATAAATTTCATCATAACTCCACGTATACTTTTACCATTTTTTTTTATTTTTCACCCATACCTCCGCCCATTTTCTAAAGAGTATACCATGCCTGTAATGTTAAAAAATAGATTGGTGATAGTTTATAATGAACTCTTAATATGAAATATGCATCACATAATTAAATTTTTTTCAATTAATAAGTTCATTTTTTAAGGGCCCCATATTCTTCCAGTGAACTAGGGGCAGTCAAAATTTTCATATTAATTGATTTGAAATGAAATACATTGTTACCTATATTAATGGAAAATCATGGATTAATTCATCATTACTTGTGTAATTTTTTTATCAAACACATACCAAACCAAAATCAAATTTTTATCATCATCAAATTATAAATAAATAAATATATATATTATATATAATACTTATTTAACCTTTCAAAATTTAAGGAAAATATGAAATGTAATCCTATATTCACAGAAGACAATAATTATTAAAATATTGATATATCATGATTTACATTATCTATAATCTATAATGATATAAAGATATTTAGCTACCAAATAATATGGAAATACCAATAATTACCCTAAAATAATTAAATTCAAACATGTTTACAAATATATTGTTGATACATAATTTGAAAAAAACAACGAAATATCAGTAGTGACACAATTATTAATATTGTTAAACACAACCACTCTTTCCAAAATAATAAACTATTAAAATAATAAATATTTATAAATTTCTTAGACAATATTTATTTGTAAAGATTATTTTTCAATTAATGACTTATAACATAATTCGTGTAGCTTTAAATAAAAATTAAATAATGAATGTTATTCTCCTTATATATATTGATTATATGTGAAACAATGCTCAGAAACTAATGAAATTTTATCATAAATCCTTGTTGAATTTATGTTCATATTGTGTCAACCAATTATGTTTATTAAAAATAAATAATCAATTAAATAATTATGATCAAAAATTTATGATAATAAATTTATTTATTTGGTTTCAAACCAGTTATGTGATATTTTAATTAATTTGTTAAAACAATAATTTGATGTTTAATTATATAAAAGTTTTAGTCAATATTCTATAGCCATTGATTAATGTTTCGCAACTATTGTGATATATGTCTTATACCCAAAATAGTTTATTCCAATAGTATTATATGTATTCAAATATAGTTTTTAACTTATTTAGTCACAAATATATATCCAAAAACTATGTTTTAAGTGTGTGAAAAATTTCGTAGTTATTTTGAAAAAAATTAATAGAAATTTATAAATGAAGATAATACTTTATTAAATATCATGGGTTACCTCCCTTGTAACTACAAATTTATGTATTTTCTTGATTATACATATAATATTGATTTTTTCCAGGATGTGGTTTCAATATCGAAACCCCCACATGTGTGTTTCTTTCCCACTCCAATGAAAAAAAGTCTATTCATGGTGGGTTTTGGAAGAAACAAATACATACAATAGATTAGTCATACCATAACTGTTCCATATTTTCCATGAAATATTTGACTCTAACTACCTCACTTTTAAAAATATAAATTATATAATTTATTCAACCTTGAGGTTGACATATTATATAATGTTCATCAATTTGTGTAATTAAATAATTACAGGGAATCATTTTTATTGTTTTATTATATTATATTCCAATGAATATGAAACATTTATTTAATAAGGAATTTCAATTTAAGCAAGATATAAATATAATTCAGCTATAATAATTTAAAACCCTCATTTTCCAATTTACATTATCTTTTATATTTGACTGAATTAAAAATTAATATGTAATGTATAATTTTCTTAAAAATTAATTGTTAATACTGTTTGTAGTGAGAAATTATAAATTTACTCATGATTAACACATATAACTTGACCCAAAAAATTATTGATTTGATATCTTTCTTTTAATATATTTAAATCAACGTAATCATATTATTTTCCTGTTTTATATTCACTGATTATGTATAATAATTTTTTTTATAATTGAAAAATTTGAATCTTTTTTTATTGATTATATTAATATTTATTTTGGATGTGATCATTATTCACATCAATAAATTGAAAATCCTTGAAATAAATTCTTAATAGCCATTTTTACAAGATCAAGAAAGTTTAATTATAAGAATAATTAATTATTGGATTTTCTCTCTCAAGGAATAAATTTATTAATCATTTTATGGTTTACTAAATAAAATTTATAATTTATTGGGAATATAATATATTTTGAATGAATAAAAATATTCATCATATTAATAAAAATAATAGTAACATTATATTTTTTAAGACAGAATATAATTACCTATCACTAGTGCAAAAACACTTTTTCGTGTCGGTTTTTTTTTAATTTTTAACATCGGTTATAAACCGACGTCTTTATAGGCGACGTTAAAAATAGCGTTTTCGCGTCGGTTCATAGAAACCGACGCGAAAAATAATTCGCTTATGAGCTTCGGCGTCGGTTTTTTATAAAACCGACGCCGAAGCTACATTTAGACATTATTTTCCGCGTCGGTTCATTAAAAAACCGACGCGGAAACTATAGTCGAAGAGGTTTTCCGCATCGGTTTTTCTAAAAAACGACGCGGAAAACCGCTTTCAACCGGATTTTCCGCGTCGGTTCTTCTAAAAACCGACGCGGAAAACCGCTTTCAACAGGGTTTTCCGCGTCGGTTTTTCCAAAAACCGACGCGGAAAACCGCTTTCAACCGGATTTTCCGCGTCGGTTTTTCTAAAAACCGATGCGGAAAACCCTTTCGGCGTCGGTTTTTTAAAAAACCGACGCCGTAAATAATTTTTTTAAAAAAATATTCGGCGTCGGTTTTTAAAATAACCGACGCCGTAAATTTTTTTTTTTTTAAATAAAATACATATATTTTCTCCTCCAAACTTATCGGAACCCTGAAAAAAAATAACGAAGTATACAAAAACAATTAAACAGCTTTAACAGAAGTACTTCAGAAAACTCAAAGTAAAGCAGAATTAAAATACACGTACCTCCATGGTGCATTTTCTTAATCTAACCATACTCAGTATCAATCATTGTAAGTTTCCTCCCATAGATAGCACCAATCCTGTCAAAACAGTAATGAAACTAAGGAGATGTGAGTGAAAAAATCAATCCAAGTTATTAGTGTAATGAATAAACATTAAATGAAAATGTGTAATTTATTTGAATCATTCATTTTTTCACAAAGTAAATTACCAAAATGAAATGTTACGACTCCTGATCAAAATTCCAGGAACACTCAGCCGATGCAACCTCTTCCTCACCTCCCCCACTGAAGATGTTGGGGGTGTCTTTTCACCATAGGATCCCCACCACCCCCAACCTCAGGTTTTTATATTTGCTCTGTATAGACGTGCATTACCCATTCACTATTGTTATTTGTTTAAGTTATGGAATAACAGAGAAATAAGTTTGAGTGCAAAAAATAGGTTAGAAAATTGAAATCAAATGCAGATTGAAGAGACATAAAGAAACATACCTTAAAAATTGACGCCTTCTATTTTATCTTTGTGCAAACCCACTAAGCGTTGTTTCAGGTATTATGTGATATGCTTCTCGGCAATCATTTTTCGATATTTATTTGCATAAAAAATAAAAAGGCCTAGAAGATATTGCTGTGCATTCAAGGGAGACAATTTTTAGTGTTTGTGAATGTTATTTCGCTATACGAATCTCTATGTTCATGATCCAAGTACCACCCTACAGATTTGTCACTGTACAGACAAATGATTTTAAGAAATAACATTGAAAAGAAATATAATAACTAATTCTGAATTAAAATACACGTACCTGAAATATACGACATGCTTATTGTTGGTTATTGTTGAAGGATTCATTTGATTATTAGTAGATTCAATAAAACAGTTTTTGCAGAGGCACTTGAGAAAACTCAGTAAAGCAGAATTAAAATACACGTACCTGAAATATATGACATGCTCATTGTTTGTTATTGTTGAAGCATTCATTTGATTATTAGTAGGTTCAAACACCTAATATATCATAAGAGTTAGTTTTTTAAACCCATATATAATATTATTTATAAATATTAGTATACATACCTCAAATCTTAATCAGACTTAACAAATAGTCCGCAAAAGTAGATTGAATATGACTCATATCAGATTGAGAATATGACTGTGAATCATTGAATACCTATAATAATATTGAATGATATGAAATTAATAAATAGAAGAAAGTGGATGAAAATATATAAAAAAGTTAATACAACTAACCTTATGAAAATCAGTAGTTTCCCCAGTTGTGATTATCTCGTACATAAATCGTAGAATATAATAACCACATTCAACGCTTCCATTTTGACGATGACACTGCAGTTATAAAACATTTAACTAATAATGAAACCCAATATATAACAAAAATATAAAAACTAATTACCTGTACTTCCACATATTTGATTTTCGTTGGTTTCTTTTCATTTGTAAAATGTTTCCATGAACTGCATTTTTTTATATTAGAACTAATAAAACTTGTGTAAACAATTAAAATTAAACATAACAAACTTCTAAAAATAAAAAAAACAACTTACCTGTTTAATAAGTTGGAAAACGGTTTACGCACTTTTCCTAAAAAAGAGCAAAACCAATATAAGGTGCATTCATTTGGGAAAAATACACCTAACATCCAATTCCCCCTATAATACAAAAAATTCATAATTAATGACATTATAATGATCATGAGTTCAAAATTATGTTGATATTCTTACTTATCAAGAAATGGCAAAAACCAGCACTGAATCTCTGTTTGTGATAATCTCTCGGATATATATTGAACTCTTTCATCATTTTTCACATGTTTGACTTCCAAGGAAATGTACTCTGGATCTATAAAGCTGTAAATGCTTGTAGTTTCATTTTGTAAAAGAATCCTGTATAGATACCTAATTTAAAAAGAAAACATAGTTAGTCAATGACATAACAATATTTTAGTAAAGAAATAGCAATTCAGACGTCAATTTACTTACATGGAAAACAACTGCACCACATTCAGCCCGATCTCTTCAAAATTAACTAAATTCATGATATCTTCTTTCAATATTCTCAATTTATAATTTCTTCCACATATATCGGACGTCATCCGAAACTCATAGATAAAATTCAAGGAAGAAGAGCACTGAGATAATCTTTTCAACCCAGAAGAAATATCAGAAGTATCTACAGCCGACTGTTTCTGAACATTTTGCTGCATTTGTACAGTTTCTTTTGCTTTCAGATATTCCTATATAAGTTAAATGTCAGAAAACATTATAAGTAATTTGGAATCATTTCTAATTACTAGTTAAAAAAAATCATACCTCATGTGAAATATAACGAAGAAGTGCAGTTGGCCAAAGTAAAAAATGGCCCATGCATTCCCCAACACTGGTGATCTCCGCAGTAGGAAATGGTAGTAGAGCAGTAGGATCTATAATAACAAGTACTGATACTCTAACCTGACCCATCTGCATAGGCTGATGATGTACCGAGTCCCCCAAAAAATACACTTGTCCTAACGCAACAATATGTACATGAGGATCTCCCGCAAACAACTCACAATATAAGGTTCGATCCGATGGAGGAGGTGGAGGCTCAAAGTTAGCAGGTGGGGCAGGGTAGTCAGGGTGAGCAGGCTGAGAAGTCAGAAAAATGAAAAGGGTATATTAGTGTTTAAAATTTATAACATAGAAAAATTGATTAAAAATTAAATAAAATAATATACCTCAAATGGTTGCGCAGACGGGGCAGGGTAAGCAGATGAGGCAGGGTAGTCCGGGTGAGTTGGCTGAGAATGTTGAAAAATGAAAAAGTTATATCAGTGTTTATAATTTATAAAATAGACAAATTGATGACATTAAATAATATACCTCGGAAGGCTGCCCAGACGGTGTTGGGTAAGCATATGAGGCATGATAGTCTGAGTGAGTAGGCTGAGAATGTTGAAAAATGAAAAAGTTATATCAGTGTTTATAATTTATAGAAAAGAAAAATTGTTAACAGTAAATAATATACCTCGGAAGGATGAGCAGACTGTGACTGTCTTGCCAAGTGTTCTAATAAAGCCTTCTGTACTGCTGCTTGAATTTGATCACCCATAGACCGTTTCATATCATGCAGCTCTTCTTTTAAGGATTCAATTTCCGGGTCTCTTGGTTGCTTACTCTTACCAAAAACCTTCCGAATACTAACACCCGCCTGATATCCTCTAACACGGCCGGGGTGTTCAGTCTTTCCCAAAGCAGTGGCTAGGATATCCATCCTACCCTCAGGGATAAAAGAGCCCTGTGTCTCTTTCTCCTGATGTTCATCCTGAAATGAAAAATAAAAAATTTATATTAGTGTTTATAAATTATAAAAAAGGAAAATTGTTAACAAAGAATTAATATTTACTTACAATTCTATCAGCCACTTGATGAGCTTCGTCTGTAAGATATTGTTCATTTTTTCTTCTTCTTGCTCGTTTCCATTTCTCATGGCGAGTGGGAGGAGATGGAGGACCATACTGGACCTCTTCTGAACCACTACTTGATCGAGCTCTTAATGCTTCAAATTTTTCTTCAATAATTTTCTGCTCCAAATACGAGTATCCTCCACGTGATAAAGTATGAGGGTATACGTTTTTCAACTGGATCTCCTGATGAGATCTTCTGGAGGCCTGTTACATAAAAATAAACACATAAGTAATAAGGAAAATATAGCATAAATTTTAAAATATAAAACAATTACAATACCTGAAATTTCTCTTCCTGACGACTGTCAACAAATCGCTTCCATGTTTCTTCATCTATATATGGATACTTAAGACATGGGCTTTCAAACCTTCTCTTTCCAAAAACATAATCTTTCGTCAGTTTGTTTTTAAAATCTCTCCTTCGAACCGCCGCTAAAGAGAGATGTCTTTTCCTAATTTCTTTGGTTTCCTCAAAATTGAATGTCATCTGTAATTGAAAAAATAAAATCTGTCATTTAAACTATATAATATTAAAAAATGAGATAAAATAAATAAATAAAGATATTTTACCGTCACGGCCTCCCAAAGCTGTTGCTTCGCCGTCCTGTCCACTGACTTCCAATCAGGATATAAAATACTAATCCTGCAACGGCTCGGCATCGCTATATAACTGACAAACTGAACTGCATTTGGGCCAACTGCATTATTATTATCATCAAAACGGATGTGTAATTTGTTATCATCACGAGCGAGTGATAGTTTTGGTAAATGTGTAATACCACGTTTACCAACTAGAGAACTTGATTTTTCAGTAGTAACTGGAGAAGTCTCCTCCGCCGAGGACGCATCAGTAGTCCTGCAATTTTTTTTAATAAATTAACAGTTTTATTTCATTAAATATGTATATTACTGAATATTTAATAATATGTCAAAATAGATATACCTCGGTAACTGCTCATCTCTATCTGTATTTGACATTGCTACTAGAAAGTGTAATGAAATTTTGGGTACCTGCATATCATTAGAAAACTGAATAATTAGAAACAAGGAAATGAAAAATAAATATGTAAAAATAGAGGCATGCATTTGTAAGTTTTAAAAATAGACACAAAATATAAATATTTACCAGAAAAATTAGGAGACTAATTTAGTGTTTTCCCACGTCCCTTCATCATGATCGGTACGTACTGCATGCACTATGTCTGTCTTATATTCATTGTAATCCTCTGAAAATTGCATAATAGATGAATAACGCTCATGTAAATCACTAGCATCATCAGAATCATCATCATCACCCAAATGATATCTTTTCCCTTGCAAAACAACTGACCACTGATCATTCGACGGATCAATGACATAAAATACTTGTTTTGCATGTGTCGCCAAGATAAATGGTTCCTCATTGTGATTAAATGTTTTCAAATCAACCAGTTTAAACCCATATTCATCATGTTTCACGCCACTATTACTATCAACCCAATTGCACTTAAAAATAGTGACTCGAAATTTAATATAATCAATTTCCCATATGTCTTCAATAACTCCAAAATATGATGTTGATGCAGAAATTGGGTTTTTATCTTTGGCACTCGAAAAATGCACTGCTTCAGCGAATACCATCACACCACTATTCTGAACGGTACTCTTGTCATCCAGGTTTTTTGTGTAAAATGTGTAGCCATTGATATCAAAACCAGACCAAGTGATCACATTAAAAGATGGTCCCCCTGATAACCACTTCAATGTTTCTGATACAGATATATCTGAGGTGACTTTCTCTTTAAACCATGAAACAAATGTCTTCTTATGCTCAATCATCAACCACTTTTCATTTCTTTTCTGATATCGTAACTTTAATTCAGCAATATGTGAGGATATATATGGTTGAACCTCATCTGTGTTGTTCAAAATGTATAAATGTGCTTGCATCACTTCATCACGTGGAATGAACTTTACCTTTAAGCCTCGAACCCCTCTACCTTCTCTGTCAACTGTCATATGTCGAGATAGAGGGAGACCAATATGCTCCACTTCATTCAAATAATCAGTACAGAACTCAATCACCTCTTCGGATACATATTTTTGAACAATAGAGGCCTCTGGTCGATAAGGATTTTTAACATATCCTTTCAAAATTTTCATATATCTTTCAAAAGGATACATCCATCTTAAATAAACAGGCCCACACATTCTTATCTCACGCACCAAATGAACCAATAGATGAACCATTATATCAAAAAATGTGGGTGGGAAATACATTTCTAGTTGACAAAGAATAAGAGTTGCTTAATTCTCCAACAAATCTAACAAATTTGGATCAACGACTTTGCTACAAATGGATTTAAAGAAATTACATAACCTGATGATTGTCTTCCTGACAGCTTTCGGTAATATACCACGCACTGCTACTGGTAGAATTTGTTGCATTAACACATGACAATCATGTGATTTCATACCTATTAATTTACAATCCTTCAATGACACAAAATTATTCACATTTGAAGAAAAACCGCTGGGTACTTTAATACCATGAAGACACTGACAAAAATTCATCTTTTCAATCTTGCTTAATGTGTGACAAGCCGGAGGTAAATATGTTCTTTTTCCTTTCACAGCGGGAGCTAACTCCAAACGTATTCGCATTAACATCAAGTCCAATCTAGCATGTAATCCATCTTTTGTCTTTCCTTTTATGTCTAACAAAGTTCCAATCAAACTATCACATATGTTTTTCTCAACATGCATAACATCAATGTTATGTTTTATCTCTAAAAATCTCCAATAAGGTAGTTTGAAAAAAATAGACTGCTTCTTCCAGATATGTTTTTGTAAACCAGAACTTTTTCTCTTTCCAAATGTTGAATCAATATCTTTCACTCTGTCATAATATTCTTCAGCTGACAATGGTTGAGGGGGGAGGTTGTATTCTTGTAAACCGTTAAATGCTTTTCTCAATCTACGATAAGGATGATCAATTCGCAAAAATCTTCGATGTCCCATGTACACTGTCTTTCTTCCATTCTGCAATTGATAATATGAAGTTTGTTCTTCACAAATTGGACATGCTTTATGTCCCTTAACACTATATCCAGATAAGTTTCCATACGCAGGAAAGTCGTTTATAGTGAACATTATCATAGCACGCAAAAGAAAATACTCTTTCTTGTATGCATCGAAAACTGTAACACCTTTCTCCCATAGCAGTTTTAAATCCTCAATCAATGGTGTAAGATACACATCAATATCATTTCCTGGTTGTTTTGGTCCAGAAATCATCAAGCTCATCATAACATATTTTTTCTTCATACATAGATGTGGGGACAAGTTGTAAAGTACCAGCAAAACAGGCCATGAACTATGTTGGCTACTGAGGCTCCGATATGGATTCATTCCATCAGTACACAATCCCATTCTGAGATTTCTAACTTCACTTCCAAAATCATGAAATTTTTTATCAAAACTCTTCCACTGTGGTGAATCGGCAGGGTGACGTAAGTTACCATCAGAAATGCGCTCATCTGAATGCCATCTTAACCTTTTTGCATCATTTGAATTTGCAAATAGACGCTTCAAACGAGGAATAATTGGAAGGTACCAAAATGCTTTAGATGGAGTTTTGATTTTGGTACCTAAAAATAAACCAGAATTGAATTATCAGAATTGTTTGAAAAAAATATTGGATGATATCATTGGAAAGTAAAAAAATTGATTTTTCATAACGTTACATGACATCACCTGAAAATGAATCTGAGTTGACTTTCTCATCCATCTTATAGCGCGATGTTCCACATGTAGGACAACTTGATAAATGTTCATTTTCTTTCCTATATATTACACAATCATTGGGGCAAGCATGTATCTTTTTATACCCCAATCCCATTGGGCATAATATTTTCTTCGCCTCATAATTGGAATCTGGAAGCCCATTGCCTTCTGGAAGAAGCTCTTTTAAAAGCTCAAGTAAACTGGAGAAACTTTTATCACTCCACCCATTTTTTGCTTTTAAGTTAACTAATCTCAAAACTGCTGATAACACTGTATATTTACTGCAACCTGGGAATAATGGTTTCTCAGAATCTCCATACAATCGTTCAACAGTTGGTGTTTTTTCGATGGTTTCAACACCTAAATCATGAATTAATTCTTCAATACGATCCTCTGCCTCATTATGAATATCGTCATCAACATTGGATGTTGAATTTTCAGTTCTTTCACCATGCAAGATCCAACGTGTATAATTAAGGCTAAAACCATAACAAATGAGATGATCTTTGATTTCTCTGAAGTTTAACTTTCTCATATTTACACACTTCACACATGGACAGAAAATCAAATCAATATTTTGATTATGCCGTTTAGCAAATTCCAAAAAATTGTCAACTCCTCTTTCATATTCACTAGTAGTTCTTCGTAGATAAATCCAATTATGATCCATTAATACCTGATATCACAATATAATTGATGAATATATTAAAACATAAAAACATTTAAATATCTATCAGATAAATTGTAAACAAAAACATATTCCATAAAAACTATTGATAATCAGATAAAAGACATCAAATATGAAACACGTTTACAAATATAGTAAACAGTTAATTTTACTATTATATACATGTGTGTTATATTGAAATACAAGGACAAAATGGTTAAATCAAAGGTTTCATTTTTTGAAAATAAAGTTTCATGATATAAATATTATATGAATGACATACAAGATAATATGATTTCTCACTATGACTACTATTGATCACACTATATTTATTTTTTTATTCATTTGATGTAACATGAATGAATCATGGAAAAATTAATGTGAAAAATAGTGCAATAACTATCCTTATTTAAAACAATGTGTATTAAGAGACATGATACAATTTTTGGTGACTATGATAACTCAACTCCCTCAATCCATGAGTTTTATAATAGGGAACTATGAACATATAAATTCATTATGGAGGGATAAAAATTCCATTGCATATTGTAGGTGACAACTTACACCCCCATCCATGGGTCTATTGCAGCAAAACATGTCAATGAATGGATCAACATAAAGAGAAATATATTATCCATCCATGAAAGATTAGATCATGAGAATGTTTTATTTGCAGCCTATGACTTAGAGGGAGAAGTAAATCATTTCATGACTATTATTTAGAGGGAGAGAAAGATGAATAAATATAATCAATGGAATGATATTAGTTTAAGAGGACATTTATTAAAAATGCATGAATCTAACTCCACATATGAAAGTGGAAAGGTATTTTTGAACATTAATAGAGGGATAATGATTATATTATTATCTACGAAGATTACAATACATTATGATTCTAGTCGTATTATGGACATTGCAAGAAAAATTATTTATTATATAATGGCATGAAAATAATTATTCAAATTTTTTTAACATAATAGATAGTGGTAATTATTCATGTCTTAGTTAAATGATAAGAACCAAAAAGAATTGAGGAATTTGGCATGGTAAATCTCAAGAAGTAATGAAATAACAATAAACTACATGCAAAAATGTGAGTGAATTCATTTAACACAATAAAATTATTTTTTTGAAGAATAATTTATTAAAATGGAAATGGAATTAAAAATATAGTACTTCATAATGTAATGAAAGATCATTTTAAACAGGAATAATGATAATATAAACAAAAACTTTGAAGTTCAACCCAAATTGAGATGTTAAATCCAAACTGCGACCGGTATAATTACTTCCAAAAACAAACAATATCAAATCTACACCAACAATGATAATACAAACAAAAAATAATGATAAATTACAACTAAAATCTAACCAATAATCAAAATCACGCAAAATAGGGTTATTGATAATGAAAGATCATTTTAAACAGGAATAATGATAATATAAACAAAAAATTTGAAGTTCAACCCGAATTGAGATGTTAAATCCAAACTGCGACCGGTATAATTACTTCCAAAAACAAACAATATCAAATCTACACCAACAATGATAATACAAACAAAAAATAATGATAAATTACAACTAAAATCTAACCAATAATCAAAATCACGCAAAATAGGGTTATTGATAAAGAAATAAACAATGGGATATGAAACAAGAGATAAATAGGAAGAACACATACCCAAAATCGTGCAGACGACAAAAAACCTTCAACAATGGCCGTTCAAGATCGCAAATCAAGTTCGAAGGTCGTCGGGAGTCCGAAGCGCCACAGCAGAACTCGATTTCGACGGACGAACAAAATGAGGGTTTCTGACCGTGAATATTTTTAAAAGACTTTTCGCGTCGGTTTTCATTAAAACCGACGCGAAATATATTTTTTTTATGAGTTTCGGCGTCGGTTTTCATGAAAACCGACGCCGAAACATTTTAAAAATTTATTTTCCGCGTCGGTTATCAGGAAAACCGACGCGGAAAATATAGTCCAAGAGGTTTTCCGCGTCGGTTTTTCTAAAAACCGACGCGGAAAACCTGTTCTACCGGATTTTCCGCGTCGGTTTTTCTAAAAACCGACGCGGAAAACCAATTATAACAGGATTTTCCGCGTCGGTTCTCAGGAAAACCGACGCGGAAAATATGGATACTAATATTTTCCGCGTCGGTTTTCTTAAAAACCGACGCGAAAAATAAACACATAATTATTTTTGGCGTCGGTTTTACACATAACCGACACCAAAAATTCCCCGCATATACTATTCGCGTCGGTTTTTAAAGAACCGACGTTATTACGACGACGTTAAAGCCCGTATTTCCACTAGTGTATTTTGTATGTAATAATATATATTATGGTGAAAATTGATAAATAAAATGTTACAAAAATGAGACACATTAATGATATATTCCTTGAAATGGGATGAATGAGGATATGAAGCCCATTCATGATTCCACATGTTCCCATGAAACTCTCTTTATCCAAACATACATGCATTGTACTTGTTATTAGGTTAACAAATTTGTTCAACAATTAAGTGTTAATTTGCTAAAATGGTACTCTTATCTTATCATTATTATGTTATGATATTTTTTCACTCAATCCATGTTCATTTATTATTATTATGATATATATAAGTCCTGTATTCACAAAAAAAAACATTTTTTCCTTGGTTCACCTTCAATTGGATACGTATATATTTCACACTAAAACATTATATCGATGTGAAAAAACCATCAACTAATTTCAAGAAATGTCAAGAAAAATGTTTATTTTAGGTCACTATTATTTTTGATGTCATGCCCCTGAAAAAAATAGGGTTGGGTCACTGCGATTGAATATCTTGGTTTGGATCACTACAAACAAAGGGTCACTACCTTATTCCTCTCCCTTTGGTAACTAAATCCAGTTGAAAATGTTTTTGGAACATAAGGAAATTAATAACATCACTATTTGATAAATTATTAATTGATTATTTCTTGTTTATATTCACTTGTCACTTTTAAAACACCATGTAGAACATTACCATAGGAACTTCTATTTCAATATTAATCTTGTACCCATAGAATATCCACATCAAATAGAAATGTCTTAAATTAGCTCTAGTCACGTTCTATATTTTTTTCCAAATGTTATTAACCAATGCATACATCTACCTAGAATTCCAATAATTATGGAAAAAAAATTAAATTCTCAAAACATTTCAATCCTTCATGAATCATTGAATATTTTTCAAACTTACAACCATTCATTAGAATTGTAGTCATTTGAAAATTTGTACAGTTTCAAAATGACCAATAATCTCTCTTAATGGAATTAATGTTATTGTGAATTATTTTTATATAAAAAACCTCCTTGAAATTCCTTCATTAATTTAGTGTCTTCATATATATAATGAGATTGGATTTTATAAATTTGGGGGTAATGGCAGATTTAAAAATGTTTCTACCGCTTACCTAAATAATTTCAACCCCAACTACCTTTATTGTGGTACTGTTAATTCAATTAATGTAACTTTAAACCGTTATAGAACATCCATGAAAACATTCATCTACATATGATACTAGAAAACATGCCATCCTCATAAAACAACATGTATTTTTGAATAATACAAACTTAACCAAAGACATTTCCAAAACACCATAATCCTTCATTTAAAAGTAAATATGTATTGAATTTCATTAAAATTATATATTTTCATGAGGTGGACTTGAATTATAAACTTTTTGAAAAATTTCATGTGTCACCAAAATAATGCCTCTTTGTAAAACTCTCCAACAATCCTCGTCTGTTTTTCAATTTCCATATATGGATTAGGATCACCTTATTCGCACAACAACAAATGTTTTAGATTATTCTCTCTTTACTCCACCTTCATGTAATAAATTCCACCAGACACTCAAACAAATCAAAAAAAATCCTTCATGAATACATTATGATATTAATTATTTTATAATTTGTCCCTGATCTAGTCATGATGCATCCATTTCTGGGTGATTCACCTTCTATGATACATTTAAACCATCTCTTAGTATTGTCTTCATAGACATTTCAAAATCCTAGATTAATTCATACATTAAGATATTTTCCCTTCTATGGAACACCATATTATCCATAAATTGTTGCCTCTTTACCTTCATTGAAAACATCACAATCTATATCAATAGTTTACAAGAATAAAAAAATAAAATACATTCCACCAAACCATGTTTATGTAATCACTGTATGAAACACACCATATAACTAGAGTTGATAGTGATGGGTTTGAATGAGAATCTGAAACACTACACAAAGATTCCTAAACTAGCAATGAGTTATAACAATCTCCAAAATTGAATTTGTTGGAAAAAATTCATGAATCCATTTCCATGATCTCGGTGTCACATAATAAAACCTTGTTGATACCAACATTTCATGAATACAAAAAATTACTGTTGAATGTTTTTGCAAATATATATCAACTGCTGAAAATTAATTAAACACATGGTGCCCACTACATCAGCCCCACTATGAAACTGCATTCGTCATGACCTCTATCAAAAATTTAATTTCGTTCAAAAAAATATGTATCCTAATATCTTTGGACATTACTTACAATTCCTATTATAATGGGATATATAAGAACACAAACATTACAAGATCATATCAACCACAAGTTTAAATTTCACATGGATTCATGATTCATTCTAGTCCAAGAAAAAAATAATCATGGATTGATGATCCATTATTCTATGTCATTGAAATGAAATTCAAATTGTAATTTATATAATATGAAAAGGATTTAGAATCATGAGAAAACTCAGACCTTGAGATATATGGAATGAAATTTAATAAGCGTGTCATTCTCCCCCTACAAGCATACTGAAGAAAATATAAGATATCATCTATCATATATATTGAGACCATTAATTATATAATTTGAAATTTTGTAATTTAAAAATATTTTACATACTGTTACTTAAAAATAAATATATTTTTCAACATGATACTTGAATCTTATAATAAGATATTTGGTTTCCACCATAATATGTAATTATTTATTTTATTAGTACCACTAGTTAGACCCAAAAAATGGAATCTTCTCTTGAATAAATTCTTCACATATGACAATATGTTTTAGAAAACTCTATATCTCAAAAACATAATTTCAGTTGTTGTTTTCTGGAATATTATTTTTAGTTTGTAAAATTACCTCTTCAAAGAGATCCACCAACAATACTTATAGTCCTTCAAATTGGATATTCACTATATGAATAAATAAATAAATTTAATAACATGTTTACTTTATGTTTCACTACATTGCATCCATACATCTCAATTAGTAAAATGACTTTAACTTATTTAATGTAATTATTATATATTTATTATTAATCTAAAGATAAAAATCCCTTTCCAATAGTTTAAACTAATCCCAACTATCAAAAATACTAATATAACGTGTGGTACAGTTCATTAAATTTTTCTCTATTCTAAATTTTTAAATGATGGCTCAATTGTTTATATTTAGTGATATCATTATGGTCTATTCTAGGAAACACATTTATTGTATCAATGATAGGATTTCATTACATGATTTATAGGGACACCATGAATCAAATTTTTATCTCAAAACACCTCCTGATAACTTTATATATTCCTTGAAAATAGAATTGAAAATCATCATATTAGTTTTCTATAAATAGTATCCTATAATATCCTTTGAATAGTATAATGGTATCTCATGTAATATAGAAAATCAGTAGAGATCATTCAGATGATATATACCAATTTTTTTATATTAAGTATTTGAAGTTGAAGGGATGTGGATATCTTGAAATTATTTGTATATGAATCATGAAATAACATGAAATTAATTGATATATAAACATTAAACTCATGTTTAGAATAAATATCACTCTTTATTATTTTTCAAATTTTTATTCTTTTTAAATTCATTACAATTCCACATTTAGATTTTTTTGTTGGTACTAATTTGAATCAATTAAAACTCTAGAGAATAATATAATTACTCTACGCATCAATGGATGCAACTTACCCCTAGATTAT